>CM035158.1:79947307-81377434 GCA_020205615.1 Panax quinquefolius
TTCCTTAAATAAAGGAGTTTATTTAGAATAGAAATAAATCCATCTTTCCTTAAATAAAGGAGTTTATTTAGATATGAAATAAGATTTCATATTATTCAAAATAAAAGAGTTTATTTGTGAATAGGAAAAGAATCCTAATTTCCTTAAATAAAGGAGTTTATTTAAATATGAAATAAGATTTCATATTATTCAAAATAAAGGAGTTTATTTGTGAATAGGAAAAGAATATCAAGTGTTTCCTTTAATAAAAAGGATTTTTTTACATGGAATTGGATTCCATAATTAATTAAAATAAAGAGTTTATTTTAATTAAAGATTTTTTTATATATTTGGATGGATTGGATTCCATAATTAATTAAAATAAAGGAGTTTATTTTGATTAAAGATTTTGATTAAAATAAAATAGTTTATTTTATTCAAAATTGGATAAATTAAAATAAAATAGTTTTATTTTGATTTAAATTTGGATTAAAATAAAGGAGTTTATTTTGATTCAAAATTAGATTTTATACTTAACTAAATTTGCCCATTAAATGATATCAATATATATATTAAATGTTTATTATTAATAAGATGAATGTTATTTATTGATGCGTATGGTGATGTGTATGATAATAAATGGGATTGATTATGGACTATTGACCCGATGTGATTGGATTTTATTTTAGTTGGATGCATGAATGTATGGGTTTTTATTAAATGGGGTTTACGCGTACCTCGTCTTCTCTAATTTTTTCTTAATGTAAATTCTATCTCCTCTCATGTACTTCCCTTGGCTGGCGATCGAGGTTTCTATTTATTTTAAATAGTTTTGTAATAGGAATAGTTAGAATTAATTTTGAAAAATTGGAGATCGAGGAAAGAGGGAGCTTGAAGACCCGTTTGTAATGGAGCAGGGTTTAAATGTAATAGTTATATTTAAATATTATTTCTTGCACCCCTAGGGTTTGACCTTTTGGTTCACTTGGTGGCTCTAGTGAACGAAACTAGAATAAAAGTCCATAATCAATCAAGGGTAGAATATAGTATTCTATATGTGCATGCTTATACTATATATATATATATTATGATATGCATACATGCTTATATGTTAATTAATATATATATATATATATATATATATATATATATATGCGTGCGTAAAACAAGATGAGACAAATTAATAACAAACCCTCGATTTTTTTATTATTAAGTCTAAGCGTTCAAAGATATTTGGAATATCGAGCGTTAAGCCTTCTACAGCATGATAAAATTAATAGAGTATTAAATATTTAATATGAGTTTGTTGTGTCACCACAAAAGCAAGTATTAAGTATTTAAGATGTTAATTTATCACATTTGATGCTTATAAAGAAAATTGAACAATATTGTTTTGTTGTGTCACCACAAGGATGATATTTTTCTTTTTTGAATATATGGAGTGCTAGGTTGGACTTAACTTGGATAATTTTGATTGGATGTGCCACCACTTGATCAAAAATAATCTAAGAGGCAAAAAAAAAGGAGTTGCATAGTTGATGTAATTGACAAAAGTTGTCTACCTATTTATTTATATATAGTTTGTTGTGTCACCACAAGGGCTATATACATTTGAAATGGGATCCTTATTCTCACTAGCAAATCTTTAATTAGATTTTCTTAGAACTATATAAGTGAGGTAATATAGTTTGAAGAAAATAGTGGGAGATACCAATTTAAAACAAGACCTAATTTATTTTGGTAATTAATAAAAAGAATGTATGTTAAAATGTTGTTAATTACAAATTCATTTCTGAAATTTTACAATGTCTAAAATTACTATCAACTGCGAAGCATATTAGATGCTAAATTAACTTGGGGCCAAAATTAAGCGGATTGGTTAAGGAATTTGAGAATAGTTCTCATGGTGAAAAAAGCTATCTTATGTCATATCGCTTATCCTGCAATGGTTGCGAGACAATGCCTCTGAGGAAGAGATTGCTACTTTTAGAAAGTGGCAAGATGATGATGCCTGATTGGCTCGATGCATCATGCTTTCGCATCCATGAGTAACGAGCTTGACGTCGACATGAAACTATGGATGCTCTACTATATTCACCTTACATCAGTAGTTGATGGTGAGGAAAGTGGGGCCGATAGATATCGGATATCTAAGGAGCTCTTAGATCTAGAATGGCCAATGATGACACTATAATGCAGACAAAAAAGTTCTTAACATAATCAATTTGATTGATCGATTAGGACAACGGGTTTTGTCATGGATGGAGAGTTGAGCGAAGATTTGATCTTGCACTCACTCCGGACTCCTTTCACAATTGTTGTGAATTTTTCATATGAACAAGCTAGATATCGACCTTCGTTGATTTGCTTAACATATTGAAAAATGTTGAGAGTCACTTTCAACCAAGAAAGATCAAGTCTTCTTGGTAGGGGCCAAAGGATCTTACGAAAAAAGAAGAGCGATTCAAAGAAGGTAAATAGAAAGGCATAAACAAAGGATAATAAGAACAAAAGCGTCACGGATAGCAAAGGAGTTTGCTTCCTTTGCAATAAGCTTTGGACCTTTGGAAAAAAAGCTGCGAGAAGCATCTTGCGAGAGGCTAACGAAAAGAAGCTTAGTGAAGTTTAGGGTTACAAATGATTTTTGTTCATGATTTAAAATAAATTTTCTTTAAGTCGAGGTTCTACTTGGGTATTGGATCTGAACTTTGGTTATCATAAATATAGATTTATGAAGGGACCAAAAGCGCAGTAAAAGCTAAACAAATATAAGTAATCTATGTGTGGAAAATGAAGCAAAGGTTGCCATATTAGCCATAGAAACTTATAGTTTAGCAATGCTACTGAGCAAATCTATTAAGTCGATAAGTTGTTATTGTATTCGAGTTCTTGTTAAAAATATTATTTCCATTTTATTGTTGAACAATGAAATCTTTGGTATTATAATTAAGAACAATTGTTGTTACATTTATAATAATAATGTTTTGTATAGAATGGAAATATTACTTAATAAATTTTGTATACTTGACTTACGTGAAAATAATTTTGCATATTGAACAAATTAGTATAAGAAAAGGAGATGATCATTCAAAGAGTTGAATGTGTGTATTTGTTGAAATACAAGTGTGAATTATTTGAAAGGTTCAAAAAATTGAAAGTGAAACAAATTGGCAAAGTATTAAGATTCTTTGATTAGATCGAGGAATAAATACTTGTGCTGATAAGTTTCTAGATCATCTCAAATGGTTTTCTCATAATGGACACCTCGTCTGTGATAATAATTGATTGATGTATCTGAAAAGAAAAATCATACCTTGTTGGACATAGTGCGGTCCATAATGATTTTACTGAGCATTCCGGTATCCTTCAGGATCATGTCCTAGAAATGGTTTGCATATCTACGAAAAGGTAACCTCAAAATCCATTTAAGACTCCATAAAAGTTATGGACGGGGAGGATTCTAATCTTAAGTATGTTAAGATAAGGGGTTGTCGACTTATGTGAAAAGGTTTGAAAGGATAAGCTTGGGACAAGATTTGACAAATCTGATTTGTGGGACATCCTAAAGTAAGTTTAGGGTATATGTTCTATAATTCTACTTAGCAAAAGGTGTTTGTTCTGAAACACACTTGCCTTCTAGATAAAGGTGTTTATCATTGAAAGGGGCTAGTGGGAGGATAATAGATCTTGAAAAGTTCAAGAACCACAAAACACTATAAGTCGAATAAGAGGAACACATAGATAGACCTATTGTACCTGGCCAAGATAAATAAATGGAATAGTACAAAGATACCTAGGAGGTATGGATTCATCATGGATGATGATGATGAGAGTACACATCATAGAAGATGATGATCCGATTACATCGATGAGAAGTGTTGTAGACACTGAGAAATGGATTGAAGCAAGTTTCTCAAATATGGAACATTCGTTTTGATGAGAAGCGATCAAAAGAGTTTGATTTTATCAAAATAAGAATGAACCTAGTGTGTAAAAAGGTTCGATTAGGGCGTCGTGACATTCCTAGTATTATATGTTGATATACTACGGATGAGGAATGACATACCAATGCTTCTGATCGATAAAGATAAAGTTGTCTAAACATTCCTCCATGAATGATTTGGGAAGAGTATCTTAATTGGGGATATAAATCTATATAGATAGATTTAAAGGGATGCTCGACTTAACCCGAGGAACGTATATTCATTTGATGCTAAAGTCGTTTAGCATGGCAAACTCAAGAGATGTCTCATGTTGATGAGCTATGGGTGTATCTCTCTTAATAGTCCCCACAGACTCCACGAAAGAGAGATCGCATGAGTGTGACAATCATGTATGCAATGAAATATCTGAGACACGATGTTGATCGGTCGTATTATGGAGAAGTTCACTATGAGTCGGTGAAAAACATCTTAAAGTGCTTAGCAAGCACTAAGGATGTGATCATATTCATGGTGGGTCTAAATTAAAACTAGAGGCTTAACGGACTCAAGTTTTTTCGAGACGGACCAAGATGACGAAAAAATCACTTTAAGGTAAAGCGTTACCTTGAGCGATGGTGCGATGAATTGGAAAGGTTCCAAACAACAAAAGAGTTCTTTGGTTTAGTGATAAAACACAAAGTATATAGCTATAAATGAAGGCTGCAGTTGATTGTTTGGATTAAAAGTTCATTCTGAGAACTAGGAATAGTTCTAAGTCTCATCTTGGATCTAAACATGTGTTGTGGCACTTTCATTTGATTATTAGAATCATTGAAAGATGGGAAATCACTATAGAGATAGTGGACTCTCATGAACAACATTACATATCCATTAACTAAAGCTTATCCAACGGCGGGATAATCGTCACTTAGAGAAGAAGAGTATGAGATACCATGGCGATTGGCTTTAGTGCAAGTGGGAGATTGAAAGTAGTATGCACACAAAAGCCAATCATGTTTGATGATAAAGCATATACTTTGTAACAATCTTATTCATTTATTAATAAAAAGTATTAATTTATTAAAGGCTTTTAATTATCTACGTGATCTTTGTTTTATAATATGTGATAAACCCGTAGTTTTTAAGCAATGCTTTTAGAATAATGATGATGATCATTCTAATGAGATCTAAATTCTTAGAAAGCTTAAAACTAAAATAGTTCCCAATCGTTGGATTACTAAATTGGGGATTAGTGAATCCGGATAGATTGATACATCGTTAACTTTGCTCATTGGATGAGGATGATTGATCTCATGATCATTTGTGTGGAACACTAAAAGCAGTATGTAGGTGCTTATTAGAGAATAAGTTCATTTGAGCATTGGCTCGCTAAGGAATACCTAATGGAGTTTTACTTGCTGTCGATAGGAATTCTGTAGTGATAGTAGTCTGAGTGATCCTTGGACTTGAGATCATCATAGTATCTTGTGTATGATGAGTTATACTTTGACTTATTCCTTAAGACCCTTAGGGTATATCAAAGGGTATGCTTGGGTATAATAAGTTGTACATGGAGATAATGTATGATCGATAAAGAATCTACCACTTCAATAAAAGAAGAAATGTCTATGTGATTCGATAAATGACAACCCGGTAGTCCTTGGCGAAAGCGAGAATGAAATTAGAAAGGAGTTTCTAATTTGCATTATTTGGAGTTGTGCATTTAAGGATCGAAATACATATAATTAAATAAAATAAGACTTGTGATAATTCCATGTCTTATATTTAATTGGGACATTGTATGGTGGAAGGATTGAATTATCAGGTAACTATTTACTCGAAAGGTTCTTTTATGATTAATGTTGAAATCTATATTATCTGGAAAGTGGTTGATCATTAGGGAGGCTTATCCTTATTGTAGAATAAATATTATTTATTTAAATAAATTAATTGTTTAATTTATTTATTTAAATAAGATTAGAATTATTCTAATTGATTTATTCTGTTAGGTTTAATATGGAGAACCTAAAGGGTCACACCATAAAAGGAAGAATAATTATTTAAGAAGTTAATGGCATAATCGTAATAATATATTATGTATATTTAATTTAATCTATGGTGATAGAATAAATTAAATAGCTTAATATTATTATTTAATATTTTAGAAATATTAAATATAAATTAATAAGAGAGTCTTATTAATATTATTACAATTATTATTATTTTAATTTCTAAAAGAGTTTAGGAATTAATTTAATATAAATACTCTCATTTATTCCTAATTGGATTAGGAAGGAAAATTAGTTAAAGGAGTTTAATTAATTATCCTAATAAGATTAGGGAGCTTAATTAATTAAAAATTTATTTAATTAATTAAATAAAACCCAATTCCTTAATTGTTAAGGTGGGTTGCCCACATCTATAAATAAGAGAGTCTTATTATGGGTGATGGGGGTTGTTGACTTTTAACAACGTAATAATTTCGAATTGTTGGAGAGTACGCCTTTTTTATAGAGATAGAAAAACTAGGGTTTGAGCCAACCACCTTCTTCTTGAATTTTATTCTTCCTTGGTGGATCACCTCTGAGGCCAAACACTTGGGTGGCTAACGTTGATCGAAGGAAGGAACAAACCCGGTGGATTCAAGTTGAGCGAAAAAAGGATTGGAGGTGAACTTGTACACGAGGAAGCTCGATCTTCAGGTATGATTTTATTCTTTATCTTTTCGTTTAATTAATAATTGTGCATAAAGGGTGATCCGGGTATATGGTTTGTAAAATTTTAAACTCTGATTTTTACGTTTTCACTTTTTACGCACTTTTTTTTGAATTTGATTTCTGAATATTACAAACCTAGCCATGGTTCGGGATGATTCGATTTTATTTATTAATTTGAGTCTCATGCAATGATAAAGTTGATGAAAAACTTTTAAATCATAGAAGATAGTAGATTTTATGCTCTACTTGACTCTTCTAATGGATTACTTATTAATTCTTGCGATTTGTTGATCTAAAACTTGTTGTCATTATATTCTATCGGTTGTTATCTTGTTGAAGGCTAATGATAATTTATTTTGCATTATCTTAGTCATAATATTTCTTCTTAGGCTAGTTGAGCTCACCCTTTCTTTCACCGTTCTTTTGAAATGAGAATATAGGTTGAGACGAGTCGAGGAACCGGAGTGACGTCCGATGATAGCATTAGTAGTCCTCGATATTACATTAAATAATGTGACAATAAATATAATGAGGACTCCTTTGAGTGTGGATATTGTCTAGATGACAATATTCTTATTAAAACTCTCAGTTTATGTTTTGTCGCATTTTACACAACAGTTGTATTATTAAGTTGTATTTGAATTTTGTACCATGTATGTCGTGACTCAAGATGGGTGATGTATACCTATTTTGGGGGCGTCACAATAATGTTATATCATAGAAATCTACAAATTAAACATTAGTTGCCACTTCATTTAATCATAATGAAATACTTGCAATCCATGAAGCAAGCCGAGAATGTGTGTGGTTGAGATCAATGACTCAACATATTTGTGGAACATGTGGTTATCCTCCAACAAAAGAACTCCAACCATTCTGTATGAAGACAATGTTGCATGTATAGCTCAATTAAAGGGAGGATCCATCAAAGGAGATAAAACTGTGAGAATCGTGAATATTGTATAGTACATATTATGAATAAAATAATATTTTATTTTAAATATATGTTTTATAATTAAATATCTATAATTGTGATATGTGACAATCTTGATGCTATGAATTATTTGAGATATAGAGAAGGAAGTAATTGAAAAATAAAAAATATATATAAGAAAGAGATTAACTTTTATTAACCCTTTTAGACCTCATGAGGATAATGAAGAACTACATGGTCTTGAAGTACCATAACTTAGTGCAATTGGTGCGCTAATGTATCTTGCTAACAATACACGACTTGATATATCATTCTTGTTAGGTTTGTAATATTCATGAACGCAACCAAATTGCACAAAAGAGCGGAAACGTGTAAAATATCAGAGTTTAAAAATTTTACAAACCATATACCCGGATCACCCTTTATGCACAATTATTAATTAAACAAAAAGATAAAGAATAAAATCATACCCTTGAAGATCGAGCTTCCTCAAGTACAAGTTCACCTCCAATCCTTTTCGCGTTCAACTTGAATCCACCGGGTTTGGTTCCTTCCTTTGATCAACATTAGCCACCCAATTGTTTGGTCTCTAGAGGTGATCCACCAAGGAAGAAGAAGAATTTAAGAAGATGGGTATTTGGCTCAAACCCTAGTTTTCTATCTCTATAGAAAGGCGTACTCTCCCAACTATTGGAATTATTACGTATGTTGTAAAAGTCAACAACAACCTCACCCATTATAAGACTCCTCTTATTTATAGATGTGGGCAACCCACCTTAACAATTAAGGAATTGGAATTTATTTAATTAATTAAATTCTTTTAATTAATTAAGCTCCCTAATCTTATTACGGATAATTAATTAAACTCCTTTAACTAATTTTCTTCCTAATCCAATTAGAAATAAATGAGAGTACTTATATTAAATTAATTTCTAAACTCTTTTAGAAATTAAAATAATAATAATTGTAATAATATTAATAAGACTCCTCTTATTAATTTATATTTAATATTTCAAAAATATTAAATAATAAATATTAAGCTATTTAATTTATTCTATCACCATAGATTAAATTAAATATACATAACATATTATTACGATTATGCCATTTACTTCTTAAATAATTATTTTTCCTTTTATGGTGTGACCTTTAGGTTCTCCATATTAAACCGGTTGTGAATAAATCAATTAGAACAATTCTAATCTTATTTAAATAAATAAATTAAATAATTAATTTATTTAAATAAATAATATTTATTCTACAATGGGATAAGCCTCCCCTAGCGATCAACGACTTTCCGGATAATATAGATTCCAACATTAATCATAAAAGAACCTTTGAGTAAATAGTTCTGATACAATTCAATCCTTCCACCATACAATGTCCCAATTAAATATAAGATATGGAATTTCTCATCAAGTCTTATTTTATTTAATTATATGTATTTAGATCCTTAAATGCACAACTCCAAATAATGCAAATTAGAAACTCCTTTCTAATTTTATTACGCCTTAGCCAAGGACTCTTTGGGTTGTCATTTATCGAATCACATAGGACATTTCTCTTCTTTTATTAGAAGTGGTAGATTCTTTATTGATCATATATTATCTCCATGTACAACTTGTTATACCCAAGCATACCCTTTGATATACCCTAAGGGTCTTAAGGAATAAGTCAAAGTATAACTCATCATACACAAGATACTATGATGATCTCAAGTCCAAGGATTACTTGTACTACTATCACTACTGAAATTCCTATTGACAGAGCAAGTAAAACTCCATTAGGTATTCCTTAGCGAGCCACGTTCGATGAACTTATTCTCTAATAAGCACCTACATACTTGCTTTAGTGTCTCCACACAAATGATCATGTAGATCAATCATCCTCATCCAATGAAAAAGCAACGTATGTACTCAATCTATCCGGATTCACTAATTCCCAATTTAGTAATCCAATGATTGGGAACTATTTTAGTTTTAAACTTTCTAAGAATTTAGATCTCATTAGAATGATCATCATCATTATTCTAAAAGCATTGCTTAAAACTATGGGTTTATCACATATTATAAAACAGCATCATGTAGATAATTAAAAGCCTTTAATAAATTAATACTTTTTATTAATAAATGAATAAGATTGTTACAAAGTATATGCTTTATCATCAAACATGATTGGCTTGTGTGCATATTACTTTCAATTCTATGTGAATTTTCTAGCAATATATAGTTCTTCTCCTGCCCGGAGACATTAGAATGAAGTTAAACATATTTTTCGTTACGTGCGAAGATTTATGGATATGGGTTTATTTTATTCAAATAATGAAATCATGAATTAGTTGGATATGCGATGCATGATATTTATCTGATTCACATAAAGGTCGATCTCAAACAGGTTTTCTTTTTATGTGTGGTGATAATGTTATATCATGGAAATCTACAAATTAAACATTAGTTGCCACTTCATTTAATCATAATTCCATGAAGCAAGCCGAGAATGTATGTGGTTGAGAACAATGACTCAACATATTTGTGGAACATGTGGTTATCATCCAACAAAGGAACTCCAATCATTCTGTATGAAGACAATGTTGCATGTTTAGCTCAATTAAAGGGAGGATCCATCAAAAGAGATAAAACTGTGAGAACCGTGAATGTTGTATAGTATATGTTGTGAATAAAATAATATTTTATTTCAAATACATGTTTTATGATTAAATATCTATAATTATAATATGTGACAATCTTGATGCTATGAATTATTTGAGATATAGAGATGGAAGTAATTGAAAAATAAAAAATATATAAGAAAGAGATTAACTTATATTATTTAATTATTTTTATTAAACAATTAAATAGCTAAATAAGTAAAAAAAAAATGATCCTTTTAGACCTCATGAGAATAATGAAGAACTACATGGTCCTGAAGTGCCATATCTTAGTGCAATTGGTGCGCTAATGTATCTTGCTAACAATACACGACCTGATATATCATTCTTTGTGAATTTTCTAGCAATATATAGTTCTTCTCCTACCCGGAGACATTAGAATGAAGTTAAACATATTTTTTGTTACGTGCGAGGATCTATGGATATGAGTTTATTTTATTCAAATAATGAAATCATGAATTAGTTTGATATGCGATGCATGATATTTATCTGATTCACATAAAGGTCGATCTCAAACAGGTTTTCTCTTTATGTGTGGTGATAATGTTACATCATGGAAATCTACAAATTAAACATTAGTTGCCCCTTCATTTAATTATAATGAAATACTTGCAATCCATGAAGCAAGCCGAGAATGTGTGTGGTTGAGATCAATGAGTCAACATATTTGTGGAACATGTGGTTATCCTCCAACAAAGGAACTCCAACCATTCTGTATGAAGACAATGATGCATATATAGCTCAATTAAAGGGAGGATCCATCAAAGGAGCTGTGAGAACCGTGAATAATGTATAGTACATATTGTGAATAAAATAATATTTTATTTCAAATACATGTTTTATGATTAAATATCTATAATTGTGATATGTGACAATCTTGATGCTATGAATTATTTGAGATATAGAGATGGAAGTAATTGAAAAATAAAAATATATAAGAAAGAGATTAACTTATATTATTTAATTATTTTATTAAACAATTAAATAGCTAAATAAGTAAATAAGTAATTATTTAGTTAATTGGGAAAAGAAATGATTTTATATATATTTAATGGACTAATTTGTGTAAATAAATAAAATAATGTAAATTAAATTATTTGATTTAAGTAAGTAATATATTACTATTAAAATTATTTTAAAATGATTTAAGAAAGGAAATAAGGAATATAATTGTTATATATATATATATATATATATATATATAAAAATTCAAATGATTAGTAAAGTAAATATTGAATAATGTAATTGTTGTATAATTAGTAAGGTGAATATTATACATGTTATTATTGTATAATTATCTAAGTGTAATAAATAATTTATGTAATATATGTATTTATTATATGAATTGTATTTATATTGTGTGTGATGGAGGTACTATATATGTAATGCATATTGTGTAATGCATTAGTAGAGGAAGTATTGATATGTTATATAAAAGTACTGTAAACAATGTGAGATTAAAGTTGGGAGTTAGAAATAGTGGATTTGATGATTCATAAAGGCAAGAAGAAGGTGGCAGTTAAGTGATTGTTTATTAAGCAACTAATCTTAAACCAAAGCAGGAGTTGACAACTCCTTTAAGGCTATTAGTAAAGGAGTTTTTTTAGGTGAACATGTAAATTGAACATGAGTGTATTTGAATTTTATTTATTTATATTTTTACTTATTATTGGGGTCAAAATACAAATAAATAAAATTTAAATACACTCATTTCTAATTTTCATGTTCAATTTTCATGTCCACATAGAGTTTTTGTCAGTAAACTACTAAACAAATACTCCCATCCCCGGCCGTTTCCTTTCATTCTTCAAGTGCTGCTCTACTCTTTCTCATTTCTCCACAAACCAAGTTCCATATGCAACAAAAGCTTGCCAAATTTCCTTAAGGTCCGGTCATTGTAGTAGTTCAGCCAAAGAGGAGCAAGAGTGATTGGTTAGAAAGGAAATCACAAACAAGAGAAGTGGGAAAAAGACTTGTAAATCAACACCAAAGCTAACATTCCATTAAAACTCAGTCTTTACAAGGTTAGTACTATGTTATTTCATTCGAAATTAGAAATTAAAAGTTATTCATGATCAGGGTTGCTGTGATTAAGCTAGTAATTGGACTGTGATATCTATGTCTTAGCAAAAAAGAGACCAGTTGTTATTGTGCGGAGTAATAAGAGAGAAAATTTATGGGTTTAACAATACTTAAACACCTTATTACACCCCTAGTTGATATAGTGTATACATATGCAGGTTTATGGCTTATGCAGTTCACTTCAAGAGTTCAAGTGCAACAGTCCTGAAATGAGTAGCACCGTCAATATGGAGCATATCTAAGAAATATTAATATGGAAGCCACCCTTCAATTAATCCATTTCAAATTATCTTTCATATAATTAACTAATTATTTTTGTTTAGAATTTTTATATGTAAGCAGATAAAAATTCATCAAGTTCTATTTAGTTTTTGTTTAGACAAAACATTATAAATAAGATTGTGTGTGTTATCAAAGTGGTATTTAATATTGTGTGATGCTAAACTGTTAATTTAAATTGCATAAAATTTAATTATTTCAATTGGTTTTGGAACTGAAATCGCACCAAATGAAACCGCATCGTACGATTCAAAAATGCACCGCACGATTCAAAACCTCACCGCACCAATCACAAGCGGTTTCATGTGCGGTTTTGAATTTGTCAAACTGAACCTATGCAGTTTCGTGTACGATTTAGATTTCAAACATCACCATACTCACCCTAGATAATTGTATGGAGATAGTTTAGAGATGGGAGTGAATTAAAAGATACAATAGGAATTAGACAATGTTTGAAAATAATTTATATGCTACACAGCTTCATCAAAAATGGGTAAGAAGAGATTTAGACTTTTTACAAATGGCTTATTCCTTTTTTAGCAAAGGCAAACCAAGAAACTCAAGGTTGGCAAATATGATTTAGATCATTTACAATGGCTTCTTCCCTTCTTATTCATGGAGCCTTTCGCAAATAACTTAAAAAGTACAAATCTAACGGCTTCTTCCCTTCTTTTATACAGCAACTTTGGATCCTTGAAAAGGGCAGTCTCGCAAAATTTGTCAAAATTAAATATTTTGAAATCTACTATCAAGGATTTAGAATAGAAATTCAAAACCAAAACATTCTAAGAGAGTTTGGAGAGAAGATTTTTCTATTGTTTTTATTTCCATTAGTTATATTTTTGTTTGGGGAATTCTGGTTACGGGGTAAGGCTTTTATTTAAGAAACTGATATTTCCAAATAACTTTTTTTTTTTTGATATTTTCACATAAAAACTGTCGCTATAAATTCGACACTTTTCATTTAGAAATATTAAAAATTCATGTGAAAATATCAATTTCCTTTATTTATTCCATACCATGAAAAACAATGGCCAAGACCTTTCCCTTTATAGGGGAAAAAATAGCATTTATTCAAATTATTCTCTAGAAATGGGTTAACAGTTTTAATGCTAGTTTACACCAATCACCTAAAAAATAAAAAATAAAATACAAACTAAATCTTTCATTCTGCCAATTTAGACCTGACAGAATTATGATATCCTCCTCGATCAGTCTAGGCAGGCTGCATCTCCACAAGATTCTACAGTTCCACCAACACTTGGGATATATCAGACCTTTGGTTTTCTGGCACATCAAACTGCAGGCATCTCATTCCATCCAGCTTTCTGTCTGTCAAAATAAAACATCTCGAAAATCTCAATATACACTATAGTATTACATAGGTTTAAAATTTAAAAGAAAAAAAGAAGAAAGAAAAGAAAACTATTGCTCTCGAGTTTCAGCAGCGATTCACAATTAAACATAAATAACAGCCATCGTCACTAACTTCTCTTTGTATCCTGAATTTTTTCGTCAGATTTGCCCATATATCAAGTATAGGCACCAGAAGATTTTATTTTTTGCTTGTGCAAAGGCTAAATACATACACCTAAACCAAATGAATCAGGCCTATATGGTTCTCTGTCCACCATGGACAAAGTTTCACCCCTACTCAGTTCAGGTAAGACCAATTCCATTCACCTGGGTACCCCCTCCAATCCTTCTCAGGGAAGAAATATAGGAAAATAAAAAACACTTCCACAAAACTTTTTCAATGATTACATGTTCTTAATATCTAATTCAAAAATCTATGTCATTGGAGTAGTGAACAAGAAGAAACTGATGAGAACAAAAGAGTGAAACAACAGATCATCTGTCCTTTTCTGCATGAAGATTGAAGTTTCTAAGATGTGACAAGTGACGCTCGAGGAGTTTTTAAAAGAATTGGAACAGGAGGAATAATGCTGCATTGAGGATGAGGAAAAGAGAAAACATATTTAGCAAAAAAAAAAAAAAGAACTTATGATTTTGCATCAAAAAAATGTTAACAAGTCCAACAACTACGTAACACACGACTTATATAATGTTATATGTAATTGTGTATTAAATGACAATGTTATCGTATTGTCGTATTTACTTCATTATTTTACTTATTCTTATTTTTAGTATTTTTTTTTCCAAATTTTTAAAGCAATATTATAGCTTTTTGTTGTATATCTCCAGATATCACTACCGATACCACATCAAGAATTGATTGTCCGATACGTCCTTAGATAACGCAACCTTTTGAACCCTGATGGAGTTGAGGCAAAGCTCCACTAAGAATTCGAACTGTTACATGATTCAAGATGGGATATCTTGCTCTAGTAAGGAGTCTGTAGTTCCTATATAATCCCTCCGATTTTCACAATCACAAACTTTAAATGAGAGAGCAGCAGGTAGAGTCATATTTGAATATCCTATTTATGAAGGCCGGTTCTCAATTCTGAACTTTCTTATGATTAACACTTCTGATGCAAAATTGCAAATAAAGAAATTGAAATCTTTTACCTGGCTCAATAATGAATAGTTTGCGCAGCATGGTAATTCCAACCTTGAAGTGTAACTCGTGGGGTGACGCCTGGAGGTACCTCAAAGGAGAGAGTGATGGGCATCACCTCACCAGGTACCAGAGAGAAGTAATTGTCAGAATAATGAACTGGTAGAATTCTTGTGTCTTCCCCTTCCTTTTGATCTTGCTTTGAAGCATGAACAGAAAAATTGAGAAAAAAAGCAACTCCAACCTCAGACCCATTAATTTCTGCAACCCTCAAATTATTAGCTTCCCTTGAAAATTTTCTGTAAATCTTCTGAATCAAATTAGCTTCCTGTTTACTCTCAGCATGATTATCAACAGGTTCCAGTGAGGCCATATCAAAATCATTTTCACCATTATTTCCAATGAAATTATTCTTGTACAGCAGATTTCTGGAATCTGGCTTCTTCGAAGTGTTCTCTACATGCATCCGCATTTCATAACTGGACCCTCTTGTCATAGCCTGTGAAGTTATTTTGAGGGGTATTTTCTTCTTCCTGTACGGTTCCAATAGTTCGTAATCGCCACCAGACAGATGCAACCAGTAAAAATTCCTTGATAATATGCTGTAGTCTGATGCATTATAGAGTTTCAGAAGTAAAAAGTAGACGGGCTTTGGATTTTCAGACTTTGGGTACTTCATCTCAATAATAGGTACAGTTTTTTTAGATGGCACAGAGAGCACTTCAGTTACTTTATAGTATGGACATGCTCCTTCCAAATCCCAAACGGATGCTTCTATTGCCACATCAGTCAATCTATCTGATGTAGTGTTAACAACCTGTACAAGGTAAAAAGAAAGGGACCAAAATTCTCTTCATCTCAACAAAGTTATTTGACTGCATTATTGATTTTTTATAACTGAAATACAACGAGTGACTATCCATAATACTAAGTTTTATGGAAGGGAAAAAAAGCGTCTTTAAATAAGTTCTGCTCGAAGATAAGAAGAAAAATATAAAGCATGTTTTCTCATCTATCTATCTATACTACTATAATTAAATAGACAATTTGGTTTGTCCTCTTTTTTTTTGTTAGCCTTTTGACTTTTTTTACATTAAGTCAACACTTTATTATTTATTGATCAAAATCAGAAATTGGAATTAGTATAAATAGTTTTATAAGGAAGCGAGAATTAGTAGTATAGTTTTATAAGGAAACAATAAAAATAAGATCATCTTACATAATATTAATTGGTCTCATTTATTCAAATATATATACAATAATACAAGGTTAAGTAAAATTATATTTCCATTTAGATAAAATAGTTCGCAAGAAAAAAATTACCATAAAAAATCATCTACCTAACTTAAATTTGTTATTATTTTTAAAATATAAGTATAATAATAATTTAAAGTATAAATGAGATTTAATCGTTACTTAGATGATATAATTGCTATTGTTATTAAAAGAAAAATATTATATACTAATCGACCATATGATTCAAGTATTAAATATAAAATAATTACTCCATCCAATAAGACTTTATAAAAGGCTTAAATATAAATTACTACCCTAAACTATTGGTCTTATTCCACTTCAGTGATTCACCATTTAATTTTATCAATTAGATGATTAAACTATTAATTTTTTTCACTTCCATTCAACTGGACCTGTCACGTCAGAAATTGATAACGGGTTCCCTGGGTAGGCCATACTTTAGCTTATGTATAACTAAAAAAGATTATTTTAATATTTATTTACACATTTATTATACATTAAAGGGCAAATTCGTCAAAGCTTTGCTTTCATCCCCTTCTGACCCAATCAGCTGTATCAAGCATAGACGTAGGTTCAAAATGGTATCGTCTAGATTATCTTCCTCATCTCTATATATATCTTGCTGAGCTTTGTATTTTCCGGTAATGCGATTCTGGTCGATAAGATTTTGTGCTCGTCGAAACTTTTCTAGATTTACTACTGTTTTTTTTTGTTTAGTTATTTTATATAGAGTATTGTTTTTGTGTTGATTGATCGTCAGAAATGGCTTCAGCTTGCATAAACATCAGAATGTCATCGGAGAATTTTTTGGACTGTCCGGCGACCTTTCCTTCGTACGGTTGTTTGAGTCCTCGAATCTCATTTGGCCGTGATGAGGAAGCTTTAAAGTCTGTTGGAGTTATTAAACCTAAACCTCCGTCTCCGGAGAAAAACCTAGCTGATACTCGAGAGGAATCAGATCTGAAAGTTTTCGGAAAGGAGTTTGGCGATTTTGAGTTTAGAGTTGAAGATCCGGTGATGATGCTCCCCGCCGACGAGCTCTTCTCCATTGGGAAGCTAGTGCCGCTCCAGCTCTCCATGTTCTGGCCGACGACGATATCGTCGGAAACGAGCTCACCAAATACGCCGAAAGCTCTTCGGAGCAGTGAGATTGGGTCGGAAGAGGATGAAAACAAAGATTTAACGAATTTTCCCTTTAATGCATACCCAGGAAGCCACGTCATCAATTTTTAACGTGGCATGTCCAATTGAATAAAAGTAGAAAAAATTAATAGTTTAATCATCTAATTAACAAAATTGAAAGTTGGATAATCGAAGTGGAATAAGGTCAATAGTTTAGTTAAGTAATTTATATTTAAGCCTTTATAAAATAAAATTCAAAACGACAATAATATTATAATTCTTCAAAAAGACCTTTCGTTCAATTCAACCAAGTCAAAAATAAAATTAGTAATATAATTTACTAGTAAACGGTTATAAGATCATCTTATTTAATATTAATTTGTTACCATTATTAGATAAAATTTTATTACAACTTAGATAATATAGTTTGAGAAGAAAATAATTTTCACATAAATCTTATCTAACTTGAATTTGTTACTCTTGATTAAATATAAGTGTAATTATATTCAAGCATAAGTAATATGATTTTAAAAAGTATTTAATTATTAGAACAAATTTACCTAATAAATCTAATTATATATTTATGTATATTTTTTTACAATATCATAACTTTATAGTAAAACCCGTGCTTTGCATGGGGTGTATATGCTAGTACTATTAAACCATCAAAGGCTCCAAATTAGTGCAACTTGTCAAAATATTGTTCCCAAAAACTCTTATATCTTGCCTTTCAGGGGTTGTACTTGTATATAATGCATATTAACAAAATTTATACTCACGATGGTTAGCAAATATATGACGCATCGAATAATGTTCCTCCTCATAGCACTTAACATGAATGGCATGACAAAGTAATTACAAAATGATTGGTATCGTTAACATGGTTAAGCAATGCCCACTTACCTCTATAAAATATGTTGCCAGATTCAGCTGGACATGGATTGGTTCTGCTGCAGAGCGACAGCCATAGAACCCTGCTGTTTGGTCATGGAGGTGATCATAAAACTGGCCTCTAAGACCTGTCCAAGGATTTTGTGTTTTCCAAATCAGAACACCTGTGTATTTGCTCCACATTCGGGAACTCCACCCTTCAAGGAGAGCTTTATACTGAATATAATTAACTAGTTGAGCCTGGGATGAGATTAAAATACAAGTCAAGTCAACTAACGAAACAGATGAAAGGAGACATCATACATTATTAGAGAAAGATGTTTGTTTACCTTAAGACAAAAATCATCAAGATCCTTCGTGGTTCCATAAAGTAATATCTGGTCATGAACTAAGTTTGGTTTTGAGTAGGGAATGTATTTATGGTACTCCCATATGGGATTTGGAACTTCTTCTGTGTAGCCATTTGATAGCTTCTTGAACAGAGGAATATGCCATCCCTCCGGAGGCATTGTTGCCCTGATAGTAGCTGCAACAGGCATTCCAACAGAACCAACCTCAGGGTTAAATCCATAATTGTAAAACTCATCCTTAAAAAAGTTTTCAGGGTTCTGAATTTCGTATGGGCCATCTGTGAAATCTCCCTTCCCATTAGCAAATCCATCCCACATAGATCCTTGTATGTAAATGCGTGTACCATCAAGATATTGACTGGGATCCTCGAATTCTTCTGTTGACTTGCCAATATCGTTCAACTCCATAAAATATGGGTGGAGTTTCAAATCACTTTTCAAAGCTGTGTTGATGTCATCTGGTGGAACTTGTTCATTTCCTCCCACCCACAAAGCAAGGCTAGGATGATTCCTGAGAAGCTTGATAGTGTCTCTTGCACAGAGCATGAAAAGATCATGATCTAAAGGGCCATCAGGGTTTGAAATTGGGACACCTCGACCATCAACATCTCCAGTTATCCAAAACTCTTGCCAAACCTACAAAAAGTACATCAGGTAATACATATGCCCTTTCACCAAAAAATAGTTGATTAGCTAAAACTAAAAATACAACGAAATTAATTGAAGGCATCAAACAGGTGGCATTGAGTAAGATTAAACGGAAGTATAAGATGGGTGCCAATCAGATGCAACCTTTTTTCGCACAACAGTGCTTATGACAATATTAATTCTACTTATTCATTTTTCAGTTATTAACAGAGATCCTGATCAAGGACAGAATTCAAAAATTATATATGCGGACGCAATCAAGGATCAAGAATTAATTAGTCTTAAAAACTTAACCAATCAAATTAAATTAATTATAAAATTTCACTTAAACATGCAGATAATATAGAAGTATATATATGTGTCATTTTCAAATAACCTTGACGAATTATGCTTCGATACGTTTATAATGATCAACTCGAAAGCACCAACTGTAGATAGCTACAAATTTCACAGTAATCAGAGCGATATAAGCAAGGATCAGTAATAAACATTGAACAAGTCAGTCATTATTAATCCTAATAAAACTAGATCAAAAACAACCAATTAATAACCATGATGAAAACACAACTTCAGCGCTAATTTTTGGCTTTTTCAGATGATTTTTGATCTTCTAGAGGACACAGCCTATACCCTCTATTTCTCTAATATTTTGCCAGTATCTTCATCTTTTAAATCCTTGCTTCGGACATTGTCCCAAAGGACCCAAACAATGTACACTTATATTACTATTGTTTGTTTAGTCTGTAGTTTTTTCCTTCTAAAAGTATGAACTAAATAGACAAGTGAAATGACAGAGCTAAATTGATAAGACTTGAAACTATGATTGAATGCACTAAATAGACAAGTAAAATTAGAACTAAATTAATAAGTGATGAAACATTAAGATGATTGATGAAACTATGATTGTATGGGTTATACTTTCGGAAAAACTTTTTTGGAAATTTACAATGACCATGAAACGTTTGAAGTTATGCACAAAAGTTACAAGTTACAAAGTCATTGGAATTATTAAGTATCGAATATTGCAAAGGCTATGGCAAGTCAACTGCTAAGAAAATAAGCTAAAAGCAATCTAATTCTCTATACTTGATTTTTTAAAGGATTCTAGTAAATAGTCAATTCATGATACTAATTCAACAGCCCCATTTCGTATCCTCTGTCTATGATCATGATATTAATTCATCAATAGACATATTACATAGTATTTGGCTAATATTTTTCAAATATGAGCTTTTATTATTTATCTTTTTTAATTTCAAATTTTGAGTCACGATACGAGTCTAGGTCTAGCAACATCTAAAAACCGATAAATAATGACTAAGAAGTATGCAAAAAGACAAAATAATTGATACTTTCCCCTAAAATGAGGATGTTGAACCAGTGTAGAAGAGAAAAGAGAAAACGACTGTCAATGCGTGCCAGAGCACCAAATACACTCAAAATTCTTGCTAAATAGCCTTTAGGGATCATCCATGTGAACAAAGAACTAAATATTCATAAGGTCCCATTGATCTTCTCCAAGGAACACTATATCCCAATCACACAAAAAATATTCCCAGAAGCGCATTCAAACACCATCACAAGTCTAAACCACAATATTCACACTTTAACTAGAAGAAACAGTCTCAACTGTAATTGCACTCTGCTCAATCACCCATTCCCAAAAACTCTTTTATGGGGAGTGATAGAGAGACACACACACACACAGCACGAGAGCTTACCAGCAAACCATAAATATCACAGTAATGATAGAACTCTGGCCTCTCAGCCAGTCCCCCACCCCAACAGCGTATCATGTTGAAGTTCATATCTGCATGAAATTTGATATCTGTTTTGTAGCGTTTCTTTGAAAGTCGCAACAGTCCATCAGACAATATCCAGTTGCCCCCACGAATGAACACTGGCTGCCCATTCACCTTAAATAACCTGTAAAATGTAAAGACACAAGTTATCAGACATACCTATAGCACGTCAAAAATAAGTTACCTTTTACGTACAAATTTATCAACAAATTATACCTCCCACCAGTTGCACTGTCGATATGACTCTCTATTTTCCGAAATCCAAAAGGATTGCTCCATGAATCAGATTCTCCGTAACCCTTCACCTCAACAGAAATTTCAACATTGTACAAGGATTGCTTTCCCATACCATTTGGCCACCATAAATTGGGCTTGTAAAAGAAAACCTGTATATAACCATTAACATTTCAACTGGAGAAATGCAACAGGAATAAAATTAGCTTTCTTTTTGGGTTGCATGCCCTAGGTAATGCTTTTTTTTAGATTGAGATGGATTGATCTCAATCGCTATATCATGTATTTTCGTTGCATGATGCCTCCCTTTTCCAGTTTTATGAAGCTTGATGGGAACTCTTTTTCTTGGGATTTCAATTTTTTTAGAAATGTCACGGACATGGAATCCAGTGAACTGGTATTTGTGCTTATATTGATTGATTTTTTCCAATTATATCCTCCACTAATAAGCACATGTGAACATTAGATTCATCTGGTACCTTTTTCTTGTAAGATTATTCATCTTTCTTTACTATCTCTGTTGTTCCTACTCTTTCCCATTGGTTTCGTACATTTAGAAAGCCCATCTCACTTCCACGGTTGAGGCTTTTCTTCGCTATTTAGTAGTAGAAAGATGCTTCCGTACATTTAGAAAGCCAATCTCACTTCCACAGTCAAGGTTTTTCTTTGGTATCCAGTTTTAGAAAGATTGAGCATTAATGATCTTTACTAGGGTCGCAGACAACCATACACTATAAGACCTTGTCTCGAAACATTTATTTTATGTGAAAACAGAATAATGAGACACATGCTCATTTATTTTTGTATTATTCTGTTTCGCTGGAAAATATGTTGTTATCACTTTTGAGGATTTGAATGCAAGAGGGATGCTAAAATTTTCTGGAAGTGTGCTGTCTTTCCAATGTTATGGGGATTTTGAAACGAGCGTAATGCTATACTGTTTAGAGGGAGTTCCTCATCTTTTAAGTTTGTTATAGGACAAGTTATTTTTCTTACTTACTTTTGGAGTTCTACTATGGGGGCCTTTAGGGTATTTATGCGATGGGTTTGTGTAGGGCTGAACTTTCTAAAGAGCTTTTTTAGACTTGTTTTTCATGAGATTGATGAGGGTGGACTCCCTGTTTACCTAGTTTATTGTACTCTTTTTTCTATTACTAAAATTTCTTTCTTTGTTAACATGAATAAAAATTAATGCAATGAATGGCAAGCATGAAATATTAATAACAAATTGAAATATCTTAGGATATGTTATAACACATCAAATTTAGTGACTATAATAACAAGGTTTTTGTCGAGCTGAGTTATATTACATACACATCTTGCCGGTTCTTTGACAATCATGCAAATAACAAAAAGAAAACAAAACAAAAACAAAGCGTGTAGCAAGTAACATAGCAAAGAAATTTTATTCCAAATTGCGCATGCTTATTCATAATTCCCAAATTGAAAAAGAATACTCACTCCGTCCAAAAAAGTCGTACTATTTTTGTTGACCTTTTTAGCGATTTTAAGGTTTGCATAAGAAACATCTAAATTTGATTGTTTTCCCAATAACAAATTACTAAGTCATTAAAGCCTAATATTGAAACAAAAAATTATTGAAAAAAATTATGTCCAAGTTTGCCATATTCAAGACTTTATATTTGTAATACAAGTCAACATATATTAAGAGTACTCCCTCTTTAAGGACTGATTGAGTATTGAGTACTTAATCAAATAGTGGATGCTAATTGAAGCCATCTGCTTTGTAAAATATACTATTAGTTATTCTTGGGTAATAATGACCATAATACTAATATAGTAATATACTAGTGAAAGAAAGGATAATAGAAATCCCCAGCCCCCACCCCGGGAAAGAAACAAAAAAAAGAAGTAAAACCCATTCCAAGACAAATTACATAGCCATAATGTAACAGCCCAAAATCTGGTTTATCTTCACACCCGGATTCCGTACGTCACGGTCCCACTTCTTTCCAAACATACATCATTATATAGTAAAATATAACAACATACATTCTCAATTCCCAGGTTCTAATACCTTATAACCTCGTTCATTACAAATAATGATAATTACATTATTCTTTACATCTTACAAGAGTGACTTTCATCCGCCACCAAGAATACATAACATTTCATTAAACTAATCTATAGTTTAATTAACTATTTTTCATTACAAGTCTTCACTTGATCTTCACGCTCATTCATCTACTGAATGACACTTCTTCTGGATACCGATCAGCTTGATCTTTACGGGATCCTTAAGTTCTTCTACTCGTACGCTGAAAATGTTTTTCATTTAAAGCAAGTGTGAGCATTCAATTGCTCAGCAAGTCATAGCAGTTGAATAAACAACTTCAAGAATTTAAACATTCTTTTAGAACTTCAATAACCGAACAAAGGTTATGAAGCAGCTTGAATAATAGGAATAATCTCTGATTCCTATCATTTTAAAACATTAGTCACATTCACTTTGAAATACTTTCATTCTTCTACCTTTTTCATACACATCCTGTCCGGCTTGAATTCTTAGGAAAAGATTAACAAAAAACGGTTCATGTATAAATGAACATTCTCATATTGAATGTTTTAATCACGTAACAGCTTCATCTCATAGAAACACCAAAGTGTTCAAATTGTGGCTCAAGGCCTCATACGTTCTACCACCTTGTACAAATATCACACATTCACACATAAGTAAAACTTCTCAAGTTCAACATCCGAGAAAGTTTAAGAAACTAGCATTCATTTAAAATATGAATGAAGTTAGGAAACTTGCCTTACGCACGCACTACAACTTAGAGTTTACGTTGAATCGCTTCATTCCAATTCCTATATATCACATAAGAAAAACAGCATGAACCAATTAGCCACATATTTGACTTACGCATTGGTTTACTTAACTTTACTTCTTAGGGTTCGCGTTCTTGCAATCTAAGTTTACGCGACAACTTTCTTTACCGCTTTACGGCTTCATGACATACGGAGATGTCTTACTCATACGATCATCATCTTTGATGATTTACATTCTTATCTTCTTCTTATAACTCTTCTAGGACTCAACACACATCGTGTCTCTGCTAGTAGTCCATATGGTACTCTGAGTGGTTTCCCACAAACAACCAACAAACAAGTTCCCGTTTCATCTACACTGTCTTTTACAGTGAGTTAGATCGGTTGCCAGTTTCGTATATACCTCCGCTCTCTGAAGGAATTGTTTAGCCCAGCTCCCATATGTCAACCATCAAAGATTACGATTGTACCACAACCTAAACTTATCTTAACTTATCCGAACCATTAAGACTATAATGTTCGTTAAGTTGATTTCTCATTCCTTATGGCTATCTGGCAACTAAATGCCATACCTCAGGATTCATTATTTATCGTCCAAGTCATACATTTACATATACTTTTTATTCATATTAATTCTACGCATTCATATCATTTATATTAACTTAATTTTATATCTAACGTCCAGCTTCTCTTTTCCAACTTATTATCATTAACTTGGCTTCTTAATTATACGTTTATCTTTAATTCAGCTTCTTCACCGCTCACATGTTTAATCATTGGTCTTCATTACCTACTGGTCGAAACCATACACGGGTGTAGGTTCTACCTGCTTAATATTCACTCAACACACTCAACCTTCACGCTTGTTAAAGTGTTTAACGCTTACATTTCATTCTAACATTCTCTCCGAATCATCCCGACTCACATTCGGCTTTCATTAATCTTATTACCGCTCATTACGGCTTTCTTTGATAGTTCATATCTTACTTACTACTTTCGTTATCCATTACATGAACCCCACGTTCATTACTTTTTTTTTAATGTCGAAGCCATACGATTTGTTGTTGTATACTAAGATCGATTATCATCATCGCAATGTCAAGTTGCATTCATTATATTCTTTATCTTTTAATCTCGCTCAATCTTTCCGCTCAACCTTTACTAAAGGTTTAAATTACTTGATTTTAAGTGTTACTTTAGGTGAACTATATGTTCTTTATCTTCCCTTACACTTTCCCCAAGAGTTTGAGCAATTAAAAGCTCTTCTGGGCGCTTCGCACTACAGACTGCACAATTGTACCACCCTCCTTTTCATATTGCTTCTTGCTGCTGCTCATGAGTCTCCAATATCTTATTCTCTGGCGTCTGGTGATGCGCACCACCTTCCTTCTTCTTCTTTCTTTCAGCACACGCCACTACATCGCCACTCTTCAAGAGTCTTCAGCTGGCCGCAGCGCCATAGCTTCGAATCATAGCGTTCAGCTGCATGCCATGGCAAGCTTAAACTCGAAAAAAAATTTTAAAGTGTTGCAATTGTTTGAGACGCTTACTTTACAATCTCATAACTTATTCATTATAACTCGAACGAGGTCGTTCCAAAGCCATTCTCTTCCTTATCTTACGTACTTCAATTTCCCTTGACAAAATTCATTCTCATCCATTAACATGCCATTCAATTGGCTTAATCTTCATCCTTCGCTTCATTTTACGTTATTAACGCTCTTCGTTCGTTCGTCCGTAATTAGGTCATCCGAATTCGGAACTTGTTCGTTCTTGAGTCCACGACTCACGTTTTCTACGTTCTCTTATATTCTTATGAAACCCTACACTTTCGGTTTCATTTACACACTTTCTAGTTCTCATTTGTCTTTTACGAAATTTTCGTCATAACTTCGTTATAGCTAAGTTTAATCCGTTCTTCATGAACGTTTCTACCGTTCCTAACCAAGCAATAAGCAACTAACTTATACGCGATGGTTTTAAACTTGTCCATCAACAACAAATTATACTACGATGGTTTTAAATTTGTCCATCAACAACGTTCTTCGTGTTCTTTGCGTTCTTCGTTTGTTCTTCATTTTTAATCGATATTTTGATTGCGATTTCACTTTTTTTTGGAATTCGGTGTTATAAAACACCATTCCTTACTTATTTCATCGAATCTTTCATATGATTCATCTGGATCGCTCAAATTCATTACTGAAACTTATACTTCCTTAAGAAATTTATAAACTAAACTTCTAATTTTATTTCTTCTTTTTCTCATGATTTCAACCATATGAAAATCATTCTTAACATCTTTTACTTCTATTCTCATTAAGTTATGTTTTTAACATATAAAACTTAAAGAAAATTTATATTAGAAGTTAGGTTTTTTATTACCTTTCTTCTTTAATCTCCTTTCATTGACAAAGTTTGCTCACGGGCTTTTTTTTTTCCTCCCTTTTCCTCTCCCATCCTAACTCTCTCTCTCTCTCTCTCTCAAGTGTTGGTGATTTTCAAAATCACCAAATAAATGAATTAAGGCTTCTTTTATAGAAAACCAAAGCTAGGGGCAAAATAGTCATTTCACCCCTAAAGTTACTATTCACACCTCTTACTAACACCTCCTTACTATTCACGAAGCTTCTCTTGAAGCTTCATGCTTCCTTCTTCTGAGATTCGTCCGACAGCTTTTAAAATCATGATTCTCTAAATCCAAATATTTTTGGATATTTCGCCTTTCCTTTACTGATTTAACTTTTACGCATTCTTCTTGAATCTCCAAAAAACTAAAAAACACTTTTTTGATGTTAAGCGTTTTCCTTCACGCTTTTCCCTAACGTAGTTAAACGAATGAAAAGTACATAACAATACTTTTTTTCATTTTTTTATTTCGTCCGATTTCGCACGCTTTTTTGAGAAAAACTTTATCGACTTACTTAACTTTTCACGATATATTATCGTCAAATCTTTCGACGAATGTCATTTCGACATACCAACTCTCTGAAAGGCTTAGGTTATTCAAACCCTAACCCTTAGGGTTTCATCTTCAGTGAATAATGCCTATTTCGTCTTTTTCCTCGAAATATTTTTTTTCTCAAAAATTTTTATTTTTTGTCTTGAAAATTCTTACTCATTCAATCTAGCTCGTAGCTTAATCCTCCTCAGATTATTATAATCATCCTAGGTTCTAGAACAATTAATAAACACATAACACAGAATATTATTAATAAAAATTCATTTTATTAATAACTAATTCTTTAAATCTTAAATTCTGGACAATCCGATTTTTCAGGTTGTCACATTCTTCCTCCCTTATAAAAATTCCGTCCTCGGAATTTCTTAAAACCACACCCATACCCGGGTCATCACATTCACTTCTTCTTCACATTTCGCCCTCGAAATTTTAACATACCCTTCTTCTTAACTTCTCTTCAAAGAAGTTCTTATCTTTCAAACATTCCCTAACCTTCATAACTTATAGAATTATGAAGTAGAATGAATAACGAGGAATATAAAAATTCCTTTAAAACATTTCATATTTTTGCTGAGGGGTCAAATCGACCATGAACTCTTACTAGGTTTAACAGCATTTCGCCGTAACCCTTCTTTCACGGTCAGTTTACAATCACCAAGAAAGTAAACTACCTCTTTCATACGTAGGCGATTAACCCATCGTATAACCCCATTTTGGGGTGTGTTCACCTCAGACTTAATCATTAGATTCTGTACCAAAGCAATTTGGTTTGGCACAACTCTTCAAAGAAAGCTTGATTTTCTTATAACATGACATACCATTTGTCTTGGCCGAATCAAATAGCTAAGACCATACCAATAAATTGGATTTCAACTTGAAACATTCGTCTAGTCAAATCAATTAACATCGACTACCCTTTAAGTTCTTTTACAATACATCAAAACGTTTTATGACGTCATGATACCGTACTTTTCAAAGTACGTTGAGGACTTCGTCAGTTTATGACTTCGTCATTATACATCATACCATAGCGGGTTGTTGATCCTAAGATCACATCCAACACCAGGTTCAATTGCATTAATAACTCCATCCTTTTACCATCCTTGCATCAAATGCACCGATGATATAAAATTCATTTTGATATTTCAAATCAATTTCTGTCTAGCCGAAACAATTAGCATAGACATATAAAGAATAGTTCTTTTTAAAATCCATTGGTTCCAAAAGTTGAACCAATTCTTTCCTTTTCAAAACTCGCACACATAAGCACGATTTCAATAAATTTCAAAATCTAGCATAGCTAGATGACTTGGAATATCCTATTTCTCCATCTTCCTTCATCATCTTACTTACATGCAATAATACTTAATCTTCTCTAGCACCTTCAATGCTAAGCATATTGAAAATAACTTGTTTTCAGTCTAAACATTCCTATACCTTAGTATAGTCCATCAACTTACCACACTTTATGTGTTTAGGAACTTTCCACAACCATATGTGTTTAAGAACTTATCTTCGCAATATGTAATCCAAGAACAAATCAAAGACTATCCATATGCTCAGGGCTCAGAAACATAACATATAACTATGAGTCACAAACTTTTCATAAGTATGAGTTTCAAGAACTCGCACCTATCTTATCATTCTCTACCTATCAAGCATATACACGAGAAAAGATTCACCTTCTCGTCATATACATATTGATAATAGACGACATATTCCAAACCATGATTATCACTATAATAAGCTAAGCAAATTGTTACACCAAAGCACAAACCTCCCATCCATAACAAAGGGTTCATACAACTCAGCTATCGCATGAGTCCTCAATTGAAATTTTACAACTTCTAACTTTTCTCTTTACTTAATACGAATTTTCTTTAATTCGTATGTTATCCTTTACAACCCAATCTGAGTTCTTATTCCCGTATTACTTCGTAGTACCATTCATTTATAGCATTAGCTATAAATCATTCATCGTTTAACAGATCATCTGTTATTACGATTCACTATGATCACGTGGTGATCTTCTTCCTTAATCGTTGAACTCAACGATCTTCTTATCCTTCTCTCTACGATTATAGCCTTAGGTACTCATACCTAAGATTTATAATCTATCATCTCTGATACCACTCTGTAACGCCCCGAAATCCAGTCTATCTTCACACCCAGATTCCGTACGTCACAGTCTCACTTCTTTCCAAACATACATCATTATATAGTAAAATATAACATACATTCTCAATTCCCAAGTTCTAATACCTTATAACCTCGTTCATTACAAATAATAATAATTACATTATTCTTTACATCTTACAAGAGTGACTTTCATCCGCCACCAAGGATACATAACATTTCATTAAACTAATCTATAGTTTAATTAACTATTCTTCATTACAAGTCTTCACTTGATCTTCACGCTCATTCATATACTGAATGACACTTCGTCTGGATACCGGTCAGCTTGATCTTTACGGGATCCTTAAGTTCTTTTATTCGTACGCTGAAAATATTTTTCATTTAAAGCAAGTGTGAGCATTCAATTGCTCAGCAAGTCCTAGCACTTGAATAAACAACTTCAAGAATTTAAACATTCTTTTAAGACTTCAATAATCGAACAAAGGTTACGAAGCAGCTTCAATAATAGGAATAATCTCTGATTCCTATCATTTTAAAACATTAGTCACATTCCCTTTGAAATACTTTCATCCTTCTACTCTTTTTCATACACATCCTGTCTAGCTAGAATCATTAGCACCGACTTAACAATACCGGTTCATGTATAAACAAAACATTCTTATATTGAACAGTTTAATCACAGAACAATTTATCTCATAGAAACACCAAAGTGTTCAAATTGTGGCTCAAGGCCTCATACGTTCTACCACCTTGTACAAATATCACACATTCACACATAAGTAAAACTTCTCATGTTCAACATCTGAGAAGTTTAAGAAACTAGCATTCATTTAAAATATGAATGAAGTTAGAAAACTTGCCTTACGCACAGCTACAGCTTAGAGTTTACGCTGAACTGCTCATTCCAATTCCTATATATCACATAAGGAAAATAACACATACACCAATTAGTCATATATTTGACTTACGCATTGGTTTACTTAACTTTACTTCTTAGGGTTCGCGTTCTTGCAACCTAAGTTTACGCGACAAACTCTTTACCGCTTTTACTTTTTCATGACATACTTGAGATGTCTTACTCATAATGATCATCATCTTTGATGATTTACATTCTTATCTTCTTCTTATAACTCTTCTAGGACTCAAAGACACATCGTGTCTCTACTAGTAGTCCATATGGTACTCTGGTGGTTTCCCACAAACAACCAACAAACAAGTTCTCGTCTCATCTACACCGCCTTTTTCAAATGAGTTAGATCGGTTTCCGGCCATATATATACTCGCTTCTCTCGAAGGAATTGTTTAGCCCAACTCCCATATGTCAACCATCAAAGATTACGATTGTACCACAACCTAAACTTATCTTAACTTATCCAAACCATTAAACTATAATGTTCGTTAAGTCAATTTCTTATTCCTTATGGCTTTCTCGGTAAACTAAATGTCATACCTCGTGATTCATTCTTTATCGCTAAGTCATATACGATCTTTTGTATACTCGTAACGATCATTCAATATTAATTCTATTCAATTCATAGCGTTAAGCATTTTACGTTACTTTATTCATATCTTACAACGTCCTGCTTCATTCGACTCAACGCCATCCAAGTTATTCTTCTTAACTTTACGTTATACGTCATTGTCTTTAATTCAGTTCTTCACCGCTCACGTGTTTAATCATTGGTTTTTCATTACCTACTTGGCCAAACCATACACGGGGTGTAGGTTCTGCCCGTTTAATATTCGCGTACACTCAACCTTCACGTCGGTTAAAGTGTTTAACGCTTACATTTCATTCTAACATTCTCTATCCGACTCACATTCGGCTTTCATTAATCTTATTACCGTTCGTTACGGCTTTCTTGATAGTTCATATCTTACTTACTACTTTCGTTATCCCTTACATGAACCTCACGTTCATTACTCTTTCTTAATGTCGAAGCCATACGATTCGTTGTATGCTAAGACCGATCATCCATGCAACTGCGTTGCGTTTACATTCTCTGTCTTTTAATCTCGTTCAATCTTTCCGTTCAACCTTCATGTAAGGTTTAAATTACTTGCTTAAGTGTTACATTACGTGAACTACACGTTCATTAGCTTTCCTTACACTTCCCCCAAGATTTTGAGCAATTAAAAGCTCATCACTGGCTCGCTTTCTACTGCACACACGCATGGCTAAGGCCACCCTCCTTTGTTATTGCTCATCGCGCATTGCTGTTCAGTCTCTTATTCTCATCTTCCTTCTTCTTCTCTCTTCTCGTGTTCGGCCACTCTTGCAATGCTTCCTTCCAAGGCATGATGGCCACACAATCCTCCCAAGTAATGGCATACATGCCGCCAAGCCTAAAACCTTGAAAAAAATTTCTAAGTGTTGCACTGGTTTGAGACGCTTACTTTACAATCTCATAACTTCTTCGTTATAACTCGGAACGAGGTCGTTCCAAAGTCATTCTCTTCCTTATCTTACGTACTTCAATTTTCCCCGGACAAAAATTCATTCTGAATCCGTTAAAATGCCATTCGATTGGCTTAATCTTCATCAATCGTTCGTTTTACGTTATTAACGCTCTTCAATCGTTCGTCCGTAATTCGGTCATCCGAACTCGGAACTTGTTCGTTCTTGAGTCCACGACTCACGTTTTCTATGTTCTCTTATATTCTTATGAAACCCTACACCTTCGGGTTCATTTACACACTTTCTAGTTCTCGTTTGTCTTTTACGAAATTTTCGCCATAACATCGTTATAGCTAAGTTTAATCCATTCTTCATAAACGTTTCTACCGTTCCTAACCAAGCAATAAACAACTAACTTACACTCAATGGTTTTAAAACTTGTCCATCAACAACAAATTATACTACGATGGTTTTAAATTTGTCCATCAACAACGTTCTTCGTGTTCTTCGCATTCTTCTTTCGTTCTTCATTTTTAATCGATATTTTGATTACGATTTCACTTTTTCTTGGAATTCGGTGTTATAAAACACTATTCCTTACTTATTTCACCGAATCGTTCATATGATTCATTCGAATCTTTCAAATTCATTACGAAACTTATACTTCCTTAAGAAATTTATAAACTAAACTTCTAATTCTTATTTCTTCTTTTTCTCATAATTTCAACCATATGAAAATCATTCTTAACGTCTTTTACTTCTATTCTCATTAAGTTATGTTTTTAACATATGAAACTTAAAGAAAATTTAACTTAGAAGTTAAGTTTTTAATACCTTTCTTCTTTAATCTCCTTTCATTGGACAAAATTTGCACTCGGGCTAGCTTTTCCTCCTCATCCGAACTCTCTCTCTCTCTCTCAGTGTTGGTGATTTTCAAAATCACAAACAAATGAATTAACGCTCTCTTATATAGAAAACCAAGGCTAGGGGTAAAATAGTCATTTCACCCCAAAGTTACTATTCACAGCTCCTTACTATTCATGAAGCTTCTCCTGAAAGCTTCGTGGTTTCCGCTCTTCAGATTCGTCCGACGCTTTTAAAAATGATTCTCTAATCCAAATATTTTTGGATATTTCGCCTTTCCTCTCTATAGTTTAATTTTTACGCATTCTTCGGTACTCCGAAAAACTGAAAAACACTTTTTGATGTTAAGCGTTTTCCTTCACGTTTTCCCCTAACGTATTTAAACGAGTGAAAAGCACATAACAGTACTTTTTGTCGTTTTTATTTCGTCCGATTTCTGCACGTTTTTCGAGAAAAACTTTTATCGGCTTACTTAACTTTTCACGATACATTATCGTCAAATCTTTAAATCTTTCGACGGAATGTCATTTCGACATACCGAACTCTCGAAAAGGCTTAGGTTATTCAAACCTAACCCTTAGGGTTTCGTCTGGTAAATAGTGCCTATTTCGTCTTTTTCCTCGGAAATATTTTTGTTCCCGAAAAAATTTTATTTTCGTCTTAAAAATTCTTACTCGCTTCGCCTAGCTCGTGGCGTAATCCTCCGTCATAATCATCCTAGGCTCTAGAGCGATTAATCCTCACATAGCATAATATTATTAATAAAATTCATTTTCTTCACCTACCCTTTTTAATCCAATTAGTTGCAAGATTGAGCCAATTCCAACCCAAAAATCATGACTGGACTGAATACTTACCAAAAGAAATACAGACTTGAGTAAATACAATCCCTGTAGTTTCCTTCACTTTATATCCTACGATATTCAAGCTTTACTTTATAGCTTCAATGTTTGACTTTGAGCATAGAGGTACATTCATCGCCCAAAGTATATAGACAGAAAACACAATAGTCTGTATAAAATAATCTGCAAGTCATCATTTTCTCATCCTACAACATAAGAACATACTAAAAAAAACTATGGTCTGCTTAAACTAAAGTAAACATGTAAAAAACTGACCTCAGGAAATGTATATTGGACACGAGCTCCTGGAGAAATAGACACGTGTTCCTTCTGAAGATGCTCCACTAAGCAAATGTTTCCTTCAAGTTCAGTTGTCACTTGTATAGTCAAAGCACACTCAGCAACCCAGGCACTTCTGTTTACCAATTCAGAGGTTGTATGCAAATAAACTCTCTTATAACCATCAAAGAACGACGAAACCAAGTGAGGATCCACTACTTTCACAGGCTGCGAAAAAGTTTATAGAAAGAAAATTATCAGATAATGGAAGTGAGCACAAATATAATAAATTTTCCTATTTAGGCTCACTGGTACCATTGATCACTTGATAGCTTTTATCTAAAGTAGCATATGGAAGTGAATCCAACAAATTGCATAAGATATTACCTTTCAAAAAATAAATGAATATATTATAAACTAGGAGAAAGGACATAACTAATCTATCCTGCTTAATTTAAACCCGGATACATATACTAAGGAATTAAAGCTAACAATATGCTTAAATATGGGTGATATTAAATTATATTCAATTTTAGTAGAAAGATCACTTGCTTTATTAAACAATTTGCACCTTGAATTGACTTTCGTCCAGCAAAATTAGAGTTTTAAGTAGTAAATGAAGAGAATAGAGTAAGAATAACACAAAAGGTTGTTAAGAAAAATTTAAGAATTCCAAAATCCAATCAAAACTCACCCCAGCAATGGAAATGGATACTTCATCCCAGATGCCAGTGTTCCTATCCCTGTAATAATAGCACGCCGGTCATAAGCTCCAAAAAATCTGCAAAACTCTATGATGCAACTCAATGGACTGGGGCTCCAAGGTACTGTTGAAATATTAAGATAAATACACTTTTGAAGCAAGACAACAGAGATCTTTGATTTTGACGAGTCTTTAGACAATAACTTTTCAGAAAATAAATATTCAATATGATACTTGAGTCAACAACAATAAGCCATCTCCATAGAAAACAATATCACACTAGCCTCCAATTTAACAGACTAAGAACCAATATTTAATGTTCGATAATAACATTAGCATAAAAAATAATTATCTTCCTTACTTCCTTTGTAGTAACAAACTTCTTCTAATGAAAAGGTGCAAGAAGATAAAGAAATATGAGGTGAAATGCTTTAGACTATCAGGAGTTTAAGCAAGAAAGTGGTCCTCATAAAAAGTTCAAATACAAGAAAACAAAATAATAAATAAGATACGTTATTGTATGCATCGGGGAATCATGCATATTTTTAGAAAGTATGTCTTAAACTTTATAATCATATAACATCCATTATAAAGTGCAGGAAAAATTTTAAGGGAAAAGATATTCATATATTGTCAAACACATGAGAAGAGTTCTAGTTATCCTATCCTTTCCCTTCCCATCTATCCCATGTGCATCACAGCAGAAAAAGGAGAAGAAGGACCACACTATACAGAGAGCCATAAACTTCCACAAAGAGAATTATGAAGGTCTTAAGAGGCCTAAAAGGATTGAAGACCAAACCATCTACCGACTTCGTAACCAATTCGAGGAGTCAATTGACATTAACACATGGCCTATGTTACACAGACTCTTCACTTTGCTCTAAAATACCCGTGTCCGACACTTGAAACTCGGACAAGGTTATGGTTACTGGACACTTCATTTTGTGTAAGAAATTGGTAAAATTGAGGAGTAACCGTATCGGACTCTTCAAAATACTTGTCCAACAGGATACTCCATCCAAGTCCATGTAACATGGCACATGGCGCCACATATACCATATAAAAGCAATCCCAAGCATCTTCGACAAAACAAAAAAAATAACCACATGATATTTTTTAGTATTAATTGTAAATAGTTTAAAAAGAAATGGCCTAAAAAGTGCATTATATAGACCTCTTACTTCTGATTTAAGAAAATAAAAAACCAAATATGCCCTTCTGTGACCATAAATTGTCAGGATTTTGAACTTTTGCAACCTTGAAGTTAAATATTGTTCTGCCTTTGCCTTCAAGCCAACCAAACTAGAAATAGTCCTCATCCCTATGATGCAAGAGTAATCATTTTCAGAAATACTGCATCATTACCCTTCATTGTACTTTCTCATGGTAAAGTAGACTGAAGTAGTGATACTGTTCACTGTTGCAATATTCTTCACGATATAGTTACGTATTATAGGGATTTTATGTCTAATTGTTGGGGGAAGTTAAGATATACAATGAGACTAAATAAGAGTATTGGATAATTTGGGTTTATTTATCACTTATAAATATATCTGATTAAGTTATAAGAGAATTTTCACATTATACATTTGCTTACCTAAAATTAGGTTCTTTCTGGTTCAGCACCTTATTTAGGATTTTCCTTTGTTTATTTCAGAGATATTACCATAGATTAAGGTTTCCACTTTGTTTCCAACTTGACACACTACCATAGAGGAGTCTTGTCAATGTTGAAAGCGTGACAGAAAAGAAACAACAGCAATTTTAGGACAATTCAAGAGATATTCTCTAACATGGAAATGTTTATGGTTCATAATCTACCAAACTTGGATGGGACTTCAAGTACACTCCCAAAAAATGGACAACTGTAATACCTCAGAAATTAGGATGCTTTTTCTATAATTGCAAAGAAAATGTTATATCAAAGGTTAATATAATATATCCATAGTTCTTTTTTCAGCTAAAAGATGATTTTATAAGGATGAGAGAAAGAGATCTAATGTAGGTAGAAGACAAAAAGTCCTCCCTAAAAAATACGAAAGAAAGCAAAGATTGAATTATTCATCATAAGTTTTAAATAAGTCTGAAAGAAACTTCTTTGTTTTCAATATATGTTATGATCACGTGTTGAAATTTTCAGAACAGAACAGTCAATTCCATGGTCTACTCAAGTGTTAGGTTTAAGATTTGATATCACAGAATCACACGAAAATTAAAGAACAAAAGATAAAAGAACACACAAATTTATTCAGCTTCACCAATTTAGCTAGTCCTACTTGTCTGATGTATTTATTTAGAAGTCTCACACACTCTACATAATACACACCAAACAATGCTTTTATAAGGCAAAATTTGGTTTTTTGGAGGTGATAGTGGAAAAGTTGACAGATAAGTCACCCTAGCTTTGATAACATGGGCACAATCCCATGAGGCCCAATACTTTAATCAAACTCAAGTCCGGGCTACTAATATTTCCCCAAGCCTAAATACACATTACGTTTGGCTTCCAGGGAACACTGCCCCCGCCAGCTCACCGACGAGCTGGGCAGACACTCGCTCACCGAAGAGCTAGATCCTCAAATACCCCGTTGTAGTGGTCATTCGTCAGGCCCAAAAAGTATGAGTCAATCTCAACAAGCAAGATAAACTCACTAGGAAATCAGTCCTCTAGAGAATTCTACTACGGAAATGTACACACTAAAAACATCTAAACATTGTCAACATGCAGGTAAAGAGCATAAATTAAATCAACTGTCACCTTATAGGAGCCATCCAGTCCCAGCCCTCGACATATTGTGTGGCAACATCTTTCCCAATCTAAGACAAAAACATGATGATATTAGGAGTAGTTTGCAGAGCAAACTAATAAAGATACATATACTTGCATACATAGTCGTCAAAATCGTACGATACGCAATACAATATGATACAGGGATAATTCGGTACATATCGGGGGGTGAATCAAAAATGACACCATATCATATGATTCAAATACGATTCTTACGAAATGATACAATACACGATTCAATTTAAAGTTGACAACCGACTTGAAAAAGTTTTTAGATAAATCTGAAAGACTAAAAGCAAAACTTTTAAGTCTTCTACCATTTCAAATGAAGAGGTTTTTTAACACAAACATATTCTATATAGCTTGATGAACTTTTAATCACTTTTTAGAGTTTTATATCTTCTTCAGAATGTCGCTCTGTTTCTCACGTCACTTTCCATAAGCACATACATAAATCTTCACTTTTAATTTGAAATATTCTCTTTTGTTTTATAGATTAAAGATGAATATGAATTTTTGTTGTTACTCTAAAGATTACTAAAATAACATCTAATAAATCAATTTAGAATATTTTGGATACTATTTAACTTTAAATTTTATTTTGGTCTATAATAATATTTACTTGATTACTTTTATATATAGTCAAGCTAATATGTTTGATTGTCCAATAACTTGTGTGATTTATATGTTTAAATATGTATACCATATTTTATTTTGTTTCTGTATCGTACGATGCGATACATGAAACAGGATATGAGTGTTCGATACACGATACGATTCACGATTTGACAACTATGCTTACGTATGAGTCTGAAAATTAGTTGGGAATAATATTTTTTATGTCAATCAACTACTTAAATGTTCTTCAAGTATCTACATAACTTCCAAAAAGTTAGTAAGTTCCTAGATTTAGAGAGAATAAATCTTCCAGTTACAGAAAGATGCACAAATACCTCATGGTCACCACCTTGGCCTCCCTCCGGAGGAATCTTTCCTGGATGATCAGGAGGATGAACAAGAACAGCAAGCAAATTTTGACCTCCAGGATGCAGAATATCAGTGACATCAAGAGAATGTCTTCGAAACATCCCCTTTGGCAAGTCCCTTTTGTGCCCATTCAAATACACTTCAGCCGAATAATTAATAGCCCGGAAATTCAAGTCCACATGCTGATTGGCCGACTGGAAAAAACATTAAAGAAATTGATATTCAGAATATAAATAGATAAAAGTAATACTCCTGAAAAAAAAACATGTAATACTACCCAAGTGCCATTTCAGCCTTTTTGGCTGTGCGGCACAATTTTTAGACTACTGAAAATATATTCATATATTATACTTCCGATATAAGTTAATATCTTTAACATATTTATAATGCTTTTTAAAGTGTGTATATATATGTATATAATGTGCTTTTTGGTTTATCTTAAAATTTGTGTCGTATTCAGCCAAAAAGAAGAAGGGGTTACTAAGATGAGACGAGGGGAAATACTATGCACAGAATAGGAAATGGTTAGTAAAGAACAGCACCAGTAGTTATATTGACACTGCTAATAATAATAATAAAAGGCAATTTAAGGAACAAAATGAAAAGTATTGAAAAACGTTAATAGAGCTCATGTAATGGAAGCACTCTACTTCAAAGACAAAATATGGGGCTAAACAAATGACTTTCAATTTCATATACACCCAACACCTAGTTTGTAGGCAGGATTAGGAATCGTGAGTGTGAATGGGAATCTCATTTCTATTCAATTAAATTTTGGCATTTTGTACACATATTTGTTTATGGGAATCTCATTCCTTATTGGGGGTTGGTAAAAGATAATCTTTTTTTACCCTTCGAGAATATATAAATAAAAGATACACCCTCCGTCCTCAAAAGTATGAGTAAAATACAATTGGCACACATATTAAGAAAAGTAAAAGTAGAGAAAATAGAATAAAAAAGTTGTAAATTTATCCTAGCGGCCCCATAAGATTATATAAGGTGATGAGTACTTTTAGTTTTTTATACTAATGGACCCCACTAAATGACATATTTACATTTCACTTTATGTACTTTATCTCATTCTTTTGAAGACAAAAAAAATTGTATTTGTAGTCATTCTTTTGGGGACGGAGGGAGTATATTCAAAATGTGTCCAATTATGAATTACCTTAAAACTAACATTCAATACATGCCCCCCAAACACTTGAAAGAAATATATCATGAATTTATCTACATGGAATCTCTTACCATCAGTGAGATTCCCATACCTAGTGTTTCATTCTGGTGTACCAAACTAAAAGATGTTAGGTTTCTCTAACTTTTGTTAGTAAATCAAAATTAGGAACTCAATTTTGCCTTGAATATCCAGATTCAGATCATAATGAGGAAGAAAACAATCAAACATCTGTACTGGGAAAACACCTTGTTAAAGTAATATCTTTAAAAATTTACAAGTGACTTATCAAACAAAAAGTGATATCTTATAGGTCAAGGGAGAAAGTACAAGCCAAAGCTACAACTGCTAAGACCAAGTAAAAAGTTGATTAAGGAAATCACAATGAGAGAAAAATAAAAAGGGGAGGGTGAGGGGGGATTAAAACAAATAGAAAAATAATTACAAGTCAAATGATAAAATTTTAGGATTGAATAAATCGTTACAGATTTCGTTCCTAAGCAGTCCACAAGCGGCAAAATTAAAAAGTGATCTGCTATGTTACACAGACTCCGCTGGAGGTTCTAGTTAGACACGGTATTTTGAAGAGTCCGATAGGGGTACTCCTCAATTTTGCCAATTTTTCCAATAAAATGAAGTATGCAATACTCATGCCTTTGTCCAAGTGTCGAGCGTCAGACATGAGTATTTTAGGGTAAAGTGAAGAGTTCATATAACATAGGTGGTCGGTCCATTGATTTCATCATCTCAGTATTATCTTGATGTTACAAGTAGACAATGGTAGACAGAGCCTTAATCATGTCTTCAATTGTTGCGCACTTAACCTACTACCTAAGACTTTTTTATTCTTTTATCGATGATGAACTTCTAGTAATATTTTCTTTTCCTATTTTTTTTTTTTTGGAAAGATATTCTGCTCTTCTAGTTATCTAGCTTACCATCATCTCCTTTTTCCAATGGTGATGACTTGCATCTTCATAAGATGTTATCATTAACAAATAGAGCTTCTAATATAAGGCACATCTAGCTTTCCATAGACTCTATAATACCATCCATAGGGCTCTCTAATACTCCCTCCGTCCTAGGATAAAAGTTCTGGTGGACTTTTCACGCATATTAAGAAGAGGAATGAAATGACTAAATTGTCCATAATAATGTCATTAATTATTTTCAATGTAGGTGAGAGAGTGACTTTCTAGCTTTTCAATTCAAAATATTTTTAGCACATAACTAATTATACTTATTAAATATGGAGAGAGAATTAGAATAAGAAAAATATGAGATATTTAATGTTACGGGTATAATAGAAAAAAATATGTAACAATTTGGTTATTAAAGGAAAATGAACATTTAACATGGGACTACCCAAAATAGTAATAAGGACTTTTATCATGGGACGGAGGGAGTACCATATTTCATCCTTTGTAATATATAATGATCACAATATTTAGTTATTATTTGACTGTGCTTTAACTACTTATATTCCGTCCGCTACAAAACAGATGTCATAATTAACTTGAAACAAAGCTCAAGGTGGAAAAAGAGTTGATCACGTGAGTTTATTAATACCGTACTTTTGAATCAAATCAAATCAAATATACAAGGGGTGGTGGGATTTACAAATTTAACTTTAATTTTTGGAAGGGTAATACAGTTTGTTCAAAATATAATTGTGTTGGGAATGCTAAAAGTGACAAACATTTTGGGACATCCTAAAATATATTATTAACCACATGTTACAAACTAATGGTCCTTTTCCACGAAAAAAAGGCTCATATGCAAAATTTACAAACTTTAAAAATATATTGCCATTCCATGTTTAACCCTAAATTTATTGCGTATCAAAATTAATGGAACTCTTGTTTTGGAAAAAAAAATATAGACAAATGAGACTCTTTTTGTGGACCAAAGGTTGTAATATTTAATGAGATATCGCACATTTTAAAACATCAACCTGTAGGCACATAACTTAACTAAGACTAGTGAGATTTTCACACTTCATTGAATAAGCCAGATTCAGAAGGGAGAGAATTGGTGAAAGTAACACAGCTTTAGAGATGACAGAGTATATACGGTAATCAGTAATGCCCTCATATCTCCAGGTTAGAGGATGCTTTTGTCCGCCAAAGAACTGGAGATAAATCAGTAATGGTGAGAAAAGAAAAGGAATAGAGAGATGAAGAAATAGAATGTCAGTGAATAATGAGCACTTTAGGATCTGGTCTTGTCTTAACAGGTTCCTTTTATATACACAATATCCAATTAACCCCAGAAAATCCCCGTCCAAAGTCCAAAATAACGGAGTTTCAAGAGGGGGGATCTCAGGACTGTCAAACAGGTTTGAAGGGAACCTTAAGACTGTTAGAAGTTCCTCGAAGAAACTGTCTTTAGAAAGATAGTAAATTAGTAATAGACAAAAACAAGTTTTCATCATGAGGGCAAATTGCTAATATACACTACGTCAGTACCTATCCTCCTTGTTGCTTATTTAAACTACTATTAACAAATAAACCTAAAGTGTACTTAAAGAAATGTAGTTCATTGACAAAACAAAATGATATTGAGAGATACAGGAAAATGTGTATATGTCCAAACAGAACAAGCAAAAATAATATATGCAAGTATTAATAAATGTCCATCACTCGTAATGCATAATTTTGAAAATACATACGCAATAATCAAAAATATATATATATATGACTACACGCAAGAACCAATATTATGTAGGTCACTCATGTCGAACCTTTGACAATTAAGTATGCATACCAGCTTATACTGGAAACTTGTGAAAAACCAGAAGGTGTAGTACTCCCTCCCTGTATCAGCTATATCAATAATCGACTCATTTTCCAACCCGTAGAAAGGATCAGGTATGAGTTTGTTCTTTACAAGGGTCCCCAAGACACTGTCAATTAAACCACCTTAGCTAATAAGCAAAATATACAATATAGGAAAAGCAAAACATTACACCCCTAACTTTGCCTAGTAAAAAATTATTACAACAATGTATCCTTATCTGCATAAAACAAAGAGTAACACTTTAAAAAAGAAGAATAGTGATTCGACAGTAGCACTGGATAATATGATATTCATCTTTATAATAATTTTTGAAGATTAGATTTCCAACCACACAGGAAAGAAAAGGGGAAAAACAACACCAACTTTATCCTTTACTCAAATTATTATCTCATTAGTTCCTCTATTTGTGTCCACACTTCTTAATTAGCACATACATATGGTAAGCATCCCTGTCCTGAGGCTGTGGTCTAATTTTGCATTAATCTCCGGTTCAAGTTCAAATTTCTCTATATGAAACGCAAATAGAAAAAAAAATTCTTGAACTTAACCAACTTCGGTAGCATTTTTGCATCTCCTAAAATTTAAAAATAAATGCAATTTCTGAATTTTTACTGTTGATCTATTTAGAAAATGAATTAACCAGAAACTAAATTTTGCTCAATCAATATTTTGACTGATAACATTAACCACCTACTACACTAGCTACTTCGTCACTTTCCAAAATTAGACATACATTTTCCTTTTCAGTCCGTTCCAAAATTAGAACTACTTTTTATTCCTAATTTACCAATAAATTTCTACTATCAAGTTAAGCATCACTGATCACACCATCACTAATAATATTAGTGGTACACTTGTGCCTTAAAAGTCGTTGATTTGGAAATATCTCTAATTTTGGAAAGGGCGGAGTATAACACACAGTTAATTACGAAGTCCAAAATTCAATAACTTTACAGTATTAATTCAACCAGAAACTGTACGGAAGAGAGACAATTACGTTCCGGGAACAACAGCCTCCATCCATGGAAGATTAGTGGGAGTAGAGGAAGGCGGATGAGTGGTGGTGAGCTGAATTCCGGTAAGTTCAACCTCAGTTGATCTAGCTGCCAACCATGCTTTATCCAGGACCGTCTTCCCTATATTCTCCCCCATTGTTGTTGCTGCTGAAAATCCCTAATTTAAACTAGCAAAATGAGAGAGAAACACATAAATTCTCTCTCCATATTTGATGAAGAGAGAGAAAGTGGAGTGTGAGAATTGGGGTATTGTCGGTTGGTCACGCGGAGGAAGAAGATGTAGCATTTTTATGAGGGTGGGGCCAAACGTTTATCTATTAACCGATTCGGGCTTAAGACGTAATGAATTTTCTTTGTCCTTTTAGTTTACCTAGACGGATCTACCTATATCTATTACTACAGTGTACAATTCGCCCGAATTTACAATGTGTGCAATTTTCTATTTCTTTACACTCTTACTAGTTTTAAAATATACGAAAAGTGTGCAATTTTCTATTTCTTTACACCCTTTTAGAAAGGTGTGGTTAGTTTGAAATTAATTTTGGTCAATTGACCAATAAAATATCGACGCAGGTTAATCGGATCCTTCTTACAAGTTTTTAAAATAACTAAAAAGAAAATAAAGTTATAAATAAAAAATTAAATTTTCTGTCTAATTTTTTGTTAATAAATTTTTATTGAATGAATAAAAAATAAATGAACGGAAAATTTATCTACTTTTTTATCAAACTTAATAACTTAAATGTGAAATTAAAGTTTTTTTCATTTTTTCTATAAACTCAATAAAAGATGAAAGAAAAATTATAAATTTTCTATTCTTTTCAATTTCATTATAAATTAAAAAAAAAATCGTCCAAAACTCAAAATCAAAGTTACTTTGTAATTGGATACTTACGTTGTTTCTGATTTTCATTTTTTTAATGAAATAGAATGGTCAAATGAATGAAACGAAATATATAATAGAATGAAAATGATCATTTTTTTTATTTAATTAACTACGCTAGGAATGGAATAAATATTTATTAGGTGTTTTGTTTATATGAATTACTTCAATATATAAATAAAAAAATAAATATAAATTTTGATTAATTTAAAATTCTGATACTAGTGTTAAACAAACCTCAAAAATGATATTGTGGATTAATATATGACGATGAAGGTAAGTGGATAGAAGGTTTCTTTAAGAAAATTGGGAAATTCAATATTACTATGATTGAGTTATGGGATATAAAGAAAGGTTTAACCAAGGTTTTCATACCTGAATTGGTCATTGAATCGAAAAAGACATCAGATAATTAGATTATTAATTCAATCAGTGGTCAATCGTTATTGACTCAATGACATTATTAATATATAAAAATATATATTATTAATAATTCATAAAATTTTAAAAAATCTCGTTTTTTTATGAACTAAAACATAATAAAGTTGAGTTACAATATTACTAAAAGTGATTAATTTTAATATTTTAAAAAATTTGGTACAAAAAAATAATTAAAAATCGGTTCACTTAAAGTTGTAAATGAGTCAAACTGAACCAAACAGATTGTTGTTCGAATTCGACTCGAAAAGTTAAATTCATACGCGAATTCGATTCAGATTCAAATTGTATTTGAAAAACTCTATTCGGATTTGATTTGACTTGAATATTCATTACTCAAATTCGATCCGACTCGGATCGTGTGACGCCCCCAAAATAGGTATACATCACTCATCTTGGATCGGCAAATACATGGTACAAAATATAACTACAACTTAATTATATAACTATCGTGTAAAATACGACAAAACATAGCTGAGAGTTTTAACACGGATATTGTCTTCTAGACAATATCCACACTCAAATTCAATCTCATTACAATTATTATCACACTATTTTACAAAATAGTGAGGACTACTAAAACAACCATCTGGACCGTCAATTCATTCCCCAACTAGTCCCAATTCTCATTTCGTGAAGAGAACAATGAAAGAAAAAGGGTGAGCTCAACTAGCCCAGTAAAAAATATTATGACTTAGATAATGCAGAATAAATTATCCTTATCTTCAACAGTATAACAACTGATAGAATATAATAGACAACAAATTTTAGATCAACAACTGCAGCGGAATAAGCAATCCAATAGAATAGTCAAGTAGAGCATGATATCCACTATCTTCTCTGATTTAAAAAGTTTATCATCAATTTTATCGCTGAGACTCAGCTTAATAAATAATCCGCATCACTGAATTATTTATGCACTACGGGCCAATGATATGTTTACACTGTTCGATTCGATAATAGACGATTGAGATTTGTTGTAATCTTAAGTTTACTGCATTGTCAATGGATCGGTCCCCTAAATATATATAAAGGGAATTCATAATTATAATTGAAAATTTAAGCTTATCCTTACAACAAATCGTAGTCATTCAATTATAGATCTAACAGATAAAATTATCACCCATTTGCACAACTAATGTGCGGATTCAAAATCGATTATTTTGCCAATGTGCACTACTAAAGTGTCGGACGATGATTTGTCTTCTTCCTCACACATTGTATACACACAAGTGATTCAATAAAATTTTTTTTTCATGCATGTGCTAAATACGATTCACTTTTATTTAATCTCCTATGAAGATGAGACGATTACAAAATTTTATTCTTATGAAAAAATTTCAGCAGGCGTGTATGAGAAATATTATGAGGCCATAAATTCCACAATAGCGTGAGACGTGTTCTCGTCCCGCCATTCATAATGGAGAGGGTCGATTCTCACCGTTGACTTGACACAGTTGATTCCAACAATTTCCTAAATTAATTTATGGGTGATGTTTGGAGTTTTAAATTTTTTATTTTAAAAAGTTTTTTAAATAATGTATTATCATATTATATCATAAATTATTATTAAAATATTTAATATTATGTAGACGAATTTAAACAAAAATTTGAGACCATGGTGATTATAACTAGTATTTGAGTACAGGTAACTTTTTCGATACCATAAAACTCTTTTTTTTATGTATGTTCTCAAATATTTGGCCATTTGCTTGTCCTACAAATTTCATGCCCATACCTCAGTTAGTAATTAAGTTAACTATTTTGTGACTGTCAATTAAGAACTGGGTGTGGCTTATTTATTCTTGTTGAGTTGATAAATGTTCTTGTTTTGGTAGATTAGTAGAACAAATTTTGTTGTAAGTAGAAAATATGAGTTTGATTAAAAGGGTTAGATAAAGTCTATTATTATATATTATCAAAAGTAATCTTTCAAAATAAATCATGTCATTTATTACATTAATATATAAGGGTAATACATTAATAGTGTAGTTTAAAAATAAAAATATTCACAAACAAAGAAAAATATAAGTAAAATGTCATCATTTTCATCCCTTTCTAAAACACATAAACATAGATGATAAGGGAAAATTATAATTCATTCCCATCCCTCCTCCCCTCCTATACTTTCTCTTCTTATCATATCCCTTCAAACTCACAAAAGCAGTATTAAAGGCAAATACACTCGTAATGTATAATCAGTGTGATATCATGTTCTTATGAAGATAAAACTGAATGGGGCAGTCGAGTTGGATAGATTTATGGTTCTGTAATCGAAGATGTGGTGACAGGATACGGGATGCACAACCGTAGTTGGAGATCCATTTATTGTGTGACCAAAAGAGCTGCATTTCGTGGAACTGCCCCAATTAATCTGACCGATAGGCTGTCTGTTGGGGTACAGGTTCTGTCAAGATTTTCTTCTCTCGTAACAATGCACTTGTAGACAGCCCAAGGATGAAGCCGTTGCAGATGATTGCTTACTTCAATGTTGGAATTTACCCCTTCACCTCGTTCTTTCTCATTGTCTACTGCTTCCTTCCAGTGTTTTCCCTTTTCAGTGGTCAATTCATTGTCCAAGGTCTCAGTATCACTTTCCTTGTATATCTCCTAATTATCACCTTGACTCTTTGCATGCTTGCTGTCCTTGAGATCAAATGGTGAAACATAGCTGTTGAAAAATGGTGGCCAAACGAGCAATTCTGGTTAATTGGAGGCACAAGTGCCCATCATGCTGTTGTGATCCAGGGTCTACTGAAAATCGTTGCAGGTATTGAAATCTCGTTTACCTTGACATCAAAATCAGCTGGTGATGAAAACGACGATTTTACTGATCTTTATCTAATCAAATGGTCCTCGCTCATGATTTTGCCTATCACAATCATGTTAATAAACATTATAACAATAGCATTTGGTTTTAGCAAAACAATATACAGTAATATTCCGCAGAGGAGCTAAAAAAGACTCCTAAATTCAGAGCCCAAAATTCAGGCTCAGCCATGAATGCAAGTATAACAGCCAGTCTAACAATGTAGGCAACACTCCTCTCAACCTTGGTTGGATCCTTTCCGGAGAAGGCATCACCTCCGCGGGTTCCCCGACCACCATAAATATTGATGATGATTTTACGACCAATAAGACCTGCATCACCATGGGGCCCTCCAATGTCGAAACGGCCAGAAGGGTTGAGGTGGGAGATGGTCTTCTCATCAAGGTATTTCTAAGGGATGATACGCTTGATAACATGCTCTTTGAGGTCAGCTACAATCTCTGCACTAGTTACGGTGTTTTATCATGCCGAGTGGAAATGAGGACAGTGTGAATACGGATTGGAACCATTGCTCCATTCTCCCAAGCTGCACACCAAAAAATCATGTACAAAATAAATCAATACAAATAACATGAATATTGCAAGCCTAAATCAAATACACATAAACCAAATTAGCTACCAAGCCGAAAACACATTAGATAATAAGAGTATAAGATTTTATTACCATAAAGGAAACAACAAGAGTAAAGATGTCAGGAAATTCAAAAATATTGTGGTCACATTTTAATGAACGTTGTATTAATTCTAAATAAAACTCTAAACAGCTAAAACTAGGCATATCAATATCTTCAATAGATAAATAAATAAGAAAAAAAATAATAGATGCTCCAAATACTTCTACATGGATCACCACACAGATCTTGTAAAATAATCAGGAATAAATAATAATGGGGTAAAATGCAAAGTCGATAACTGTGGGTTTTTGGGTATTGAGCCATTTTCTTTAGGTCAACGCAAATTGAGCCCCTTTCTATTAAAAAATTTGGACTTCGAGCCCCAGGCGCCACATGTGTGTTGACCTGACTATTATTATTATTATTATTATTATTATTATTATTATTATTATTATTATTATTATTGTTATTGTTATTGTTGTTCTTACTATTACTATTACTATTACTATTACTATTACTATTACTATTGTTATTATTAGTACTATTATTATTATGACTATTATTATTATTATTAGTACTATTATTATTATTATTATTATTATTATTATTATTATTGTTGTTGTTGTTGTTGTTTTAGTTATGTACATAACAGATCTAAGGAAAGAAGATCTGTTTTAATTTGGGGGAAATGATTTATTTAGTTATAAATATTAGTCCTTGCAAAAATATAATAGCTAGGCTTGTTGGCTCAGGTGGTAATGTATTCAAATTTTAAGCTAGAGGTCTCATGCGCTCAATTTGCGTTGATCAAAAAAAGGGCTCAATACCCAAAAATCCCTAAAGTTCAGTGGTCGACTTTGCATTTTAGTTATAATGATAATAATGATATTTAGTTATAAGCACCTAAAGATGCAGTCTTCCTAAGCAAGAACATAGAAAATTCTGTAAAGTCTTTTAAAAGTATCAGTAATAAATATAGCCCAAACATACGAAGTCCATAAATCATGTAAACAATCCCAGCTATTGAATTTTTAGAAGAAGAAGTTTGTATTAGTTGATATTTTCTCACATATGCATTTATAATTAGTTCAAAAATTCAGTTCGGGAACTGAATTAAGTATTCAAAAAACTATGCAAACATGTAAATCAATTAGCAGAAATTGAATCAAAATTAAATTGTTTAGACTACTCTGAACTATAACCAGTTCAATTTGATCTAATAAATGCGTTACATCATAGGCTGTTATACTTACATTCATGACCGAGGCTCTGAATTTAGGAGGAGTCTTTTTTAGCTCCTCTGCGGAATACTGCAATATTCCGTCATGTTAATCAAACGGCTCCACCGTGGATTGTTCTGTTAAAACCAACTGCTATTGCCATTATGTTTATTAATGATAGTCAAAATCATCAGCGAGGACCATTTGATTAGATAAAGATCAACAAAATCATCGTCGTTTTCATCATCAGGTAATTTTGATGTCAAGTTAAACAAGATTTCAATCCCTACAACAATTTTCAGTAGACCCTGGAGCACAATAGCATGATGGGCACTACGACTCAAATTAACCAGAATTGCTCATTTCACCACCATTCTTCAACAACTATGCCTAACCATTTGATCTCAGCAAAGGGTCAAGGTGATAACTAGGAGATATACAAAGGAGATATACAAAGAAGGGTCAAGGTGATAACTAGGACATATACAAAGAAAGTGATACTGAGGTATGGGACAATGAATTGACCACTGAAAAGGGAAAACGCTGGAAGGAAGCAATAGACAATAAGAAAGAACGAGGTGAATGGGTAAATTCCAACATTGAAGTAAGCAATCCTCTGCAATAGCTTGCTGACTACAAGTGCATTGTTACTAGATAAGAAAATCTTGATAGAACATATGGCCCAACGAATAGTATATCGGTCAGATTAATAGGGGTAGTTCCACGAAAGCATCCCTTTTGATCACACAATAAATGGATCTCTAACCCCGGTTGAACATCTTGTATCCTGTCACCACATATTCGCTTACAGACCCATAAATTCATCTAACTCGACTGCCCCATTCAGTTTTATCTTCATAAGAAGATGATACGACACTGATTACGAGTGTCTTTGTCTCTAAAGCTCAAGAACACTTGAAGATTCTTCTTGGGCTCTCACAACAGCTATCACTTTTTATGGATCCAGAAAGAACATGATAAGACACTTTCGAGTTTTATCAAGAGGATTGCACACGTTCAGATATGACGATGAGATAGATAGAGGCGAAAGAATTAAATCAGAGCTGGAGAAGGAATTCAACAATCAAGGGCCTCGATAATTGTCTATGCGTCTTCTAGATAGTCTTGATGAACTGGTTATGACCCTTGAACGCAGGAGCAGCTCTGGTTATGACCCTTGAACGCAGGAGCGGCTCTAGAACGTCCGAAACTGATGAGGAACAGAGGAAATTTGCAACGCTCTCTCCGCAACCCAAAGGTCAGAGCTGCAACCTTATAATTATTTCATGACAACTAAATAACAAAATTGAATACAAGTAATAAGTTTTTTAAGGAAAGAAAATTAGTATAATATAATTTTATAAGGAAACAATAAGATCGTTTTATGTAATATTAGTATGTTATTTTTATTGAAATATATATACAATAATTAAAGTTTAATTAAAATTATATTATACTTGGATAATATAGTGAGAAAAAGAAAATTCTAAGTATATTATTTTCACAAATTAATTTGTAACTATTATTAAAATATGAGTGTAGTTATATTTCAAGTATAAGTAGGATTTTATTATTAGTAGGCAGTATATATAATTTTAGAAGAAAATTATTTTCTTACGAAAATCACCTTATCAAATATTAAACTATATTATTATAATATATATATATATATATATATAGGTATAAAATAATACATTAACCAATATATAGTTTGATTCAATTATTAAATTAAAATTTAATTATTGAAAATAAATTACTGTTTTCAATAATATATTTATAAAAAATACAATAAAAACTAAACAACATACAGTCATATAATAAGGCGATTTGGAATAACAATAAGTAATTTAATTTTACAATTATACAATTATAAGATCATCTTATCTAATATTATTTTCTATTATAATTATTATTATTAAATTCTAAATATGATTATATTACAAATATAATATAAGATTTGGGGACATTTCAGGGCCCCAAATCTTGAGAGAATGATCCTCAAAGGTTGTGTAAGTTTGGTTGAGATCTATAAGTCATAGAATTTGTTGAGGGACTTGTGACGCCCCCAAAATAGGTACACATCACTTATTTTGGGTGCGTCGATATCTAATCTTGAATACAAATACAAACTAATTATACAACAATTAAGTGTAAAATACGACAAAACATAAATTGAGAGTTTTAATAAAATATTGTCATCTGTATAATATCCACACTCAAAAAGCGAGTCCTCAATACATTTATTGTCACACTATTTAACAAAATAGTGAGAACTACTAAACTATCATCCGGATCATTTGTCCGTCAGTTTTGCTAGTCCCTAGTCCATTACATTCTCATTTCCTGAAGAGAACAATGAAAGAAAGGGTGAGCTCAACTAGCCCAAGAAGAAATATTATGACTAAGATAATGCAGAATAAATTATCATTAGCCTTCAACAATGTTAAACTGATAAAATATAATAGGTATCAAGTTTAACTGCAGCGGAATAAGCAATCCATTAGAAGAGTCAAGTAGAGCATGATATCTACTATCTTCTATGATTTAAAATATTTTCATCAATTTTTATCGCTGAGACTCAACTTAATAAATAAACCACATCATCGAGTCATCCCTGCTTTACGGGCAAGGGATATTCATTAAATTATCAATGGTCATGACTATACCGAATAATCTCTGGTCATAATCATACCAAAAATTATCTGTCAATACACTACAGGCCACTGAGGACTTTTACCACATCATTTATAACATTCTGAAGTCATGATTATACCGAATAATCCTCAGTCATAATCATACCATGTCCATCTATGCACGTAAGTCAAAGATGACTTTCATCACAATATAAGCATGAGGATGATGACAATGACATAATAATTCAATAAAACAAGTTCAAGAATAAATTTTAAAGATTTATAAGTTAATTCATCCTGAACTTAATAATGTCCAAATTGTCAACATGATACTGCTTTGTGGAGTAAAATTCAAGAATGCTCAGAAGAATATTTTCATGAAAAGATACTGGATGAAGCGTAAATATCAAGGATATTCCACTAATTTCATGGAGTATAGAAGCCAAAATTTTAACCAAATGAGTATCATAGAATATATGAAATCAATGATGGATTTTCACCACCATGTGCGGTAATCCACGTGAGCAGATCATTTCCACAATTTAATAAGAAATGAATACGAAGGGTCATTCACCATGCATGTGGTAATCCATATATAATGAGTTATTCCAATGAATAATAAAGAATGGAATAATGAAGAATTCACCATGCATGCCATGTAGACATCACGCATGTTATTCCAATAGAATAATAAATAATGGAACCAGTCGTGTGTAAACGCATTGCATGTGATATTCAATGAATAATAAATAATAGAACCAGTCATGCATAAACGCACGCATGTGATATTCCAAATGAATAATAGAGAATGAAATAACAAAAGACTTCGTCAGGCATGCGATGAAATCGCACGCATGAGTTATTCCAATGAGAATAATAAATAATGGAACCAGTCAATGCAGTAATACATATATATAGGATATTCCAATGAATAATAAAGAATGGAATAACGAAGAATGGAATAACGTAAGAATTTCACCATGTATGAATTATTTCATATATACTGAGTTATTCCAATGTAATAATAAGGAATGGAATAACAGAAGTTGTCTTCATGAATATGAAAGAAATAATACCCCTTACGAGTACAACAAATAATATCCCTTACCTTATAAAGAAGAGTACTTTGACGGGTAGGGTGGGGATATACTTGAAGAAAACTTGCACTACGCTCAAAGCTTTCTTAAACTCTAAAGAAATACGCTCAAGATTATAGAAGGAGAATTCTCTGAACTTTCGGGGTGTTTTTCAATTCTAACTAAACATCCTATTTATAGGAAAATAGAAAGGATACTATGCAATAAAATATAATATATATATATATATATATATTTTTAAAATCTAATAAAATAATTAACTTTATAAAAGTATTCTGTTTTATATAAAAAGATTTTACTATGCAAATACTATGCAAACACTATGCATAATAAAATATATTATATTCTAATTATTATCTAATAAAATAAATAACTTTATAAAAGTATTCTGCTTTATAGAAAAAGATTTTACAATGCAAAACACTATGCATAATAAAATATATTATATTCTAATTATTGTCTAATAAAACAAATAACTTTATAAAAGTATTCTGCTTTTATATAAAAAGCTTTTCTGCTTTTTATTACAATAATAATACTAATAAAACAAAATTTATATATATATATATATAATATATGTATATATATATAAACTTCGTGTCTTCATAAAAGACACCTCAATATATTTAATAACATTTATCATCATTATTATAATTCACAATATTAATCGATTTGCGTCGCCCTCGAGAAAGAGGGGGTTTCCAATAAGGATTTCTCTCTATTGGTAGCACAATTAGGTGACCAAACCTCTCCTCGCATAACTTCTGAACATCGTTAATATTGTAAATAATAATATTAATAACTTCGTCGTCTCAATTATTGATTTAATAATATATAAAATATCGACAATAATTGAATCAAATAACGTGAGATACTATCGCAACAATTCATCAGTAGCAATAATTGAACAAAACCGAAAGTGACTTCTCACGTAAGCATCAATAATTAATACTGTGTGTGCTACTATGTAACCACGCCATTCATCAGTACTTTTACTACTGAGTAGTTCAACAGTTTTAACGGTAAAACTTCCGCCGTTATTTTTATAAAAATATTTTTGTCGTTTTCTCAATCCGACAATAATTCCATTGTGGGGTTCACCAATGATTGTGCCGTTGTACGAATATTCCCTGTTAAAACAAATATCCCCCGACCAATCGAATATTATATAACAACTTGCATACTTTTCAAAATTTATAAATATTACCCACAACTATAACATTATCTCAAATTCACACCATAATTTTGAAAAAAATATTTCGAGAAATTTAAATCTTTATTCATAAAATTTGGGGTCTCACAAGACTTGTGTTACTAGATCCAGAAGATTGTAGAAGCTTAAGGAAGCTTCCAAGAAACATAAGCAGTCTAAGATTTCTTGAATCGCTAATAATCTCTGCAGGTTGCTCAAGTCTTAGAGAGTTTCCAACTGGCTTGAGGAATATGGCATCAGGTAAAAGAGTGTGGTATCAGGCTTGTGTACAATGAAGACGAGGAAGAAGAACAGAAAAATGAGTTAGAAATGACCCAACAACATGACACCACATATCTTTCATGGGCTGTACAAACTCTTACCGAGTTGTCATAGTTTGAAGACATTGGAACATGGTATTACTTTGGGTATGGTAGTATATATTTTGTCTATATATACTACCATACCCAATCTATATTTGCCTCTTTTTCTTTTTTCTTTTCATTTGTTACTACTTTTTTTATAATCATCATAATTATCTCACATAGATGTTTTTTGGTTACTTGAATTTCTGTAGTTAGAAAATGTTTGGAGTGTTTTGGGACAGTCATAACGGATATAAAATGCCCAAAGGTGACTGCTGTATCCGCCTGAACTAGATTCTTCTCCGGGTTATGTTGAAAATGGGATTTGAAACATTAAATATTAGAACATTTTTAAGGCTCAATTTATTGAGGGACCCATATTCCAGAAATGTCGGGTTTTTGCACTAATGCGTTCTCCTCCGCAAGGAGTATAACGTGATATATTTATGTGTTCAAATCCATTAAGAATTGAATGAGAAAATTGACTCCAAAGTCACCTACTTGAAATGTTGTAAATTGCAAAAGTCCCACATAGGGCATTAGAGGGAAAAATGAAGAACATATATATGGGATGTTTTCTCAATGGAAAGGGCCCCAAGGGGCACCCCACTTTTGTGGAAGGGAGAGGACCTAGCCAAGGCATGGTTCAAACCCGCGCGCCGTCGCCGGTCGGTCGGGCTCGGGCACAGATTTTATTTGTCATATCAATACTACATAGTTTTGTTGCGTGCCAACGGTACTAAACTGCCTACTGATTCTATAAATTAATTAGTATGGGCGCCAACAATACTTACTTTTCCCGTTCCTTCCTTCCCATTGCAATATATTTTCCGTTCCCGTTGCAGCAATATTATCCCGTTCCATATCTGCAAAATTCCCGTTTCCCGTTCTCTGTAAAAATTTGCAGTAAGTTTTTTCCTTCATGCATTCATCATTATTACTAACAGTAAAGTTCGAGTATATAACATAGAATTTACGTTCATTGAATTCTTAATTTTGTAGTGGTACTAATTAAGAATTGTAAATCCGTTTTATCTTGGGAAACAATTATTCAATTAATCCTTAGCACCCGTGGGGGAATAAATTTGCTTTAAGGAGACTTTGTGAATTCAAAGGACTCGAATTTATATGATTTTCATCTTATAATTGGTTTCTGTTTTATTTAATTTTTATATCTACATATATTAAATAATACTATATATTACGGTTTACAATCTTAAAGCAAATTTATTACGTTCTGTAATTGTGGTATTATTTAATATCGTTTGTTTATGTGAATGTAAAATAAGTTTTTGTATATATATAACATCTTTGTAAAATTATTAGTTTAAAAAGAATATAAATACACCGTCTTTGCATGTTAATACATGTTTATATTTTAATATATAGTATTACGAAATTGTTTGCATGTTAATATATAATATTACATTAATATATATATTATAGGAATATTATATTTATTACATGTTGATTGATTTTATATTCTATTATTATATCAATTCCATGTTAATTGATTGCATGTTAACATTCTCATATTACATTATTATCCTAAGTTATTATTGTGTAATAATCATTGTGTTGGAATTTAACAAAACTTGTCCAACTAAAGAATGCAAATCAGTTAAACACACATTTGTAAATTGAAATTTGTAAACTAAAGTTGTTAATGAAATTTAAAATGTAAATTCAGAAAATTAAATTTGGTGTTTGAATTCTCAGAAACAAATTTATTATTTGAATTCATTAAATTTTTTGTCATAAATGTAAATTTGTTTCATTTATTAAGAATTATCTTATTGTATAACAGAAATGGCATCTACTAGCACCATTCCTGCCGTGTGCATGTCTTATGGAGAAAAGCCTGAAAAGTTCAATGGAACTGATTTCAAGTGTTGGTAACAAAAAATGCTCTTTTATTTCACCACATTGAACTTGGCAAGGTTTCTACAAGAGGACTGTCCTACTCTTGTTGAAGGATAAATTGACAAGGAAAAGGTGGCTGTTATTGAAGCATGGAAACATGCTGATTTCCTTTGCAGAAACTATGTTATGAATGGTTTAGATAATACATTATATAATGTATATTGTACAATTCAAACTGCAAAAGAACTTTGGGAATCTTTAGACAAAAAATATAAAACTGAAGATGCTGGCATAAAAAAATTCATAGTTGGTAGATTTTTTGACTATAAAATGGTAGATTCTAAAGCAGTTATCACTCAGGTTCAAGAATTACAAGTAATTCTACATGACATTCAATCTGAAGGAATGTCATTAAGTGACTCATTCCAAGTTGCAGCAATGATTAAGAAACTTCCACCATTATGGAAAGACTTCAAGAATTATCTGAAGCATAAACGCAAAGAGATGAATCTTGAAGAACTGATTGTGCGACTTAGGATTGAAGAGGACAATCGAGGATCTGAGAAGAAGAGTGGGTAGAATTTCATTGAAGCAAAGGCAAATGTTGTAGAATAAAGGCCAAACAATAATAAAAGGAAGCGTGAAGGCAAAGATACTTTCAAGGCCAAGAAAAAAATTCAAAGGCAAGTGCTTCAATTGTGGCATCCAAGGACATAAATCAAGTGAATGTCGCAAGCCAAAGAAATTCAAGAAAGAGCAAAAGCCTCAAGCAAATGTGACAGAACTGGAAAAGCTTTCTGAAAATGTTTCAAACATTAATCTTTCTGCAGTAGTATCTGAATGTAATTTGGTAGGAAACCCTAAAGAATGGTACGTGGACACTGGTGCTACTCGCCACATTTGTTCCGACAAATGGATATTTTCTACTTACAAACCAGTAGAAAATGATGATCAACTATTCATGGGAAACTCCTCAAGTTCAAAGGTTGAAGGACGTGGAAAGATTGTACTGAAAATTGACATCTGGCAAAGAACTGACTTTGAATGAAGTGCTTCATGTGCCAGATATCCGCAAAAATCTAGTTTCTGGGTCACTACTTAGCAAGAATGGCTTCAAGTTGGTGTTTGTGTCTGATAAATTTGTACTTACTAAAAATGATATGTTTGTAGGAAAGGGCTACATGACTGATGGGTTCTTTAAGATGAATGTTATGACTGTTGTACCGAAGTCTATTGATAATAATAAAATTAATTCTTCTGCTTACTTGTTAGAATCTTCAAATATATGTCATGCTAGATTATGACATATTAATTATAATACTTTGCGTAGATTAATTAATTTAGAATTCTTGCCTAAATTTGATATTAATCAAAAACATAAATGTGAAATTTGTGTGGAATCAAAAATAACAAGATTACCTTTTCATTTTATTGAAAGGAAAACTGAACCTCTAGATTTAATTCACACTGATATATGTGATTTAAAGTTTGTTCAAACAAGAGGTGGGAAAAAATATTTCATTATCTTTATTGATGATTGCACAAGATATTGTTATGTATATTTGTTAAGAAGCAAAGATGAGGCTATAGAAATGTTTCAACTTTATAAAAATGAAGTTGAAAATCAACTTAGCAAAAAGATTAAAGCAATAAGAAGCGATAGAGGTGGTGAATATGAATCACCATTTGAAGAGATCTGCTCTACTCATGGTATTATTCACCAAACTACCGCCTCCTTATTCACCTCAATCTAACGGTATTACTGAACGCAAGAACCGAACATTGAAAGAAATGTTGAATGCTATGTTAACTAGTTCTGGAGCACCCCAGAATTTGTGGGGGGAAGCTTTGCTTTCTGCAAATTATATTCTTAACAAAATACCTCATAAGAAAACTCACAAAACACCTTATGAATTATGGAAATGTCATAGACCTTGCTATAAATACTTAAGTGTGGGGGTGTCTAGCAAAAGTAATGGTTCCTAAACCTAAAAAGGTTAAGATAGGACCAAAAAAAATTGACTGTGTATTCATTGGTTATGCAAATAACAGCAGTGCTTATCGCTTTCTTGTTCATAAATCTGAAATTTCTGATATTCATGTTAATACATTTATTGAATCAAGAGATGCATCATTCTTTGAGAATATTTTTCCATATAATGAAAATAAAGATTCAATTTCAAACAAAAGACCTTTGGATGCTACTAGTAATAATCCTAAAAATATAGACAAAGAGTCTATATTGGATGAATCGAGACGTAACAAAAGGGCAAGGACTTCAAAATCTTTTGGTCCAAATTTTCTAACATTTTTGTTAGAAAACGATCCACAAACGTACAAGGAAGCAATATCTTCTCCAGATGCTTCTCATTGGAAAGAAGCAATTAATAGTGAAATTGAGTCCATTATGCAAAATTATACATGGGAATTGGTGGACTTTCCACCTGGTTCCAAACCCTTAGGGTATAAATGGATCTTTAAAAAGAAGATGAAAGCTGATGGTTCAATTGATAAATATAAAGCAAGGCTTGTTGTCAAAGGCTATAGAAAAAAGGAAGGATTGGATTATTTTGACACTTATTCACCAGTTACAAGAATTACATCTATTCGAATGCTAATAGCAATAACATCTTTAAATAGTCTTGAAATACATCAAATGGATGTAAAGACTGCATTCTTAAATGGTGAATTAGATGAAGAAATATATATGGAACAACCTGAAGGTTTCATAGCTCCTGGATAAGAGAGGAAAGTATGCAAACTTGTTAAATCTTTGTATGGATTAAAACAAGCACCAAAACAATGGCATGAAAAATTTGATAATGTTATGTTATCAAATGGATTTAAAATCAATGAGTGTGACAAATGTATTTATGTCAAAAGCACTCAAAAGGAATATGTCATTGTTTATCGTTATGTGGATGATATGCTAATCATGGGTAGTAACAATGAAGTTATCAACTCTACTAAACATATGTTGTCAAATAGATTTGACATGAAAGACTTGGAGGTTGCTGATATAATATTAGGAATCAAGATTTCTAGAACATCTGATGGAATTATATTATCTCAAACTCATTATATTGAAAAAATAATTGAAAAATTTAATAAGTATAATATATTTCTAAATAAGACCCCAGTTGATATAAATCTTTATCTAGCTAAAAAAAAAGGTAATAGCATATCTCAACTAGAATATTCTCGTATAATAGACAGTTTAATGTATGTTATGAATCAGATTAGACCGAATATAGCTTATTCTTAAGTAAGCTAAGTTTCATATACTGAGCAATCCGTAAAGATCACTGGAAAGCTATTTTGAGAGTTTTGGGATATTTAAAACATACTCAAAAATATGGACTACACTATACAAGATATCCAACAGTATTGGAAGGATATAGTGATGCTAATTGGATATCTAACAATAAAGACTCGAAATCCACAAGTGGATATGTCTTTACCCTTGGAGGTGCAGCGGTATCTTGGAAATCCTCAAAACAAACTTGTATTGCAAGGTCTACAATGGAATCAGAATTTATTGCTTTAGACAAAGCTGGAGAAGAAGCAGAGTGGCTTCATAATTTCTTAGAGGATATTCCAAATTGGTCAAGACCTGTGCCAGCTATATGTATACACTATGATAGCCAATCAGCGATTGGAAGAGCACAGAGTCATTTATATAACGGTAAGTCACATTATATACGAGGAAGACATAATACCGTTAGACAATTGCTCTCAAATGGAATTATCTCAATTGACTATGTAAAGTCAAAAGATAATATTGCGGATCTGCTTATAAAAGGTTTAACAAGAGAGAAAGTGGAAAAATCATCGAAGGGAATGGGTTTAAAGCCTACTGTTTAAATAAGAATCATCATAGTGGCAACCCAACCTAGCTGACTGGAGATCCCAAGATCTAGGTTCAATGGGAAAATTGAACTATGTAATACTCAGTAAAGCACTGAGGAGATATTTACTCCTAACCATTCCTATTATGAGACAATGCATATCTGCCGCAAGAATCAGGATAAGTTACGCTTTTAATGATTTTTAAATCTTGACATATGTTCAAGTGGGGTATTGCAGGATACTCTTGATAGAAGTCACCTACGTGAGTAAGAAGAGGGCCACTTCTGTGAGAACTTTGAAGGCTAAATTCTCTAATATACTCACGGAACCAAGTGGTGTTTCAAGGCCAAAATGAACACAAACGTGAGAACCAACTATGTCTGAAGAGATATTTTGTGAATTCTATTGTCTTGGTTTACAGAAAAAGTTGACAGTTCAAAGACATCAAGTTTATTGATTAGCCAAGTAAATCCGATAGACTTTACTAGGACAAGTTCAAAGCCACTAGGCTACTTAACCCGATGAAGTATCTTTTCTCATGTACTCGAACTAGTATCTGCATATTCATAACATATTTTTTTCTTTCTACATGATATAAAGCCAATTTTACATTCATGTGGGGGATTGTTGGAAATGGGATTTGAAACATTAAATATTAGAGCATTTTTAGGCTCAATTTATTGAGGGCCCATATTCCAGAAATGTCGGGTTTTTGCACCAATGCGTTCTCCTCCGCAAGGAGTATAACGTGGTATATTTATGTGTTCAAATCCATTAAGAATTGAATGAGAAAATTGACTCCAAAGTCACCTACTTGAAATGTTGTAAATTGCAAAAGTCCCACATAGGGCATTAGAGGGAAAAATGAAGAACATATATATGGGATGTTTGCTCAATGGGAAGGCTCCCAAGGGGCACCCCACTTTTGTGGAAGGGAGAGGACCTAGCCAAGGCACGGTTCAAACCCACACGGTCGGTCAGGCCAGGTTTGGGCTCGGGTTCAGGTTCGGGCGGGTGGGTCATGATATATAATTTTTAAGACAAAATTTGTTTAATAATTTAACAGATTTTGTTTAAGTCATTATCAATACTACGTAGTTTTGTTGCGTGCCAACGATAATAAACTGCCTACTGATTCTATAAATTAATCAGTATGGGCACCAACAATACTTACTTTTCCCGTTCCTTCCTTCCCGTTGCAATATATTTTCCATTTTTTCCTTCATGCATTCATTATTATTACTTACAATAAAGTTCGAGTATATAACATAGAATTTGCGTTCATTGAATTCTTAATTTTGTAGTGCTACTAATTAAGAATTGTAAATCTGTTTTATCTTGAGAAGCAATTATTCAATTAATCCTTAGCACATGTGGGGGAATAAATTTACTTTAAGGAGACTTTGTAAATTCAAAGGACTCGGATTTATATGATTTTCATCTTATAATTGGTTTATGTTTTATTTAATTTTTATATCTACATATATTAAATAATACTATATATTACGGTTTACAGGTTATACATGTTATCAACAAAAGAATTTACAACTGATTTTTTTGGAACATATAGACCAACTCATTCAGAAGTAAATAACAAGTCTAAAAACCATTAGTTCTTCTGATCGAACTCATCTTTCTTCCCCAATGACCTCGGGTTAGCCTTTTTTTGGGAGATTCCGGAGGCTAATTAGCTCTCTTTACCTGCTCCATGCCTCTTCTCCCATTCATCAAATTTGTTGTCAAGTCAAATTCAATCTTCGATCTTGAGCAGAACACCTTCAGGCCTATATGTATGTGCTATCTCCTTTAGATGGTTAACTGCTGCCACAATAATTGGTATTCCAATAGTAGATGAGATAGTGTGCTTAAGTTTATCCATAGTGAGCACTCTTCCTCAAATAGCAACCCATAGGAAAATCACATGTTTGGGAATATCAAAACAGACTTTTACAATCCCATAGAACACATACAAATTTTTTTTATTAAATTAAATAAAAATAGGACAAAACATTTAGATATGACTTGGAGCTAAAATAATAAAAGAACAAATTATAGAAATCAATAAAACAAATTTTCAATGTTGTTATCCTCAAATAAATCCATTCCTTCATAGTGATTGAAGAAAAATCTAAAGAAAAGAACTTGGTGCGTTTGTGAGTTTAGAGGGATGGGATGAGAAGAAAATATATAAGAGGGGAAGGAGTGGAAAAGGAGGGGAAGGAACGGAAAACGATGGGAAGGGATTATAATTTTCCCTTGATGTTTGTGAGTTTTAGAAATGAAAGTAAGAGATAAGATTTTAATTATATTTATCCTTGTTTGTGAGTTTAGAAAGAGGGGAGAGAAAGGAAAAATATTTTTAAACTAATAAATGATATGATTTAATAATTGTCAGATCAACTCTTGTTTTGCCTAGAGTTACGAGGGAAGAACACGTTCGACTCTTATACAAGCTAACTTAAAAAATTACACATCTTAATATATATGAGAAATAATCCATAGTATATATTTACTATTGATAATAAAATAGACAAACACCATCATTAGCGTTCAATACAAAAATCAACAGCCGAGATTAAAAATGAAAAAGTTACGTCCACTGCTACTATTAGTAAATGACGTAACACATCGTCCGCTACTATTATACTATTATATATCAGTGGCATCTGCTACTATTAGTAGCAGAAGATGTAGGGTTACGTTCGCTACTAATAGTAGCATACATGATTCTTTAGTTATAATCTCGACTGTTGGTTCCTGTATTAGAAGATAAAAATGGTGTTTGTCCATTTTTGATCCATAACAAGTATGGATCATTCTCATATATATATATACGGTTCGGATCTTAAGCTCACCCCTTATCCAACTCACCCGAGCTCACCCCCCTTTAGTGACGGACCCGAAGACAATTCGATCATACAACCATCATCTATACTTTTAGCGAAGGACAACATATAACGTCGCTAAAAGTATGAGCGATGATATGGTCATTTAATCAATTGTTACCAGTCCCGTCACTAAAGGGGGTGAGCTCGTGAGTCGATAAGGTGAGCTAAGATCCGGACCATATATATATATATATATATATATATATATATATATATATATATATATATATATATATATATATAGGGAATGATCCATAACATATATATGCTATGGGATAAAAAGTGGCATATAGGCTCTAAACCGTCCGTTTTATTAATGAATGACTGCGATATAGTCTGGATAACCACCGTCCGCTAGTAATTCTAACGGACGTAATTAGTAAAAATACTGGACGCTTATGCCCCTTATGCCCCTTCAATATAAGCCATATAAGCCCCTTCAATAGACCAAATAGAGTAAGTATAGTAAATGATAAAGCTGTAGACATACTAATGAACGAGTAAAGTAAGTCACACCCACTTAATTCTTCATATGTATTAACAGTCCTATGTATTAACTACTATGTATTAATAGTTAACTTATACAAATTCACTGTAACAAGAACAGTCCTATGTATTAACAGTTAACTTATACAAATTCACTATAACAAGAACTCTGTATTAACTGATACAATTCACTGCAATTACAAACTTTTAACTTCAATGCAACAAGAATTCCTCTGTAATAACATGTTTAATTTACTGCAATTACAAACTGTTACAATTCACATCACTAAGAACTCCTCTGTATTAACTGATACAATCCAAAATCAAATTTTGGCATAGCTAGCATATTGTTCACAATTCAATTACAACACAATTTGAATTGATTACAACACCCATAATAATAACAAGATAAAATTCCAAATTATTCCAAATTTTGAGAAGTTCCTGCACATCAACAATACATTCCAAATACATCAAAATTTCCAAATCTTTCCAAATCAAAACAAGATATATCAAATACCAAATTCTATACACTCAAATATATCAAATTTCCAAAGGAGATCAAATCAAATATATTAAATCCAAATTATTCCAAAACAAATAAATCCAATTCCAAAATATTCCAAATCAAACAAATTCAATTCCAAATCAAATCTTGATACATCCTATTCTAAATCAACAACAAAATTTATTCAAGTACATAACAAAATTATATTATACAAACCTACTATATTAGGAGATAGATAGGATATTATAGTTAATAAATTTTTTTCCCTACCAAGGTAAACAAAATATTATAGCCGCCTTCAATTGACATCAAGGAAGAAAACCACACAATTAATCAAGCAAGTCTTCGCACCTCAAATCGTTGTGGTAAGTATAGAATTATGGTGGAAGATATGTTTAATTCTAGTTCATCAAATTCTTCTCGTGATAATATTGACATGGATAATATTGGTGCTCATAACATGAACCAATCACATATTAACGATTCAAAAAGTACATACGAGGGTCAAAATTTTTCTACTATCCAAGAGGCGTAATATTTTTATAGAAACTATGCAAGAAGTAGTGGATTTGAAATAAAAATTGAGGCAAGTCATAAACATGTCCACTCCAACAATTTGTCCAACAGACTTTTTACGTGTACCAAAGCAAGAAAACCGATTGAAAGAAAGAAACATGATGTTGATCAAGCTGAGGGTATCAAGGTCAAAAAAAAAGGGATTCAATAGGTCGCACGATGTGCAAAGCTAGAATGTCTGTTGTTCATCTACAAAAAGAAGATACATGGAAAGTTTCAACAATTGAATTGACCCACAATCATGATTTGGTTACTCCGAGCAAGAAAATTTTCATTCAAACATGGAAAAATATAACTCCTGTTGCTCGAACTTTAATCGAAACTTTAAACAGCGCTGGAGTTGGGCCAAGTAAAATGATGAATGTTTTTAGTGAAATAAGAGGAGGGAGGGAAAATGTTGGTTTCAGTGATAAGGATATTCGGAATGTTGTACGAGATTTAAGACGTGACACGATAGATTCAAATGCTGCCCAAGCAGCACTGCAGTATCTGGAAAAACTTTCTGTAGAAAATCTTCTATTTTTTTACGATATCAAACGAGATAAAGATCATTGTATCACATGCATTTTGTGGATAGATTACCGATCAATGATAGCATACAAAAATTTTGGGGATGTAGTGACTTTTGATACAACTTATCGGACGAACAAGTATTCCATGCCGTTTGTTCCGTTCACGGGGGTAAATCAACATTACTGTGAGACCCCGAATTTTATGAAATGAAAGTATTCAATTTTCTTATTATTATTTATTTAGTAAATGGTTAAATTGAGAAAGGGTTAAAGTTAAGGGTGATATTTGAAAATTTTACAAAGTAAGTAAGTTGTTATTCGTTTGGTCAGGAAATATTCTTTTTGTTTAGAATATCCGATGCGAAAACAATCATTAGTGGACCCCACAATGGAAGTATTATCGTAGTAAAGAAAACAATGAAATTATCTTTTTATAAAAATAACGGCTGAAAGTATTCAAATTAAAAGCGTTGAACTACCGGTAGTAAAAATATAATGTCTGGCATTAGTTGCGTAGTAATTTGGTATTGATTATTGATGCTTATGTAAGAAGTCACTCGGTTATACTTAATTATTACTCTGACGATAATTCTTTGCATCATATCTCTCGTATTATTGATTTCGATTATTGTCAATAATATCATCTGCATTATATATATATATATATTTAATCAATAATTGAGGCAATAACTTATTCATATTATTATTTGCAATATTAATGATATCTAGAAGTTACATCGAGGAGAGGTTTGGTCACTAATTGCGATTAATAAGGAAAATCCTTATCAAAAGCCCCTCTTTCACCAAACGACTTGGTTGTTAAATATTGTGAGTTATAATGAATAAGTTACGTGTTGATTAAAGATGAATTTGATAGTTCCATTGTCATTGGGATCAATTGGTGATTAATAATATATCATATAATGCGTATCTATTAATCGTGATAATGTCTAAAATTTAATATAGATGTATGATGCAACAATTATCGAAAGATAATAATCGAAAGTATAATCGAAAGATTTCAATGAAACATCAATAACCAATACCGCAGTGCTACTATGCAACCACGCCAGACATCAGATTTTTACTATATACTACCAAGCAAAACTGAGTAGTTCAACAAGATAAAGATAATAAAAACTTTCGCCGTTATTTTCATAAAATATTTTGTCGTTTTCTCAATCCGACAATAATTCCCAATAGGGTGTAGGGTCCACGATGATTGTGTCGCATTATGCGAATATTCCTGTTAAAACGAATATTCTCCCACCAATCGAATATTATATAACAACTTGCGTGCTTTTGCAAAATTTATAAATATTACCCACAACTATAACATTATATCAAATCCACACCATAATATTCAAAAAAAATATTTTGAGAAATTAAATCTTTATTCATAAAATTTGGGGTCTCACAGATAATATTTGGATAAATTTAAAGTCTTTAATATTTATCCTTATTTTCGTTTGATTAATGCTTATATCATTGTCATCATCCTCATGCTTATATTGTGACGAAAGTCATCTTTGGCTTACATGCAAAGATGGTCTATAGCTGTTGAGGTTCTCCTTAAATAGTATGGAAATAATTTTGTTGAGAACTTTAGATAAGTGTGTCGTATTGTATACGTCATTTGATATTTAATTTTTGCGAACCAAATAAGGTGAGGTGAACCCAACTTTAGAAGGGTGTTTTGCCACTATCATACAAAATGTCTAATGACATACAACCTCGTGTTATCATAAGACAGGGTTGTGCACATCCACTTGCTGAGTATATCTACGAGCACTACCTATATAATCTTGGAGTTTATTTGAAATATAATTCTCACTTAGAGACAACGGAGATAATTATATGTCAAGAGAAGACTCACCATTGGAAAGAAGATGATAGAAATCTTCTTGTTTTTCTTTAGGGACTATTAGGTCAACCAAGGATAATTCTATGAACATATGATATCTATCATAACTCAGACGACGCATGGCCTCCCATGTACGAAGGTTTCCTTGAGCACTTCCCAAAGATTTTAATTTCTAAAATGCTTTATGGATAGCATACTTTTATATGTAAGTACCATTGTAAGGTTTTGGTCAAGGCACCATGAGAGTTACATACATTTGTATTAAAACTCATACTTTAACCGTGGTCGATTCTTGCGATAGTTCAACAGTTGTATAAATGAAGTTTGTATTTGATTTTTATAGTATGATATCTGGCGACTCAGAATGGGTCGTGTGGACCTATTTTAGGGGCGTCACAATTACCATTCCGTCTTGTTTGGTTTTGCACTGATACATGATGAAATAGAGGATACTTTTGTATGGGTCTTTGAGACTTGGCTTCATGCAATGATTAATAAGGCATCGGTTACCATTATTACTGATCAGGACAAAGCCATGAGCAATGCAATTACTAGGGTTCTTCCTGAAACACACCATGCACTTTGCACATGACATATTAGTAACAAATTTCTAGAGAAATTGCATATATTGTATGATGAGTACCAAATATTTAAACATGATTTTAACTGGTGTGTGTATAAATCATTGACTGCTGCGGAATTTGAGGAGCGATGGGAAAGCTGATGACAGATTAAGAACTTCAAGTACATGATTGGTTACAATCACTCTATGAGGTTAAGCACAAATGGATCATGGCGTACACAAAGAATTTTTTTACAGTGGGAATGACGACTACATCCAGGAGTGAGGGAATGAACAATTTATTTGATGAGTATGTCAATGAGACAACGAGTATAAAGGAATTTATCATAAACTCAAAAAAAGCCATTGAGAAGCAGGTAATGAGAGAGAGAGACAAGCTGACTACGCAACCTGCCATCGGACTAAAACTGTGACTATTGAATCACCGTTAGAAACGCATGGAGCGGCTGTTTATACAAATGCCCTAAAAATGCTGCCCCCCCCAAGCATATACTGCTGCCCCCCAAGCATATGTAATTATGTGTTCCAATCTTTCCAATAACAATAAATACCTAGGATGCACAATATTTTTACTCTTCGTAGGAAACAAAATAGCGCTACACAAATACAACAAGTATGCCTTAGTGTGTTTTACCACATCATCTGAAGTAGCATCTTTATGTAAGTGTCCATATTTATGTCTTAACCAAGGCAAACTTATGCCCCCTTTTATAGCACTGTTCCCAATCCTCTATTGCTACTTGTTGCCCAAAAACCTTTATAAAATAGCTTTTGGGATGTTCTAGTTCTCCGCAAGTCAAAGGTTTTCCTAATATGGGTAACCCGAATATAAATCCCACATCCTCTAAAGTAATGCCAACCTCGCCACATTTTAAGTGAAACATATTTGTTTCACTCCTCCAACGCTCAACAAAAGTAGATACAAGAGATGCATCAATCTTTGACACTACATCTTGATGATAAAATATACTGAAACCTAACTGTTCCAGTAGATATTCTTGCTATTTAGTCAAGTTCCATTCAATTAATTTTGCAGACATCTGATAAATTTCTAACACACCCCTATCCTATAAGTTAAACAGAGGATACATACATAAATTGTCAAAATATGAAAGTTTTTTACAAAATTTTAAGAGAAATATGATATATGGGACAATAAACTTACAATATTTTGCCATAAGTCAGAAGATGCATGTTTTTCTTGGTCCCATAAGATAATAGGATCAAAAGGTCCTGGATTGATATCCATATATGTCCTAAAAATTTAACACAATGTCAAGTATTAAACAATTTATAAAAACTCCAATAACGAGGTAAAGGGAGAATGAACAAATCTTTGAGATTCTAACTCATTAGGATCAAAACAAGCATATAGTATAAGATGAATAACTAACAATTTTACCCTCAACGTGAACTTCTTTGGAATCTCCTCTTTGTAGAATCACTTGACACTGCCCAGAGAAATACATTAAAGATAGAGAAATACTTAAACTGTAATACTAATGTAAATATCTGTTCGCATATATATATGATATTAAAAATAAAAGAAATAAAAAGAATAAATTTAGTGATAAATTGTACCCCCAGATAAATTTTCTAGCAAAAAGAAACAGAAATAAAACGAGAATAAATGTATCATTTACAACAAACAATACAACTGATAACGAGAGAGAAAGAAGTACCAAAATAAGTAATTCTAACAAAACATAGATCTGAGTATTACATGTGCCAACCTTGGTGATTTGGGGAATGATTGCTTCTAGGGTTCGTCAATTTTCACCCAAATCGTAGAAGTCTTCACGAACTCTTCCTCTGTATTGGTGATTTGGGGAATGATTGCTTCTAGGGTTCTTCAATTTCTAGGGTTCGTCGGTTTTTGCCCAAATTGCAGAACTCTTCACAAACTCTTCCTTTGTATTGTTTTACCTTTGTTACCCAAATTGTGTTAGTTAAAATCCGTCCGCTAGAATTACTAGCGGACTGTGTATATTATGTATTTATCTTGGCTAAATGAGCTAAATGGGGGGCATAAGCGTCCAATAATTTTACTAATTACGTCCGCTAGAATTACTAGCGGACGATGGTTATCCAGACTATATCGTAACCATTCATCAATAAAACGGACGGTTTAGAGTCTATATGCCACTTTTTATCCCATAGCATATAGATGCTATGAATCATTCCCCATATATATATATATATTATTTTCTGAATTGTGATGTTGTTGGTGTTGGATCTCTTTTTGGCAAGACAACTTCGATAACTATTTGAATGAAGCATAGCTAATAACAATTTTTTGGTCTTGAACAATATCTTTTTTTGAAGAACTGTAAAAATCATATACATGTTTATAGTTTATACATGATGTTAGTTAAAGAACTAACAGTTGAGTTACAACAATTGATGCATAACATCCTCTCCTAACCATAGCTGCATTGCCATAGAAACTAATTTTTAAACTTTGAAGGTAATAAAATTATAAGAAGATAGCTTTGCTTGATGTTTAAAAGGATTTTACTACAAACAAATTAAAATGTGAAAATACAAAAAATGTTGTCTTTAATAAGTGGGAGGGGATCTGTGATAGGCTGAGATTGTTGATGGGAAGAACATTTGTCTGATTCTGTGACACTCCCAAATCCGGTACTTCCATTTCCACAAGATTTGGTGTTCACTGTACAAACATCATCTATCTATCTACCCGTAAATAAAATGCAAACCATACAATAGATAGAAATAATAATAAAATCTCTTCCCTTATGGGGTTACATCAATTGAATAATAATAAATCCCAGGTTACTCTAACCTTAAAACATCTGTGCGGAAAACATAAATAAATAAGTCTTAGTAACATCAATTCTAATTACATCACATAACCACAATAATTAAATAGTCTTCATTACTTGCTAAGCTTGCCCTTGCCCTTACTAGTGGAAGGTTCGTCTGCTCTTTCTTTCTTAACTGCAATGTTATTATTACGCAAGAGTGAGCACGATTGCCCACAAGTATAACAATATAACAATGAATAATAACATGCGAGAGAAATAATAACTTCTGATATAAAGCTCAACTTTTGAATCAAGAATGGATAACAAGAATCAAAAGAAATTCTGAGGGTCATAAGACCTTGAACTATGTCCTAGGTTGTCAAGTGTTTTTACTTGAAACCTTTAACAGTCATAAGACTATAGACTTTTCTTCTCGTACTTAGGGGGATCAGCCCTTAGTACCATATTGTGCACAATATCTTAACGCTAAAGCGTAAATAATCCCCTATATAGGGTTGTTCATCTCAGTTTGACATTCAAGTCCGCACCAAAGGAAGTTTGGTTTGGATAATTCATCAAGGGATTCTGAAATTTAGAATGCTCATTAACTATGGACTAGTCGAATCAAAGGGTTCGCTAGTCTAATAATGTTTAACAGTAAATGAATATTTAACTTGAATAACATCTCAAAAGGTATACAATAGGATAATTATTGTATAACAACATCATGCTTGAAGATTAATAAACTTTAATATCCAAGACAGGCTTGATCAATAATAATGAGGACTTGCTCAATATCGAAAGAGGAATTAATCAATTTATATAACGATAACAAGTAAGGTTAGGAAACTTGCTCAACGAAAGTTTAGGGTAAGAAACTTGCTCAACGTAAATGTAGAGTTAGAAAACTTACTTAATGTAACAAGATAAGGTTTAGAACTTGCCTCGTGCGTAGATTACACTTAAACAAACTCGTTCTTTGAATTAAATCCTACATATCAATTACGTTCACAATACCAGTCAATAATAACGTACTAAACATCATAAGTTATTCTTTGTCTAATCTCGACTTCATGACCATACTTAGTCAAATTACCATACTTGTTTTCACATAATATAATACTACACGAACAACAAGTTAATTACATAATCAACGATTCAAATAACATGTAATTGTCTTCTTGACTTGGTAAAAACTCATTTTAATATCTCATTATATGTCTAACAAGTTTTTATGTTCATTAGACTAGGTCACTAACTCATTTCTATACTTGAACATTAAAAATTTGTATTTTTTGGACAATCGCTAAGTGGCCTGCATTTCCACTTTTATCTTCAACTCTTAGCGCTGCCAACGGACACTTAGTCTTGCGCATGAAAAAGAACTCTAGTTCAGGTTTACGATTCGCGAAAATTGCAGAACACGACTTAAAGTTTCCAATCAACTTATTTTTACACGAATTTAGACATACCCACATGCTAGAATTCATAAATAATCAATACTTAACATCTATGGAGTGATTTTCACCCATTAAAACATATAATCACATAATTGAAGCATGCAAATTGGACTGTTCTTGATGTTCTTGAAGTTCTTGAACAAAAACATGGATTTTAATGCTACGGATTCGTTGTAAAGCCAAATCCAATCATTCAAGTTTCATTTTGTTCATTTTAACATGCATAATCATATCAATGTGTGAATTTTGCAAAATAAATTATATTTGACATATAAAAAAATCACGTATAAGGCCATATGGCTATATCACGTACTCTGTAAATTTTTGAAAAAACAAGCCATAATCATACGTTGTAATCTTATGAAATTAATGATATGGAAACACACAATATATATATAAAATATGCCATACAACTCGAATTATTACATATATTCTTATAACAACTGAATTTCCCAAATACAGAGACTCACAGAAACTTAAGCCATATTCATGAAACTTAAAAGACGTAAAATATATAAATTGGGTTGAAGAGATTACCCAAGCATAGAGTATAATTTGCAGAAGATGAATTCCCTCTCAACTCTTTATCAATCACACACTAAAATTTCTTAACTCTCTCTCTGAAATTTCTCTGGCTCTCAGTTTACTCTAAATGGAAGAATACGTAAGAAGAAACTAATAGAGCGCACTTAATAACGTTGAGGTTAGTTACCTATATGTGGTAACTACTCTTAACTTCCCACAAGACCATGTTTGGCTACCATTTAAAAGCTTGTACCCAATTAATTTAATAAAACCTCTTATACTATAGTTTAAATAATGTCACATCCATATAAAATAAATCTAATATCTTATTTAATTGACTTTAAATAAAATATAATAATTTCTCATTAATACACATAGTCACATAATTCAAATTCTCTTTGATTAATAATGTCAAATTATTAAATCTCTAATTAATAATTAAATTAATTAAAATAACATAGGCTTATTAAATATATATTTTTTTAATTCAATAAGCTCACATAATCACATACTTCAAATAATAAAATTCTCCACATTAAATTAATAAATGTAACACATATAATTAAATTAATCTATCACAACTTTATCAATTAATTATTTAATCTAATGATTAATTCATCGAAAAATATTTATTCAATCAAATAAATATTAAAATTAAATTACAAAATTACGGTTGTCACAGATTCCTTCAGCCTTAATAATGGGAAAAATGATAGCTGATACATCCTGTGAAGTGAAAAAGTATTTTAAAAAATCAATATTTTTTTATCATTTTAATTACGTGTATTAGAATAATATAGAGGAAGAACATAATGTGCTCAAATAGTTGTGTAAAAATGGTACATACTGAAATCAATCTAGCCCCAAGCCATGCGTGTTTTGGTGAAGGAAGCAGTAGTAATAGGCGGCCAACACCATAAATTGCCACCGAGAAGAAATGAAGAACCAAGCTGAATGGTTTGGGGTTTAGACCAGATAGCAGAGCAATTGGACCATTTGAGAAAATGCCTCCAAGGCTCAAGTAATCAAAACATGCTTGGCGCATTTCATTAAAGAAAAATCTAAAGAAAATAACTTAGTGATTTTGTGAGTTTAGAGGGATGGGGTGTGAAGGGAAAGTATAAGAGGAGAATGAGTGGGAAAAGATGGGAAGGGATTATAGGTTTCCCTTGTCATGTTTATGAGTTTTAGAAATGAAATGAATTGATGTAGAAAATAGGACTAATAATAATATTAGAATGATTAATAGTAAATCAAGACATAAACCACTTTATTGTTCACCATTTGTTACTTGTAAAAAATGTGGTTTTAAAGGTTATTTTGATTCTAATTGTAATAAAATTAGAATAAAACAAATTTGGGTAAAGAAAAGTTATTCATTTGCTACTAACCCAAAAGGACCCAAGAAGATTTGGGTACCAAAAAGATAGAGACTATTTGTTTGTAGGTGTCTCGATATCAAAAAGGAGATGGATGATTCTTTACTTTGAAAGAGTAAGTTACCTATAAATTATTTGACGGAATCTGTAAGTACCTCATGTTGTTTTTTAAATAGAGTTTTATTAGATATATTATTATAAAAGCTCTATGGATTTCGTATTACAAGGGTTCATAACATCATTTATTATGTCAAATGCTCCATATTTAACACACATGATAATCTTGATAAATGGTTGAGGAATATGTTCATATTTTATTTGATAATTTTGACCCTGATATGTCAAAAGAAGAGGATGGAAACTTTATAGGAAAAATAGTTAAAGGATCTAGAATTTGGAAAGAAAATAGTTCAATCCAGACAGCCTAAGCCGTCTGTATCAGAAGAAAAAACAGATGAACCAGGAAAGCATGCAGACACCTAAATTCAGACAGCTCGATCCGTCTGTTTTTGAAGGCAAATCAGATGAATATTCTGATGCAAAATCTGATATTCCAGAAAGTGAATCAGATGAACAAATGACCAATGGCAGTCTTCTAAGAATAACCAGTATAGTGAAAAATTATCCTCCTAACCTGAGTTTTAAAGACCTAAACATTGGGATGCCAAAAGAAGTGTTATTGAAGAGATTTTTTATTCTGAAAATACAAAATTCAAATCTACACTAAGGAGCATAACTATCAAGCTTTCTACTGGTAACAAAATGTTGTTATATTAGTAAAAAATCGCAAAGGTATGATTATATTGTTTACTTTTTATATGTGATTTTTTTTATAACCTTCCTCCAATGTCATTCTTTGTGCTTATTTTCTTTCAATTTGGAAAATGGGGTGAGATAACTAACTTCAGCTAAGTTAATATGAATTAATTTTTGTTGATGACAAAGAGGGAGAGATATAACTTGATGATTTATTTTTTTTTTATAATGACAAAGGGGGAGAGATATTTGGGTATATTTGAATTGGGTTGAATTGGTATTCATGTTGATATTGAGATACTATATTATGCTAGAATATGCAATGGTGGTTATTTGGATAAAGTCATTTTCTTTTGCTCCTTAATATGCATAAATTTAGGGGGAGCCATATACTTAGGGGGAGCATGTTGGTGCATAAATTGTCATCGTCAAAAAGGGGAGAATGTTAGTTTTTGATTTTATGATGTTTTGAATGATGACTAATTTAAGTATATTAGACGTGTGCATGGTTCATGGTTTGTTATTATAATATTAAATATGCATGGATTATGGTTTATAATATTATAATATGCATGGGTTTATAATATTATTAAGGAAGATTTGAATTGGAGTTTATTAAGGAAGGTTGGTTTTTTAAGAAATCTGTTATGGTTTTAAAATGTCCATATATTAAGGAAACATGTATTAACAAATCTTTAACAAATCATATCAATCTCCTTTAATAAAGTTTGGATATATATAGTTTTATGACTCCTAATATTGTAGGATCCTTTATAGTATTATCGAGGAATATATATATATATATATATATATATATATATATATATATATCTTAGTTAAATCGGTTTTTAAAATTCAACCGGACTAATCTTGTATGACAACTTATTTGGACTTTTATTATATCCTTGATTTACCAAATCTGTTGGACTCTTTAATTGCTAAAATCATAGTGTATATCAACTGTGATATATGTTCCGTTGGTCAATATTGTACCTTTAATTATGGGATTTAAATTATCTGATTTCTTGCTAACAAATATAGCCATTGCCCTTCATGTTATATAAAGCTTCATCATGTTCGGTTATGAAGGAGCCCAAAAATTGGAAAGCAGCAATTCATTCTTCTTAATTCTTATAGCTTTCTAATAGTCTTTCTAGCAATCAATGTCCTGTTATCCTTAGGCTAGAAAGTTGATATTCCATTGGAATCACCATCATTATAATCTGAAAAACAAAACTGTTAGCTTTGGTGGTCTAGAGTTTCTAGAGTTTAGTGGGTATGTTCAAAGGAAGCTTCAAAGGTCTCAGAGGTGAGAACAGGTGCAGAGGTGTACAAGTTACAGAGGTACAAAGGGGGCATTTGTGTCCAACATCAGAATTGAAGCGTCTTTGTAACAGGGAGTTATTTTTTGTATTGAGGTTTAAATCTTAATAAAAAGAGTCTCCAATCCTAGTTGGGGTTGGACGTGGATTAGGCCACTAGATTAGAGGATAGGGGCTGAACCACGTAAAAATCTTGGTGTGATTTTTACTTCTGTTTATCTTTTTAATTGCCATTCACGTTTTGCACATATTTGCCACACCATAAATTGCCACCAAGAAGAAATGAAGAATCAAGCTCAATGGTTGGGGGTTTAGACCAGATAGCAGAGCAATCAAACCATTTGAGAAAATGCCTACAAGGCTCAAGTAATCAAAACACGCTTGGCGCATTTCATTTGATTGAGACCGCATGGTTTGTAACCGAAATCTACAGCTTTTTCCATATTGGAAACAAAGGGATAAAGTCAAGTAAAAGCAACAAAGAATGAACGAAAGAAAGTAAAGAATGGTGTATGGATTAATTTGACAAAAAGATTGTTATTAGTAGGTATAAGTATAAGTATGATTTTATTATTAGTAGGTAGTACATATAATTTTAGAAGAAAATTATTTTCTTACGAAAATCACCTTATCAAATATTAAACTATATTATTATTATAATATATATATATATATATATATATATAGGTATAAAATAATACATTAACCAATATATAGTTTGATTCAATTGTTAAATTAAAATTTAATTATTGAAAACAAATTACTCTTTTCAATAATATATTTATAAAAATACAATAAAAACTAAACAACATACGATTAAATATATAATAAGGTGATTTGGAATAAAAATAAGTAAATTATTTTTACAATTATACAATCATAAGATCATCTTATCTAATATTATTTTGTTGTTATTATTATTATTAAATTCAAAATATGATTATATTACAAATATAAGTAATTTTAGGATAAGATCCCATAGAACATATGAAATAGTTTTTATTAAATTAGGACAAATCATTTAGATATGACTTGGAGCTATAATAATAAAAGAACAAATTATAAAAATCAATAAAACAAAATTTCAATGTTGTTATCCTCAAATAAATCCATTCCTTCATAGTAATTGAAGAAAAATCTAAAGAAAATAACTTGGCGCGTTTGTGAGTTTAGATGGATGGGGTGCGAAAGGAAAGTATAAGAGGGGAAGGAGTGGGAAAAGATGGGAAGAGATTATAGTTTTTCCTTGTCATGTTTGTGAGTTTTAGAAATAAAATGAATTGATGCGATTTTAATGATATTTTTTGTTTATTGTGAGTTTAGAAAGAGGGAATAGAGTGAAATATATATATATATATATATATATATATATATATATATATATATCCAAAACGACTTAAGTCCCTGCATTTCGGCAAAGAGGGAGTAGAATATATGTGTGTATAGATTTACTCGATTATATTGATAGTTTCCATGTAGGCTCCACCACTTGGGTATAATATGCTATAAGTATACATTTGGTCTCACCTTCATGAAAGAAGTAACCATGTAAAAATATCAAAAATACATGAGGAATTAGTGCTCCTCAACTGATTATCATTGTCGGTCACATTGAAACTAGGGATTCTTTTTGTTTGTTTTTCTTTTAAAAGGTAAAAATAAAAAATAAATAAATCTTAATGCTGAAAATGTATTCCAAAAGTCTTAGATTAAGATATATTTTGCATATCTGACATTACAATCACTGAAAGTTTGCATTGTATTTGCAAAAGAACACATTGCACAATTGCTCCAAATCACTTGTTCTTCCACTTTTCACTAATTTCCATTTGAAGCTTTTTTAAGTTTTTTCAAAGTAATGACAACACCAACCAATGCAATTTATAAGATAAATGTTGAGGTACAGTATGTTATTGCATAATAAATTTCGAAAAATTCCCATAGGATGGTTATTCCTCCTGACAATCCTTTTGTTTAAGACATGATGTCCATTTCTAACTTTGCTTGTTTGCAATCATGGACTGTAATATTTTCACTCAAATAATAGTCCCTTTCAAAAACTTTGATACTATTGAACCAATATGCTCCATGTCAAACACCTGGTGTGCGCTCATCTATTGCTTAGTTTCTTTCTATTTGAACTATTTCAGTATCTGTAATTTCTGTAAACCTATAGTAATATGTAATAACTAAGTTATTTAAATTTAATATGCAAATCAGATTTAGAATGTAAACTATACTTACTTGTAAAATCAGAATCAGAAAACAGAAGATTATTAAATCCGAGTCCTTTGAATTCACAAAGTTTCCTTAAAGCAAATTTATTCCCTCACTGGTGCTAAAGGATTTGTTGAATAAATGCTTCCCAAGATAAAACGGATTTCAATTCATAATTGGCAGCACTACGAAATTAAGAATTCTACGAACACAATTTCTATGTTGTACTCGAATTGTACTATGATGATATGAATGAATGATATGATACTGTTAGGAAATATACTGAGAATGTATTCTAAGAATGCAAAAATGCAGACGGGAAAAAAATGTAAGGAAATGTACTGCTACGGGAAAAAAATTGTAAGGAATGATGCACCCTAGATGGATTATTTATAGAATAATTCTGTGGCTTATCAGTTGGGATATGACCGTTGGCTTGCAACTAGTTATCAAAACGACGTAGTATTGTGATGATAATTTTAAACTGACTTTGTCCAAAAAATTATATATCATAACCTGGCCCACCCGCCAGATCAGACAGACGGCGGTGCGCGCGTGTGGGTTTGAACCAAGCCTTAGCTAGGTCCTCTCCCTTTAATAAAAGTGGGGTGCCCCTTGGGGCCCTTCCCATTGAGCAAACATCCCATATATAAATTCTTCATTTTTTTCTACTAATGACCTATGTGGGACTTTTAAAATTTTCAATATTTCAAGTAGTTGACTTTATATTCAATTTTCTCATTCAATTCTTAATGGATTTAAACACATAAATATACCACGTTATACTCCTCGCGGAGGAGAACACATTGGTGCATGGACCCAACATTTTCGAAGTGTGGGCCCCTCATTAAATTGAGCCTCAAAATGCTCTAATATTTAATGTTTCAAACCCATTTCCAACAATCCCCCACATGAATGTAAAATTGGCTTTATATCATGAGAAAGAAAAAAAATATGTTATGAATATGCAAACAATAGTTCGAGTACATGAGAAAAGATATTTCATCAGGTTAAGTAGCCTAGTGGCTTTGAACTTTCCCTAGTAAAATCTATTGAATTTACTTGACTAATCAATAGACTTGATGTCTTAAACTGTCAGCTTTTCGTGTAAATCAAGACAATAGAATTCACAAAATATCTATTCAGACATAGTTCGTTCTCACGTTTGTGTTCATTTTGGCCTTGAAACACCTCTTAGTTCTGTGAGTATATTAGAGAATTTAGCCTTCAAAATTGTCACAGAAGTGGCCCCCTTCTTACTCACGTAGGTGACTTCTATCAAGAGTATCCTGCAATACCACACTTGAACGTATTTCAAGATATAAAAGTCATTAAAAGCGTAACTTATCCTGATTCTCGTGGAAGATGTGCACTGTTTCATTATAGGAATGGTTAGGAGTAAATATCTCCTCAGTGCTTTACTGAATACTACATAGTTTGGTTTGCCCAATGAACCTAGATCTTGGGATCTCCAGTCAACTAGGTTGGGTTGCCACTATGAAGACTCTTAATTAAAAAATAGGCTTTAAACTCATTCCCTTCGATGAACTTTCTACTTGCTCTCTTGTTAAACCTTTCGTAAGCGGATCCATAATATTATCTTTTGACTTTACATAGTCAATTGAGATAATTCCATTTGAGAGCAATTGTCTAACGGTATTATGTCTTTGTCGTATATGGCGTAACTTACCATTATATAAATGACTTTGTGCTCTTCCAATTGCTGATTAGCTATCACAATGTATACATATAGCTGGCATAAGTCTTGACCAATTTGGAATATCCTCTAAAAATTACGGCCACCACTCTTCTTCTTCTTCTCGACTTTGTCGCAATGAATTCGATTCCATTGTAGACCTTGCAATACATGTTTGTTTTGAGGATTTCCAAGATACTGTTACACCTCCAAGGGTAAAGACATATCCACTTATGGATTTCGAGTCTTTATTATCAAATATCCAATTAGCATCACTATATCCTTCTAATACTGCTGAATATCTTGTATAGTGCAGTCCATAATTTTGAGTATGTTTTAAATATCCCAAAACTCTCAAAATAGCTTTCTAGTGATCTTTACTTGGATTACTCGTATACCGACTTAGCTTACTTACCGAATAAGCTATATTTGGTCTAGTACAATTCATGACATACATTAAACTGCCTATAATACGAGAATATTCTTGTTGAGATATGTTATCACCTACATTTTTGGCTAGATGAAGATTTATATCAATTGGGGTCTTATTTAGAATTATATTAAACTTATTAAATTTTTCAAGTAATTTTTCAATGTAATGAGTTTGAGATAATATAATTCCATCAGATGTTCTAGAAATCTTGATTCCTAATATTATATCAGCAACCCCCAACTCTTTCATATCAAATCTATTTGCCAACATACGTTTGGTAGAGTTCATAACTTCATTGTTGCTATCCATGATTAACATATCATCCACATAAAGACAAACAATGACATATTCCTTTTGAGTTCTTTTGACATAAATGTGAGACCCCAGATTTTATCAATAAAGATTTAAATTTTGTCGAAATAATTTTTTTATATTATGGTGTGAATTTGAGATAATATTATAGTTGTGGGTAGTATTTATAAATTTTGCAAAGTATGCAAGTGGTTATATTATATTCGATTGGTCGGGGAATATTCGGTTTAGCAAGGAATATTCGTATAACTACTCAATCATTGGTGGACCCCACAATGTAATTATTATCCGGATTGAGAAAACGACAAAAATATTTTATTGAAATAACGGCGGAAGTTTTACCGTGGTTCTTGTTGAACTACTTTCGGTAGTAAAAAGAATACGTCTGGCGTGGTTGCATAAAAAGTAGCACTTTGGTATTGATTATTGATGTTTATGTGAGAAGTCACTCAGTTTGATTCCATTATTGTCGATTAATAATATGAATTATTATAGCGATAATGACGCTTTTGTTTTATTAGTATTATTAACGTAATAAAAGCGAAACATCTTTTATATAAAATAGAATACTTTATTAAAGTTATTCTATAAATAGAATATATTATATTTTATTATGCATAGTGTTGTATAGTGTTTTTGCATAGTGTTTTGCATAGTATTGCATAGTGTTTGCATAGTAAAATGTTTTATATAAATAAATAATATATTATATTTTATTTAAAAGATTTTTCTTTAAATATGGACCGTCGATTAAAGTAAATCAATCTGACCGCTCATGGATTAGTTACTATGCATTCCATTTTCCTATAAATAAAGCTCATTCCTTCATTATTTTCTTTTAATTCATTGAAACTCTGTAGAGAGAAATTATAGAGAGAAGCTATAGAGAGAAAATTATAGAAAGAAGAAGAGTATTCTCGCTACTTCACTACTTCTATATTCGGTTCTTTTACTTAAGTGGGTGTTATTCTTTCTTCTTGAAGAGAACTTACATTATTCCATTCACTATTATTCTCATTGGAATAACTTTGTAAAAAGTGGCATACCCTATACATAACCTCAGATCACGGCAGATACCCTATACTTGGTGAAATCCTTATGTTATTCCATTGCTTATTATTACATTGGAATAACTTTGTGTCGCCAGCTTACCCTATACTTGGTGACATTCTTCTATTATTCATTGGAACATCCTGTCACATGTGTTTTACAGGACACGGTTCCGCTCTTTATTATTCTGTTGGAACATCCATGCGTGTGTTTTACACCGGACCGGTTCCGCTCTTTATCATTCATTGGAATATCCTATCACATGTGTTTTACACCGGATCCGGTTCCATCTTTATTATTCTGTTGAACATCCTCGCTTGGTGTGAATTTCACGACTTTGGGTTGATTATTATTATTACATTGTAATAACTTTGTCTGTCTGCGAAATCTGCGCATGCATGGTGATTTCTTTTGTTATTCCATTCTTTATTATACCCAAATGGTTAAAACTTTGACTTATATACTCCATGAAATTAGTAGAATATCCTTGATATTTGCGTTTCATCCAAAGATATCTTTTCATGGAAATATTCTTCCGATCATTCTTGAATTTTACTCTACTAAAGCAGATGATCGTGTGTTGATAATTTGGGCGTTAATAATTCATGGATTAAATAATTCTTGAACTTGTTTTATTGAATTATTATGTCATTGTCATCATCCTCATGTTATATTATGTTATCTTTGGCTTACGTGCATAGATGAACTTAGTATGATTATGACCAGGATCATTCTAAGGTATAATCACGACTTGATATAAATGATGTGACAAAAGTCCTCGATGGCTTTGTAATGCAGTGATGGATAGTTTTTGGTATGATTATGACCAGGGGTGATTCGGTATAGTCATGACCATTGATAATTTGATGAAAATCCTTGACCGTGGTACAGGGATGATTAGATGTGGTGGTTTATTTATTAAGTCGAGTCTCGGTGATAAAATTGATGAAAACCTTTTAAACCCTAAAAGATAGTAGATTTATTCTCTACTTGACTCTTTTAATGGGTTGCTTATTCAGCTGCAGTTAAACTGGTTGTCTATTGTATTTTATTAGTTTATCACTGTTGAAGGCTAATGATAATTTATTCTGCATTATCTTAGTCATAATATTTCTTCTTGGGCTAGTTGAGCTCACCTTTCTTTCACCGTTCTCTTCTTGAGAAATGAGAACATAGGTTGGACGACAGTCGGGAACGAAGTAATGGTCCGAGGATAGCATTAGTAGTCCTCACTATTCAGTGAAATAGTGTGATAATAGTTGTAATGAGGACTCCTTTTGAGTTTGTATAATATCTAGTAGACAAAATTTGTATTCAAACTCACGCTTTATGTCGTATTGTACCACACGCTTATATTAGTAAGTTGTATTTGAATTTATGTACCATGTAAGTGGCGACCCAAGATGGGTGACGATACTTAATTTTGGGGGAAGTCACGGTTGGTATCGAGCTTAGGGATATGATCCTGCAGCTAAGAGGTGAGAATAGTACTAGGAGGGAGGCAGGGGAATACCTTCGCTAGAATGACCTACCTAAGTTTATGTATATATTTATTGGTCGGTCGAAATATAGGGATAATTTGTTACATGTCAATTAACCCTTGTTTTGTGATGTTTGAGAATGGCATCCCGAAAATGCCTTTGAAATAAGCAATGAAGCACATGAGAGTGTTGATTCAAATTTCAAACAAAAGGTAACGACCAACAACACGATAATAATCATCTTGGTGGCAACGGCTATCGAACAATGATAACCATCGTGGAAATTATCATGCTAAGAATGGTAACCACTTGATTGGTAATCATGGCAAAGATAATAGAAGTGAAAATTTCAAGAAGAGAAGGTCGATTAGCTCGATTTTGTCGAGATAGTGAAGTCAAGTCCAAATTGGGATAGTGGCACCAAAGGCGGATCTGAATAAAACAAAGTCGGTGGTTTCGGGAAGAGCGTTTTTTCGTGACTTCTCGAAAAGTGGGTAACCCGAACGAAGTTAGCACGCAGGTTAGTTAATTATAAATTCTTGCGAAGTCTATACCTTATTAGATACCGATTTTACCCATTATTTTATCTCTCTTGCTTATGCGTTCAACGTTTAAATTTAACTCAAGAAGAAGTTAAACTTTGACTTATTGGTTGAAACTTCGTTAGTAGGAGCCTTCATATTACTGCTTATTATTTTTAAATCTTGTTTGATTCAAATAAACACTTTCACGTTACCTGTCGATCTTATCTATTTGAAAATACTTTCCTTTGAGGTAATTTTTGAAAACGATTGATTAACTACTCATTATGCTTTTCGTAAGGTTGTTAGCTTTTATATTCATAACCAACCTGTTATACGAATTCAAAGTAACCAAACTCTAAAGTTAATCACTGTTATATCAAGCCATAAGTAAAGAGCCCCGAACCTTTCGTTGTTGACTTCCTTGTGTGGAATGCACCGAAGCCAGACTTTCTGTAGGCGACGTCATGACTGAAGATGGCAAGTTTATAGGTATCATTGTGAGGTGTTATCTAGGTTAAGGGATAGAAGTCACAGTTGGTATCAATGTGACGTACTATCCAAGTCTTGAATAAAAGTAATGCTTTTGAATGATATTTCTATCATTAATAAATTTCTTGACGTATTCTTGAAGATTTCCTAGCCTACCCTAGGCGTGAAATCGAATTTTGTATCGACCCCAAAGATCTGAAAAACCCATTTCTTAAACCCCAAATATTTCTTCAACTAAATGAACAGCTTCGTGGTTTATGATGAAAGTCATAATAAAAGCATTGGAATAATGAAAATCATGGGTATATGAAGTATTAGCAAGTTTTATGATGAGTTATGTTGGTTGGTATGTGAAAACATGAAAGTTTCTTAGAAATCACAAAGAGTTGAAAATCAGATTTTGGTGAAAAACGTAACATAAAATTCAATTGACCATATCTCCTATTATATTTTGAATTTTTGAGTATGGTCAAGTTCTAGAGTTAGATCTATGAGTTACCTAACTAATCCAAGTGGAATTACTGGAAAAGGTGTTGTAGATTTTTGTGGGACTGATTTTGCAAATGAGGCCAAAGCTGTAAATTTCGAAAATGCTACTGCCCAGAAACTTTAAGGGACTGTTTCGGCCACTTAAATTATGAGAAAAATTCTGGCCTTTTGGGACATTAAAGTATATGGTATAAAGTACCTCCTGTCCAAAAATGAGCTCATTCTGACTTAAAATGAGCAAGTTATGACTATTTCAATATTTAGGTTTTTCCGACGAAAAACGCTATAACCGGAGTTCTATAACTCCGATGACCATGAAATATAAATTGGAAGCTCACGTTAACATATGTAAGGTCCTGCCAAGATTTGGGAATTTTTGGAGTTAAACTTGAGGTAGCTAATTTCTTAAGGAATTAAGTGGAAATTGATTTTTAAAAAATAGTAAATGAATTTTAAAAATTCCGAGAAAAATATATTTTCATTATGGGACTATATTATGCTAAATCCCAGAAAAGAAATATTTTTGGGACTAATTTGGTATTTTTCATGAAAATAGTTTAGTTACGAACATATGAGTTAAATATGTTATGTGAAGTAACAAAGTTGAAAATAGGATTTTATGGCTAGAGAATCCTATATAGAGTATATGCATATTTTTTTGAGGGATTTGATAATTGGTGATGATATCTTATGAGTATGGCATTTTTGAATGATTAAATGCATTATATGGTAAAGCGTAAACAATTGAGATAAATTGTTTATAAATTTAAGAAGTGATTAAAAAATTGTTATAATATTAATGATATTAGATTATAAGATTATTAAGTGATTGATAACATGGGGATATTCTTGAATCCTGGATAAATTATATTATAAATGTTTAATATTTATCCTTTATCTCATTTGATTGATTCTTTATATCATTATCCTCACGCTTATATTATGTTGAAAGTCATCTCATGGCACCATGTAGTGCATAGATGGACTTGGTATGATTATGACCGAGGATTGTTCGGTATAATCATAACCGTAATTGAAAACACAATTATCTTTGGCCGTAGTGCATGGATAATTTGTAGTCGTGATACTAATGAATACACAATTATCTTTGGCCATAGTGCATGGATAATTTGTGGTCGTGATACTAATGAATACACAATTATCTTTGGTAGTAGTGCATGGATAATTTTTGGTCGTGATACTTAATGAATACACAATTATCTTTGGCCGTAGTGCATGGATAATTTGTGGTCGTGATACTAATGAATACACAATTATCTTTGGTAGTAGTGCATGGATAATTTGTGGTCGTGATACTAATGAATACACGATTATCTTTGGGCAGAAAAGTGCATGGATAATTTGTGGTCGTGATACTAATGAATATCCTTGGCAGAAAGTGCGTGGATTATTCGATGATATGGATTAATTATTGAGCTGAGTCTCAGCAATGAAATATTAATTCATGGATGTGGTAAAAGTCATCTTTGGCCGTAGTGCATTGATAGACTTGGTGTGATTATGACCACGGATTATTCGGTATAATCATGACCGTAATTGAAAACACGAATATCCTTAGCCAGTAGTGCATGGATAAGTCATGGTTGTGATACTATTAAGCTGAGTCTCAATATTATTGGTTTTACAGTTGTATATCTTGGCCTGTAGTGCAAAGATGAATTGTTAATGAATATCTTTGGCCGGATTGCGAAGATGAATTTAAATGATAAAAGTATTCAAGGTATCCTCACCTCTTTATCATATCAAGTATCGCACCCTAATTTCGAGGAAAATTCCATAAGGAGGGAGATTGTGAGACCCCATTTTATCAATAAAGATTTAAATTTTGTCGAAATAATTTTTTATATTATGGTGTGAATTTGAGATAATATTATAGTTGTGGGTAGTATTTATAAATTTTGCAAAGTATGCAAGTGGTTATATTATATTCGATTGGTGGGGAATATTGGGTTTAGCGAGGAATATTCGTATAATGGCTCAATCATTGGTGGACCCCATAATGTAATTATTGTCGGATTGAAAACGACAAAAATATTTTATTGAAATAACGGCGGAAGTTTTACCGTGGTTCTTGTTGAACTACTTTCAGTAGTAAAAATAAATATGTCTGGCGTGGTTGCATAGTAATAGCATACCGGTATTGATTATTGATGTTTATGTGAGAAGTCACTCGGTTTGATTCCATTATTGTCGATTAATAATATGAATTATTATAGCGATAATGACGTTTTGTTTTATTCGTATTATTAACGTAAAAAAAGCGTAAACATCTTTTATATAAAATAGAATACTTTATTAAAGTTATTCTATAAATAGAATATATTATATTTTATTATGCATAGTGTTGCATAGTGTTTTGCATAGTATTGCATAGTGTTTTGCATAGTAAAATGTTTTTATATAAATAGAATATATTATATTTTATTTAAAAGATTTTTCTTTAAATATGGACCGTCGATTAAAGTAAATCAATGCTCGACCGTTCATGGATTAGTTACTATGCATTCCATTTTCCTATAAATAAGCTCATTCCTTCATTATTTTCTTACTTAATTCATTGAAACTCTAGAGAGAGAAATTATAGAGAGAAGCTATAGAGAGAAAATTATAGAAAGAAGAAGAGTATTACCGCTACTTCACTACTTCTATATTCATTCTTTTTTTTACGGTAAGGGGTGTTATTCTTTCTTCTTGAAGAGAACTTCTCATTATTCCATTCACTATTATTACATTGGAATAACTTTGTAAAAGTGGCATACCCTATACATAACTTTGTATCATGCCATACCCTATACTTGGTGAAATCCTTATGTTATTCCATTGCTTATTATTCATTGGAATAACCTCGATATCTGCCGGCTTACCCTATACTTGGTGACATTCTTCTATTATTACATTGGAACATCCTGCATGCATGTGTTTTACACCCTGGTTCCGCCTTTATCATTACTGTTGGAATATCCTATCTCATGTGTTTTACAGGATGCAGTTCCATCTTTATTATTCTGTTGGAACATCCCGGCTTGCGTGTGAATTTCACCCTGACTGGTTCTTATTATTATTCTCATTGTAATAACATCGCCTATGCGCAATCCGCATGCATGGTGATTTCTTTTGTTATTCCATTCTTTATTATACCCAAATTGGTTAAAACTTTGACTTCTATACTCCATGAAATTAGTAGAATATCCTTGATATTTGCGTTTCATCCAAAGATCTTTCATGGAAATATTCTTACGATCATTCTTGAATTTTACTCTACTGAAACAAAGATATCGTGTTGATAATTTGGGCGTTAATAATTCATGGATTAAATAATTCTTGAACTTGTTTTATTGAATTATTATGTCATTGTCATCATCCTCATGTTATATTATGTTATCTTTGGCTTACGTGCATAGATGAACTTAGTATGATTATGACCGAGGATCATTCTAAGTATAATCATGACTTGATATAAATGATGTGACAAAAGTCCTCGATGGCACTGTAATGCGATGATGGATAGTTTTTGGTATGATTATGACCGGGGGGTGATTCTTTATAGTCATGACCATTGATAATTTGATGAAAATCCTTGGCCGTGGGTGCGTGGATGATTAGATGTGGTGGTTTATTTATTAAAATCGAGTCTCGATAAAAATTGATGAAAACCTTTAAAACCTAAAAGATAGTAGATTTATTCTCTACTTGACTCTTTTAATGGGTTGCTTATTCACGCTGCTGATTAAGCCGGTTGTCTATTGTATTTTATTAGTTTAACACTTGTTGAAGGCTAATGATAATTTATTCGCATTATCTTAGTCATAATATTTCTTCTTGGGCTAGTTGAGCTCACCCTTTTCTTTCACCGTTTCTCTTCGTGAAATGAGAACATAGCCGGGACGAGTCGGGAACGAAGTAATGGTCCGTGAGGATAGCATTAGTAGTCCTCACTATTCGTGAAATAGTGTGATAATAGTCGTAATGAGGACTCCTTTTGAGTTTGTATAATATCTAGTAGACAAAATTTGTATTCAAACTCACGATTTATGTCGTATTGTACACAGCAGCTTATATTAGTAAGTTGTATTTGAATTTATGTACCATATGTAAGTGGCGACCCAAGATGGGTGACGATACTTAATTTTGGGGAAGTCACAGTTGGTATCAGAGCTTAGGGATATGATCCCTGGCTAAGAGGTGAGAATAGTACTAGGAGGGGAGAGACGGGAATACCTTCGCTAGAATGACCTACCTAAGTTTATGTGCTATTTTATTGGTCGGTCAGAATATAGGGATAATTTGTTACATGTCAATTAACCCTTGTTTTGTGACAGTGTTTGAGAATGGCATCTGAAAATGCCAAATAAGCAATGAAGCACATGAGAGTGTTGATTCAAATTTCAAACAAAAGGTAACGACCAACAACAACGATAATAATCATCTTCGGTGGCAACGGCTATCGTAACAATGATAACCATCGTGGGGAAATTATCATGCTAAGAATGGTAACCACTTGATTGGTAATCATGGCAAAGATAATAGAAGTGAAAATTTCAAGAAGAGAAGGTCGATTAGCTCGATTTTGTCGTATAGTGAAGTCAAGTCCACCGGGATAGTGGCACCAAAGGCGGATCTGATGATAAAACAAAGTCGGTGGTTTTCGGGAAGAGCGTTTTTCGTGACTTCTCAAAAGTGGGTAACCCGAACGAAGTTAGCGCAAGTTAGTTAATTATAAATTCTTCTTGATCTATACCTTATTAGATACCGATTTTACCCATTATTTTATCTCTCTTGCTTGCGTTCAACGTTTAAATTTAACTCCGAAGAAGTTAAACTTTGACTTATTGGTTGAAACTTCGTTAGTAGGAGCCTTCGTTACCGCTATTATTTTTAAATCTTGTTTGATTCAAATAAACACTTTCACGTTACCTGTCGATCTTATCTATTTGAAAATACTTTCCTTTGAGGTAATTTTTGAAAACGATTGATTAACTACTCATTATGCTTTTCGTAAGGTTGTTAGCTTTTATATTCATAACCAACTCATTATACTGAATTCAAAGTAACCAAACCCTAAAGTTAATCACCGTTATATCAAGCCATAAGTAAAGAGCCCCGAACCTTTCGTTGTTGACTTCCTTGTGGGAATGCACCGGCCGGACTTTCTGTAAGCGACGTCACGATCAAGATGGCAAGTTTTATAGGTATCATTGTGAGGTGTTATCTAGGTTAAGGATAGAAGTCACAGTTGGTATCAATGTGACGTACTATCCAAGTCTTGGATAAGAGTAACAGTTTTGAATGATATTTCTATCATTAATAAATTTCTTGACGTATTCTTGAAGATTTCCTAGCCTACCCTAGAGCGTGAAATCGAATTTTGTATTGACCCCAGTACAAAAACCCATTTCTTAAACCCTCAAATATTTCTTCAACTAAATGAACAGTTTACGTGGTTTATGATGAAAGTCATAATAAAAGCATTGGAATAATGAAAATCATGGGTATATGAAGTATTAGCAAGTTTTATGATGAGTTATGTTGGTTGGTATGTGAAAACATGAAAGTTTCTTAGAAATCACAAAGAGTTGAAAATCAGATTTTGGTGAAAAACGTAACATAAAATTCAATTGACCATATCTCCTATTATATTTTGAATTTTTGAGTATGGTCAAGTTCTAGAGTTAGATCTATGAGTTACCTAACTAATCCAAGTGGAATTACTGGAAAAGGTGTTGTAGATTTTTGTGTGGACTGATTTTAGCAAATGAGGCCAAAGCTGTAAATTTCGAAAATACTACTCTGCTTGAAACTTTAAGGGACTGTTTCGGCCACTTAAATTATGAGAAAAATTCTGGCCTTTTGGGACATTAAAGTATATGGTATAAAGTACCTCCTGTCCAAAAATGAGCTCATTCTGACTTAAAATGAGCAAGTTATGACTATTTCAATATTTAGGTTTTTCCGATGAAAAAAGCTTATAACCTGGAGTTCTATAACTCAGGTGACCATGAAATATAAATTGGAAGCTCACGTTAACATATGTAAGGTCCCCAAGATTTGGGAATTTTGGAGTTAAACTTGAGGTAGCTAATTTCTTAAGGAATTAAGTGGAAATTGATTTTTAAAAATAGTAAATGAATTTTAAAAATTCGAGAAAATATATTTTCATTATGGGACTATATTATGCTAAATCCCAGAAAAAGAAATATTTTTGGGACTAATTTGGTATTTTTCATGAAAATAGTTTAGTTCTGAACATATGAGTTAAATATGTTATGTGAAGTAACAAAGTTGAAAATAGGATTTTATGGCTAGAGAATCCTATATAGAGTATATGCATATTTTTTGAGGATTTGATAATTGGTGATGATATCTTATGAGTATGGCATTTTTGAATGATTAAATGCATTATATGGTAAAGCGTAAACAATTGAGATAAATTGTTTATAAATTTAAGAAGTGATTAAAAAATTGTTATAATATTAATGATATTAGATTATAAGATTATTAAGTGATTGATAACATGGGGATATTCTTGAATCCTGGATAAATTATATTATAAATGTTTAATATTTATCCTTTATCTCATTTGATTGATTCTTTATATCATTATCCTCATGCTTATATTATGTTGAAAGTCATCTGTGGCCTGTAGTGCATAGATGGACTTGGTATGATTATGACCAGGGATTGTTCGGTATAATCATAACCGTAATTGAAAACACAATTATCTTTGGCCGTAGTGCATGGATAATTTGTAGTCGTGATACTAATGAATACACAATTATCTTTGGCCATAGTGCATGGATAATTTGTGGTCGTGATACTAATGAATACACAATTATCTTTGGCCGTAGTGCATGGATAATTTTTGGTCGTGATACTAATGAATACACAATTATCTTTGGCCGTAGTGCATGGATAATTTGTGGTCGTGATACTAATGAATACACAATTATCTTTGTAGTAGTAATGGATGGATAATTTGTGGTCGTGATACTAATGAATACACGATTATCTTTGGCCGTAGTGCATGGATAATTTGTGGTCGTGATACTAATGAATATCCTTGGCCTGTAGTGCAGGGATTATTCGATGATATGGATTAATTATTGAGCTGAGTCTCAGCAATGAAATATTAATTCATGGATGTGGTAAAAGTCATCTTTGGCCGTAGTGCATTGATAGACTTGGTGTGATTATGACCACGGATTATTCGGTATAATCATGACCGTAATTGAAAACACGAATATCCTTAGCCAGTAGTGCATGGATAAGTCATGGTTGTGATACTATTAAGCTGAGTCTCAATATTATTGGTTTTACAGTTGTATATCTTGGCTCAGTAGTAGTGCAAAAGATGAATTGTTAATGAATATCTTTGGCCGGATTGCGAAGATGAATTTAAATGATAAAAGTATTCAAGGTATCCTCACCTCTTTATCATATCAGGTACATACCCTAATTTCGAGGGCGAAATTCCATAAGGAGGGGAGATTGTGAGACCCCAGATTTTATCAATAAAGATTTAAATTTTGTCGAAATAATTTTTTTATATTATGGTGTGAATTTTAGATAATATTATAGTTGTGGGTAGTATTTATAAATTTTGCAAAGTATGCAAGTGGTTATATTATATTCGATTGGTTCTGGGAATATTAGGTTTAAGCGTGGAATATTAAATGACAATGGCTCAATCATTGGTGGACCCCACAATGTAATTATTGTCGGATTGAGAAAACGACAAAAAATATTTTATTGAAATAACGGCGGAAGTTTTACCGTGGTTACCGTTGAACTACTCGGTAGTAAAGTAAAAAATGTCTGGCGTGGTTGCATAAAAGCACACCTGTATTGATTATTGATGTTTATGTGAGAAGTCACTCAGTTTGATTCCATTATTGTCGATTAATAATATGAATTATTATAGCGATAATGACGCTTTTGTTTTATTCGTATTATTAACGTAATAAAATGTAAACATCTTTTATATAAAATAGAATACTTTATTAAAGTTATTCTATAAATAGAATATATTATATTTTATTATGCATAGTGTTGCATAGTGTTTTGCATAGTATTGCATAGTGTTTGCATAGTAAAATGTTTTTATATATAAATAGAATATATTATATTTTATTTAAAAGATTTTTCTTTAAATATGGACCGTCGATTAAAGTAAATCAATCTGGACCGTTCATGGATTAGTTACTATGCATTCCATTTGCTATAAATAAAGCTCATTCCTTCATTATTTTCTTACAATTCATTGAAACTCTAGAGAGAAATTATGAGAGAGAAAAGCTATAGAGAGAAAATTATAGAAAGAAGAAGAGTATTACTGCTTTCTTACTTCTATATTCAGTTCTTTTTACGGTAAGGGGTGTTATTCTTTCTTCTTGAAGAACTTACATTATTCCATTCACTATTATTACATTGGAATAACTTTGTAAAAGTGGCATACCCTATACATAACTTTGTATACGCCATGACACCCTATACTTGGTGAAATCCTTATGTTATTCCATTGCTTATTATTCTACATTGGAATAACTTTGTATACGCCAGTTTTACCCTATACTTGGTGACATTCTTCTATTATTCTTTGGAACATCACTCGTGCATGTGTTTTACACCTGACACGGTTCCGCTTTTTATTATTCGTTGGAACATCCATGCATGTGTTTTTTACACCGACTGGTTTCCGCTCTTTATCATTCTGTTGAATATCCTATCATGTGTTTTACACCGGATCTGGTTCCATCTTTATTATTCTCGTGGAACATCCCGCTTGGTGTGAATTTCACCCGACTTTGGTTCTATTATTATTATTCATTGTAATAACTTTTACTCATGCAAGTACCGCATGCATGGTGATTTCTTTTGTTATTCCATTCTTTATTATACCCGGTTGGTTAAAACTTTGACTTCTATACTCCATGAAATTAGTAGAATATCCTTGATATTTGCGTTTCATCCAATATCTTTTCATGGAAATATTCTTACGATCATTCTTGAATTTTACTCTCTGAAACAATGATCATGTTGATAATTTGACGTTAATAATTCATGGATTAAATAATTCTTGAACTTGTTTTATTGAATTATTATGTCATTGTCATCATCCTCATGTTATATTATGTTATCTTTGGCTTACGTGCATAGATGAACTTAGTATGATTATGACCGAGGATCATTCTATTATAATCATGACTTGATATAAATGATGTGACAAAAGTCCTCGATGGCTTTGTAATGCACGATGATGGATAGTTTTGGTATGTTTACCCGGGGGTGATTCGGTATAGTCATGACCATTGATAATTTGATGAAAATCCTTGGCCGTAGGTACGGGATGATTAGATGTGGTGGTTTATTTATTAAGTCGAGTCTCAATGATAAAAATTGATGAAAACCTTTTAAAACCTAAAAGATAGTAGATTTATTCTCTACTTGACTCTTTTAATGGGTTGTTTATTCCACGCGAGCTTAAACCGGTTGTCTATTGTATTTTATTAGTTTAACACTTGTTGAAGGCTAATGATAATTTATTCTGCATTATCTTAGTCATAATATTTTTTATGGGCTAGTTGAGCTCACCTTTCTTTCACCGTTTCTTCTTGAAATGAGAACATAGCCGACGAGCCGGGGAACGAAGTAATGGTCCGAGAGGATAGCATTAGTAGTCCTCACTATTACGTGAAATAGTGTGATAATAGTCGTAATGAGGACTCCTTTTGAGTTTGTATAATATCTAGTAGACAAAATTTGTATTCAAACTCACGATTTATGTCGTATTATACCAGCGCTTATATTAGTAAGTTGTATTTGAATTTATGTACCATGTAAGTGGCGACCCAAGATGGGTGACGTATACTTAATTTTGGGGGCGTCACAATAAACACAGTTGTCACACTCATTGATGTTAAATCCATTTGATAACATAACATTATCAAATTTCTCATGCCATTGTTTTGGTGCGTGTTTCAATCCATACAAGGATTTAACAAGTTTGTATATTTTCCTCTCTTGTCCAGGAGCAATGAAACCTTCAAGTTGTTCCATATATATTTCTTCATCTAATCCACCATTTAAGAATGCAGTTTTTACATCCATTTGATGTATTTCAAGTCTATTTAATGATGCTATTGCTATTAGCATACTAATAGATGTAATTCTTGTAACTGGTGAATAAGTGTCGAAATAATCCAATCCTTCCTTTTGTCTATAGCCTTTAACAACAAGCCTTGTTTTATATTTATCAATTGAACCATCAGCTTTCATCTTTTTTTTGAAGATTTATTTATACCCTAAGGGTTTGGAACCAGGTGGAAGATCCACCAATTCCCATGTATGATTTTGCATAATGGACTCAATTTCACTATTAATTGTTCTTTTCAATGAGAAGCATCTGGAGAGGATATTGCTTCCTTGTACGTTTGAGGATCGTTTTCTAATAAAAATGTTAGAAAATTCAGACCAAAAGACTTTGAAGTCCTTGTCCTTTTGCTACGTCTAGGTTCATCCACTACAGACTATTTGTCTATATTTTTAGGATTATTACTAGTAGCATCCAAAGGTCTTTTATTTTAATTTGAATCTTTATTTATATTATATGGGAACATATTCTCAAAGAACGATGCATCTCTTGATTCAATAAAAGTATTAACATGAATATCAGGAATTTCAGATTTATGAACAAGAAAGCGATAAGAACTACTGTTATTTGCATAACCAATGAATACACAGTCAATTATTTTTGGTCCTATCTTTACCTTTTTAGGTTTAGGAACCATTACTTTTGCTAGACACCCCCACACTCTTAAGTATTTATAGCAAGGTCTATGCCCTTTCCATAATTCATAAGGTGTTTTGTGAGTTTTCTTATGAGGCACTTTTTTAAGAATATAATTGGCAGAAAGCAAAGCTTCTCCCCACAAATTCTAGGGTGCTCCAGAACTAGTTAACATAGCATTCAATATTTCTTTCAATGCTCGGTTCTTGCATTCAACAATACCATTAGATTGAGGTGAATAAGGGGTGGTAGTTTGGTGAATAATACCATGAGTAGAGCACATCTCTTCAAATGGTGATTCATATTCACCACCTCTATTGCTTCTTATTGCTTTAATCTTTTTGCTAAGTTGATTTTCAACTTCATTTTTATAATGTTGAAACATGTCTATAGCCTCATCTTTGCTTCTCAGCAAATATACATAACAATATCTTGTGCAATCATCAATAAAGGTAATGAAATATTTTTTCCCACCACTTGTTTGTAAAAACTTTAAGTCACATATATCAGTGTGAATTAAATCTAGAGGTTCAGTTTTTCTTTCAACAGAATGAAAAGGTAATCTTGTCATTTTTGATTCCACATAAATTTCACATTTATTTTTTTGATTAATATCAAATTTAGGCAAGAATTCTAAATTAATTAATCTATGTATTATATTATAATTAACATGTCCTAATCTAGCATGCCATATATTTGAAGATTCTAACAAGTAAGCAGAAGAATTAATTTTATTATTATCAATAGAGTTCGGTACAACAGTCATTACATTCATCTTAAAGAGCCCATCAGACATATAGCCCTTTCCCACAAACATGTCATTTTTGGTAAGTACAAATTTATCAGACACAAACACCAACTTGAAGCCATTCTGGCTAAGTAGTGACTCAGAAACTAGATTTTTGCGGATATCTGGCACATGAAGCACTTCCTTCAAAGTCAGTTCTTTGTCAAATGTCATTTTCAGTACAATCTTTCCACGTCCTTGAACCTTTGAACTTGAGGAGTTTCCCATGAAGACTTGCTCATCATTTTCAATTGTTTATATGTAGAAAACATCCATTTGTTGGAACAAATATGGCAAGTAGTCCCAGTGTCCACCCACCATTCTTTGGGGTTTCCTACCAAGTTACACTCAGATACAACTGTAGAGAGATTAATGTCTGAAACATTTTTAGAAAGCTTTTCTAGTTCTGTCACATTTGCTTGAGCCTTTTGTTCTTTCTTGAATTTCTTTGGCTTGCGACAATCATTTGATTTATGTCCTTGAATGCCACAGTTGAAGCACTTGCATTTGAATTTTTTCTTGGCCTTGAAAGTATCTTTGCATTCACGCTTCTTTTTGTTGTTATTGTTTGACCTTTGTTCTACCACATTAGCCTTTGCTTCAATGAAATTTTTCCCAATCTTCTTCTCAGATCCTCGATTATCCTCTTCAATCCTAAGTCGCACAATTAATTCTTCAAGATTCATCTCTTTGCATATATGCTTAAGATAATTCTTGAAGTCTTTCCATGATGGTGAAAGTTTCTCAATCATTGCAGCAACATGGAATGAGTCACTTAATGACATTCCTTCAGAATGAATATCATGTAAAATTTCTTGTAATTCTTGAACTTGAGTTATGACTACTTTAGAATCTACCATTTTATAGTTAAGAAATCTACCGACAATGAATTTTTTTCATACCAGCATCTTCAATTTTATATTTCTTGTCTAAAGATTTACAAAGTTCTTTTGCAGTTTGAATTGTACAATACACATTATACAGTGTATTGTCTAATCCATTCATTACATAATTTCTGCAAAGGAAATCAGTATGTTTCCATCCATCAACTGCGGCCACTTTTTCCTTGTCAGTTTCTCCTTCAACAAGAGTAGGACAGTCCTCTTGTAGAACCTTGCCAAATTCAATGTTGTGAGATAGAAGAGCATCTTTTGTTGCCAACGCTTGAAATCAGTTCCATTAAACTTTTCAGGCTTTTCTCCATGAGACATACTCACAGCAGGGATGGTGCTAGTAGATGCCATTTCTGTTATACAAAGAAGAAAATTATGAATAAATTGAAATAAATTTTCTGTTGTACAAATTAAACAGAATCCAAATAACAAATTTTGTTTGCACAATTCAAACAACAAATTTTGTTTACAAAATTTCTGTTGTAGAAAATTTGTTAACAAATTATGTTTACAAAATTTGTTTTGCAGAAAATTCTATTTATAGAATTTCTGTTTTCCAAATTCTGTTTACAACTTCACTTTACAAATTTCTATTTAACAAATTTGTATTCTATAGTTGGACAAGGGGATAAATAAGGTTTTGGTCACTGTACTGGGGTCCGGTTTTCATTGTGGTTACCGAAACTATTGCAATTTAGTTTTTGGAAAAATAGACAAATATCAAAGGATATCAAAACTAAGCATCCTTTAAGAGTATGCAATAAAAATATTCAACTTATAGATCATTACTATAATATATATATATATATATATATATATATATATATATATATATATATTCGTAACTATAAATGCATGAATATTTTAACGTAAAATAATGTATTATGTAACGATAGAGAAATTTGTAAATTAATTTAAATATTTATTGAATTAAATAAATATTTTAAATAATTTATTAGGGAAAATAAATATTTGATGAATTGTGGTGAATTAATTTAGTAACTAAATTAATTAATGTTAATTAAATTGAGTAATGATAATTTTATCTCAAGGATTTAATTTAAGGAAATAATTAAATTAAATCAATTGCTTAATATTTAAGAAGATAATTAAAGTAAATGAATTGTTTAATTTAAAGGAAATAAATAAATTAAATAAAGTGATGTTTCTAATTTATTAATTAAATTAGATATATAATTATTTATTAATTATAAGTATAATGATAATAAGATTTATTATTATTATTATAAGTTATTTAAATTAATTCAGCTAAAGTTATTTAAATTAACTAGAGTGTGACACAAAGTAACTATATAATATAAATAATATAAAAATAATCTAGTTTGGGAGAATTTTTGGTTAGCCAAACAAGGCCTTGTGGCCTTTGGCTTATTCCAACTGATGTCTTTTGTTATTTTCTAATGGAAGAGTACGTGGGAGGCCAGTTTATTTTCTACGCTTCTTATTTTCTCCTAAGGCTTAAGAACAGAGTTTTGAGGGAAAGCTTGGAAGAAGAGAGAAAAGAAACACAGTGATATTCGGGGTTAGAGAAGAAGGGTTTTGGGGAAAGGATTGCTCTCAATTTTGCTAGCATACACTCAAGGGTTAAGGTATAAATTTCTTCTAACTTATATGTTTTGATTTCTTTGTGGTTATTCCCTAAAAACTCATAATTATGATTGAATTGGTATATATATACTTGTATATATGGATTATAAACTGATAATCATCATATATGGTTGATACTTATACATAATTATAGTAAGAGAATCCATGAAAATTATGTTGGTATTCTTGAGTTTTTGGGAAAAGGGATGAAATTGGGTGGATGATTTTCTAAGATAATTGGTAATTGTGTTGTAAAGGGTTTATAATCTGTTATGTGTTGTTTTCAAGTGGTTTTAAAGTATTAAATTCATGTAATTTGTTTTGTAGGAAGAAAAGTTCATAACAGTGTTTTGAACATAAAAAATTGGCTTTAGAAAGTACAAAATTTGATGCTCTATATGTGATATAATCTGTAATCTGTTATTGGATTATGTTAATATATTAAGAAACGAAATCGACGTAGTTGGAATTGTGTCAATTGATGGAGAAACGAATTCGTGGTGATCAAATTCGCTAAAAGTGTAAAATATGATGAAATTTGAAAAATTGGGATTTTGATCATTCAAAATTGAATATGTAAAGTGTTTATGTTTTTATTATGTGGTATTGCATGTTTATAGATGTTATCACAAAGTTTAGTTGCTAGGTTTCATGTAAATCGATGGTTATTGGAATGAGTTGGGTGACTGGTGCATTACAATAGCAGCAGTTTACATGCATACTTGCAAGGCAACAAGCTACTGAGATTACCACAATTAAAACAATATGATTGCACCAATTGGTTTTCTCTGATCGAGCACCGGTAGCAATAAGAACTAGGCTTAAGCAAAGGCAAGGGACAAATAGTATGCGTGTCTGCGTATACGAGTCTAACTCTTTTGGTTATAGCACTTTGTATGTATATCATGTTTATTCAATTATATATATTGTTGATATCCGATCTTTGACTTTGATAGCCTTGTTCAGTTATACATTCTTGTATTAAACCTTTATTGATGGAAATTGAATAGTTTTCTAAAATTTTAGAAACACTGATAAGCTAGTTCCAAACAAAACTTTCTTTAGTGCGGAAATTCTAAATTCAAACTGAGACGAACAACCCTAACATAGGGGATTTTGTACATGTAACGTTTAGATGTTTGTGTACAATACATGGTACAAAGGGCTGATCCCCCTAAGTACGTTAAGAAGGGTCTGTATAGTCTAAATATCTGTTAAGGTTGAGGTAATAATACCCAAAGACCAGAGGCATAGTTCATGGTCTTAAGACCCTCAGACATTGATTTCAAACTTGTTTTCTATTCTTAGTTCGTAGAACAAGTTCATTATTGTTTAGCATTCGTTGTTCATTCTCACGTTGTTATCATTACTATTTTCTATATCGGTGAGCAATTATTTGCTCACTCTTGCAATTAACACTGCAGCTAAAGTGGAGAAAGTTGATAAGCCATCTACTAGCAAAGAAAAGGGCAAATTGTCCAAGTGCTGAAGACTTACGAGAAATTATTTAAATGTTTTACGTTTCAAGACTTGTTTTATCTTATGATGTATTCCGTAAACTTATGTAATAATTTTAAGGTTAGATTACCTGGGATTGTTTTAAGATGATGTAACCCTTTAATGGGAAAGATTATTGTTTAAGTTATTTAAATTATGTCTTTATCCTTTATGATGGGTAGTTAGATGTAATGGTTTTGGATATTGAACACTAAATTCTATGGGAATAGAGTACCTGAATTTGGGGGTGTCACAGGTTGGTATCAAAGCTTTAGGTTATGAACCTTAGGTGGGGAAACCTTAATAAATAACCCTTAAGGAAACAGAAAGCATAGGGTTGTCCAACTCTTATCGAGTTTTAAAGTGTGGATTAAGGCATCCATTGAAGTTAAATAATAAAAGACATTATGTGCTATGTGTTAATAACTTATGTGCTCGCGAGTATCGAAAATGTTAAGCAAAACTTAAAATATTTTGTTGTCAGGATGTCTAACGAAGGAGGATCCAGTCCAGCTAGGGAAGTGATGCCTCAGATACCTAGAGACGACGAACCCCGAGATATTCATGTAGTGCGGGAGCATTTGATCCAGGAGGATGATGTGACGCCCCCAAAATAGGTATACCTCACCCATCTTGAGTCGCCAAATACATGGTACAAAATTCAAATATAATCTTAATTATACAACAGTCGTCCAAAATACAACGACATATATACTGTGAGTTTTAATACAAATATTGTAACGTATATAATACGACAATATTCATACTCAAATTAATACATGCCATATAAAGTACAGCAGCAAATATTTCAAGTCTCCAAAGGGATACGAAAAGATTTTTGTTCTCTTCATTTTACTGTAGTGAACTTTTGACGCTTTCAGGGTCGGGTTCTCATCACCCTATTGTTGTTCACCAAAATCAATTATTAAGTGACGTATAATGTAATATTCTATAATTTTAATTGTTATATTAAATATTTATCGAATTATTTAAATATTTAATAGATGTGTTTATTGTTCAATAAATAATTGTTCAAATTTGAATTGATGTGCTTAATTATTTGTTAAATAAATAATTAAGGAAAATTAATTATTTTGCTAATTTAATTTAATTATTAAGTTAGAGAATTTTGATTAATTCAATTACTATTCTTTTTATTGGAATTTATAATTTAAAAGGATGTGTTAATTGATTAAATAAAGTTATAATTGTATAGAAAATTATAATTTTGGTGGTATTGATTTATGTGATGAAGTAATTTAATAAATTGTTATTATGATTAATTTAATTAAATTAATGTGTGACAAATAACCTTTTATAAGGTAATTATTAAAATAACTTAAAGGAGTTTTAATTCCGTTTTGGCCAAACAAGGCCTAATGCCTATTAAGTCTTTAATTTATTTGAGTTTTACCAAACAAGGTGTAAGGTTAATGGGTTATTTTTTTTAGTTAGTAACCAAACAAGCCTTATGGATTTTGATTTCAAAAACTTTTAACTGATGTCAGTTATGTATTTTATATTTATATTATATAATTAATATATATAATATCTAGATACGTTAGATTATTAGTATGCTCTAGTGTTAGAGGAGAGAGGTTAGAGAGAAGAAGGAAAAACTCAGAGGAAGAAGAAGAAGAAGAAGAAGAAGAAGAAGAAGAAGAAGAAGAGAGGAAGAAAGGCTAGAGGTTGGAGAAGAAGAAAGCTTGAGAAGAAAAAAGATATAGTCATCCTCATCATCTTCTTCAAGGTATTAACCTATACTTTTAGTTTTAAAAATTTTGTTTCTCTCTTCCATGATTCTCCATAAAATCCTTGTGTAAGCATGAATTATTGTTGCTATGAGGCTTAATATGGCTTACTTGTAATGTTAAAACTTTCATGAGCTATAATCAAAGAATTGTTGATATGTATGTAATTTGTGGAGAAAAGTATTTTACAGAGAGTTTTTCTTTATTATATATTGTCTAGTTAAAATAGAAATTATGGGTTGAATAGTTGTTTTATTGATAAATTGGCTTTTCAATTTGTTAGAGTATATATATACTTTGATAAAATGCTTTGAATTAATGGTTTTGGTTGCAAAACAAAATTACAGTGGTTGTTTTCTTTAAAAATATCAAAAAATGAGTTTTAGCCAAAAATAATGAAATTGGGTGTGTTAATTTTGTTGTTTATGTTGTTATATGAGTAGAAACATGTTAGGAATCTTTGAATTATGTTTACATGAAGTTTTGCATGAATTATATGTAAATCACCTGTAGAAAGCGAACTTGTAGGCCAAAATTGGCTTTTTCTGTCTTTGTTCTTAGTCAAGTTGTCGAGAGGCTATGATTTTACATGCCATGTGTGTGAAGAAAAGATAGTAGTTTCAGCATGACCTGAAGCACATACGCCATGCACCTTATAGCCTTATTCACCGCGTCATCGCCGTACATGCTCACGCCAGAAGCGCGACCCACAATTAATAAATCGTGGCGATTTGCTGACGCGAGTTAGCAGAATGTTCTGATAGTGTACTTTTTGTACACAAAATTTTAAAAAATGTTATGTGTTGATAATAAGACTGCTAAAAGTTGATTTAAGTATTCCTACACTATGAATAAGTATGTTATTAACGATTAAATTGTGTTATAACTCAATTATGCGATTAAAAATCAAATTTTTAAATGATGAACGTACTTAGTTATGTTTGTAAGATGGTAATGACTAATTATGTCATGATGACATATGTTTATAGGATATTGTGATTCGTATTGATTTGGTTTAGCCTACGAGCAAGGCAAGTTCTCTAACTCTACTTTTAGAATTGTGCAATCGCTTAAAATTTTCTTTGACCAAGTTTTTCTAATCCTTTATCTTGTTGAACTAATTATGGTTTTCAATTCGATTATGATATAATGATGTAAACTATCCTCGAGCAAGTTATTCTTGTATTTAACTTGTTGTTTAGCATGTAAATTTATATATTCTAATGTTGAACATTTTTATCAATCAAATTGTTATGCATGCTTAGTATTCAATTCTAATTAACCTTGGCTCAGTATTGTTCAAGCAAGGTGTTATAGTTATTCAAATTGTATGCTCTTAGATTATTCCTAAAGCATGACTTTAGTTTACTATGATTGATTCAATCACGATTATTCTATAGTGAAATGTTCTTGGTTTCATTCAACTAATCCTTAGTTGATGTTCGTTGAATTCAAATTACCTCGAAAGCTTATCCAAACCAAACTTCCTTTGGTGCGAACTTGTACTCTAAATCTTTGAGATGAACAACCCTAATGTTATGATTAGGGTTAACTTACACGCATAGCGTTAAATGTTTAATGCACAATACATGGTATGAAGGGTGACCCCCTAAGTATGAGGAGTCCTTATAGTCTTATATTTATTAAAGTTGGAGTTTAAAGATTACTCGCTTATCGTGGGCGTAGTTCATGGTCTTATGACCCTCGATTATATTTATTCCACATTTTGGATTTCATTTTACGATTATTGATGATAGAGTACTATTCATTGTTGATGAGCCTATTATTGGCAGTTATTATTACTATACTCCTGTTGATTTCATATTATATCCAGTGAGCAATTGTTTTGTTCACTCTTGCATGTTTATAAACTCATTGCAGCTAAAGAGGAGAAGGTAGATGAACCTTCGTCTAGCAAAGGAAAGGAAAAAATGTGCAAGTGATGAAGACTTGTAATTTTTACTTTAGACTTTTATTATGATGATCTTAGACTTGGTTTTAATGATGTTTATTTAATTTTCGCATTTGAATGATTGTATTTAAAGGTTAGATAACCTGGGAGATTTTATTATGTAACCCTTTAATGGGAAATGTTTTATTTATCCAGTTTTATTGTGATTGGGTAGTTAGATATGAATGTTTGATTAAGTGAACACCAAATCCTATGGGAATGAAGTACCTGGATTTGGGGGTGTCACATATAACATATGACACACACATCTTAGGTCCTTAATACAATTATATATTGCATGTCATGCCATTGTAAGGACTACTAATGCTATCATCTGGACCGTCAGTCCATTTACCGACTAGTCCCAGCTATATTCTCATTTTCTGAAGAGAACAATAAAAGAAAGGGTGAGCTCAACTAGCTTAGTAAGAAATATTATGACTAAGATAATGCAGAATAAATTATACTTCGCCTTCAACAATGTTTAACTGATAAAATACAATAGACATCAAGTTTAACTGCAGCGGAATAAGCAATCCATTAGAAGAGTCAAGTAAAACATGATATCTACTATCTTCTATAATTTAAAATGTTCTCATCAATTTTTATCGCTGAGACTCAGATTAATAAATAAACCACATCATCGAGTCATCCCTGCACTACGGGCCAAGGATATTCATTAAATTATCAATGGTCATGACTATACCGAATAATCCCTGGTCATAATCATACCATAAACTGTCCATCAATGCACTACAGGCCACTTAGGACTTTTACCACATCATTTATAACATTAAAGGTCATGATTATACCGAATAATTCCTGGTTATAATCATACCAAGTCCATTACTGCACGTAAGCCAAAGATGACTTTAATCACAATATAAACATGAGGATGATGACAATAATATAAGCATTAATAAAACGAAAACAAGAATAAATATTAAAGACTTTAAATATATCCAAATATTATCCATCACTTAAATAACTCATAATCTAATAGTGTTAATATTATAACAATATTTTAATCACTTCTTAAACTTATAAACAATTTAATTTAATTATTTACACTTTACCAAATAATGCATTTAATCATTCAAAATGTCATAATCATAAGATTTCATCACCAATGATCAAATCACTTATAAAAAATATGCATATACCTTATATAGGATTTTCAAGCCCTAAAATCCTATTTACTAATTCTTCAACTTCACATAACATATTTAACTCATATGTTTGTAACTAAACCATTTTCATAAAAATTACCAAATCAACTTATTATTTTTCTATCCTTTGTCCAAACATATATACATATATTTCATACACAACAAGTATATTTTTTATATAATTTTTCAACTCCCTTAAGTATTTTTCAAAAATCAATTTCTAATTAATTCCTTAAGAAATTAGCTACCTCAAGTTTAACTCCAGAAATTCCTAAATTTATCAGGATCTTACACATGTTAACGTGAGCTTCCAGTTTAAATTTCATGGTCATCGGAGTTATAGAACTTCGGTTATAGCATTTTTCGTCGGAAAAACCTAAATATTGAAATAGTCATAACTTGCTCATTTTAAGTCGGAATGAGCTCATTTTTGGATAGGAGGTACTTTATACCCTATATTTCCATGTCCCAAAAGGTCGGAATTTTTCTCACAAATTAAGTAGCCGAAAATGCCTTTTTAAACTTCTGGACAGTAGCCTTTTTGGTACTTTGCAGTTTTTGACTCCTTTTTTAAAATTAGTCCACACGAAAATCTACAACACCTTTTCCAGTGATTCCACTTGGATAAGTTAGAAAACTCATAAATCTAACTCTTGAACTTGACCACACTCAAAAATTCGAAATATAATAGGAGATATGGTCAATTAAATTTCATGTTCCATTTTCACCAAAATCTGATTTTCAACCCTTTTTGATTTCTAAGAAACTTTCATGTTTTCACATAATAACCAATATAACTCATCATAACACTTACTAATACTACATATACCCATGATTTTCATCAGTCCAATGCTTTTATTATGACTTTTATCAGAATCCACGTAAATAGATCATTTTCACAATTTAATAAGGAATGAATACAAAGGATCATTCACCATGCATGTGGTAATCCACATGACGGAGTTATTCCAACGTAATAATAAAGAATGGAATAATGTATGGATTCACCCTACGCATGCGATAGGACTATGCATAAGTTATTCCCAACAAAATAATAAAGAATGGAACTAGGTCACGCAGTAACGCACGCAGATAGGATATTCCGGCTGAATAATAAAGAAGCGGAACCGTGTCGTGAAATTAGCACCGAAGCGGGATATTCCAACGAAATAATAAAGAATGGAATAACAACGAAATCACCATGCATGTGATAGACCGCATGCATGAGTTATTCCAACAACATAATAATTAATGGAACCAATCGTGTAATATGCATCGACGTGGATATTCCAATGTAATAATAAAGAATGGAATAATGAAAGAATTTCACCATGTATGTTGTATTGGCATAGATAGGTTATTCCAATGTAATAATAAGGAATGGAATAATGTAAGTTCTCTTCATGAATACGAAAGAAATAATACCCTTTACCTTATAAAGAAGAGTACTTCACCCGGTAGTAGGCGTGGATATACTTGAAGAAAACTTGCACTACGCTCAAAGCTTCTTAAAACTCTAAAGAAATACGCTCAAGATTATAGAAGAGAATTCTCTAATTTACGTGTGATTTCAATTCTAGCTAAGCATCCTATTTATAGGAAAATAGAAAGAATACTATGCAATAAAATATAATATATATATATATATATATTTTATTTAAAATTTAATAAAATAATTAACTTTATAAAAGTATTCTATTTTATATCAAAACATTTTACTATGCAAAATACTATGCATAATAAAATATATTATATTCTAATTATTTTCTAATAAAATAAATAACTTTATAAAAGTATTACATTTTATATAAAAAGCTTTTCTGCTTTATTACATTAATAATACTAATAAAACAATATATATATATATATATATATATATAAACTTCTCAGTGACTTCATAAAAAGACACCTCAATATATTTAACAACATTTATCATTATTATTATAATTCACAATATTAATCGACTGTGTCATTCCTGAGAAAGAGGGGCTTTCAATAAGGATTTCTCCTATTGGTACCAAGAATTAGGTGACCAAAGCTCTCCTTGGCGTAACTTCTGACATCGTTAATATTGCAAATAATAATATTAATAACTTTGTTATCTCAATTATAGATTTAATAATATATAAAATATCGATAATAATTGAATCAAATAACGTGAGATACTATGCAATAATTATTGTAGCAATAATTGAACAAAACTGAGTGACTTCTTATGTAAGCATCAATAATCAATACCGTGTGCTACTACGCAACTAATGCCAGACATCGTATTCTTTAACTTTAACCAAGGGTGTTTCAACAGTTAATAGTAAAACTTCTGCCGTTATTTTCATACAAATATTTTTGTCGTTTTCTCAATTCAACAATAATTCCGTTGTGGGGTCCACCAATGATTGTGCCGTCGTATGAATATTCCCTGTTAAAATGAATATTCCCCTACCAATCGAATATTATATAACAACTTGCATATTTTTAAAATTTCTAAATACTACCCACAACTATAATATTATCTCAAATCCACACCATAATATTCAAAAAAAATATTTTGAGAAAATTAAATCTTTATTCGTAAAATTTGGGATTTTACAGATGAGCCTGTAACTGATCCTGAGGAGGATAGTTCTGAGGAGATAGAGGAGGATGATGAGGAAGATGATCCTAAGGAGTTTCCACCAAACTACATATCAGCTGAGATGTATGATGCTCTGTACGACTGTAACATAGAGTTGCGGGACAAAGTTGAGGAGCTGAAGGAGATGGTTGAGATGCATTATGCTTCGATGGAGCAGAAGGATGCGGAGATTCAGGAACTCGACTCACGCCTTGGAAACACGGAGTGGGACCTGGTTCATACCAAGGGTCAGCATGAAGACATGTTGGCAGTAAACGAGAAGATCAAGACTGGCATGGAGAAACTAAAAGATGACTTCAAAGAGGAATCAGCTAAGCGTGCCAGAGCAAAGGATGCTTGGATGAAGGCGACTCAATGTGCAGACCGTGCTTAGGCTAAGGTCCAAGTGAAGAAGGCCAAGATGAACGAGATGGATTACGCTTTTAATTCTGTGATTGATAGGGCCCAGGATCGAGTCTTTTATTATACACCTTAGTTTGAAGACTCGTCGTGGTTCGTGATGGATCATAGAACGGTGTATCGTATCATGGAGGAAGAGCGTCGAGAAGCCTTACGACATCTTAATATGCCTAGATATAATAGGAGTGATAATAATATGTGGTTAATTATGTGAATAAATAAATTGTGAATCCCTTAGTTTGAGATGAATAAAGGGATAATATGAGTATGTAATCCTAAAATTTGTCTAGTTCAGGAAAGTGAATGTTTATAGCATTTATGCTATCTTTAGTATGTTCTAAAACTTTATGAATGAATAAAAGTTTATTTGAAATGTTACGTGTTATAGCTTTAATCTTGGAATGTTTAAGTTAAACTTCAAATAATCCAGAAGTTGAGTAATGAACTAATAAGTGTATATTTTAACAGAAAATACCTCCTAAAAGAAGACAACCACGTCAATAAACACCTCCTGAGGGGTCTACTAATAATAACAACGAGACCAACGCTAATCCGGTTCAGCAGTTGGTAACTCTGTTGACGGGTGCACTTGCGAATCAACTGCAAACTCCAGTCACGACCTTCAAGGAATTCAAAGCGGTTGGACCGTCAAAGTTTTAAGGGTGTATGAATCCAGTGGAAGCCCAAACCTGGATCATGGAGATGGAGAAGGTGTTCGACGTTGCTAGAGTTAGCGAAGATTAGAAGACTGCGTTCGCAACGTTCATACTGAAGTCTGAAGCTAGCTACTGGTGCCAGGAAAATAAGGTACGTGGGGGACAAGGAGTGATAGCGTGGGATAGATTTAAGGAGATGTTCTTTAAAATATACTTTCCAGCCAGTTCTCAGAATCAGTTGGAAGTGCAATTTCTGGAGTTGAAGCAAAGAACGATGACGGTGCCAGAATATACTGCGAAGTTTAACGAGTTGGCAAGGTTTGCCACTTATCAAGTCAATACCGACGAGTATAAAGCGAGGAGGTTCGAACAAGGATTGAAACCCTGGCTGTATAGAAAGGTTTCAATGTTCCAACTTAATACATTTGCGGCTGTACTGGAGAAGGCAATTATTGTGAAAGGTGGAAGCGATGCCTTGACCAAGTACAACCAAGAACAAAAGAAGAGGAAGAATGAGAATGCAAATAAGGTTGGTGTAAGTAATGTTGGAAGTAACAATCAAAAGAGGAAGTGAAGAGAGAATTCGACTACGGGAGGACAACAGGGAAATCAGCAGAAGAAAAAGTTTGAAGCTTGCGCGACGTGCGGAAAGAACCATATTGGGGTAAGTTTGAAGGGAAAGAGGGTGTGTTTCTACTATGGTCAGGAGGGACACATTACACCGAATTGTTTTTGTCCAAAGAAAGGAGCATGCTTTACCTGCGGTTCGAAGGACCACATGGCTCGTGATTGCCCTAAAAAGCCAGCGGGAAGTGCAAGTGGTGGAAAAGGAAACAACAACGGTGGTGGTGCAATGACTATCTTCGGACCAAAGACAACAAAGCAGACTCTCTGCGAGGACTTTCATTATGACCGTGTGTAGGATGTCATCTGATCTAAGGATGTGGTGTCGTATCATTCGATTAATGGTATTAATGCTTATGTACTATTTGATTCGGGTGCTACTTGTTCATTTATATCCAATGAATTTGCTCAGAATTTAGATTTGCCTCAGGAAGAATTAGAAATTTCCCTTAAGTATAAAGATTGTGAATAGGGAAGTAATTCTTGTCAGATTCATATATAGGAATTGTAGAGTGGTTATAAAAGGTCACGAGATGATGGTAGATTTGATACCAATTAGACTTGGTGAGTTTGATGTTATACTGGGAATGGATTGGTTATTCAATTACAGAGCAGTAATTGATTGCCAAAGGAAGTGTGTTAACCTTATGACTCAAGTCCAAGGTAGTGTTTATGGCGAAGAAGTCACCTCGACAAGCAAGTTGTCGTCGACGCGGTGATGCAAGCCAAGAATTTGTTGAGACAAGGATGTGTAGGATACTTAGCCTACATAGTCGATACGCAAAAGAAGAGTGCGAAGCTAGAAGAGATACCGGTCATAAGAGATTTTGTAGACGTATTTCCAGACGATTTGCCGGGTCTTCCACCGGATCGACAAATCGAATTCATGATTGACTTACTACCAGGAATGACCCCGATATCTAAGGCACCATACAGAATGGCCCCAGTAGAAATGAAGGATGTGATGCCCCCAAAATAGGTATACATCACCCATTCTGAGTTATCAATAAATGGTACAGAAACAGCTAAAACTTTATTATTACAACAGTAAAACTGTGAGTTTGAATACAAATATTATCTTCTAGACAATATCTATACTCAAATAAATCCTCATCACATTTATTGATACATTATTTTACAAAATGGTGAGGACTACTAAACAACTCTCTAGAACTTTCATTCCATACCCCGACTAAATACTCGCTTATATTCTCGCCTCCACGAGAAGAAAAATGGAACAAAAAGGAAAAGGGTGAGCTCAACTAGCCCAATAAAAGAATATTATGACTAAGATAATATACAACAAATTATCATTAGTCTTCAACAGGAAAAATCTAATAGAATACAATAGACAACAAGTTTTAAATCAATATTCGCAGTGGAAATAATAATTCATTAGAAGAGTTAAGTAGAGAATGCAAACTACTATCTTCTATGTATGAATTTAGAAGTTCATCGCTCATCTTTTATCCTCGTAACATCAATCAATATATATCCGAATCAAATATTCATCTTTGCACTACAGAGCCAAAGATATTCATCACCGGTCATGTTCATCTAAACACTGCTCATCTTTGCACTACGGGCCAAAGATATTCTTCAGAAATCATTCATCTTTGCACTACAGGCCAAAGATATTCCATAATATCATCATTTAAGACTGAAGATGATGAAAAATATTTTTAAAGAAACGAATCCAGTGAAACAAAATGACAAGGATTAAGGATTCGTACTTTGTTTTATCCACGTCCAAAAATACCTCAAAAATAATCACAGTGGTGTAAAATTCAAGAATGATCAAAACATGGATACAATCAAAGCTAGTATCCAGAATAGATATTTTGACGAAAAAGAAATTTTTTATTTTTTGATGAATAGTCCGTATTCGTGAATAATTGTCGATATCGTGAATAAAGTCTTGATATCGTGAATAAGTAACTCAGACACCAAAAGTTCCAAATTTAATAAAAACTTCAGATCAATATTTCAACATAATGATATTGAAGAAAAAATATCATTACTGAAAAAAAATCCCTTACCTCACAAAGACAATATTTAGTTTGAAACAGGATATAGGTTATGACTTGAACTTACAATCAGATAGCAATACTCAAAGTATACTCAATATACTCTCAAGAATACGCTTCGATAATATAGAGAGAAAACTTCAGTTTACGTGTGATTTTCAATTCTAACCTAAGCACCCTATTTATAGGAAATTGCTTAGAACACCAAAGCGTAAAATTTAATAAATTAATAATATATATATATATATATATATATATATATATATATATATATTTTTTCAATGCACACTTAATTTGCCCAACATCACCACCAACCAAATTACACTACACAAGACTAACAACAAAAAACGTTTTTCTAATTTTAAATATTTTAAACTTCCAAAAATCAATTATTTGAGCTTCAATAATTTATAATAATTAGCCCTTTTGCCGAAAAATTGAATCTTACGACTTTTTATAGGAAATTCAATTCTCTACAACTTTACGTAAGAAAGTTTTTCCAAATTCCAAACAAAAATTGACCAAATCCACAAACCAGGCGATTTTACAAAAGCTATAATCAAATTTCGGTCCAATAAATGGGGTCCAATTGACATGTTTAACATGTTTTAAACTTTTATTGCAACAAAAAATACTCTTCCTCCTCGTATACTCATATATCCCATTATTCGCTGTAAAAATATCACCATTATTATATTATTAAAATATAATAATACATTTAAATGAATTATCTTATCGTAAAAAGATAAAATTTCAATTTTCAACAATTGTCACATTAAAATTTTTCTCCATCTATATCCACATAAAATCAATATTTTTCTCATATGAATCAATAATTAATTATTCACAAATAATATTACAGAATCACAATATTGACAACTAAGCGGTTCAGAAAGAGGGGCTTTCCAATAAGAATTTCTCCTTCTCGGGCGCAATTATTAGGTGACCAAACCTCTCCTTAGATGTAACTTTCTAGACATTGCCAATAATGTTATCTAATAATATTATTCAGATAATATGAATTATTGCTTCGATAAAGAAAAATCTTGTGTAATGACAATTATTGAAACAACAAAGAATATAAAATATCAACGCAAAGAATTATTAAATCAATAAAATAATGAACAGTAATTACTGTAACCATTATTGAGTAGTGCTTTCTTACGTAAGAATCAATAATTGGTGCAATATCGTGTGCTACTGTGTTTTAACCACCGAGTATTTTAACAGTATAAACGGTAACAATTACGCTGTTATTTTTAAACAACTTATATTTGTCATTTTCTTCATCCAATCGCTTTCCGTTATGGGGCCCACAAAAGACTGCGCCGTCGTACGAATATTCCCCGACAGCAAGAATATTCCACGACCAAACAATGAATATTTTATAACCACTTGCTTATTTTGAAATATTTGTGTATTTTACCCATAACTATCCACATTAATCAAATCAACCCTTACTATTTTAAAATAATAAATAGAGAAAATTAAATTTCATTAATAATAAGTTGGGGTCTTAACAACCTCCCTCCTTATGAAATTTCGTCCTCGAAATTGACGTCGTGCACACTGTGTTTTCAAAAGGTGAGGATACCTCGCTTTCATTTCCGTTTCCAATTCCTAGGTCATTTCCTCTATAGCATGATTCCTCCACAAAACTTTAACTTATGGTATGACCTTCGCGCGTAGGACATGCTCCTTCCTATCCAAGATCTTGACAGGTACCTCCTCATAAGTTAAGTCTTCGGCTATCTCGTCCGGTTCTAACTCTATAACGTGGTTCGGGTCTTTCACATATTTACGAAGTACAGATATGTGAAACACATTATGAACACGAGACATACTCGGAGGTAACGCGAGTCTATAGGCTACATTTTCTACTCGGTCAAGAATTTGAAATGGACCAATAAATTGTTGATTGAGCTTTCCTCTCTTCCCAAATCTTGTAACTCCCTTCCATGGAGCAACTCGCAACAATATATGATCCCCTATACTAAATTCCACGTCCTTTCGATGAAGATCCGCATAACTCTTTTGTCAATCTTGTGCCGTTTGTATACGTTGTCGAATCATTTGGATCTTTTCTGTAGTCATACGTGCCAACTCGGGTCCCAACAATGTTGCTTCACCCACCTCGTCCCAACATACTGGAGAGCGACACTTTCGTCCATATAATGCTTCAAATGGGGCCACACCTATACTTGCTCGATAATCATTGTTGTAGGAGAATTCCACCAATGGTAAATACTTATCCCAACCGCCTCTTGAAGTCTAGGACACGAGTCTTAATAAATCTTCAAGAGTTTGAATAGTCCTTTCGATTGTCCGTCCGCTTGAGGATGGTATGCCGAATCAATCGTAAAATCCGCGCCCATAGCTTTTTTGCAAGCTAACCCAAAATCTTGAAGTGAATCTTGGGTCACAATCCGAAACTATGGATACCGGCATGCCATGCAACCTCATAATCTCATTCACGTACATACTAGCAAGACGTTCAAGGAATAAGTCTCCGTGATCGGCAAGAAATGAGCGGACTTGGTTAATCTATCAACAATAACCCAAATAGCATTGATGCCTTGAGAAACCGTGAGGAAGACCCGTGAACGAAATCCATGGTAATGTGTTCCCACTTCCATTTCGAATCTCAAGTGGTTGCAACGGACCCTTAGGTACTAGATGCTCCGCCTTTACACGCTTGACAAGTTAAACACATTGAGATAAACTTTGCAATCTCTCTCTTCATATTGTTCCACCAAAATGTATGTCAAGATCACGATACATTTTAGTACTTCCAGGATGAATTGCAAATGGTGTATTGTGTGCCTCCATCATAATCTTGTACTTCAAATCGTAGTCGTTAGGGACACAATGTCCGGAGTGGACTCAAGTATTCCTTCTTCATCAATTCTCGCTCCGAAATAGCTCCTTCTTGTACTTTCTTCTTCATACGCATCGCTCCGGCCTGATTGGCTTGAGCAACCTTAACTTTTTCTATTAAAGTTGGCTCTATCGATACTTGACATCATCGCACTCATTCCCGTGATATGATCTTCTACTCAACGCGTCGGCTACCACGTTCGCTTTTCGGGATGGTATTGAATAGTGTGGTGGTCGTAGTCTTTCAATAGCTCGAGCCAACGTCATTGCCGCATGTTGAGTTCTTTTTTTGAGTGAAGAAATATTTAAGACTTTTATAGTCCGAATATATCTCCACTTTCTCCCCATATAGATAGTGCCTCCATATCTTTAGCGAAAACGATCAACGCCAACTCTAGATCATGAATAGGATAATTCCTCTCATACTATTTAAGTTGTCGCGAGGCATAGGCTATGACTTTCCCACGCTGCATGAGAACACATCCTAACCCTTTGCACGAAGCATCATTGTAGATAACAAATCCATCCGGGCGCATGGTATTGTTAGAAACAGTGCCAAAATAAGTCTCCTCTTAAGCTCTTGGAAACTCTTCTCGCATTCTTCGCTCCAAACGAATTTTGTATCCTTCCGAGTTAGCTTTGGGTTAATGGAGTAGCGATTCGAGAAAACCTTCCACGAATCTCCGATAATAACCAACTAGACCCGTAAAGTTACGTGATCATCCACCGACTTTTGCTCCCAACTTTCTATTGCTTCAATCTTCACGGGTCCACGGATACTCCATGTTTTGACACCATGTGCCCAAGAAATGCTACTTCCTCGCCGAACTCACATTTCTTCAATTTGGCATATAGTTTGTTTTCACAAAGCCTTTGAGTACCAAATTCAAATGGTGCTCATGATCTTCACGACTTTTGGAATATATGAGGATGTCATCAATAAAGACAACAACAAATCCGATCCAAATATTCCTTGAATACTCGGTTCATCATATCCATGAAAGCCGCAGGAGCATTAGTCAATCCGAAAGACATGACTAAGAATTCATAATGCCCGTCACCGAGTTCTAAAGGCGGATCTTTGGAATATCCTCGGTTCTAATCTTCAAATTGATGATATCCGAATCGAAGATCAATTTTGAAAAGAATTGTGCCCCATGCAACCGGTCAAAAAAAGTCATCAATACGAGGTAGAGGATACCTATTCTTGATGGTGACATGGTTCAATTCCGATAGTCAATAAAAAGTCGCATACTCCCGCCTTTCTTCTTTACTGAATAAAACAGAGCACCCCAAGGAGATGTACTAGACGAATGAAACCGATGTCCAACAATTCCTCGTAGTTGGACCTTTAACTCCTGAAGTTCAATAGGAGCCATTCGATATGGGGTTTTAGAAATGGGCTTTGTACCAGTTCAAGATCAATAAAGAATTCAACTTCACGCTCGGGTGAGACAGGGGAAGTTCTTCAAGAAATACGTCGGAAAATCAATAACAACAGAATATTATTCAAATTTGACGTGTCTTTATTCAAATCCATAACATGGGCTAAGAAAGCTTGACATCCGCTTTTCAATAAACGAATAGCTTTATGATTAGATATGACATTGATTGATTTTAATGGTTTAGTTACTTGAATTGCATAACAAAGTTTGTTAGGAATATGAAAACTAACAACCTTACGAAAACAATCAATTTTGGCATGATGAGTAGTTAATCAATCAATCCCTAAAATCACATCAAAAGCAAGTATCTTTAAAGAGATAAGGTCAATGGTAAGGTGATGGTGCCAACTTGAATCAAACAAGATTTATAAACAAAGTGGATGTGATGAAAGTTTCTCTAACGGAGTTTCCACAGATAGATCAAAGTCTAATTTCTCCTAGAGTCAAGTTTAAACGTTGAGCACATGCAGGGAGAGATAAATGAATGGGTAGCACCCAGATCAAGTAAGGTATAAACTTCGCAAGAATTTATAAATAGCTTACCCGTGATCACCTCGTTTGGGTTCCTCGCATTATGACCAAATCACAACAAACGCTCTTCCGGAATCGTTGACTTTGACTTTTCTCGGGATGATCTTTTGAGTCACCGTCCCCATTGAACTAGGTTTCGCTACTGCATAATCTCGGCGATATGTCCTTCCTTTCCACAATTATAGCATACCTTGAATCTGTTGTGGACGCTTTGACCGATATGTCCCTCTTTCCGCATTTATAGCATATGACCGGTGGTCGTTTCTCCTCCCTTAGAACCGGTTGTTGCTTGCACCGCCTGTCTTCTTCATGGTCGTTGTTAAATCTCCTCTTTTTAAAATCTCCTCTGATTCGCTTCTTCTATTTTCATGGCCATGATTACCACCGTAGTGGTTACCATTTTTGTCCGTCTATTTCTTTCTCCGTTTGGTTATCATTATTCATGACTACTATCTCTGATACGATCCTCGGTTATGGTCCCTCGGTTGAACATACTCGTTATCTCGCTTAACAATTGAGCCCTCATTAACAACATCCTAATAGAGAGAAAATTTATGAGAAATGAGATATTGTCGTATCTAGGGTTTCAAACCTCTCGTAAACATCCGCTTCATACGCTCCTCATTCTCCACCAAATGAGGTGCAAACTGGATAACTCTACAAACTTTGCCTCGTCTTCGAGACACCGTCATGTTGTTTTGTTCTAATCTGATGAACTCCACTTCCTTCATATACGACGAACACTTTCGTGAAAGTATTTGTCATTAAATAGTTTCAAACGTCTCCCAAGACATACCGAAAAGGCGGTTGGATGGGTACGCTTCACGAGACTCCACCAATGAGTCCGCCTTCGCCACGGAACATAAAGGTGGCGAATGGAACCTTCTGTTCTCCGCATCCCAAGACATCGAATATCTTGGTAATTTGTTTGACCCATGTTTTCGCCATGATCGGATCTCGCTTTCTTTAAATTGTGGTGGTCCCAACTCTTTGAACTACTTGGTTTGTGACAACCCGTGAATTGCTATCATTTCCTCCTCAGTATTTTGAACACGAGTCTCCTCGTCTGATTTTGCATGAATCGCAAAAAGCTTCTAAACATCCCCTCGCTTCATCATCTCGCTTTCGGTGGTGTTGTTCACGGGAGGAACATTGCCACTGTTGCACGCTCTCCTCGTTGGTGAGTACAGCGTCTCCACGCCTCATTTCCATTGTTAATATTCTCATCGACATTCTCAAATCTTGTCCATAAAACAAGGGTTAATTAAGGAAATCAATATATCACATAATATCCTATATATCGACCAACTAACAAATAAGCTTAGGTAGGACACACTAGCGAAGGATTTACTCGCCTCCCTCCTAGTTTCTATTCCCCGATCTCCGCCAGAGATCATATCCCTAAGCTCGATACCAACCGTGATGCCCCCAAAATAGGTATACATCACCCATTCGAGTTATCAATACATGGTGCGTAAACAACTACAACTTTATTATTACAACAGTAAAATTGTGAGTTTGAATACAAATATTATCTTCTAGACAATATCTATACTCAAATAAATCCTCATCACATTTATTGATACATTATTTTACAAAAATAGTGAGGACTACTAAACAACTCTCTCTAGAACTTTCATTCCATACCCCACTGCATACTCGCTATATTCTCGCCTCCCGAGAAGAAAAATGGAACAAAAAGGAAAAGGGTGAGCTCAACTAGCCCAAGAAAGAATATTATGACTAAGATAATATACAACAAATTATCATTAGTCTTTAACAGGAAAAAATCTAATAGAATACAATAGACAACAAGTTTTTAAATCAATATTCACAAATGAAATAATAATTCATTAGAAGAGTTAAGTAGAGAATGCAAACTACTATCTTCTATGTATGAATTTAGAAGTTCATCGCTCATCTTTTATCCTCAGTAACATCAATCAATATATATCTGGAACCAAATATTCATCTTTGCACTACTGGACGAAGATATTCATCATTGGTCATGTTCATCTAAACACTGCTCATCTTTGCACTACTACGCCAAAGATATTCTTCTTCAAAATCATTCATCTTTTGCACTATAGGCCAAAGATATTCCATAATATCATCATTTAAGATCAAGATGATGAAAATATTTTTAAAAAACGAATCCAAAGAAACAAAATGATGTGAGATTAAGGATTAAGGATTCGTACTTTGTTTTATCCACGCCCAAAATACCTCAAAAATAATCACAAAGGGTGTAAAATTCAAGAATGATCAAAACATGGATACAATCATAGTTTGTATCCGAATAGATATTTTGGACTAAAGAAAATTTTTTATTTTTCGATGAATAAAGGTTTATTCGTGAATAATGTCGATATCGTGAATAAAGTCGATATCGTGAATAGTAACTCAGACACACAAAAGTTCCAAATTTGATAAAAATTTCAGATCAATATTTCAACATAATGATATTGAAGAAATAATATCATTACGAAAAAAAAAATAATATCCCTTACCTCACAAAGACACAGATTTCTAGTTGAAACACCGGATATAGGTTATAACTTGAACTTGCACCGTATAGCAATACTCAAAGTATACTCAATATACTCACAAGAATACGCTCGATAATATAGAGAGAGAAAACTTCAGTTTCTGGTGTGATTTTTAATTCTAACCTAAGCACCCTATTTATAGGAAATTGCTTAGAACACCAAAGAAGAAAATTTAATAAATTAATAATATATATATATATATATATATATATATTTTTTCAACGCACACTTAATTTGCCCAACATCAGCCACCAACCAGCCCACTACACAAGACTAACAACAAAAAAACGTTTTTCTAATTTTAAATATTTTAAACTTCCAAAAATCAATTATTTCGGAGCTTCGGAGCTTCAATAATTCATAATAAATAGCCCTTTTGCCAAAAAATTAGAATCTCGCGGCTTTTTATAGGAAATTCAATTTTCTACAACTTTACAGAAGAAAGTTTTTCCAAATTCCAAACAAAAATTGACCGAAATCCACAAACGGGCGATTTTACAGGCTATAATCAAATTTCGATAATAAATGGGGTCCACCAACATGTTTAACATGTTTTAAACTTTTATTGCAACAAAATACTCTTCCTCCTCGTATACTCATATATCCCACATTTATTGTAAAAATATCACCATTATTATATTATTAAAATATAATAATACATTTAAATGAATTATCTTATCGTAAAAAGATAAAATTTCAATTTTCAACAATTGTCACATTAAAATTTTTCTCCATCTATATCCACATAAAATCAATATTTTCCTCATCATATGAATCAATAATTAATTATTCACAAATAATATTACGTAATCACAATATTGACAACCGACGGTTCCCGTGAAAGAGGGGCTTTCCAATAAGAATTTCTCCTCATCAAGGCGCAATTAGGTGACCAAACCTCTCCTTAGACGTAACTTTCTAGACATTGCCAATAATGTTATCTAATAATATTATTCGGATAATATGAATTATTGCTTCGATAAAGAAAAATATTGTGTAATGACAATTATTGAAACAACAAAGAATATAAAATATCAACACAAAGAATTATTAAATCAATAAAATATTTGAATAAGAATTATCGTAACCATTATTGAGTAGTGCCTTCTTACGTAAGAATCAATAATTGGTGCAATATCGTAAATGCTCTTGTGTTTTAACCACCGAGTATTTTAACAAAGATAATCTTGATAACTACTTCTATTGTTTTTTTAAACAACTTATATTTGTCGTTTCTTCATCCAATCGCTTTCCGTTATGGGGCCCACATAAAAGATCACTACCATCAATATTTAATATTCCCCGACAAAGAAGAATATTCCACGACCAAACAATGAATATTTTATAACCACTTGCTTATTTTGAAATATTTGCGTATTTTACCCATAACTATCCACATTAATCAAATCAACCCTTACTATTTTAAAATAATAAATAGAGAAAATTAAATTTCATTAATAATAAGTTGGGGTCTTACAAAGGAGTTGATGGTGTAATTGCAAGAATTGCTCGACAAGAAGTATATTCAGCCGAGTGTGTCGCTATGGGGAGCACCGATGTTGTTTGTTATGAAGAAAGACGGATCGATGCGACTCTGCATTGATTACCGAGAATTGAATAAGGTCGCGATTAAAAATAAGTATCCATTACATAAAATTGATGACCTGTTCGATCAGTTGAAGGGAGCGAGATATTTCTCGAAGATAGACTTGAGAAGTGGTTATCATCAGTTGAAGGTGAGGCCGGAGGATGTACTAAAAATAGCGTTCAGAACTCGATATGGTCATTACATTCATGGACTTGATGAACAGGGTGTTTAAACCATGCTTAGACAAATTTGTGGTGGTTTTTATTGATGATATATTGGTATATGCCAAAACCAAGGAGGAACATGTGGAACACTTGAGATTGACGTTGGAGACGTTGAGAAAAGAGAAGTTGTACGCTAAGTTCTCAAAATGTGAATTTTGGTTGGAACGTGTACAGTTTCTCGGACATGTTATTAATAAGGACGGAATTTTGGTGGATCCATCAAAAGATGAAGCTGTAATAAACTGGGATCAGCCGAAGACACCATCAGAGGTAAGGATTTTCTTAGGATTAACGGGTTATTACAGGCATTTTATTCAAGACTTTTCCAAGATCGCGACTCCATTGACGAACTTAACTAGGAAAGCGGTTAAGTTTGTTTGGGCAGAAAAGTGCGAGGAGAGTTTTCGAGAATTGAAGAAGAGGTTGAGTTCAACACCTGTGTTGTCGTTACCTGATGATACAGGGAATTTTGTGGTATATAGTGACGCATCGCATAAAGGACTAGGCTGTGTGCTTATGCAGTACGGCAAAGTTATTGCGTATGCATCACGTCAGTTGAAAGATTACGAGAAGGGGTATCCAACTCATGATTTAGAGTTGGCGGCGGTGGTGTTCGCCCTGAAAATTTGGAGACATTATCTTTATGGAGAGAGGTGTAAGATATATACCGACCATAAAAGTTTGAAGTATATCTTTACACAAAAAGATTTGAATATGAGACAAAGAAGATGGTTGGAGCTGATCAAAGATTATGACTGTGAGATTTTCTATCATCTCGGAAAGGCGAATGTTGTTGCTGATGCTCTAAGTAGGAAGGGACATGAGAAGTTAATGATGTTAACTGCTCAGGAGAAGCTAGTGTTGGAAATGGCTAAGATGGATTTGGAAATTAAATATCTGACAGAATCCGATGAAAAGTTGTTCCAGGTAGGTAACATTTCAACGTTAGAGGATAAGGTGAAAAATGCGCAACTCCAAGATAAAGACTGTGAAAAGATAAAACAGAAGATATCTGAAGGTGAGGAAAACAAATTCAAAATCGATTCGGAGGGGTTACTTCAATTCGAAGGGAGAATTTGGGTTCCGCAAGTACCAGAAGTTGAGGAAATTCTGAGTGAAGCTCACAACTAAAGATATTCGATTCACCTTGGGAGTAAAAAGATGTACTAGGATCTTAGACAACATTTTTGGTGGTCGAATATGAAGAGGGATGTGGCTGAATGCATGGCAAAATGTTTAACGTGTCAGAAAGTCAAAGCTGAACATCAAAGGCCAAGCAGATTATTACAACCGTTGGAGATACCAAAATGGAAATGGGAGCATATCACAATGGATTTTGTGATAGGTCTTCCAACGACCCAACAAGGTTACAATGCCATCTGGGTGATTGTTGATCGACTGACGAAGTCAGCACACTTTTTGCCAATCAAGATTAAGCTTACCCTAGATCGGTTAGCAAAACTGTACGTGAAGGAAATTGTGTCAAGACACGGTGTACCTGTGTCCATTGTATCAGATAGAGATCCACGTTTAACATCTAATTTTTGGAAACGATTACAAGAGTGCTTGGGGACACAGCTGAGAATGAGCACATCGTACCATCCTCAAACCGACGGACAGAGTGAGAGGACCATCCAAACACTAGAAGATATGCTTAAAGCATGTATCATGGATTTCAAGGGAAATTGGGATGACCATCTACCATTGGTGGAATTTGCTTATAATAATAGTTATCACGCGAGTATTGGCATGCCACCTTACGAAGCGTTATACGGTAGAAAATGTAGAACTCCGTTATGCTGGGTTGAGGTAGGTGAACGTCAGCTATTGGGTCCAGAATTGGTGCAACAAACAGTTGAGATCATCAAGGTTATTCGAGCGAGATTGATCGCAGCACAGGATAGACAGAAGAAATATGCCGATCAACATCGACAAAATAGAGAATTCGATGTCGGTAGTTATGTTTTCTTGAAAGTATCTCTCTGGAAGGGGAAAATTCGGTTTGACAAGAAGGGAAAATTGAGACCTAGATTTATAGGACCTTTCAAAGTACTTCGACGAGTTAGTGAAGTGGCGTACGAGGTAGCTTTACCTCCGGAGTTGGAGCATATTCATAATGTTTTCCATGTCTCGGTATTGAGACCATATAAACCTGATTATAAGCATGTTATAGAATATGAGCCCTTACAGTTTGAGAAAGATTTGTCATATGAAGAAGTCCCTATTCGAATTGTTGACAGAAAAGAGCAAGTACTAAGAAATAAGGTGATACCTTCTGTTAAGGTAATCTGGAGGAACCACAATGCTGAGGAAGCTACGTGGGAACTTGAAAGCGCTATGATGAAGAATTATCCTCAGTTGTTTACTTGATTTTGTATAGCGATTCTGGGGACAGAATCCTTTTAAGGAAGGAAGAATGTAACGAATAAATTTTTCGAGTTCTGATTCTGGGGACAGAATCCTTTTAAGGAGGGAAGGATGTAACGATAGAGAAATTTGTAAATTAATTTAAATATTTATTGAATTAAATAAATATTTTAAATAATTTATTGGGGAAAATAAATATTTGATGAATTGTGGTAAATTAATTTAGTAACTAAATTAATTAATGTTAATTAAATTGAGTAATGATAATTTTATCTCAAGGATTTAATTTAAGGAAATAATTAAATTAAATCAATTGCTTAATATTTAAGAAGATAATTAAATTAAATGAATTGTTTAATTTAAAGAAAATAAATAAATTAAATAAAGTGATGTTTCTAATTTATTAATTAAATTAGATATATAATTATTTATTAATTATAAGTATAATGATAATAAGATTTTTTTTATTATTATTATAAGTTATTTAAATTAATTAAGATAAAGTTATTTAAATTAACTAAAGTGTGACACAAAGTAACTATATAATATAAATAATATAAAAATCATCTAGTTTGAGGGAATTTTTGGTTAGCCAAACAAGGCCTTGTGGCCTTTGGCTTATTCCAACTGACGTCTTTTGTTATTTTCTAACAGAAGAGTACGTGGGAGGCCAGTTTATTTTCTACGCTTCTTATTTTCTCCTAAGGCTTAAGAGCAGAGTTTTGAGGGAAAGCTTGGAAGAAGAGAGAAAAGAAACACAGTGATATTGGGGGTTAGAGAAGAAGGGTTTTGGGAAAAGGATTGCTCTCAATTTTGCTAGCATACACTCAAGGGTTAAGGTATAAATTTCTTCTAACTTATATGTTTTGATTTCTTTGTGGTTATTCCCTAAAAACTCATAATTATGATTGAATTGGTATATATATACTTGTATATATGGATTATAAACTGATAATCATCATATATGGTTGATACTTATACATAATTGTAGTAAGAGAATCCGTGAAAATTATGTTGGTATTCTTGAGTTTTTGGGAAAAGGGATGAAATTGGATGGATGATTTTCTAAGATAATTGGTAATTGTGTTGTAAAGGGTTTATAATCTGTTATGTGTTGTTTTCAAGTGGTTTTAAAGTATTAAATTCATGTAATTTGGTTTGTAGGAAGAAAAGTTCATAACAGTATTTTGAACATGAAAAATTGGCTTTAGAAAGTACGAAATTTGATGCTCTATATGTGATATAATCTGTAATTTGTTATTAGATTATGTTAATATGTTAAGAAATAATAGCGGCGTAGTTGGAATTATGTCAATTGATGGAGAAACGAATTCGTGGTGATCGAATTCGCTAATAGTGTAAAATATGATGAAATTTGGAAAATTGGGATTTTGATAATTCAAAATTGAATATGTAAAGTGTTTATGTTGTTATTATGTGGTATTGCATGTTTATAGATGTTATCACAAAGTTTAGTTGGTAGGTTTCATGTAAATCGATGGTTATTGGAATGAGTTGGGTGACTGGTGCATTATAGAGTCACATGCACTTTACGTACAGACACGCACGCAATTTGCCAGATTACCACGATCGAAATGGCGCACATATATATGGGTTTTCTGAGTCGAGCACCAAATAGCAATTTCTAGTATTAAGGCAAGGCAAGGGGCAGTCTTGTTGCCTACAAGGTTTTTGAAAGCTCGAAAAATGACTTACCTTTATTCTACGTCGTGTGTAATGGACATATATTAGTTTAGCATGCATGTTAATGATGTTGAGGCATAATATGAACAATAATAACAGACTGTAATGTGTTGTAATGCAAAGTGTGAAGATTTTAAATAATTATTTAAATAAGTTATAAAATGAAACCAAATGCGATGTTCTCAAAAGTTAGAGATGAACGATTAAGTTATGTTGGCTCGTAATGAGATTTCAGAGGCATTAAGGATGTTAACCAACATGGTTAGATGTTAGGTTAGTGTTATGACCTAAATGATGGGTTAAAACCCATAGTGCTAATATTCATACAACTAATTGTTGTTGCGATTTCAATGATATATGTAGGGTAATTGGCGAATATTACATTTGTGTAGCTTACATACAAGGAAAGTTTCTAAACCTTAACTCTTTACCTTGAGCAAGCTTTCCAACTTCATTCTTTTGTTAATGAATGCAAGTTCCTAAATTTAATTGAGCAAGACTATTGATTCTATCTTTACGTACGATCGAATAAGCTCTTATAACCTAATTCGTTACCTCGAGCAAGTTTTATATTTCTAAACCTTGATATTATTGTTCAAAGCATATATTGTTCTAATACATCGCTTTAAATGAGATTGTTCTAACTCTTTTGGTTATAGCACTTTGCATGTATATCATGTTTATTCAATTATATATATTGTTGATATCCGATCTTTGACTTTGATAAGCTAGTTCCAAACTAAACTTTCTTTAGTGCGGAAATTCTAAATTCAAACTGAGATGAACAACCCTAACATAGGGGATTTTGTACGTGTAACGTTTAGATGTTTGTGCACAATACATGGTACAAAGGGTGGATACCCCTAAGTACGTTAAGAAGGGTCTGTATAGTCTAAATATCTGTTAAGGTTGAGGTAATAATACAAAAACACCAGAGACATAGTTCATGGTCTTAAGACCCTCAGACGTTGATTTTGAACTTGTTTTCTATTCTTAGTTCGTAGAACAAGTTTGTAGACACTCGAAATTTTTCTGCACAACTGTTACTAACAATACAGGAGGGCAGAATCGTCTTTCGGAGATAACCCTGGAAGACAGCTCACATCCATTCCGGATACCACCAGAAGTTCGGTCTCCATTCTGGATACTACCGGAGGATCAATTCACAACCCGGAACACACACCGGGAGCTTCAACCACAACCCGGAACACACATCGGGAGTCTCAACCACAACCCGAAACACACACCGGGAGTCTCAACCACAACCTGGAACACACACCGGGAGTCTCAACCACAATCCGGAACACACACCGGGAGTCTCAGTTTCAACTCCGGAATACACACCAGAAGGATCCTTTCCAACCTCGGAGATAACCCCGAGTTTCATCCTTGGCGATAACCCCAAGGAATGCTACAGCAGTTTCGGCGATAACTCAGGAAATGCTTGTTTCAAATACATGCGAGCAGCTTCAAGCTCAGCCCTCCTGCCGTGGAACTCATACCTTAGACCCGGAGCTAACACTGGGAAGACAGGTTCTCTTACAGATGACATCGCGACATTCAAACACTTGCAGCAGTCCAATCTCAGATGTAACCCTGAGCAACGTCTGCTTTCCGCTTAAACCGACGATAACCCCGGTGAGGAGCCAAACGTCATCTCACAACTTCAACATTCTCTCTCATAAGATGATATCGCAGCATAACAACAAGTAGTCCAATCTCGAATGTAACCCTGAGAAACGTCTACTTTCAACTCAAACTGGCGATAACCCAGGCGAAGTGTCAAGCATCATCTTGCCTCCACATCACCTGCGCGTCGTCCCGACATTTCAATACATACATACATACAACTATGTCCTTCAAGAACCAGGATATCCAATCCCGAGTGACTATTACGCGTGGAAATACTTTGGATAGCATTTGAAACTTGAAGACCATGGGCATGGTCCCCTCTTCCTGACTTCGTACAACCTCTGATCCATATCATTGCGTAACTCTCAACACAAGCTATCCGAAGAAGGTCACATATACCTCATTCAGAAGCTTGGATTGAAGTTCTGCAAGTTCGAGCGAACATTACAGTGCGTAAGTACATGCTTGAGATGATGGGACTGCGGGCCCGGGCCCACGACCCGGCCCGGTGTGTAATCTGCGGTTGCCATAGTATACACCTACGGCCTTCAGTTTATAAATATAAGCTGATGGCCAGCCATTTTTAAGAGAGGAAGAGAGAGAAAAGACGAGGAAGCCCTGTCCATTTTACTCTATACACCCACATATTGAGTGTTTCTTTCTCAGTTAGCTCACATATAGCTATCTTTTGTCCGGCGGGAGCTGAATATTTATCCAAATAGAGTCATAGAAGTCTACTTTGGCAGCCCACTATAAGCCTTCTCACAATCTATAAAGCTTTCTTCTCATATTATCACACACTGTTGTACACGTTGAGAGTCGTGTAAGTGTGTTTGCGGAGACTTGATTGTGTGGTTTTTATTTACGTACGTATATATATATACTTATATATATATATGTATATACTTTTATACGGACTAACATTATCGAGTTATGCCTCGATTGAGCCTAGACTTCGGTCTGGTGCGTTTATTGGCTATATATATATAAACTATGGTCAGACTCTATCTGATGAGCCTGGATTTTACATCCGGTGCATTTAATTGCTTATATATATATATATATATAATTGTTGTCGAACATATCCGATGAGCCTGGATTTAATATCTGGAGCATTTACTGCTTTTATATATATATATATAACTGCTTACTGCTTTCTATACAAATTGCTGTATCATGTGAGCCTAGGAATCATGTGGTCACAGATTCAGTCTACTAAATCTAGATTTGGTTCCCATGATGGACTTTTTCCAGCTGTAAGTAGCTTGTACATTATTTACAATGTCTGAATTTCCTTGGATGGCTGTCATGCCCATAAGGAGTTCGGCATTGCTGTATATTATTTTCTCGCAGATGCTTCACATCTCAAAAGTAAAAGCAAACAAGCCGAACATATAGACAATAAAATGGAAGTATGAAAAGGTCTCAATTCCTATTGAGCACAGGTTTTGAACACCTCTTTTTTATAAAACTTCATTGATATATCCTGGTTAAAACTGAATTTTGTTATAAGTTCAAACCCAGTGTATATAGGTGCGAACGAGGCCTCGCACTACTTTCCAAATAATTACACATTGATCCACACACACACACACAGACACACATATTCATATAATAGTTTCTTTGAGAAGTGGCGGTCACCGTGGCAAAACGGATGTCGGGGGGTGCCTAACACCTTCCCTTCGCATAATCAAGCCCCCGAACCCTCAATGAATCTCGGTTTCACAGACTCGTTTAGCAGTGTCACATCACTGGGTCAATGTGCAAACCTTTTCGGTTGCGTTGGTGCAACCAGTTAAAAACACCAACTGGCGACTCTTAAAGTCCAATTGTCGACATTACACATGTCGGACCTTTTTCACTTATTTTTTCAAACAAATCTCACATTAACATGAGAACACCAAAGAACAAGTAACGAAAAGGGACATCAAAAATCCCGACATCGACAGGTGGTAACTCTGCTGGGGACTCCAATAAGAGGGCTTAAGCCGCTATTACAAGCTTTTCAAAATTATTATATGCTTGTGTGTGAATGTTGCATTTACATTTATGATGAATGTGTACGAATGCATCTTAATTACTGCACTACTAAATATCTATCTGTGATATTAGTGCTTCGCACATGTCATCATTTTGCATGAACGATGAGACACGTTGTATGTGAATGTATGTTGTGTGGTCCCTCCATCAGGAGGCTATCCCGTCGGTGTTTGATTACTGGACCCGTGGGAAGAATAATTCCCCGGGGCTCAGGAAAGGCACCACTCAGATCCGCTCCAAGTTGAACGACTGGATTAACTTCCCGTCAAGTAGATTGCGATGATCTGGGAACCTTCATACCAAAAAGCCGCGAGAGTAACCCTAAGATAGGTCAACCTCTGATAAACCAAACGCGGAGGAAAGTCTCTTCATACTTTCCATTTTTAAAATTACTTGTAAAAGCATTTACTTGTAATACATGCCATGCTATCAATTAACAACCTGTTTTGCAGGACAAAATTCCTAAAACGGACATTGTTATGATAATTTTTACATTCACCCTAAGACTAAACTCCGTAAGTCTTTTGTAGGGAAGTAATTGGGCCTGTTACCCGTTCAAAGTCCAAAAAGGCCATAGGCCTACAGCCAATCATGTCTTCTTCCGACCAGTCTAACACTGTTTCCTGAGAAGAATTTGACGGATTAAGTAAACAAATCACAGACTTGGTTGTTCTGCTAAAAGAATTACACCAGTCCACTCAGGGTATGAAGATACCTATACATAAAGAATCCTCTACATAAAGAGGTGTCCAAGGTCTGGAAAAAACAACTCCAGAACCTCAGTTGGATACAACCAACAAAGACCCTGAAAACACCCATCTCAAAGGAGATCCAGACACTGGTGATATCAGGCAAAAGGTCCTTCAAATGGAGGAAACTATCCGTGTTCTCAAAGGGATTGGAACACATGGTAGTGTTTCATATACAGACCTTTGTATATTTCCTGGTGTTCAGTATCCAGAGAAATTCAAAACCCCTGATTTTGAAAAATATGACGGATTAGGGGATCCTTATACCCATTTAAAGGTATTCATTGGAGAACTTATATCTTACACGGAAAATGAAAAGCTCAGAATTCAGCTATTTCAGAAAAGTCTGACTGGAGAAGCCCGTTCATGGTATACCAGACTAGACAATTCCAAGATCCATAGTTGGGAAGAGCTGGCTCACGCCTTCCTCACTCAATCGATTTTCGATCTCAAATGGCTCTGGCCGGTTACCAAATTACCAATGTTAAGAAAGCAATCTAATGAGTCATTCGGAGAGTATGCTCAAAGGTGGAGCGCCTTCTTTGCTCAAGTTATTCCTTCCATGACAGAATCAGAGATGGTCATGACTTTCATAGATATACAGGAAGCTCTTTTCTATGAAAGAGTTCTAGCTGGTATTGGTAAACCATTCTCCGAGATGATCAAGCACGGAGAAATGGATGAAATGGTATTGAAATCTGGAAAGATTCAAGACCTAGCTACTCTCAAAGCAGTTGCTGAGCACATCCAATCCGGATCTTATGGAAACAACCCCCGGAGGGTCCATAAAAAGAAAGAGGAGGATGTTTCCTTGATACTACAAGGACAGAAAGGCAATCAAAGCCTGCCTATACAAAGGAGAAACTACTCCCCTTTTCAACCACAATCTTCAAACCCTCAATTGCCTAAAAGTGGAGAAGCAAAGCGACCTCGAACGTTCACACCCTTAGGGGACTCGCTCGAGAATATTCTTGCTCTTCTGACTACTCAGAAGAAAATTACACGTCTTCTTCCACCAGCCAACCCTAATGGGAAGGATTTTAATGTTACTCGGAAATGTGCTTATCATGCTAGAGCACCTGGACATGACACTCAAGATTGTTGGGCCTTAAAACACAAGATCTAGGACTTGATAGACAACGGTGAGATTGTAGTCACCAAACTTGATCAACCTCATGTGCAGGACAACCCTCTTCCTCAACACACAGAAGAAGAGGTTAACATGATCAGTTGGAGCACTGGGCAAAGTTCCAATTTTAATGGTGAGCCATCTCAAACCATCAAATATTGTAAAGAGAGCAAGTGCTAAAACCCGTCGTGATTTTGCCAATCAAAGGGAATTCACATATCTCGGCCAATCCAAGGAGGAGATCCTTCAAATGTTGATCAACGAAGGAAGGATTACATTCCTTCTACCTCCAATCAATCCCCACTCTGGACGGTTCAATTCCGATGAAGTGTGTCAGTATCATTCACACTCTCGCGGTCACAGCACAGAAGGAAGCTGGGCACTCCGCCATCTCATTCAGAATCTTATTGATAGCGGTGTCTTGCAAATTGCAGATGATTACACTGTGCAACTCAAAGGTGGGAATGCAAGCCCTACTAAGTGGAAGGAATCAATCGTAGTTATATCCGACGTGGATAGTGAAATTGTCAAAGTATTTCCTATACAACCCATTCAACTCAAAGGAGATGACAACCCTTTAAAAGTGGCCGCGTCTGAGCCAATTCATCTATTTTTCAGACCACAACATCCTGTTGTCAGCTTGCACAAAGTTCCATGGAATTATGGAGAAGCTGAAAGATCTACGTCTCATACTACTGCTACAGTGTGGAAGGATAATCCACTGTATCTTCCGCAACGGGTTATAAAACCTACTTGCAGAGCCAAGAGGAAGATTCCCATGGAGAAGATTGAAAAATTCCTCCGCACTATGGGCCACAATGAAGCCAAAGTGGGGTTAAGCTTACAAAAAGCTCCACACCAGATATCTATTCTAGATTTGGTTTTCTCCTCCGAAGATCATCGGAAGATTCTATTGTAGGTTTTACAAGAAGCCTATTTACCAAAATAAGTGGATGTGGAATGATTTCAACATCTGATTGATCACATTTTCAAGAACAATGTGATATCTTTCACTGATGACGACATACCACCCGAAGAGACCGGTCATTGTAAGCCGCTGCACATTGCAGTGTTATCCTCCCGGTACATGCTAGCGGGAATTCTGATAGATGGAGGGTCATCTCTAAATATCTGCCCTTATGCCACCCTGGTAAAGATGAATATCAATCTCAATCGGATCCAGAGCAGCCACACGGTTATCCAAGCTTTTGATGGATCCCGACGAAATGCCGTCGGAAAGATTGAATTACCAATTGAGATTGGCCCTAATACATTCAACGTATCCTTCCATGTCTTAAAGATAGATTCAGGATACAACCTACTATTGGGAAGACCATGGATACATATGGCTGGAGATGTTCCATCCACATTACATCAACAGCTCAAATACATTATCAACAACAGTCTAGTCACTGTTAATGCTGAGCCGGAGTATCCTGAACAGGGAGATCTGCCAATTATCAATTTCAACTCCGAAGTTGAGCCGTCCAGTTTTCATACCTTAGAAGTGAGAAACATTCAATATCAACCTATTGAAGCACCACTTCCCGTACCCAAGATTTCTGCCGAGGTTATGTCGGCTACTCAAGAAATGATGTCATTAGATTATCAGCCTGGACAAGGGCTCGGCAAAGATAAGCAGGGTATTAAGCACCCTGTTCAAGTGTCCAGTTAAACTGGGATAGTCAAGCAGGCTATTCTACCAGTTCGATCATAGGAATCAGATAAAACACCCACGGTTCCTCGAGCTTAGCCACTTGTGGCGATGTTTTCAATCTGCACCTCATGAGCTGATCCAATCTACAGTTAAGGTGGCATCACATATTATGAATATGTTGTTTCCTAAGCCAGTACCTTTCAAAGCAAAAGAGATGCTGATTCCCGGTCCCGAAGTGGAAGAAAGGGAACGAAAAACGTAAGAATGACATTGCCTTGATGATGGCAGGCACCCGTGTCATTGTTCATGATGAACATACAAACAGATACACCCCAGACGATGATTGCCCAGATGTCATGGTTATCATTCGGGAGAAGGAGGACAATGACGATCCTTCCATTACTTTAGTCCATCAGGACTTTGCCCTCGACAATTAGAACAGCATTCTATGCATTGGTCGACGAGTGTAAAATGGGCAGAAAATCCCTCTGCCCTGTAGATAACTTTAATTGCTTACTTTTCTTTACAGTACTAGCAGTTATTTTATCATGTACATGCTAACACTTTTGTATGATCGAACAGTTGCATATATTAAGTGAAACCATACTTTGTTTCAGGACTCTGAATTTAGATGTGCCTGTAGTTGCAGATGAGGTGCCTTCTCTTCACAAGGGCTGTAACTTTGATGCAAAGTTGAACTCAGACTTGATGGACATTTAAGAGGACATTGAGACACCTCAAGAGATCAAGGAATGGGTCGCAAATAAGCCTAAACCCAACCTTGACCAAACTACTCCTTTCAATCTTGGAACCTTAGAAAACCTTAAGCTAATCCAGATTGGTTCAGACCTCACTTCAAACCAACGAAATGACATGGTTGTACTATTAACCCAATTCCAGGATGTGTTTGCATGGTCTCATGAAGACATGGTGGGTTTGTCCAGTGACATTTTTCTTCATCGCCTTCCCATTAAAGAAGGATTCAAGCCAGTTAGGCAAAAGCTTAGGCGATTAAAACCCGAGTGGAGTTTGAAAGTCAAAGAAGAAATTGTGAAACAATTTCAAGCTGGCATCATCATGCTGTCTATATATTCGGAGTGGATATCCAACATTGTTCCCGTACCTAAGCCAGGAGGAAAGGTGCGAGTTTGCGTGGATTACCGGGATTTGAACAAAGCTTGCCTGAAAGATAGCTTTCCCGTGCCTTTTACCCACATTCTTATTGACAATACTGCTCAATATGGCATGTACACCTTTGCGGATTACTTTGCGGGGTACCATCAAATTATGGTTGCTGAGGAAGACCGTGAGAAAACTACTTTCATCACGCCTTGGAGAACCTTTTCCTACAGACGGTTGTCATTCGGCCTCATCAACGCCGGGGCAACCTACCAACAAGCTATGATGGCTCTTTTCCATGATCTAATGCATAAAGAGATAGAGATCTACGTGGATGACATCATTGTCAAATCCCAGAAGGAGGAGGACCACCTAGACCATCTCAAGAAGTTGTTTAACAGGTTGCGTAAGTATAACTTGAAGTTGAATCCAGCCAAATGCGCCTTTGGTGTTAAATCAGGCAAGTTGCTAGGTTTCCTAGTCAGCCACAAAGGGATTGAACTGGATCCTACCAAAATCCAGGCCATCTAGGAAATGCCCATTCCTCAAACAGAGAAGGAAATACGGGGATTTTTTAGAAGAATCAACTTCATTAGCAGGTTCATTTCTTAACTCACATCAACCTGTGAGCCCATCTTCAAGCTATTAAGGAAGAACTCCTCCATGAAATGGAATGATGAGTGCCAGAAAGCCTTCCTTACGATTAAAGAGCAACTGATTAACGCTCTTATTTTGGTACTTCCCAGGGATAATGTTCCCCTATTCATGTACCTGTCCATTAATGACAATGTCATGGGCTGCATGTTGGGGCAAAAAGATGATAGAGGCCAGGAACGAGCTATCTATTACCCCAGCAAAAGATTCAGCACCAGTGAACACAAGTACACTCTGATTGAGAAGACTTGTTGTGCTTTAACATGGGCTTCCATGAGATTACAACATTATTTCCATGGTCACACAACCCATCTCATATCCCGCGTGGATCCTCTCAAGTATGTGTTCAACAAGCCCATACTAAATTGTGGGTTGTCCAAATGGCAGTTGATCCTACAACAATTTGACATCGTCTACGTGACGCAAAAGTCTGTCAAAGGTCAGGGAATTGCGGATCAATTGGCCACCTCACCTGCAGGGGATTACAAACCCTTGGAAACATACTTCCCCGATGAAAATGACAATTCAGCAACACCATCAGTACGATGCATGTCGTACGTTGAAAATGTATTTTGATGGAGCTGTTAACTCAGAAGGCTCTGGAGCTGGAACAGTTCTAATATGCGAGACGGGGGAGCAGTATCCCGTCTCCGTCAAATTGTAGTTTGTCAGCACCAACAACACAGCTGAGTATGAAGGCTGTATCATGTGGCTAAAACTTGCCCGTTCAATGGGCATCAGGCGGTTAACTGTCTTTGGGGATTCCAAATTGGTAATCAAACAATCCACAGGAATCTATCAAACAAAATAATTACATTTGCTGCCTTACCATCGGCAAGTTCTACAGATGGCTTTGGAGTTTGAAGAAATCTCCTTTTTACATGTTCCTCGTAATAGGAATGATTATACGGATGCATTAGCAACGTTGGCCTCCTTGGTTCACATACCTGACAAGGAAAGCATGCCAAGCATCACATTTGCTATGTAGAAAACCCCAGCTTATGGGAACTACGTTGGAGAAGTATCAGATGAGTTACCTCCCGTCCAATACCCTTGGTATCATCATATCAAGGAGTATCTGCGAGATGGATCTACACCCGCTGAGGCGAGCCTAACTGAGAAGAGGCGGATTCATCGACTTGCTATGAAATTCTACTTAAGCGGAGATGCACTCTACAAAAGAGATGTAGGACTAGGTCTCCTCAGATGTCTAGATAAAGACCAAGCTCAGAGGCTCGTCGATGAGATCCATGGTGGAGTATGTGGCCCAAACATGAGCGGTCCCTTACTTGTCAATAAAGTTCTCAGAACAGGTCATTATTGGCTTACACTTAAAGCTGGCTGTGATGATCACATCAAGAGGTGCTATAAATGCCAGGTCCATGGGAATATTATCCATGCCCCTCCAAGGGAGCTCCACAATATGAGTTTGTCCTGGCCCTTCACAATGTGGGGAATGGACGTAATCGGGCCCATCGAGCCCAAAGCCAGTAATGGTCATCGATTCATATTCACCATGATCAACTACTTCACCAAATGGGTAGAACTCGCATCCTTCCCCAAGGTTACTAAATAAGTTATCATTGCTTTCATCAGAAATAATGTCGTCTGTCGATATGGACAACCAGAGGTCATTGTGTCAGTCAATGCTAAGAACCTCAACAATAAAATGATGGAGGAGTTATGCAGTAAATTCCACATCAAGCATCTTAACTCCATCATCTACCGTTCAAAGATGAATGGTGCTGTAGAAGCGGCTAATAAAAACATCAAGAAGATCATGCAAAAAATGTCCGCCAATCACAAAGGATGGCCTGACCTCTTACCTCTAACTTTATTAGCCTACAGAACTTCCATGCGTACTTCTACTGGAGCAAACCCCTACTCATTAACCTATGGGATGGAAGTAGTGCTCCCCATAGAAGTGGAAATGGAATCCCTCAGAGTATTGATGGATGCTCAGTTGGATGAGGACCAATGGGTACAAGACAAGTATCACCAATTGTCTCTAATAGAAGAAAGGAGAGCCGCAACAATCTTCCATGGTCAGTTATATCAACAAAGGATCGCACGATCCTACAACAGAAAAGTCTGACTACGGAAATTCAAACAACATGACTTCGTTTTAAAAAAAGATCATTGACAACCAAGATCAATCCAAAGGAAAATTCACTCCTAACTGGGAGGGCCCATTTATTGTCAAGGAGGTATTGACAAGAAGTGCTCTCAGATTGTAGGAAATAGACGGCGATGAATTTCCACAGCTTATCAACTCGGACACCATGAAACGGTACTATGTCTAAAGTTACCATCAAACAAACATCCTGGTTTTGATTATCCAATCACCAGTCATTCTGATTTTGAACCCTTCTTCCCTTCATGCTCTTTTTCCCCTCAGGGAAACATACACTTCAAACCAACAGCCTGGTTTCCACTTCAGTTCAAATCTTGCCTATAATTTTCGGTTATCCTGAAGATGGGATTTAACCTTTCACGTTTGCAGTTTATCTTGAAGATGGGATTAAACTTTTCTACGCCTGCAGTTTTTCCTGAAGACGGGATTAAACTTTTCTATGCCTACAGTTTATCCTGAAGACGGGATTAAACTTTTCTACGCTTGCAGTTGATCCTGAAGACGGGATCCAACTTTTTCCACACCTGCAGTTTTTCCCCATTATGGGATCAAACTTTCTTCTCCCCGCAATATAGCCTGCACATGGGATTCACGCTTCTCTTTGCCTTCAATTCGTCCTGAGGGGTGAACTACGTCGACCTGATCTCCTCTTCAATAGGAGTACGTAGGCAACCATATTCTATATGGCCCGATCGCAATAAAAAAAACAAAAACATTTCTGCCCCTTTCCCAAAAATAATAAAAACATTTCTGCACTTCTCTGCCTTTCACAATCAAGCCTTGAACCTCTTACACCAGGTTCGAACTACGCAGACTTGATCTCCTCTTTAATAGGAGTACGTAGGCAGCCATTCATGGTTCAGTCTAACCCCTACCAGAACAAACATATTTGTCACATGGTACTGGGATCAACCTTCAATTCACCACATTTCATTGGTTTCAGATCAAAGGGATGGAATTACCCAACCTCTTCTCATAAATAGAAGATTCGGTGACCATCTAAGCTGCGATCGTGCCTCGAAGAGCAATACCAACCCATAAGAGATAGAATTAACTAGGCTTCTCACAAATAGAAGTACTGGCGACCATCTGTGGTGTGGTCAATCTCAGAGAGGAAGAAACCATTCTCCTCTCCACATTTCATACAGATACCAATCCCAAGACACCAAAGATGGTAGGGATTTATACAGATCAATGATCCGTTCTGAGAGATTTTGCGACGTCTCAATGTCGATCTATCAAGGATATGTTCAGAATGCATCAAGATAACAAGGCCCTGGAGAAATAGGCAAATATCAAGCAAGTATCAAGGCATACCTAAAAGGGAAGTGAATCAAAATATATTTCCCCGCCATACATAATACTGTATGATATATACATCTGTGTTATATATGACAAAATGGCTAAGCTAGTCTGTGCAGGAAAATACAAAGCTATCTACAGATCTGTATACAGACGGACTATCAGATCTAACATGGCATCCCTCTCTGAAGATGGAGGTAACACTGCAAGCTCCTACCCAAGGGTATCTACACGAGCTAGCAGATCTGAGGCTAACTGCATGGTGGCATAGTGCTCATCAATGTAAGCACTCATGTCGGCAAAACTAACAGTCATCTGGGATCTCACTAAAGTACTGTCTGCGATGGCCACATCCCTAGAAGATAAGGCGGCATCCCGCTCCACTATCAAAGCATCCCTGGCAGATCTAGCCTCATCCCTCTTTAATAAAGTAGCGTCTCTCCCATCAAGAGCTGTCAACATTGCGGCCCTAGCCTGATCTCTCTCATAGGTCATCAGATGTATGCTCTGCTCCAGATGCTATGCCGAATACTGAGCAACAGTGGCACTCGGGGTGTGAGAATCCATCATATATGTTGGCAACCCAGCAGTCAAATCGTCGATGAGAATGTCAGCCTCCTCTATAGGCTCCTCAGCGTCATAATCAGTCTCCTGCACTGTGGATACTACCACAACCGATGCAGCCTCTGTCTCCATCCATGCGGAATACTCTGTAGAACAACCTGGATGACTGACGAAAAACTCAGCTAGCTCTCACGATCCCAACAGTATACAACAACGGATCATCCTCCTCCATAATAAACGGTGTGAAGCGTAGCGCTGACTCACTGTCCCCTCATACGGGTGAAAATCCTGAAACTGGTCAAACTGACACATCACGACCAGTGGGTGGTAAGTAATCATGCCCCTCAATCCAGCCAGAGGGAGATAATCCATGCTCGGAGCATGAGTAATGAAGCTGTAGGGTGAGACAAGCCCTGAACACGGCAATATAGCAAATGGGTCTCTAATCCCTACTAGGAAAGCTGACCACGATGCAGCATCTGTACACTCCGCAGGCTGAAAGGAGTAGGACATGGCTATATCATGGGTAAAACAAAACCCCTGCCGTCTGAATATACTAATCGGTCTCAAATGTGACATAAACCACACATACAGCATGACCGAACTACCTGTGAACACTCCTGCCGGATAAGTGCAGCAGTATGTAGCTGACCTCAATGTCTCTGCAAAAATCATTGGTACAATGGTACGACCCTCCCTGAGAGCTCTCACTGCCATAATGACGTCGATATCCAACTCATCCATATATCGTGGCATATAGACGTATGACAATACGCACAACAGTAATACATCCACTCTGGCTGAATGCCAATGGTCCTCTGGTGTGGTAAAATCCCCGGAATGCCGTGCATAACTGTCCTCAGAGCCAAACCTGTTAAACAGGAAATGCTGGGATATCACGTGGTTGGATGTAATATCGTCCTCTACCACTCTACGTCTCAATCCGGTGAGGGTCATGAACTATCTACTCATGTCTTCGATAGCCATATGAACACAAGGTCTGTCCAGCGGCAGCATCGTCAACCGTACATACTCCTCTAAAGTAGAGTCACTCACGGTCTCAAATCGAAAAACACGCCTCTCCGATACCCAAGACTCTAGCATACTCTCTACAAATCACAGGAAACTCAAAACATCAACAGGGATCATAGTATATCGCAAAGAAATCATCTATGATCACCATGCCTAATGGTGATATACTATCATACCATGAGCGCATACCATCTACCACCAAAAATGGTGGGGTATGATCAATACTGCTAATCGTCAAGAAGACATCCAGATGCGGTAGTTATCATAAGACCATCCAGGTTAATCTTTGAGTATCTATGCACATACATACATATGCATAACAATAACATACATGATATAATAGATGACAATATGATATAGGGAATGAAAACGTACATATATTCCTAAGTATATCATCATCTAATACATCTCTGTACAGCTAAAATACAGGGAAATGGGGCGAAGCTATCCAATAGTGTCAATGTCTACATCATCGATGCTATCCACCTGATGTAACTCCTCCTGAGTCACTGGATCTCTATCTACAGGGATGTCATGCCTATACAAGGGAGGATCTGCACCGAAAAAACCATATGGGTCACCTGAGGGGCTAGCGCCAGAGCTGGAAGGATCAAAAGTATCTACCTCTGAAGGATCTCTGGCCAAATGCCGGATGAAGAAATGTGTCCGGTCCAACTGCCGGGTCAATCTATCAATCTGTGTCACATGAGTCGGATCTCTAACACAGGCTAGCCAATTCGTCATCATCAAGGTTCTTGGAACCATATCCCCCATAAACTATGTGGCGCGGGTTTGAGCTCCAATGGTACGAGGGATCCACCAATGCTGGAATATCTCCTAAGTGCAGGGGCCCTCTGACAAAGTAAAACTATCAATCCCCAACAATGGGATGTCAATGACGGGTGACTGCGAAACAGGCCAATAACGCCTGGCAGGAGGCAAGATCGACATACGGATCTCTCCTGCAGTACTCCTGATAGCACGCTTTCCTAAGTAGAGCTCCCATCCTCCATCTGTGAAGAGAGGAATCATGCGGGTAGAAATAACGTACTCAACTCCAGTCGGGTACCCATCCTTAAAGCAACCTTTGGGCTTTACATAGCCATGGTTGGTCGCAGGTCCACCTACGGCTGCTGCAGGTGTATCTGCGGCACTCTTACATGGGTCCCACACCTCCGGCTCGCTCCAGTTAAAGTTACAAAGGAGGTCTCACAAGCTGAAAAGGCCAAATCAGGAATAAAAGCGCTACGCGATTAAGCGGAATAGCCCGGAATCCTTGTGTTCATGTGTCAAACTCTGGCTCCACATGTTCCACATTGGTAATCACCTGCATACAAGGTATACGATACCAATGGCCTCAGCTTTCATACATCATGCTCGAAAATACCCCACAAAGGTCGATGTCAAATCGATGAGCGTCAGAAACCACGACGTATCCCAGGGATTCTGACAACGCAGAACCTCACGAAATTCGGACAAATCGTATCCTGGCGGGGTTCTGGCGCGAAGTTACAAATCAAATCACGTATCCCCGGTGGGGTTCTGGTAGATTCAACCATTGATACACACATCAATGAAGGTCAAGCAACTTTGACGTCATGTCAGCCGATGGCAAGTAAATCCATCGAAGCAACTTATCAACCTTTCCCTACGGGGTTATTCTGCAATGATTCACCATTGATACACATTATCAATGAAGGTCAAGAACCTTGACAATGCACCCATCGTGGATCTATCCGTGATACACACATCAACGAAGGTCGTCAACCTCGACAACAATTGATCATTGGCGAGAATCTCAAAAGGATGAAGAAATATGTTATACACATCCTCAAAGCAGACAAAGCTTTATCTCCACAGTTCTCTTATACACAAGAGGTACCTCTATGGAATACAAGCCAGTGTCTAGGATTTAAGACTTTGATGATAGTCCCAACGTCAACATCCTTGAAGACTTGGATCGCATGTCCAAGCCATCGCTAATTGTCATCCCAGCAGGATTACATGACAGTCATTTCATTCATACATTTGCATCATGTTGCTGCACATAGCATCATGTTTATTTCACTTGCATTTCAAGTGTCTATGATTCTTTATCCTATCCATGCCTTGCATTGCATGAATATGATAAAGAGGGGCATCTGTAGACACTCAAAATTTTTCTGTACAACTGTTACTAACAATACAGGAGGGCAGAATCGTCTTTCGGAGATAACCCTAGAAGACAGCTCACATCCATTCCGGATACCACCGAAAGTTCGGTCTCCATTCCGGATACTACCGGAGGATCAATTCACAACTCGGAATACACACCGGGAGCTTCAACCACAACCCGGAACACACACCGGGAGTCTCAACCACAACCCGAAACACACATCGGGAGTCTCAACCATAATCCGGAACACACACCGGGAGTCTCAGTTTCAACCCCGGAACACACACCGGAAGGATCATTTCCAACCTTGAAAATAACCCCGAGTTTCGTCCTTGGCGATAACCCCAAGGAATGCTACTGCAATTCCAGTGATAACTCCGGAAATGCTTGTTTCAAATACATGCGAGTAGCTTTAAGCTCAGTCCTCCTGCCGAGGCACTCATACCTTATACCCGGAGCTAACTCCGGGAAGACAGGTTCTCTTACAGATGACATCGCGGCATTCAAACACTTGCAACAGTCCAATCTCAGATGTAACCCTGAGCAACGTCTGCTTTCCGCTTAAACCGACGATAACCCCGGTGAGGAGCCAAATGCCATCTCATAACTTCAACATTCTCTCTCACAAGATGATATCGCAGCATAACAACAAGTAGTCCAATCTCAGATGTAACCCTGAGCAACGTCTACTTTCAACTCAAACCGATGATAACCCCGGCGAAGAGTCAAGCATCATCTTGCTTCCACATCACCTGCGCGTCGTCTCGACATTTCAATACATACATACATACAACTATGTCCTTCAAGAACCAGGATATCCAATCCCGAGTGACTATTACGCGTGGTAGTACTTTGGATAGAATTTGAAGCTTGAAGACCATGGGCATGGTCCCTTCTTCCTGACTTCGTACAACCTCTAATCCATGTCATTGCGTAACTCTCGACACAAGCTATCCGAAGAAGGTCACGTATACCTCATTCGGAAGCTCGGATTGAAGTTCTGCAAGTTCAAGCGGACATTACAGTGCATAAGTGCACGTGCTTGAGATATGACAGGACTCATGGCCGGGCCCACTACGACCAAACCAGCAGTACACTGCGGCCATCGGCTTTATAAATATAAGGCGATGGCGGCCATTTTAAGAGAAGAAGAGAGAGAAAAGGCGAGGAAGCCCTGTCCATTTTACTCTGTACACCCACATATTGAGTGTTTCTTTCTCAGTTAGCTCACATATAGCTATCTTTTTCCCATGGAGTGAGTATTTATCCAAATAGTCATATAAATCTACTGCTTTGGCATTTCACCGTAAGCCTTCTCACATTCTATAAAGCTTTCTTCTCATATTATCACACACTGTTGTACACATTGAGAGTCGTGTAAGTGTGTTTGCCAGGACTTCGGTCCGTGATTTTTATTTCTGTCTGTATATATATATACTTATATATATATATATATACTTTTATACGGACTAACATTATCGAGTTATGCCTCGATTGAGCCTAGACTTCGGTCTGGTGCGTTTATTGGCTATATATATATATATATATATATATATATATATATAAACTGTTGTCAGACTCTGTCTGATGAGCCTAGACTTCGGTCTGGAGCGTTTAATTGCATTATATATATATAATTGTTGTCGAACATATCTGATGAGCCTGGATTTTATATCTGGAGCATTTACTACTTTTATATATATGTACATATATATATATATATATATATATATATATTTACATTTTCGTCCTGTCTGGAGTTCACTTCGTGGCAGTTGATAGCTTTTTACAGCTTTATTTACATTCAAGTCCCGCCTGGAATTCATTTCGTGGCGGTTGATAGCATTTATTGCTTTATTTACATTTCTGATCCCCCGTGGAGTTGCTTCGCGGTGGTTGATCATGCACACACACACACACACACACACACACACACACACACACACACACACACACACATATATATATATATATATATATATTAATGCTTTTCATACAAATTGCGATGTCGTATGAGCTAGAAATCATGTGATCACAGATTAGATCTCTTGAATCTAGATTCGGTTCCCATGATGGACTTTTTCCAGCTGTAAGTAGCTTGTACATTATTTACAATGTCTGAATTTCCTTGGATGGCTGTCATGCCCATAAGGAGTTCGGCATTGCTGTATATTATTTTCTCGCAGATGCTTTGCATCTCGAAAGTAAAAGCAAACAAGCCGAACATATAGACAATAAAATGGAAGTATGAAAAGGTCTCAATTCCTATTGAGCACAGGGTTTGAACACCTCTTTTTATAAAACTTCATTGATATATCCTGGTTAAAACTGAATTTTGTTATAAGTTCAAACCCGGTGTATATAGGTGCGAACGAGGCCTCGCACTACTTTCCAAATAATTGCACATTGATCCACACACACACACACACACACACATTCATATAATAGTTTCTTTAAGAAGTGGCAGTCACCGTGGCAACACGGATGTCGGGGGGTGCCTAACACCTTCCCTCCGCATAATCAAGCCCCCGAACCCTCAATGAATCTCGATTTCACAGACCCGTTTAGCAGTGTCACATCACTGGGTCAATGTGCAAACCTTTTCGGTTGCGTTGGTGCAACCAGTTAAAAACACCAACTGGCGACTCTTAAAGTCCAATCGTCGACATTACACATGTCGGACCTTTTTCACTTGTTTTTTCAAACAAATCTCACATTAACATGAGAACACCAAAGAACAAGTAATGAAAAGGGACATCAAAAATCCCGACGTCGACAAAGTTCATTATTGTTCAGCATTCGTTGTTCATTCTCACGTTATTATTACTATTTTCTATATCGGTGAGCAATGTTTGCTCACTCTTGCAATTAACACTGCAGCTAAAGTGGAGAAAGTTAATGAGTCATCTACTAGCAAAGAAAAGGGCAAATTGTCCAAGTGCTGAAGACTTACGAGAAATTATTTAAATGTTTTACGTTTCAAGACTTGTTTTATCTTATGATGTATTCCTCAAACTTATGTAATAATTTTTAGGTTAGATTACCTGGGATTATTTTGAGATGATGTAACCCTTTAATGGGAAAGATTATTGTTTAAGTTATTTAAATTATGTCTTTATCCTTTATGATGGGTAGTTAGATGTAATGGTTTTGAATAGTGAACACCAAATTCTGTGGGAATAGAGTACCTGGATTTGGGGGTGTCACATATTACATATAAATACAGTATACTATTATAGTCAATCAGTATAAAACTTATAAACGTATTATATATAATACTGTAACGTATTATGCATGAATACACAATGTAAATACTGATGACAATAAATACATGAATACATAATGTAAATATCTTGAAGCGTTGTTCAGAATGTAATATAGACAAATCTTGATGATGATGAATACACATCAATTTAACTACAATTAAACATATTAACATCCAACCAATTTCCAGAATATTATTTCTTTAGGAAATTTATTTTATAAAATGATTTTTATTCAAATAAATAAACGATATTAAATAATACTATAATTACAGAATTAATAAGTTTGCTTTAAGATTGTAATTTCTGTAAACCTATAGTAATATTTAATATGTAATAACTAAGTTATTTAAATTTAATATGCAAATCAGATTTAGAATGTAAACTATACTTGTAAAATCAGAATCTAAAAGCAGAAGATTATTAAATTCGAGTCCTTTGAATTCACAAAGTTTTCTTAAAGTAAATTTATTCCCTCACTGGTGCTAAAGGATTTGTTGAATAAATGCTTCCCAAGATAAAACGGATTTCAATTCTTAATTGGTAGCACTACGAAATTAAGAATTCTACGAACACAATTTCTATGTTGTACTCGAACTGTACTATGATGATATGAATGAATGATATGATACTGTTAGGAAATATACTGAGAATGTATTCTGAGAAAGCAAAAACGCAGACGGGAAAAAAAATTGTAAGGAAATGTACTGCTACGGGAAAAAAAATTGTAAGGAAAGATGCGCCCCAGATGGATTATTTATAGAATAATTCTGTGGCTTATCAGTTGGGATATGACCGTTGGCTTGCAACTGTTTGTCAAAACGACGTAGTATTGTGATGATAATTTTAAACAGATTTTGTCCAAAAATTTATATATCATGACCCGTCCCGCTCAAACAGATGACGACGGCGCGCGCGTGTGGGTTCAAACCAAGTCTTGGCTAGGTCCTCTCCCTTTCACAAAAGTGGGTGCCTTACATGGCGTGTGTGAGTTCAAACCAAGCCTTAGGCTACATCAAAACTTTCATGATATATAAGCGGACTCTTTATATAATTCTAACTTATTCTTTGAATAACAAACAAAATCCTCATTTAATTTAAAATAATAAGGAAAAAAATGTTTTCTAGAGGACACAAAAATTAAATTGGGACCCATCTTAATTTTTAGATTTCCTCATCATATATGCACATAAGTCGCAATTAAATCATAATTTGGATAAAAAAATTTGTAATGTATAGCAAAACTCTTTAGATAATTCTAACTTATTCTTTGAATAACAAGCAAAAATCCTCATTTAATTTTTAAAAAAATTAAGGAAAAAAAATGTTTTCTCGAGGAGGATACAAAAACTCACTCAGTCAAGTGCCACAAAAACTTTCAAAAGTGAATTCTATACATTGCGAAAGTTTAGTGATGATCATTCTAAAAGACATTACCACCAATTTAGTTTTACCCCAATTGCATTTGTAAAGTTTGACAAAGCAAGGGAAGCAGAGGAAGCAAAGAAGAGATTGCATAGAAGTTGGATTATGAATCGGAAAATTAGAAGAAATGATCATTCAAAAGAAAAGAAACAATCACCTAATTTTGCAGATTGAAATATGAATTTAATGAAGTAAATTTGGTTAGAGGCTGCGCAAACGCAAGCCCCCACTGTCACAAATTATGATGTAGGCTCCACCACTTGGGTTGACCTTACCAACCTAGGCCATGGGCCTTTTAGATCACCCATTGACCCCATCCAGGTAAGTATCTTTAAATGTCCAATGTACATTCTTATTTATACACTTGTGAGGGAGCCTCTATTTGCGTGTGGTCGATGTGGGACTTGTAGTTTTTGGTCATTTGCTGTCTCAAGTTCAGCAGCACCAAGGTGACATATCCTTCTGCAGCCTAAGTTTTTACAATATAATTCAAAATTATAAGAATCGACCAGAATAGATGCAAACATTTCTAATTGAAATCTACAATATAATTCAAAATTATAAGAACTAACAGTTGAGTTACAGCAATTGCTACAGAACATCCTCGCCTAAAGCTGCATTAATTGCCATGGAAACTAATTTCTAAACTTGCAAGGTAATAAAATTAAAAGAAAATAGCTTTGCTTCATGTGTAAAAGAATTTTACTACAAAAAAATTAAAATGTGAAAATACAAAAAATGTTGTCTTTAATAAGTGGGAGGGGATCTGTGATAGGCTGAGATTGTTGATGGGAAAAACATTTGTCTGACTCCTTCAGCCTTAATAATGGGAAAAATGATAGCTGATGCATCCTGTGAAGTGAAAAAGTATTATAAAAAATCAATATCTTTTTATCATTTTAATTATGTGTATTAGCATAATATAGAGGAAGAACATAATGTGCTCAAATAGTTGTGTAAAAATGGTACATACTGAAATCAATCTAGCCCCAAGCCATGCGCGTTTTGGTGAAGGAAGTGGTAGTAATAGGCGGCCAACACCATAAATTGCCACCAAGAAGAAATGAAGAACCAAGCTGAATGGTTGGGGGTTTAGACCAGATAGCAGAGCAATTGGACCATTTGAGAAAATGCCTCCAAGGCTCAAGTAATCAAAACACGCTTGGCGCATTTCATTTCTTGCTTGATTAGGTGATGCACAAAATACCTTATAAAGGGCACCTGCCAATATGTTTATTGTTGATGCCACTGGCTGCAAATAACACAATGGAAGAAGATATTAGCTAATAATATTCGAACTTTTCTTGAATTTTGATACTATTTTACTTGTACTAAGCAGCTACAAGATAAAATTTTTAACTAACCTTGCGTAAAGTGTAAAATGCCTCGATATATTTGCTCAAGGAAGGTGCATCATTGAAGTCGCGTAGTGGCCTAAGAAGATCGCGAAGCACAACAATATCAGATAGAGCAACTGTCATTCCTCCTCCAGTTAAAGGATGTCGCATGTTGAATGCATCTCCTAGTAAGATTGCTCCAGGAGTCGGATAAGGATCAGCTGGCATGCTTCTATTCGCCATTGTTCTTATGTTTCCTTCTTCAATTGCTGATATGAAGGCCTTGTTTAGATCAAGAGGAATCTAAAATGCACAAAAACATTGATCAGGATACACAAATATCACAAAACTAAAAGGCAAACTAAGATAGAGGCCTAAAAGACATTTGAAAATTAATCATATATTAAGTTGTATGTTTCAATACAAGGAAATTATATATACCTGAGGAGCCACCACAGTCTTCAAATAATGTGACATATCACCATTGCCAATAGAGGGTACCTTTTGTCCAGGTATATCAACTAAACATCGAATCTCAGTGCTACTAATGCGATATAACAAGATGGGCGAAGGATTTGCTAAGATAACATGTCCATGATTTGGATATGGAAGTTGACAGTTTTTTAAGATCATGGCAACAAAATGTGATGGAATTTCAACCTGCATAAATAAATTGAATTTCATTATATTCAGTAGAAGAATACAACAACAAGATCAAGAACTAATATCGTTGCCATGAAATAATTATAAGGTTGCAGCTTTCACCTTTGGGTTGCAGAGAGAGCGTCGCAAATTTGAAAAACAACCATCACACACAATTGTGAGAGGAGCACATGCTGTCAATTCTTGACCAGTTTTAGTCCTGTAGTGTACTCCTTTTACAGTGCCCTTTTTCTCAATAAGAGATGTAACAGTCCCTTGTTCCAGTCTTACACTGAAAATTATATGGAAGACTGATTTAATAAAAAAGTTGAAAAGAAATTCTGATTCCTAAACTAGGAGAATGGAGAAAAGGTAGTAAACATTGAGATAACATATTGAAGGGAAAGGAAAAGTACTTGGATAGTGTTGCAGCCTTCTCGCGCATTCGTTGTATAAAGCGACCGTTGTGAAAGCTTCTTCCGGCCACATCCGAATGGAAATCTTTCAAGGTGTAAGACAATCTAGTACTTTTCCCATCCTTGAAAAGAGCATATCCAAAAACTTCTTGAGCATCAATCTTATCTACACAATCTGCACCAAAATAAATGTGAATTGCATGTTCCAAATGTTTAATTGATAATAGTACTGAAATCATCAGAATACATGGATACCAAGCCAAATTATGGAATCAAACTGTAATAGAGGTATACATGGAGCATTATATAATTCTGCTTCTTACCCTCCAGCCCCAACTCCATTAATTTCAAATAGCCCCCTGGCTGAAGCAGTTCACCAACAATTCTGTCTTGCTCAGTTAAGTCCCTTTCTATGACTAGCACTTGGCGCCCATCCTGTAATAAGTAGGAAGAAGAAAGTTACATTTATTATAGAATATGTCATGGTTTTCATATAGATCTATTAATCTCAATAACATTTACATATATTCTGATCTTGTGTTGACATATATTTCTCTATAAGTTTTAACATTTGGTTATGCAAATGATAATATGTATTCTTGACATCATTACCACCTTTTTGGAAAAATGCTACAAGAATCATATATAAGTTGTGTGAGAGAGAGAGAAATGACCTTTCCAAGAGTACAAGCCAGAGCAGAACCAGCAACACCGGCACCAACAATGATGACATCGGGATTTTCAGCAATTTCAGGCCGAGATTCACCATCTTGACGGGGTTTAGCACATTCATTTCTTTGTATCTTTATTGGAACTAAGTTGTTGTGGATGTTTCTCCTTTTTCCTAGCAACAACAGCACAACCAAAACCAAGAACACTCCTACAAAAATAGACTCATTAATCATATTAATATCCATGGAGATTGCCATGATATCTCTCTCAAGTCTCAACCTTTTCCCTCTAAAGATTGCTTTTTGTTATGCTTTTCTAAGCTTGAGTTTGTTTGAGTGAATGTTTCAACTGAAGTGGGGAGTTTTTATAGGCTTTGGAACTGAAGAGCTTAACTATTTTGCTAGACAAAGGAATTGTCAAAAGCAATATATACATGGTTCAAACACAGAAAAAAAGTTGGTCATATGAAAATAATTTAGTTGTATGCCAGTCAATATTCGAGACAAAGACCACAGATATATGGTCATTTGATTGAGAATTCTTTTTTTTTTCTTCGTTAAGTTTTGCTTTCCTTTTTTTGTTTGTTTTCGAGTATATATTTTAATCTAGTTGTTATTTTTAATTAAGCTGCATGGTTTGTAACCGAAATCTACAGCTTTTTCCATATTGAAAACAAAGGGATAAAGTCAAGTAAAAGCAACAAAGAATGAACGAAAGAAAGTAAAGAATGGTCATTATTTATGACCCTATAAGTCACATTAATTTAATTATTTGAGAAAAAGATTGTTAGATTAATTACTACACAATGACAACTTAATAACAGTTTGGCATTAGGGAAACCGACAGGAGAAACATCATCTGTAATGGTGTATGGAGTCAAATATAGATTCATGGTTTGGAAAACTATTGGATGAAGTTCCACGGTACTAGATATCATAAGCATTTAACTAACTAATAAAATAAACTAAACACCTTTAAAATATTAGTTTAAGATTTTGAATGAATCAATCTCCTCAACACAAGTCACTACTGTACAAAAAACAGATAATTTCCAAACAAGGAGCCTGAATTTTTGGTAATAGCAGGAATTTCAAGGTTTTTTGAAGTCTTGTTTAGATTTTTTTTTATTATTATTTTGTTTGAGACTTACTGGGTTATGGAAAATTTAGTTTAGTGACCAATTGTTAATACATCCGTCCCCTTTTTAGTTTACTGGGTTATGGAAAATTTAGTTTAGTCCAGAAATTACATCCGTCCCCTTTTTCAGATATTTAAATACCACAGTACAGAACTAGTGTATCAACTGCTCGTCATTATATTATGTCATTGTATAATTGCAAAGCATTATTGATTTGCTTTTCATTACCCACTAAAGGTCCAATACTTTACTTTAAGTGTTTTTATTGTTTTTTTTCTAGTAAAGAATATTTCCACATAATAATTGCTAAAAGGTGCGACAGTTTCTGCTTCCTTGAGTCTCTTGAAATCACATGCCTTTTGTCTTATCAAACTTGCTCAAATTTTCAAAGTTTATGTTTGTTTGTTCAATAGCTAGAAAAGGCAACAGTGTATGAGACAGTATTGTGAATCCATTGTCAACCTAATCATCATCTCGACATGATGCAGGCACATTGCATTTTTCTTGCAAATAATTTGTTGGGGCATAATTATTTGGATCTGAATCATATGTTAGCCAAAATTCACGTGAATGTATTTAACCCTACGTAGGAACCTGTTTGGGCAGATGAATATTTTAAGGGATCAAAGATTCCTAGTTATATTTAATTTCCAACTCTTAAAGAAAGTGTCATGATGTAATCCGACTTCCTTTCTTTAAGGATATTCTGTTCAATCTCATTAAGCAATCATACCTAATGAGGAATTCGAATTCAATACGGGGAAGGAGGTGTAATCACTATAAATATAATAATATACCTTAATCATCAAGTACACATTCATATTATTTTACAGCACTAGAAATTAAGTCTTAATTGTTAAACCTTATTCAGCCTGTATTTATTCTCACACCGGAGCTATCACCCGGCGGCCCAAGTCGTCAAGCTTTTGGTGTGACTTCATTTCTGTGCAGGATTTGACGCGCTTCGGTGATTAAGGCGCGTGGACGAATCTTGGCATTAACATTGTCATTAGAAGAAAGGCTTTCTAGTGCTACGTAATTTTCAATCACAATTAAAGGAATTTCAAATGGAACAATGGTGAACAACAAGAAAACAGTGTTAGCACGTGGTCAATCTACGACTGATCCCCCCGCCCCTCATCAACCACGGGGTTCGGCCAAGGACAGATTGGGGCCGTCAATTTCTGAACGGTTGGGGTCCCAGGAAAATTCAGTGGCCCCATTGAAGGATAGGGCGGGCGGTGCAAGATGAAGGTTGTTTTCTACGACCAGTAAGGAAGCAAGATCTAAGGACCATGTCGAGGATGCCCTGTCCCGAACACGTTCCCAAGATGACGTACAAGATGAGAGGAGGCTGATCTTAGCCAAAAAGGCACAGGAGACTGATGATTCCATGAAAACCTTACTCTTACAACGAAAGGAGATTGATGCTCAGATGATGCACCTGATAGGCGGAGAGGACGGTGCTTCCAACCATAACAGAAGGCGAGAGCGATCGCCAGAGAATTAGTCCAGGACACATCGTCTGGACTATTCTCGGCAAACCGAGAGCAGGCTCCAAAGTCGTTCTCGGGAAAGGAGCAAGCGTCGAAGCCGCTCACAGGAGAGGAGCAGACACCGAGTCGCTCTAGGGAAGCAACCTCCGAAGGCAGGGGTTGGTCTGAAAGAAGAAGGCGAGATCTCTCTCCTAATCAAAGAAGGCGAGACAGACGAGTCTCTTCTCCTCGAAGGAGTGAGAAAGAAGCATTGGCTAAGAAAGTAGCAAAGTTGGAAAAAAGATTGACCAAAGATGATCATAATAAAGGGACCTCAGTCAATTCTTCATCACCATTCTCCCCAAAAATCGATGGGGAAAGGGCTGATCCGAATAAAAAAGCCCCTCACATGAAGAGTTACGATGGCTTAGGAGATCCGTATGAACACAACCAAGCTTATGACCGGCTGATGAATTATTATAACTATTCAGATGCTTCCAAGTGTCAAATGTTTATGACGACCTTGAAGAATGATGCTCGACAGTGGATGATAACTTTGGCCCTAAACTCAGTTTCATCTTGGAAGGAGCTCTATGATAAGTTCCATGTTAGATTCGGTAGTAACAAGAGAAGGGGAAAGCCAAACGGGTCTTTAGCTTAGATCAAGCAGTACTAGGACGAGACTTTGGGCCAGTACGTGAAGAGGTTTCGGGAGGCAGACGGACATTGTGACGCCCCCAAATTTAGACACTTATATCTCGAATTTGGTTCGTCACGTGCTAATCTAATGTGAGACCCCGAATTTTATGAAATGAAAGTATTTAATTTTCTTATAATTATTATTCTATTTAATAAATGGTTTAATTGATAAAAGGTTAAAGTTAAGGGTGATATGTGATTTTTTTTTGCAAAGTAAGCAAGTTGATATAAAATATTCGTTGTGTTGGGGAATATTCGTTTGGTCGGGGAATATTCTTTTTGTCAGGAAATATTCGTTCGACGACACAATCATTGGTGGACCCCACAACGGAAGTATTGTTGTAGTTAGAAAATGATAGAAATATCTTTTTATAAAAATAATGGCGAAAGTTTTACCGTTAAACTGTTGAACTACCCGGTGGTAAAGAAATGCGATGTCTGGCGTGGTTGCATAGTAGCACACGGTATTGATTATTGATGCTTACGTGAGAAGTCACTCAGTTATACTCAATTATTGCTACAATAATTGCTGCATTGTATCTCACGTTATTTGATTCAATTATTGTCACAATATTAATATTTTATATTATTAAATCAATAATTGAGACAACAAAGTTATTCATATTATTGTTTGCAATATTGACGATGTCTAAAAAGTTCTGTCGAGGAGAGATTTGGTCACCTAATTGCGCGCCAATAGGGAGAAATCCTTATTGGAAAGCCCCCTCTTTCTTGGGAATGATCTGGTTGTTAAATATTGTGAGTTATAATATTAATGATGAATAATTGTTAATAGATTAAGAATATGTTTATTGAAGATAAGTGAATTATAAAAGTTAGAGGGGAATAATATAAACTTGGAAAACTTTAGGGGTACTAAAGCGTAATAAGTTAAATCAATCTGGACCGTTGGTGGTGGTTTTAATAGTAAATCAATCTGGATCGTCGGTGGTGGTTTTAATAGTAAATCAATCTGGACCGTCGATGGTGGTTTTAAAAGTAAATCAATCTGGACTGTCGATGATGATTTTAAAAGTAAATCAATCTGGACCGTCGGTGGTGGTTTTAAAAGTAAATTAATCTGGACCGTCGGTTGTGGTTTTAATAGTAATCAATCTGGATCGTCTGTTCTAATAGTAAATCAATCTGGACCGTTCATGAATTAGTTACTATTTAGCTCATTCTCCTATAAATAGAAGCTTAATTCTTCTTTCATTCTCACCAATTCACTAAGATTCACAAAAGACATTATAGAGAGAGAAATTATAGATAGCAAGAAGAAGAGTATTCTGCTACTTCACTATTGTAGTATCCAGTCTTCTAATAAGGTAAGGGATGTTATTTTTTGTTTGGTAAGGGATATTATTTGTTCTATTCGTAAGGAATACTATTTTTCGTATTCATCCATTAATCTGTGGTAATAATCTGTCTACGCGGATTACGTACCACATGACAGGTAAAAATCTATTTGCAGTTTCGTATGTTATTTATTTTCATATTCTTAAATCTAAACTTACTATGGTAAGTATTGCTTCTATAATTCCTGAAATTAATGGAATATCCTTGAGTTTTGCGCTTCATCCAGTATAGTTTTATTGGAATATTGATATGAACTTTCTTATTAAATATCAATATTTTCGCCCGGGGTACTATTCATGGGTTACTATTCACCCAATTACTATTCACTATAATATTATTCACTCGGATATTCGGGGCACTTTTCATGCCGGGGTACTATTCACGAGTTACTATTCACAGGTTACTATTCACCCGATTACTATTCACTCAAATATTGTTCACTCGGGTATTCAGGAAACTTTTCATGTCGGGGTACTATTCATGAGGTACTATTCTCGAAGTACTATTCACGAGATACTATTCACTCGGTTACTATTCACCCGGGGTACTATTCACGACAAAAAAAATTGATTTCTTTTTTGTCCAAAATTATTTTTGATACATGAATATTATTCTTGAATTTTACTCCACAAAACAGTATCATGTTGACAATTTGGATATTTTTAAACTCTGGATATATTTAAAGTCTTTAATATTTATCCTTGATTCTGTTTGATTGATGTCATTGTCATCATCCTCATGCTTATATTATAACGAAAGTCATCTTTGGCCCATAGTGCATAAATGGACTATTGATTATTGGTTTTACGGTTGTATATCTTTGGCTTACGTGCAAAGATGGACTGTTGATTATTGATTTTACAATTGTATATCTTTGGCTTACGTGCAAAGATGAACTGTTGATTGATAGCTTTGGCCCATAGTGCAAAGATGGACAGGTGTATGACATGATCATGACCACTGGTGATACTAACGAATATCCTTGGCCCGTAGTGCATGGATAATTCGATGATGTAATTGGCAAGATCATGACCATTAGTTAACAGTTGTATGTATGTGGTCGTAGTGCACTGACATACAATTGATTGGTATGATCATGACCATTAGTTTTATAGTTGAATATTTTTGGCCCGTAGTGCAAAGATAGACAACTAACTTGTATGATCATTGTTATTACATTTGATCATATCTTTAGCCTTTGGGGTAAGGATGTTGAGTAAATGTTCTGTTAAGCCTTTGTGGTAAGGAGAACTCTTGATTTACATGATTATAAATATGAATTGTGAATTTAACTATAATCTTTAGTGGTTCAGGTGAAGACAGGTGATGAAAGTTCTCTTTGTCTTTGTAAGACCCCAACTTATTATTAATGAAATTTAATTTTCTCTATTTATTATTTTGAAATAGTAAGGGTTGATTTGATTAATGTGGATAGTTAGGGTAAGATATCATGAAATATTTTAAAATAAGCAAGTGGTTATAAAATATTCATTGTTGTTAAGAATATTCGTTTGGTGCGTGGAATATTAAATCTTTGTTGGGGAATATTAAATGCGACATGCAGCGACCATGTGTGGGCCCCATAACTGAAAGCGATTGGATGAAGAAAGCGACAAATATAAGTTGTTTAAAAATAATTGGCGTAGTTATTCTGCAGATTATCTTGTTAAAATACCCGGTGGGTTAAAACACGATAGCTTTGCAGTATTGCACCAATTATTGATTCTTACGTGAAGGCACTACTCAATAATGGTTACGATAATTCTTGTTCGATATTTTATTGAGTTAATAATTCTTTGCGTTGATATTTTATATTCTTTGTTGTTTGATAATTGTCATTACACGATATTTTTCATTATCGAAGCAATAATTCATATTATCTGAATAATATTATTAGATAACATTATTGGCAATGTCTAGAAAGTTACGTCTAAGGAGAGGTTTGGTCACCTAATTAATTGCGGTGAAGAAAATTCTTATTGAAAGCCCCTCTTTCTGAGGAGCTACAGGTTGTCGATATTGTGATTACTGTAATATTATTTGTGAATAATTAATTATTGATTCATATGATGAGAAAATATTGATTTTATGTGGATATGGATGGAGAAATTTTTATTGTGACAATTGTTGAAAATTGATATTTTATCCTTTTACGATAAAATAATTCATTTAAATATATTATTATATGTTAACAATATAATAATGGTGATATTTTACAACGAATGTGGGATATATGAGTATCTGAGGAGGAAGAGTATTTTTGTTGCAATAAATATTTAAAACATGTTAAACATGTCGGTGGACCCCATTTATTGGTGAAATTTGATTATAGCTTGTAAAATCGCTTGGTTTGTGGATTTGGTCAATTTCTATTTGGAATTTGGAAAAACTTTCTTACGCAAGTTGTAGAGAATTGAATTTCCTATAAAAACTTGAGAGATTCAATTTTCTGATGAAAGGGATATTTATTATGAATTATTGAAGTTAGAAGCTCAAAATAATTGATTTTGGAAGTTTTAAATATTTATATTCACAAAACGTTTTTTGTGTTTGGTGGGCATCTTTAACACATGTCATGTTGCTTGAATTCAGATGTTTGATGCGTGGGAGGATGTAGAAAAATTATAATATTAATTTATTAAATTTTACGCTTTGGTGTTCTAAGCGATTTTATAAATAGGGTGCTTGGGTTAGAATTGAAAATCACACGAAAAGCTGAAGTTTTCTCTCTCTATATTATCGGCGTATTCTTGTGAGTATTTTGAGTATAGTTTGAGTATTGCTATATCTGGTGCAAATTCAAGTCATAGCCTATATCCAGGTGTTTAATTTAGAAATCTTGATCTTTCGAGGTAAGGGATGTTATTTTCTTCTCGAATGGTATTATTTCTTCAATATCATTATCTTTGAAATATTGGTTAGAACTTTTATCAAATTTGGAACTTTTTCATGTCGGGTTACTATGCATGAGTTTCTATTCACAAGTTACTATTCATGAGTTACTTATTCACGAGTTACTATTCACGAGTACTATTAATGAAGCGTGAAGATGTTTTTGTGAAATTTCTATCTTTTGGTGTCGAGTTACTATTCACGTATCTGGCACTTTATTCACCAAAAATAAAATTTCTTCTTTTGTCCAAAATATCTATTACGGATACTAGCTTTGATTGTATCCATGTTTTTACACCACTATGATTATTATTTTTTTGAGGTATTTTTGGGCGTGGATAAAACAAAGTACTGAATCCTTAATCCTTAATCCTTGTCATTTTGTTTCACTTTGGATTCGTTTCTTTAAAAATATTTTTCATCATCTTGATCTTAAATGATGATATTATGGAATATCTTTGGCTGTGTAGTGCAAAGATGAATGATTCTGAAGAATATCTTTGGCCCGTAGTGCAAAGATGAGCAGTGTTTAGATGAACATGACCAATGATGAATATCTTTGGCACGTAGTGCAAAAGATGAATATTTGATTCGGATGTATATTGATTGATGTTACGAGGGATAAAGGATGAGCGATGAACTTTTAAATTCATACATAGAAGATAGTAGTTTGCATTCTTTACTTAACTCTTCTTACAATGAATTATTATTTCATTGCGAATATTGATTTAAAATTTGTTGTCTATTGTATTCTATTAGATTTTTCCTGTTGAAGACTAACGATAATTTGTTGTATATTATCTTAGTCATAATATTCTTCTTGGGCTAGTTGAGCTCACCCTTTTCCTTTTTGTTCCATTTTTCTTCTCGGGAGGCGAGAATATATAGCGAGTACGAGGTGGGGGTATGGAATGAAGGTTTTAGAAAGAATTGTTTAGTAGTCCTCACCATTTTTGTAAAATAATGTATCAATAAATGTGATGAGGATTTATTTGAGTATAGATATTGTCTAGAAGATAATATTTGTATTCAAACTCACAATTTCTTGTTGTAATAATAAAGTTGTAGTTGTTTACATACCATGTATTGACAACTCGGAATGGGTGATGATGTATACCTATTTTGGGGGCGTCACGGTTGGTATCGAGCTTAGGGATATGATCTCCGGTGGAGATCGGGGAATAGAACTAGGAGGGAGAGCGAATAAATCCTTAGCTAGTGTGTCCTACCTAAGCTTATTTGTTAGTTGGTCGATATATAGGGATATTATGTGATATATTGATTTCCTTAATTAACCCTTGTTTTATGGCGGTGTTTGAGAATGTCGTTGAGAATATTAACAATGGAAATGAGGCCGTGGAGCGCTTTGTACTCACCAACGAGGAGAGCGTGCAACAGTTTGGCAATGTTCCTCCCCTGAACAACACCACCGAGCGAGATGATGAGCGAGGGGATGTTTAGAAGCTTTTTGCGATTCGTGCAAAATCGAGCGAGGAGAATCGTGTTCAAAATACGAGGAGGAAATGATAGCAATTCACGGGTTGTCACGACCAAAGCGATTCAAAGAGTTGGGACCACGAAATTAAAGGAAAGCGGATCCGATCATGGCGGAAACATGGGTCAAGCAAATTACCAAGATATTCGATGTCTTGGGATGCGGAGGAGAACGAAGGTTCCATTCGCCACCTTTATGTTAAAGTGGCGAAGCGGAACTCTTGGTGGGAGTGCGTGAAGCGTACCATCCAACCGCACTTTCGGCATGTCTTGGGAAGCGTTTGAAACTATTTAATGACAAATACTTTCACGAAAGTGTTAAATCGTATGAAGGAAGTGGAGTTTATTAGGCTGAGCGAGAACAACATGGCGGTGTCTCGATGCGAGGCAAAGTTTGCGAGTTATCGGTATGCACCTCATTTGGTGGAGAATGAGGAACGTATGATGCGGATGTTTCTTAGAGGTTTGAAACCGGCATACGTCGATCTCATTTCTCATAAATTTTCTCTCTATTCGGATGTTGTAAGCGAGGGGCTCAATTATTAGGCGAGATAACGAGTGCAGTCAACCGAGGACCACTGACCGAGGATCGTACCGAGATAACGATCAGCAGAATAATGATAACCAATGGAGAAAAAAGCAGACGGACAAAATGGTAACCACTCTGGTGGTAATCATGGCCATGAAAAAAGAAGAAGAAGCGAGTCGGGAGGAGATTTTAAAAGAGGAGATTTAACAATGACCATGTGAAGGCACGGTCTTGGCGAAAGCTGGTTCTAAGGGAGAGAAACGACCACCGGTCGTATATTACAAATGCGAAAAGAGGACATATCGGTCAAATCGCCCACAACAGATTCAAGGTATGCTATAATTGTGGAAAGGAAGGACATATCGCTCGAGATTATGCGGTAGCGAAACCTAGCTTCGGCGAGATGACGGTGACTCAAAAAGACATCCCGAAAAAGTCAAAGTCAACGATTAGGGAAGAAGCGTTTGTTGTGGTTGGTCAAAATCGAGGAACCCAAGCGAGGTGATCACGGGTAAGCTATTTATAAATTCTTGCGAAGTTTATACCTTACTTGATCTGGGGTGCTACCCATTCATTTATCTCTCCCTGCGTGTGCTCAACGTTTAAACTTGACTCAGGAGAAATTAGACTTTGACCTATCTGTGGAAAACTCAGTTAGGAGAAACTTTCATCACATCCACTGTTTATAAATCTTGTTTGATTCAAGTTGGCACCATTACCTTACACATTGACCTTATCTCTTTAAAAATACTTGCTTTTGATGTGATTTTAGGGATTTATTGGTTAACTACTCATCATGTCAAAATTGATTGTTTTCATAAGGTTGTTAGTTTTTATATTCCTAATCAACTTTGTTATGCGAATTCAAGCAACTAAACCATTAAAATCAATCAACATCATATCTAATCATAAAGCTATTCGTTTATTGAAAAAGCGGATGTCAAGCTTTCTTAGCCCATGTTATGGATTTGAATAAAGACACGTCAAATTTGAATAATATTCATGTTGTTATTAACTTTCTGGCGTATTTCTAGAAGAACTTCCGGTCTACCCCGAGCGTGAAGTTAAATTCTTTATTGATCTTGAACTGGTACAAAGCCCATTTCTAAAACCCCATATCGAATGGCTCTATTGAACTTGAGTTAAAGGTCCAACTACGAGAATTGTTGGACATCGGTTTCATTAAATCTAGTACATCTCCTTGGGGTGCTCTGTTTTATTTGTAAAGAAGAAAGAAGCGGGGAGTATCGACTTTGTATTGACTATCGGGAATTGAACCATGTCACCATCAAGAATAGGTATCCTCTACCTCGTATTGATGACTTGTTTGACCCGATTCTGAGGGCACAATTCTTTTTTCAAAATCGATCTTAGTTACGGATATCATCAATTTGAAGATTAACGAGGATATTCAAAGCGCCTTGAAACTCGGTATGGGCATTATGAATTCTTAGTTATGTCTTTCGGACTAACTAATGCTCCTATGACTTTCATGGATATGATGAACCAAGTATTCAAGGAATATTTGGATCGATTCGTTGTTGTCTTTATTGATGACATCCTTATATATTCCAAAAGTCGTGAAGATCATGAGCACCATTTGAAAATTTGGTACTCCAAAGGCTTCGTGAAAACAAACTATATGCCAAATTGAAGAAATGCGAGTTACGGCTTGAGGAAGTAGCATTCCTTGGCACGCGTGGTGTCGAAACATGGAGTATCTGTCGATCCGTGAAGATTGAAGCAATCTGAAAGTTAGAGAACAACAAAAGTCGGTGGATGAAGTCACGTAGCTTTTGGGCTTAGCTGGTTATTATCGGAGATTCGTGGAAGGGTTTTCTCGAATCGCTACTCCATTAACCCATTAACTTTCGGAAGGATACAAAATTCGTTTGGAGTGAAGAATGCGAGAAGAGTTTCCAAGAGCTTAAGAGGAGACTTATTTGGCTTTGTGTTCTAACAATACCATCTGTTCGGATGGATTTGTTATCTGGCGATGCTTGAGCAAAGGGTTAGGATGTGTTCTCATGCAACGTGGGAAAGTCATAGCCTATGCCTCGCGACAACTTAAAGAGTATGAGAGGAATTATCCTACTCATGATCTAGAGTTAGCGTGATCGTTTTTGCTTTAAAAATATGGAGGCACTATCTATATGGGGAGAAAGTGGAGATATATTCGGACCATAAAAGTCTTAAATATTTCTTCACTCAAAAGAACTCAACATCTTGGCGGCGACGTTGGCTCGAACTATTGAAGACTACGACCACACTATTCAATACCATCCCGGAAAGGGGAGCGTGGTAGGCGCTAGCGTTGAGTAGAAGATCATATCTTGAGGACGAGTGCGATGATGTCAAGTATCGCGTAGAGCCAACTTTAATAGAAAAGTTAAAGGGTTGCTCGAGCCCATGAATCGGAGGCGATCGTATGAAGAAGAAAGTACAAGAAGGAGCTATTAGGGCGAGAATTGATGAAGAAGGAATACTTGAGTCCACTCTGAACTTTGTGTTCCTAACGACTCGATTTGAAGTACAAGATTATGATGGAGGCACACAATACACCATTTGCAATCCATCCTGGAAGTACTAAAATGTATCGTGATCTTGACATACATTTTGGTGGAACAATATGAAGAGAGAGATTGCAAAGTTTATCTCGATGTGTTTAACTTGTCAACGTGTAAAGCGGAGCATCTTGTACCTAAGGGTCCGTTGCAACCACTTGAGATTCGAAAATGGAAGTGGGAATACATTACCATGGATTTACGTTCACGGGTCTTCCTACGGTTTCTCAAGGCATCAATGCTATTTGGGTTATTGTTGATAGATTAACCAAGTCTGCTCATTTCTTGCCGATCGGGAGACTTATCCTTGAGCGTCTTGCTAGTATATGCGTGAATGAGATTGTGAGGTTGCATGGCATGCCAAGTATCCATAGTTTGGGATCGTGACCCAAGATTCACTTCAAGATTTTGGGTTAGCTTGCAAAAAGCTATGGGCGCAGTTCTGATTTAGTTCGGCATACCATCCCCAAGCGGATGGACAATCGAGAGGACTATTCAAACTCTTGAAGATTTATTAAGACTCGTGTCCTAGACTTCAAGGGCGGTTGGGATAAGTATTTACCATTGGTGGAATTCTCCTACAACAACAGTTTATCGAGCAAGTATAGGTGTGGCTCCATTTGAAGCATTATATGGACGAAAGTGTCGCTCTCCATATGTTGGGATGAGGTGGGTGAAGCAACATTATTGGGACCCAGTTAAATGCGTATGACTCACCGAAAAGATCCAAATGATTCGACAACGTATACAAAGCGGCACAAGATCGACAAAAGAGTTATGCGGATCTTCATCGAAAAAGGGCGTGGAATTTAGTGTAGGGGATCATGTATTGTTGCGAGTTGCTCCATGGAAGGGAGTTACAAGATTTGGGAAGAGAGGAAAGCTCGATCCACGATTTATTGGTCCATTTCAAATTCTTGACCGAGTAGGAAATGTAGCCTATAGACTCGCGTTACCTCCGAAAGTATGTCTCGTGTTCATAATGTGTTTCACATATCATACTTAATAAATATGTGAAAGACCCAAACCACGTTATTAAGTTAGAACCGGACTAGATAAATAGCAGACTTGTCGTATGAGGAGGTACTGTCAAGATCTTAGATAGGAAGGAGCATGTCCTACGCGCAAAGAAAGGTCATACCACAAAGTTAAAGTTTTGTGGAGGAATCATGCTATAGAGAAATGACACGGAATTGGAAAACGGAAATGAAAGCGAGGTATCCTCACCTTTTGAAACACCAGTGCGTCGTCGTCAATTTAGAGGACGAAATTTCATAAGGAGGGAGGTTGTAAGACCCCAACTTATTATTAATGAAATTTAATTTTCTCTATTTATTATTTTAAAATAGTAAGGGTTGATTTGATTAATGTGGATAGTTAGGGTAAAATACATAAATATTTCAAAATAAGCAAGTGGTTATAAAATATTCATTGTTGTCGGGAATATTCGTTTGGTCGTGGAATATTAAATCTTTGTTGGGAATATTCGTATGCGGCGAAGCGCAGCGACCATGTGTGAGCCCATGTGAAAGCGATTGGATGAAGAAAACGACAAATATAAGTTGTTTAAAAATAATCTACAGCGTAGTTATTCTGAATTATCTTTGTTAAAATAATTCGATGGTTAAAACACGAAGCTTTGCAGGTATTGCACCAATTATTGATTCTTACGTGAAGGCCTTTACTCAATAATGGTTACGATAATTCTTTATTCGATATTTTATTGAGTTAATAATTCTTTCGTTGATATTTTATATTCTTTATTATTTGATAATTGTCATTACACAAGATTTTTCATTATCGAAGCAATAATTCATATTATCTGAATAATATTATTAGATAACATTATTGGCAATGTCTAGAAAGTTACATCTAAGGAGAGGTTTGGTCACCTAATTGCGCTACCAAGATGAAGAAAAATTCTTATTGGAAAGCCCCTCTTTCTGAGAACCACGGTTGTCGATATTGTGATTACTGTAATATTATTTGTGAATAATTAATTATTGATTCATATGATGAAAAAAATATTGATTTTATGTGGATATGGATGGAGAAAATTTTTATTGTGACAATTGTTGAAAATTGATATTTTATCTTTTTCTGATAAAATAATTCATTTAAATATATTATTATATGTTAACAATATAATAATGGTGATATTTTTACAACGAATGTGGGATATATGAGTATACGAGGAGGAAGAGTATTTTTGTTGCAATAAATATTTAAAACATGTTAAACATGTCGGTGGACCCCATTTATTGACTGAAATTTGATTATAGCTTGTAAAATCGCCCGTTTGTGGATTTCGGTCAATTTCTATTTGGAATTTGGAAAAACTTTCTTCTGCAAAGTTGTAGAGAATTGAATTTCCTATAAAAACTCATGAGATTCGAATTTTCTGATGAAAGGGCTATTTATTATGAATTATTGAAGTTCCGAAGCTCCGAAATAATTGATTTTTGGAAGTTTTAAATATTTATATTCACAAAAACGTTTTTTGTGTTTGGTGGGCATCTTTAACACATGTCATGTTGCTGAATTCAGATGTTTGATGCGTAGGAGGATGTAGAAAAATTATAATATTAATTTATTAAATTTTACTAACTTTGGTGTTCTAAGCAATTTTCTATAAATAGGGTGCTTAGGTTAGAATTGAAAATCACACCGAAACCTGAAGTTTTCTCTCTATATTATCGGCGTATTCTTGTGAGTATTTTGAGTATAGTTTGAGTATTGCTATATGACGGTGCAAATTCAAGTCATAGCCTATATATCCGGTGTTTCAAATTTAGAAGTCTTGATCTTTCGAGGTAAGGGATGTTATTTTCTTCTCAAATGATATTATTTCTTCAATATCATTATCTTTGAAATATTGGTTGGAACTTTTATCAAATTTGGAACTTTTTTATGTCGGGTTACTATTCATGAGTTACTATTCACGAGTTACTATTCATGAGTTACTATTCACGAGTTTATATTCACGAGTACTATTAAGTGAAGCGTGAAGATGTTTTTGTGAAATTTCTATCTTTTGGTGTCGGAGTTACTATTCACGATATCTTTATTCACTATTCACCTAAAAAAAATAAAATTTCTTCTTTTTGTCCAAAATATCTATTCGGATACTAGCTTTGATTGTATCCATGTTTTGATCATTCTTGAATTTTACACCACTATGATTATTTTTTGAGGTATTTTTGGGCGTGGATAAAACAAAGTACTGAATCCTTAATCCTTAATCCTTGTCATTTTGTTTCACCGGATTCGTTTCTTTAAAACTATTTTCATCATCTTGATCTTAAATGATGATATTATGGAATATCTTTGGCTTTGTAGTGCAAAGATGAATGATTTCTGAAGAATATCTTTGGCCCGTAGTGCAAAAAGATGAGCAGTGTTTAGATGAACATGACCAATCGATGAATATCTTTGACTGTAGTGCAAAGATGAATATTTGATTCGGATGTATATTGATTGATGTTACGGGGATAAAGGATGAGCGATGAACTTTTAAATTCATACATAGAAGATAGTAGTTTGCATTCTTTACTTAACTCTTCTAATGAATTATTATTTCATTGCGAATATTGATTTAAAATTTGTTGTCTATTGTATTCTATTAGATTTTTCCTGTTGAAGACTAACGATAATTTGTTGTATATTATCTTAGTCATAATATTCTTTACCGGGCTAGTTGAGCTCACCCTTTTCCTTTTTGTTCCATTTTTCTTCTCGGGAGGCGAGAATATAAATGAAAGATGCAGTCTGGGTATGGAATGAAGGTTTTAGAAAGAATTGTTTAGTAGTCCTCACCATTTTGTAAAATAATGTATCAATAAATGTGATGAGGATTTATTTGAGTATAGATATTGTCTAGAAGATAATATTTGTATTCAAACTCACAATTTTACTGTTGTAATAATAAAGTTGTAGTTGTTTCTGTACCATGTATTGACAACTCAGAATGGGTGATGTATACCTATTTTGGGGGCGTCACAGTCTTGGATACAACAAAGAACTGTTGATGAGTATTACAGGAATGAAATATTAATGATGGACTTTTAATTTGGAGGAGATAGTAGACATTATGTTCTACTTGACTCTTCTAATGGATTGTTGATTCCGCTGCGATTATGGTTGAAAGCTGTTATCATCTACCATATATTCTAAATCTATGATTTATTACTGATGAAGGCTATTGATAAATTAATTATCTTAGCCATAATATTCTTTACTGGGCTATTTTTGCTCACCCTTTTGCTTCACAATTCCTTTCAGGTAATAAGAGTGTAGCTGGATCGAACGGGGATAACAGGGGAATAGTGTGATGGTCCGAGACTGTCGAAGTTTTTCAATACATTATAAAACGGCATGACATACAATATATAATTGTATTGAGGACCTAAGATGTGTGTGTCGTATTTTATACGTCACTTAATAATTGATTTTGGTGAAAAACAATAGGGTGATGAGAACCTGACTTTGAAAGCGTCAAAAGTGCACCTCATTAGATTGAACATGATAGAAATCTTCTCGTTTTTCTTTGGGCTCTTGAAATATTTGTTGCTATATTTTATATGGAATTGTAATAATTTGAGTTTGGATACTGTCTATGAGACAATATTGTATTAAAACTCACGATTATAGCTAATAATTAAGTATTTTGTCTGACGATTCAACGATTATATAAATGAAATTTGTATTTGATTTCTGTAGCGTGATATCTGGCGACTCAGAATGGGTCGTGTGGACCTATTTTGGGGGCGTCACAACTAATATCATACTATAATCATTAACAACGGAATAATAGAATAATTTACATTGATATAATATAAATATTCGTGTCCCATGGTCTCGTTACCGATACTACAACATTCCAGTAATATAAACTTAACACGACTTAAACATAAATTTGATCATCCCTTAATACAACATAATAATAATCATAATAATAATAATAATAATAATAATAATAATAATAATAATAATAATTTACGCTTAAAGGACTAAGCTATTTCGTAGCCATGCCCTTTCCTGAAGTACGCATTGCTTTGCCTTAACTATAATATTTTTAGGGAAGCAAGAATGAGCAACAAGTTTGCCCAGCAAGTAATATAGCAATAAGAATAAGAAGTTATAACATTTGAATCTCAAAGGTATAACAGTAAATGATAGCTCAAGAATAACAAGAAGTATCAATAGTTCTCAATGAGTGTCGCTATAGACTGAAGGATATCAACAAGATTTTGAAGTTTATTCGTTTCAAGGTTCAACAAGAATGATCACTAAGAAGTCACTAGGGACTAAGAACTCTTACTAGAATTAACAATATTATACTGAAAACTCAAGATAAACGAGTACAACAAGTGATCAGCCTAAAGTACCCTATATTATGCATAATATTTAAACATGCTTGTATGTGCGCACGTCGGTTTCCCGATAAATAATTTCCCCTTCAATGAGGGTTGTTTCATCTTAGTAGATTTAGGAGAGTCCGCACCAAGTCAATTAGTTTGGATAGCTTTCTAACACATGATGATAGTCTAGTCGAATTAAAGGCTTAAACAACTTTTATAATGCATTCAAGAACGATAAGTTCAATGCTTGCAACAACATCAAGATATATAAATGATTTCCAAATAGTAACATATATTTACTCGATATAAATATGGTTGATATGGCAACAATTCGGATTATACAATATATACAGTGTAAGAATTAGGGAACTTGCAATAATGTAGGAAGTTTAAGGTGAGAAACTTGCCTTTAGCGTTGACTATTCCCGACCTTGACTTCTTATCCTTTGAATAACCTATTGTTATCGTAACGGTTAATCTTTATCAACCCATAGATATGAATCTTAATCGATCTAACAAATAGCCTTATATAGCTAAGATTTCATAAATCTAGTTGTTCTATTAATTATCTTTCTAATCATCATCTCCTTCATTCTATTCATTTCATAAGATAATCTTTTATTGTTCGTTTAAGGTTTTACACCTTCTTGTAAGGTATTTTTACTTCATTTTTTTCTTTAAGTAATTACCAATCATTCATTATTAGTGCACCATACATTGGTATTTACCTTGATTTGTAGTTTGAATTAACTCTTTATATCGTTCTAATTATTTGTGTTTTTAATAGTCCACAATTTAATAGTCTTCAAAGTATTTAGAAATTTTAATTATCCATAATCGAAATATTATTTAATGTCTTCATTCATCTCACACTTAAAAACCTATTCAGTTGCAAATGATTAATTAAAGTTTAGGAATTGCTAAAGGAATCCTTAATATTATTCTTTACTAATTTACAATTAAATTTATTTTAATTGTTTCATCACCTTTAATTAAAATAATTAATTAATGAAATCGTAGGTTTATTTTAGACCCGGTTTGACCCGACCCAGTCAACTGTGAAAGAGGCACGACGCGGGCGCCTTGGCAAGATAGCCTTCCATCGGTCTTGGTATACCTACCTAGAGAAACCTTAGTCCACTGGCGCTGGTGCAGTGCCATTATTTTACCTAAAAGCTGACCTTTGGGCCTATGGGGTTTGACAGAACCTCTTGATGAGATTTTTTAACACTTTGATTTTCTACCTTATTTGATTAAATCTTGCATAACTTACTCATTTTATAACCAAATAAGTTCAAACCGCTCCCATTATTTTGTAAACTTACATATCTTCGATATTAGATTCTTTAAATCACCTCTCAACGTCTTTAGCAAGTTATACTTTATTGATTTTTAATCTAGGGTTCACACTTGGACATATTTCACTATATGTTCCGTCTCGAGTTCGTTTTAAGTCCAAATCCGACGACTCCACTTGGGTTATGATTTTATTTCATATATGCTCAATATAATATTTTAGGATTATACACATTTCTTACACATTTTATGACATTAATCATAATTATCAAACTTTCAAGCATACTAAGCTAGGTTTCATGCTAACATGCATTTTTGTTATTCATTTGGTTTTATTAACCCATACAAGGCATGTATATCACATATACTCCTTCCAATACTCCTCCATATACCTTTGGATCCATCATGATCACACAACACACAAACCTCCCACAATCAAGCATGCATTTCTTACTTGAAATCATAACTAACCTATTTGACAAAAATATGTAATAGATAGTGAACCTACCTCTTAGTGGCTTTCTTTCTCTTGGCTAGGAACTTTGAGTATGCCTCCACCTTGATTCCTTCTTCTAGGTTTTCTCTTGAACCACCAATTCACAAGAATTTCTCTAAGTTTCTCTCTAAATTCTCTCTAGCTCTTTATATCTCCCAACACTTAGGATTTTTGACAAATGAGGAGATGAATTGGGAGATTGCGCGCTATTTATAGAGAAATCATTAACCAATTAGCTAGGATATTAACCAAGGGTAAAAGTGAAGTTGGTGAAAAGTTCCACCAACTAACACTATTCTTACATTATTCCTAGTACTCACATAATCACCCCCCCCCCGGATCTTACTTGTGAGCTCAATTAGCTAAAAAAACTCAGCATTAGGCAAGGGGAAAAGGGAGTGGTTGGTTGGGAGGGGTATTAGGGCTAGGCTATGTTTTTTATTTACCTATTATACAAAGTGCTACCAAGTGTAGGTCTATATACACACATATATGTATATATACTTATATACATACTCCCACATATATACCTACATGTAAATGTGTATAAATACATATATCTACCATCCATACATTGCACATTGGGCTAAATCTCAAGCTAAATTAAATTGGGCTAGGTGCAAATGCTAGTACACTATGGACTCTAACATTATTCTAGTACATCAATTGTTTGGGCCACACTTCCCAACTCTTGCAAGCATGTCACATTAATAAGGTTGGGCTTGGATATACCCTAGGTTCCATACTTCATTAAGTTATCCGATAATTAATCTCATTAAGAAATTAATTATACCACAAAAGGCTTAACACTTATGCATAATTAATCATACCAAGCTTTTCGTCATTATTAATATATTTCTTAACCCTCTCATACATGATTCAATTTATATTGAATTATTAGTCTCATGTCACACACACACACACACACACATATATATATATATATATATATATGCACACAAATAATTGCAAATACCTTTTTTTTTATTATTGAAGTTATTTATTAAAATTCTCGGGTATTACAGACATGTTATAGATTCAATTGATCATCAGGCCTCGGACTATTCCAAAATGGTTTGGACGTGGTAAAATTGAAGAAGCTGGTGAAAGACCTGATGTTTAACCATCTGAAGGATTTGGCCGATGTAATACCCGTAAATTTATAAATAATATTAATATTGAAATTAAAAATATTTGAATATTTATGTTGAAATACACATATATATTTATGAGTGTCTTGAAATGTGATAATTCAATTTAAATTGGATCAAGTATGTGATAAGTAAGTATAGTGGTAGAAATGATAATGAGCTTAATTTAAACTTATGTGATATGCCTAGTGTGACATAATGATGGACTAAGAAATGGTTTAATTAAATTAATGAATGAATGATTAAATAATGTGAAGGACTAATTATTGTTATTATTTTAGTTAATTATTTAATATGTGCAATTACATGTGTTGTGTGGTTATATAAATATTTAATGCAATAAACTTGTCTCATGTATAAAATATAAGATGTGATATTATAATGTGAATAATTATTATATAAGACTATATGTTAAAAATAAGTTTGAGTTATCGTTGACTTATTCATATTCTAACCTTAAGTTTTGATGATGATTTGTATTTTATACTAAATTCTCTACCGTGAAATTTCAAGAATTTGATAAAAGAATCCTTGATGACTTGTTCTAGAGATTGAAGGCATTTGATTCCTAGGATTTTATGTAAGGTCATTTACATTAATTAATTTTTAATCAAGGCTCTAGGATATTTTATATGCATTTAATATGATAAAATGAAAGCTTAAAATTAAAAAAATAAAAAATAACCTGGCCTTAGCATGTTAAAATTTGGTGATTATCTAAATTAATATTTTTGGATAGTGCCTTGTGTAGTATTGATTGATTTTAAAGTTAACTTGATTGTGTATATAACAAATCAAGGAGTTTAAAAATCATGATAATACTAAACACGTGGAAACAGTTTGAAGACATTATGATTATAACTTTGTTAAAATGTTTATATATTCAAAGAAATCTCTATTAAATTTACTAAATTGCAGTACATAGCACCATAGCATAACATTTGTTATTCTCAAATTGTAACACATGTCCTATCTAATTAATGTGTTTATTCATTACTTCAATTTTAATATTATCACTACTTAATTATTATCTCCTAAAATCACTATTTTTTAATCAAAATTAATATTTTGAATTTATAATCCCTAAATCACTACAAATCTAAACTGCCTCTTGATAACGCGTCAATGCTTACGATATTATCCTTTCTAATTTAATTATTATCTCCTAAAATCACTACTTTTTGTGATATTATCATTAATGAGCTATTATTATTACTCTCTCTATTTATTTAACCTAATTTTCTTTACTATGAATACAACATAATATTATACCATTTATAAGTATATTACAACATAATATTATACCGCTTAAAACATTTAAAATAAATTTAAAATAACAAATGATATCAATCATAACTTACCATGTTGATTTTATAATCCCCAAAATCCACTACTTTTCTAAACATAATTATTATATCCTAAAATCACTATTTTTACGATATTATATCACCATAATTATACCATACATTATATATAATACATGTATGGTATAATATTTTAATACATGTATATAACAAAATAACAAAAACACCACCTATCTAAACTATGTAGATATTATCATTACTAATTAAATTATATTACAAACATAATATTATACCATTTATAATTATATTACAACATAATATTATATAGTTTAAAATATTTAAAATAAAATTAAAATAACAAATTATATCAATCATAACTTACTATATTGATTTTATAATCCCTAAATCAATACTTTTTCAATCTAAACGGTTTTTATATTATTGTTACTTAATTATTATCTCCTAAAAGCACTACTTTTTAATCTCACATTAATATTTTAATTTTATAATCTCATAAATCACTACAAATCTAAATTTATTTGATAATGTTAATCGCTCTAATATTATCATTACTAATTTAATTATTATCCCCTGAAATCACTATTTTTTTAATCCCAAATTAATATTTTGAATTTATAATCCCCTAAATCACTACAAATCTAAACCATTTTGGTAATGTTAATTTTTCTGATATTATTATCTTTAATTTAATTATTATCTCCTAAAATTACTACTTTATGATATTATCATTACGGCTGAATGACACTTATGTCACTCCAAGTTGCCACTCATTTTTAAAGTCGTCCCTAAATTCAATTATTGTCAGTTAGGTCCTTAAAGTGTCATTTTGTTGGCGTTTCCTTTCCTTTAGTCCAATTTAACCTCAATCCGACCCATTTTGACCCAACTCGACCCAGTTTGACCCAACCCAAAATTTAATATTTTAGTTTAAAATAATAATTATATTTAACATTTAAAATATATATATTTAATATTTTTAAAAAATAATTTGAAAATAATAATTATTATATTTAATATTTTAAAAAATGTTTTTTATATTTAAAATAAAATATTTTTTTAAAAAAGTTAAAAAGATAATTATTATTATTATTATAAGGAAAAATATTAGAAACTTTAATTTTTTTCAAAAAAATGAGTAAAGTTTCATAAAATATAGATTCAAAAAAATTACCTAAGAAAATTAAATATAATTATTATTTTAAACTTATTTTAAAAATAATTTTATATTTTAAAATATTAAAACTTTGGGTTGGGTCAAATTGGGTCGGATTTGTTCAAAATGAGTCGAGTTGAGGTCAAATTAGGCCAAAGGAACGAAAACGCCAATAAAATGTCACTTTAATGACCTAATTGATAAAAATTGAACTTTAGGGACGACTTTGAAAGGAGGTGACAATTTGAAGGTACAGAAGTGTCATTCAGTCGAAATTGAGTTATTATCATTACTCTCCATTATTTAACCTAATTTCTCCCTATAAATATATACCAGCTATTACGCAACAACTAATGCTACAAACAATTCTAAATACTGTTGAAAGTGCAAATGAGTTATATAGAGACCTTCAGATTATGGTGACAGTGTATTCAATGAGAGGGGCTATGGCTTCATTTTGTGGACTATATATATCTCACGATGTTTATATTTATTGCTTCTTCATCTATTGCATTCTATTATCTGGATTGTGGTTTTGCATGATTTGTTAAGTACTATCATCCGGTAAATTATTTTTATCATCATTAATATTTTTTTTTGGCATTATGATAATACCGTGAGTGCCTCTACAATTGACAAAAATAGACAAAAAAATAATGAGGCAATGTATTCATTTTTTAAATATAACATTGTGTTATTTTGACACGGTGCTATACTGCTATGTTTTTAGATATGATGTTTGTTTGACATGAAGATCCAACATAATTATTAATGCTCGTGCATGCTTTTCAGTTTCCGCATGAACATGTAATTTTCCTTAAGATCTGATGACCGAAACTGGGACATTCTTCATCTGTTTTTTCTTTCGTTTGGATGTTTGAATTCTGGTGCAAGTAAGCATATATGAGACATGAACTCTTTAAAATTCATAAAGTACCTGTGTTAGATATTTGAGGCTTGGTGAGGTTTATGTAATGTGTAATATATACTTCAAATATTTTACTAACAATAATATCAATGTAACAACTCGATGATATTGTGCATTACATTTTCTAAATATTTGTTATTGCTTATATAGACACACACACACAACTTTTATATAATGTCCTAGGATTTAGTGATCAGATTAAATCTGTGACGCCCCCAAAATTAGGTATACGTCACCTATCTTGGGTCGCCACTTACATGGTACATAAATTCAAATACAACTTACTAATATAACTGCCGTGGTACAATACGACATAAAAACTATGAGTTTGAATACAAATATTGTCTACTAGATATTATACAAACTCAAAAGGAGTCCTCATTACAACTATTATCACACTATTTCACGTAATAGTGAGGACTACTAATGCTATCCTCTCGGACCATTACTCCGCTCCCAGACTAAGTCCAAATTTATGTTCTCATTTCACGAAGAGAACGGTGAAAGAAAGGGTGAGCTCAACTAACCTAGTAAGAAATATTATGACTAAGATAATGCGTAATAAATTATCATTAGCCTTCAACAAAGTTTAAACCGATAAAATACAATAGACAACCAGGTTTAATCATAGCCGAATATGCAATCCATTAAAAGATTCAAGTAGAGAATAAAATCTACTATCTTTTAGGTTTTAAAAGGTTTTTCATCATCATATAGCCGAGACTCCTTTTTAATAAATAATACACATCATCGAATCACCCCTCGCACTACTGCCAAGGATATTCATCAAATTATCAATGGTCATGACTATACCGAATCACCCCGGTCATAATCATACCAAAAACTATCCATCAACGCATTATTACGTGCCACCGAGGACTTTTATCACATCATTTATAACAAGCCATGATTATACCAATGATCCTCGGTCATAATCATACTAAGTTCATCTATACACGTAAGTCAAGATAACATAATATAACATGAGGATGATGATAATGACATAATAATTCAATAAAACAAGTTCAAGAATTATTTTATCCGTGAATTATTAACGTCCAAATTGTCAAAATGATACTGTTTTGTAGAGTAAAATTCAAGAATGATCAGAAGAATATTTCCATGAAAAGATACTGGATGAAACGCAAATATCAAGGATATTCTACTAATTTCATGGAGTATAGAAGTCAAAGTTTTAACCAACCGGGTATAATAAAGAATGGAATAACAAAAGAAATCACCATGCATGCGGTATTTAGCATAGATGAGTTATTCCAACAGTAATAATAATAACGGAACCAAAATCGTGAAATTCACACCAACAGGATGTTCCAACGAATAATAAAGATGGAACCAGATCCGGTGTAAAACACACACGATAGGATATTCCAACAGAATGATAAAAAGCGGAACCAGTCCCAGTATAAAACACACGCATGGGATGTTCCAAATGAATAATAATAAAGATTTTAAACAGGTCCGGTAAAACACACGCATGTGGATGTTCCAACGTAATAATAGAAGAATGTCACCAAGTATAGGGTAAACCACGATACAAAGTTTATTCCAATGTAATAATAAGCAATGGAATAACAACAGCTCTCTTCATGAATAAGAAAGAATAACACCCTTTTACGGGTAGAACAAATAATATTCCCTACCTTAGAAGAACCTAATATTGGCAAGGTGAAGTAGCGAATACTTTTCTTCTTTCTCTATATAGTTTCTCTCTCAGAGTTTCAATTGAATTAAGTGAAAATAATGAAGCACTAGGCCTCTATTTATAGAAGATTTCTAGCTTAGCACCTACCATATGAAAAGGCAAGTGGCTTGACGACTGGTGATGTGAAAAGAAAAGTGGTTCGACGCCTGTAATATGAAACGACAAGTGGTTCGACACCTGTAATGTGAAACAACAAGTGGTTTGACGCCTGTAATGTGAAACGGTAAGTGGTTTGACGTCTGGTAAAAGTAATTACTATTGACGAAGGTAATTACTATTCACAAGGGTAATTACTATTGACGAGGGTAATTACTATTGACGAAGATAAATACTATTGACAAAGGTAATTACTATTCACAAAGGTAATTACTATTGACGAAGGTAATTACTATTCACAAAGGTAATTACTATTCACAAAGATAATTACTATTGACGAAGGTAATTACTATCGATTTAAGAGACTCTTAGATGATGACATATATGGGCCCCCATAAAATAATCAAACTTACCACAAATGTCTCATAATGAGACTCTTTATATACATCAAGGATTGAATAAATATTACCACAAATCATTTTATTTTTAATCAACACATATTTAATCTTTCAACAATTATTAATCATTTATAACTTGTCGTCTCAATTATTGATTTAATACTATAACATATTATACAAAATGATAATTGTGACAATAATTGAATCAATAATATAAGAGATATGATGCAAAGAATTATCAGTAGCAATAATTGAGCATAACCGAGTGACTTCTCACGTAAAGCATCAATAATCAATATCGTGTGCTACTATACAACTACGCCAGACATCGTACTTTTACTACCAGGTAGTTCAACAGTTTTAACGGTAACACCTCTGCCGTTATTTTTATAGAAAGATAATTTTGTCGTTTTCTAACTACGACAATACTTCCGTTGTGGGGTCCACCAATGATTGAGCCGTCGTACGAATATTCCCCGATAAAAAGAATATTCCCCGACCAAACGAATATTTTATAACAACTTGCATACTTTGCAAAATTTATAAATACTACCCACAACTATAATATTATCTTAAATTCACACCATAATATTAAAAAAATTATTTCGACAAAATTTAAATCTTTATTGATAAAATCTGGGGTCTCACAATCTCCCCTCCTTATGGAATTTCGCCCTCGAAATTAGGGTACGTACCTGGTATGATAAAGAGGTGAGGATACCTTGAATACCTTTATCGTTGAAAACATTAAATTCATCTTTGCAATCCGGCCAAAGATATTTATTCACAATTCATCTTTTTGCACTACAGCCAAAGATATACAAATCATAAAACCAATAATGCCGAGAGCGCAGCTTAATAGTATCACGACCACGAATTATCCATCCATGCACCAATCGCCAAGGATATTCGTGTTTTCATTACTGATCATGATTATACCGAATAATCCTTGGTCATAATCATACCAAGTCTATCAATGCACTACTACCAAAGATGACTTTTACCACATCCATGAATTAATATTTCATTCTTTGAGACTCATTTCAATAATTAATCCATATCATCGAATCATCCCCGCACTACGTGCCAATGATATTCATTAATATCACGACCACGAATTATCCACGACTACGACCAAAGATAATCGTGTATTCATTAAGATCACGACCACAAATTATCCATGCACTACTACCAAAGATAATCGTGTATTCATTAGTATCACGACCACAAATTATCCATGCACTACGGCAAAGATAATCGTGTTTTCAATTACGGTTATGATTATACCCAAACAATCCACAGTCATAATCATACCAAGTCCATCTATGCACTACAAAGCCACATACGACTTTCAACATAATATAAACATGAGGATAATGATATAAAGAATCAATCAAATGAGATAAATGATAAATATTAAACATTTATAATATAATTTATCCAGATTCAAGAATATCCTAATGTTATCAATCACTTAATAATCTCATAATCTAATATCATTTAATATTATAACAATATTTTAATCACTTCTTAAATTTATAAATAATTTATCTCAATTGTTTACGCTTTTACCATATAATGCATTTAATCATTCAAAAATGCCATACTCATAAGATATCATCACCAATTATCAAATCCTCATCAAAATATGCATATATTCTATATAGGATTCTCTAGCCATAAAATCCTATTTTCAACTTTGTTACTTCACATAACATATTTAACTCATATATTTCAGTAATTAAACTATTTTCATGAAAATACCAAATCAATCCCAAAAATATTTCTTTTCTCGGTTTTAGCATAATATAGTCCCATAATAAAATATATTTTTCTCGAATTTTAAAATTCATTTACTATTTTTCAAAAATCAATTTCTAATTAATTCCTTAAGAAATAAGCTACCTCAAGTTAAACTCCAAAATTCCCAAATCATGGCAGGACCTTACACATGTTAACGTGAGCTTCTAGTTTAAATTTCATGGTCATCTGAGTTATAGAACTCCCAGTTATAGCGTTTTTCAATCGAAAAACCTAAATATTGAAATAGTCATAACTTGCTCATTTTAAGTCGAATGAGCTCATTTTTGGACAGGAGGTACTTTATACCATATAACTTCACGTCCCAAAAGGCCAGAATTTTTATCATAATTTAAGTGGTCAAAACAGCCTGTCTAAAATCATGGCAGCAGCTTTTTCTTGGTTTTTTGCAGCTTTGCACTCTTTTGCTAAAATCAGTCCACACAAAAAATCTACAACACCTTTTCCAGTAATTCCACTTGGATTAGTTAGGTAACTCATAGATCTAACTCTAGGACTTGACCACACTCAAAAATTCAAAATATAATAGGAGATATGGTAAATTGAATTTCATGTTACATTTTTCACCAAAACCTGATTTTCAACTCTTTGTGATTTCTAAGAAACTTTCATGTTTTCACATACTAACCAACATAACTCATCTTAAAACTTACTAATACTTCATATACCCATGATTTTCATCAGTTCTATGCTTTTATTATGACTTTCATCATAAACCACGAAAAACTGCTCATTTTAGTTGAAGAAATATTTGAGGGTTTAAGAAATGAGTTTTATCTTGGGTCAATACAAAATTCGATTTCACGCTCTAGGGTAGGCTAGGAAATTTTCAAGAATACGTCAAGAAATTTATTAATGATAGAAATATCATTCAAAACTACTACTCTTATCCAAGACTTGGATAGTACGTTACATTGATACCAACCGTGACTTTCATCCCAACTTTGGATAAAGACGTCACAATGACACCTTACATAAATGTATAGTCAAAAACCATTTTAGAAATTAGAATCTTTGGGAAGTGCTCAAGGAAACCTTCAGTACATGGGAGGCCATGCTTCTAGGTTATGATAGATATCATATGGCCACGAATTATCCTTGGTTTACCCAATAGACCCCAAAGAAAAATGAGAAGATTACTATCATATTCTTCCCAATGGTGAGTCTTCTCTTGATTTATCATTATCTCCACTGCCTCAAATTGAGAATTATACTTCAAACAAACACCAAGATCATATAGGTAGTGCTCAGTAAATATACTCGAAGAAGTGGATGAGCACAACCCCTGCTTTTATGATGACACGAGGTTGTATGTCATTAGACATCTTGTATGATAGTGGCAAAACACTCTTCCAACGTTGGGTTAGCCTCACCCTAGTTGATTCACCAATATAACTACTAAATGATGACCACTTTGCTCTATTCCACAGTTATTCCCCGCTCAACCTAGCTACACTCTTATTACCTGAAAGGAATTGTGAAGCAAAAGGGTTAATTAATATATCAAATATTATCCCTATACTCTGACCGACCAATTAAATACCAAATAAATTTAGGTAGGTCATACTAGCGAAGTAATTCCCCGTCTCTCCCCTCCTAGTACTATTCTCACATCTTAGCCAGGGATCATATCCTAAGCTCGATATTGTTGTGGCGCCCCAAAATTAGGTATACGTCACCTATCTTGGGTCGCCACTTACATGGTACATAAATTCAAATACAACTTACTAATATAACTCATGGTATGCAATCGACATAAATCGTGAGTTTGAATACAAATATTGTCTACTAGATATTATACAAACTCAAAAGGAGTCCTCATTACAACTATTATCACACTATTTCACGCGAATAGTGAGGACTACTAATGCTATCCTCGGACCATTACTCCGCTCCCACTCGTCTCCCCAATATATGTTCTCATTTCACAAGAGAAACGGTGAAAGAAAGGGTGAGCTCAACTAGCCCAAAGAAGAAATATTATGACTAAAATAATGCGAATAAAATATCATTAGCCTTCAACAAAAGTTAAACCGATAAAATACAATAGACAACCAGCTTTAATCTGCATGGAATATGCAATCCATTAAAAGAGTCAAGTAGAGAATAAAATCTACTATCTTTTAGGTTTTAAAAGGTTTTTCATCATCATTATAAATGAGACTCGACTTTAATAAATAATACACATCATCGAATCACCCCGCGCTTTTACTACCAAGGATATTCATCAAATTATCAATGGTCATGACTATACCGAATCACCCCGGTCATAATCATACCAAAACTATCCATCATCGCATTACGTGCCACCGAGGACTTTTATCACATCATTTATAACAAGCCATGATTATACCGAATGATCCTCGTCATATAATCATACTAAGTTCATCTATACACGTAAAGTCAAGATAACATAATATAACATGAGGATGATGATGTGATGACATAATAATTCAATAAAACAAGTTCAAGAATTATTTTATCCAGAATTATTAACGTCCAAATTGTCAAAATGATACTGCTTTTGTAGAGTAAAATTCAAGAATGATCGGAAGAATATTTCCATGAAAGAGATCTTTGGATGAAAACGCAAATATCAAGGATATTCTACTAATTTCATGGAGTATAGAAGTCAAAGTTTTAACCAACCGGGTATAATAAAGAATGGAATAACAAAAGAAATCACCATGCATGCGATTGTGATGACAGTGTTATTCCAATGAATAATAATAATCTAAACGTGTCGTGAAATTCACACCAACAGGATGTTCCAATGAATAATAAAGATGGAACCGGATCCGTGTGTAAAACACACATAGGATATTCCAACGAATGATAAAAAGCGGAACCAGTCCCAGATAAAACACATGACGGATGTTCCAACAGAATAATAATAAAGATTTTAACCAGTCCGTGTAAAACACACGACATGATGTTCCAATGTAATAATAGAAGAATGTCACCAAGTATAGGGTAAACCACGTATACGAGTTATTCCAATGTAGAATAATAAGCAATGGAATAACAACAGTTCTCTTCATGAATAAGAAAGAATAACACCCTTACGGGTAGAACAAATAATATTCCCCTACCTTAGAAGAACCGAATATTGGCAAGGTGAAGTAGCGAGAATACTTTTCTTCTTTCTCTATATAGTTTCTCTCTCTGAGTTTCAAAGTGAATTCGTGAAAAATAATGAAGCACTAGGCCTCTATTTATAGAAGATTTCTAGCTTAAAGACCTACCATATGAAAAAGCGCAAGTGGCTCATGACGGTAGGTGATGTGAAAAGAAAAGTGGTTCGGCCGCCGTAATATGAAACGACAAGTGGTTCGACACAGTAATGTGAAACAACAAGTGGTTTGATCCTTTGAATGTGAAACGGTAAGTGGTTTGACGTCTGGTAAAAGTAATTACTATTGACGAAGGTAATTACTATTCACAAGGGTAATTACTATTGACGAAGGTAATTACTATTGACGAAGATAAATACTATTGACAAAGGTAATTACTATCGACGAAGGTAATTACTATTCACAAAGGTAATTACTATTCACAAAGGTAATTACTATCGACGAAGAGACTCTTAGATGATGACATATGGGCCCCCATAAAATAATCAAACTTACCACAAATGTCTCATAATGCACTTTTTATATACATCAAGGATTGAATAAATATTACCACAAATTATTTTATTTTAATCAACACATATTTAATCTTTCAACAATTATTAATCATTTATAACTTGTCGTCTCAATTATTGATTTAATACTATAACATATTATACAAATGATCTTTGTGACAATAATTGAATCAATAATATAAGAGATATGATGCGTGAATTATCAGTAGCAATAATTGAGCATAAGCGAGTGACTTCTCACGTAAGCATCAATAATCAATATCGTGCTTCTACTATACAACTACACGACATCGTATTTTTTTACTACCGCGTAGTTCAACAGTTTTAATTCAGAATACCTCTGCCGTTATTTTTATAGAAAGATAATTTTGTCGTTTCTAACTACGATAATACTTCCGTTAATAGGGTCCACTTAATGATTGAATAGTCGTCACGAATATTCCCCGATAAAAGAATATTCCCCACCAAAACGAATATTTTATAACAACTTGTGCATACTTTCAGCAAAATTTATAAATACTACCCACAACTATAATATTATCTTAAATTCACACCATAATATTAAAAAAAATTATTTCGACAAAATTTAAATCTTTATTAATAAAATTTGGGGTCTCACAAAATCTATACTTGAATATGTATTTGCGCACAAAATTTTGACCCATCTCTATGTAACATATGCTACCAAAATTTGATCATCGAACAACAATCTATCATCTTTTTATTATATTTTAATTTATTAATTACACGTATAAATTTATTATTAACAAAATATATATTTTCACCGCAACGCGCGGATTTATATCTAGTCCTAATCTAATTGGATTGTTGATAATCATGATACTTAACTGCCGTGTGGAAGCAGTTTAAAAGTCTTGGAAACCTTATTCTTCGGAATATGTGATATATCTTATCAATGGGTCACTCTTTTCAAATGTAATGATTAGGTGCAAAATATTCACCTGATTCATATATATGATGAATATCCTCATTATCATATATATGATATTCTCTCTATAATCCTCAACGGGTATTATTTAAGTATTTGGAGATATATCTTAAACGGAAAGATACAAAAGTAGTTTGGAGATATATCTTAGACAGGAAGATATATCTTCCGTATATTTCTAAACAGACTTTATCTAAAACACTGAGTAAACGTAAATAAGATATTGAAAGATATTTTATTCAAGTACATCAGTAAAAATTTGTCTGGCCTATAAAAAGACTTGTTCTATCTCAGCCATATCACGAGTTATTAATTGCACTAAACTGAAGCAAAGAAGCATTCTATTATTTTGGTGTGATTAAAACAGTTGTTGCGCAGTCTGATATTTGTCAACTTAATTCTGTGATCTTTAAACTGGTGATATCTCTTTACTTTTTGATCATTGTATTCATAGTTGAGCCTTGCATTGTGAATTGATTAATTGCTTTGATCATAGACCTCTATATTTGTAATCTTATTTTTTATTTAGACCAAGTGTAGTCTAAAGGTTATCTAATCTGTGTGGATTAGAGATTGTACAAACAGGTTCAAAGAAGCATAGGTACTTAAGAGTGCATAGGTTCACAAGGAGTAAAAGTGCTCAATAGAATTTAAGTGTTCAAGTTTTTGAAAGAATCTATTTTGTAAAAGAGTAACTTTCTAATTCAAAGAAATAAATAAAGTGAGTCTCCAATACTAGTTAGTATTGAACGTGGAGTAGACTACTATTATAAAGGGTAATAGTTGAACCACGTAAAAAATCTTGGTGTCCATTTAATTATTTATGTTTATTTTGTTTGCTCACTAGATATTATTTAAATTGAATTGAAAAATATAAATTGGATATTTTGATTATCTTAAGAAAAACTATAAACATTTAGTGTTATAATATTTTTTTAAGATTGTCAATTCAGTAAACTGTATTCGTAAAATAGAAAACGGTAGTGTCAATTCAGTATGTTGAATCTATTAATCCAGTAAGCTGAATTCAATATAAAGAAGAAGTTTGACTTAAATTAAAAATTGGTCATAGTTTGTTCTCACACTTATTCAAACCCCCCCCCCCCCCTCCCCCTTCTAAGTGTGCCTATGTAACAATCCAGAATTTTATTTATAATTTTAAATATTTATTGAATTAAATAAATATTTTAATTAATGTGTTTGTTGTTTAGTAGATATTTGTTGGATTATTTATTAGTAAGTAAATAATTTGTGAGTTATAGAAATTAACTTAATTAAGATTTAAATTTATGAGATAATACTCTAATTTAACTCAATAACTAAATTAGAGAGTTATTAAGGATTATATGGTTTGTTATAATGTTATTTAATTTAATTTTTGTAATTAAAGTGATGTGTTAATTTATTAAATAAAATTATAATTATAATGAAAATTATAATTTTATTGTATTTATTTATGTGGTAAATGGATTTAATAAATTGTTATTAGATTTTATTTAATTTGAGTATGAGAATTTATTTAAATAAAGTGTGACAATAAATATGACTTATGAAAATAGATTAAAAGAGTTTTAATTTGGTTTTACCAAACAAAACCTTAGAGTTTTTTTTAAATTCTTATTTTAATCTTGTTTTGCCAAATAAGGCTTAAGGAATGATTAAGTCATTATTTTAATAGGTTTTGCCAAACAAGGTCTTATGGCTTTTAAGTTTAAAATAAAAAATAACTGATAGGTATTTAGTAGCCTTATTATTATACGTCAGTTTATTTTTTTTATGTTAGCGTTTGTTTTAGTTTTAAGTTGTCTTAAGTCTAAGAAAGAACAGAAGGAAGAAAGAAGAGAGGAAGAGAAGAAGTTCTCTATAATTTGAGAGAAGGAATTTGTGAGGGTTATGGAAGGAAGAAACAAGAAGATTGTTCAAAATTTTATAGCTAATCAAAGGTAATAATCTAATTTTTAGTTTTTTTGTATTATAGTTCTTAAGTTTTCTTTGAAAAGTTAGATTTCTATGGTTAGATTGTTAAGAGATTGATCATATATGTTAATTAGTATGTATAATTTGTTATACGTAATCTATAACAGGTTTTCATGTAATCAAATTCGTGGAAACAAGTGTTAGATGAAAAAATTTGATTTATTGCTTAGTATATGTATTTTGGTCTATTTTGAGGCTTAAATTGATGGTTAGATTATGTTTATAATCTGAAATTGATAATAGATGTGATTAGTACGTCGAAAAACGAAAAGAATGCAACTTGAACGAACCAATTTAGTTGAGAAACGAATTCGTAGTGAATGAATTCGCTAAATTTGTTGAACATGAACAATTATTATGAACATGAGTTGTAAATCCATATTTGGGTTAGTTAATGTTTATGTTAGTTGATGGGTAATTCGTATGTTGTAGCTTTATGAGTTATGAATCCATAGAATCGAAAACGGACTAATTTGGATGTATATAACTCAAGTTATGAAGGTTAGAAGGAATATTTGGCATGATAGTTCATAACAGAGAACAAAATCCGATTCGCAGCAGCTATGCCCACCCCGGCGGGCTATTTTTAAGGCATAACCCCCGCCCCAGCGGAGTGTGTGTGTTCTGCAATGACTGATTTGATCTATTTTGGTAAAACGGCCATAACATTTTCATACGAACTCAGATTGAGGTTATTCAAGATGATCCAGAACGAGGAAGAATAGACCTACAACTTTTAGGCTTTAAGTTTTTCAATTTGAGGTCGGCAACAGTAGTCAAAATGGTCATTTTTAGGACTGTTGTGTTTTCGAAGGCAAACGGAGGGCGTCAGGCATGCACGTATGCAAGTATAGTGCTCTTGACGACCAAAGATGTTGTTCTAAGTTGTAGAACATGAATATTATGAAATATAATGATGATTAACATTAATAAATGATTTATTAGATAAGTTGTATAAGCATACTAAGCACACACATGAGAGACAAATCGGGCGTGTGACGAATGAATGTCGAAACGTCGTGATAAGTGTTAATGAACGTAAAAAGTGTTTTAAATCAAATGAAATGAATATTATAAGATATTGAATAGGGTTAATATAAAACTAATAAGTAGTCCTAGCAAGACTTAAGCACTTGAATGAACTTCAAATATGAAAGATATAAGTTGAAAGTTAACACAATCAAATTGAACATTGTGTATTGATTAATAGGAAGGGTTATAGGACGTAAATTAAAGTTTACATTACAACTACTATGCGTTGCTATGTGACTAATAGTTGATGTGCATGATTATATAATTGTGTAGGGCACGTGAAGTGCAGATATCTGTAAGCTGTTAAACTGTTATTGGTAAACAATGATCAAGGCAAGTCTTTCGGTTCCTATTTGCTATGTGAACTAACTGTTTTAAATCTTTATTACAAAGAGCATGATGTGTTATATATATATGTTGAATGTATGAAATGTTAAAGTCAACTTATGACTACGTTGATTGAGTAAAGCATGTTGATTGAGTAAGGAACTCAATCTTTATACTTGTTATATGAACTGTAACATATATGTTATGTTAGTCCAATATTTGTGAGATATATATTGAGCAAGTTAATATGTGCTACGTGATGCATGAAAACTGTTAGATTTTGTTAGGCTGTCGAGCTCAACCTTGCAAATAACCACTTTTGCAGGTTCAGGATTCAAGGTAAAGTTATGTGTTACTTGAAAGACATGAATCAGATGTGATACTTGAAGATTTATACATTTTGGTTGTGTTACTATTACTTGAACCATGTTTAAGGTTCCGAATAATGTATTAATGTTGAATTGTAATATCGTTTTGGCGATGTAAACTATTGTAGTATTAAAATGATTTTGAGCTATCTAGATGTAAAGGTTGAAAGTTCTGGGAACGAGAATAATTTGTAATAGAAAATTTTAATTATTCCACAGATTTCAATGGTTGTATTATCATTTAATGATGTAAAATTAGAGGTTGAATGTATTATAAATGACTGAAGTCGAGAATTAAATTGTATGAATTTTGGGGTCGTTACAGCTTATCTGGATTTCAGTTATGTAAATTACTAAGCTTGTATAAAGATGTCTTGTGTGGCATAATGGTTCGTGGTGAATCAATTAAATGTGTATTTTAAAAGTATGGAAGAAAATTAATTTTAAGGAAATAAATGTTTGATATTAATTATCATTATAATATTTGGGTGTAATTGAAATAATAAGTTTTATAGAAAATAATGGGTTGTTAGTACCCAACTAGTTTTTATTCTAAATCAATTCAAATATTAATTGGACTAACCCAATGTACATCGATTATATGATTATTTATATATATTAAAGTATATGTATTGTGACGCCCCCAAAATAGGTAACCAAATACATGGTACAGAATTTAAATACAACTTCCTTATACAATATGACAAAAACGTAGCTGAGAGTTTTAACACGAATATTGTCTTCTTGATAATATCCATACTCAAATGAAGTCCTCATTACAAAAATTATTACACTATTTCACAAAATAGTGAGGACTACTAAAGCAACCATCTGGACGGTCACTCTATTTCCTGACTAGTCCCAGCTATATTTTCATTTCTTGAAGAGAACAATGAAAGCAAAGGGTGAGCTCAACTAGCTCAGTAAAAAATATTATGACTAAGATAATGCAGAATAAGTTATTGTTAGCCTTCAACAGTGTTAAATTGATAGAATATAATAAACAATAAGTTTAACTGCAGTGAAATAAACAATCCATTAGAAGAGTCAAGTAGAGCATGATATCTACTATATTCTATGATTTAAAAGTTTATCAACAATTTTATCGTTGAGACTCTCCTTAATAAATAATCCACATCACTGAATTATCTATGCACTATGGGCCAATGATATTCATTAGTATCACATCCACGAATTATCCATGCACTACAGGTCAAGGATAATCGTGTTATCACCAATGGTCATGGTCATGCCAAACAATAATTTATCTTTGCTGTAAGACCCCATCTTATTATGAATAAAAATTAAATTTTCTCTATTTATTATCTTGAAATAATAAGGAGTTAATTTGATATAATACTTTGGTTATGGGTGAAATGTGCAAATTTTACAAAATAAGCAAGTGGTTATAAAATATTCATTTTTTTTGTTGGAGAATATTCGTTTGGTCGTGGAATATTCTTGTTGTCGGGAAATATTCGTACGACGGCGCAGCCATTCGTGAGCCTCATAATAGAATAACTGCTTCGGATGAAGAAAATGACAAGTTTGAGTTTTTATAAATAACTTGCCGAAGTTGTTATTCTTATTAACACCGCTGAATACCGTGGTTTAAAATACGATGAATACACGGTCGCATTGCAAGATTACCGGTATTACAAATATTTTTGAATTATTAATTCTTACGTGAAGAAGCACTTTACTCAATAATTATTACGATAATTACTTTTCAATATTTTATTTTATTGATTTAATAATTGTTGCGTTGATATTTTATATTATTGTTGTTTCAATAATTGTCACTGCACAGTATTTTCCATTATCAGATCAATAATTCATATTATTCGAATAATATTATTAGATAACATTATTAGAAATATCTAGAAAGTTCTGTCTAAGGAGAGGTTTGGTCACCTGATTGCGCGCCAGTAAGGAGAAATCCTTATCGGAAAGCCCCCTCTTTCCTAGGAACGGCCTGGTTGTCATAATTATGATTCTGTAATATTATTTGAGAATAATTAATTATTAATTTATATGATAAGGAAATATTAATTTTATAATTGATGGATATATTTATTTTATGTGGATATAATTGAAGGAATTAATGTTGAGGTATTTTTGTCGGAATGGAGGTATGAAAAATTAAATCACTGTTCTTGAGATATATCAAGTGAGTTATAATTTTTAATTAAACCAGTCAGATATCGTTGTGATTTTTGGATATGTTATACATATAAGACCGAATTTTATGAAATAAAAGTATTCAATTTTTCTATAATTACTATTCAAGAAATGGTTAAATTGATAAAAGTTAAAGTTAAGGGTGATATATGAATTTTTTTCAAAATACACAAGTGGTTATAAAATATTCATTGTTGTCGGGAATATTCGTTTGGTCGTGGAATATTCTTTCCGTCGGGAATATTCGTATGCGACGGTAAAGACCCATTTATGGGCTCCATAATGTAATAACCGCTTACGATGAAGAAAACGACAAAATTAAGTTTTTATAAATAACGACGTAATCGCTATCAAATAACACTTGTTGGAATACCGGTTGGTAAAATAAAGTAATACGCGTTGTTGCGAAGAGCATTACCATTACACACGATTTTTTGATTATTGATTCTTACGTAAAAGGCACTACTCAATAATTGTTACGATAATTTATTGCTCAATATTTTATTTTATTGATTCAATAATTGATGCGTGATATTTTATATTATTGTTGTTCAATAATTGTCATGCACAATATCTCCATTATCGGATCAATAATTCATATTATTTGAATAATATTATTAGATAACATTATTAGCAATGTCTAGAAAGTTCTGTCGAGGAGGTTTGGTCACCTAATTGCGCGCCCAAGAAGGAGAAATTCTTATTGAAAGCCCCTCTTTCCTGAACCGCTCAGTTGTCAATATTGTGATTCTAATATTATTTGTGAATAATTAATTATTGATTCATATGATGAGGAAAATATTGATTTTATGTGGATATAGATGGAGAAAAATTTTAAAATGACAATTGTTGAAAATTAATATTTTATCTTTTTCTCGATAAAATAATTTATTTAAATATATTATTTTAATAATATATTGATGGTGATATTTTTACAATAAATTCATGGTTTATAAATAGATGAGGTGGAAGAGAAGATAGAATTGGAATTATTTAATAATTATAAATATTTTAATGTATATATATATATATATGCGTATTTGTGTGTGTAAGAAGTGGTGGGGTAAGAGAGAGAAAGTGGGGAAGAGAGAGAGTTAGTGGAGAATTATGGGAAAGGAAGAAAGAGAAAGGGAAGAGAAGGAAATTAGAAAACTTATCCGTATGTAGATTTTGGTCATTTTTCGTTTGGAATTTGGAAAAAATTTCTTCTGTAAAGTTGTAGAGAATTCGATTTCAGGCAGAATGGATATAGAATTCGTATTTTTCTGATAACCGGTTTATTTTCTATGAATTGTTGAAGTTTCAGAAAATAAAATAATTTTTAAATGAGGCGGGCCCCACTTTTTGGTTGGTAATTGAATGCATGTGCTGAATTGTTTTTTTTTTCAAGAGTGGAGGTCTGCTGGGCTGCTGATTTTCCAAGGAGGAGGCGTAGGATAATAATAATAATAATTTATTAATTTAGTCTCCTTTGGCGTTCTAAGCATTTTCCTATAAATAGGCGCTTAGGTTAGAATTGAAAATCACACCAGAAACTTAAGTTTTCTCTCTCAATATTTTGAGCGTATTCTTGTGAGTATTTTGAGTATACTTTGAGTATTTCTATACGGTGCAAGTTCGTTTCAAATAAGTTATTCCAAATGTAAGCATCTTTTTTTGAGGTAAGGGATAGTAAGGGATTTTTAAGGGTGATTATGTTTTTCAGTTTTGTATTTTTTCGGACCTTCAAAAATTCTGGAAAAATTTGAAATGATATTTTGATGAGTTTTGTAGATTGTGTCCAAAAATGGCGATTTTTGGATGTATAGATTAGGAGTTATGGATTTTATGAGAAAAGACTATTTTAAAAGTAACTGCTTATAACTCCTTGTGATTAACTCCAAAATTGATGAAATTTTTATTGGGAGTACATATATATAATATTAGTATACCGTGTAAATTTCAGAATTTTTGGATAAAAGTACAATTTATGATAAATGTTTAAATATTCGGTGGTTTTGGCCATGTGAAAAATAGTAAATGAATTTTAAAAATTCTGAGAAAAATATATATTCAATATGGGACTATATTCTTCTAAATCCCAGAAAATAAATATTTTTGGAACTAATTTGGTATTTTTCATAAAAATATTCTAGTTATGAGTAAATGAATTAAATATGTTATGTGAACTAAGAAAATTGGAAAATATGATTTTATGGCTTGAGAATCATATATGATGTATATGCAGATTTTTGATGAGGGTTTTGGTTATTGGTGATGAAATCTTATGAGTTTGGCATTTTATGATGATTAAATGCATTAATTAGTAAAGTGTAAACAATTTAATTAAATTGTTTATAAGTTTAAGAAATGATTAAAATATTATTATAATATTGATAATATTAGATTATGAGATTTCTAAGTGATTTATAACATTTGGATTAAGGTGTTATAAATATGGATATGAACTTTATTATGAAACTTTATCTCTTTCGTATTAGGAGTTACTTACGCACGATACGAAGACTATGTATTTAATACGAGGTACTATTCACGACAAATTGGTTTCTTCTCCCGACCAAATTATCGTTGATTTATGAATCTTACTCTTAAAATTAAAACCATGTTTTGATTATATTATTTTATATAACATTCTTATAACCCTAATGATGATATTTCTCTTTGACTTGAGTGTAAAGATGGGTAGATTATTGGTATGATCGTGACCATAGGTTCTCTTTGGCCATGAGTGCAAAAGTTGAATTGTTGATTTGGTATGATCATGACCATTGAATTTACAATTGAATATTTTTAGCTTAAGTGCAAAGGTGAATTGATCAACATGGTTATAATTATTGTTATATAACTTCAAATGATTATGTGTTTCTTTAATATATGAATATCTTTAGCACATAGTGCAAAAAAGATGAATTATTGATGAATATCTTTGGCCCGTAGTGCAAAGATGACCTGTTGTTGAATATCTTTGGCTCGTAGTGCAGAGATGACTTGTTGTTGAATATCTTTGGCATGTAGTGCAAAGATGAACTGTTGATGAATATCTTTGGTCGTAGTGCAAAGATGAATTTATTAGTATGATTATGAACATGAATTGTGATTTGGTATAACCATGATCTTTGATGTTTCAGATAAAAAATTATCTTTGTCTGGATGAGAAAAGGAATTTAGAACAAAATTACGATTATGAAGTTATACACGTGATTGTGGACATAAATTGTTGATTGATGTTACTGAGGATAAAACATTGTTGGTGGACTTTTAACATGGAGAAGATAATAGATTTTATGGTCTATTTGACTCTTTTAATGGATTGCTTCGTTCACCGCAACTATGGTTGAAAAGTTTTATCATCTACCATATGTTCTAAATCTACGATTTATTCGATGAAGACTATTGATAATTTATTTATCTTTAGTCATAATATTCTTTTTCGGGCTAGTTGAGCTCACCCTTTTGTTTCACAATTCCTTTCGTGTAATAAAAGTGTAGCTGGGTTGAAGGGGATAACAAGGGAATAGAAACGATGGTCTATAGTTGTTGAGGTTCTCCCTAAAGAGTATGGAAATAATTTTATTGAGGACTTTAGTGTGTTGTATTTTATACATCATTTAATAGTTATTTTGGTGAATTAAATAGGGTGGCCGAAACCAACTTTGGAAGGGTGTTTTGTCACTATCATACAAGATGTCTAATGACATACAAACTCGTGTTATCATAAGACATGGTTGTGTTTCATCCACTTGTTGAGTATATTTACAAGCACTACCTATATAATCTTGGTGTTTGTTTGGAGTATAATACCCAATTAGAGACAAGTGGAGATAATGATATGTCAAGAGAAGACTCACCATTGGGAAGAATATGATAGTAATCTTCTCGTTTTTCTTTGGGGGTCTATTGGGTCAACCAAGGATAATTCTGCAGGGCCATATGATATCTACCATAACCTAAAAGCATGGCCTCCCATGTATGGAAGGTTTCTGAGCACTTCCCAAAGATTCTAATTTCTAAAATGCTTTTTGACTATACCTTTATGTAAGGTGTCATTGTGACGTCATACTTAGAGTTGGTATATATTTGTATCCAAACTCACAAAGATATGCGTTGTATGTATTTTACACGCGACAATTGTTGTAATAAAGTTGTAGTTATTTTCCGCACCATATATTTGGCGACACTCGTAATGGGTTGGATGGAATGGACCTATTTTGGGGTCATTATAATACATATATAAGTTGAGTATATGTCCATGATTTTGAACCGTTAAAATGAACGAATGATTTGTTATGAATTTTAAGAGGTGGTCGATTCTAAATTAGGTTTATAATTGATTTTGGTGGAAAATTCTATAATTGAGTGGGCCCCACTTGTGGTTGGTGAAGAAATGTCTTTGAATTTTATTTCAAATGTGGTGGGTGGCAATAATAGCGTAAAGCCATCGTGTGTGCGATCAAGTCTACTTGGCCGCTAACATTTTCCTATAAATAGAGGGCTAAGTTAGAATTGAAAATCACACCGTAAACATAAGCCTTCTCTCTCTCTCTCTCTATATTATCGAGCGTATTTTGTGAGTATTTAGATACTTTAAGAGTTCTTTATTCAAGATAAGTTTCATTCAAAGATCATCACCTGACCTTTCATTCCAAATAATCGATTCTTTGAGGTAAGTGATGTTATTTTCTTCTTAAATGGTATTATTTTCTTCAATATCATTATGCTGAGATATTGTTATGAATTTTATTGTGAAATTTCTACCTTTTTGTGTCGGGGTTACTATTCACGTATACGTCACTATTCATGTATACGACACTATTCACAAATACGGCACTATTCACCAAAAAAATAAAATTTTCTCTTTTTCTTCCCAGATGTCTTTTATGGTTACTATCTTTGATTGTATCTATGTTTTGATCTTTATTCTACTTCACACTTGGTTATTATGGAGTATATTGAATTTGGATAACCCAAAATACGAATCCTTAATATTTGTCCTTCTGTCTCACTAAATTCGTTCTCCAAAATATTTTTCATCATCCTCAATCCTTAATGGTTATACTTGATGAATATTTTTGGCCTGTAGTGCAAAGATGAATGATTACCTGATGAATATCTTTGGCCCGTAGTGCAAAGATGAACAGGTGTTGAGATGAACATAACCAACTGGTGATACAAATGAATATCTTTGGCCCGTAGTGTAAAGATGTATATTGATTGATGTTACAAGGATAAAATATTGATGATGGACTTTTAAATTCATAAATGATAGTAGATTTCTTTCTCTACTTAACTCTTCTAATGAATTGTTGTTTCTGCTGCAGTTGTTGATCTAAAACTTATTGTCGATTATATTCTATCAGATTTTTCCATGTTGAAGACTAAGAATAATTTGTTGTATATTATCTTAGTCATAATATTCTTTACTGGGCTAGTTGAGCTCACCCTTTTTCTTTTTGATCCATTTTTCTTCTCAAGAAACGAGAACATAGCAGGAACCAGTCGGGGTATAAAGTGATGGTCTTAGACAGTTGTTTTAGCAGTCTTCACTATTTTTGTAAAATAGTACATCAATAATTGTAATGAAGACTTTATTTGGGTGTTGATATTGTCTAAAAACAATATTTGTATTTAAACTCACAGTATGTGTTGTCGTATTTTGCACGATAATTGTATTAATAAAGTTGTAGTTATTTTTCTGTACCATGTATTTAGCGACTCAGAATGGGTGATGTATACCTATTTTGGGGGCGTCACATTTGCACCCTTGGTCGAAGAGAACCCATGGTCACGATCATACCAACAATTGTCCATCAATGAACTACGGGCTAATTAGGACTTTTACCACATTATTTGTAACATTACAGGTCATGATTATACCAAATAATTCCTAGTCATAATCATACCAATCAACAGTCCATCTATGCACTACAGGCCAAAGTTGACTTTTATCACAATATAAGCGTGAGGATGATGACAATGATATAAGAATTCAATCAAACGAAATCAAGGATAAATATTAAAGACTTTAAATTTATTAAGAGTTTAAAAATGTCCAAATTGTCAACATGATAACAGCTTTGTGGAGTAAAATTCAACAATAATATTCACGTATCAAAAATAATTTGGACAGAAAAGAAATCAATTTTTCAGGTGAATAGTACTCTGTGAATAGTACTTGAGAATAGTACCACAATGAATAGTACTTAAGTGAATAATCTTTATACATATGAATAATATCGTACTTATGAATAATAGTAAATGCATATATGAATAGTAACCATAAATAGTACTCCGGCATGAAAAGCTTAAAATGCAATAAGAATGTTCAGAAAAATATTTATGTGGAAGGATACTAGATGAAACACAAATTTCAAGGATATTCTACTAATTTCAAGGAGTATAGAAGCAATACTTTAATAAAATGAGTGTAGAATTCAGAATATAAAACGAAATAATATTATTTACATACTACAGAGTATGGAAGAAAATATTATTTCTTACGAATATTGAACAAAAATAATATCCCTTACGACTGTTGAACGAAAATAATATTCCTTACGAATATTAAACGAAGACAATATCCCTACGAATATTGAATGAAAATAATATTCCTTACGAATATTGAAAGAAAATAAAATTCCTTACGAATACGAAAAAATAATATCATAAGCGAATATGAAATAAATAATACCCCTTACCTCAAAAAGAGAGCAATTTTGACTGGTATAGCGGAGATATTCTTGAAGAAAACTTTTACTATTTTTTACACTCAAAACTTTCTTAAACTCAAAAGAAATACGCTCAATATTATAGAAGAAGAATTCTCTGATTCTGGTGTGATTTTCATTTCTAAACTGACCATCCTATTTATAGGAGAATGGCATGATACTATTTAGAAAAAAATAATCACAGACTGCATAGTAAAGAACAAAAATTTCACGGACGAATTCGGCTGATTTCACATGATTTTACTATGAAAATACTACGCAGACACTATACAAACACTATATATAATAAAATATAATATATTCTATTTTACATAAAAAATAAAACTTATATGTATGTGTGTGTGTATATATATATATATATATATAATAAAACTGTGATAACTTTCTCCCGACTATTTTGAAAAATGGGTAAGTTGAGGTCCATATAATAAGCAAATTTTACAACAAATACTTCATAAAAAATCCCCTTTATTTATCTCAATTCACTTGTGTAAGACCCCAACTTTTATGAATAAAGATTTCATTTTTTTGAAATATTTTTTTAATAATAAGGTGTGGATTTGATATAATGTTATAGTTGTGGGTAATATTTATAAATTTTGCAAAGTAAGCAAGTTGTTATAAAATATTCGATTGGTCGGGGAATATTCGTTTTATCAGGGAATATTCGTACGAAGACAAAATCATTGGTGGACCCCACAACGGAATTATTGTCGGAGTTAGAAAACGACAGAAATATCTTTTTATAAAAATAACGGCAAAAGTTTTACCGTTAACTGTTGAAATACCCGGTGGTAAAAGTACAGTAATACACGTGGTTGCATAGTAGCACACGATATTGTACAGTATTTTTGATTATTGATACTTATGTGAGAAATCATTTAGTTTTATTCAATTATTGCCACAATAATTGCTGCATAGTATCTCACGTTATTGATTCAATTATTGTCACAATATTTTATATTATTAAATCAATAATTGAGACAAAAAAGTTATTCATATTATTATTTATACTATTGACAATGTTTAGAAAGTTCTGTCGAGGAAAGGAGTTTGGTCACCTAATTGCGCGCCAATAAGGAGAAGTACTCCTTATCGGAAAGCCCCCTCTTTTTTGAAAATGATCTGGTTGTTAATATTGCAAGTTATAATATTAATGATGAATGTTATTTAAAATGTGTTTTGTGAAGACAAGTGAATTGAGATAAATAGAGGAGATTTTTTATGAAGTATTTGTTGTAAAGTTTTCTTATTATATGGACCCCCGCTTACCTATTTTTCAAAATAGTCGGGAGAAAGTTATCTCAATTTTGTTTTATATATATACATATATATATAAGTTTTGTTTTTTTATGTAAAATAAAATATATTTTATTTTATTTTGCATAGTATTTGCATAGTGTCTGGATAGTAATGAATAGTAAAATTCACGTGAAATCAGCCGAATTAGTTCGTGAATTTTTTTTCTTTATTGTGCAGTCCGTGATTATTTTTCCTAAATAGTATCCTGCCATTCTCCTATAAATAGGATGCTCAGTTTAGAAATGAAAATCACACAAGAATCAGATAATTCTTATTCTATAATATTGAGCGTATTTCTTTTGAGTTTAAGGAAGCTTTGAGTGTAAAAAATAGTAAAAGTTTTCTTCAAGAATATCTCCGCTATACCAGTCGGAATTGCTCTTTTTTTGAGGTAAGGAGTATTATTTATTTAATATTCACTTACGATATTATTTTTCGTATTCGTAAGGAATTTTATTTTCGTTCAATATTCGTAAGGAATATTATTTTCATTCAATAATCGTAGGGATATTGTCTTTGTTTAATATTTGTAAGGAATATTATTTTCGTTCAACAGTCATAATGGATATTATTTTTGTTCAATATTCGTAAGAAATAATATTTTCTTCCATTCTCTGTAGTATGTAAGTAATATTATTTCATTTCAGATTCCGAATTCTACACTTATTTTGTTAAAGTATTGCTTCTATACTCCTTGAAATTAGTAGAATATCCTTGAAATTTGTGTTTCATCTATTATCGTTCCACAAAAATATTTTTTTGAACATTCTTGTTGAATTTTAAGCTTTTCATACCGGAGTACTATTTATGGGTACTATTCATATGTACGACACTATTCATACGTACGATACTATTCATATGTACGGTACTATTCACGAAGTAATATTCACAGGGTACTATTCCCGAAGTACTATTCATAGGGTACTATTCACGAAGTACTATTCACGGGATACTATTCATGAAGTACTATTCATAGGGTACTATTCACCCGAAAAATTGATTTCTTTTCTGTCCAAATTATTTTTGATACGAGAATATTATTCTTGAATTTTACCCCCACAAAGCGGTTATCATGTTGATAATTTGGACATTTTTAAACTCTGAAAAAATTTAAAGTCTTTAATGTTTATCCTTGATTTCGTTTGATTGAATTCTTATATCATTATCATCACCCTCATGCTTATATTGTGATAAAAGTCATCTTTGGCCCGTAGTGCATAAATGGACGGTTGATTGGTATGATTATGACCAGAAATTATTCGGTATAATCATGACCTGTAATATTACAAATGATGTGATAAAAGTCCTCATTAGCCCGTAGTGCATTAATGAACAGTTGTTGGTATGATTATGACCATGGGTTCTCTTCGACCAAGGGTGCAAAGATGAACTGTTGTTTGGCATGACCATGACCATTGGTGATAACATGATTATCCTTGGCCCGTAGTGCATGGATAATTTATGGATGTGATACTAATGAATATCTTTGGCCCGTAGTGCATGGATAATTCAGTGATGTGGATTATTTATTAAGCTGAGTCTCAACGATAAAATTGTTGATAAACTTTTAAATCATAGAAGATAGTAGATATCATGTTCTACTTGACTCTTTCAATGGATTATTTGTTCCGCTGCATTTAAACTTGTTATTTATTATATTCTATCAGTTTAACACTGTTGAAGGCTAACGATAACTTATATATTCTGCATTATCTTAGTCATAATATTCTTTACTGGGCTAGTTGAGCTCACCCTTTGCTTTCATTGTTCTTTTCAGGAAATGAGAATATAGATGGGACTAGTCGGGGAATGGAGTGACGGTCCAGATGGTTGCTTTAGTAGTCCGCACTATTCTGTGAAATAGTGTAATAATATTTGTAATGGGGATTTCATTTGAGTTTGGATATTGTCTAGAAGACAATATTCGTGTTAAAATTCTCAGCTACGTTTTTGTCGTATTATATAAGGAAGTTTGTATTTAAATTCTGTACCATGTATTTGGCGACCCAAGATGAGTGATGTATACCTATTTTGGGGGCGTCACATCTTGGCTTCACAAAACATATTTTTAATAATATTCATCATTAATATTATAACTTACTATATTAACAACCAGATCATTCCCAGGAAAAAAAGGGCTTTTCGATAAGGATTTCTCCCTATTGACGCGCAATTAGGTGACCAAACTCCTTTTTTCGACAGAACTTTCTAGACATTGTCAATAATGCAAATAATAATATGAATACCTTTGTCATCTCAATTATTAATTTTATAATATAAAATATTGTAACAATAATTGAATTAATAACGTGAGATGTCATAAAACTTTTTTTTTTATTTTTATGTATGTTCTCAAATATTTGGCCATCTGCTTGTCCTACAAATTTCATGCCCATACCTCAGTTAGTAATTAAGTTAACTATTTTGTGACTGTCAATTAAGAACTAGGTATGGGTTATTTATTCTTGTTGAGTTGATTAATATTCTTGTTTTTGTTTTGGTAGATTAGTAGAAATTTTGTTGCAAGTAGAAAATATGAGTTTGATTAAAAGGGTTAGATAGAGACTATTATTGTATAGTATCAAAAGTAATCTTTCAAAATAAAGCATGTCATTTATTGTATTAATATGTAAGGATAATACAGTAATAATGTAGTTTACAAATAAAAATATTTTACATTCCTTTCTCTACTTCTAAATTCATAAACAAGGAAAAATATAATTAAAATGTTATCATTTCCATTCCTTTCTAAAACTCATAAGCATACATGATAAGAGAAAATTATAATTCATTCCCATCTCTCCCCCTCCTCCCCTCTTAAACTAATCCTTTCTATTACATCCCTTCAAACTCATAAAAAACAATATTAGAGGCAAATACACTCATAATGTGTAATCAGTGTCGTATCATGTTCTTATGAAGATAAAATTGAATGAGGCAGTCGAGTTGGATAGATTTATGGTTCTGTAACCGAAGATGTGGTAATAGGATACGAGATGCACAACCGGGGTTGGAGATCCATTTATTGTGTGACCCAAAGGGCTGCATTTCGTGGAACTGCCCCAATTAATTTGACTGATAGGCTATCCGTTGGGCCACATGTTCTGTCAAGATTTTCTTTTCTCGTAACAATGCACTTGTAGACAGCCCAAAGATGAAGCAATTGCGAGATCCTCTACTTCTGTCTACTGTCAGCATTATTACTGAAGACATGAAGCCACAGGCCTCAAATTCGGCCAATCAAAAGAATCGCCAAGTACCAAAAATTGAAAAAGGCGTTTTTTTTAATAAATTTATGTATTTATGTGTATAAAAAAATAAATAATAAAAAGATTAGCGATATTATGTATTGAAAATGATATGTTAGAAAACATTAAATATGATAGTATAATTGATGATTTTGTATCTAAAAGTGTAATAAGAAGACATTTTAAATGATATTTTGTGGTTTAGATTTCATTGGGCAAAACTAAAGAAATACCCACTGTAGTTGGTAGGTTTTACTGATTAAAACTATTGAACTTTTAAATTTTTAAATTACACCACTAAACTAATTATTATTTTGAAATTGGGTCATTCCGTTAAAAAAAATTAAACGGACGTTACTTTTTTATCTTCAAAACTAATGAATTATCCACTGTAGTTGGCATATTTTACTGATTACACCATTGAAATTTTAATTTTTTAAATTACCCCATCAAACTAATTAAAAATAATTATTTAAAATATTTTAAAAAATAATTATTATTTTAAGTAAAAATATTAGAAACTTTTTACTTCATAAAATTAGTAGAGTTTCATAAAATATAGATTCAAAAAAAATTATAGTGATTTTAAATTAAATTAATGTCTACTTAATTTTTTAAAAGAATGACTCATTCTTAATATTATAATTTATTTTTTTTTTAAACTAAAAATAGAAATTAAATAAAAAATATTAAAAGATAAATAAAAAAATTGATTCAATTTTTCAAAAAGAAATTAATAATTTTATAAATAAATATTATTTTCAAGAAAAATTGGAAAATTCTTCATATTTTAAAAAAATGAGTAAAATTTTATAAAATATAGATTCAAAAAAATAAACTTTATTTTCGAAAGAAAAAAAAAGATTTTTTTAAAATCAAGAAAGTTTCATAAAACTTAAAATTTTTAAATCTATATTTTATGAAATTTTACTCATTTTATGAAAAAATTAAAGTTTCTAATATTTTTTACTGAAAATAATAACTATTTTTAAAAATATTTAAAATAATTATTTTTTAATTAATTTAATAGGATAACATGAAAAATTAAAAGTTCAATGATGTAATCAAGAAAACGTGTCAACTACAAAAGGTAGTAATTCATTAGTTTTGTAGATAAAAATTAACGTCTGCTTATTTTTTTTTAACGGAATAACCCAATTTCAAAATAATAATTAGTTTAGTGGGGTAATTTGAAAAATTAAAAGTTTAATTGTGTAATCAGTAAAACTTGTCAAATACAGTGTGTATTTTATTTATTTTACCGATTTCATTGATATTTTTATTTTGTAGATATACGTGATGAGTCTTTGCTTCGATGACATTTTAAAGTGTTCTTCCTTATCTTTTGTAAATTCTTATAATTTTAATAAAATTAATTAGTTGATAATTTATTTATTTTTTTATTTAGTTTGTATAAAAGGGCACACTTAGAAAATTTGACCGGCTCTGACGAGAGAAGAAAATCTTGACAGAACATGTGGCCCAACGGATAGCATATCGGTCAGATTAATAGGGGCAGTTCCACGAAAGCATCCCTTTTGATCACACAATAAATGGATCTCTAACCCCGGTTGAGTATCCTGTATCCTGTATCCTGTCACGACATCTTCGCTTACAGACCCATAAATCCATCCAAATTGACTGCCGCGTTTAGTTTTATCTTCATAAGAAGATGATACGACACTGATTACGAGTATCTTTGTCTCTAAAGCTCAAGAACACTTGAAGATTCTTCTTGGGCTCTCACAACAGCCATCGGACAAAGCTATCACTTTTTTATGGATCCAGAAAGCCTATACCAAATCTTAAAGAACATGATACGACACTTTTGAGTTTTATCAAGCAGGATTGCACACGTTCAGATATGACGATGAGATAGATAGAGGCGAAAAAATTAAATCAGAGCTGGAGAAAGGAATTCAACAATCAAGGGCCTCGATAATTGTCTATGCGTCTTCTAGATAGTCTTGATGAACTGGATAAACCCTTGAACGCAGGAGCAGCTCTGGTTATGACCCTTGAACGCAGGAGCGGCTCTGGAAAATAAATTGTATAAGGGTATAAGGGTATCTTATATAATGTTAAATGGTTACTATTATTAAAATAAATTGTATAGATAAAATATATTAGCCAACAATATGACTCAATTATTAATTAAGAAAATAAAAATTAATTTCTCTATCCAATAATAATTTATACAAAAAGAATTAAAACGTCAACATTATTATAATTTGTTTCAACAGAGTAAAAAAACTAAAAAATAATAATATAATAAATCATTATCCATATCGCTCTCGCACGGGGTTGATGAACTTGTTCATATCAAAACTTCATATTGTTTGTTGTTTGTAAAGTAGTTTTATTTTCAATTCACATACATTTTGTCCTTATTGTTCATATATTTCCCGGGATGAATCAAATTTTATCCAAAAAGTTGTGAATGTGATTCAAGATAAACTTGGTCGCAAATTCTTGGGTGCTCCATACTTGGTTGGAATACATTCATTAATTCATGCATGCAGCTTTCTTGAAAATATAAGGGAGGGGTCAAAAGAACCTAAAGGTTTAATTCATTTACAAAAGCAATTTTTGTCAGATATTTGCAAGAGAAAAAATGAAATGATACACAATATTAATGAAGGAATGAATAAGATTATAGATCCCATAGGCTGTAAAAGCGCTTACTAAAATATTATGAGGTACAAGGTGTTGTATGAGTCAGTTAACCCATCTATACTCTTGAATTTATCTGATATAATTCATGTGAAATATCTGTTAATCTTAACAGAGTCGTTAAAGAAATTATAAACAATTGCCAATAGTCATATAGTCGAGAAGCTCAAGATAAGTTTTGACTCCTTACAAATGATGACGTCAAGAATATATTCCTCCATATTGCTTGTGTCTTTGATGGAAATGACAAGGATTGCACAATCAATATATCAGAATCACCTGAGCGGCTGAGCCCGAGAAACGTAGTGTATTATATTGTGGCATCCAGAGGATTACTTTAGTGTACTGAAAGAAACATGCTTCTCAATTTATGTTGTTATCGATGTTAGTATTTTTATTTATTTATTTTTGGGAGGGCGTGCGTGCAATTCTACGTATCGAAAGCTTCTCGTTTTTCTCTCTGCGTGCTTCCAACGTTCTCTTATGATTAATGCTCCAGTTTCCAGCTAGAAAAAGGAAATACGTTAACATATCTAACTTCCATCACTGAACATCATCAACCTCAATCACACTCAACGGCTTGCCAGAACCTCGGACATTTCAGGGCCCCAAATCGTGAGAGAATGATCCTCAAAGGTTGTGTAAGTTTGGTTGAGATCTGTAAGTCCATAGAATTTGTTGAGGGACTTGTGTTACTGGATCCAGAAGATTGCAGAAGCTTAATGAAGCTTCCAAGAAACATAAGCAGTCTAAGATTTCTTGAATTGCTCAAGTCTTAGAGAGTTTCCAACTGACCTGAGGAATATGCATCAGGTAAAAGAGTGTGGTATCAGGCTTGTGTACAATTAAGACGAGGAAGAAGAACAGAAAAATGAGGAAGAAACGACCCATCAACATCACACCACATATCTTTCATGGGCTGTACAAACTCTTACCGAGTTGTCACAGTTTGAAGACATTGGAACGTCGTATTACTTTGGGTATGGTAGTATATATTTTGTCTATATATACTACCATACCCAATCTATATTTTGTCTCCTTTTCTTTTTCCTTTTCATTTGTACTACTTTTTTTATAATCGTCATAATTATCTTACACAGATGTTTTTTGGTTATCTGAATTTCTGTAGTTAGAAAATATTTGGAGTGTTTTGGGACAGTCGTAACGGATATAAAATGCCCAAAGGTGACTGCTGTATCCGCCTGAACTAGATTCTTCTCCGGGTTATACATGTTATCAGCAAAAGAATTTACAACTGAATTTTTTGGAACATATAGACCAACTCATTCAGAAGTAAATAACAAGTCTAAAAACCATTAGTTCTTCTGACCGAACTGATCTTCTTACCCAGCGGCCTCAGGTTAGCCTTAGCCCGGGAGATTCCAGAGGCTAATTAGCTCTCTTTCCCCTGCTCCAACAGCTCTTCTCCATTCATCAAATTTGTTGTCAAGTCAAATTCAATCTTCTTGAGCAGAACACCTTCAGGCTTATATGTATGTGCTATCTCCTTTAGATGGTTAACTGCTGCCACAATAATTGGTATTCCATTAGTAGATGAGATAGTGTGCTTAAGTTTATCCATAGTGAGCACTCTTCCTCAAATAGCAACCCATAGGAAAATCCCATGTTTGGGAATATCAAAACACTTTTACAATCCCATAGAACACAAACGAATTTTTTATATTAAATTAAATAAAAATAAGACAAATCATTTAGATATGACTTGGAGCTAAAATAATAAAAGAACAAATTATAGAAATCAATAAAACAAATTTACAATGTTTTTATCCTCAAATAAATCCATTCCTTCGTAGTGATTGAAGAAAAATCTAAAGAAAAGAACTTAGTTCGTTTGTTTAGTTATACATGATTCTTTAGTTATAATCTCGACTGTTGGTTCCTGTATCGGACGATAAAAATGTTGTTTGCTCATTTTTGATCCATAACAAGTATGGATCATTCTCATATATATATATATATATATATATATATATATATATATGGGTTTCATCCAAATGAACCGGTTGTTGTGGAAAGAACCCCTTTTTTAGTCTTGTGATAAATTTTTTTTATTGCTCCAAATGATACAACACAAGGCTAAAAAGGGGTTCTTCCACATCAACCTTCTTGTCGATGGATTTCTATATCTATATATATATATATATATATATATATATATATATATATAGAAAGGATCAAGTAAGGGCTCCCTTACTTTCTTAAAATGAGGGATTTTTTTTATTTTAATTTTTTTTGCTTTTTTTTTTAAAACAACTAAAAAAGAAAGTTTAATATTTTATGGAACTGAAATTTTTCCATAATATAATATTTTGGGCGTAATTTGAATACTTATACCAAAAAATGTATGTATAGTCTGCACAGACTGTACATACCTATTTTGTTATAGGTATCCAAATCACATCCAAAACACTGTATTATATAAAAATTTCAGTTCCATAAAATATTAAAAAAAAAATTTTAGTTTTTTTTTAAAAAAAAAGCAAAAAAAAAAAGCAAAAAAAAAATCCCTCATTTTAAGAAAGTGAGAGAGTCCTTACAGGATCCGGATCGTGTGTATATATATATATATATATATATTATTTTTTGAATTGTGATGTTGGTTTTGGATCTCTTTTTGGCAAGACAACTTCGATAACAATTTTTTGGTCTTGAATAGTATCTTTTTTTGAAGAATTGTAAAAATCATATACATGTTGATAGTTTGTACATGATGTCAGTTAAAGAACTAACAGTTGAGTTACAGCAATTGCTGCATAACATCCTCTCCTAACCATAGCTGCATTGCCATGGAAACTAATTTCTAAACTTTCAAGGTAATAAAATTACAAGAAATTAGCTTTGCTTGATGTCTAAAAGAATTTTACTACAAAAAAATTAAAATGTGAAAATATAAAAAATGTTGTCTTTAATAAGTGGGAGGGGATCTGTGATAGGTTGAGATTGTTGATGAGAAAAACATTTGTCTGATTCCTTCAGCCTTAATAATGGGAAAAATGATAGCTGATGCATCCTGTGAAGTGAAAAAGTATTAAAAAAAATCAATATTTTTTAATTCTGTGTATTAGCATAATATAGAGGAAGAACATAATGTGCTCAAATAGTTGTGTAACAATGGTACATACTGAAATCAATCTAGCCCCAAGCCATGCGCGTTTTGGTGAAGTGGTAGTAATAGGCGGCCAACACCATAAATTGCCACCGAGAAGAAATGAAGAACCAAGCTCAATGGTTGGGGGTTTAGACCGGATAGCAGAGCAATTGGACCATTTGAGAAAATGCCTCCAAGGCTCAAGTAATCAAAACATGCTTGGCACATTTCATTTCTTGCTTGATTAGGTGATGCACAAAATACCTTATAAAGGGCACCTGCCAATGTGTTTATTGTTGATGCCACTGGCTGCAAATAACACAATGAAAGAAGATATTAGCTAATAATATTCTAACTTTTCTTGAATTTTAATACTATGTTAATTGTACTAAACAAATGCAAGATAAAAAATTTAACTAACCTTGCGTAAAGTGAAATGCCTCGATATATTTGCTCAAGGAAGGTGTATCATTGAAGTCGCGTAGTGGCCTAAGAAGATCGCGAAGCACAACAATATCAGATAGAGCAACTGTCATTCCTCTGTCGCATGTTGAATGCATCTCCTAGTAAGAGTGCTCCAGGAGTCGGATAAGGATCAGCTGGAATGCTTCTATTCGCCATTGTTCTTATGTTTCCTTCTTCAATTGTTGATATGAAGGCCTTGTTTAGATCAAGAGGAATCTAAAATGCACAAAACCATTGGTCAGGATACACAAATATCACAAAACTAAAAGGCAAACTAAGATAGAGGCCTAAAAGACATTTGAAAATTAATCATATATTAAGTTGTACGTATGTTTCAATACAAGGAAATTATATATAGCTAAGGAGCCACCACAGTCTTCAAATAATTTGACATATCACCATTGCCAATAGAGGGTACCTTTTGTCCGGGTATATCAACTAAACATCGAATCTCAGTGCTACTAATGCAATATAACAAGATGGGCAAAGGATTTGCTAAGATAACATGTCCATGATTTTGATATGGAAGTTGACAGTTTTTTAAGATCATTGCAACAAAATGTTATGGAATTTCAACCTGCATAAATAAATTGAATTTCATTATATTCAGCAGAAGAATAAACAACAAGATAAAGAACTAATATCGTTGCCATGAAATAATTATAAGGTTGCAACTTTCACCTTGTGAAAAACAACCATCACACAAAATTGTGAGAGGAGCACATGCTGTCAATTCTTGACCAGTTTTAGTCCTGTAGTATACTCCTTTTACAGTGCCCTTTTTCTCAATAAGAGATGTAATAGTCCCTTGTTCCAGTCTTACACTGAAAATTATATGGAAGACTGGTTTAATAAAAAAGTTGATAAGAAATTCTGATTTATAAACTAGGAGAATGGAGAAAAGGTAGTAAACATTGAGAGAACATATTGAAGGAGAAGGAAAAGTACTTGGAGAGTGTTGCAGCCGTGAGACCCCAAAGTTTATGAATAAAGATTTAAATTTCTCGAAATATTTTTTTGAATATTATGGAATGAATTTGATATAATGTTATAGTTGTAGGTAATATTTATAAATTTTGCAAAGTACGCAAGTTGTTATATAATATTCGATTGGTCGGGGAATATTCATTTTAACAGGGAATATTCGTATGACGACACAATCATTGGTGGACCCTACAACGGAATTATTGTCGGATTGAGAAAATGACAAAAATATTTTATGAAAATAATGGCGGAAGTTTTACCGTTAATACAGTTAAACTACTCGGTAGTAAAAGTATAATAATACGTGTGATTGCATAGTAGCACACGATATTGATTATTGATGCTTACGTGAGAAGTCACTCAGTTTTGTTCAATTATTGCTTCAGTAATTATTGCATAGTATCTCACGTTATTTGATTCAATTATTTTTGATATTTTATATATTATTAAATCAATAATTGAGATGACAGAGTTATTAATATTATTATTGGTAATATTAACGATGTCTAGAAGTTACGCTTAATGAGAGGTTTGGCCACCTAATCAAGCGCCAATAGGGAGAAATCCTTATTGAAAGCCCCTCTTTCTTTAGGACGGCACATCGATTAATAATGTGAATTATAATAATGATGATGAAGTTTTGTTTTATTAGTATTATTAATGTAATAAAACAAAAAAGCTTTTTATATAAAATGTAATACTTTTATAAAGTTATTCATTTTATTAGACTATAAATATTATATTCTATTATGCATAGTGTTTTTGACAAATATCCATATAGTGTTTTCATAGTAATTTTTTTATATAAAATGTAATACTTTTATAAAGTTATTCGTTTTATTAGATTATAAATAGAATATATTATATTTTATTTAAAAGATTTTGTTTTATTAGAATATTTTATAGTAAACCAATCTGGACCGTCCGTTTAAAATTAAATCAATCTGGATCGTTCAAGAATTAGTTATTATTCAGTCCATTCTCCTATAAATAGACGCTCATTCCTTCATTATTTCTTACGAATTCACTGAAATCTAGAGAGAGAAACTATAGAGAGAAAGAAGAAAAGTATTCATCTACTTCACTACTCCTATATCTAGTTTCTTCTAAGGTAAGGGATATTATTTGTTGTACCGTAAGGGGTATTATTTCTTTCGTATTCATGAAGAGAACTTCTGTTATTCCATTCTTTATTATTCTGTAGGAATAACATGTATACGGGGGCTACCCTATACTTGGTGAAATTCTTCTGTTATTTAATTCTTTATTATTCTATTGGAATAACTTGTCTATGCGAAGTACCGCATACATGGTGAAATTCTTCTGTTATTCCATTCTTTATTATCCTGTTGGAATAACCTGTCTATGCCAAGTACCGCATACATGGTGAAATTCTTCTATTATTCCATTCTTTATTATTCTGTTGGAACATCCCGTCGGTGCGAATTTTGCCTGACCTGGTTCCGTTATTTATTATTCGTTGGAACATCCATGCGCGCGCGTTCGCATGACTGGTTCCGTTATTTATTATTCTGTTGGAACATCCCGTCGGTGCAAATTTTGCCTGACCTAGTTCCGTTATTTATTATTCTGTTGGAATATCCTAGCTGTGCGTTTACGCATGACCTGGTTCCGTTGTTTATTATTCTGTTGGAATAACATGTCTGTGCGGTCTATCGCATGTCTGATGATTTCTTTTGTTATTCCATTCTTTATTATACTCGGTTGGTTAAAGTTTTGACTTCTATACTCCATGAAATTAGTGAAATATCCTTGATATTTGCGCTTCATCCAGTATCTTTTCATGGAAATATTCTTCTGAGCATTCTTAAATTTTACTTTACAAAGAAGTATTATGTTGACAATTTGGACGTTATTAGTTCCTGGATAAATTAATTCTTGAACTTGTTTTATTGAATTCTTATATCATTGTCATCATCCTCATGTTTATATTATGTTGAAAGTCATCTGTGGCCAGTAGTGCATAGATGGACTTGGTATGATTACGACCAGGGATTTATCGGTATAATCATGACCGTAATGTTACAAATGATGTGGTAAAAGTTCTCATTGGCCTGTAGTGCATTGATGAACAGTTGTTGGCGTGATCATGACCATTGATGAATACACGAATATCCTTGGCCCGTAGTGCATGGATAATTTGTGGTTGTGATACTAATGAATATCCTTGGCCATAGTGCAGGGATGATGTGGATTATTTATTAAGCTGAGTCCCAGAGATAAAAGTGATGAAAAATCTTTTAAATCATAAAAGATAGTAGATTTTATTATCTACTTGACTCTTTTAATGGATTGCTTGTTCTGCTGCAGTTAAACTTGATGTTTGTTATATTGTATCAGTTTAACACTGTTGAAGGCTAATGATAATTTATTCTGCATTATCTTAGTCATAATATTTCTTACTGAGCTAGTTGAGCTCATCCTTTTACTTTCATTGTTCTCTCCAGAAAATTAGAACGTAGCAGGGACTAGTCGAGGAACGGAGTGACGATCCAGATAATAGCATTAGTAGTCCTCACTATTCTGTTAAATATTGGGATAATAAATGTAATGAGGACTCAATTGAGTGTGGATATTGTCTAGATGACAATATTTGTATTAAAACTCACAGCATATGTTCTGTTGTATTTTACACGACTGTTGTATAATTAAGTTGTATTTGAATTTTGTACCATGTATTTGGAGACTCAAGATGGGTGATGTATACCTATTTTGGGGGCGTCATAGTTGGTATCAAAGCTTAGGGATATGATCCCTGGCTGAAATATGAGATAAGAACTAAGAGGGGAGAGACGAGGAATTCCTTCGCTAGTATGACCTACCTAAGTTTATTTGGTATTTAATTGGTTGGTCAGAGTATAGGGATAATATGTGATTTGTTAATTAACCCTTGTTTTGTGGTAGTATTTGAAAATGACATCTAAAAATGTTGAGGTAAGCAATGGAGCACATGAGACCGTTGAGTCACCGCTGATCAATAGCCATAATAATGTACAATAGTAAGGCAATAATCCTCCTGTAAACAACAACACTGATCAAATGATGAACGACGGTACGTTTAGGAGCTTTTTAGAATTCATGCAACACCAAACGAGAGAGACTCTGTTCATAATGCAGGTGGAACCCACGGTTGGTCACCGCTAAGCAGTTCAAGGAGCTGGGACCACCAGAGTTTTTAGGTAAGCCAGACCGACTTAAGGTAGAGACGTGGATTAAGCAGATCACTAAGATATTTGATGTCTTGGAATGCTCAGAGGAGCAAAAAGTTCCATTCGCCACCTTTATGTTGCGTGAAGAAGCAGATCACTGGTGGGAATCTGTAAAACGTACTCAACCTGCCGCACTGAAGATGACTTGGGAGAAGTTCCAAGAACTGTTCAACGACAAGTACTTTTCCGAAAGTATTCATCACATGAAAGAGGTAGAGTTCATTAAACTAGAACAAAACAACATGACCGTGTCGCAGTACGAAGCCAAGTTTGCCGAGTTGTCCCGGTTTGCGTCCCATTTAGTTGATAATGAGGAGAGAATGACACGGATGTTTCTAAGAGGTTTGAAACCCGAGATACGTCAATATCTTATCTCTCATAAACTGTGTTTGTATTCAGATGTTGTTAATAGGTCTCAGTTATTGGAGTGCGATAATGAGTCAACCCAGCCAAAAGAGAGCAGCCAGCAAAATGATAATACCAATGATAGCAGTCATCAAAGTGGTGACAACAAGCGTGGAGGGAATCAACATGCCAGAAATGGTAACCACTTTGGTGGTAATCATGGTCAAAACAATAAGAGTGGACATTTCAAGAAGAGGAGATTCAACAATGATGGAAAGACGTCAGCATCAGCACCCGTCGTTAAGGAAGGATAACGACCACATATCATATACTTCAAATGTGGAGGGGAGGGACACATCAGTCCAAACTGCGCGATGCCATCCAAAGCATGTTATAATTGTGGAAGAGAAGGTCACCTAGCCCGATTTTTTCGTGCACCAAAGTCAAGCCCAGCTGGGACGGTGGCACCAAAGGCGGATACGGACAAAACAAAGTCGGTGGTTTTAGGAAGAGCGTTTTTCGTGACTTCTTAAAAAGTGAGTGACCCGAACGAAGTTAGCACGGGTTAGTTAATTATAAATTTTTGCGAAGTATATACCTTATTAGATACCGGTTCTACCTATTCTTTTATCTCTCTTGCTTGCACTCAACGTTTAAATTTGACTCTGGAGAAATTAGACTTTGATTTATCGGTTGAAACTCGGTTAGGAGAAACCTTCGTTACCTCCACTGTTTATAAATCTTATTTGATTCAAATCGACACTTTCATGTTACTTGTCGATCTTATCTCTTTGAAAATACTTGCCTTTGATGTGATTTTAGGAAGCGATTGGTTAACTACTCATCAAACTTTTCGTAAGGTTGTTAGCTTTCATATTCCTAACCAACCTATTATACGAATTCAAGCAACCAAACCACTAAAGTTAATCACTGTTATATCAAGCCATAAGTAAAGAGCCCCGATCCTTTCGTTGTTGACTTCCTTGTGTGGAATGCACCGAAGCCAGACTTTCTGTAGGGGAAGCCGCGAATGATGATGACAAGTTGATAGGTATCAATGTGACGTGCTATCCAAGTCTTGGATGAGAGTCACAGTTTTGAATGATATTTCTATTGTTAATAAATTTCCTGACGTATTATTGAAGACTTCTTGACCTACCCCAGAGTGTGAAAGCGAATTTTGTATTGACCCCAGTACAAAACCCATTTCTAAAACCCTTAAATATTTCTTCAACCAAAATGAACGTATAATGAGCCAAAGATGTTGGCTCGAGCTGTTGAAAATTATGATCATACCATTCAATATCATCGTGGAAGAGCAAACGTGGTAGCTAACGCGTTGAGTAGAAGATCGTATGCGGTTACGAGTGTGATGTTGTTAACAAAAAAACCCATTTCTTATAACTTACAAATGATGAAGATAGAGTTAAAGAATCTAGGGACCCACATGGTGATATCAAATATACGAGTAGAATTGACTCTAATCGATAAAGTTAAAGGCCGCTCAAGCTACACACCCGAATCTGATGAATATAAAGAAGAAGGTTCAAGAAGGCGTTATCTTAACCATCGATTAAATTGGCCCATTTGAAATCCTCGATCGATTAGGAACTGTGGCCTATAGACTCGTTTTACCGCCAAGTATATCGCGTGTTCATAACGTTTTTCACGTATCGTTGTTAGTAAAAACTTAGTCTTAGGGGACTTTAGAGCCAAATTTTGGAATAATTAATGAATCTAAAAAATTATGAAATCATGGGGGTTTTATAGAGCATGTTACAAGCTTTCCATAGCCTCAAAAAAAAGACTAATTCCGATAACGAATGAAGAAGTTATGAAGATTTGAAGTATGTGTGCCAAAAGTTACAAAATCTGGAAAATTGGAGTTAAGTGCCAAGGGTCGAGCGCCTAGGCGCTAGGCTCGGCGCTTAGATTCTGCTCTTGGGTGCCTAGGCATTTGCCCAAGGCCAAATCTGGGCGCATAGGCGCTGGTCAAGTGTTAAGCCAAAATCTGTCCGGACGTCTTTTAGTAAATTGGGCATAACGTTTTCATACAAACTCCGATTGAGGTGATTCAGGATGATTCAGAAAGATAACGAGTAGGCCAATAACTTTCATTCTTTATATTGTGAGATTTGAGGTCGGTATCAAGGCCTAAAATGGCTATTTTAGGGACTAATGTGCATTCAGAGGCAATCAGAGGACATCGGGCATGTACGTATGCAACATGTAATGTTTTCGATGATAAAGGTATTCAAGGTTATACCTCAAGAGTTGGAATATGAAATAAAGTCAAGGTATCCACACCTCTTCGGTATACCAGGCACGTACATAAATTTTGAGGGCGAAATTTCATAAGGAGGGGAGATTGTGAGACCCCAAAGTTTATGAATAAATATTTAAATTTCTCGAAATATTTTTTTTGAATATTATGGAATGAATTTGATATAATGTTATAGTTGTGGATAATATTTATAAATTTTGCAAAGTACGCAAGTTGTTATATAATATTTGATTGGTCGGGGAATATTCGTTTTAACAAGGAATATTCGTACGACGGAACAATCATTGGTGGACCCCATAACAGAATTATTGTCGAATTGAGAAAACGACAAAAATATTTTATAAAAATAACGGCAGAAGTTTTACCGTTAATACTGTTGAACTACTTCAGTAGTAAAGTACAAAGAATACTGGCGTGGTTGCATAGTAGCACACGGTATTGATTATTGATGCTTACATGATAAGTCACTCAGTTTTGTTCAATTATTGCTTCAGTAATTGTTGCATAGTATCTCACGTTATTTGATTCAATTATTATCGATATTTTATATATTATTAAATCAATAATTGAGATGACAGAGTTATTAATATTATTATTGGCAATATTAATGATGTCTAGAAGTTCTGCCAAGGAGAGGTTTGGTCACCTAATTGCGCGCTAATAGGGAGAAATCCTTATTGGAAAGCCCCCTATTTCCTGGGAACGACCTGGTCGATTAATAGTGTGAATTATAATAATGATGATGAAGTTTTGTTTTATTAGTATTATTAATGTAATAAAATGTAAAGCTTTTATATAAAAATGTAATACTTTTATAAAGTTATTCGTTTTATTAGACTATAAATAGAATATATTATATTCTATTATACATAGTGTTTTTCATAGTAAAATCTTTTATATATAAAATGAAATACTTTTTATAAAGTTATTCATTTTATTAGACTATAAATAGAATATATTATATTTTATTATGCATAGTGTTTGCATAGTGCTTCGATAGTGTTTTCAGATAGTAAAATCTTTTTATATAAAACAAAATACTTTTTTTATAAAGTTATTCGTTTTATTAGATTATAAATAGAATATATTATATTTTATTTAAAAGATTTTATTTTATCGTAATATTTTATAGTAAACCAATACTGACCGTCTGCTTAAAAGTAAATCAACTGGACTGCTCAGAATTAGTTACTATTCAGTCCATTCTCCTATAAATAGAAGCTCATTCCTTCATTATTTCTTACGAATTTACTGAAACTCTAGAGAGAAAGAAGAAAAGTATTCATCTACTTCACTACTCCTATATCCAATTTCTTCTAAGGTAAGGGATATTATTTGTTGTACCGTAAGAGGTATTATTTCTTTCGTATTCATGAAGAGAACTTCTGTTATTTCATTCTTTATTATTCTGTTAGAATAACCTGTATACGGGGGCTACCCTATACTTGGTGAAATTCTTCTGTTATTCCATTCTTTATTATTCTGTTAGAATAACCTGTCTATGCGAAGTATCGCATACATGGTGAAATTCTTCTGTTATTCCATTCTTTATTATTCTGTTGAAATAACCTGTCTATAATAAGTACCGCATACATGGTGAAATTCTTCTGTTATTCTATTCTTTATTATTCTGTTGGAACATCCCGCTTGCATGCGAATTTCGCGACTCGGTTCCATTATTTTTATTATTCTGTTGGAACATCCCGTCCATGCGTTATTTCGCACGACCGTTTCCGTTGTTTATTATTCATTGGAATAACTTGCATGCTGCGCTCCCATCGCATGCCCGGTGATTTCTTTTGTTATTCCATTCTTTATTATACTTAGTTGGTTAATGTTTTGACTTCTATACTCCATAAAATTAGTGGAATATCCTTGATATTTAAGCTTCATCCAAAGTATCTTTTCATGGAAATATTCTTCTGAGCATTCTTAAATTTTACTCTACAAAAAAGTATCATGTTGACAATTTGGACATTATTAGTTCCTGGATAAATTAATTCTTGAACTTATTTTATTGAATTCTTATATCATTGTCATCATCCTCATGTTTATATTATGTTGAAAGTCATCTGTGGCTTGTAGTGCATAGATGGACTTGGTATGATTATGACCAGGGATTTATCGGTATAATCATGACCATAATGTTACAAATGATGTGGTAAAAGTCCTCATTAGCCCGTAGTGCATTGATGGACAGTTGTTGGCATGATCATGACCATTGATGAATACACGAATATCCTTAGCCAGTAGTGCATGGATAATTTGTGGTTGTGATACTAATGAATATCCTTGGCCATAGTGCAGGGATGATGTGGATTATTTATTAAGCTGAGTCCTAGCGATAAAAGTGATGAAAAACCTTTTAAATCATAAAAGATAGTAGATTTTATTCTCTACTTGACTCTTTTAATGGATTGCTTGTTCATTGCATTAAACTTGATGTTTGTTATATTGTATCGCTTTAACACTCGTGTTGAAGGCTAATGATAATTTATTCTGCATTATCTTAGTCATAATATTTCTTACTGGGCTAGTTGAGCTCACCCTTTTACTTTCATTGTTCTCTTCAGGAAATGAGAACGTAGCAGGGACTAGTCGGGGAACGGAGTGACGGTCCAGATAATAGCATTAGTAGTCCTCATTATTCTGTTAAATAGTGTGATAATAAATATAATGAGGACTCAATTGAGTGTGGATATTGTCTAGATGACAATATTTTTATTAAAACTCACAGCATATGTTCTGTCGTATTTTACACGACTGTTGTATAATTAAGTTGTATTTGAATTTTGTATCATGTATTTGGCGACTCAAGATGGGTGATGTATACCTATTTTGGGGGCGTCACAGCAGCCTTCTCGCACATTCGTTGTATAAAGAGACCGTTGTGAACGCTTCTCCCAGCCACATTCGAATGGAAATCTTTCAAGGGGTAAGACAATCTAATACTTTTCCCATCCTTGAAAAGAGCATATCCAAAAACTTCTTGAGCGTCAATCTTATCTACACAATCTGGTGGAGCCTATCAATCAGATTAATAGGGGCAGTTCCACGAATTTCATCCCTTTTAGTCACACAATAAATGGATTTCCAACCCCGATTGTGCATCCTATATTTGTCACCACATCTTCCCACTTTTTCGGATGAAAGAATTTTGGAAAATAAAAGCCATTTTAAAGATAAAGTAACGATTTTTAAGATGTATTGTGGTTAGGGTTATGGGGTTATAGGTTTTGGGCTCAAGAAACTATTATTTGTGAAGAAAAACTCATGTTCACCGGTTATTTTAGGTGTTGTATTTGAATAAAAATTACTGTTAAGTTCATCTTCATAAGAAACAATATAATATAATTAGTATAAGTTTTTTAAGGAAAGAAAATTAGTATAAGTTTTTCAAGGTATTGTAATAAGTTTTTTAAGGAAAGAAAATTAGTATAATATATTTTTATAAGGAAATATAAGTTAATAATGAAACATGGGGTTCAGTTGCTGGAATTGGTTGACTGTCTAAAGAGTGTTTTCTTTTTCTAACAAGGGGAGAATTTGGATCGGCGTGTTCTTTAGGTTCTTTTATAGGTTCATTGATTTCTATAGGAATGACATGTGGTAGGTTGGCTTCGGTAGGAGGTACTCTGAGTTCTTTGGCAGTAAGAGGTGTGAGTTTGGCTCGTTTCTTTCTATTTTGAACGATTTGGGCGCGTTCGGAGATGGGTATGCCAAGAAGACTTTCGTTTAGTGTGGGGACAGGAACATGTTTGGGTTTTCTAACAACTCTTTTCTTTATTCGGGATTGGCTTGTCTCTTCAGTAAGGTTTGGTTCGGAAGTTTGGGGTTCGAAAGATTGAGGTTCAGTATTTTGGGGTTCGACAAGAGATTGAGTTTGGTTAGCAGAAAGGAATTTTTCTAATTCTTTTCGGTCGATGGAAGTAGGTTTAATGAGAGATACTGTAAAAGATGAAGAATGATGTTTCAGAATAATTACTAAAGAAAATTTGAGAAATTCCAGAAGTATTGAGTTTGGGACTTATGTTTGTGGTCATATAACCATGCTTGCTTTCTTAGAAGTCTGAAGCTCCATTCCTTCATGGGAAGTTTCTCCATAAGCTTCGTCATCTCGATCACGCGTTCATCTGAGATGTCATCGAAGTCGACAGAGAGGCGTTTAGCAGTAGTCCAGTCAGGGACCGAAGAAATTTCAGGTCCTGTGGCAAAGAACCAATCCTTGTGCCTTCCTTTATTGCTTGAAGGAGTGTCCATCAGGGGGCGTTTATCGAACCTGGCATTAGGTTTTGGGGATTTCTTGCTCAGCATCTTGAAACCCCTTTCGAGAGAGTTGCCGGTAGTGAAGAGAGTTAAAAAGAAATTGATAGAGGGTGAATCCCTATCTCGTGGCAGAAAACGATGAAGGCAAGGATGTGGATATAGGAATTAGGGACTAATTGGGCTAGTCCAACACCCATGAACCCTAGTAAGGTAATGATGAAAGCATGGAGGGGAAGGCTAACCCCTTTCTCTAAAAGGGTGAGGGGCATAACAGTCCCACCTTCAGGACAGTGGTACATACAGTCAAAAGGGGTGGGCACTCTCAGATGATGAGTGATATGTGTAAGACCCCAACTTTTTAATAAAGATGATTTTTCTATAAATATAATTTTTAAATATTATGGAATGAATTTGATATAATGTTATAGTTGTAGGTAATATTTATAAATTTTGCAAAGTATGCAAGTTGTTATATAATATTCGTTTGGTCGGAGAATATTCGTTTTAACAGGGAATATTCTTATGACGGCACAATCATTGGTGGACCCCACAACAAAATTATTGTCAGATTGAGAAAACGATAAAAATATTTTTATGAAAATATCGAAGGAAGTTTTATAGTTAAAACTGTTGAACTACTCGATAGTAAAAGTACAAAGAATGTCTGGCATGGTTGCATAGTAAGACACTCAGATTGATTATTGATGCTTACGTGAGAAGTCACACAATTTTGTTCAATTATTGCTTCAGTAATTGTTGCATAGCATCTCACGTAATTTGATTCAATTATTGTCAATATTTTATATATTATTAAATCAATAATTGAGATGACTGAGTTATTAATATTATTATTTGCAATATTAACGATGTCTAGAAGTTCTGCCAATGAGAGGTTTGGTCGCCTAATTGCGCGCCAATAGGGAGAAATCCTCAATGGAAAGCCCCCTCTTTCTTGGGAATGACCTGGTCGATTAATATTGTGAATTATAATAATAATGATAAATGTTGTTAGATATATTGAGGTGTCTTTTTATGAAGTCACAGAAGTTTATATATATATATTATATATATATAAATTTTGTTTTATTAGTATTATTAATGTAATAAAACAGAAAAACTTTTTATATAAAATGTAATACTTTTATAGAGTTATTTATTTTATTAGACAATAATTAGAATATATTATATTTTATTATGCATAGTGTTTTGCATAGTAAAATCTTTTTATATAAAATAGAATTCTTTTATAGAGTTATTTATTTTATTAGACAATAATTAGAATATATTATATTTTATTATGCATAGTGTTTGCATAGTGCCTGCACAGTGTTTGCATAGTAAAATCTTTTTATATAAAACAGAATACTTTTTATAAAGTTTTGTTTTATTTGATTATCAATAGAATATATTATATTTTATTGCATAGTGCAGTATAGTATCCTTTCTATTTTCCTATAAATAGGATGCTTAGTTAGAATTGAAAACCACACCAAAAGTTCAGAGAATTCTTCTATAATCTTGAGCGTATTTCTTTAGAGTTTTAAGAAGTTTTGAGCATAGTGCATGTGACGCCCCCAAAATAGGTATACACAACACCCATTCTGAGTCGCCAAATACATGGTACAAGAAGCAAACTACAACTTCAATAATACAAATGTCGTGCGAAATACGACAATATATACTGTGAGTTTAAATATAATATTGTCTTCTAGACAATATCCACACGCAAATAAATCCCCATCATAATTATTGATTCATTATTTTACAAAATGGTGAGGACTACTAAACAACTCTCTCTAGAACCTTCATTCCATACCCCGACTAAGACTGCTACATTCTCGCCTCCCCGAGAAGAAAAAATGGAACAACAAGGAAAAGGGTGAGCTCAACTAGCCCAAGAAAGAATATTATGACTAAGATAATATACAACAAATTATCGTTAGTCTTCAACAGGAAAAATATGATAGAATACAATAGACAACAAGTTTCGGATCAATATTCGCATGATGGAAATAATAATTCATAGAAGAGTTACGTAGAAATGAAATCTACTATAATCTATGAATTTAATACCCATCATCAATATTTTATCCTCAGAACATCAATCAATATACATCCGAATCAAATATTCATCTTTGCACTTCTGAGCCAAAGATATTCATCGATTAGTCATGTTCATTTAAACACTGCTCATCTTTGCACTATGTGCCAAAGATATTAATCAATCGGTCATGTTCATCTCAACACTGCTCATCTTTGCACTACAGCCAAAGATATTAATCAATCGGTCATGTTCATCTCAACACTTGCTCATCTTTGCACTACAGCCAAAGATATTCTTCAAATCATTCATCTTTGCACTACGTGCCAAAGATATTCAATAATATCATCATTTAAGACCGAGGATGATGAAAAATATTTTTAAAGAAACGAATCCAAAGGAAACAAAATGACAAGGATTAAGGATTAAGGATTCGTACTTGGTTTTATCCACGCCCAAAAATACCTCAAAAATAATCATAGTGGTGTAAAATTCAAGAATGATCAAAACATGGATACAATCGAAAGTTAGTATCCGTAATAGATATTTTGACAAAAAGAAGAAATTTTATTTTTATGAATAAGAATAGATAGATATCGTGAATAGTGCCGTGATACGTGAATAGTAACTCAGACACCAAAAGATAGAAATTCCACAAAAAAACATCTTCACGCTTCATTAATAGTACTCGTGAATAAGAATTCGAGAATAAGAACTCATAAATAGTAACTCGTGAATAGTAACTCATGAATAGTAACCCATGAATAGTAACCCCAGACATGAAAAAAGTTCCAAATTTGATAAAAACTTGAGATCAACATTTCAAAGATAATGATATTGAAGAAATAATATCATTACAAAAAAATAATATCCCTTACCTCGAAAGATCAAGATTTCTAATATTAAACACCTGGATATAAAGGCTATGACTTGGACTTGCACCGATCAGTATAGCAATACTCAAAGTATACTCAAAATACTCACAAGAATACGCCGATAATATAGAGAGAAAACTTCAGCTTTAAAGGTGTGATTTTCAATTCTAACCTAAGACCCTATTTATAGAAATTGCTTAGAACACCAAAGCGAAAAATTTAATATAATATTAATATTTATTTTTCAAAACCTCATACGCACACTTGCCAACTGAATTCAGCTCCTACACATGTTAAATGAGGCCACCTAACATTCCAAAAACGTTTTCCTATTTTAAATATTTTAAACTTCCAAAATCAATTATTTCGAGCTTCGTAACTTCAATAATTCATAATAAATAGCCTTTTCATCAGAAAATTCGAATCTTGCGAGTTTTTATAGGAAATTCAATTCTCTACAACTTTGCGAAGAAAGTTTTTCCAAATTCCAATCGAAATTGACCAAAATCCACAAACGGGCAATTTTACGACTATAATCAAATTTCGGTCAATAAATGGGGTCCACCGACATGTTTAACATGTTTTAAACATTTATTGCAACAAAAATACTCTTCCTCCTCAGATACTCATATATCCCACATTCGTTGTAAAAATATCACCGTTAATATATTATTAAAATAATATATTTAAATGAATTATTTTATCAAAAAGATAAAATATTAATTTTCAACAATTGTCATTTTAAAAATTTTCTCCATCTATATCCACATAAAATCAATATTTTCCTCATCATATAAATCAATAATTAATTATTCACAAATAATATTACGAGAATCACAATATTGACAACCAGTGCAGCTTCAGAAAGAGAGGGCTTTCCAATAAGAATTTCTTCATCTTGGCGCAATTAGGTGACCAAACCTCTCCTTAGACGTAACTTTCTAGACATTGCCAATAATGTTATCTAATAATATTATTCGAGATAATATGAATTATTGCTTCGATAATGAAAGATATCTTGAATGACAATTATCAAAACAACAAAGAATATAAAATATCAACGCAGCAATTATTAACTCAATAAAATAATTTGAGCAAGAATTATCAGTAACCATTATTGAGTAGTGCCTTCTTACGTAAGAATCAATAATTGGTGCAATACCGGTGCTACCGTTCAACAACGCCAGATTAGTGTGTTTTAACCACCGGTATTCCAACAAGATATAATCAGAATAACTACGCTGTTATTTAAAAACAACTTATATTTGTCGCTTTCTTCATCCAATCGCTTTCCGCATGGGGCCCACACATGGTCGCACTGTCATCGTATTTAATATTCCCCGACAAAGATTTAATATTCCACGACCAAACGAATATTCCCCGAAAATAACAATGAATATTTTATAACCACTTGCTTAATTTGAAATATTTGCATATTTAACCCTTAACTATCCACATTAATCAAATCAACCTTACTATTTCAAAATAATAAATAAAGGAAATTCCTTTTATTTAAAAATTTTGGTCTTACAACCTCCTCCTTATGAAATTTCATCCTCGAAATTGACGACGACGTCGTGTGTTTTGAAAAGGTGAGGATACCTCGCTTTCATTTCCGCTTTCCAACTCCTGTGTCATTTCCTCTATAGCATGATTCCTCCACAAAACTTTAACTTGTGGTATAACCTTTCATGCGTAGGACATGCTCCTTCCTATCCAAAATCTTGACAGTACCTCCTCATACGTTAAGTCTTCTGGCTATCTCGTCCGGCTTCTAACTCTATAACGTGGTTCGGGTCTTTCACATATTTACTGAAGTACGATATGTGAAACACATTATGAACACGAGACATACTTTGAGGTAACGCAAGTCTATAGCCTACATTTCCTACTTCCTATCAAGAATTTGAAATGGACCAATAAATCATGGATCGAGCTTTCCTCTCTTCCCAAATCTTGTAACACCTTTCCATGGAGCAACTCGCAACAATACATGATCCCCACATTAAATTCCACGCCCTTTCGATGAAGATCCGCATAACTCTTTTGTCGATCTTGTGCCGCTTTGTATACGCTTGTCGAATCATTAGTCATACGTATTAACTCGGGTCCCAACAATGTTGCTTCACCCACCTCATCCCAACATATTGGGGAACGACATTTTCGGCCCATATAATGCTTGAATGGAACCATGCCTATATTTGTTTAATAACTATTGTTGTATGAGGATTCCACCAACGACAAGTACTTATCCCAACTTCCTTTGAAATCTAGGACACGTAGTTTTAATATATCTTCAAGAGTTTGAGTAGTCCTTTTCGATTGCCCATCCGCTTTGAGGATGGTATGCCAAATCAGAATCGTAAATTGCGTCTATAGCTTTCTAACCCAAAATCATGAAGTGAATCTTGGGTCACGATCTAAAACTATGGATACTTGGCATGCCATGCAATCTCACAATCTCATTTACATACATACGAGAAAGACGTTCAAGGAATAAGTCTCTCAGATTTGGTAAGAAATGAAAGCGGACTTGGTTAATCTATCAACAATAACCCAAATAAAGCATTGATGCCTTGAGAAACCGCAGAAGACCCGTGATCGAAATCCATAGTAATGTGTTCCCACTTCCATTCCGTAATCTCAAGTGGTTGCAACGGACCCTTAGGTACAAGATGCTCCGCCTTTACACGCTAGCAAGTTAAACACATCGAGATAAACTTTGCAATCTCTCTCTTCATATTGTTCCACCAAAATGTATGTCAAGATCACGATACATTTTAGTACTTCCAGATGGATTGCAAATGGCGATTGTGTGCCTCCATCATAATCTTGTACTTCAAATCGTAGTCGTTAGGAACACAAAGTCTAGAGTGGACTCAAGTATCAATTCTCGCCTCCTAATAGCTCCTTCTTGTACTTTCTTCTTCATACGCATCAACTCCGGCCTGGTGGTTTGAGCAACCTTAACTTTTTCTATTAAAGTTGGCTCTACGCGTATACTTGACATCATCGCACTTTCGTTCCGCATATAATCTTCTACTCACCGCTACGCCTACCACGTTCGCTTTTCGAGATGGCATGATCGTAACATGTCTTTGAAATGAGTCTCCTCTTGAGTTCTTCAAAGCTCTTCCCACATTCCTTGCTCCATTCGAATTTTGTATCTCTACGAGTCACCGTTAATGGAATAGCGATTCGAGAATATCCTTCAACGAATCTCCGATAATAACCAACTAAGCCTGAAAGCTACGCCTTTCGATAATCGACTTAGGTTGCTCTCAACCGTGACTCATATCCCAATCTTGATAAAGACGTCACAATGACACCTATCGCTTTACTATCGCATCGAATATGACGTCCCCTCACAGAGAGTCTCGCTTAGGTGAATTCCACAAAGGAAGTCACAAAATAAAGGCTCGTGTACCAAATTCTATGGTTGAATTTTTAACTCCTCAAGTTCAATAGAGCCATTCGATATGAGATTTTAGAAATGAGTTTTGTCTGGGGTTCAAAGTCGATACAAAATTCAATATCGAACTTTGGGGAGTAAGCCAAGAAATTCTTCAGGAAATACGTCAGGAAAATCAATAACAACAGAAATATTATTCAAATCTGACGTGTCTTTATTCAAATCCATAACATGGACTAAGAAAACTTGACATCCGTAATAAACGAATGACTTCATGGCTTGATATGAAAATGTTTGACTACAATGGTTTGATTGCTTGAATTGAATAACAGAGTTGCTTAGGAATATGAAAACTAACAACCTTACAAAAGCAATCAATTTGGCATGATGAGTAGTTAACCTTAAAATCACATCAAAAGCAAATATCTCTATAGAAATAAGGTTAACGTGTAATGTGATAGTGCCAACTTGAATCAAGCAAGATTTTTAAACAACGGATGTAATGAAAGTTTCTCCTAATGGAGTCTCCACAGATATAGGTCAAAGTTTAATTTCTCCGTAGTCAAGTTCAAACGTTGAGCGCAAGTAAGAGAGATAAAAGATTGGGTAGAACCAATATCTAGTAAGGTATATACTTTGCAAGAATTTATAATTAACTAACCCGTGCTAACTTCGTTCGGGTTCCTCGCATTTTGACCACCACAACAAACGCTTCTTCCCTAATCGTTGACTTTGACTTTTCTGGGATAGTCTTTTGAGTCACCGTCCCCACTGAACTATGTTTCGATATCGTACAATCTCGAGCGATATGTCCTTCTTTTCCACAATTATAGCATACCTTAAACTGTTGTGGGCGCTTTGACCGATATGTCCTCTTTTCGCATTTGTAGCATATGACCGGTGGTCGCTTCTCCTCCCTTAAAACTAGTTGCTCTTTGGTACCGACGCCTTCACATGGTCGTTGTTGAATCTCCTCTTTTAAAATCTCCTCCCACTCGCTTCTTCTATTTTCATGGCCACGATTACCACCGTAGTGGTTACCGCCTTTGTTCGTATTCTTCTTTCTCCTTTGTTATCGTTATTCGATGATCGCTATCTTCTTGGTATGATCCTCGGTTATGGTCCCTCGGTTGAACGTATCAAGTATCTCGCTTCTAACAATCGAGCCTCGCTGACAACATCTAAATAGAGAGAAAATTTATGAGAAATGAGATCTTGATGTATGTCGGGTTTCAAACCTCTCGAAAACATCCACGCCATACGCTCCTCATTCTCCACCAAATGAGGTGCAAACTCGATAACTCCGCGAACTTCGCTTTAATCTTCGGACACCGCCATGTTATTCTCTCTAGTCTAATAAACTCCACTTCCTTCATATAGCGAATACTTTCGTGGAAGTACTTGTCATTGAATGCTTCAAACGTCTCCCACGACATCTTTGAGTGCGGTGAATGGAGTACGCTTCACGATTCCCACCAAGAATCTGCCTCGTTTAAACATAAAAGTAGTGAATGGAACTTTCTGTTCCTCCATGCATCCCAAGACATCGAATATCTTGGTAATTTGTTTGACCCACGCCTCTCGCCTTTAATCGGATCCGCTTTCCCTGTGCACTCGTGGTCCCAACTCTTTGAACTGCTTGTTGTGACCACCCGTGAATTGCTATCATTTCCTCCCCAGTATTTTGAACACGAGTCTCCTCGTCGATTTTGCATGAACTGCAAAAAGCTTCTAAACATCCCTCGTTCATCATCTCGCTTTCAAGAGTGTTGTTCACGGGAGGAACATTGCCACTGTTGCAGACGTTCTCCTCGTTGGTAAAATACAGCATCTCCACGGTCTCATTTACTCCAATCATTAATATTCTCGATCGACATTCTCAAATCTTCGCCATAAAACAAGGGTTAATTAAGGAAATCAATATATCACATAATATCCCTATATATTGACCAACTAACAAATAAGCTTAGGTAGGACACACTAGCGAAGGATTTACTCGTCTCTCCCTCCTAGTTCTATTCCCCGATCTCCGCCAGAGATCATATCCTAAGCTCGATATACCAAGCTAACATAGCGCCCCAAAAATAGGTATACACAACACCCATTCGAAATCGCCAAATACATGGTACAAGAAGCAAACTACAACTTCAATAATACAAATGTCGTATGAAATACGACAATATATAATCGTGAGTTTAAATATAATATTGTCTTCTAGACAATATCCACACGCAAATAAATCCCCATCATAATTATTGATTCATTATTTTACAAAAATGGTGAGGACTACTAAACAACTCTCTCTAGAACCTTCATTCCATACCCAGACTAAGATACTCGCCTACATTCTCCCTCCCGAGAAGAAAAATGGAACAACAAGGAAAAGGGTGAGCTCAACTAGCCCGAAAAGAATATTATGACTAAGATAATATACAACAAATTATCGTTAGTCTTCAACAGGGAAAAATCGATAGAATACAATAGACAACAAGTTTCGCATCAATATTCGCAATGAAATAATAATTCATAGAAGAGTTACGTAGAGAATGAAATCTACTATAATCTATGAATTTAATAATCCATCATCAATATTTTATCCTCAGTAACATCAATCAATATATATCCGAATCAAATATTCATCTTTGCACTACAGCCAAAAGATATTCATCATTAGTCATGTTCATTTAAACACTGTTCATCTTTTTGCACTACAGCCAAAGATATTAATCAATCGGTCATGTTCATCTCAACACTGCTCATCTTTGCTCTGAAAGCCAAAGATATTAATCAATCGGTCATGTTCATCTCAACACTGCTCATCTTTGCACTCTGGGCCAAAGATATTCTTCAGAAATCATTCATCTTTGCACTACAGGGCCAAAGATATTCAATAATATCATCATTTAAGACCGAGGATGATGAAAATATTTTTAAAGAAACGAATCCAAAGAAACAAAATGACAAGGATTAAGGATTAAGGATTAGTACTTGGTTTTATCCACGCCCAAAAATACCTCAAAAATAATCATAGTGGTGTAAAATTCAAGAATGATCAAAACATGGATACAATCGAGTTAGTATCCGAATAGATATTTTGGACAAAAAGAAGAAATTTTATTTTTCTATGAATAGTCTCAGATATCGTGAATAGTCTTAGATACGTGAATAGTAACTCAACACCAAAAGATAGAAATTCCACAAAAACATCTTCACGCTTCATGAATAGTACTCGTGAATAGTAACTCGAGAATAAGAACTCCATGAATAGTAACTCGTGAATAAGAACTCATGAATAGTAACCCATGAATAGTAACCTGAGCATGAAAAAGTTCCAAATTTGATAAAAACTTCAGATCAACATTTCAAAGATAATGATATTGAAGAAATAATATCATTACAAAAAAATAATATCCCTTACCTCGAAAGATCGAGATTTAAATTTGAAACACCTGGATATAGGCTATGACTTGGACTTGCACCAGATAGCAATACTCAAAGTATACTCAAAATACTCACAAGAATACGCTCGATAATATAGAGAGAGAAAACTTCAGTTTCTGGTGTGATTTTCAATTCTAACCTAAGCACCCTATTTATAGGAAATTGCTTAGAACACCAAAGAAGAAAATTTAATATAATATTAATATTTATTTTCCAAAACCTCATACGCACACTTTCCAACTGAATTCAGCTCTTACACATGTTAAATGAGGCCACCTAACATTCCAAAAACGTTTTTCCTATATTAAATATTTTAAACTTCCAAAAATCAATTATTTCGGAGCTTCGGAACTTCAATAATTCATAATAAATAGCCCTTTCATCAGAAAATTCGAATCTCGCGTGTTTTTTATAGAAAATTCAATTCTCTACAACTTTGCGAAGAAAGTTTTTCCAAATTCCAATCGAAAATTGACCGAAATCCACAAACAGGCAATTTTACAAAAAGCTATAATCAAATTTCAATCGATAAATGGGGTCCACCAACATGTTTAACATGTTTTAAACATTTATTGCAACAAAAATACTCTTCCTCCTCGTATACTCATATATCCCACATTCGTTGTAAAATATCACCAATAATATATTATTAAAATAATATATTTAAATGAATTATTTTATCGTAAAAAGATAAAATATTAATTTTCAACAATTGTCATTTTAAAAATTTTCTCATCTATATCCACATAAAATCAATATTTTCCTCATCATATAAATCAATAATTAATTATTCACAAATAATATTACAGAATCACAATATTGACAACCAGCAGCTCTCCTGTGAAAGAGGGGCTTTCCAATAAGAATTTCTTCATCATGGCGCAAATTAGGTGACCAAACCTCTCCTTAGATGTAACTTTCTAGACATTGCCAATAATGTTATCTAATAATATTATTCAGATAAAATGAATTATTGCTTCGATAATGAAAGATCTTTGCGTGAATGACAATTATCAAAACAACAATAATATAAAATATCAACGCAAAGAATTATTAACTCAATAAAATCTTTGAATAAAGAATTATCAGAACCATTATTGAGTAGTGCCTTCTTACGTAAGAATCAATAATTGGTGCAATACTGTGTGCTACTTGCTTCAACAACGCGATTAGTGTGTTTAACCAACCACCGGTATTCCAACAAGATAATCTTGAATAACTACGCCTAAGTTATTTAAAAAACAACTTATATTTGTCGTTTTCTTCATCCAATCGCTTAGTTATGGGGCCCACACATGGTATTTTACATCAGCATTTAATATTCCCCGATAGTACGAATATTCCACGACCAAACGAATATTCCCCGACGACAATGAATATTTTATAACCACTTGCTTAATTTGAAATATTTGCATATTTAACCCTTAACTATCCACATTAATCAAATCAACCCTTACTATTTCAAAATAATAAATAAAGGAAATTCCTTTTTATTTAAAAATTTCAGGGTCTTACAGTGCAAGTTTTCTTCAAGAATATCATCGCCCTACTAGTCGGAATACTCTTCTTTTACGCTGAGAGGTATTATTTCTTTCTTTCGACTTCATGAAGAGAACTTCTGTTATTCCATTCTTTATTATTATGTTGGAATAACCTGTCTATGAGAAGTACCGCATACATGGTAAAATTCTTCTATTTTTCCATTATTTATTATTCTGTTGGAACATCCTGTCTGTACGTTACACATGACCTGGTTCCGTTATTTATTATTCTGTTGGAACATCCTGTTTGTGAGTTTACGCATGACCTGGTTCCGTTGTTTATTATTCTCATTGGAATATCACATGCGTGCGTTCGCTTACGACTGACACGGTTCCATTATTTATTATTTTGTTGAATATCCATGCGTGCGTTTTCGCACGACCGTTCCATTATTTATTATTCTGTTGGAATAACCTGTTTGTGCGGTCTATCGTATGCCTGATGATTTCTTTTGTTATTCCATTCTTTATTATACTCACTTGGTTAAATTTTTGACATCTATACTCCATGAAATTAGTGGAATATCCTTGATATTTGCGCTTCATCCAGTATCTTTTCATGAAAATATTCTTCTGAGCATTCTTGAATTTTACTCTACAAAGCAGTATCATGTTGACAATTTGGATGTTATTGAATTCTGTATAAATTAATTCTTGAACTTGTTTTATTGAATTCTTATATTATTGTCATCATCCTCATGCTTATATTATGTTGAAAGTCATCTCATGGCCATTGTGTATAGATGGACTTGGTATGATTATGACCGTGGATTATTCAATAAAATCATGACCGTAATGTTACAAATGATGTGGTAAAAGTCCTCATTGGCCCGTAGTGCATTGATGGACAGTTGTTGGCATGATCATGACCATTGATGAATACACGAATATCCTTGGCCGTAGTGCGTGGATAATTTGTGGTTGTGATACTAATGCATATCCTTGGCCGTACTGTAGGGATGATGTGGGTTATTTATTAAGCTGAGTCTCAGTGATAAAAGTGATGAAAAACATTTTTAAATCATAAAAGATAGTAGATTTTATTCTCTACTTGACTCTTTTAATGGATTGCTTGTTCTGCTGCAGTTAAACTTGATGTTTGTTATATTGTATCAGTTTAACACTGTTGAAGGCTAATGATAATTTATTCTGCATTATCTTAGTCATAATATTTCTTACTAGGCTAGTTGAGCTCACCCTTGTACTTTCATTGTTCTCTTCAGGAAATGAGAACGTAGCAGGGACTAGTCGGGGAACGGAGTGACGGTCCAGACGATAGCATTAGTAGTCATCACTATTCTATGAAATAGTGTGTTAATAAAAGTATTGAGGACTTATTTTGAGTTTTAATACCGCCTGTAAGACAATATTTGTATTAAAACTCACAACTCATCATTGTATATTTAAGATTGTATTTGTATTACATACCATGTATTTGGCGACCCGAGAATAGGTGATGTATACCTATTTTGGGGGCGTCCATGATTAATATCAAAGCTTAGGGATATGATCCTCGGCTAAGATGTAAAACAAGAACTAAGAGGGAGAGCGGGAATTCTTCGTTAGTATGACCTACCTAAGTTTATTTGGTATTTAATTGGTCGGTTAGTAGTATAGGGATAATATGTGATATGTTAATTAACCCTTGTTTTGTGGCGGTATTTGAAAATGACATCCGAGAATGTTGAGAACATCAATGGAGCATAGGAGACCGTTGAGTCTCCACAGATCAATAATCAGGATAATGTGCATCAGGAAGGCGACAATCCTCAGGCAAACAACATCACGGACTAGATGATGAATGATGGAATGTTCAGAGGCTTTATGCAATTCATGCAACATCAGGCAAGAACAGCTCCTGTCCAAAATGCAGGTGGAAACACTGGCAAACTCTTGGAACTGGGACCACCAGAGTTTTTTGGAGAGCCAAAACCACTTAAGGCGGAGACGTGGATAAAGCAGATCAACAAGAAATTTGATGTCTTGGGATTCTCCGAGGAGCAAAAGGTTCCCTTTGCCACCTTCATGTTATGCGCAGAGGCGATTCTTTGTTGGGAATCAGAAAGAGTACTCAACTGCCGCCTTGACCAAGATGTCTTGGGAGAAGTTCCAAGAACTGTTCAACGACAAGTACTTTCCCGAAAGTATTCGTCACATGAAAGAGGTAGAGTTCATCAAGCTGGAGCAAAACAACATGACCTTGTCGCAGTACGAAGCCAAGTTTGCCGAATTGTCCCGGTTTGCGTCTCATTTGGTTGATAATGAGGAGAGAATGACGCGAATATTTCTAAGAGGTTTGAAACTCGAGATATGTCAATATCTTATCTCTTATAAACTGTGTTTGTATTTAGATGTTGTTAATAGGGCTCAGTTATTGGAGCGCGATAATGAGTCAATCCAACCAAAAGAGAGCAGCCGACAAAATGAGAATACCAGTGATAACAGTCATCGAAGCGGTGACAATAAGCGTGGAGGGAATTAACATGTCAGAAATGGTAACCACTTCAGTGGTAATCATGGCCAAAACAATAAGAATGGACATTTCAAGAAGAGGAGATTCAACAATGATGGAAAGACGTCAGCATCAACACCTGTCGTTAAGGAAGGAGAACGACCACATATCATATACTTCAAATGTGGAGGGGAGGGACACATCAGTCCAAACTACGCGATGCCATCCAAAGCATGTTATAATTGTGGAAGAGAAGGTCACCTAGCCCGATTTTTTCGTGCACCAAAGTCAAGTCCAGCTGGGATGGAGGCATCAAAGGCCGTCCCAGACAAGACAAAACTGGTAGTTCAAGGGAGAGAGTTTGTCGTGACCTCCCAGAAAGCAAGGAACCCGAACAAGGTCATCACAGGTAAGCTTATCATAAACTCTAGCGAAGTATATACCTTATTTGATACCAGTTCTACCCATTCTTTTATTTCTCCTACTTGCGCTCAACGTTTGAATTTGACTCTGGAGAAATTGAACTTTGACTTATCTGTTGAAACTCCATTGGGAGAAACCTTCATTACATCCACTGTTTATAAGTCTTGTTTGGTTCAAATCGGTACCCTCACATTACCCGTCGATCTTATTTCATTGAAAATACTTTCATTTTACGTAATTCTAGGGATTGATTGGTTAACTACTCATCATGCAAAAATTGATTATTTTCGTAAGGTTGTTAGCTTTCATATTCCTAACCAACCTATTATACAAATTCAAGCAACCAAACCATTAAAATTAATCACTGTCATCTCAACCCATAAAGCTATTCGTTTATTGAAAAATGAATTTCAAGCTTTCTTAGCTCATGTCACGGATTTAAACAAAAATGCGTCAGTTTTGAATGATATCTCTATTGTTAATAAATTTCTCGACGATTTCAAGAACTTCCGGCCTACCCCCGAGCGTGAAATTGAATTTTGTATCGACCTTGAACCCCAGACAAAACCTATTTCCAAAGCCCCATATCTAATGGCCCCTATTGAACTTCGTGAGTTAAAGACCCAACTACTGAAATTGTTAGACATCGCTTTCATTCGTCCCTAAATACGTCTCCTTGGGGTGCTTCGCTCTATTCGTGAAAAAGAAAAATGGGAGTATGCGACTTTGTATTGATTATCGGGAGTTGAATCATGTCACCATCAAAAATAGGTACCCATTGCCACGTATTGATGACCTGTTTGACCAGTTACAAGGGGCCAAATTCTTTTCAAAGATTGATCTTCGTTCCGAATATCACCAATTGAAGATTAGAATCGATGACATTCCAAAGACGGCTTTCAGAACTCGGTACGGGCATTATGAATTCCTAGTCATGTCTTTTGGATTGACTAATGCTCTTGCTGCTTTCATGGATATGATGAACCGAGTATTCAAGGAATATTTGGATCACTTTGTGGTTGTCTTTATTGATGACATCCTTATTTATTCCAAAAGCCGTGAAGATCATGAGCAACACTTGAGGCTAATACTCCAAAAGCTTCGTGAAAACAAGCTTATGCCAAGTTGAAGAAATGCGAATTTTGGCTTGAGGAAGTAGCATTCCTTGGGCACGTAGTATCAAGTCATGGAATATCTATTGACCCAGCAAAGATTGAAGCTATTCAAAGCTGGGAGCAACCTAAATCAGAGAAACAAGTACGTAGCTTTCTCGGCTTAGCTGGTTATTATCGGAGATTCGTAGAAGGGTTTTCTCGAATCGCTACTCCATTAACTCAGCTGACTCGAAAAGATATAAAATTCAGTTGGAACGAGGAATGTGAGAAGAGTTTTCAAGAACTCAAGAGGAGACTCATTTCAGCACCTGTTCTGACAATACCATCGGGCTCGGAGGGATTTGTCATCTATAGTGATGCTCGGGCAAAGGGTTAGGATGTGTTCTCATGCAACATGGGAAAGTCATAGCCTATGCCTCTGAACAACTCAAAGAATATGAGAGGAATTATCCCACTCATGATCTAAAGTTGGCAGCTGTCGTTTTTGCACTAAAGATTTGGAGGCATTACTTGTATGGGGAGAAAGTGGAGATCTTTACGGATCATAAAAGCCTCAAATATTTTTCACTCAAAAAGGAAATCAACATGCAACAACGACGTTGGCTTGAACTATTGAAAGATTATGATCATACCATCCAATACCATCCTGAAAAAGTGAACGTGGTAGCTGACGCATTGAGTAGAAGATCATATGCGGGTACGACTGCGATATTGATAACGCAAAGGCCCATTTTGTGTGACTTGCAAAGGATGGAGATAGAGTTAAAGACTCCAGGGACCCATGTGATGATGGCAAATATACGAGTATAACCGACTTTAATTGATAAAGTTAAAGTTGCTCAAGTTACAGATCTGGAGTTGATGCGTATGAGGAAGAAAGTGCAAGAAGGTGCTATGCCGGAAGCAAGAATCGATGAAGAAGGAATACTTCGAGTCAACTCAAGACTTTGTGTTCCTAACGACGCTGATTTAAAGTATAAAATCATGATGGAGGCGCACAACACACCGTTTGTAATCCATCCTGGGAGTACCAAAATGTATCGTGATCTTCATCATACATTTTGGTGGAGCAATATAAAGAGAGAGATAACGCTGTTTATCTCAAGGTGTCTAACTTGTCAACGAGTCAAGGCGGAGCGTCAAGTACCAAAAGGTCCATTGCAACCACTTGAAATTCCAGAATGGAAGTGGGAGCACATTACCATGGATTTCGTTTCTGGTCTTCCCAAGGTTTATCAAGGCATCGATTCAATTTGGGTTATTGTTGATAGATTAACCAAGTCTGCTCATTTCTTATCAATACGAGAAACTTATACACTTGAACGTCTTGCTCGTATGTACATAAACGAGATTGTAAGACTGCATGGTATGCCAGTATCCATAGTTTCTGATCGAAACCCAAGATTCACTTCAAGATTTTGGGTTAGTTTGCAAAAAGCTATGGGTACAGATTTACAATTTATTTTGGCATATCATCCTCAGACGGATGGATAATCAGAGAGGACTATTTAAACTCCGGAAGATTTATTAAGACTCTGTGTCCTTGACTTCAAGGGAAGTTGGGACAAGTTCTTACCATTGGTGGAATTTTCCTACAACAACAACTATCAAGCAAGTATTGGCATGGCTCCATTCGAAGCGTTGTATGGAAGAAAGTGTCGTTCTCCAGTATGTTGGGATGATGTGGGTGAAGCAACGTTGTTGGGACCGGAGTTGGTACGTATGACTACGGAAAAGATTCAAACGATCCGACAACGTATAAAAACCTCACAAGATCGACAAAAGAGTTATGCTGATCTTCATCGAAAGGAAGTGAAATTCGATATTGGAGATCATGTGTTGTTACGTGTTGCTCTATGGAAAGGAGTTACGAGATTTGGAAAGAGAGAAAAACTCAATTCTCGATTCATTGGCCCATTTTTAATCCTCGATCGAGTAGGAACTGTGGCCTATAGACTCACTTTAACGCCAAGTATGTCTCGTGTTCATAATATTTTTCACATATCCATGTTATGTAAATATGTGGAAGACCCGAACCACATTATTGAGTTAGAACCGGATGAAATAGCGGAAGATTTAACGTATGAAGAGGTTCCTGTTCAAATCTTGGAGAAGATGGAACATATTCTATGCTCCAAGGTTATACCTCAAGTCAAAGTTTTATGGAGGAACCACGATGTTGAGGAAATGACTTGGGAGTTAGAATCTGAAATGAAATCAAGGTATCCTTACCTCTTCGATATACCAGGTACGTACCCTAAATTCGAGGGTGAAATTTCATAAGAAGGAGAGGTTGTAAGACTCCAACTTTTAGGAATAAAAATGAATTTTCTATAAATGTCATTTTTTAATATTATGGAGTGAATTTGATATAATGTTATAGTTGTGGGTAATATTTATAAATTTTACAAAGTACAAAAGTTGTTATATAATATTCGATTGGTCGGGGAATATTCGTTTTTGTAACATTTCAGAATTTTAATTGTTATATTAAATATTTATTGAATTATTTAAGTATTTAATGGATGTGTTTATGGTTGAATTTGTAATTGTTCAAATTTGATTCGATTTGGTTAATTATTTGTTAAATAAATAATTAAGGAAATTAATTATTTTATTCTAATTTAATTTAATTATTAAGTTGGAAAGTTTTGATTAATTGAATTATTATCCTTTTATTTGAATTTGTAATTCTAATTTTGAGGTATTGATTTATGTGTTGTAATAATTTAATAAAAAGGTGGCAAATAACCTTTTACAAAGGAGTTATTAAAATAACTTAAAGGAGTTTTAATTCAGTTTTGCCAAACAAGGCCTATTGCTTATTAAGTCTTTATTCTAATTGTGTTTTACCAAACAAGGCATAAGGGTTAACTGATTATTTTTTTAGTGGTTAGCCAAACAAGCCTTATGGCTTTTGATTTTCAAATAAACATAACTGATGTCAGTTAAGTTAGTATTATATTATATATTTAATATTATTATTATTATTATTATTATTATCATACGTTAGATATCTAGTACGCTAGATAGAGTTAGGAAGAAAAGAAAGACTCAGAGGAAGAAGAAGAAGAGAATAAGAAGAAAAGTGAGAGAGAAAAGAAGAGAGGAAGAAAGGTTAGAGAATTTGAGAAAAGAATTGGGGAAAAGAAGTTTGACAATCAAAAGGGATAGCCATCATCTTCTACAATCAAGGTATTCTACTATTTTTTTTTTAAGTTTTAAAGTTCTAGTTTTCTCTTATCCTATTTCTCTGTAAATTCTTGTGATAGGGTAAATTGTTGATTTTATGGGTATTCATATGATTAACTAGTGTTGTAAAGTTATTTTCATAAGTTTTATATGATTATAATCAATGAATTGTTGTTATGTATGTAGTTTGTGAAGAAAACCTTTTTACAGAGAGTTTATGTGAATGAATATGGGTTAATTTAAAATAGAAACTATGGGTTGTTTAGTTGTTTTATTGATAAATTAGCTATTCAATTTGTTAGAGTATGTATATAATTTGATAAAATGCTTTAAATTAACTGTTTTGGTTGAAAAACAAAATCACAGTATTGATTTTCATTAAAAATATCAAAAAAATGAATTTTTATCAAAAATAGTGAAATTGGATGTTTTAAATTAGTTATTTTTGTTGTTGTATGGGTAGAATCATGTTAGGAGTTCTTGAATTATGTTTACATGAAGTCTTTGTAGGAATTATATGTGACTTAGACTGTTAGAAACGAACTTGTAGGCCAAAATTGGCTTTGTGCATATGATTTTCGTTCTTTGTCTGCCAAGTTCGCAAAATGATATAGTCATGGCCTTGTAAAGCGATATAAATCTCACACCATGACATATCATCGCGCCATGTAGCATGCACCTCGTAGCTTATTTCTCGCGTCGCAGCGCCATCTCCTCATGGCCATAATACCACACCACAAGAGATAAACCGTGGCTTGGCTCTGATGCAGCAGAATGGTCCGACAAAGTGTACTTTTGTACTCAAATGTTAAGAAATTGTTATGTGATGATAGTAGAGACGAAGAAATATTGATGTTAGTATTTCTATACTATGAATAAGTATGTTATTAAAAATTAACTTGTGTTATAACTTGATTATATGATTAAATAATCAAACCTATATGATGTATGTAGTTAGTTAAATTTGTAAAGTAGTAGTGACTAACTATGTCATGAGGACATATATATATATATATATATATATATATATATATATGTACATATAGGGTATTGTGATCCGAATTAATTCGGTTTAGCCTACGAGCAAGGCAAGTTTTCTAATCCTTTATCTTGCTTGAACTAATTATGGTTTCCAATATAATAATGCAAGGTTTCTAAACTTTGTTTTTGATATTGAACAAGTTATTCTTGTATTTAACTTGTTATTTAGCATGCCCTAATATATTTGAATAGTTTATCGTTCATATTGCCATGCATGCTTAGTATTCAATTCTAAATAACCTTGACTTAATATTGTTCAAGCAAGGTGTGTTATAGTTATTCAAGCTGTATGCTATTAGATTATTCCTAAAGCATGATTTTAATTTACCATGACGATTCAATTACGAGTATTCTATAGTATGATGTTATTGGTATTAATTCAACTAGTCCTCTAGTTGATGATCGTTAAACTTCAAATTACCCTTGAAAGCTTATCCAAACCAAACTCTCTTTGGTACGGACTTGTACTCTAAATACTGAGATGAACAACCTTATTATTACGGGATAACTTACGCGTAGCGTTAAATGTTTGTGCACAATACATGGTACGAAGGGCTGATCCCCCTAAGTATGAGGAGTCCTTATAGTCTTATGACTGTTAAGTTGGATTTGAAAGATTACTCGCAACTGTGGAAATAGTTCATGGTCTTATGACCCTCGGTAATGTTTATTCCATATTTTGGATTTCAGTTCGTGATTATGATTGTTAGAATACTATCTCGTTTTGATGAGCCTACTCATTGGCAGTTATTATTGTTATTCTTCTGTGATTCATTATTTTATCCAATGAGCAATTGTTTTGCTCACTCTTGCATATTTATAAACTCATTGCAGCTAAAGTGGAGAAGGTAGATGAACCTTCAACTAACAAAGGAAAGGAAAAATTGTGCAAGTGATGCTGATTTGTACTTTTATTTATTGTGATGATCTTAGACTTCTTAATAATGATGTTATGTAATAATTTTAATTCCGCATTTGAATGATTGTATTTAAAGGTTAGACAACCTGGGAGATTTTATTATGTAACCCTTTAATGGGAAAGATTTTATTTATCCAGTTTTATTGTGATTGGGTAGTTAGATATGAATGTTTGATTAAGTGAACACCAAATCCTGTGGGAATGAAGCACCTGGGTTTGGGGGTGTCACAGTTTTAACAGGAAATATTCGTACGACGACACAATCATTGGTGGACCCCACAACGGAATTATTGTCGGATTGAGAAAACGACATAAATATTTTTATGAAAATAACGGCGGAAGTTTTACCGTTAACTGCTGAAATACCCTGTTAAAAATACGAATACGCATGGTTGCATAAGTAGCACTGCGGTATTGATTATTGAAGCTTACGTGAGAAGTCACTCAATTTTGTTCAATTATTGCTACAAAGAATTGTTGCATAAGATCTCACGTTATTTGATTCAATTATTGTCGATATTTTATATATTATTAAATCAATAATTGAAATAAAAAGTTATTAATATTATTATTTGCAATATTAACGATGTCTAGAAGTTACATCGAGGAGAGGTTTGGTCACCTAATTGCGCGCCAATAGATAGGGAAAATTCTTATTGAAAGCCCTCTCTTACCCTGGGAACGACACAGGCAGGTCGATTAATAGTGTGAATTATAATAATGATGATGAATTTTATTTATTATTATTATTATAAATGTAATAAAATGTAAATTTTTTATATAAAATGTAATACTTTTTATAAAGTTTTTGTTTTATTTGATTATAAATAGAATATAATATATTTTATTATGCATAGTGTTTGAATAGTGCTTGATAGTGTTTCAGAGTAAAATCTTTTTACATAAAATAGAATACTTTTATAAAGTTATTTGTTTTATTAGATTATAAATAGAATATATTATATTTTATTATGCATAGTGTTTATATAGTGACTGCATAGTGTTTGCATAGTAAAATCTTTTTATATAAAACAGAATACTTTTATAAAATTATTTGTTATATTAGATTTTAAATAATATATATATATATATATATATATTATAAATAGAATATATTATATTTTATTGCATAATATCTTTTCCATTCTCCTATAAATAGGATGATTAGTTAGAATTGAAAACACAACAGAAATTAAGAGAATTCTTCTTCTATAATCTTGAATGTATTTCTTTAGAGTTTTAAGAAGCTTTGATCGTAGAAAACAATATAGGTTTTCTTCAAGAATATCCTCACCCTACCAGTCGGAATACTCTTCTTTCTAAGGTAAGGAGTATTATTCTTTCGTATTCATGAAGAGAGTTATTTTCTTTCAATACTCATAAGAGTTGTTATTCCATTCTTTATTATTATGTTGAATAACTGCCTACATGCAAATACCGCATACATGGTGAAATTCTTCATTATTCCATGTTTTATTATTCTCATTGGAATAACTTTTATCTGCAAGGCCTATCGCATGCCTGGTGAATTCTGTTGTTATTCCATTCTTTATTATTCTGTTAGATCATCCTGTCTTTGCGAATTACGCATGACCTGGTTTCATTCTTTATTATTCTGTTGGAACATCCTGTCTGTGCAGATTACGCATGACCTGGTTCTATTCTTTATTATTCTGTTGGAATATCTTGTTCTGCAAGCGATTTCACATGACTTCGTTCCATTCTTTATTATTCTCATTGGGAATAACTCATGTCTGCATTTGGCCTATCGCATGCCTAGTGAATTCTTCTGTTATTCTATTTTTTTATTATTCTGTTGGAATAACCTGTGTATGTGGATTACCTCATGTGTGACGCCCCCAAAATAGGTATACATCACCCATCTTGAGTCGTCAGATACATGGTACATAAATTCAAATACAACTTAATTATACAATAGTCGTGTAAAATACGACAAAACATAACTGAGAGTTTAAACAAGAATATTTTCATCTAGATAATATCCACACTCAATGGTGTCCTCATTACAATTATTATCACATTATTTCGTAGAATAGTGAGGACTACTAAAGCCATTTATCCTAGACCATCACTCCATTCCCCGACTCGTCCCAGCTATATTCTCATTTCCTGAAGAGAACAATGAAAGAAAGGGTGAGCTTAACTAGCCCAGTAAGAAATATTATGACTAAGATAATGCAAAATAAATTATTCTTAGCCTTCAACAGTATAATAACTGATAGAATACAATAGACAACAAGTTTTAGATCAACAACTGCAGCGGAAATAAGCAATCCATTAGAAGAGTCAAGTAGAGCATAAAATCTACTATCTTCTATGATTTAAAAAGTTTTTCATCAACTTTATCGCTGAGACTCAGCTAAAAAAAATAAACCACATCATCGAATCATCCCTGCACCACGGCCAAGGATATTCATTAAATCATCAATGGTCATGACTATACCGAATAATCCCTGGTTATAATCATACCAAAAACTGTCCATCAATGCACTACAGACCAATGAGGAATTTTACCACATCATTCGTCACATTACGGTCATGATTATACCGAATAATCCCTGGTCATAATCATACCAAGTCCATCTATGCACGTAAGCCAAATATGACTTTCATCACAATATAAGCATGAGGATGATGACAATGACATAATAATTCAATAAAACAAGTTCAAGGATAAATTTTAAAGATTTATTATTTAATTTATCCAGGAATCAATAACGTCCAAATTGTCAACATGGTACTGCTTTGTGGAGTAAAATTCAAGAATAATATTCATGTACCAAAAATAATTTGGACAGAAAAGAAATATATTTTTTGGGTGAATAGTACCCCGTAAATAGTACTTCGGGAATAGTACCCCGTGAATAGTACCTCGACACGAAAAGTGTCCCGAATACCCGAGTGAATGATACTAGAGTGAATAGTAATCGGGTAAATAGTAACCTGTGAATAGTACTCCGGCACGAAAAGTGCTCCAAATATCCGAGTGAATAGTAATCGGGTGAATAGTAACATGTGAATAGTAACTCATAACAGAAAAATACCAAAGAAAATGATATTTCATGACGAACTATCTATTTCATCGTTAATCAACACGAACTTATTCATCATTAATATTATAATTCACAATATTTAACAACCAGATCGTTCCCAGGAAAGAGGGGGCTTTCCGATAAGGATTTCTCCTTATTGGTAGCCGCAATTAGGTGACCAAACCTCTCCTTGATGTAACTTCTAGACATTGTCAATATTGCAAATAATAATATGAATAACTTTGCCGTCTCAATTATTGATTTAATAATATAACATATTATATAAATGATACTGTGATAATAATTTAATTAATAATATGAGAGATATAATGCAGCAATTATTGTAGCAATAATTGAGTATAACTGAGTGACTTCTTGCGTAAGCATCAATAATCAATATCGTGTGCTACTATACAACCACGCCAGACATCGTACTTTTTTTACTACCGGGTAGTTCAATGCTTTTAATTCAGAACACTTTCACCGTTATATTTATAAAAAGATAATTATGACGTTTTCTAAATACGACAATACTTCTATTATGGGGTCCACCAATGATTGTGTCGTCGTACGGATATTCCCCGATAAAAAGAATATTCCCCGATCAATCGAATATTATATAACAACTTGCATACTTTGCAAAATTTATAAATATTATCCATAACTATAACATTATATCAAATCCACACCATAATATTCAAAACAATATTTTGAGAAATTTAAATCTTTATTCATAAAATTTGGGGTCTTACAATCTCCCCTCCTTATGAAATTTCGCCCTCGAAATTTACGTACGTACCTGGTATGCCGAAAAGATGAGGATACCTTGACTTCATTTCAGATTATAACTCTTGAGGTATAACCTTTGAGTGTTGAATACGATCCTTCTTATCCAAGATTTTAACACGTATCTCATCATACGTTAAATCTTCTGCTATCTCGTCTAGTTCTAATTCAATAATGTGGTTCGGATCGTCCACATAATTACGTAACATCGATACGTGAAAAACGTTATGAACACGCGACATACTTGGCGGTAAAACGAGTCTATAGGCCACAGTTCCTACTCGATCGAGGATTTCAAATGGCCCAATTAAATCGAGGGTTGAGATTTACTCTCTTCGTCATTCTTGCTTCTAGAATAACGCCCTCTTAAACTTCTTCACATTCATCAGCTCCGGGTGTGTAGCTTGAGTGGCTTTATCTTTATCGATTTAAAGTCGGTTTAAATTGTATATTAGCTATCTTCACGTGGGTCCCTAGAGTCTTTAACTCTATCTTCATCATTTGTAAGTTATACAAAATGGGTTTTTGTGTTAACAACATCGCACTCATAAACGCATACGATCTTCTACTCAACGCGTCAGCTACCATGGTCGCTCTTCCACAATAATATTGAATGGTATAGTCGTAATCTTCAACAGCTCGAGCCAACGTCCTTGGCGCATGAAACGTTCATTTTAGTTGAAGAAGTATTTAAGGGTTTTAGAAATGGGTTTTGTATTGGGGTCAATACAAAATTCTATTTCACGCTCTGAGGGTAGGCCAAGAAGTCTTCAAGATTACGTTAGGAAATTTATTAACGATAGAAATATCATTTAAAAACGGTGACTCTCATTCAAGACTTGGATAGCACATGAAATGAAGGTTTCTACTAACGAAGTTTCAACCGATAAGTCAAAGTCTAATTTCTCCGAAGTAAAATTTAAACGTTGAGCGGAAGCAAGAGAGATAAAAGAATGAGTAGAACAGGTATCTAATAAGGTATAGACTTCGTAAGAATTTATAATTAACTAACTCGTGCTAACTTCGTTCGGGTTACTCGCTTTTTGAGAAGTCACAAAAAACGCTCTTCCTGAAATCACCGACTTTGTTTTGTCCGTATCCGCCTTTGGTGCCACCGTCCCAGTTGGACTTGACTTTGGTGCACGACAAAATTGGGCTAGGTGACCTTCTTTTCCATAATTGTAACATGCTTTGGACTGCATCACGCAGTTTAGACTGATATGTCCCTCCCCTCTGCATTTGAAGCATACAATTGGTGGTCGTTCTCCTTCCTTGAAAACGGGTGTTGGTGCTGCTGTCTTTGTATCATTGTTAAACCTTCTCTTCTTGAAATTTCCACTCTTATTATCTTGGCCATGATTACCACCGAAGTGGTTACCATTCTTGGCATGATAATTTCCCCCACGATGGTTATCATTGTTCTGATGGTCGTTGTCACCGGTACGATTATTATCGTGTTGTTAGTCGTTGCCTTTTGGTTGTGCTGACTCATTATCGCGCTCCAATAACTGAGCCCTATTCACAACATCTGAATATAAACAAAGTTTGTGAGAAATGAGGTATTGACGTATATCGGGTTTCAAACTTCTTAGAAACATTCGCGTCATTCGCTCCTCGTTATCGACCAAATAGGATGCAAATCGGGATAACTCTGCAAACTTAGCCTCGTATTGCGACACGGTCATATTGTTTTGCTCCAACTTGATAAACTCCACCTCCTTCATGTGACGAATACTTTCGGGAAAGTACTTGTTGTTGAACAGCTCTTGGAACTTCTCCCAAGACATCTTGAGTCGTCCAGTTAGGTATGTTTTACGATTCCCACCAAGACCGCCTCTTCACGCAACATAAAGGTGGCGAAGGGAACCTTTTGCTCCTCGGAGCATCCAAAGACATCAAATATCTTGGTGATCTGCTTTAACCACGTCTCCGCCTTAAGTGGTTCTGGCTTTCCCAAAAACTTTGGCGGTCCCAGCTCCTTGAACTGCTTAGCGGTGACCATCCGAGAGTTGCCAGTGTTTACACCTATATTTTGAACAGGAGTCTCTCTCGCCTGATGTTGCATGAATTACATAAAGCCTCTGAGGGGGCATCAATTTCATCTTTAATCAACACGAACTTATTCATCATTAATATTATAATTCACAATATTTAACAACCAGGTCGTTCTCAGGAAAGAGGGGGTTTTCCGATAAGGATTTCTCCTTATTGGCGCGTAATTAGGTGACCAAACCTCTCCTTGACAGAACTTCTAGACATTTTCAATATTGCAAATAATAATATGAATAACTTTGCCGCCTCAATTATTGATTTAATAATATAACATATTATACGATGATAATCTTTGTGACAATAATTGAATCAATAATATAGAGAGATATCCGCAAAGAATTATCAGAGTAATAATTGAGTATAACCGAGTGATTTCTTATGTAAGCATCAATAATCAATACCGTATGTGCTACTATATCAACCACGTGTATTACTGTACTTTTACTACCGGGTAGTTCAACAGTTTTAACGGTAACACTTTCGCCGTTATTTTTATAAAAAGATAATTATTTCGTTTTCTAACTACGACAATACTTCTGTTGTGGGGCCCACCAATGATTGTGTCGTCGTACGGATATTTCCCGATAAAAAGAATATTCCCTGACCAATCGAATATTATATAACAACTTGCATACTTTGCAAAATTTATAAATATTACCCACAACTATAACATTATATCAAATCCACACCATAATATTCAAAAAAAATATTTCGAAAAATTTAAATCTTTATTCATAAAATTTGGGGTCTTACAGCATGCGTGGTGAATAATCCTTCGTATTCATTCCTTACTAAATTGTGGGAATGATCTATCTATGTGGATTACCGCATGGCGGGCGAAAATCCATTTGCAGTTTCATATATTCTATTATACTCAGTGGGTTAAAGTTTTGGCTTCTATACTCCATGAAATTAATAGAATATCCTGGATATTTGCGCTTCATCCAATATCTTTTCATGTAAATATTCTTCTGAGAATTCTTGAATTTTACTCCACAAAGCAGTATCATGTTGACAATTTGGACGTAATTGATTTCAGGATAAATTAACTTATAAATCTTTAAAATTTATTCTTGAACTTGTTTTATTGAATTATTTTGTCATTGTCATCATCCTCGTGCTTATATTGTGATGAAAGTCATCTTTGGCTTACGTGCATAGATGGACTTGGTATGATTATGTCCAGGGATCATTCGATATAATTATGACCTGTAATGTTATAAATGATCTGGTAAAAGTCCTCAGTGGCATGTAGTGCATTGATGGACAGTTTTTGGTATGATTATGACCGGAGATTATTCGATATAGTCATGACCATTGATGATTTAATGAATATCATTGGCCTGTAGTGCAGGGAAGACTCGATGATGTGATTTATTTATAAGCTGAGTCTCAGCGATAAAAATTGATGAAAATATTTTAAATTATAGAAGATAGTAGATATTATGCTCTACTTGACTCTTCTAATAGATTGCTTATTCCGCTGCAGTTAAACTTGATGTCTATTGTATTTTATCAGTTTAACATTGTTGAAGGCTAATGATAATTTATCCTGCATTATCTTAGTCATAATATTTCTTACTGGACTAGTTGAGCTCACCATTTTGCTTTCATTGTTCTCTTCAGGAAATGAGAACGTAGCCGGGACTAGTCGAGGAACGGAGTGATGGTCTGAGATGGTGTTATAGTAGTCCTCACTATTCTATAAAATAATGTGACAATAAATGTAATGAGTACTCTATTTGAGAGTGGATATTGTTTAGAAGGAAATATTCCTGTTTAAACTCTCAGCTATGTTTTGTCGTATATTACACGACATTTGTATAATTAAGTTTGTATTTGTATCCTGTACCATGTATTTGGTGACTCAAGATGGGTGATGTATACCTATTTTGGGGACGTCATAGTAGGGATGCCTGATTATGGGCGGCGATTGATGAGTAACGTCAATTGATGGTAAGGGTGGAAACCATGTTGCAACAATTGATGGTATGACAACCCAAACCCAACGATCCTATCATCAATAGAGACGGAGGCGAGGGATTTGACCTTGGCTATATTTGAGGTGAACGTCCCTATGGAGCAGCGAGACGCGAACAGTTTTAAGACCTTAGTGATGAATTTTCCAATGAGGAGGTTATAGGATACCAAAGAAACCCTCATCAACAACAAAATTGAAACCAAAATCAGTCTGACTACAGATATACCATTGTTTCATGGTAAGTTGAAGATTGAAGAGTTTCTGGATTAGCTTTCTGAGGTAGAGAGATTTTTCGAGTTGACGGAGGTCACAGTAGATCGACAAGTTAACCTGGTAGCATACAAGTTGAGAAGTGGGGTTACTGTTTGGTGGCAGAAGTTACAGTTGAATTGACAACGACAGGGCAAAACTCTTATCCGATCTTGGAGGCGAATGAAACAACTTATGATGAATAGATTTTTACCCCCTGATTATGAACAATTTATTTTTTGGAGTGATCAAAATTGTGCACGGGGTAATATGACTGTGGTCGAATATACAGAAGAGTGGTCTAAGCTGTCAATGCATAACAATTTGAATGAGACTGAGGCATAACAAGTATCTAGGTACTTGGAGGGATTGAAACCTTCTATCCGAGACAAATTTGGGCTACAAGTGGTTTGGATAGTGGCTGAAGCGCATAATATGGCTTTGAAAACAGAATTAATGGAGAAGACATCCAATCGATTTGCTTATCACAAGAAGGACATGGCAGAGACGTCCAATGCAGTCGCCAACAGGAACAGATTTCTGGTAAACGATGGGAAGAATCAATCTACAACTAATGTCGTTCAGTCATAAAAAGTTTTAGGACTTACTAATACTCCTAGTGGTACACAACTTACAACATCTGCTACGAATGAAGCCCCATAAGGTTCGGGTTTTAAGTGCTACCGGTGTGGACAACCGGGTCATCGTTCAAACGAATGTCCAATGAGGAAACCGATGAACTTCGTGGAAGTTGGTGAGCAAGAAGAGGACGACCAGTACGATGAAGAAGAAATAGATATGGGCGAATTCTGGGATGGTGCAAAAATAGACGAGGAACACGAAGAGCATGTAAACTGCATAATTCAGCGAGTTATGTGCTCAACAAAGATAGAAGACTCCTCACAAAGAAATAATATTTTTAAGGCATGCTGCAGTGTTCAAGAGAATTTTGTGTCAAAGAAGTTGGTAGAACACCTGAAACTGCGGGTAGAGAAACACCCGAAGCCCTATGTAATTGGGTGGATTCGGAAAGGATCCAAGGTGAACGTGATCAAAGTGTGCAAAGTCCCTATCTCGATCAGACAGCACTACCGAGACGAAGTGGTATACAACGTACTCGACATGGATGCTAGTCACTTGTTATTGGGACGATCATGACAGTTTGATATGGATGTCACTTACAGAAGGCGCGACAAAGTATTTTTTTTCAATTGGGGTGGCAGGAAGATTACGATGGTTTCAAAACAAAATTCGGGTGGAGGTGTAACTAAGAACCAAAAAGAAGAGCAACCTTTACTATCAGTAATTACGTCAGCAACTAATTTGGAGTTGGAAATTAAAGAGGCACAAGAGGTACTTATTTTGGTGGTGCGAGCTTTAGTGGTAAAAGGGAAGGAAGAGCCAAAATTTGTGTTACCCGATAAATGACAGTCCCTTTTAGGTGAATTCAGTGAGTTGGTATCTGATGATTTACCAAATGAACTTCCACTACTGAGGGATATTCAACATCACATCGATCTAATTCCGGGGGCAAGCTTACCTAATTTGTCACATTATCGGATCTGTCCCAAGGAAAATCAGATCTTACAGGAAGAGGTGGAGGAGTTAATGAAGAAGGGATTTATTTGAGAAAGTATGAGTCCATGTGCGGTTTCTGCATTACTAGTCCCGAAGAAAGATGGCAATTGGAGAATGTGCATTGATAGCCGAGCAATCAACAAGATAACTGTCATATATAGTTTTTTAATTCCGAGGTTAGATGATATGTTAGATATGTTAGAGGGTTCCAAGTTGTTCTCGAAGATAGATATTCGGAGCAGATATCATCAGATTCGGATCAAACCTAGTGATGAATGGAAAACAACGTTCAAAACAAAGGATGGACTTTACGAATGGGTAGTTATGCCATTCGGATTGTCCAATGCTCCTAGTACTTTTATGCGACTTATGAATCAGGTATTACGACCTTTCATCAGGAAATATGTTGTCGTTTATTTTGATGATATACTGATTTATAGCCAGAATGAGGAAGATCATATGGAACACCTTCGGGCCGTGTTGGAGGTTTTGGCCGAAAACAAACTTTTCATTAACTTTAAGAAGTGTAGTTAGCTGGCCGAACATCTATTATTCCTTGGGTATGTAGTCAGTTTAGAGGGTATCATGGTTGACGAAGAGAAGGTGAGGGCTATACGTGATTGGCTTACTCCTAATAACGTAGGAGAGGTGAGAAGTTTACATAGGTTGGCAACGTTTTATCGTCGATTTATTAAAAATTTTAGTTGTGGCACCCATTACCGAGTGTTTAAAGAAAGGTAAATTTCATTGGGGAGAAACATCTGATACAGCTTTTGCAGTTATCAAGGAGAAGTTATGCACTACTCCTGTTCTTACTTTACCTAGTTTTGAGAAGCTAGTTGAGGTGGAGTGTGATGCTAATGGTATTGGAGTGGGGGCTGTTTTTTCACAAGAGAATAGGCCAGTGGCATTTTTCAGTGAAAAACTCAGTGATGCGAGGCAAAAGTGGAGTACGTATGACCAAGAGTTTTATGCTATTGTTCGGGCTTTAAAACATTGGGAGCACTACTTGATTCAACGTGAATTTATACTTTATACTGATCATCAAGCGCTGAAGTACCTGAACAGTCATAAAAGTTTAAGTAATATGCATGCTCGATGGGCAACCTTTTTGCAGAAATATCCTTTTGTTCTGAAGCACAAATCGGGTGTTCTAAATAAGGTAGCAGACGCGTTGAGTCTATGTGCGAGTCTGTTGGCCACTATGCAGCAAGAGATCATTGGGTTTGAATTTCTAAAAGAGTTGTATTCGGATGGTGAAGACTTGGTCGAAGTGTGGGAGAAGTGTGTTAAAAACAAACAAAGGGAGAGTTTCATGTGGTTGATGGCTATTTGTTTCGTGGAAATCAGTTATGTATACCTCGGGGTTCGTTGAGAGAAAGACTGATTCGATAACTACATGGAGAAGGTTTGAGTGGCCATTTGGGACATAACAAGATCATCAGTGGAGTAGCCGAACGGTATTATTGGCCTCAGCTGAAGCGCGATGTGGGAAACTTGGTTCACAAGTGCTATGTGTGTCAGACTGCAAATAGTCAAGCTCAGAATACATGTCTTTACATTCCTCTATCAGTACCAAATGCTATATGGGAGCATCTGTCAATGGATTTTGTTCTGGGTCTCCCTCGAACTCAACGAGGAGTGAATACTGTGTTTGTTGTGGTTAACCGGTTCTCTAAGATGGGACATTTTATTCCTTGTCAGAAAACCTCTGATGCATCCCACGTGCCTCAGTTGTTCTTTCGGGAAGTGGTTCGTCTACATAGAGTACCTCAGTCTATCTCTGATAGGGATTCGAAGTTCCTTAGCCATTTTTGGATCACACTATGGCGACGGATGGATACTACTTTGAAGTTCAGTAGCACTGCACATCCATAAACATGGGAAAGGAGAACTGGTCCGAGTAAACGACCATAATTTCCAAAGAACTGAAGTTTGTTCCTGAAGAGTTGGGTTCGAATGGCTTCGGGAGAGGTCTCCGGGTTCGAAAATGGCGTCATAGTTTCAGGGGATCGTAACTTCTTCGGAAATGGCATCATGGCTTCGGGAAGACTGGATTGTTTCTTTACTATTATTATTTAGTTCTTTTATAGTAATATTATTTTATTAGGTAATAAATCTTTTATACTAAGTTGTAAGGATTTTATTTTCGTATCTCTAGGAAGATTTGTTTCCTTATCTCTAGGAATTCTGTTATGACTTGGGCAACTCGGGCAGAAAAATAAGACTTGGAGAGAAAATTTGTTAAGCTATATAACTCGGTTTGTGGATTGAAAGAGATTCATTCATTAATAATTTACCTTTTACAATTGATATCGTATTATTTTTCCGATGATGAATTTCGGTTTATGTTCTAAGATCTTACGCTGGTAAACTCAAAAAAAAAATCATTAAAAAATAACACCACAAAAAATCAGTACACCACAAAAAAAAAAAAAATCATTAAGAAATATAAAAAGGGTCTCGTCGGTGTTGCCCGTAGGTCGTGGCCGCCTATTGTCGCCCTGTGAAATTCATCGGCTCAATTGGTGGGAGGAGATTTGTAAAATGCTAGAATAACTGTAGGGAAGAACATTTGTCCGACTCCTTCAGCTTTTATAATAGGAAAAAGTCTATCTATCGAAATTATTTTGCTTAGTCTTCTTTTTTTAGTCTTTGTTACACACAAAAAACAAAACATTTGCTTAAACGTGAATGATGTGTTACACTGAGTATAAATAACAAGGTCATTTTACATTGAACACGTATTATAAAAATTAAATTAAAAGACTATAAAAGGTTAATTTTGAAATTCAATTTTATAGTATTTCTACATGTTTATTTTGACGGATTGTATTTTCAAAATTTAGAATAAATAATAATTGTGACTTATAATAGTTAGGGAGAAGATTGTCATATTATTTATTTTAAAAGGTTATTATAGATAATATAATATAAAATTAAATTATAATTGTTACTTATAATAGTTAGGGAGAAGATTGTCATATTATTTGTTTTGAAAGATTATTTTAGATAATATAAAATAATTAACTTTTTCATCCCTCCAAAAATATTAACTTTTTTCTCGGATGACATGTGTGCATATTTGGGACCAACATATAATAAATATCTTTGATACCATTTATGTTGATAATAAATATCGACATATGTCTATATTTGGGACAAACCATCTTAATTTATTTTATTTTATCGTTTATAATAATAATTTTACGTTAATCGCAATTCAACTTTATTCATAAATTATTTCCCAACCAACTATACATGCAAAGAAGTACATAGAGAAATAATCAAAAAATTACTTTTCCAAGTAGATACCTCTTTAATTTAGAAAAACGGATTTAACACCAAAAGGTGCCAATGATTTTATTTGGTATTGCTTCCTTTTTACAAAATAATCTAATTTACATTTGATTTTAATTAATGTGTGATTCTAAAATTTAAATTGTGATGTGATTAATTTTAAAAGTAGTTTATATATTAACTAATGCATTAATTAAAATCAATTTTGTCTTTTTTATATATATATGTGACTACAACTCTTTAGAGGAAAAAGGAGACAAAACATAAAAGAATAATTAAAGAGATAATATTCAAAAATATATACTTGAGGACCATGACAATGCAAATAATCTTGATAAAAATAGAACATATATCTAAATTCTATCGGCAAAAGCAAATTTACCCTCTTTGTGATTGTAGTGTTTTAAGAATTAATTCTTGCTTTTAAAATATTCAATTAAAATTAATTGTATTTTTTAAAATGTTCAATAAAATCATTCCGTCCAATTTCTTGGATGAATAGTCAAATAATTACACACGCCAGCGTTGAAAAAATCCAAAAACATTATTATTTTTGATGTGGCAACACAAAAAATAATAAAATAAAATCATTGATTATGTGGCAAAAATAATTAAAATAATAATAAAATTAAAATAAATATTTTAATTCATTTTTAATAATTTTTTCAATTCCTATTTTATTTCTCCTTCAAAATGAATAAATAAGCCTAAAATAAAATAATAAATAAAAATACAATTTTGCCATGTACATAATTATAATTAACGGTATAAGCCAATTTTTTTTAAAATTTTAGAAAAAAAAGAAATAATGCAAATTACAAACATAAATAAATAAAATATTATTTATCCTCATTTTTTTTCCTAATTAATTCAAACTCAAACTCCCCTACTGTTCATTTTCTTCCTCACCAAAATTGAAATCCTAGAATCCATTGACCCAACAACCCAGAATTAAACTGGTCAATTAAACTGGTGATTGACGAACTCATAGCATCAGAAATCCAATACCCAACACCAGATCAAAATAAAAAACAGCCGATTAATTGATAGGCTCCACTCCAATCTCTCTCCTCAATTTCGGATTTTCGGATACAAGCGCGTGACGACATCGTTCAATGCGAAAAAGTTCTATGATCAACGAAGGTATGTTTATTTGATGCCTGTTTTTGCTCTTGATCCGAGTTCCCATCGTGATAGAGAGAGTGTAATAGCTAGTTTGGGTTCTGATAGTGAGCTTGTTAAGTGTTTGGAGTGGTCAGAGAGAGGCCGGAAAGTAATTGGAGTAATGGGCAAGCGCATCTTTGAATCAAAACTTGTTTCTGAAGGCTTATCAGTTGAGTCAGTCATTTCGTCTTAATAATGGAACTGCGTTATTGAGCTCGGAAATTAAAGACGGAAAATTGATTCCTTTAGTTGATGGCAACGATGATAATTTTGTTCTTGAACCAGTAAGGGAATTAGAGAACGGGACCGACCAAAATAAGAGCAACATTTTACATTCTGAGGCAGTGATTGAGGTAAAGAAGATTGCGGGCGAATCAAATGGGAGTGGATTTTGTTCGGCCGTCGATTCTGTTGCACCGGATATTTTTCGGCAAAGCCTCTTTCTCGGAAAGCTTGAAACTCTCTCGGGAAAATTGACAAATTTCTAGCAATATTGACAAAAAAATTGATACAGAGGACCGGGGGAATTAGGGTTTATGTAAATTAAAATTAATGATTGTATAATTAATTTTAATTTTCATGTCATTTGTTTATCTAATTTTTGCTAATTGTATCAAATTTTCTATTTTATGTTAATTATGTTCTTACCTTTTTTATATCATTAAAATATATATTAGTATTAATTTTTAAAATAAAAATAATTATTAAAAGAAAGGAAAAGAGATAAGGAAAAGAATACAAATAAAGAAAATGAATTAAAATATTTATTTTAATTTTATTAATATTTTAATTATTTTTTGTCATGTAATTAATGATTTTTATTTTTTATTTTTGTAGAAATTAATATAATGTTGTACTAGATCTCATTGATACAAATTTTTTGATAAAGAGGGTTAAATGAGATGAATAAAATAAATTTTATTATTATTTTAATAAATATTATAATATTAATTTTATTAATATTATACGTATTATAAATATTTAGGTAAAGAAAAAAAAGAAAAAAAACATAAAAATATTTTTATTTTTAAAAATTTTATAAGTATTTTAAAACATAAGGGTATTTTTATTTTTATTTTTAAAATAAAACATACATATTATATAATATTAATTTTTATGATAATTATACATATTATAAATATTTAGGTAAAGAAAAAGAAAGAAAATAAAACATAAAATATTTTTTAAATCACAGCTACCAATCAGATTTTTTTTTAAGTCGTTGTTACTCAATAAGATTAGGAATTTACCTGGTGGCTTTGCCACGTAGGAAATAATAATTTTTGATTTTTTTTCAATGCCATATGTGTAATTATTTGACGTCCATTCAAGAAATTGATGAAATTATTGATTGAACATTTTAAAAAGATACGATTGAATTTTAATTGAATATTTTAAAAGTACAATGACTAATTGCTTAAAATACTACAACCACAATAGGATAAAAATACTTTTTTGCCAAATTCTATCTTATGTCATTTTCTTCCATAAGAATTAAGTAAACCCCATCCACTATTTTTAGTTCTTTTATCTTTATATTTGGACACGAAATTACATATCCCAACCAAATTAAAGGCCACCTTACATTCATAAATATTTTATTTGTTTCAAATTATAAGATTAATATTTTTTAAAAGTCAATCTCAAGCAATTTCAATCTCAAACTTAAGATTAATTTATGTCAATATAATTATAAATATCATAACTACCAAACAATAAGATTTATTGTTTTTCAAATTTAAATCAATCATGTCAATTTTAATTTAAAAGTTTTAAATTGACTTTTAAAAAGTCAATACCGATCTCATAATAGGATATATTATAATATTTATAGCCCTAATCCCATAGGTATAGATATTACTAAACCTTATCACCCCAATTTTTAACTTCTTCTAAACTTAACACTTTTACCAAGCTTTTATTTTGAATAAATAAGCCTAGCCAAGAACTTTTTGAAACTTTATGTAGTATAAGTTATTAGTTTTTATCAATTTTTTAAATCAAGTAAATCTCAATGGGTGTCTAAATTTAGAAAACTAGATTATATAAATGAAAGGAATTTGTAACTAAAAAAAATTCAAAAACATTATATCAGTCAAGTAACAAGACAAAATTGCATGTTCTTTATTTTTATTTCTTTATATAAAAAACTTGGTCAATCATAACACCAAATTTATTAGGTCCAGAGAGTAGAAACCAAACAGGCCATTAAAGTACATGGTGTACCCTTTGGAGCTGCTGCTTAAAATGATATATATATTGTGAGTGTTTCGTTGACTCTTTTTTATGCAAGGCTGATGCCGCAGTCACCTCTGGGTCTTTTTATATCCGTAACGACTGTCCCAAAACGCTCCATGCCAATCCACACATTTTCTAACTACAGAAATTCAGGCAAACAAAAACATCTTGGTATGATAAGATGGACTAATATAGATTTCTGGTGAAATGTTTCATAGGTGTAAATATTATCATACATCTAAGACACGCACCTCTGTTAATGTCTATCTCGGGAAAACTCTGGCCAAATTTATACCCAAAGTAATATGATGTTCCACTGTCATGAAGCTGTGACAACTCCGTAAGAGTTTATGTTCATGAAAGAAATGTGGTGTCATGTTTTTGGGTCATCTCCTTCGTTTCTTGCTCATTTTGTTCTTCTTCCTCGTCTTCATTGTACACAAGCTTGATACCACACTCTTTTACCTGAATCTTTAGATCTTCACATGACACAGTCACTTCATCACCAGCTTCAAACAGATTTCCTAACTTCCAATGGCTCAACATCATGAAGTCACAACCATATTCAGGAAATCTTGAAGGCAGACTGCCATATATCCAGTTGAGATCCTTGGTCTTGTTACTTATTTTTGTCCATGGATAGGTCCACCAATGTTGTGACTCGGTAACAAAGCACACATTCAAGCCTCGGATTGGAGGATTATTAGGAAGTGAAGGTACAGTGAAGGAGATTGATGAACCCTTTTTCCTACAATTGAACCAATCTGGAATCTCTGATCCATGTAAAATTGTGCTGAAAATGCCAAATTCATATTTTACCTGCACCACGTGAATTGAATGTTAATTCTGATAGTACACAGATGGTGTGTATGTGAGTTTTATTTTTTTATTATTATTATTTTATTTTATTTTTATTTTTATTTTTTTTGGGGGGGGGGGGGGGAGGGTGGGGGGCGGAAGGAAGGAAGAGAAGGGAAGAGAAAGTTGGACTTCTAAAAATTGGAAAGAAAGCATCCATTTTCCCTTTCCTTCACTTTGCAATTCCCATCCCTCTACAATAAAACTCAAACACACCCCGAGTACGCGTGTATGAGAGAGAGACAGAGAGTACCGTGAGATCATCAAATATACCCATCTCTGCATGTCCTCTTAATCTTGATTGCAAGTCTAACAAACCCAGATTCCTTTTGATTGTTTTGTCAACATTTTCAAAGGGCACCGACTTAAAACAGCCTTCTAATTCGACCAAATTTTCACAATAAGAACACATGATATCAGTTAAATTGGGTGTACTACCAACTCTCTTTAAAGAATCATTGCATACCATATACATAGTAGTTACTGTTCTAGGCACACCTAGAACTGACTGCAGCATTGGACAATGATAGAAAGCAAGTGACTTAATCCTGCTAAGAGTTCTGACACAATCTGGAAGGCTTCCAATTAAATTTTTGCCTAAATCTAAATGTTCCAAATAGGGTAAGTTACTGAAGTCCCCAGGGAAAGAATCATCAGACAGATTGCAACCACTCACACTTAATTCTACTAGAGACTGTGGTAATGAAGCCCAGTGTTGGACCTCCCTAGTGCAAGCAAATACTGCATTCATCTCGATTCCATCAGCATGAAGAACTTTCAGTGATGCCATATTCTTCAGGCCAGTTGGAAATGCTCTAAGACTTGAGCAACCAGAGATTATTAGTGACTCAAGAAATCATAGGCAGCTTATGTTTCTTGGAAGTTTCCCTAAACCTCTGCAATCTTCTAGATCCAGTAACACAAGTCCCTTGACAAATTCGATGGACTTACAGATCTCAACCAAACTTACACAACCTTTGAGGATCATTCTCTCAAGATTTGGGGCCCCTGAAAAGTCCGGGCATCTGGCAAGCCGTTGAGAGTGACTGAGATTGACGATCTTTAGTGATGGAAGGAACTTTATATTTGAAGAAAAGAAAAGTTAGATATGTTATTTCCTTTTTCTAGCTGGAAGCTAGAGCATCAATCATAAACAAGTTTATTAATCTCAAACTTTGTAAGAGAAAATAGAAGGAAAGAAAAAAGAAGACATACCTTAGGTCCCTTCCAAAGTTTTTTCAAGCTGCTGTACTGCATGTCAAGAGAAACAAGGCTCTCCATAGATAAATCACTGGGTATAGATTCTAAATGGAACCCATGACAACACAACCATCTTAATTTATTTGGAAATCTTTTGTAGCTCCCACTGACTTTTACATAATTAAGCTGCACTAATTTTAGTTTCTTCAACCTTGCAAATGCATCACTTTCTATGTACTCATTTGCATCTCGTACAGTATTGCATACCGGATGCCATAAGAGAAAGTTGGAAGCACGCAGTTTTGTAATATTTGGACTAGAGATTGATTGCACCGGGGTAATTTTCTTACACATACGCATGTCAAAGGCTAGAGCTTTGATTGTTTCTGTACCCTGTTGAAGAGAGAAAAACGAGAAGCATTTGATACATAGAATTGCACGTACGCCCACCCAAAAATAAATAAATAAAAATACTGTTGGATATATATATATATATATATATATATATATAATAAATGAATGAAATAAAACCAATAGGTGTGACCTTTGGTTCATACCTTTTCAAAGAGATGTATCTTTTCAAAGGGATATAACCTTTCAAAGGGATGTAACCTTTCAAAAGGATGTAACCTTTTGAAAGGATGTATATCTTCAAAGGAGTATTTGAAAACCTATAAATAGGTTCCAAATCTACCCAAAACAATCACTTAAAACTTGAACTTCAATCATTCTCAAGTTCTTAAAATTAAATTCTTTCTAAATTCATATAAAAGTCATAGAGAGTATTCATATAAAAGTCATAGAGAGTATTCAAAATTTTGTTGGTTCGTGAAACTCTTCCATTGAAGTGCTTCTTGTGAGAGTTGAAGACCATTTTATCCTGGGAAGTAGACGTCCATTGTTCCATCCGTAAGCACCGATAGCGGGGACGAAATCTGCTTTAAGGAGAGACTGTCCAACAGTTGACTTGGTTTTAAAAGTTTGTCAATTGCATCTTGTAAGTCATTATTATAAAATTGTTTATTTTCTAATTCTGTTTATATAATTAGTATATATATAATTACTTTTGGAATAACAAATACCAACATTGATAACAACATATATTGAGAAGCATGTTTCTTACAATTTTTTCTGTCAGTGCACTAAAGCAGTCCTCTGGATACCACAATACACTACGTTTCTCGAGCTCACGTGATTCTTGCCGAACAATATGTCTTCCCATATCTCTAATTAATTGATGCATCTTTAACTTGTTTCCAGCATCAATTGCTAAGAGATTTCGATCAATGAGATGCTCAATTCCAACTATTGTGTGCATACCACAAGCATCTAGTATATTGATTGTGCAATCCTTGTCAGTTCCATCAAAGACACAAGCAATATGGAGGAATATATTCTTGACGTCATCATCTTGTAAGGAGTCAAAACTTATCTTGAGCTTCTCCACTATATGACTGTCGGCAATTGTTTCTAATTTCTTTAACTGACTCACCCAAACATCAACATTTTTTCCAAAAAGAGAAGAACCTAACACTTGAAGAGCTAATGGATGCCCTCCGCAGTAAGCAAGTATCCTTTTTGTGTACTCCATGTACTTTTTAGTTGGATGGTCTTGTCCAAAAGCATACAAACTGAAGAGCTTTACCGAGTCATCATCGCCCAATTCTTCAACCTTGTGTACCTCATAAACCTCATAAGGTTTTAGTAAGCGCTCATGCCTAGTTGTTACAATAATTTTACTTCCTGGGCAAAACCTATCTCGCATACTAAATAATGCATTTAATTGATAAACATGATCCACATCATCTAGAACAAGAAGGATCCTTTTACAACATATGGCATCTATAATCTTATTGATTCCTTCATTAATATCGTGTATTTTTTCATTTTTTCTCTTGCAAATATCTGAAAGAAATTTCTTTTGTAAATGAATTAAACCTTTAGGTTCCTTTGACCTCTCCCTTATATTTTCAACAAAGCTGCTACAAGCAAAATTTTCAAAGTTTTGGTTGAAAGCAAATTTGGCGATTGTTGTCTTCCCGATTCCGCCCATCCCGCAAATCACCATTAAGCCAACATTAGTAGAGCGATCTTGCAACCACATATTAATATTGCTTGTGCGAGAATGTATTCCAACTAAGTATGGAGCAACACCCAAGACTTTGCGACTAAGTTTATCTTGAATCATATTTACAACTTTCTGGATAAAATTTGATTCATCCCTACAAAAGACAGTAAAATATATGAACAATAAGGACAATATGTATGTGAATTGAACAGTGTTCTAAAAATCCCCGCCTAGGCCCCCGGCGCCCTTGGCACCCCGCCTAGGCGTTAGGCTCCCTGGCGCCTCACCTAGGCTCAAGGCGGCAAAAAAATCTCTTCAGGAAATTAGGCGGGCCTAGGCGATAAATTTTTTTTTTTATTTTAATAACTACCCAAACCAGATCTTGATATATTTATTTTTTTAATAATTTACCACATTCATAATACAGGTTGTAACATATCAAATCACAACAAGAAGTGAACAATATCAAGTCAAAATGGATAATTTTATTATAGTTGTAATTTTTTGAACATGTACCAACTTCAAATTATATAAATGATGATATATTTAAAATATTTAGTTTAATTCAAAATAATTCTTAAATTTATGTTTAGTTTCTTAAGTTTTAATATTGAATTAAATTCTTGAAATTTTAAATTTTCTTATTTAATAGCAATCTTGTTTATGAATAAAACTAATACGTTAAAAATATGTTTGAACTTTGAACAATTGCATGTTTGTGTTTGAACTTTGACATTAACAATATGGATATGTGTTTGAACTTTAAACTACTTTAAAATGACAAACAATATGAAGTTTTGAATATGAATGTAATATAAGCACTCCAAAGCTCCTAGGATGAGTTGGTCCAAATATTTTCTTTTTTGTCAGATAAAAGAGTTATATTCCAAATATTCTTACATTAGTTAATTTAACTGTAAGCATTTCTGTTTTGCTTTCAATACTTTCAAACAAATGCCACAATTGATTATAAATATGAACTAAACAAAATATTCTACTCAAAACACCACAGTTGCCACGACATTAACAAACATAAGGAATGTGTATCATATAGTCTGAGCATTCGTAATCTTAAGAGTATGAAAAATATTTTCACAAAAAAATAATCTAAATGCTATAACACAGTAACACACATACATATACGTCTAGAGAAAATCTATTACTTGACTCAATGTTATTATTTTGGTTGTCATGGGAGAAGGAAGTGAATACAAATCAAACTGCTATTCTCAACATGATTTAAAATCAAATCATAACCAAATTTTGTGTAGGATATGAATTATGAGGAACTTACCCGTTAGCTTGGTTTTTTAATTCCATCCCACCCAAATCTGTAACTTCTTTAAGTGCTGCTCTCCACCTTTTGACGATGTCCATTAATTCTTTCCTCCGCTCCTCATCAGTTTCGGACGTGATTTGCTCTTGGTATCTAGCAAATGATTCTCCGAAGCTCCCCAACTGTTTTCTAACATCAGAGGGATCCACATCATAGAAGACTGGTATAACTACGTGTCCAGAGCCACTCCTGCGTTCAAGGGTCATAACCAGTTCATCAAGACAATATCTAGAAGACGCATAGTCCTTTGAGAAGACAATTATGGAGGCCCTTGATTGTTGAATTCCTTTCTCCAGCTCTGATTTAATTTTTTCACCTCTCTCTATCTCATTGTCATCTCTGAACGTATGCAATCCTGCTTGTACCAAAGCTGTATAGAGGTGACCTGTAAATGTTGCTCGAGTGTCTTTGCCTCTAAAGCTCAAGAACACTTGATAAGTACATCTTGTAGTGGAAGAAGATGCTTCTTGGGCTCTCACACCACCCATTGGACAAAGCTATCACTTTTTAATAGATCCAGGAGTCTATACCAAATCTTAAAGAAGATGTCCAAGATAGCTTTAATATATGTAAAATGAAGGTACAATAAACACTGCAAAAAAGCCTAAAAGTTGAATGACTGGGAAATCAAAACAATCATTATTCATTAAGGCACCAGAGATATGTATAATTAGTACTCAGATAGAGCTTACATATTATGTTTCTTAATAAAAAAAATTCCCAAATAAAGCAGTAAAACAAACGATTCAAAGTATGCTGAACATAAATCACCCTTCAATCTTCATGACCCATCCAACATCAGTTTACAAAGAAAAAATATTCAGCCCCCGTGGAGCTAATTTACAAAATGAGGGTATGTACAAAGGCAGTTTTCAAACTCATAAGTTATGCTTTATTTATGCTAATTGAGGTATGATAGACAAGCAGATGGCCAAATACTCGAGAACATACAGCAAAAAAAAAAGAAGATTTTTATAGCATCAAAAAAGTTACCTGTATTTTCTGATTAAAAGACCCTCAAATGCTAGTTATAATCACCACTGTTTGAATTTTTAGAGAAAGAGAATAACTAACTTGAAGAAGATAGAGTAGAGCGCCTGTAAATTGATAACCATGAATGATTTAGGAAAGTGCTCGGTAAAAGTGGTCAAGTTAACTGAGAGGGTCTAGCTTCTCCATTCCCGAAGGATATTTGGAGTCTTTTTGGCTAGTTTTTTTATTATTATCATTTTTTTTATAATTAGTATATAGTTAGAAACTGATATTTTCACTATTCATCTAAAATAGATCATGTGAAAATATCAAATTTTTATGTGAAAATATATTATTTGCATATTAAATTATGAGAATTAATATTTTCATAATAGAAAATGATAAATTTATTTTCTCTATTTTTTGTGGCAAAGGAGGCCCGGATGTAAAACCCCAAATTTTATGAATAAAGATTTAATTTTCTCGAAATAATTTATTAAATATTATGGTGTGGATTTGATATAATGTTATAGTTGTGGGTAATATTTATAAATTTTGCAAAATAAGTAAGTTGTTATAAAATATTCGATTGGTCGAGGAATATTCGTTTTAACAGGGAATATTCGTACGATGGCACAATCATTGGTGGACCCCACAATGGAATTATTGTCAAAATGAGAAAACGATAGAAATATCTTTTTATGAAAATAACGGCGAAAGTTTTACCGTTAAATTGTTGAACTACCCTAGTAAAAATAAAGATACGTCTGGCGTGGTTAAGAATAATACGATATTGATTATTGATGATTACGTGAGAAGTCACTTAGTTTTGTTCAATTATTGCTACAGTAATTGCTGCATAGTATCTAGTATCTCACGTTATTTGATTCAATTATTGTCAATATTTTATATATTATTAAATCAATAATTGAAACGATACAGTTATTCATATTATTATTTACATAATTAATAATGTCTAGAAGTTCTGTCGAAGAGAGGTTTGGTCACCTAATCATTGGCTACCAATAATGAGAAATTCTTATTGGAAAGCCTCTTTCACGTGAACGAATTCAGTTGTTAATATCATGAGTTATAATAATATTAATAAATGTTGTTAAAAATATTGAGGATTTTTATGTTGTAAATTTTGCTTATTTTATGGATTCCCATTTACCCATTTTTCAAAATAATCGATAAAATTTATTTAATATAATAAAGGTGGGGCCCATATGTGTTGAAAAACCTAAATGGGAAATTGGGGGGGATGGTTTACGTGCAAAGGAAGGGTAAGGATTATTATATATATATATATATATGTGTGTGTGTGTGTGTGTGTGTGTGTGTGTGTGTGTGTGTGTGTGTGTGTGTGTGTGTGAAATTAATTGGGGGGTGAGGGTGAGGGGGGGGGGAGGGGAGGGGGAGAAAACTGAACTGGCAGGAGGGAGTTGGTTTTATTATTATTATTATATATATTTATTATATATATATATTATAATAAATTTTGTTTTATTAGATTATAAATAGAATATATTATATTTTATATAAAATTTTTGTTTTATTAAAACATTTTATTGCACAGTAATGAATACTGAAAATTAAATTATCAGACGATTTCTTCACCCGTGAACTATTACTGTTGGTCCGTGATTTTAATTTTTAAATAGTATCCTTCTATTCTCCTATAAATAGGATGCTTAGTTAGAATTGAAAATCACACCAGAATCAGAGAATTCTTCTTCTATAATATTGAGCGTATTTCTTTCGAGTTTTAGGAAGCTTTGAGTGTAAAAAATAGTGAAAGTTTTCTTCAAAAATATATCCGTTGTACCAGTTGAAATACTCTTCGTTTTGAGGTAAGAGATATTATTTTTCGTATTCGTATGAATATTATTTTCATTCAATATTCGTAATGAATATTATTTTCGTTCAATATTCGTAGGGATATTGTCTTCGTTTAATATTCATATTATATTCGTTTAATATTCGTAAGGAATATTATATTCGTTCAATATTCGCAAGAAATATTATTTTTATTTAATATTCGTAAGGAATATTATATTCGTTTAATATTCGAAAGGAATATTATCTTCGTTTAATATTCGTAAGGGATGTTATTTTTGTTCAATATTCGCTTGAAATAATATTTTCTTCCATACTCTGTAGTATGTAAGTAATATTATTTCGTTTCAGATTTCGAATTCTATATTCGTTTTGTTAAAGTTTTGACTTCTATACTCCATGAAATTAATAAAATATCCTTGATATTTGCGCTTCATCCAGTATCTTTTCATGAAAATATTATTCTGACCATTCTTGATAAGTTTTAACTTTTTCATGTTAGAGTACTATTCACGGGGTACTATTTACTCGGGTACTATTCACCCGGGGCACTATTCATGACAAAAATCAATTTTTTTTCGGTCCAAATCATTTTTGATATAATATTATTATTGAATTTTACTCCACAAAGCAGTATCATGTTGATAATTTGGGCATTATTGAATTCTGGATAAATTAAATTGTTAAAGTCTTTAAAATTTATCCTTGAACTTGTTTTATTGAATTATTATGTCATTGTCATCATCCTCATGCTTATATTGTTATGAAAGTCATCTTTGGCCCGTAGTGCATAGATGTACTTGGTATGATTATGACCAGGGATTATTTGGTATAATCATGACCGTAATGTTATAAATGATGTGGTAAAAGTCCTCATTGGCCCGTAGTGCATTGATGGACAGTTTTTGATATGATTGTGTGTAAGACCCCGAATTTTATGAAGTGAAAGTATTTGATTTTCTTACAATTATTATTCTATTTAATAAATGGTTTAATTGATAAAAGGTTAAAGTTAAGGGTGATATGTGAAATTTTTTTCAATGTAAGCAAGTTGATATAAAATATTCGTTGTGTCGGGGAATATTCGTTTGGTCGGAGAATATTCTTTTTGTCAAGGAATATTCGTTCGATGACACAATCATTGGTGGACCCCACAACGGAAGTATTGTCGTAGTAGTTAAAAACCATGCGAAATATCTTTTTATAAAAATAACGGCGAAAGTTTTTACCGTTAAACCGTTGAACTACCCGGTAGTAAAAGTAATGAAGAATACGTGTGGGTTTCATAGTAGCACAATTGTATTGATTATTGATGCTTACATAAGAAGTCACTCAGTTATACTCAATTATTGTTACAGTAATTGATGCATCATATCTCTTATATTATTGATTCAATTATTGTCACAGTATTATCTGCATAATATTTTATATTATTAAATCAATAATTGAGACAACAAAGTTATTCATATTATTATTTGCAATATTGATGATGTCTAGAAAGCTCTGTCGAGGAGAGGTTTGGTCACCTAATTGCGCGTCAATAGGGAGAAATCCTTATCGGAAAGCCCCCTCTTTCCTGGGAATGATCTGGTTATTTAATATTGTGAGTTATAATATTAATGATGAATAATTGTTGAAGTATTGAAAATGCGTTTATTGAAAATAAGTGATTTACAAAAGTTAGAAGGGAATAATGTAAACTTAGAAAACTTTAGGGGTACTAAAGCGTAATAAGTTAAATTAATCTGGACCATTGGTGGTGGTTTTTGTGACGCCCCCAAAACAGGTATACATCACCCATCTTGAGTCGCCAGATACATGGTACAGATGTGACGCCCCCAAAACAGGTATACATCACCTATCTTGAGTCACCAAATACATGGTACAGAATACAAATACAAACTTAATTATACAATCGTCGTGTAATATACGACAAAACATAACTGAGAGTTTAAACAAGAATGTTGCCTTCTAGACAATATCCACTCTCAAATAGATTCCTCATTACATTTATTGTCATACTATTTTATAGAATAGTGAGGACTACTAATACACCATCTCGGACCATCACTCTGTTCCCCGACTAGTCCCAGCTACGTTTTCATTTCCTGAAGAGAACAATGAAAGCAAAAGGATGAGCTCAACTAGCCCAGTAAGAAATATTATGACTAAGATAATGCAGAATAAATTATCATTAGTCTTCAACAATGTTAAACTGATAAAATACAATGTACATCAAGTTTAATCTGCAATGAATAAGCAATCCATTAGAAGAGTCAAGTAGAGCATGATATCTACTATCTTCTATGATTTAAAATGTTTTCATCAATTTTTATTCTTTGAGACTCGACTAATAAATAAACCACATCATCGAGTCATCCCTGCACTACGGGCCAAGGATATTCATTAAATTATCAATGGTCATGACTATACCGAATAATCCCTAGTCATAATTATACCAAAAACTGTCCATCAATGCACTATAGGCCACTGAGGACTTTTACCACATCATTTATAACATTACAGGTCATGATTATACCGAATAATCCCTGGTCATAATCATACCAAGTCCATCTATACACGTAGGCCAAAGATGACTTTCATCACAAAATAAGCATGAGGATGATGACAATGACATAATAATTCAATAAAACAAGTTCAAGGATAAATTTTAAAGATTTAAAATTTTAGTTTATCCAGAAATCAATAACGTCCAAATTGTCAACATGATACTTCTTTGTGGAGTAAAATTCAAGAATGATCAGAAGAATATTCCCATGAAAAGATACTGGATGAAGCGCAAATATTCAGGATATTCTACAAATTTCATGGAGTATAGAAGCCAAAACTTTAACCAACTGAGTATAATAGAATATATGAAACAACAAATGAATTTTCGCCCGCCATGCGGTAATCCACGTAGACAGATCATTTCCACAATTTAATAAGGAATGAATACGAAGGATCATTCACCATGTATGCGGTAATTCACATAGACAAGTTATTCTATCATAATAATAATGGAATAACAACAGAATTCACCAGGCATGCGATAGACCGCACAGACAGGTTATTCCAACAGAATAATAAAGAATGAAATAACAGAAGAATTTCACCATGTATGCGGTATTGCGATGATGTGTTATTCCAACATAATAATAAAGAATGGAATAACAACCCTTATGAGTATTGAAAGAAAATAACTCTCTTCATGAATACGAAAGAATAACACCCCTTACCTTAGAAAAAACTGGATACTGGAATAGTGAGGTAGCAGACTTCTCTTCTTCTTTCTCTCTATAATTTCTCTCTATAATAATTGCTCTAAAAGCTTTAGTGAATTGGTGAGAAATGAAAGAAGAATGAGCTTCTATTTATAGAAAAATATAGTTTTGATAATTGCACATTTTGGGTCTCGAAATATTACAGTACAATACCTTCAACTTTTCGTTCATTTTTAATTTAGTCCTGCAAGTATTATCAAACTTGCACCACCTCCCCTAATAGTAAATAATGTGAATCAATAGTTCAATCATGTGAATCAATAGTTATAATCATGTGAAAATATGAATTACAGTATAGTACCTCCATCTATACCTCCATTTTTAACTTAGTCATGCAAGTATTATCAATCTTGCACCAACTCCCCTAATAGTACAAGAATGTGAATCAATAGTACACACATGTTAATAAATGGTTCTAATCATGTGAATTAATAGCAATTAATTGCTCATTTATTCGATTAATTACCTGACTGGTCAGTAAAACTTTCAGACATCAATTAATATCGGAATAAATGTCGATTTATACTAACACTAATACTTCCAACACAATGGAACTATCAATTTCATCTTTAATCAACACGATCTTATTCATCATTAATATTATAACTCACAATATTTAACAACCAGGTCTTTTCCAAGAAAGAGGGGGCTTTTCGATAAGGATTTCTCCTTATTGGCGCGCAATTAGATGACCAAACCTCTCATTGACAGAACTTCAAGACATTGTAAATATTACAATTTAATAATATAAATAACTTTGTCGTCTCAATTATTGATTTAATAATATAACATATTATGCAGATGATACTGTGACAATAATCGAATCAATAATATGAAAGATATGATGCATCAATTACTGTAGCAATAATTGAGTATAACTGAGTGACTTCTCACGTAAGCATCAATAACCAATACCGTGTGCTACTACGCAACCACGCCAGTATTCTTTGTACTTTTTTTACTAACGGTAGTTCAATCAGCTTTAATTCTAAGAACACTTTGTTGCCTCTTTTATAGTTCTAATAAAAGAGCTCTAACTCATGCAATCATACACGGGTCAACAAGTAATACAGAGTAAGTAGAGTATCGATCCCACAGAGAAAGTTGTTAAATTCAAACTATCATGCATCAATTAACTCACCAAATTTATATGCCTAGACTAATGACTAAAAGTGTTGAATTAAACTAATTGTGAATAACAACTGAAAATAAGAATACAAATGGAATAAATATAATCTGAAAATAATGGGACCCTAACTTCATTTAATATTTCATTTAATCGCCACTATCATGCAAGAAGTGTTCACATATCACAGGAAAATAGCCAAGAGCACGAATAGAGTTATAACCATTTTTCAATGCACTATAACCTACTTACACAGCATCTACAGATGTTAGACTCTATGTAATCACCAAAACAACCAAAATCACTATATGTCTATGTGAAATTGCAATTATATTGATTTTAAGCTCAAGTCCTTATTCTAGCTCATAAGGTGAAACAATATATGTCTATCTGGTTCATAAAATACGCAAGCCATATGCAACAGCCCCATATTCGCATGCTATCATGATTACAATCCATACCTATATGTTCATTGTCAATTCCATATAAGTATTGAGACGAATGATGATCAGGCATTCATACATGTAAAACAACCATGACAGATATTCCATATGATATGCAAAACAATCCTAGCATTTAAATGTGCAACCAAACAACATATTAAAATCCGTTAGAATCCCATAATGGAATCTAGTTTATGACTGAACCAAAAGCCATTATGGGATCAACGCTAAACATGATCAATAAACAAACAATTAAAATAAGAGAGATAGAATGATCAAACCCAATCGCTGAATAAAAATCAATGATCAACGTTTAAATCCTCATAGAAATCCAGTAAATAAGAATAGAAATCCACAATGGTAGATAATCCCAAGAAGAATTGGAAAAGTAGACGTTAAGGCTTCGTTCTACGTTGGAATCTCTTCCAAGGTGTAAACCCTAGTTACTATGATGAAAATACGCTTAAAGTTATCAAGTTGTTCGTCTAACACCCTTCAGAATCGTTTCAAAACCAATTATAATTCATTTAATTAAAAATTAAAATTAAAACAAAATTACAACATCGAGATCGCGGCATACCAAGGCTCTCGCTTTCTATGTCTCGCCGTGGTGCCAAGGCCTCCCCAGTCATTATGCTGCCACGATGACTTCAGCTCGCAAGTTCGGTTCGGTTTTGGCTTTTCTATCGCTATCCGCTTTCTTCCATGCTTGATCCTCTTGTTTGCTTGGTCTCCATGCTTCATTTTACCTCCATGCCATGCACATCCCCGCTTGTGCCTCGTCTTCACGCATCCATTGGCCTCGTGCCCACTAATACCACCAAAATTAAGCCGATTCCTGCACTTATTCACCAAAAGGAGTTTTAAGTAAATGCAATGCAAAATAACGTGAAATGCAACTAAAACACAATAAAATGTACTTGAGATGGGCACAATTTGCATGAATTGGTATTCAATAAGTAGGTAAAAATACCACTTATCACACTCCCGCCGTTATTTTTTATAAAAAGATAATTATGTCATTTTCTAACTACGCCAATACTTCCGTTGTGGGGTCCACCAATGATTGTGTCGTTGTACGAATATTCCCTGTTAAAACGAATATTCCCCGACCAATCGAATATTATATAACCACCTGCTTACTTTGAAAAATTTTAAATATTACCCACAACTATAACATTATATCAAATCCACACCATAATATTCAAAAATATATTTTGAGAAAATTATTCTTTATTCATAAAAGTTGGGGTCTTACAACCTCCCATTCTTATGAAATTTTGTCCTCGAAATTAGGGTGCATACCTGGCATGTCGAAGTGGTGAGGATACCTTGATTTCATTTCAGATTCTAACTCCCAGGTCATTTCCTCAACATCGTGGTTTCTCCACAAAACTTTGACTTGAGGTATAACTTTAGAGCGTAGAATATGATCCTTCTTATCTAAGATTTTAATAGGTACCTCTTCATACGTTAAATCTTCCTCTATCTCGTCTGGTTCTAATTCAATAATGTGGTTCAGGTCTTTCACATATTTACATAACATTGATATGTGGAAAACTTTAAGAACACGAGACATACTTAGCGGTAAGGCGAGTTTATAGGCCACAGTTCCTACTCGTCGAGGATTATAAATGGGACAATGAATCGAGGATTGAGCTTTCCTCTCTTTCCAAATCATGTAACTCCTTTCCATGGAGCAACACGTAACAACACATGATCTCCAATATTGAATTCCACGTCCTTTCGATGAAGATTAGTATAACTCTTTTGTCGATCTTGTGAGGTTTTTATACGTTGTCAGATTGTTTGAATCTTTTCTGTAGTCATACGTACCAAATCCGGTCCCAACAACGTTGCTTCACCCACCTCATCCCAGCATACTGGAGAGCGGCACTTTCTTCCATACAACGCCTCAAATGGAGCCATGCCAATACTTGCTTGATAACTATTGTTGTAGGAAAACTCCACCAATGGTAAGAACTTGTCCCAACTTCCTTGAAGTCAAGGACACGTAGTCTTAATAAATCTTCAAGAGTTTGAATAGTCCTTTCCGATCGCCCATCCGCTTTTGAGGATGATATGCCAACTAAATCGTAAACCGCGCCCATAGCTTTTTGCAAACTAACCCAAAATCTTGAAGTGAATCTTGGGTCTCGATCAGAAACTATGGATACTGGCATACCATGCAATCTTACAATCTCATTTATATACATACTAGCAAGACGTTCAAGTGTATAAGTTTCTCGTATTGGTAAGAAATGAGCAGACTTGATCAATCTATCAACAATGACCCAAATCACATCTATGCCTTGAGAAACCTTGGGAAGACCAGTAACGAAATCTATGGTAATGTGCTCCCACTTCTATTTTAGAATTTCAAGTGGTTGCAATGGACCTTTTGGCACTTGATGCTCCGCCTTGACTTGTTGACAAGTTAGACACCTTGAGATAAACCCCGCTATCTCTCTCTTCATATTGCTCCACCAAAATGTATGTCAAGATCATGATACATTTTGGTACTCCTGTGATAGATTGCAAATGGTGTATTAGCGCCCCATCATGATTTTATACTTCAAGTCAGAATCGTTAGGAACACAAAGTCTGGATTTGACTCGAAGTATTCCTTTTTCATCGATTCTTGCTTCTGAAATAGCACCTTCTTGCACTTTCTTCCTCATACGCATCAGCTCCAAGTCTGTAGCTTGAGCAACTTTAACTTTATCAATTAAAGTCGGTTCTACTCGTATATTCACCATCATCATATGGGTCCCTGGAGTCTTTAACTCTATCTCCATCCTTTGTAAGTCATACAAAATGAGCCTTTGCGTTGACAATATCGCATTCGTACCCACATATGATCTTCTATTCAATGTGTCAGCTACCACGTTCGCTTTTCCAGGATGGTATTGGATGGTATGATCATAAGCTTTCAACAGCTCAAGCCATCGTCGTTGTCGCATATTGAGTTCCTTTTGAGTGAAAAAATATTTGAGGCTTTTATGATCCGTATAAATCTCCACCTTCTCTCCATACAGGTAATGCCTCCAAATCTTAAGCGCCAAAAAAGATCATCGCTAACTCTAGATCATGAGTAGGATAATTCCTCTCATATTCTTTGAGTTTTCGTGAGGCATAGGATATGACTTTCCCATGTTGCATGAGAACACATCCTAACCCTTTGCCCGAAGCATTATCAGAGATGAAAAATCCTCCGAGCCGATGGTATTGTCGTAATGTGTCTTTGAAATGAGTCTCCTCTTGAGTTCTTGAAAACTCTTCTCACATTCCTCGCTCCAACTGAATTTTATATCTTTTTGAGTAAGCTAAGTTAATGGAGTAGCGATTCAAGAAAATCCTTCCACGAATCTCCGATAATAAACAGCTAAGCCGAGAAAGCTACGTACTTCGGTTACTGACTTTGGTTGTTCCCATCTTTGAATTGCTTCATTCTTTGCCGGGTCAACAGATATTCCATGATTTGATATCACGTGCCCAAGGAATGCAACTTCCTCAAGCCAGAACTCACATTTCTTTAACTTGGCATAAAGCTTATTTTCACGAAGCTTTTGGAGTATCAGCCTTAAGTGTTGTTCATGGTCTTCACGGGTTTTGGAGTATATGAGGATGTCATCAATAAAGACAACCACAAAGTGATCCAAATATTCCTTGAATACTTGGTTCATCATGTCCATGAAGGCAGCAAGAGCATTAGTCAATCCAAAAGACATGACAAGGAATTCATAATGCCCATACCGACTTCTGAAAGCATTCTTTGGAATGTCATCAGTTTTAATCTTTAACTGATGATATCCGGAACGAAGATCAATCTTTGAAAAGAATTTGGCTCCTTGCAATCGGTCAAACAGTCATCAATGTGAGGCAACGGCACTTATTTTTATGGTGACATGATTCAACTCCGATAATCAATACAAAGTCGCATACTTCCATCTTTCTTCTTCATGAATGAATAACAGAGCAGCACCCAGGAGACGTATTAGGATGAATAAAACCGATGTCTAACAATTTCTGTAGTTGGGTTTTTAACTCCTGGAGTTCAATAGGAGCCATTCGATATGAGGCTTTGGAAATGGGTTTTGTACCGGATTCAAGGTCGATACAAAATTCAATTTCACGCTCTAGGGGTAGGCCAGGAATTTCTTCAGGGAATACGTTAGGAAATTTATTAAAAATAGAAATATCATTCAAATCTGACGTATTTTTATTTAAATCCGTGACATGGGCTAAGAAGGCTTGACATCCATTTTTCAATAAATGAATAGCTTTATGACTTGATATGACAGTGATTGATTTTAGTGGTTTGGTTGCTTGAATTCGCATAATAGGTTGGTTAGGAATATGAAAGCTAACAACCTTACGAAAATAATCGATTTTAGCATGATGAGTAGTTAACCAATCAATCCCTAAAATCACATCAAATGCAAGTATTTTCAAGGAAATAAGATCGACAGGTAACGTGCGGTTACCGATTTGAATCAAACAAGACTTATAAACCGTGGATGTAATGAAGGTTTCTCCCAACGGAGTTTTAACAGATAAGTAAAAGTTTAATTTCTTCGGAGTCAAATTTAAACGTTGAACGCAAGTAGGAGAAACAAAGGAATGGGTAAAACCGGTATCAAATAAAGTATAAACTTCGCTAGAGTTTATGATTAGCTTACCCGTGATCACCTCGTTCGGATTCCTCGCTTTTTGGGAGGTTACGACTAACGCTCTCCCTTTAACTATCGATTTTGTCTTGTCTGGGACACCCTTTGATGCCTCCATCCCAGCTGGACTTGACTTTGGTGCACGACAAAATCGGGCTAGGTGACCTTCTTTTCCACAATTATAACATGCTTTGGAATGCATCGTGTAGTTTGGACTTATGTGTCCTTCCCCTAAACATTTGTAACATACGACCGGTGGTCATTCTCCTTCCTTAACAACAGGTACTGGTGCTGACATTTTTCCATCATTATTGAATCTCTTCTTCTTGAAATGTCCACTCTTATTGTCATGGCCATGATTATCACCGAAGTGATTACCATTTTTGGCATGTTGATTCCCTCCACGTTTGTTGTCACCGCTTCGATGACTGCTACCATTGGTATTATCGACTTGCCGGCTACTCTCTCGTGGTTAGGTTGACTCATTATCGCGCTCCAATAACTGAGCCCTATTCACAACATCTGAATACAAACACAGTTTATGAGAGATAAGGTATTGACGTATCTCGGGTTTCAAACCTCTTAGAAACATCCGCGTCATTCTCTCCTCATTATCAACCAAGTGGGACGCAAACCGAGACAACTCGGCAAACTTAGCTTCGTACTGTGCCACGGTCATATTGTTTTGGTCAAGCTTGATGAACTCTACCTCCTTCATGTGACGAATACTTTCAGGAAAGTACTTGTCGTTGAACAGTTCTTGGAACTTCTCCCAAGACATCTTCAGTGCGGTAGGTTGAGTACGCTTTACAGATTCCCACCAGTAATCTGCCTCTGCTCACAAGATGAAGGTGGAAAAGGGAACCTTTAGCTCCTCGGAGCATCCCAAGACATCAAATATCTTGTTGATCTACTTTATCCACATCTCTGCCTTAAGTGGTTTTGGCTCTCCAAAAAACTCCGGTGGTCCCAGCTCCTTGAACTGCTTAGTGGTGACCGTCCGAGAGTTATCAGTGTTTTCACTTGCATTTTGGACAGGAGCCGCCTTCGCCTGATGTTGCATGAATTGCATAAAACCTCTGAACATCCCATCGTTCATCATTTGATCGTTGTTGTTTACATGAGGATTACTGTCTTCCTGTTACATATTATCCTGGATATTAATCTATGGTGACTCAACGGTCTCATGTGCTTCATTGCTTATCTCAACATTTTCGGATGCCATTTTCAAATACTGCCACAAAACAAGGGTTAATTATCATATCACATATTATCCCTATACTCTAACTGACCAATTAAATACCAAATAAACTTAGGTAGGTCATACTAGCGAAGGAATTCCCCGTCTCTCCCCTCCTAGTTCTTGTCTAACATCTCAGCCAAGGATCATATCCCTAAGCTTTGATACCAACTGTGATGCCCCCAAAACAGGTATACATCACCCATCTTGAGTCGCCAAATACATGGTACAAAATATAAATATAAACTTAATTATACAATCGTCGTGTAATATACGACAAAACATAACTGAGAGTTTAAACATGAATGTTGCCTTCTAGACAATATCCACTCTCAAATAGAGTCCTCATTACATTTATTGTCACACTATTTTATAGAATAGTGAGGACTACTAATACACCATCTCTGGACCATCACTCTCCCCCCGACTAGTCCCCGCCACGCTCTCATTTCCTGAAGAGAATAATGAAAGCAAAAGGGTGAGCTCAACTAGCCCAGTAAGAAATATTATGACTAAGATAATGCAGAATAAATTATCATTAGTCTTCAACAATGTTAAACTGATAAAATACAATAGACATCAAGTTTAACTGCAGCAGAATAAGCAATCCATTAGAAGAGTCAAGTAGAGCATGATATCTACTATCTTCTATGATTTAAAATGTTTTCATCAATTTTTATCGCTGAGACCCAGCTTAATAAACAAAGCACATCATCGAGTCATCCCTGCACTACGGGCCAAGAATATTCATTAAATCATCAATGGTCATGACTATACCGAATAATCCCTAGTCATAATCATACAAAAAACTGTCCATCAATGCACTACAGGCCATTGAGGACTTTTACCACATCATTTATAACATTACAGGTCATGATTATACCGAATAATCCCTGGTCATAATCATACCAAGTCCATCGATGCATTTAAGCCAAAGATGACTTTCATCACAATATAAGCATGAGGATGATGACAATGATATAATAATTCAATAAAACAAGTTCAATGATAAATTTTAAAGATTTAAAATTTTAGTTTATCCAGAAATCAATAACGTCCAAATTGTCAACATGATACTTCTTTGTGGAGTAAAATTCAAGAATGCTCAAAAGAATATTCCCATTAAAAGATACTGGATGAAGCGCAAATATCTAGGATATTCTACTAATTTCATGGAGTATAGAAGCCAAAACTTTAACCAACTGAGTATAATAGAATATATGAAACTGCAAATGGATTTTCGCTGCGCCGTGCGGTAATCCACGTGAATGCATCATTTCCACAATTTAATAAGGAATGAATACGAAGGATCATTCACCATGCATGCGGTAATCCACATAGACAGGTTATTCTAACAAAATAATAAAGAATGGAATAAAAACAGAATTCACCAGGTATGCGATAGACCGCATAAACAGGTTATTCAAACAGAATAATAAAGAAAGGAATAACAGAAGAATTTCACCATGTATGCGGTACTTCGCATAGACATGTTATTCCAACATAATAATAAATAATGGAATAAAAACCCTTACGAGTATTGAAAAAAAATAACTCTCTTCATGAATATGAAAGAATAATACCCCTTACCTTAGAAAAAACTGGATACTAGAATAGTGAGATAACAGACTTCTCTTCTTCTTTTTCTCTATAATTTCTCTCTATAATAATTGCTCTAAAGCTTTAGTGAATTGGTGAGAAATGAAGGAAGAATGAGCTTCTATTTATAGGAAAATATAGTTTCGATAATTGCACGTTTTGGGGCTCGAAATATTACAATACAATACCTTCAACTTTTCTTTCATTTTTAATTTAGTCCTGCAAGTATTATCAAACTTGCACCACCTCCCCTAATAGTAAATAATGTGAATCAATAGTTTAATCATGTGAATCAATAGTTATAATCATGTGAAAATACAAATTACAGTATAGTACCTCCATCTATACCTCCATTTTTAACTTAGTCATGCAAGTATTATCAATCTTGCACCAACTCCCCTAATAGTACAAGAATGTGAATCAATAGTGCACACATGTGAATAAATAGTTATAATCATGTGAATTAATAGCAATTAATTTCTCATTTATCCGATTAATTACCCGATTGGTCAGTAAAACTTCCAGACATCAATTAATATCGGAATAAATGTCGATTTCCACTAACACTAATAATTCCAACACAATGGAACTATCAATTTCATCTTTAATCAACACGAACTTATTCATCATTAATATTATAACTCACAATATTTAACAACCGTGTCGCTCCCGTGAAAGAGGGGCTTTCCGATAAGTATTTCTCCTTATTAAGGCATGAATTAGATGACCAAACCTCTCCTCGATAGAACTTCTATATTGTAAATATTGCAATTTAATAATATAAATAACTTTATCGTCTCAATTATTGATTTAATAATATAACATATTATGCAGATGATACTGTGACAATAATCGAATCAATAATATGAGAGATATGATGCAGCAATTACTGTAGTAATAATTGAGTATAACTGAGTGACTTATCACGTAAGCATCTATAACCAATACCGTGTGCTACTATGCAACCACGCGTATTACTGTACTTTTACTATCGGGTAGTTCAATAGTTTTAACGGTAACACTTTTGCCGTTATTTTTTATAAAAAGATAATTATGTCATTTTGTAACTACGACAATACTTCCGTTGTGGAGTCCACCAATGATTGTGTCGTCGTATGAATATTCCCTGTTAAAGCAAATATTCCCCGACCAATCAAATATTATATAACCACTTGCTTACTTTTTAAAACTTTTAAATATTACCCACAACTATAACATTATATCAAATCCACACCATAATATTCAAAAATATATTTCGAGAAAATTATTCTTTATTCATAAAATTTGGGGTCTTACAACAGAACTCAACTACAAACTTAATTATACAATTGTTGTGCAAAATACGACAAAATATAGCTGAGAGTTTAGACACGAATATTGCCTTTTAGATAATATCCACACTCAATGGAGTCCTCATTACAATTATTATCACACTATTTTATAAAAATAGTGAGGACTACTATAGCCACCATCTCGGACCATCACTCCATTCCCCGACTCGTCCCAACTATATTCTCATTTCCTGAAGAGAATAGTGAAAGAAAAGGGTGAGCTCAACTAGCCCAGTAAGAAATATTATAACTAAGATAATGCAGAATAAATTATCCTTAGCCTTCAATAGTGTTAAACTGATAAAATACAATAAATATCAAGTTTAACTGCACCGGAACAAGCAATCTATTAGAAGAGTCAAGTAGAACATAATATCTACTATCTCCTCTAGATTAAAAGTCTATCGTTAATATTTTATTCCTGTAATACTCATCAACAGTTCTTTGTTATACCCAAGACAAAAAGAACTCTCATCACCTGTCTGCACCCGAACCACCAAAGATTATATAGTTAAATCCACAATTCATATTTATAATCATGTAAATCAACAGTTTCTCCTTGCCACAAAGGCTTAATAGAACATTTACTCAATATCCTTACCCCAAAGGCTAAAGATATTCAAATGTAATAACAATGATCATACCAATCAGTTGTCTACCTTTGCACTACGGGCCAAAGATATTCAACTATAAAAATTAATGGTCATGATCATACCAATCAAATTTCTGCCAGTGCACTACGGCCAAAGACATTCAACTGTTAACTAATGGTCATGATCCTGCTAATCACATCATCGAATTATCTATGCACTATGGGCCAAGGATATTCGTTATTATCACTAAGTAATCAAGCGATCATGTCATACATACACCGTCCATTTTTGCACTACTACGGCCAAAAGTATCAATCAACAGTTCGTCTTTGCACATAAGCCAAAGATATACAATCAGAAAACCAATAATCAATACCCATCTTTGCACGTAAGCCAAAGATATACAACTGTAAAACTAATAATCAACCGTCCATCTTTTCACGTAAGCCAAAGATGACTTTCATCACAATATAAGCATGAGGATGATGACAATGATATAAGCATTAATCAAAAAAAATAAAGGATAAAAATTAAAGACTTAATTTATCCAGAGTTTAAAAATATCCAAATTGTCAACATGATACTGCTTTGTGGAGAAAAATTCAAGAATAATATTCATGTATCAAAAATAATTTGGACAGAAGAGAAATATATTTTTTGGGTGAATAGTACCCCGTGAATAGTATCCTGTGAATAGTACTTTGGGAATAGTACCTCGTGAATAGTACTCCGGCATGAAAAGTGCCCCGAATACCCGAGTGAATAATATTCGAGTGAATAGTAACCGGGTATATAGTAACCCGTGAATAGTAACTCGTGAATAGTACTCCGGCATGAAAAGTGCCCTGGATACCCGAGTGAATAATATTCGAGTGAATAGTATATGGGTGAATAGTAACTTGTAAATAGTAACACATGAATAGTACTCCGGCATAAAAAGTACCCCGAATACCCGAGTGAATAATATTCGCGTGAATAGTAACTGGGTGAATAGTAACTCGTAAATAGTAACTTATGAATAGTATTTCGGCATGAAAAGATCAATAATTATCAAGAAAGCTCATAATAATATTTTCATGAAAAGATACTGGATGAAGCGCAAATATCAAGGATATTCGACTAATTTCATGAATATAGAAGCAATACTTCAACAAAATAGGAGTATAATCATGAATACGAGACGAAATAATATTACTCACATACTACAAAGTATGGAAGAAAATATTATTCCTATAAATACTGAACAAAATAATATCCCTTACGACTGTTGAACAAAAATAATATTCCTACAAATATTGAATGAAGATGATATTCCTTACGAATATTGAACGAAAATAATATTCATATAAATACGAAAAATAATATCTCTTCAGAATATGAAATAAATAATACCCCTTACGACTGTTGAACGAAAATAATATTCCTACGAATATTGAACGAAGATGATATTCCTTACAAATATTGAATGAAAATAATATTCATACGAATACGAAAAATAATATCTCTTCAGAATATGAAATAAATAATACACTTACCTCGGAAGAAGATCGGATCTTTGGAATAGTGAAGTAGCAGACTTCTCTTCTTCTTTCTCTCTATAGCTTCTCTCTCTATAGCTTCTCTCTCTATAGTTGCACTTGTGAGTCTTAATGAATTGGTGAGAATGAAGGAAGAATGAGCTTCTATTTGTAGGAAAACATAGTTTCGATAATTGTACATTTTGGGGCTCGAAATATTACAGTATAATACCTTCATCTTTTCCTTCATTTTTAATTTAGTTCTGCAAGTATTATCAAACTTGCACCACCTCCCCTAATAGTACACCATGTGAATCAATAGTACAATCATGTGAATCAATAGTTCTATACATGTGAAAAAATAATTACAAAGATAAGACCTTTATCTATACCTCCATTTTTAATTTAGTCATGCAAGTATTATCAATCTTGCACCACCTCTCCTAATAGTACATGCACGTGAATTAATAGTACACACATATGAATAAATAGTTATAAGTATGTGAATTAATAGCAATTAATTGCTTATTTATCTGATTAATTACCCGATTGGTCAATATAACCTCAAGAAATCAACTATTATCGAAATAAATGTCGATTTCCACTAACACTAATAATCCCAACACAATAGAAAATCAATTTCATCTTTAACAATACGAACTTATTCATCATTAATATTATAACTCATAATATTTAACAACCAGATCATTCCCAGGAAAGAGGGATGTAGACACTCGAAATTTTTTGCACTCCTATTCCTAACATTGCAGGAGGGTAGATTTGTCTTTTGGAGATAACCACGAAAGACAACTTACATCCATCTTAGGATACTACCTAAGTTCACTCAACCTAGAATGCAAACCGAACATCATCTCAACCCAAGAAACACACACCGGAGTGTCATTTCCAATCTCGAGATAACTTAGAGATATGCGGATCAAAAGACCAAAGAACAACACCGAGAGAGATACTTGTCTCTACGATAACACCGCGACGTTCGCCTTCGGTCCCAAAGACAACACTGAGTAAGAACCCCATCCTTGGTGATAGCCCCAAGGAATGCCATTGCGCTTAACATAACCCCCCGTAAATGCTTGTTTCAAACACATGCGATCGCCTTCAGCTCGACATCCCCGCCGAGGCACATACACCTCGGTCCCGGGACTAACAAACGGGTAGACAGGAATACCCATAGATGACAGTGAGGCATATAAATAAGCAGTCCAATCTCAGATGTAACCTTGAGCAACGTCTACTTTTCGCTTAAACCGGCGATAACCCCGATGAGGAGTCAACACATCATCTTACTGTCTCAACAAGATGATATCGCAGCATACCAACAAGTGGTCCAATCTCAGCTGTAACCCTGAGCAACGTCTACTTTCAACTCAAACCGGCGATAACCCCGGCAAGGAGTCACACATCATCTTGTTCATTCAACAAATGGCACGTCGTCTCAACACTTCATATATACATACATACATACAACAATGTCCCACAAGAGCCGAGGATTGACAATCCCGAGTGACTATTACGGGTGGCGGTACTTTGGATAGAATTTGAAACTTGAAGACCATGGGCATAGACCCCTCTTCCTGACTTGGTACAACCTCTAATTCATGTCATTACGTAACTCTCGACATGTTTTATCCAAGAAGTAATGCGATATATACTTCGTTGGGATGCTCTGGATTGAAGTTCTGCAAGTTCGAAAGGACATTACAAAGGTGCATGAGTGCACGTCTACTACAAGACGATGGGACCCATGAGGGCTCGGATCCACCACGACCAAATGCAGTACAATTGCGGTACAGTAGTGAGTACCTACACCATCGATCTATATATACAAGACTGGGGTCAGCCATTTAAGAGGTGAGAGAGAAGGAAAAAAGGTGAGGAAGCCCTGTCCATTTTACTCTGCATACACATCTTTTGAGTGTTTCCTCTTCTTTAAACACTAGTTAGCTCACATATAGCTACTTTTTATCCGGCAGGAGCTTAGTGTTTATCCATTTAAAGTCTAAGAAGTCTACTTTGGCAGTCCACTGTAAGCCTTCTTATATTCTATAAAGCCTCTTTCTCATATATCACACACTGTTGTACACGTTGATAATCGTGTGAGTGTGTTTGCCCGGACTTTGGTCCGTGGTTTTTATTTTTGTCTGTATATATATACTAATATATGTATATATATTTCGTATATATGGACTAACATTATCGAGTTATGCCTCGATTGAGCCTAGACTTCGGTCTGGAGCGTTTATCTGCTTATATATATATATACTATCAAACCAAAGAATTACATTTACTGCCTTACCATCGGCAAGTTCTACAAATGGCTTTGGAGTTCGAAGAAATCTCCTTTCTACACATTCCTCATAATAGGAATGACTTTGCAGATGCATTAGCATTGTTGGCCTCCTTGGTTTACATACCTGATAAGGAAAACATGCCAAGCATCACGATTGCTATGCAGAAAGCCCCAGTCTATGGGAATTAAATTGGAGAAGTATCGGATGAGTTGCCTCCCATCCACAACCCTTGGTATCAACATATCAAGGAGTATCTACGAGATGGATCTACACCCGCTGAGGCGAGCCTAATTGAGAAGAGGCGGATTCATCGACTTGCTATGAAATTCTACCTGAGCGGAGATGTACTCTACAAAAGAGATCACAGATTAGGTCTCCTCGGATATCCGGACAAACCAAGCCAAGCTCAGCGACTCATGGATGAGATCTATGGTGGAGTATGCGGCCCTCACATGAGCGGACCCCTACTTGTCAAGAAAATTCTCAAAACGGGACATTATTGGCTTACACTCAAAGCTGACTGTGATGATCACGTCAAGAGGTACTATCAATGTCAGATCCACGGGAATGCTATCCACGCCCCTCCAAGGGAACTCCACAATATGAGTTCGTCATGGCCCTTTTCAATGTGGGGAATGGATGTGATCGGGCCCATCGAGCACAAAGCCAGTAATGGACATCGATTCATATTCACCATGATCTACTACTTCACCAAATGGGTTGAAGCAGCTTCCTTCCCCAGGGTTACTAAAGAAGTCATCATTGCTTTCATCAGAAACAATGTTGTTTGTCGATATGAACAACCAGAGGTCATTGTGTCAGACAATGCTAAAAACCTCAACAACAACATGATGGAGGAATTATGCAGAAAATTCCACATCAAACATCTCAACTCTGTCATCTACCGACCAAAGATGAATGGTGCTATTAAAGTGGCAAATAAAAACATCAAGAAGATCATGCAGAAAATGTCCACCAATCATAAAGGATGGCCTGAACTCTTGCCCCTAACTTTAGTATCCTACAGAACTTTAATGCGTGCTTCCACTGGGGCAACCCCCTACTCGTTAGTCTATGGGATGGAAGCAGTGCTCCCCATAGAAGTGGAAATGGAATCCCTCAGAGTATTGATGGATGCTCAGTTGGATGAAGACCAATGGGTACAAGATAGGTATCACCAATTGTCTCTGATAGATGAAAGGCGAACCGCGGCTATCTTCCATGGTCAGTTATATCAGCAAAGGATCGCACGATCCTACAATAGAAAAGTCCAACTACGGCAATTCAAACAACAAGACTTGGTTTTGAAGAAGATCATTGACAACCAAGATCAATCTAAGGGAAAATTCGCTCCTAACTAGGAGGGCCCATTTATTGTCAAAGAAGTATTTACAGGAGGTGCTCTCAGGTTGCAGGAAATGGATGGCGATGAATTTCCATAGCTTATCAACTCGGACACCATGAAACGGTACTATGTCTGAAGTTACCATCGAACAAACATCCTGGTTTTGATCATCCAATCACCAGTCATTCCGGTTTTGAACCCTCTCTCCTTTTACAAACTCTTACGCCCCTCGAAACAAACATACACTTCAAGCCAGCAGCCTGGTTTTACTTCATTTCAAACATTTCACACCTGCTTCTCCTGAAGACGAGATTAAACTTTTCACACCTGCTTCTCCTGAAGAAGAGATTAAACTTTTCACCCCTTCAGTTTATCCTCAAGATGGGATTAAACTTTTTCCACACTTGTAGTTTATCCCTCATGGGATTAAACTTTCTCTTCCCCGCATGATATAGCTCGCATATGGGATTTACGCTTCTCTTGGTGTGATTTGTCCCGAGGGGCGAACTACGTCGACCTAATCTCCCTGATACCCGGGGGTACGTAGGCAACCATATTCTATATGGCCCGGTGCAATAAAGAAAAATAACAAAACATTTTCAGCCCTTTTTCTTCGAAAAAACAAAAAAAACAAAAATACTTCTACACCCATCCGCTTACTACATTCAAATTGAACCTCTTACACCAGGTTCGAACTACGCAGACTTGATCTCCTCTTCAACAGGTGTACGTAGGCAGCCATTCATGGTGCAGTCTAACCCCTACCAGAGCAAACATACTTGTCACACGGTACTGGGATCAACCTTCAAATTGCCCCACTTCATCGGTTTCAGATCAAAGGGATGGAATTATCCATCCTCTTCTTACAAATAGAAGATTCGGTGACCATCTAAGCTGTGATCGTGCCTCAAAGAGCAATACCAACCCATAAGAGATGGAATTAACTAGGCTTCTCACAAAAATAGAAATCTCAAGACCATCTGTGGTACGGTCAATCTTAGAGAGGAAGAGACCACCCTCCTCTCCATTTTTTCCATACAGATACTAGTCCCAAGACACCAAAGATGGTAGGGATTTTCAGTAATCAATGATCCGTTCTGAGAGACCTTGCGACGTCTCAATGTCCATCTATCAAGGATAAGTTCGAGAATGCATCAAGATCAAAGGCCCCGAGAAACAGCAAATATCAAGCAAGTATCAAGGCATAACTAAAAGGGAAGTGAATCAAAATATATTTCCACCGCCATACATAATCTTGTTTGATATATACATCATGTTGTATACATGACAAAATGGCTAAGCTAGTTTGTGCAGAAAATACAAAGCTATCTACAGATCTCGTATATATCACGAACTATCAGATCTAACATAGCATCCCTCTTTGAAGACGGAGGTAACGCTATAAGCTCCTGCCCAAGGGTATCTACACGAGCTAGCGGATCGAGGCTAACTGCATGGTGGCATAATGCTCATCAATGTAAGCACTCATAATATCGGCCAAACCGACCATCATCCGGGATCTCATCAAGTCTTTGTCTACAATGGCCACATCCCTAGCAGATAAAGGCGGCATCCCGCTCAACTATCAATGCATCCTGGTCGATCTAGCCTCATCCCTCTCTAACAGAGCTGTGATATCTCTCTCATCAAAAGTCACAACATTGTGGCCCTAGCCTTGATCTCCATGGGGTCATCGATGTAAGCTCGCTCCAAATGTCAGTCTTTGAATCTTCGAGTAACAAAGGCACTTTCGGGGTGGGACAATCTATCACAAATCTTCGGCAAACCAAAGAGTCAAGTCATCGGTGGGAATGACAACCTCCTCTATAGGCTCTTCATCATCGAAATCGGTCTCACCTTGCTGTGGATACAAACCGCATGACAATCGATCTCTGTTTCCATCCATGCGGAATACTCTGCGAAACAACTGGATGATCGACAGAAAACTCAAATGACTCTCACCGATCCCAAAGCAGTATACAACTGGATCATCCTCCATCGACAAACGGTGTGACGCGAAGCGCTGACTCACTGCTCCCTTATACGGATGAAAGTCCTGAAACTGGTCAAACTGACACATCACGGCCAGTGGGTGGTAAGTAATCATGCCCCTCAAACCAGCCAGAGGGAGATAATCCATGCCTGGAGCTTGAGTAATGAAGCTGTAGGGTGAGTTAAGCCCTGAACATGGCAATATATCAAATGGATCTACAATCTCTACCAAGAAAGCGGACAAAGATACATCATCTATACACCCCGCAGGTTGAAAGGAGTACGACATGGCTATCTCATGGGTGAAACAAAATCCATGATGTCTAAATGTGCCAATCGATCTCAAGTGTGACATGAACCACACATACAGCATGACCGAGCTACCTGTGAATACTCTTGCCGGATAAGTGCAACAGTATGTAGCTGACCTCAAGGTCTCTGCGATAATCATCGGTACAATGGTACGACCCTCCCTGAGAGCTCTCACTGCCATGATGACGTGGATATCTAGCTCATCCATGTACCGCGACATGTATACGTATGACAATACGCATAGAAGCAATACATCTACTCTGGCTGAACGCTAATGATCCTCCGGTGTGGTGAAATCCCTAATGTCAGTGTATAAACATCCTCGAGCCAAACCCGCCAAACGTAAAACGCTGGGATATAACATGGCCGGATGTAATCTCATCTTGCACTACTCTGTGCCTCAATCCTATGAGAGTCATGAACTGTCTACTCATGTCTCCTGTCACCATTTGCACACAAGGTCTGTCTAGAGGCAACATAGTCAATCGTGCATACTCCTCCAAAGTAGGAGTCAACTCACGGGTCCCTGCGTAATACATGCATCGCCCAGCACTCCGGTTTCTCTAGCATGCCCTCTACAAATCCTGGAGGAACCTGAAACATCAGTTAGGTCATAGTATGCTACAGAAAATCATCTACGATCACCATGTCTGATGGTGATATACTATCATACCATGATCGCATACCAGCTACCACCGCAAATGGTGGGGTATGATCAATACGGCTAATTGTCGAAGAAGACATCTGTACGGGCCATGTCATAAGACCATCCAGGGATCAATGCTGAATATCTCTGGACATACATACATATGCATAGCAATAACATGCATGATACAATAGATGGCAATATGATATAGGGAATGGAAAATTGTGCATACATTCCTAAGTATATCATCATCTAATACATCTCTGTACAGCTAAGATACAGGGAAATGGGGCGAAGCTACCCAACATCTAATAGAGGCCTATCAAAAGATATAGCGAGAATGGGACGAAGCTACCCAGTAGCTAATAGAGGCCTATCAAAAGAAATACATCAGAAAAAGTCAATGGTGTCGATGTCCACATCATCGATGTTTTCCACCTGATGTAACTCCTCCTGAGTCACTGGATCTCTATCTACAGGGATGTCAGGCCTATACAAAGGAGGATCTACACCGGCAAAACCATATGGGTCATCCGAGGGACCAGCGCCATAGCTGGAAGGATCAAAAGTATCTACCTCTACAGGATCTCTGCCCAAATGCCGAATGAAAAGATGTGACCGGTCCAACTGCCGCGTCAATATGTGTCACATGAGTCGGATCTCTGACACAAACTAGCCAATCCGTCATTATCACAGATCCTGGAACCATATCCCCCATAAACTGTATGGCGCGGGTCTGAGCTCCAATCGTACGAGGGATCCACCAATGCTGGAACATCTCCTGAGAACAGGGGCCCTCTGACAATGTAAAGCCGTCAATCCCCATCAATGTGATGTCAATGACGGGTGACTGCGAAACAGGCTAATAACGCCTGGCAGGAGGCAAGCTCGGCATATGAATCTCTCCTGTAGTGCTCCTGATAGCACGTTCTCCTAAATAGAGCTTCCATCCTCCATCTGTGAAGAGAGGAATCCTACGGGTGGAAATGACGTACTCTACTCCAGTCGGGTACCCATCCTCAAAGACAACTCCCAAATGCTCTCCAGAGTAGGGAATCTATGTAATGACATCGGCTGTCAACAACTCCAACTGTAGGCGACAATGAGTGAAGCCCTCAGCAACAGGGACCTCCACCAGTATGGAATGATGCCATCTCCGTCCTCGTGGATAGGTATCTAAACCTAACACGCTCACAGGACACAAATAAGGAAGCCTCTTATAGACTCAAAACTGCCAACACAAAGGCAAACATCTGCTGTCAGTCAACACTCTTAACCTATACATGGGAAAAGACAAGAGAAATACTCACCAGCAGAAATGGGTAGAATCCTAACCACGCCTCGGTCTAGCCCTGCGATCGCATGCGCATTCCCTTGAGAAAGTAGGCAAAGGTGTAGGAACCCCAGTCATACTCTCCTATATGGTCCACATGTCGAGTGGCGCTAATCAAAGCGAAGGACACCATAGAGGAATTATCTGCTATGAAGCAGCCCCTAATGATCATCAAGAACAATCGCCGAAGAATGCGATGCCTGACTCTCACATCATCGGGTATGGGATCACTCAACAGCCCGCTCATAGCATCTATGCTCAAAGGACCTGTACGAATGGTCCTGCCCTTGAGCGCCTCCGCCGGAACTCCCAACAAGGATCTGACGGCAGTAGGGGTGATATCCGCCGTGCAAGGCACCGGCTCCCCTCTAAACTCCATACCTGTTATAAACCGCCAATCCATCGGCGTCATCATCACCTCGCAGTCCAGCAAATGGAGTGACTAAGTTTGGTGGAACCACCGCTCAGACAATGCCCTGAGGTAACCCCAGGGACAGCGACGAGGTAGAATGGAGAAGAACCTCCCAAATCCCCAGCCATGGACGATCGTTCTATAGTCATCATGCAAGGCCTGATACATAGAGTGGATGCTAAACTAGTTCCCTCGAGGCTGTGTGAAGCCGTGAACCTACATCAAATGCAGATCAACATCAGACTCCTTGACTCCTCATCAATAAGGAATAAGGAAGATTAAAGATCTAACTTCATACCTCGTTTGCGTGCAGGTATACTTCAGGATGCCTACTCAAGTCACCTAGAAGATCTGGGTTCGCCACTTGAATACCTGGTAATTCCCTACGGGGAACACGTACAGCAGGAGCAGGAACCTCGAACGGTACATCCTCCTCCTCATCCTCGACATTCGATACCTCAACTCGAATAGGACGTACCACCGCCTCTGCCAAACGACGAGGCTGTCTCACAGAACGGCGCTGAGGCTCTTCAAAAGCCCTCATCCGTACACCAGAAGTGGTCCTGCGTGAACTGATTGGCTGATCTGGATCCATAATATCTGGACATCAAGTCTCCAAATCACCTCAGAAAGGGTGTGGTAATTTCGTACCTGGAGTCTTTTTTAAAATGCATTCTATGATTACATGCATACATGCATTGTTTTAACATACATCTACAGTAGAGTTAAAAATGCATAACTACTCAATGCCTACATTTTGGGAAATTTTTGCCATAGCCCCCTTTATAAATGGGACTATCCACACGCACATAGTAGTAATGACTAGGTGGCCATTCAATGCACACATGTACACAAATCATATACATCCTGTGATGCATTCATCACATTACAATGAAGAATTAAATGAAGTGTAGTCTAATTACCGTGGATTATTTTATTATTCTACCTTTACTCATTTGTCCTCGAGATAGGATAAGAAATGACGGTAAAGGTGACAATTTGACTGCTTTAAAAGTCAAATTTTTTCACATCATTATGTTCAACATGGTTTAATACTAACATTTACTATGTTGAATATTTTTATCAAGTCATATCAAGATGCATATTCACTACTATGTGTCTAAATGCATTTCATGCGATAAGTCATTTTCAACGACGAAATTGGAAAAAAATACATGCATGTGTTACCGGGATGATGAAGAACGCTTATGCGGTGACGAGAATATGCAGAAAAGTTGCCTCAACTCAATGCAGATCTCAAGAAGAGCTCTCGAATTTCTTTTCATTGCGCAACTTGAAAATGACTTATGAAAGCAACCACCACCTATACATAGGAAGACTACCGTGTCATAGTTAACCTCGCGGCTCCTACAGTACACACTGCACACCCTACATGTGTCCCACACCTCCGGCTTTCGCTCGAGTTAGAGTTGCAAAGGAGGTCTCATGTCGAAAAGGCCAAATCGGAATAAAATGCTACGAGATGGAGCGGAATAGCCTGAAATCCTGGTTTCTTGTCGGTCAGAGTTAAACTCTTGTCGTCTCAATGGTATTCGCCTGAATGCAGGGTATACTATACCAATGAGCTCAACTTTCATAAACCATGCTCGGCAATACCCCACAAAGGTCCGATGCCAACATTTGCAGGGTTACAACCCTAAACAATCCCCGGCGGGGGTTACAACGCGAAACCACAAAATATCAAACATCCCCGACAGGGGTTACAACACCAAAGTTATCAAACATCTACGCCTCCCCGGCGGGGGTCACAACGCACATCCTTCAAACATCTACTTCTCCCCGGCGGGGGTTACAATGCAATGCAACCATTGATACACACATTAATGAAGGTCAAACAGCCTTAACAATGCACCCAGTAGGGATTCATCCGGTGATACACACATCAACGAAGATCAGGCAACCCTGATAACAACAAACTGTTGGCGATAACTTCAAAGATGTGAGGGAACATGTTATACACATCCTCAAAATGCATGCTTTATTCCCACGGATCTCTTCCACACAAGAGGTACCTCTATGGAGTATAAACCATTATCAGGATTCAAGACTTTGGTGGTAGTCCCAACGTCAACATCCTTGAAGACTTGGATCGCATGTCCAAGCCATCACTGATTGTCATCCCAGCAGGATTACATGGCAATCATGTATCATGCATTTGCATCATGTTGCTGCATATAACATCATGTTTATCTTGCTTGCATTTCAAGTGTCTAGGATTCTTTATCCTATCCATGCATTGTATTGCATGAATATGATAAAGAGGGGCATCTGTAGACATTCAAAATTTTCTGCACTCCTATTCCTAACATTGCAGGAGGGTAAATTTGTCTTTTGGAGATAACCCTGAAAGACAACTTACATCCATGCCGGATACTACCGAAAGTTCAGCTCCAACCCGGAACGCAAACCGGGAACATCATCTCAACCCGCAACACACACCGGGAGTGTCATTTCCAATCTCAGAGAAAACCCTGAGATATGCAGATCAAAAGACTGGCAACAACACCGGAGAGGACAGTCCTGTCTCGACGATAACACCGCGACATTCAGTTCCAGTCCCAGAGATAACACTGGGAGTAGCAACCCCATCCTTGGTGATAGCCCCAAGGGATGCCATTGCAGTTCCACTGATAACCCCGGAAATGCTTGTTTCAAACACATGCGATCAGCTTCAGGCTCAGACATCTTGTCGAGGCACATACACCTCGGTCCCGGGACTAACAAACGGGCAGACAGGAATACCCATAGATCACAGTGAGGCATATAAATAAGCAGTCCAATCTCAGATGTAACCTTGAGCAACGTCTACTTTCCGCTTAAATCGGCGATAACCCCAGTGAGGAGTCAACACGTCATCTTATTGTCTCAACAAGAAGATATCGCAGCATACCAAAAAGTGGTCCAATCTCAGCTGTAACCCTGAGCAACGTCTACTTTCAACTCAAACCGGCGATAACCCCGGCAAGGAGTCATGCATCATCTTGTTCATTCAACAAATGGCACGTCGTCTCAACACTTCATACATACATACATACAACAATGTCCCACAAGAGCCGAGGATTGACAATCCCGAGTGACTATTACGGGTGGCAGTACTTTGGATAGAATTTGAAGCTTGGAGACCATGGGCATAGACCCCTCTTCTTGACTTCGTACAACCTCTAATCCATGTCATTACGTAACTCTCGACACAAGCGATCCGAAGAGGTACAGATATACTTCGTTCGGATGCTCGGATTGAAGTTCTGCAAGTTCGAGCGGATATTACAGTTCATGAATGCACCTACTACGAGACGACGGGACCCGCAAGGCTCGGATCCACCAAGACTAGCTGCAGGTACAATTGCGACTATCGCAGGTGTACCTGCAGCCATCAGTCTATATATACAAGGCTGGGGTCAGCCATTTGAGAGGAGAGAGAGAAGGAAAAAGGCGAGGAAGCCCTGTCCATTTTACTCTGCATACACATCTTTTGAGTGTTTCCTCTTCTTTAAACACTAGTTAGCTCACATATAGCTACTTTTTATCCTGCGAGAGCTGAGTGTTTATCCATTTAAAGTCTAAGAAGTCTACTTTGGCAGCCCACTGTAAGCCTTCTTATATTCTATAAAGCCTCTTTCTCATATATCACACACTGTTGTACACGTTGATAGTCGTGTGAGTGTGTTTGCCCGGACTTTGGTCCGTGGTTTTTATTTCTTTCTGTATATATATATACTAATATATGTATATATATTTCGTATATATGGACTAACATTATCGAGTTATGCCTCGATTGAGCCTAGACTTCGGTTTGGAGCGTTTATCTGCTTTTATATATATATATATATATATATACTTATATATATAAACGTGGTCGATTTCTATCGATGAGCTTGGATTTTACATCCTGAGGAGGCGTTAATTGCTTTTGTATATATATATATATATATATATATATATATATTTATATATATAATTGCTGTCAGACATATCTGATGAGCCTGGATTTTACATCTGGTGCGTTTACTCGCTTATATATATATACATATATATAATTGCTGTCAGACATATCCGATGAGCCCAGATTTACATTCGGTGCATTTACTACTTATATATATATATTTGTACATATATATATATATATTTATATTTCTGTCAGGCCTGGAGTTTACTTAGTGGCCTTTTACAGCTTTATTTACATTCTGTCCTGCCTGGAGTTTACTTCGTGGCAGTTGATCGCTTTTACAGCTTTATTTACATTTCTTCCCGCTGAGTTTACTTATATGCGGTTGATCATCATTCATATATATATATATATATATATATTTACCGCTTTTATATATTTACATTTCGATCCCCCATTGGAGTTGCTTGTGGTGGTTGATCCATTTGTATATATATATTTATAACTTTTATATATATAACTCGCTATCGCTTTCCATACAAATTGCGATTATCATGTGAGCCTAGGAATCAAGTGATCACGAGTTGATCTCTTCGAATCTAGATTCGGTTCCCATGATGGACATTTTTTAGTATGTGTAAGCGACTTGTACATTATTTTACGAAGTCCGAGTTTCCTTGGATGGTCATTATGCCCATAAGGAGTTCTAAGATCATTGATATTATTTTCTAGAGGATGCTTCATCTCTCGAAAATAAAAGCAAACAATAGAACATTTAATAAAATGGAAGTATGAAAAGGTCTCAATTCCTATTGAGCACAGGGTTTGAAAAACCTCTTTCACAAAATGTCATTGCTATATTGTGGTTAAAACTGAATTTTCTAATAAAATTCAAACCCTTGTATATAGGTGCGAACGAGGCCTCACACTACTTTCAAATAAATTGCACATTGATCCACACACACACACACACACACATTCATATAACAATTTCTTTGAAGAGTGGCGGTCACCGTGGTAACACGGATGTCGGGGGATGCCTAACACCTTCCCTCCGCATAATTAAGCCCCCGAACCCTTAATGAATCTCAATTTCACAGACCTGTTTAGCAGTGTCAAATTATTGGGTCAATGTGCTAACCTTTTCGGTTGCGTTGGTGCAACCAGTCAAATACACCAACTGACGACTCTTAAAGTCAATCGTCGACATTATACATGTTGGACCTTTTTCACTTGTTTTTTTCAAACAAATCTCATATTAACATGAGAACACCAAAGAACAAGTAACGAAAAGGGACACTAAAAATCCCGACGTCGACAAGGGGGATTTTCGATAAGGATTTCTCCTTATTGGCGCACAATTAGGTGACCAAAACTCTCCTTGACAGAACTTCTAGACATTGTCAATATTGCAAATAATAATATGAATAACTTTGTCGTCTCAATTATTGATTTAATAATATAAAATATTATGCAGATGATACTGTGATAATAATTGAATCAATAATATGAGAGATATGATGCAATAATTACTGTAGCAATAATTGAGTATAACTGAGTGACTTCTTACGTAAGCATTAATAATCAATAACGTGTGCTACTATGTAACCACGCGTATTACTATACTTTTACTACCGGGTAGTTGAACAGTTTAACGGTAAAACTTTCGCCGTAATTTTTATAAAAAAGATATTTCTGTCATTTTCTAACTACAACAATACTTCCGTTGTGGGGTCCACCAATGATTATGCCGTCGTACGAATATTCTCTGTTAAAATGAATATTCCCCGACCAATCGAATATTCCCCGACACAACGAATATTTTATATCAACTTGCTTACTTTGCAAAATTTTCACATATCACCCTTAACTTTAACCCTTTTCTCAATTTAACCATTTACTAAATAAAATAATAATTATAAGAAAATTGAATACTTTCATTTCATAAAATTCGAGATCTCACAATCTCCCCTCCTTATAAAATTTTGCCCTCGAAATTTAAGTACCTGGTAGTTTGAAGAGATGAGAATACCTTGCTTTCTTTTCGAATTGTACTTTCACGGTTATTTCTTCTCTATCATGATTTTCCCATTTCTCATCTTCTGTATTTCAGATATCATTCTAGAATATAGTTTCAAAATAAGGGTTAATTGACATACCACATATTATCTCTATATTCTGACTGACCAATTAAATAACAAATAAACTTAGGTAGGTCATACTAGCAAAGGAATTACCCATCTCTCCCCTCCTAGTTCTAGCCTCACATCTTAGCCAGGGATCATATCCCTAAGCTTTGATATCAACTGTGACCACATCCAAGACTTGGATAACACCTCACAATGATACCTATCAACTTGCCACCGTTACTCACAGTGTCCCCTACGAAAAGTCTGGCTTTGGTGCAACCCAAGACTTGGAAGTCACCAGATAAAGGCCCGGGGTTCTTTTCTATGTCTTTGATATCAACTGTGATGCCCCCAAAACAGGTATACATCACCCATCTTGAGTCGCCAGATATATGGTACAGAACTCAACTACAAACTTAATTATACAACTGTCGTGCAAAATACGACAAAACATAGCTAAGAGTTTAAACAAGAATATTGCCTTCTAGATAATATCCACACTCAATGGAGTCCTCATTACAATTATTATCACACTATTTTATAAAAAAAGTGAGGACTACTATAGCCACCATCTCGGACCATCACTCCATTCCCCGACTCGTCCCAGATATATTCTCATTTCACAGAGAAACGAAGAAAAAAGGGGTGAGCTCAACTAACCCAGTAAGAAATATTATGACTAAGATAATGCAGAATAAATTATCCTTAGCCTTTAATAGTGTTAAACTGATAAAATACAATAAACATCAAGTTTAACTGCAGCGGAACAAGCAATCCATTAGAAGAGTCAAGTATAACATAATTGTAAGACCCCAAATTTTATGAAATAAAAGTATTCAATTTTCCTATTTAGTAAATGGTTAAATTGATAAAAAATTAAAGTTAAGGGTGATATATATAAAATTTTCAAAATACGTAAGTGGTTATAAAATACTCATTTCTGTTGGGGAATATTCGTTTGGTCGTGGAATATTCTTGTTGTTGGGGAATATTCGTACGACGGCACAGCCATTTATGGGCCCCATAACAAAATAACTGTTGGATGAAGAAAATGACAAGTTTGAGTTTTTATAAATAACGGCATAATTATTCTTACCAACTAACACTGTTGGAATACACAGTGGTTAAAATACGATATCGTTTGGTTTACATAAAGAACACACCGGTATTACAAAGAGTATACTGCAGTATTGCACATTATTTTTGGAATTATTGATTCTTACGTATGAAGGCACTACTCAATAATTGTTACAGTAATTACTTTTCAATATTTTATTGGTTCAATAATTGCTGCGTTGATATTTTATATTATTGTTGTTCAATAATTTTCACGACACAGTATTTCCCATTATCAAATCAATAATTCATATTATTTGAATAATATTATTAGATAGCATTATTGGTAATGTCTAGAAAGTTCTGTCAAGGAGAGGTTTGGTCACTTAATTACGCGCTAGTAAGGAGAAATCCTTATTGGAAAGCCCCCTCTTTCTTGAGAACGGTATGGTTGTCATTATTGTGATTTTGTAATATTATTTGTGAATAATTAATTATTAATTTATATGATAAGGAAATATATATTTTTATATGGATATAAATGATGGAATTAATGCTGAGGTATTTTATTAGTATTTTGTCGAAATGAAGAACGAAATTTGGAAATTTTCAGAAAATTAGTTTATTACTTGATTTTGTAAAATCTATAACTCTTTGTGTCTAATGAGTTAGGAGATGAGCCATATATCAAAAGAAAGCCCTGGAAGTAAGCTAACCGTAGAAATTAGAATCACCCAAAAATTCATTGTGGATTTTTTGTGGTGACTGTTTGAATGAAACTGGTCTGAAGAACTCATAATTCAAAAAATCAGTGTTCTTGAGATATATTGCGTGATTAACCAGACCGTTGGATCATTGTTATTTTTGGATATGTTATACATATATAAGTTGAGTACATGTTCACAAATTTTGAACCGTTAAAAATTAACGTACGATTTGTTATGAATTTTAAGAGGTGACTGATTCGAAAATTATGTTTATAAATGATTTTTGGTGAAAAATTCTAGAATGAGTAGGCCCCACCTTTGGTTGGTGAAAAATATGCTAAAATTTTATTTCAAAAGTGGTGGGTAGGAGTAATAGCAGGTAAAGCCATCAGGTTGCAGGCCAAGTCTGCTTTGGCGTTCTAACATTTTCCTATAAATAGAGTACTGAGTTAGAATTGAAAATCACACCAGAAACATAAGTTTTCTCTCCCTATATTATCGAGTGTATTTTTGTGAGTATTTTGATACTTTGAGAGTTGCTAATCAGTGCAAGTTTCCTTCAGCATCATATCCGATATTCCAGTCAGAAGTACTGCTCTTTTGAGGTAAGGGATTGTAAGAGATTGTAAGGGATTTTATGGGATTTTAAGGGATTGTAAGGGATGTTATTTTCTTCTGAAATGATATTATTTTCTTCAATATCATTATGCCAAATTATTGATATGAGTTTTATTGTGGAATTTCTATCTTTTTCATGTCGGGGTTACTATTAACGTATACGACACTATTCATGTATACGACACTATATTCATGTATATGACACTATTTACGTATATGATATTATTTATGTATATGGTACTCTGTACGAATACGGGTTACTATTTATGAGTTACTATTCACGAGTTACTATTCATGAGTTACTATTCACGAGTTACTATTCATGAGTTACTATTCACGGGTACTATTCACGACAAAAATGGTTTCTTTTTCTGACCAAATTATCGTTGATTTATGAATCTTACTCTTGAAATTAAATGCAGTTGTTGATCATATTGTTTTTATTATCATATATAACATTTTTATAACCCTAATGATGATATTTCTCTTTGACTTGAGTGTAAAGATGGGTAGATTATTGGTATAATCGTGACTATGGGTTCTCTTTGGCCAGTAGTGCAAAGATGAATTGTTGACTGGTATGACCATTGTAAGACCCCAACTTTTATAAATAAAGAATAATTTTCTCGAAATATATTTTTGAATATTATGGTGTGGATTTGATATAATATTATAGTTGTGGTAATATTTAAAAATTTTGCAAAGTAAGCAAGTGGTTATATAATATTCGATTGGACGGGGAATATTCGTTTTAACAGGGAATATTCGTACGATGACACAATCATTGGTGGACCCCACAACGGAAGTATTGTCGTAGTTAGAAAAAGACATAATTATCTTTTTATAAAAAATAACGGCGGAAGTGTTACCGTTAAAACTGTTGAACTACCCGGTAGTAAAAGTACAGTAATACGCGTGGTTGCATAGTAACACATGGTATTGGTAATTGATGCTTACGTGAGAAGTCACTCAGTTATACTCAATTATTGCTACAATAATTGCTACATCATATCTCTCATATTATTGATTCGATTATTGTCACAGTATCATCTGCATAATATGTTATATTATTAAATCAATAATTGAGACGACAAAGTTATTTATATTATTAAATTACAATATTTACAATGTCAGAAGTTACATCGCCAAGGAGAGGTTTGGTCATCTAATTGCGCTACCAATAAGGGAAAATCCTTATCGAAAAGCCCCTCTTTCCGGGCGAACACGGGTTGTAAAATATTGTGAGTTATAATATTAATGATGAATAAGTTCGTGTTGATTAAAGATGAAATTGATAGTTCCATTGTGTTGGAATTATTAGTGTTAGTGGAAATCGACATTTATTCCGATATTAATTGATGTTTGGAAGTTTTACTGACCAGTCGGGTAATTAATCGGATAAATGAGCAATTAATTGCTATTAATTCACATGATTATAACTATTTGTTCACATGTGTGTACTATTGATTCACATTCTTGTACTATTAGGGGAGTTGGTGCAAGATTGATAATACTTGCATGACTAAGTTAAAAATAGAGGTATAGATGGAGGTACTATACTGTAATTCATATTTTCACATGATTATAACTATTGATTCACATGATTGAACTATTGATTCACATTATTTACTATTAGGGGAGGTGGTGCAAGTTTGATAATACTTGCAGGACTAAATTAAGAATGAAAGAAAAGTTGAAGGTATTGTACTGTAATATTTCGAGCCCCAAAACGTGCAATTATCGAAACTATATTTTCCTATAAATAGAAGCTCATTCTTCATTCATTTCTCACCAATTCACTAAAGCTTTAGAGCAATTATTATAGAGAGAAAGAAGAAGAGAAGTCTGCTACCTCACTATTCCAGTATCCAGTTTTTTCTAAGGTAAGGGGTATTATTCTTTCGTATTCATGAAGAGAGTTATTTTCTTTCAATACTCGTAAGGGTTGTTATTCCATTCTTTATTATTATGTTAGAATAACCTGTCTATGCAAAGTACCGCATACATGGCGAAATTGGCGACTCAAGCTGGGTGATGTATACCTATTTTGGGGGCGTCACAGTTGGTATCAAAGCTTAGGAATATGATCCCTGGCTGAGATGTGAGACAAGAACTAGGAGGGGAGAGACGGAGAATTCCTTCGCTAGTATGACCTACTTAAGTTTATTTGGTATTTAATTGGTCGGTCAGAGTATAGGGATAATATGTGATATGATAATTAACCCTTGTTTTGTGGCGATTTGAAAATGGCATCCGAAAATGTTGAGATAAGCAATGAAGCACATGAGACCGTTAAGTCACCACATATTAATACCCAGGATAATGTGCAACAGGAAGACAATAATCCTCAGGTAAACAACAACGATCAAATGATGAACGATGGGATGTTCAGAGGTTTATGCAATTCATGCAACATCAGGCGAAGGCGGCTCCTGTCCAAAATGTAGGTGGAAACACTGATAACTCTCGGACGGTCACCACTAAGCAGTTCAAGGAGCTGGGACCACCAGAGTTTTTTGGAGAGCCAAAACCACTTAAGGCAGAGACGTGGATAAAGCAGATCAACAAGATATTTGATGTCTTGGGATGCTCCGAGGAGCAAAAGGTTCCCTTTACCACCTTCATGTTTAGTGAGCAGAGGCGACATTCTTGGTGGGAATCAGTAAAGCGTGTAACTCGCCGCGATCAAGATGTCTTGGGAGAAGTTCTAAGAAGCTGTTCAACGACAGTACTTTCACGAAAGTATTCGTCACATGAAGGAGGTAGAGTTCATCAAGCTTGAGCAAAACAATATGACCAGTAGCACGATCTGAAGCTAAGTTTGCTTTGAGTTGTCTCGGTTGCATCCCACTTGGTTGATAATGAGGAGAGAATGACGCGGATGTTTCTAAGAGGTTTGAAACCCGAGATACGTCAATACCTTATCTCTCATAAACTGTGTTTGTATTCAGATGTTATGAATAGGGCTCAATTATTAGAGTGCTATAATGAGTCAACCCAACCAAGTGAGAGCAGCCGACAAGTCGATAATACCAGTGGTAGCAGTCATTAAAGCGGTGACAACAAACGTGGAGGGAATCAACATGCCATAAATGGTAATCACTTCGGTGGTAATCATGGCCATGACAATAAGAGTGGACATTTCAGGAAGAGGAGATTCAATAATGATGGAAAGACGTCAGCACCAACACCTGTTGTTAAGGAAGGAGAACGACCACCAGTCGTATGTTACAAATGTGGAGGGGAAGGACACATAAGTTCAAACTGCACGATGCAGTCCAAAGCATGTTACAATTGTGGAAAAGAAGGTAACCTAGTCCGATTTTGTCGTGCACCAAAGTCAAGTCCAACTGGGATGGAGGCATCAAAGGGTGTCCCAGACAAGACAAAACCGGTAGTTCAAGGGAGAGCATTTGTCGTAACCTCCCAAAAAGCGAGGAATCTGAACGAGGTGATCACGGGTAAGCTAATCATAAACTATAGCGAAGTTTATACTTTATTTGATACCAGTTCTACCCATTCCTTTATTTCTCCTACTTACGCTCAACGTTTAAATTTGACTCCGGAGAAATTAGACTTTGACTTATCTGTTGAAACTCCGTTGGGAGAAACCTTCATTACATCCACGGTTTATAAGTCTTGTTTGATTCAAATTGGTAACCGCACGTTACCTGTCGATCTTATGTCCTTGAAAATACTTACATTTATTGTGATTTTAGGGATTGATTGGTTAACTACTCATCATGCTAAAATCGATTGTTTTCGTAAAGTTGTTAGCTTTCATATTCCTAACCAACCTATTATGCGAATTCAAGCAACCAAACCACTAAAATCAATCACTGTCATATCAAGTCATATAGCTATTCGTTTATTGAAAAACGGATGTCAAGCTTTCTTAGCCCATGTCACGGATTTAAATAAAAATACGTCAGATTTGAATGATATTTCCATTGTTAATAAATTTCCTGACGTATTCCCTGCAGAACTTCCTTGCCTACCCCAGAGCGTGAAATTGAATTTTATATCGACCTTGAATCCGGTACAAAACCCATTTGCAAAGCCCCATATCGAATGGCTCCTATTGAACTTCAGGAGTTAAAAATCCAACTACAGGAATTGTTAGACATCGGTTTCATTCATCCTAGTACGTCTCCTTGGGGTGCTCCTGTTCTATTCGTGAAGAAGAAAGATGGAAGTATGCGACTTTGTATTGATTATCGGGAGTTGAATCATGTCACCATTCAAAATAGGTACCCGTTGTCTCGCATTGATGACCTGTTTGACCAGTTGCAAGGAGCCAAATTCTTTTCAAAGATTGATCTTCGTTTCGGATATCATCAGTTGAAGATTAAAACTGATGAAATTCCAAAAACTGCTTTTAGAACTCGGTACGGGCATTATGAATTCCTTGTCATATCTTTTGGATTGACTAATGCTCCTGCTGCCTTCATGGACATGATGAACCGAGTATTCAAGGAATATTTGGATCACTTTGTGGTCGTCTTTATTGATGACATCCTCATATACTCCAAAACCCGTGAAGACCATGAGCAACACTTAAGGCTGATACTCCAAAAGCTTCGTGAAAATAAGCTATATGCCAAGTTGAAGAAATGTGAGTTCTGACTTGAGGAAGTTGCATTCCTTGGGCACGTGATATCAAATCATGGAATATCTGTTGACCCGACAAAGATTGAAGCAATTCAAAGTTGGGAGCAACCAAAGTCAGTGACCGAAGTATGTAGCTTTCTCGGCTTAGCTGGTTATTATCGGAGATTTGTGGAAGGATTTTCTCGAATCGCTACTTCATTAACTCAGCTGACTCGAAAAGATACAAAATTCGGTTGGAGTGAGGAATGTGAGAAGAGTTTTCAAGAACTCAAGAGGAGACTCATTTCAGCACCTGTTCTGACAATACCATCTGGCTCGGAGGGATTTGTCATCTATAGTGATGCTTCGAGCAAAGGGTTAGGATGTGTTCTCATGAAACATTGGAAAGTCATAGCCTATGCCTCACGACAACTCAAAGAATATGAGAGGAATTATCCTACTCATGATCTAGAGTTGGCAGCAGTCGTTTTTGCGCTTAAGATTTGGAGGCATTACTTGTAAGGAGAGAAGGTGGAGATTTATACGGATCATAAAAGCCTCAAATATTTCTTCACTCAAAAGGAACTCAACATGTGACAACGACGATGGCTTGAGCTGTTGAAAGATTATGATCATACCATCCAATACCATCCTAGAAAAGCGAACGTGGTAGCTGACGCATTAAGTAGAAGATCATATGCGGGTACGAGTGCGATATTGTCAACGCAAAGGCCCATTTTGTATGACTTACAAAGGATGGAGATAGAGTTAAAGACTCTAGGGACCCATATGATGATGGCGAATATACGAGTAGAACAGACTTTAATTGATAAAGATAAAGTTGCTCAAGCTATAGACCTGGAGCTGGTGCATATGAGGAAGAAAGTGCAAGAAGGTGCTATTTCAGAAGCAAGAATCGATGAAGAAGGAATACTTCGTGTTAACTCCAGACTTTGTGTTCCTAACAATTCTGACTTGAAGTATAAAATCATGATGGAGGCGCACAACACACCGTTTGCAATCCATCCTTGGAGTACCAAAATGTATCGTGATCTTCGACATACATTTTGGTGGAGCAATATGAAGAGAGAGATAACGGGGTTTATCTCAAGGTGTCTAACTTGTCAACGAGTTAAGGCGAAGCATCAAGTGCCAAAAGGTCCATTGCAACCGCTTGAAATTCTAGAATGGAAGTGGGAACACATTACCATGGATTTTGTTACCGGTCTTCCCAAGGTTTCTCAAGGCATAAATGCGATTTGGGTCATTGTTGATAAATTGACCAAGTCTGCTCATTTCTTACCAATACGAGAAACTTATACACTTGAACATCTTGCTAGTATGTATATAAACAAGATTGTAAGATTGCATGGTATGCCAGTATCCATAGTTTCTGATCGAGACCCAAGATTCACTTCAAGATTTTGGGTTAGTTTTCAAAAAGCTATGGGCACGAATTTACGATTTAGTTCGGCATATCATCCTTAAACGGATGGGCAGTCGGAAAGGACTATTCAAACTCTTGAAGATTTATTAAGACTCTGTGTCCTTGACTTCAAGGAAAGTTGGGACAAGTTCTTACCATTGGTGGAGTTTTCCTACAACAATAGTTATCAAACAAGTATTGGCATGGCTCCATTTGAGGCGTTGTATGGAAGAAAGTGTCGTTCTCCAGTATACTGGGATGAGGTGGGTGAAGCAACGTTGTTGGGACCGAATTTGGTACGTATGACTACGGAAAAGATACAAACGATCCGACAACGTATAATGTGACGCCCCAAAATAGGTATACATCACCCATCTTGAGTCGCCAGATACAAGGTACTGAATATAAATACAAACTAATTATACAACAGTCGTGTAAAATATAACAAAACATAAATTGAGAGTTTTAATAATAATATTGTCATCTAGACAATATCCACACTCAAAGGAGTCCTCATTACATTTATTGTCACACTATTTAACAGAATAGTGAGGACTACTAATACTATCATCTGGACCGTCACTTCGTTCCCCGACTAGTCCTGGCTACGTTCTCATTTCCTGAAGAGAACAGTGAAAGAAAGGGGTGAACTCAACTAGCCCATTAAGAAATATTATGACTAAGATAATACAGAATAAATTATCATTAGTCTTCAACAATGTTAAACTGATAAAATACAATAGACATCAAGTTTAACTGCAGCGAAATAAATAATCCATTAGAAGAGTCAAGTAGAGCATGATATCTACAATCTTCTATGATTTAAAATGTTTTCATCAATTTTTATCGCTGAGACTTAGCTTAATAAATAAACCACATCATCGAGTCATCCCCACGCTTTACGGGCCAAGGATATTCATTAAATTATCAATGGTCAAATGACTATAAGAATAATCCACGGTCATAATCATACCAAAAAGCGTCCAAAAATACACTACAGTGCCAATGAGGACTTTTACCACATCATTTATAACATTACGGTCATGATTATACCGAATAATCCCTGGTCATAATCATACCAAGTCCATCTATGCACGTAAGTCAAAGATGACTTTCATCATAATATAAGCATGAGGATGATGACAATGACATAATAATTCATAAAACAAGTTCAAGAATAAATTTTAAAGATTTATAAGTTAATTTATCCTGAAGTCAATAATGTCCAAATTAATCGACATGATCTTTGCTTTGTGGAGTAAAATTCAAGAATGCTCGGAAAGAATATTTCCATGAAAAGATACTGGATGAAGTGCAAATATCAAGGATATTCCACTAATTTCATGGAGTATAGAAGTCAAAATTTTAACCAAATGAGTATCATAAAATATATGAAACTGTAATGGATTTTCACCCGCCATGCGGTAATCCACGTAGACAGATCATTTTCACAATTTAATAAAAAATGAATACGGAGGGTCATTCACCATGCATGTGGTAATCCACATAGACAGGTTATTCCAACAACAGAATAATAAATAATGAATTAGGTCATGCGTAAACGCACAGACATGATATTCCAATAGAATAATAAATAATGGAACCAGGTCATGCGTAATAAACACAGACATGATATTCCAACAGAATAATAGAGAATGGAATAATAGAAGACTTCACCAGGCATACGATAGACCGCACAGACATGTTATTCCAACAGAATAATAAATAATGGAACCAGGTCATGCGTAATACGCACAGACATGATATTCCAACAGAATAATAAAGAATGGAATAACAGAAGAATTTCATCATGTATGCGGTACTTCGCATAGACAGGTTATTCCAACATAATAATAAAGAATGGAATAACAGAAGAATTTCACCAAGTATAGGGTAGTCCCCGTATACATGTTATTCCAATAGAATAATAAAGAATGGAATAACAGTAGTTCTCTTCATGAATACAAAAAAAATAATACCCCTTACGAGTACAACAAATAATATCCCTTACCTTATAAAGAAGAGTATTCAGATGGGTAGGGCGGGGATATACTTGAAGAAAACTTGCACTACGCTCAAAGCTTCTTAAAACTCTAAAGAAATACGCTCAAGATTATAGAAGAGAATTCTCTGAATTTCTGGTGTGATTTCAATTCTAACTAAGCATCCTATTTATAGGAAAATAGAAAGGATACTATGCAATATAATATATATATATTTATATATTTTATTTAGAATTTAATAAAACAATTAACTTTATAAATGTATTACATTTTATATAAAAAGATTTTACTATGCAAAACAATATGCATAATAAAATATATTATATTCTAATTATTATCTAATAAAATAAATAACTTTATAAAATTATTCTATTTTATATAAAAAGCTTTTACTGTTTTATTACAATAATAATACTAATAAAATAAAATTTATATATATATATATATATATAAACTTAACTTTCTGACTTCATAAAAAGACACCTCAATATATTTAACAACATTTATCATCATTATTATAATTCACAATATTAATCGACCGAGTCGTTCCCGGAAAAGAGGGGCTTTCAATAAGGATTTCTCTCCTTATTGGTAGCGCGATTAGGTGACCAAACATATCCTTGGCAGAACTTCTAGACATCGTTAATATTGTAAATAATAATATTAATAAATTTGTTATCTCAATTATTGATTTAATAATATATAAAATATCAATAATATTTGAATCAAATAACGTGAGATACTATGCAATAATTACTGTAGCAATAATTGAACAAAACTGAGTGACTTCTCATGTAAGCATCAATAATCAATACCGTGTGCTAGTATGCAACCACGCGTATTACTGTACTTTTAACACAGGGTGTTTCAACAGTTAATGGTTAAACTTCCGCCGTTATTTTCATAAAAATATTTTTGTCGTTTTCTCGAATCCGAATGATAATTCCGTTAATGGGGTCCACCAATGATTGTCTTGATCGTCTGAATATTCCCTGTTAAAACGAATATTACCCGACCAATCGAATATTATATAACAACTTGCATACTTTTCAAAATCTATAAATATTACCCACAATTATAACATTATCTCAAATCCACACCATAATTTTGAAAAAAATATTTCTAGAATTTTAAATCTTTATTCATAAAATTTGGGGTCTCACAATCTCCCCTCCTTATGAAATTTAGCCCTCGAAATTTACGTATGTACCTGGTATGCCGAAGAGGTGAGGATACCTTGACTTCATTTTAGATTCTAACCCTTGAGGTATAACCTTTGAGTGTTGAATACGATCCTTCTTATCCAAGATTTTAACACATATCTCCTCATATGTTAAATCTTCTGCTATCTCGTCTAGTTCTAATTTAATAACATGGTTCGGGTCATCCACATATTTACGTAACATCGATACGTGAAAAACGTTATGAACACGCGACATACTTGGCGATAAAATGAGTTTATAGGCCATAGTTCCTACTCCATCGAGGATTTCAAATAGACCAATAAAATCGAGGGTTGAGATAACGCTTTCTTGAACCTTTTTCTTCACATTCATCAGTTCTGGGTGTGTAGCTTGAGCGGCCTTTAACTTTATCGATTAAAGTCGATTCTACTCGTATATTCGTTATCTTCACGTGGGTCCCTAGAGTCTTTAACTCTATCTTCATCATCTGTAAGTTATACGAAATGGGTTTTTATGTTTAACAACATCGCACTCGTAAACGCATACGATCTTCTACTCTACGCATCAGCTACCACGTTCGCTTTCCCACGATGATATTGAATGGTATAATCGTAATCTTCAACAGCTCGAGCCAACATCTTTGGCGCATTATACGTTTGTTTTGGTTGAAGAAATATTTAAGGGTTTTAGAAAGGGGTTTTGTACTGGGGTCAATACAAAATTTGATTTCACGCTCTAGGGGTAGGCTAAAAAGTCTTCAAGAATACGTCAGGAAATTTATTAACAATAGAAATATCATTCAAAACTGTGACTCTCATCCAAGACTTGGATAGTACGTCACGTTGATACCTATCAACTTGCCATCGTCATTCACGACGTTGCCTACAGAAAGTCTGGCTTCGGTGCATTCCACACAAGGAAGACAACAATGAAAGGATCGGGGTTCTTTACTTATGGCTTGATATAACAGTGATTAAATTTAGTGGTTTGGTTGCTTGAATTCACATAATAGGTTGGTTATGAATATGAAAGCTAACAACCTTACGAAAAGCATGATGAGTAGTTAACCAATCGATTCCTAAAATCGTATCAAAGGCAAGTATTTTCAAAGAGATAAGATCGACAGGTAATGTTAAAGTGTCGATTTGAATCAACAAGATTTATAAACAGTGGAGGTAACGAAGGTTTCTACTATCGAAGTTTTAACCAATAAGTCAAAGTCTAATTTCTCCGAAGTCAAATTTAAACATTGAGCGCAAGCAAGAGAGATAAAAGAATGGGTAGAACCGGTATCTAATAAGGTATAGACTTCGCAAGAATTTATAATTAACTAACCCGTGCTAACTTCGTTCGGGTCACTCTTTTTGAGAAGTCATGAAAAACGCTCTTCCTGAAACCACTGACTTTATTTTATCTGTATCCGCTTTTGGTGCCACCATCCCAGTTGGACTTGACTTCAGTGAACCAGAAAATGGGGCTAGGTGACCTTCTCTTCCACAATTATAACATGCTTTGGACGGCATCGTGCAATTTGGACTGATGTGCCCCTCCCCTCCGCATTTGAAACATATGATAGGTGGTCGTTCTCCTTCCTTAACAACAGGTTCTAGTGCTGATGTCTTTCCATCATTGTTAAATCTTCTCTTCTTGAAATTTTCACTCCTATTATCTTGGCCATGATTACCACCAAAGTGGTTACCATTCTTGGCATGATAATTTCCCCCACGATAGTTATCATTGTTCCGATGACCATTGCCACCGGTACGATTCTTATCGTGTTGTTGGTCATTGCCTTTTGGTTGTGTTGACTCATTATCGCGCTCCAATAACTGAGCCCTATTCACAACATCTGAATATAAACAAAGTTTGTGAGAAATGAGGTATTGACGTATTTCAAGTTTCAAACCTCGCAGAAACATTCGCGTCAGTCTCTCCTCATTATCTACTAAATGGGATGCAAACCGGGATAACTCCGCAAACTTAGCCTCGTACAGCGACACAGTCATATTATTTTGCTCTAACTTGATGAACTCCACCTCCTTCACGTGACGAATACATTCGGGAAAGTACTTGTCATTGAATAACTCTTGGAACTTCTCCCAAGACATCTTGAGTGCGTCAGGCTGGGTACGTTTTACAGATTCCCACCAATGATTTGCTTCTTCACGCAACATAAAGGTGGCGAATGGAACCTTTTGCTCCTCTGAGCATCCCAAGACATCAAATATCTTGGTGATCTGCTTTAACCACTTCTCTGCCTTAAGTGGTTTTGGCTTTCCCAAAAACTCTGGTGGTCCAAGCTCCTTGAACTGCTTAGCGGTGACCGACCGTGGGTTGCCATTATTTCCACCTATATTTTGAACAGGAGTCTCTCTTACCTGATGTTGCATGAATTGCATAAAGCCTCTGAAAATCCCATCGTTCATCATCTGATCGGTGTTATTATTTACCTAAGGATTATTGTCTTCCTATTGCACATTATCCTGGGTATTGATCGTTGGTGACTCAATGGTCTCATGTGCTTCATTGCTAATCTCAACATTTTCAGATGCCATTTTTAAATACTATCACAAAACAAGGGTTAATTGACATATCACATATTATCCCTACACTCTGACCGGCCAATTAAATAACAAGTAAACTTAGGTAGGTCATACTAGCGAAGGAATTCCCCGTCTCTTCCCTCCTAGTTCTTATCTCACATCTCAGCCAGGGATCATATCCCTAAGCTTTGATACCAACTATGACGCCCCCAAAATAGGTACACATCACCCATCTTGGGTCGTCAGATACATGGTACTGAATACAAATACAAACTAATTATACAACAGTCGTGTAAAATATGACAAAACATAAATTGAGAGTTTTAATAAGAATATTGTCATCTAGACAATATCCACACTCAAAGGAGTCCTCATTACATTTATTGTCACACTATTTAATAGAATAATGAGGACTACTAATACTATCATCTGGACCGTCACTCCGTTCCTCGACTAGTCCCGGCTATGTTTTCATTTCCTGAAGAGAACAGTGAAAGAAAGGCGTGAGCTCAACTAGCCCAGTAAGAAATATTATGACTAAGATAATGCAAAATAAATTATTATTAGTCTTCAACAATGTTAAACTGATAAAATACAATAGACATCAAGTTTAACTGCAGCAGAATAAGCAACCCATTAGAAGAGTCAAGTAGAGCATGATATCTACTATCTTCTATGATTTAAAATGTTTTCATCAATTTTTTATCATTGAGACTCGACAATAAATAATCCACATCATCAAGTCATCCCTCGCTTTTAGCCAAGGATATTCATTAAATTATCAATGGTCATGACTATATCGAATAATCCTTGGTCATAATCATACCAAAAGCGTCCATCAATACACTTTACGGGCCCCAGGGACTTTTACCACATTATTTATAACATTATAGGTCATGATTATCTTAGAATAATCCTCAGTCATAATCAATCATACAAAGTCCATCTATGCACGTAAGCCAAAGATGACTTTCATCACAATATAAGCATGAGGATGATGACATTGACATAATAATTCAATCAAACAAGTTCAAGAATAAATTTTAAATATTTATAAGTTAATTTATCCAGAACTCAATAATGTCCAAATTGTCAACATGATACTGCTTTGTGGAGTAAAATTCAAGAATGCTCAGAAGAATATTTCCATAAAAAGATACTGGATGAAGCACACATATCAAGGATATTCCACTAATTTCATGGAGTATAGAAGCCAAAATTTTAACCAAATGAGTATCATAGAATATATGAAAGCTATGAATGGATTTTCACCTACATGCGGTAATCCACGATATCTGATCATTTTCACAATTTAATAAGAAATGAATACGAAGGGTCATTCACCATGCATGTGGTAATCCACATAGACATGTTATTCCATCAGAATAATAAAGAATGGAATAACAGAAGAATTCACCATGCATGCGATAGACCACACGCATACGAAGTTATTCTAACGAATAATAAATAATGGAATATCGGTCATGCGTAACGCGTGTACGGGGATATTCCAACGAAATAATAAATAATGGAACAAGGTCATGCGTAAACGCACAGACAGGATATTCCAACAGAATAATAGAGAATGGAATAACAAAAGACTTCACCGGGCATGTGATAGAAGCGCATGCAGACGAGTTATTCCAATAGAATAATAAATAATGGAACCAGTCATATGTAAACGCACGCATGAGGGATATTCCAACGAGAATAATAAAGAATGGAATAATAAAAGACTTCACCGGGCATGCGATAGGCCGTGATAAACAAGTTATTCCAACGAATAATAAATAATGGAACCGAATTAAATGCGTAATACGCATGACGTGGATATTCCAACAGAATAATAAAGAATGGAATAACGTAAGAATTTCACCATGTATGTGGTACTTGATTATAGATAGGTTATTCCAACATAATAATAAAGAATGGAATAACGAAAGAATTTCACCAAGTATAGGGTAGTCGTCTCACAATACAGGTTATTCTAACGAATAATAAAGAATGGAATAACAAAAGTTCTCTTCATGAATACAAAAGAAATAATACCCCTTACGAGTACAACAAATAATATCCCTTACCTTATAAAAAAGAGTACTCCGATGGGTAGGGCGGGGATATACTTGAAGAAAACTTGCACTACGCTCAAAGCTTCTTAACACTCTAAAGAAATAAGCTCAAGATTATAGAAGAGAATTCTCTGAATTTCTGGTGTGATTTCAATTCTAACTAAGCATCCTATTTATAGGAAAATAGAAAGGATACTATGCAATAAAATATAATATATATATATATATATATATTTTATTTAAAATCTAATAAAACAATTAACTTTATAAAAGTATTATGTTTTATATAAAAAGATTTTACTATCTGAAACACTATACAGTACTATGCAAATACTATGCATAATAAAATATATTATATTCTAATTATTGTCTAATAAAACAAATAACTTTATAAAAGTATTACATTTTATATAAAAAGATTTTACTATGCAAAACATTATGCGTAATAAAATATATTATATTCTAATTATTGTCTAAATAAAATAAATAACTTTATAAAAGTATTATGTGTTATATAAAAAGCTTTTCTGTTTTATTACATTAATAATACTAATAAAACAAAATTTATATATAATATATATATATATATATATATATATAAACTTCTGTGACTTCATAAAAAGACACCTCAATATATTTAACAACATTTATCATCATTATTATAATTCACAATATTAATCGACCAAGTCGTTCCCAGGAAAGAGGGGGCTTTCCAATAAAGATTTCTCCATATTGGCGCGCAATTAGGTGATCAAACCTCTCCTTGGCAGAACTTTTAGACATCGGTAATATTGCAAATAATAATATTAATAACTTTGTTATCTCAATTATTGATTTAATAATATATAAAATATCGACAATAATTGAATCAAATAATGTGAGATACTATGCAACAATTACTGTAGCAATAATTGAAAAAAACTGAGTGACTTCTCACGTAAGCATCAATAATCAATACCGTGTGCTACTATGCAACCACGTATATTATTGTACTTTTAACACTGGGTGTTTCAACAGTTAATGGTAAAACTTTCGCCGTTATTTTCATAAAAATATTTTTGTCGTTTTCTCAATCCGACAATAATTCCGTTGAGGGGTCCACCAATGATTGTACCGTCGTATGAATATTCCTTGTTAAAACGAATATTCCCCGACCAATAGAATATTATATAACAATTTGCATACTTTTCAAAATTTATAAATATTACCCACAACTATAACATTATCTCAAATCCACACCATTATTTTGAAAAAAATAATTCGAGAAATTTAAATCTTTATTCATAAAATTTGGGGTCTCACATATAAAAACCTCACAAGATCGACAAAAGAGTTATGCTGATCTTCATCGAAAGGACGTGGAATTCAATATTGGAGATCATGTGTTGTTACATGTTGCTCCATGGAAAGGAGTTACAAGATTTGGAAAGAGAGGAAAACTCAATCCTCGATTTATTGGCCCATTTATAATCTTCGAACGAGTAGGAACTGTGGCCTATAGACTCGTCTTACCGCTAAGTATGTCTTATGTTCATAACGTTTTCCACATATCTATGTTACGTAAATATGTGAAAGACCCGAACCACATTATTGAATTAGAACCAGACGAGATAGAGGAAGATTTAACGTATGAAGAGGTACCTGTTAAAATCTTGGATAAGAAGGATCATATTCTACACTATAAAGTTATACCTCATGTGTGACGCCCCCAAAATAGGTATACATCACCCATTCTGAGATGTCAATACATGGTACAGAAACAACTACAACTTTATTATTACAACAGTAAAACTGTGAGTTTAAATACAAATATTATCTTCTAGACAATATTTATACTCAAATAAATCCTCATCACATTTATTGATACATTATTTTACAAAATGGTGAGGACTACTAAACAATCCTTTCTAAAACCTTCATTCCATACCCCAGGCTCGTACTCGCTATATTCTCGCCTCCACGAGAAGAATGGAACAAAAAGGAAAGGGTGAGCTCAACTAGCTCGAGAAAAATATTATGACTAAGATAATATACAACAAATTATCGTTAGTCTTCAACGGGGAAAAATTTAATAGAATCTGATAGACAACAAGTTTCGGATCAATATTACGCAATGAAAATAATAATTCATAGAAGAGTTACGTAGAGAATGAAATCTACTATAATCTATGAATTTAACAAATCCATCATCAATATTTTATCCTGTAACATCAATCAATATTCATCTCAAATCAAATATTCATCTTTGCACTACTGAGCCCAGATATTCATCAATCGGTCGTGTTCATCTCAAAACACATTCATCTCTTTGCACTAAAGGCCAAAGATATTCATCGATCGGTCGTGTTCATTTAAACACTGCTCATCTTTGCACTACTGAGGCCAAAGATATTCTTCAGAAATCATTCATCTTTACCTACTGAGCCAAAGATATTCAATAATATCATCATTTAAGACCGAGGATGATGAAAAATATTTTTAAAGAACGAATCCAATTGAAACAAAATGACAAAGATTAAGGATTAATGATTAGTACTTTGTTTTATCCATGTCCAACAATACCTCAAAAATAATCATAGTGGTGTAAAATTCAAGAATGATCAAAACATGGATACAATCAAAGCTAGTATCCGAATAGATATTTTGGACGAAAAGAAGAAATTTTATTTTTAAATTGAATAATCAAGTATCGTGAATAGTCTTAGTATCGTGAATAGTAACTCCGACACCAAAAGATAGAAATTCCACAAAAAAACATTTTCACGCTTCATGAATAGTACTCGTGAATAGTAACTCGTGAATAGTAACTCATGAATAGTAACCCCGACATGAAAAAGTTCCAAATTTGATAAAAACTTCAGATCAACATTTCAGCATAATGATATTGAAGAAATAATATCATTACGAAAAAAAATAATATCCCTTACCTCAAAGAATCAGTACTTCGGAAGGAAAGGTCGGAAGTGATGCTGAATGAAACTTGTACTGAACAGCAACTCTCAAAGTATCTAAATACTCACAAAATACGCTCAATAATATAGAGAGAAAGAAAGAAAACTTTGTTTACGGTGTGATTTTCAATTCTAACTTAGCCCTCTATTTATAGGAAAATGTTAGCCCGTAGAAAGCGACTTGACTGCTTTCTTGCACGATGGCTTTACACTCTTATTATTGCCACCCACCACATTTGAAATAAAATTCAGCACATTTCTTCACCAACCACAAGTGGGGCCCACTCAATTCTAGAATTTTCCACCAAAATCAATTATAAACCTAATTTTCGAATTCGACACCTCTTAAAATTCACAACAAATCATTCGTGCATTTTTAACGGTTCAAAATTTGTGGACATATACTCAACTTATGTATGTATAACATACCCAAAAATTACCACCATCCAACTGGTCGGATTAAAATTATAACCCCAATATATCTCAAAACCCATGATTTAATTTTTAATACCTCCAATCCGATAAAATCTTGATAAAACACCTCAACATTAATTTCTTCATTTATAACCACATAAATAAATCCATAATTTATATCCTCATAAAATAAATATTTCTTTATCATATGAATCAATAATTAATTATTCACAAATAATATTACGAATCATCAATTATATGACAGTAAGCCGTTCGAGAAGAGGAGGCTTTCCAATAAGGATCTCTCCTTCTTGGCCTTGATTAGGTGACCAAACCTCTCTCCTTGACGAACTTTCTAGACATTGCCAATAATGCTATCTAATAATATTATTTAAATAATATGAATTATTGATCGATAATGGAGATAATGTGCGTTGTTGACAATTATTGAACAACAATAATATAAAATATCAACGCAAATGATTATTGAATCAATAAAATAAAATATTGAGCGATAACTTCTTTGTGAAAATTATTGAGTAGTGCCTTCACGTACGTAAGGATCAATAATTCAACAATCTTTATGCAATCTGGTGCTTTATTATGCAACCACGCGCGATATTCTATTTTAACCACCGGGTATTCCAAATTCAATTATCTTACTTGAACAACTACGCCGTTATTTTAACCAACTTATATTTTCATTTTCCTCATCCAATCGCTTTTCAGTTATGGGGCCCACACATGGTCGCTGCCGTCGCATCGAATATTCCCCGCCAAGATCGATTCTGATATTCCACGACCAAACGAATATTCCCCGATAACAATGAATATTTTATAACCACTTGCTTATTTTGAAATATTTATGTATTTAACCCCTAACTATCCACATTAATCAAATCAACCCTTACTATTTCAAAATAATAAATAGAAAATTAAATTTCATTAATAATAAGTTGGGGTCTTACACCTCCCTCCTTATGAAATTTAGTCCTCGAAATTGGCGTGCGTATACTGTGTTTCAAAAAAAAGGTGAGGATACCTCACTTTCATTTCCGTTTCCAATTCCCAAGTCATTTCCTCTATAAAGCATGATTCCTCCACAAAACTTTAACTTGTGGTATGACCTTTCTTGGCGTAGGGACATGCTCATTCCTATCCAAAAAATCTTGACAGTACCTCCTCATACGTTAGGTCTTCTTTATCTCGTCCTGTTCTAACTCTATAACATGGTTCGGGTCTTTCACATATTTACGAAGTACGGATATGTGAAACACATTATGAACACGAGACATACTGGAGAGTAACGCAAAGTCTATAGGCTACATTTCCTACTCGGTCAAGAATTTGAAATGGACCAATAAATCGTGGATTGAGCTTTCCTCTCTTCCCAAATCTTGTAACTCCCTTCCATGGAGCAACTCGCAACAATACATGATCCCCTACGTTAAATTCCACGTCCTTTCGATGAAGATCCGCATAACTCTTTTGTCGATCTTGTGCCGTTTGTATATGTTGTCGAATCATTTGGATCTTTTCGGTAGTCATACGTACTAACTCGGGTCCCAACAATGTTGCTTCACCCACCTCATCCCAACATATTGGAGAACGACATTTTCGTCCCATATAATGCTTGAAATGGAGCCACACCTATGCTTGCACGATAACTTGTTGTTGTAGGAGAATTCCACCAATGGTAAATACTTATCCCAACTACCCTTGAAGTCTAGGACACGAGTCTTAATAAATCTTCAAGAGTTTGAATAGTCCTCTCGATTGTCCGTCCGGTTTGGGGATGGTATCTTAAACTAAATCGCAAATCCGTGCCCATAGTTTTTTGCAAGCTAACCCAAAATCTTGAAGTGAATCTTGGGTCACGATCCAAAAACTATGGATACAAGCATGCCATGCAACCTCACAATCTCATTTACGTACATACTAGCAAGACGTTCAAGGAATAAGTCTCCGTGTCGGCAAGAAAAATGAAAGCGATTTGGTTAATCTATCAACAATAACCCAAATAGCATTGATGCCTTGAGAAACCGTAGGAAGACCCGTAACAAAATCCATGGTAATGTGTTCCCACTTCCATTCCGGAATCTCAAGTGGTTGCAACGGACCTTTAGGTACTAGATGCTCCGCCTTTACACGTTGACAAGTTAAACACATTGAGATAAACTTTGCAATCTCTCTCTTCATATTGTTCCACCAAAATGTATGTCGAAGATCACGATACATTTTAGTACTTCCAGGATGGATTGCAAATGGTGTATTGTGTGCCTCCATCATAATTTTGTACTTCAAATCGAGTCGTTAGGAACACAAAGTCTAGAGTGGACTCAAGTATTCCTTCTTCATCAATTCTCTTTCCTAATAGCTCCTTCTTGTACTTTCTTCTTCATACGCATCGGCTCAAGATTCGGTGGCTGGAGCAACCTTAACTTTTTCTATTAAAGTTGGCTCTGTCGTATACTTGACATCATCGCTTTCGTTCCGCATATGATCTTCTACTCAACGCGTCGGCTACCACGTTAAACTTTTCGAGATGGTATTGAATAGTGTGGTCGTCTCTTTCAATAGTTCGAACCAACGTCATTGCCGCATGTTGAGTTCTTTTTGAGTGAAGAAATATTTAAGGCTTTTATGGTGCGAATATATCTCCACTTTCTCCCCATATAGATAGTGCCTCCATATCTTTAAGCGCAGCTTATTCACGCTTGACTCTAGATCATGAGTAGGATAATTCCTCTCATACTCTTTAAGTTGTCGCGAGGCATAGGCTATGACTTTCCCACGTTGCATGAGAACACATCCTAACCCTTTGCACGAAGCATCGGCGTGAATAACAAATCCATCCAACCGGATGGTATTGTTAGAACAGTCTTAAAATAAGTCTCCTCTTAAGCTCTTGGAAACTCTTCTCGCATTCTTCACTCCAAACGAATTTTGTATCCTTAAAGTTAATGAGTTAATGGAGTAGCGATTCGAGAAAACCCTTCCACGAATCTCCGATAATAACCGGCTAAGCCCAAAAGCTACGTACTTGATCATGAAGACTTGGTTGCTCCCAACTTTGTATTGCTTCAATCTTGGCCGGATCAACAGATACTCCATGTTTCGACACCACGTGCCCGAGGAATGCTACTTCCTCAAGCCGAACTCGCATTTCTTCAATTTGGCATATAATTTATTTTCACGAAGCCTTTGGAGTACCGACTTCAAATGGTGCTCATGATCTTCACGACTTTTGGAATATATAAGGATGTCATCAATAAAGACAACAACGAATGATCCAAATATTCCTTGAATACTAGGTTCATCATATCCATGAAAGCCAGCGAGGAGCATTAGTTAGTCCGAAAGACATGACTAAAAATTCATAATGCCCATACCGAGTTTCGAAGGCGGTCTTTGGAATATCCTCGGTTTAATCTTGGTGATGATATCCGAGCGAAGATCAATTTTTGAAAAGAATTGTGCCCCTTGCAATTTGGTCAAACAAATCATCAATGCGAGGTAGAGGATACCTATTCTTGATGGTGACATGGTTCAATTCCGATAGTCAATACAAAAGTCGCATACTCCCGTCTTTCTTTTTACAAATAAAACAGGAGCACCCCAAGGAGATGTACTAGGGCGAATGAAACCGATGTCCAACAATTCCTGTAGTTGGACCTTTAACTCCCAAGTTCAATAGGAGCCATTCGATATGGGGTTTTAGAAATGGGCTTTGTACTGTTCAAGATCAATAAAGAATTCAACTTCTCGCCTACGGGGTAGGCGGGAAGTTCTTCAGAAATCGTCGGGAAAGTCGATAACAACAGAATATTATTCAAATTTGGCGTGTCTTTATTCAAATCCATAACATGGGCTAAGAAAGCTTGACATCCGTTTTTCAATAAGCGAATAGCTTTATGATTAGATATGACGGTGATTGATTTTAATGGTTTAGTTGCTTGAATTGCATACAACGGTTGGTTAGGAATATGAAAACTAACAACCTTACGAAAATAATCAATTTTGGCATGATGAGTAGTTAACCAATCAATCCTAAAAATCACATCAAAAGCAAGTATCTTTAAAGAGATAAGGTCAACGAGTAAGGTGATGGTGCCAACTTGAATCAAACAAGATTTATAAGCGATTGGATGTGATGAAAGTTTCTCTAACGGAGTTTCCACAGAGATAGGTCAAAGTCTAATTTCTCCTGAGTCAAGTTTAAGCGTTGAGCACAAGCGGGAGAGATAAATGAATGGGTAGCACCATTGTCAAGTAAGGTATAAACTTCGCAAGAATTTATAAATAGCTTACCGTGATCACCTCGTTTGGGTTCCTCGCATTATGACCGATCCACAACAAACGCTCTTCCGGAATCGTTGACTTTGACTTTTACGGATAGTCTTTTGAGTCACCGTCCCCATTGAACTAGGTTTCGCTCTGCGTCAATCTCGGCGATATGTCCTTCCTTTCCACAACTATAGCATACCTTGAATCTGTTGGCGGGCGGTTTGACCGATATGTCCCTCTTTTCCGCATTTGTAGCATATAATGGGTGGTCGTTCTCCTCCCTTAGAACCGATTCTTCGCCAAGACTGCGTCTTCACATAGTCGTTATTAAATCTCCTCTTTTTAAAATCTCCTCCGACTCGCTTCTTACATTTTCATGACCATGATTACCACCAGAGTGGTTACCATTTCATCCGTCATTTCTTTCTCCGCAGGATATCATTATTCATTGATCGCTATCTCTACAGTGCGATCCTGGTTATGGTCCCTCGGTTGACCGTACTTCGTTATCTCGCTCTAATAATTGAGCCTGCTTTTACAACATCTGAATAAAGAAAAGTTTATGAGAAATGAGATCTTGGCGTATCGCCGGGTTTCAAACCTCTAAGAAACATCCGCGTCATCGTTCCTCATTCTCCACCAAATGAGGTGCAAACACGGATAACTCTGCAAACTTTGCCTCGTCTTTGAGACACCGCCGTGTTGTTTTGCTCTAATCGATGAACTCCACTTCCTTCATATGATGAACACTTTCGGGAAAGTATTTGTCATTAAATAGTCTCTAAAACGTCTCCCAAGACATCTTTGAGTGCGGGTGGATGGAGTGCGCTTCCTGAGACTCCCACACCGATGATCGCCTTCCCACCACGGAACATAAAGGTGGCGAATGGAACCTTCTGTTCCTCCGTGCATCCCAAGACATCGAATATCTTGGTAATTTGCTTGACCCATGTTTCCGCCGTGATCGGATCTGGTTTTCCCTTAAATTCGGTGGTCCCAACTCTTTGAACTGCTTGTTGTGACAACTCGTGAATTGCTATCATTTCCTCCTCAGTATTTTGAACACGAGTCTCCTCGCGTGCGATTTTGCATGAACTGCAAAAAGCTTCTAAACATCCCCTCGTTCATCATCTCGCTTTCGGTGGTGTTGTTCACGGAGGAACATTGCCACTGCTGTACACGTTCTCCTCGTTGGTAAGTATAGGCATCTCCACGGTCTCATTTACTCCATTGTTAATATTCTCGATCGACATTCTCAAATCTTGTCATAAAACAAGGGTTAATTAAGGAAATCAATATATCACATAATATCCTATATCTTGACCAACTAACAAATAAGCTTAGGTAGGACACACTAGCGAAGGATTTACTCGTCTCTCCCCTCCTAGTTCTATTCCCCGATCTCATGCCGAGATCATATCCCTAAGCTCGATACCAACCGTGGCGCCCCCAAAATAGGTATACATCACCCATTCCGAGATGTCAATACATGATGCGAAAACAACTACAACTTTATTATTACAACGATGAAAGCTGTGAGTTTAAATACAAATATTATCTTCTAGACAATATTTATACTCAAATAAATCCTCATCACATTTATTGATACATTATTTTACAAAATGGTGAGGACTACTAAACAATCCTTTCTAAAACCTTCATTCCATACCCACGACTTTCATCTCGCTATATTCTCGCCTCACGAGAAGAATGGAACAAAAAGGAAAAGGGTGAGCTCAACTAGCTCGATAAAGAATATTATGACTAAGATAATATACAACAAATTATCGTTAGTCTTCAACGAGGAAAAATTTAATAGAATACAATAGACAACAAGTTTCGGATCAATATTCGCAATGAAATAATAATTCATAGAAGAGTTACGTAGAGAATGAAATCTACTATAATCTATGAATTTAACGGTCCATCATCAATATTTTATCCTGTAACATCAATCAATATTCATCTCAAATCAAATATTCATCTTTTTACTACTGAGCCAAAGATATTCATCAATCGGTCATGTTCATCTCAACACTTGTTCATCTTTGCACTAAAGGCCAAAGATATTCATCGATCGGTCATATTCATTTAAACACTGTTCATCTTTGCACTACTGGGCCAAAGATATTCTTGAAAATCATTCATCTTTGCACTACTGGGCCAAAGATATTCAATAATATCATCATTTAAGGCGAGGATGATGAAAATATTTTTAAAGAACGAATCCAATTGAAACAAAATGACAAAGATTAAGGATTAATGATTAGTACTTTGTTTTATCCATGTCCAACAATACCTCAAAAATAATCATAGTGGTGTAAAATTCAAGAATGATCAAAACATGGATACAATCAAAGCTAGTATCCGAATAGATATTTTGAACGAAAAGAAGAAATTTTATTTTTCTATGAATAGTCAGATATCGTGAATAGTCTTGAGTATCGTGAATAGTAACTCAGACACCAAAAGATAGAAATTCCACAAAAAAAACATTTTCACGCTTCATGAATAGTACTCGTGAATAGTAACTTTCGTGAATAGTAACTCATGAATAGTAACTTCGTGAATAGTAACTCATGAATAGTAACCCCGACATGAAAAAGTTCCAAATTTGATAAAACTTCGGATCAACATTTCGAAGTAATGATATTGAAGAAATAATATCATTCTGAAAAAAATAATATCCCTTACCTCAAAGAATCGATTACTTCCGGAAGGAAAGGTGGAGTGATCTTTGAATGAAACTTATCTTGAACAACAACTCTCAAAGTATCTAAATACTCACAAAATACGCTCGATAATATAGAGAGAGAAAAAGAAAACTTTGTTTACGGTGTGATTTTCAATTCTAACTTAGCCCTCTATTTATAGGAAAATGTTAGCCCGTAGAAGCGGACTTGACTTTCTTTACACGATGGCTTTACACACTACTATTGCCACCCACCACATTTGAAATAAAATTCAGCACATTTCTTCACCAACCACAAGTGGGGCCCTCTCAATTCTAGAATTTTCCACCAAAATCAATTATAAACCCTAATTTAAGAATTAGACACCTCTTAAAATTTACAACAAATCATTCGTGCATTTTTAACGGTTCAAAATTTGTGGACATATACTCAACTTATGTATGTATAACATACCCAAAAATTACCACCATCCAACGGTCGGATTAAAAATTATAACCCCGCATATATCTCAAAACCCTGATTTAATTTTTAATACCTCCAATCCGATAAAATCTTGATAAAACACCTCAACATTAATTTCTTCATTTATAACCACATAAATAAATCCATCATTTATATCCTCATAAAATAAATATTTCTTTATCATATGAATCAATAATTAATTATTCACAAATAATATTACGAATCCACAATTATAATGACCGGTAGTTCCGGGAAAGAGGGGGCTTTCGATAAGGATCTCTCCTTCTTGGCGCCGCAATTAGGTGACCAAACCTCTCCTTAGATGTAACTTTCTAGACATTGCCAATAATGCTATCTAATAATATTATTTAAATAATATGAATTATTGATCGATAATGGAGATAATGCGTGTGATTATTGAACAACAATAATATAAAATATCAACGCAACAATTATTGAATCAATAAAATAAAATATTGAACGGTAACTCACGTGAAAATTATTGAGTAGTGCCTTCTTACGTAAGGATCAATAATTCAACAATCTTTGTGCAATCTGGTGTGTGTTATTCTTAACCACGCCAGACATTCTTGTATTTTAACCATAGGGTATTCCAAACGATCTTACTTGGTAACAACTACTACTGCTATTTTTAACCAACTTATATTTGTCATTTTCCTCATCCAATCGCTTTCCGTTATGGGGCCCACACATGGTCTGCTACCGTCGTATTTAATATTCTCACAAGATCTGAATATTCCACGACCAAACGAATATTCCCCGACAACAATGAATATTTTATAACCACTTTCTTATTTTGAAATATTTGCGTATTTAACCCCTAACTATCCACATTAATCAAATCAACCCTTACTATTTCAAAATAATAAATAGAGAAAATTAAATTTCATTAATAATAAGTTGGGGTCTTACATCATGTCAAAGTTTTGTGGGGAAACCACGATGTTGAGGAAATGACCAGGGAGTTAGAATTTGAAATGAAATCAAGGTATCCTCACCTCTTCGACATACCAGGTACGCACCCTAATTTCAAGAACGAAATTTCATAAGAAGGGGATGTTGTAAGACCCCAACTTTTATGAATAAAGAATAATTTTCTCGAAATATATTTTTGAATATTATGGTGTGGATTTGATATAATGTTATAGTTGTGGGTAATATTTAAAAATTTTGCAAAGTAAGCAAGTGGTTATATAATATTTGATTGGTCGGGGAATATTCATTTTAACAAGAAATATTCGTACGATGGCACAACCATTGGTGGACCCCACAACAGAAGTATTGTTGTAGTTAGAAAATGATATAATTATCTTTTTATAAAAAATAACTTGGCCGTGTATTCTTAAATAAAAACTGTTGAACTACCTCATAGTAAAAGTATGCGATGTCTGGCGTGGTTGCATAGTAGCACACGGTATTGGTTATTGATGCTTACGTGAGAAGTCACTCAGTTATACTCAATTATTGCTACAGTAATTGCTGCATCATATCTTTCATATTATTGATTCGATTATTGTCACAGTATCATCTGTATAATATGATATATTATTAAATCAATAATTGAGATGACAAAGTTATTTATATTATTAAATTGCAATATTTACAATGTCTAGAAGTTCTGTCAATGAGAGGTTTGGTCATCTAATTGCGCGCCAATAAAGAGAAATTCTTATCAGAAAGTTCCCTCTTTCCTGGGAATGACCTGGTTGTTAAATATTGTGAGTTATAATAATAATGATGAATAAGTTTGTATTGATTAAAGATGAAATTGATAGTTCTATTGTGGTAGAATTATTAGTGTTAGTGGAAATTGATATTTATTCCGATATTAATTGATGTCTGGAAGTTTTACTGACAAGTCGGGTAATTAATCGGATAAATGAGCAATTAATTGCTGTAAGACCCCGAATTTTTTTTATAAATAAAATTGAATTTCCTCTATTTATTATCTTGAAATAATAAGGAGTTAATTTGATGTAATACTTTGGTTATGGATGAAATGTGCAAATTTTACAAAATAAGCAAGTGGTTGTAAACTATTTATTTTTGTCAAGGAATATTCTTTTGGTCGTGGAATATTCTTTTTGTCGGGGAATATTCGTACGACGGCGCAACCATTCGTGGGGCTCATAACAGAATAACTGTCGGACAAAGAAAATGACAAAGTTTGAGTTTTATAAATAACGGCATAATTGTTACCGTTAACACTATTGGAATACCTAGTGGTTAAAATACGATGTCTGGCGTGGTGCAGCAAGATAGCACACGGTATTACATGATATTGTTGAATTATTGATTAAATGCGTGAAGGCACTTTACTCGATAATTGTTACGATAATTCTTTGTTCAATATTTTATTTTATTGATTCAATAATTGATGCGTTGATATTTTATATTATTATTGTTTCAATAATTATCACTTGCGATATTTTCCATTATCGGATCGATAATTCATATTATTTGAATAATATTATTAGATAACTTTATTGGCGATGTCTAGAAAGTTACATCGAGGAGAGGTTTGGTCACCTAATTGCTTGCGCTAGATGAGAGAAATCCTTATTGGAAAGCCCCTCTTTCCTGAGAAGCAGCTGGTTGTCATAATTGTGATTACATAATATTATTTGTGAATAATTAATTATTGATTTATATGATAAGAAAATATTTATTTGATGTGGATATAAATGATGGATATATTTATGTGATTATAAATGAAGGAATTAATGTTAATGTGTTTTATCAGTATTTTGTCAGATTGGAGGTATTAAAAACTCAAATCGGTGTTCTTAAAGCTTTATTTCGTGAGTTGTAATTTTATTTCGACCGTTGGATCGTTGTGATTTTTGGATATATTATACATATATGAGTTGAGTATATGTCCACAAATATTGAACCGTTGAAAATTAACGCATGATTTGTTATGAATTTTAAAAGGTGTTGAAACGGTGTTGAAAATCGTCCGTTTGTGGATTTCTTATATTTTCTGTTTGGAATTTGGAAACACTCAAAGCTACAAAGTTGTAGAGAATTCAATTTCATGTGAAATGGACTTAAAATTCTTATTTTTCTGATAAACGAGCTATTTTCTATGAATTACTAAAGTTTCAGAAAATAAAATGATTTTTATTAAATTATGGGTGGGACCCACTGTCTGGTTGGTGTTGAATACATGTGCTGGAATTAAAATTCAATGGTGGAGGGCTGAACTAGTCTTGGCATGCGTGCGTGAAAAAAATTTTGAAATAATATTATTTTATTATTTTAGTCTCTCTATGGCGTTACTAGCATTTTCCTATAAATAAGCGCTTAGGTTAGAATTGAAAATCACACGAAAAACAAGTTTTCTTTCTCTCTCTATATATTATCGGCGTATTTTGTGAGTATTTTGATACTTTGAGAGTTCTTTGTTAAATCTGAGTTTCCTTCGACTCTATATCAGATATTACGATCGGAAATCTTATTTATTTTGAGGTAAGGGATGTTATTTTCTTCTTAAATGATATTATTTTCTTGAATATCATTATCTTAGAAATATTGGTGAACTTTTAATCAAATTTGGAACTTTTTGTGTGGGGTTTCTACTATTCACGTATTCACGTGCACTATTCACGAATCTGACACTATTCACCAAAAAATAAAAATTTTCTTTTGTCCAAGATGTCTATTTTGGCTTACTATCTTTGATTGTATCCATGTTTTGATCGTTATTTTTTGAATCTTCGCTTCCACAATTGGTTATTATGAAGTATTATTGATCTTGGATAAACTATTATCTGAATCCTAATATTTGTCCTTACATCTCTCACTTGGATTCATTTTCTTTAAAATATTTTCATCATCCTCGGTCTTAAATGATGATATTCTTGAATATCTTTGGCTGTGTAGTGCAAAGATGAATGATTAATCGATGAATATCTTTGGCCCGTAGTGCAAAGATGAATATATGTTGAGATGAACATGACCAATTGGTGATACAAATGAATATCTTTGGCACGTAGTGCAAAGATAAATATTTGATTAAAGATGTATATTGATTGTTATTCTGAGGATAAAATATTGATGATGGACTTTTAAATCTTAGAAAATAGTAGAACTTCATTCTCTACTTGACTCTTCTAATGGATTGTTGTTTCATTTGCATTTGTTGATCTAAAACTTGTTGTCTATTATATTTTATCGATTTTTCCTGTTGAAGACTAATGATAATTTGTTGTATATTATCTTAGTCATAATATTCTTTATTGGGCTAGTTGAGCTCACCCTTTTCCTTTTTGTTCCATTTTTCTTCTCAGGAGGTGAGAACATAGCAGGATCTAGTCGGGGTATGGAGTGATGGTTCTAGAAAGATATTTTAGCAGTCCTCACTATTTCTATAAAATAGTGTATGAATAATTATAATGAGGACTTATTTGAGTGTGGATATTGTCTAGAAGACAATATTTGTATTTAAACTCATAGTATGTGTTGTAAGTATTTTTTTGCGACAATTTTATTATTGAAGTTGTAGTTTGCTTTTTGTACCATGTATTTGGCGACTTCGAATGGGTGTTGTATATACTATTTTGGGTGCATCACGGTTGGTATCAAAGCTTAGGGATATGGTCTCTGGCGGAGATCGGGAATAGAACTAGGAGGGTGAGATGAGTAAATCCTTATTTAGTGTGTCTACTAAAGCTTATTTGTTGGTCGATCGTAATATAGGGATATTATGTGATATGTTAATTTGTTTAATTAACCCTTGTTTTATAAGCGTATTTAAGAATGGTGCTTTGAGAGCGTTAACAATGGAGTGTATGAGGCGTGGAACAACCTTTAGTCACAAACTAGGAGAACGTGCAACGGAAGACAATATTCCTCCTATAAACAACACTTCTGAAAAGCAAGCGATGAATGATGGAATGTTTAGGAACTTTTTGCGGTTCATGCAAAATCGAGATGAGGAGAGACTTCGTGTACAAAATACGGTGGAAATGATAGCAACGCCTTGATTTATCCATGACCAAGCGATTCGAGGAGTTAGGACCACACAGTTCTTTGGAAAGCGGATCCAATTAAAGGCGGAAACGTGGGTCAAGCAAATTACCAAGATATTCGATGTCTTGGGATGCGGAGAACGAAGGTTCCATTCGCCACCTTTATGTTCCGTGGAGAGGCGATTCTTGGTGGGAATCGTGAAGCGTACCCGACCAACCCGCACTCAATGTCTTGGGAAAGATTTCAAAAGCTGTTCAATGACAAGTACTTTCCTAAAAGTATTCGTCATATAAAGGAGGTAGAGTTTATTAGGCTGGAGCATAAACAACATGGCGGTGTCTCGATGCGAGGCGAAGTTCATGGAGTTATCGAGTTTGCACCTCATTTGGTAGAGAATGAAGAACATATATGGACGCGGATGTTTACGAGAGGTCTAAAACACGAGATTAGTTAATACCTTATCTCTCATAAATTTTCTCTGTATTCAGATGTTGTCAATAGAGGCTCAATTATTAGAGCGAGATAATGAGTATACTCAATGAGGGATCCTGACGAGAGTCATCTGGGTGACAACCCGATCATCGAGCGATGATAACCGGCGAGGAGGGAAAAAATCTGAGACAAAAGCGGTAACCACTCGGGTGGTAATCGTGGCCATGATAATAGGAGAGGTGAGTCAGTGGAAATTTCAAGAAAGAGAGATTTAACGATGACGGAAAGGCGTTGGCGGCGGCACCGGCACCAATGAACAAATTCTAGGGGAGGAGAATGACCGCCAGTTAGATACTACAAATGCGAAGAGGAGGGACACATAAGTCCAAACTGTTTACAGCCTTCTAAGTTGTGTTTTAATTGTGGAAAAGATGGTCACATAGCTCGATTTTATCCTGTAGCAAAATCAAGTCCAGCTGGGGCGGTGGCACCAAAGGTGGATACGGACAAAACAAAAGTCGGCGGTTTACGGAAGAGCGTTTGTCGTGGCGCCCAAAATCGAGAACGAGCGAAGGTATCACGGGTTAGTTAATTATAAATTCTTGCGAAGTTTATACCTTACTAGATACCGGTTCTACCCACCCTTTTATTTCTCCTGCTTGTGCTCAATGTTTAAACTTGACTCTAGAGAAATTAGACTTTAATTTATCAGTGGAGACTCCGTTAGGAGAAACTTTCGTTACATCCACTATTTATAAATCTTGTTTGATCCAAGTGGGCACAATCACATTACCTATTGATCTTATCTCTTTAAAGATACTTGCTTTTGATGTGATTTTAGGGATTGATTGGTTAACCACTCATCATGCCAAAATTGATTTTTTTGTAAGGTTGTTAGTTTTCATATTCCTAACCAACCTGTTATGCAAAATTAAGCAACCAAACCATTGAAGTCAAACACTTTCATATCAAGCCATAAAGCCATTCGTTTATTGAAAAACGGATGTCAAGATTTCTTAGCCCATGTTATGGATTTGAATAAAGTCACGTCAGATTTGAATAAAATTTCTGTTGTTAGCGAATTTCCTGACGTATTTCCTGAAGAATTTCCTGGCCTACCCCATAGTGTGATATTGAATTTTGTATCGACTTTAAACCCGGTACAAAACCCATTTTCAAAAATCCATATCAAATGGCTCCTATTGAACTTCATGAGTTAAAAACAAACCCAACTATAAAAGTTGGTACCCGAGCCTCTATCTGGTGACTTCCTTTGTGGGATGCACAAAAGCGGACTCTCGTAGGGGACTCTATATATTTGTGACTCTAAAGCGATAGGTGCCATTGTGATTGCTATCGAAGATTGGGATATGAGTCACAGATTGAGAGAAACCTTAGTCGATAATCAAATATCTAGCTTTCTAAGCTTAGTTGGTTACTTATCGAGAGATTCGTGGAAGGATTTTCTCGAATCGCTACTCGATTAACTTAGTGACTTGAAAAGATATAAAATTAGTATGGGCGAGGAATACGAGAAGATTTTCCAAGAGGTCAAGAGGCGAATCATTTCAGCACTTGTTACGACCATACCATCTGGAAAAGCGAGCGTGATAGTGACGCCTTGAGTAGAAGATTGTATGCGCAGCATGCGAGTGCGATATTATTGAACACAAAGACCTATTTTGTATAATTTACAAACGATAAAGATAGAGATAGAGACTAAAGACCCACGGGATGATGTGATGATATCTGAGTAGAATCGACTTTAATCGATAACATTAAAAGCGCTCAAGCTACTACAAGGGTGATGAATATAAAGAAGAAGGTGCAAGAAGGCGTTATTCTAGAAGTAAGAGTCAATGAAGAGAAGAAAGCTCAAACCTTCAATTTATTTGAAATCCTTGATCGAGTAAAAAACTATGGCCTATAAACTCGCCTTAACGATAAGTATGTCGCGTGTTCATTATGTTTTTCACGTATCGATGTTACGTAAATATGTGGACGACCCAAAGCACATTATTGTGTTAGAACCAGATGAGATAGCCGAAGATTTAACGTACGAGGAGGTACCTGTCAAGATCTTGGATAGGAAAGAGCATATCCTAATAACAAAGGTTATATCACAAGTTAAGGTTTTGTGGAGGAACCATGCTATCGAAGAAATAACCTGAGAGTTGGAATCGAAAATGAAAGCGAGGTACCCTCACCTTTTCTAAACACCAGGTACGTACGTCAATTTCGAGGATGAAATTTTATAAGGAGGGGAGGTTGTAAGACCCCGAATTTTTTTTATAAATAAAATTGAATTTCCTCTATTTATTATCTTGAAATAATAAGGAGTTAATTTGATGTAATACTTTGGTTATGGGTGAAATGTGCAAATTTTACAAAATAAGCAAGTGGTTGTAAAATATTCATTTTTATCGGGGAATATTCTTTTGGTCGTGGAATATTCTTTTTGTCGAGGAATATTAAATGCGACAGCCGTACCATTCATGGGCCTCATAATAGAATAAGCGTCGGATGAAGAAAAACAAAGTTTGAGTTTTTATAAATAACGGCGTAATTATTCTGATTAACACTATTGGAATACAGTGGTTTAAAATACGATGTCTGGCGTGGTTGCGATAGCGATGGTACACGGTATTGCAGTGATATTGTTGAATTATTGATTAAATGCGTGAAGAAGACACTACTCAATAATTATTACGATGAATTCTTGTTCAATATTTTATTTTATTGATTCAATAATAATTGTTGCGTTGATATTTTATATTATTGTTGTTTCAATAATTGTCACTTGCCACGATATTTTCCATTATCGGATCAATAATTCATATTATTTGAATAATATTATTAGATAGCATTATTGGCAATGTCTAGAAAGTTATGTCGATGAGAGGTTTGGTCACCTAATTGCGCTATTAGAGGAGAAATCCTTATTGGAAAGCCCTCTCTTTCTTGGAACTACTGGTTGTCATAATTATGATTACGTAATATTATTTGTGAATAATTAATTATTGATTTATATGATAAGAAAATATTTATTTGATGTGGATATAAATGATGGATATATTTATGTGGTTATAAATGAAGGAATTAATGTTAAGGTGTTTTATCAGTATTTTATGGGATTTGAGGTATTAAAAACTCAAATCGGTGTTCTTAAAGCTTTATTTCGTGAGTTGTAATTTTAATCTGACCGTTGGATCGTTGTGATTTTTGGATATATTATACATATATGAGTTGAGTATATGTCCACAAATATTGAACCGTTGAAAATTAACACATGATTTGTTATGAATTTTAAAAGGTGTTGAAAATCGTCCGTTTGTGGATTTTAGATATTTTTTGTTTGGCATTTGGAAAAACTTAAAGCTACAAAGTTGTAGAGAATTCGATTTTGTGTGAAATGGATATAAAATTCGTATTTTTCTGATAAACGAGCTATTTTCTATGAATTACTGAAGTTTTAGAAAATAAAATAATTTTTATTAAATTATGGGTGGGACCCACTGTTTGGTTGGTGTTGAATACATGTGCTGGAATTAAAATTCAATGGTGGAGGGTTGAACTAGTCTTGGCATGCGTAGGAAGAAATTTTGAAATAATATTATTTTATTATTTTAGTCTCCTATGGCGTTCTAGCATTTTCCTATAAATAGGCGCTTAGGTTAGAATTGAAAATCACACCAGAAACAAGTTTTCTTTCTCTCTAGATTATCAAGCATATTATTGTGAGTATTTTGATACATTGAGAGATGTTGTTGATCTGAAGTTTCCTTGGGCTCTATATCAGATATTCCGATCGGAATCTTAGTTATTTTGAGGTAAGGGATGTTATTTTCTTCTTAAATGATATTATTTTCTTCAATATCATTATGCCAAAATATTGGTGAACTTTTAATCAAATTTGGAACTTTTTGTGTCGGGGTTACTATTCACGTATACGACACTATTCACGTATACGACACTATTCACGAATACGACACTATTCACCGAAAAATAAAAATTTTCCTTTTTGTCCAAGATGTCTATTTTGGCTACTATCTTTGATTGTATCCATGTTTTGATCGTTATTTTTGAATTCTGCTTCACAATTGGTTATTATGAAATATTATTGATCTTGGATAAACTATTATACGAATCCCTAATATTTGTCCTTCTGTCTCACTGGATTCGTTTTCTTTAAAATATTTTTCATCATCTTCAGTCTTAAATGATGATATTACTGAATATCTTTGGCCTGTAGTGCAAAGATGAATGATTAACTAATGAATATCTTTGGCCCGTAGTGCAAAGATGAACAGGTGTTGAGATGAACATGACCAACTGGTGATACAAATGAATATCTTTGGCATGTAGTGCAAAGATGAATATTTGATTAAAGATGTATATTGATGGTTGTTACAGGGAAAAAATATTGATGATGGACTTTTAAATCTTAGAAGATAGTAGAACTCATTCTCTACGTGACTCTTCTAATGGATTGCTATTTCTGCTGCATTTGTTGATCTAAAACTTGTTGTCTATTATATTTTATCAGATTTTTCCCTGTTGAAGACTAATGATAATTTGTTGTATATTATCTTAGTCATAATATTCTTTACTGGGCTAGTTGAGCTCACCCTTTTCCTTTTTGTTCCATTTTTTTTCTCAGGAGGTGAGAACATAGCAGGATCGAGTCGGGGTATGGAGTGATGGTTCTAGAAAGATGTTTTAGCGATCCTCACTATTTACGTAAAATAGTGTATGAATAATTGTAATGAGGACTTATTTGAGTGTTGATATTATCTATAAGACAATATTTGTATTTAAACTCACAGTTTGTGTTGTCGTATTTTGTACGAAAAATTTATTATTGAAGTTGTAGTTTGCTTTACTGTACCATGTATTTGGTGACTCGAGAATGGGTGTTGTATACCTATTTTGGGGGCGTCATATTAAAACTCACGGTTTAACTATGGTTGTATTACTTGCGACGTTCAACAGTTGTATAAATGAAGTTTGTATTTGATTTTTATAGTATGATGTCTGGCGACTTTCGAAATGGGTCGTGTGTGAAAGTAGTATGCACACCTGAAACCCGATCATGTTTGATGATAAAGCATATACTTTAACAATCTTTTCATTTATTAATAAAAAGTATTAATTTATTAAAGGCTTTTAATTATCTACATGATCTTTGTTTTATTATATGTGATAAACCCATAGTTTAAAGCAATGCTTTTAGAATAATGATGATGATCATTCTAATGAGATCTAAATTCTTAGAAAGCTTAAAACTAAAATAGTTCCCAATCATTGGATTACTAAATTGGGGATTAGTGAATCCGGATAGATTGGTACATCGTTGCTTACTCATTGGATGAGGATGATTGATCTCATGATCATTTGTGTGGAGACATTAAAGCAAGTATGTAGGTGCTTATTAGAGAATAAGTTCATTGAGCGTGGCTCATTAAGGAATACCTAATGGAGTTTTACTTGCTGTCGATGGGAATTCTGTAGTGATAGTAGTACAAGTGATCCTTGGACTTGAGATCATCATAGTATCTTGTGTATGATGAGTTATACTTTGACTTATTCCTTAAGACCCTTAGGGTATATCAAAGGGTATGCTTAGGTATAATAAGTTGTACGTGGAGATAATGTATGATCGATAAAGAATCTACCACTTCTAATAAAGAAGAGAAATGTCCTATGTGATTCGATAAATGACAACCCATGAGTCCTTGGCCAAGGCGTAATGAAATTAGAAAGGAGTTTTAATTTGCATTATTTGGAGTTGTGCATTTAAGGATCGAAATACATATAATTAAATAAAATAAGACTTGACATAATTCCATGTCTTATATTTAATTGGGACATTGTATGGTGGAAGGATTGAATTGTCTGCGGTAACTATTTACTCAAAGGTTCTTTTATGATTAATGTTGAAATCTATATTATCTCGGAAAGTCGTTGATCGCTAGGGAGAACATCCCTATTGTAGAATAAATATTATTTATTTAAATAAATTAATTGTTTAATTTATTTATTTAAATAAGATTAGAATTGTTCTAATTGATTTATTCACAACGGGTTTAATATGGAGAACCTAAAGGGTCACACCATAAAAGGAAGAATAATTATTTAAGAAGTTAATGGCATAATCGTAATAATATATTAAGTATATTTAATTTAATCTATGGTGATAGAATAAATTAAATAGCTTAATATTATTATTTAATATTTTAGAAATATTAAATATAAATTAATAAGAGGAGTCTTATTAATATTATTACAATTATTATTATTTTAATTTCTAAAAGAGTTTAGGAATTAATTTAATATAAGTACTCTTATTTATTCCTAATTGGATTAGGAAGGAAAATTAGTTAAAGGAGTTTAATTAATTATCCCTAATAAGATTAGGGAGCTTAATTAATTAAAAGAATTTAATTAATTAAATAAATCCCAATTCCTTAATTGTTAAGGTGGGTTGCCCACATCTATAAATAAGAGGAGTCTTATTATGGGGTGGGGGTTGTTGACTTTTACAACGACATAATTCCAATTTGTTGGAGAGTACGTTCTTTTCTATAGAGATAGAAAACTAGGGTTTGAGCCAAATACCCATCTTCTTGAATTCCTTTTCTTCCTTGGTGGATCACCTCTAGAGGCCAAACACATGGGTGGCTAACGTTGATCAAAGGAAGGAACAAAACCCCGGTGGATTCAAGATTGAACGCGAAAGGATTTGGAGGTGAACTTGTACCTGAGGAAGCTCGGATCTTCAAGGGTATGTTTGTTCTTCATATCTTTTCGTTTAATTAATAATTGTGCATAAAGGGTGATCCGGGTATATGGTTTGTAAATTTTTTAAACTCTGATTTTTACACGCTTCCGCACTTTTATGCAATTTGATTGCGTTCTTGAATATTACAAACCTAACAGTGTGGACCTATTTTGGGGGCGTCACAATAGTAGTCCTCACTATTCTATAAAATAGTGTGACAATAAATGTAATGAGGACTCTATTTGAGAGTGGATATTGTCTAGAAGGCAATATTCCTGTTTAAACTCTCAGCTATGTTTTGTTGTATATTACACGACGTTTGTATAATTAAGATTGTATTTGTATTATGTACCATGTATTTGGTGACTCAAGATGGGTGATGTAAACCTGTTTTGGGGTGTCACAGTTGGTATCAGAGCTTAGGGATATGATCCCTGGCTGAGATGTGAGAAAGAACTAGGAGGGAGAGCGGAATTCCTTCGCTAGTATGACCTACCTAAGTTTATTTGGTATTTAATTGGTCAGTCAGAGTATAGGGATAATATATGACATGTCAATTAAGCCTTGTTTTGTGGCAGTATTTGAGAATGGCAGCTGAAAATGTGAACAATGGAGTGAATGAGATCGTGGAAACACCTCTAATCACCAACCGGAATAATGTGATGTCAGGCGAAGAAGGAATTAGAGATATCCATGTGGTGAGTGAAGAATTGATAGTTGCACCCGAGATAGTCGCAGAGGTAGTAGCTGAGAGTGAGAAAGAAGTGGAAGAAGAGGAAGAAGAGGAACCTGAGGAGAATTTATTAGAAGAATTTTATGATCGAAATTTAGAATTGAAAAATCGTGTTCATAATATTATCTTAGTCAGGAACCTGAGGAACCTGTTGTATATTATCTTGGTCATAATATTCTTTATTTGGATAGTTGAGCTCACCCTTTTCCTTTTTGTTCCTTTTTTCTTCTAAGGAGGTGAGAACATAACAGGATCTAGTCGGGGTATGGAGTGATGGTTCTAGAAAGATATTTTAGCAGTCCTCACTATTTCTGTAAAATAGTGTATGAATAATTGTAATGAGGACTTATTTGAGTGTGGATATTGTCTAGAAGACAATATTTGTATTTAAACTCACAGTTTGTGTTGTTGTATTTTGCACGACAATTTTATTATTGAAGTTGTAGTTTGCTTTCTGTACCATGTATTTGGCAACTCCGAATGGGTGTTGTATACCTATTTTGGGGGTGTCACAATTGCTATTAATTCACATGATTATAACTATTTGTTCACATGTGTGTACTATTGATTCACATTCTTGTACTATTAGGGGAGTTGGTACAAGATTAATAATATTTGCACGACTAAGTTAAAAATGGAGGTATAGATGGAGGTACTATACTGTAATTCGTATTTTCACATGATTATAACTATTGATTCACATGATTGAACTATTGATTCACATTATTTACTATTAGGGGAGGTGGTGCAAGTTTGATAATACTTGCAAGACTAAATTAAAAATGAAAGAAAAGTTGAAGGTATTGTACTGTAATATTTCAAGCCCCAAAACGTGTAATTATCGAAACTATATTTTTCTATAAATAGAAGGTCATTCTTCCTTCATTTCTCACCAATTCACTAAAGCTTTAGAGTAATTATTATAGAGAGAAAGAAGAAGAGAAGTCAGCTACCTCACTATTCCAGTATCCAGTTTTTTCTAAGGTAAGGGGTATCATTCTTTCGTATTCATGAAGAGAGTTATTTTCTTTCAATACTCGTAAGAGCTGTTATTCCATTCTTTATTATTATGTTGGAATAACTTTTATACATCTGCAATCTGCATGCATGGTGAAATTCTTACATTATTCCATTCTTTATTATTACATTAGAATAACTTTTATCGTAATGGTCTATCGCATATACGGTGAATTACATTATTATTCCATTCTTTATTATTACATTGGAATATCCTCACATGCATCTGGATTACGCATGACTGGTTCCATTCATTATTATTACATTTGGAATATCATATGCATTCGAATTATGCATGACCTAGTTCCATTCTTTATTATTACATTTGGAATATACGTATGCATGCGGTTTCTGGCATGACACAGTTCCATTCTTTATTATTATGTTGGAATAACTTTTGTCTATGCGGTTTATCGCATGCACGGTGAATTCATTGTTATTCCATTCTTTATTATTACATTTGGAATATCACATGCATGCGAATTACGCGTGACTGGTTCCATTCTTTATTTTTACGTTGGGAATAACTTTATGCTGCTGCGATCTATCATTATGCGTGGTGAGTTCTTCATTATTCCATTCTTTATTATTACATTGGAATAACTTTTTGCCTATGTGGATTACTGCATGCATAGTGAATGATCCTTTGTATTCATTCCTTATTAAATTGTAGAAATGATCTATCTACGTGGATTACTGCATGGCTGGTGAAAATCTATTTGCAGTTTCGTAATAGTCCGAGATGGTGTTATAGTTGTAAGACCCCAAATTTTACGAAATGAAAGTATTTAATTTTTATAATTATTATTCTATTTAGTAGATGGTTAAATTGATAAAAGTACAGTAATACACGTGGTTGCATAGTAGCACACGGTATTGATTATTGATGCTTATGTAAGAAATCACTCAGTTATACTCAATTATTGCTACAATAATTGCTACATCATATCTCTCATATTATTGATTCAATTATTGTCATAGTATTATCTGCATAATATTTTATATATTATTAAATCAATAATTGAGACTACAAAGTTATTCATATTATTATTTGCAATATTGACAATGTCTAGAAGTTATGTCAAGGAGAGGTTTGGTCACCTAATTGCGCGCCAATAAGGAGAAATCCTTATCGGAAAGCCCCCTCTTTCCTGGGAACGACCTAGTTGTTAAATATTCTGAGTTATAATACTAATGATGAATGTTATTAAAAATCAAATTTGAGTTCAAAGTTGAATTTGGAGACACGGACGTGATATTTGAGTCCGGAACGATGAAATTAGTAGAAATAGACTATAAGCACAAAATTTACCGGGGTCGACTTTTTGGTCAAAAAAGTCAACAGTTGACTTTTTTTGGAAAAAGTCAAACTTTGAAATTTCAAAAATGAAATTTTTGAGAAAAATAGTTCCATTGTGTTGGGATTGTTAGTGTTAGTGGAAATCGACATTTATTTCGATAATAATTGATGTCTGGAGGTTATATTGACCAATCGGGTAATTAATCGAATAAATGTGCAATTAATTGCTATTAATTCACATGATTATAACTATTTGTTCACATGTGTGTACTATTGATTCACATTCATGTACTATTAGGAGAGGTGGTACAAGATTGATAATAATTGCATGACTAAGTTAAAAATGGAGGTATAGATGGAGGTACTATACTGTAATTCGTATTTTCACATGATTATAACTATTGATTTATAGGATTGAACTATTGATTCACATTATTTACTATTAGGGGAGGTGGTGCAAGTTTGATAATACTTGCAGGACTAAATTAAAAATGAAAGAAAAGTTGAAGGTATTATACTGTAATATTTGAGACCCAAAACGATGCGATTATCGAAACTATATTTTTCTATAAATAGAAGCTCATTCTTCCTTCATTTCTCACCAATTCACTAAAGCTATAGAAAGCAATTATTATAGACAGAAATTATTGAGAGAAAGAAGAAGAGAAATCTGCTACCTCACTATTCCAGTATCCAGTTTTCTTCTAAGGTAAGGGGTATTATTTCTTTCGTATTCATGAAGAGAGCTATTGTTATTCCATTCCTTATTATTATGTTGGAATAACTTTTATCATACATGAAAAGTCTTGCATACATGGTTAAATTCTTCTATTATTCCATTCTTTATTATTCTATTGGAATATCCTCATGCATGCGGATTCTGCGTGACTGGTTTACATTCTTTATTATTATGTTGGAATATCCTTTTTTTTGTGCGGATTCTGGCGTGACACAGTTCCATTCTTTATTATTCTGTTGGAATAACCTATCTGTACGGTTTATCGCATGCCTGGTGAATTCTGTTGTTATTTCATTCTTTATTACTCCCTCCGTCCCATAGTTATAGGCTGATTTTCCATTTTGAGATGTCCCAATATATAGGCTACTTACTATTTATAAAATTTAGTTGGTTCATTATTTTACTTTTATGCCCTTATAATAAATATTCAACCATTACACTTTTTTTTTGAAGAAACGACTTTCAATGTCATTATTTTTATCACCACATTTAATGTTGTTGTATTCTCAATAAAAGAATTCAACTTTTTAGACTTAGTTTAACATATTTTGTGTATAAAAGGCAATTGTACCAACAATCAATGAAGTTAAGAGTTTCAATGTGATAAGTAAGGAGTAATTAATTTATTCATTAATTCTACATTAAGAGGTATATGTGGAAAATTTCTGTTAAAAATTAACTTAAACTAATTTTCTTAAACTATGTGCTAAAAAGAAATCACTTTATAACTATGGGGACGGAGGAGTATTACATTGGAATATCCTACTGCAATGCGATTCTGCGTGACTGGTTCCATTCTTTATTATTACATTGGAATAACACATGCATGCGTTCTATCGCATGCATGGTGAATTCTTACATTATTCCATTCTTTATTATTACATTGGAATAACTTTTGTACATGTGATTCTACCGAATGCATGGTGAATGATCCTTTGTATTCATTCCTTATTAAATTATAGAAATGATCTGTCTACGTGGATTACTGCATGGCGGGTGAAAATCCATTTACACTTTCGTAATTTTTCTGACCCTAAAAAATTCTAGAAAAATTTAAAATGATAATTTGATGAGTTTTCTATATTGTGTCCAAAGATGGCGATTTTTGGATGTATAGATTAAGAGTTATGGATTTAATGGGAAAAGACTATTTTAAAAGTAAACCCTTATAACTCCATGTGGTTAACTCCAAAATTGGTGAAATTTTTATTGGGAGTACATGTATATAACAGGAGTATACCCTATAAATTTTGGAATTTTTGGACAAAAGTACAATTTATGATAAATGTCTAAATATTCGGCAGTTTTGGCCATATGAAAAATAGTAAATGAATTTTAAAAATTCCTAGAAAAATATATGTTCAATATGGGACCATATTCTGCTAAATCCCAGAAAAGAAATATTTTTGGGACTGATTTGGTATTTTTCATGAAAATAAACTAGTTATGAGTAAATGAATTAAATATATTATGTGAAGTAACAAAATTGGAAAATAGGATTTTATGGCTTGGGAATCCTATATAGGGTATATGCAGATTTTTGATGAGGGATTTGATCATTGGTGATGAAATCTTATGAGTATGGCATTTTTGAATGATTAAATGCATCATTTGGTAAAGTGTAAACGATTGAAATAAATTGTTTATAAGTTTAAGAAGTGATTAAAATATTGTTATAATATTAATAATATTAGATTATGAGTTTATTAAGTGATTGATAATATTTGGATAAATTTAAAGTCTTTAATATTTATCCTTATTTTCGTTGATTAATCTTTGTCATTGTCATCATCCTCATGCTTATATTGTGATGAAAGTCATCTTTAGCTTACGTGCAAAGATGGATATTTGATTATTGATTTTACAATTGTATATATCTTTGGCTTACGTAAAGATGGATTATTGATTATTGGTTTCTGTTTGTATATCTTTGGCTTACGTCTGCAAAGTTGGGCTTGTTGATTATTGGTTTTACAATTGTATATCTTTGGCTAACGTGCAAAGATGAACTATTGATTGATGAGTATCTTTGGCTTATGTGCATAGATGAACTGTTTATTGGTATGATTATGATCAGGGATCATTCGGTATAATCATGACCCGTAATGTTATAAATAATGTGGTAAAAGTCCTCATTGGCCCATAGTGTATTGATGGACAGTTATTAGTATGATTATAACCAGGGATTATTCGGTATAATCATGACCATTGATAATTACATGAATATCCTTGGCCGTAGTGAAGGGATGATTCGATGATGTGGATTATTTATTAAAATTTGAGTCTCGGCGATAAAATATTGATTATACACTTTTAATTAAGTAAAGATAGTAGATATCATGCTCTACTTGACTCTTCTAAAATACTGATTTGTATGCCTTTGGCTGTAGTGCAAAAGAATAAATTGTTAATGAATATCTTTGGTAGTAGTGAAAAGATGAATTTATTAGTATGATTATGAAAGCGGGAATTGTGTTTTGGTATAACCATGATTTTTGATGTTTGGTGAAGATAGGTGATGAAAATTATCTTAGATCACAGGTGAAGAGAATTTAGAATCACAATTATGATTATGAGTTATTCATATTATTGTGGACATGAATTGTTGATTGATGTTACGAGGATAAAACATTATTGGTGGACTTTTAACATGGAGAAGATAATGAGACACGATGGTCTATTTGACTCTTCTAATGGATTGCTTTCGTTCACTTTGTAACTATGGTTGAAAAGTTTTATCATCTACCGTATGTTCTAAATCTACGATTTATTACTTGATAAAGGCTATTGATGATGTAAATTATCTTTAGTCATGATATTCTCTCTTTGGGCTAGTTGTGCTCACCCTTTTTGCTTCACAATTCCTTTCATGTAATAAGAGTGTAGCCGGAGTTGAGCGAGGAGTAATGTGAGAGAATAGAGCGGTGGTCTATAGTCATGTTGAGGTTCTCCTAAATAGTATGAAAATAATTTTATTGAGAACTTTAGATAAGTGTGTCATATTGTATCGTCATTTGATATTTAATTTTGGTGAACCGAATAGGGTGAGGTGAACCCAACTTTGGAAGGGTGTTTTGCCACTATCATACAAGATGTCTAATGACATACAACCTCGTGTTATCATAAAAGACGGGTTGTGCACATCCACTTCTTGAGAGTATATCTACGAAACCACTACACATAAGACCCTAAATTTTTTTATAAATAAAATTAAATTTCCTCTATTTATTATCATGAAATAATAAGGAGTTAATTTGATGTAATACTTTGGTTATGGGTGAAATGTGCAAATTTTAGAAAATAAGCAAGTGGTTGTAAAATATTTATTTTTGTCGGAGAATATTCTTTTGGTCGTGGAATATTCTTTTGTCGGGGAATATTTGTACGACGGCGCAGCCATTCGTGGGGCTCATAACAGAATAACTGTCGGATGAAGAAAACGACAAAGTTTGAGTTTTTATAAATAACGGCGTAATTGTTACCATTAACAACATCATGTTGGGTTACACGTGGTTAAAATCTGATGTCTGGCGTGGTGCACGATAGCACCGCGGTATTACCGCGCAGTATTGTTGAATTATTGATTAAATGCGTAAGAAGACACTACTCAATAATTATTACGATGAATTCTTTATTCAATAATTTATTTTATTGATTCAATAATTGTTGCGTTGATAGTTTATATTATTGTTGTTTGATACTTGTCATTTGCCTGATATTTCCCATTATCGGATCGATAATTCATATTATTTGAATAATATTATTAGATAGCATTATTGGCAATGTCTAAAAGTTACATCGAGGAGAGGTTTGGTCACCTAATTGCTTGCCCGATGAGGAGAAATCCTTATTGGAAAGCCCCTCTTTCTGAGGAGCGGCTGGTTGTCATAATTGTGATTCTGTAATATTATTTGCGAATAATTAATTATTGATTTATATGATAAGGAAATATTTATTTGATGTGGATATAAATGATGGATTTATTTATGTGGTTATAAATGAAGGAATTAATGGTGAGGTGTTTTATCAGTATTTTGTCGGATTAGAGGTATTAAAAACTCAAATCGGTGTTCTTAAAGCTTTATTTCGTGAGTTGTAATTTTAATCCAACCGTTGGATCGTTATAATTTTTGGATATATTATACATATATGAGTTGAGTATATGTCCACAAATTTTGAACCGTTAAAAATTAACGCATGATTTGTTATGAATTTTAAAAGGTGTTGAAACGGTGTTGAAAATCGTCCGTTTGTGGATTTCGGATATTTTCTGTTTGGAATTTTGAAAAACTCAAAGCTACAAAGTTGTAGAGAATTCGATTTCGTGTGAAATGGACATAAAAATCGTATTTTTCTGATAAACGAGCTATTTTCTATGAATTACTGAAGTTTTGGAAAATAAAATAATTTTTATTAAATTATGGGTGGGACCCACTGTTTGGTTGGTGTTGAATACATGTGCTGGAATTAAAATTCAATGGTGGAGGGCTGAACTAGTCTTGGCATGCGTAGGAAGAAATTTTGAAATAATATTATTTTATTATTTTAGTCTCACTATAAATGTTACAGCCTTTTCCTATAAATAGGCGCTTAGGTTAGAATTGAAAATCACACCGAAATAAGTTTTCTTTCTCTCTAGATTATCGGCGTATTTTTTGAGTATTTGGATACTTTGAGAGTTGCTTTATTAAGTTTAAGTTTCCTTCGACTTTCTATCGATATTCCGTCGGAAATCTGATTATTTTGAGGTAAGGGATGTTATTTTCTTCTTAAATGATATGATTTTCTTTAATATCATTATGCCGAAATATTGGTGAAATTTTTTAATTAAATTTGGAACTTTTTGTGTCGGAATTACTATTTACGTATACAGCACTATTTACGAATACGACACTATTCACCGAAAAATAAAAATTTTCCTTTTTGTCCAAGATGTCTATTTTGGCTACTATCTTTGATTATATCCATGTTTTGATCGTTATTTTTTAATTCTGCTTCACAATTGGTTATCATGAAGTATTATTGATCTTGGATAAATTGTTATACGAATCCCTAATATTTGTCCTTCTGTCTCACTGGATTCGTTTTCTTTAAAATATTTTTCATCATCCTCGGTCTTAAATGATGATATTCTTGAATATCTTTGGCACAGTAGTGCAAAGATGAATGATTAATCGATGAATATCTTTGGCCCGTAGTGCAAAGATGAACAGGTGTTGAGATGAACATGACCAACTGGTGATACAAATGAATATCTTTGGCCTGTAGTGCAAAGATGAATATTTGATTAAAGATGTATATTGATGGTTGTTAAAGGGATAAAATATTGATGATGGACTTTTAAATCTTAGAAGATATTAGAACTCATTCTCTACGTGACTCTCCTAATGGATTGCTGTTTCTGCTGCATTTGTTGATCTAAAACTTGTTTTCTATTATATTTTATCAGATTTTTCCCTGTTGAAGACTAATGATAATTTGTTGTATATTATCTTAGTCATAATATTCTTTACTGGGCTAGTTGGGCTCACCCTTTTCCTTTTTGTTCCATTTTTCTTCTCAGGAGGTGAGAACATAGCAGGATCGAGTCGGGGTATGGAGTGATGGTTCTAGAAAGATGTTTTAGCAGTCCTTACTATTTTTGTAAAATAGTGTATTAATAATTGTAATGAGGACTTATTTGAGTGTTGATATTGTCTAGAAGACAATATTTGTATTTAAACTCACAGTTTGTGTTGTCGTATTTTGCACGACAATTTTATTATTGAAGTTGTAGTTTGATTTCTGTACCATGTATTTGGCGACTTAGAATGGGTGTTGTATACCTATTTTGGGGGCGTCACACTACCTATATAATCTTGGAGTTTATTTGAAATATAATTCTCACTTGGAGACAACGGAGATAATTATATGTCAAGAGAAGACTCACCATTGGAAAGAAGATGATAACAATCTTCTTGTTTTTCTTTGGGGACTATTGGGTCAACCTAGGATAATTCTGTGGACATATGATATCTATCATAACCTAGATGCATGGCCTCCCATGTACGAAGGTTTCCTTGAGCACTTCGCAAAGATTTTAATTTCTAAAACAGTTATTGACTGTAATTTTATGTAAGGTACCATTGTAAAGTTGTGATCAAGGCACCATGAGAGTTACATACATTTGTATTAAAACTCACAGTTTAATTGTGGTCGTATTCTGCACGACAGTTCAACAGTTGTATAAATGAAGTTTGTATTTGATTTTTATAGTATGATATCTAGCGACTCAGAATGGGTCGTGTGGACCTATTTTGGGGGCGTCACAATAGTAGTCCTCACTATTCTATAAAATAGTGTGACAATAAATGTAATGAGGACTCTAATTGAGAGTGGATATTGTCTGGAAGACAATATTCCTGTTTAAACTCTCAGCTATGTTTTGTTGTATATTACACGACGTTTGTATAATTAAGTTTGTATTTGTATTATGTACCATGTATTTGGCGACTCAAGATGGGTGATGTAAACCTGTTTTGGGGGTGTCATAGTTGGTATCAGAGCTTAGGGATATGATCCCTGGCTGAGATGTGAGAAAGAACTAGGAGGGGAGAGACGGGGAATTCCTTCGCTAGTATGACCTACCTAAGTTTATTTGGTATTTAATTGGTCAGTCAGAGTATAGGGATAATATGTGACATGTCAATTAACCCTTGTTTTGTGGCAGTATTTGAGAATGGCAGCTGAAAATGTTAACAATGGAGTGAATGAGATCGTGGAAACACCTCTAATCACCAACCAGGATAATGTGATATCAGGCGAAGAAGGAATTAAAGATATCCATGTAGTGAGTGAAGAATTGATAGTTGCACCCGAGATAGTCGCAAAGGTAGTAGCTGAGAGTGAGGAAGAAGAGGAAGAAGAGGAACCTGAGGAGAATTTATTAGAAGAATTTTATGATCGAAATTTAGAATTGAAAAATCGTGTTCATGAGTTAGAAGAGTAGGCTGAAGAACGGCAGGCGATCATGGAGCAAAAGGATGTAACAATTCAAGCTTGTGTTACCCGATATGTGATGCTTGAATAAAAGCACTCTTTGGCAGAGTATAAGATGATAAAGCTGGAATCTGAGCTGAAAGAAGAAACAACTGAACAAGTGAGAATGAGTGATGCATGGGTAAAAGCCGCACGACGCGTTGATATTGTGGAAAGAGATGTTCGATCTAAGAAGGCTAAAATAGATGATATGTATTTCTCTTTTTGGACAGCAATTGAGAGAACCCAACATCGAGTTTTGAATTACCCTGTACATTGCGGTCAACCTCAATTTGATATGGATTGAAGATTAATGATTCAGATCATGAAATAAGAGTTCGATGAAGCAGTTGAGGGTGGAATATGCCCTATAGAAAAGTCAATTTCAACGGTAGTGATGACACCAAAAGCTGCCCCAGACAAGTCAAAGCCGGGTAGTTCAAGGGAGGTTGTCATGACTTCCCAACAAGTGAGGAACCCAAATGAAGTTATCACGGGTTAGTTAATTATAAATTATTGTGAAGTCTATACCTTATTCGATACCAGTTCTACCCACTCTTTTATTTTTCCTACTTGCACTCAATGTTTAAATTTGACTCTGGAGAAATTAGACTTTGATTTATCTGTTGAAACTTTGTTGGGAGAAACCTTCGTTACCTCCTCTATTTATAAATCTTGTTTGATTCAAATCGACACTTTTACGTTACCTGTCGATCTTATCTCTTTGAAAATACTTGCCTTTGATGTGATTTTAGGAATCGATTGGTTAACTACTCATCATACTTTTCGTAAGGTTGTTAGCTTTTATATTCCTAACCAACCTGTTATGTGAATTCAAGCAACCAAACCACTAAAGTCAATCATTGTCATATCAAGCCATAAGACTCGAACCTTTTGCTGGTGACTTCTAAGTCTTGGAATACACCAAAGCCAGAATATCCGTAGGGGACGTCGTGAATAATGGTGGCAAGTTAATAGATATCAATGTGACATATTATCCAAGTCTTGGGATGAGAGTCACAGTTTTTTTTTCTATCGTTAAATAAATTTTCTGACATATTCCTGAAGACTTCCTGGCCTACCTAGAGCATAAAATCGAATTTTGTATCGACCTTGAATCTGGTACAAAACCCATTTCCAAAGCGCCATATCGAATGGCTCCTATTGAACTTCAGGAGTTAAAAACCCAACTACAGGAATTGTTAGACATCGGTTTCATTTGTCCTAGTACGTCTCCTTGGGGTGCTCCTATTCTATTCATGAAGAAGAAAGATGGAAGTATGAGATTTTGTATTGATTATCGAGAGTTGAATCATGTCACCATCAAAAATAGGTACTCGTTGCCTCGCATTGATGACTTGTTTGACTAGTTGCAAGGAGCCAAATTCTTTTCAAAGATTGATCTTCGTTCTGGATATCATCAGTTGAAGATTAAAACTGATGACATTCCAAAGACTGCTTTCAGAACTCGGTACGGGCATTATGAATTCTTAGTCATGTCTTTTGGATTGATTAATGCTCCTGCTGCCTTCATGGACATGATGAACCGAGTATTCAAGGAATATTTGGATTACTTAATGGTCGTCTTTATTGATGACATCCTCATATACTCCAAAACCCGTGAAGACTATGAGCAACACTTGAGGCTGATACTCCAAAAGCTTCGTGAAAACAAGCTATATGCCAAGTTGAAGAAATGTGAGTTCTGGCTTGAGGAAGTTGCATTCCTTGGGCACGTGATATCAAATCATGGAATATCTATTGACCCGGCAAAGATTGAAGCAATTCAAAGTTGGGAGCAACCTAAATCGATTCATCAAGAAATGCGTAGCTTTCTCGGCTTAAGTTTGGTTATTATCGAGATTAAGTAGAAGAGTTTTCTCAAATTGCTACTCCATTAACTCAGCTGACTCAAAAAGATACAAATTTCGGTTGGAGAAAAGAATGTAAAAAGAGTTTTCAAGAACTCAAGAGGAGACTTATTTCAGCACCTATTCTGACAATACCATCTTGCTCGGAGGGATTTGTCATCTATAGTGATGCTTCAGGCAAAGGGTTAGGATGTGTTCTCATGCAACATGGGAAAGTCACAGCCTATGCCTCGCGACAACTCAAAGAATATGAGAGGAATTATCCTACTCATGATCTAGACTTGGCAGCAATCGTTTTTGCGCTTAAGATTTGGAGGCATCTGTATGGAGAGAAGATGGAGATCTATACGGATCATAAAAGCCTCAAATATTTCTTCACTCAAAAGGAACTCAACATGCGACAACGACGATGGCTTGAGTTGTTGAAAGATTATGATCATACCATCCAATACCATCCTGAAAAAGCGAATGTAGTAGCTGACGCATTGAGTAGAAGATCATATGCGGGTACGAGTGCAATATTGTCAACGCAAAGGCCCATTGTGTATGACTTGGAAAGGATGGAAATAGAGTTAAAGACTCCAGGGACCCATGTGATGATGGAAAATATACGAGTGGAACCGACTTTAATCGATAAAGTTAAAAGCGCTTTCGAAGCTACGCACAGGAGGTGATGCGTTATGAGGAATAAAGTGCAAGAAGGTGCTATTTCAGAAGCAAGAATCGATGAAGAAGGAATACTTCGAGTCAACTCCAGACTTTGTGTTCCTAATGATTCTGACTTGAAGTATAAAATCATGATGGAGGCGCACAACACACCGTTTGCAATCCATCCTGGGAGTACCTAAATGTATCGTGATCTTTGACATACATTTTGGTGGAGAAATATGAAGAGAAGGATAACGGAGTTTATCTCAAGGTGTCTAACTTGTCAACGAGTCAAGGCGGAGCATCAAGTGCCAAAAGGTCCATTGGAACCACTTGAAATTCTAGAATGGAAGTGGGAGCACATTACCATGGATTTCATTACTGGTTTTCCCAAGGTTTCTCAAGGCATAGATGCGATTTGGGTCATTATTGATAGACTGACCAAGTCTGTTCATTTCTTACCGATACGAGAAACTTTTGCACTTGAACATCTTACTAGTATGTACATAAGAGAGATCTTAAGATTGCATGGTTTGCCAATATCCATAGTTTCTGATCGAGACCCAAGATTCACTTCAAGATTTTGGGTTAGTTTGCAAAAAGCTATGGGCACGAATTTACGATTTAGTTCAGCATATCATCCTCAAACGGATGGGCAGTCGGAAAAGACTATTCAAACTCTTGAAGATTTATTAAGACTCTGTGTCATTGACTTCAAGGGAAGTTGGGACAAGTTATTACCATTGGTGGAGTTTTCCTACAATAATAGTTATCAAGCAAGTATTGGCATGGCTCCATTTGAGGCGTTGTATGGAAGAAAGTGTCATTCTCTAGTATGCTGGGATGAGGTGGGTGAAGCAACGTTGTTGGGACCAGAGTTGGTACATATGACTATGGAAAAGATTCAAACGATCCGACAATGTATAAAAACCTCACAAGATCGACAAAAGAGTTATGCTGATCTTCATCGAAAAGACGTGGAATTCAATATTGGACATCATGTGTTGTTATGTGTTGCTCCATGGAAAGGAGTTACGAGATTTGGAAAGAGATGAAAACTCAATCCTCGGTTTATTGGCCCATTTATAATTTTCGAATGAGTAGGAACTGTGGCCTATAGACTCGCCTTACCGCCAAGTATGTCTCGTGTTCATAACATTTTCCACATATCTATGTTACGTAAATATGTGAAAGACCTGAACCACATTATTGAATTAGAACCAGACAAGATAGAGGAAGAATTAACGTATGAAGAATTACCTGTTAAAATCTTGGATAAGAAGGATCATATTCTACACTCCAAGGTTATACCTCAAGTCAAAGTTTTGTGGAGAAATCACGATGTGGAAGAAATGACCTGGGAGTTAGAATCTGAGATGAAGTCAAAATATCCTCACCTCTTCGATATACCAGGTACATACCCTAATTTCGAGGACAAAATTTCATAAGAATGGGAGGTAGTAAGACCCCAACTTTTATGAATAAAGATTAATTTCTCTCGAAATATATTTTAGAATATTATGGTGTTGATATAATATAATGTTATAGTTGTGGCTAATATTTACACATTTTGCAAAGTAAGCAAGTGGTTATATAATATTCGATTGGTCGGGGAATATTCATTTTAACAGGGAATATTCGTACAACGGCACAATCATTGGTGGACCCCACGACAGAAGTATTGTCGTAGTTAGAAAATGACATAATTATCTTTTGACAGCAGCTCAGGATAGATAGAAGAAATACGCCGATTCACACCGTAATAATGTTGAGTTCAAACCGGGTAGTTATGTGTTTTTAAAGGTCTCTCCCTAGAAGGGAAAGATTAGATTCGGAAAGAAAGGGAAATTAAGCCCAAGATTCATTGGACCCTTTGAAGTTCTACGAAGGGTCGGAGAAGTTGCTTATGAGGTAGCCTTACCTCCAGCTCTAGAGAATGTCCACAACGTTTTCCATGTCTCAGTCCTACGACCCTACAAACCCGATTACAAGCACATGATTGAATATGAACCCCTACATTTTGACAAAGACTTATCTTACGAAGAAATTCTGTTCGGTTATTAAAATCGAAAAGAGCAAGTTTTAAGAAATAAAGTAATACCTTTTGTTAAGGTAATTTGGAGGAACCACAATGCTGAAGAAGCAACGTGGGAACTTGAAGAGAATATGATGAAGAATTATCCTCATTTATTTACTTAGATTATTATAAGCGATTCTAGGGACAGAATCTTTGTAAAGGGGGGGGGGGAGAATGTAACGGGACGAATTGTTTAAGTTGTGATTACGAGGATGTAAATCCTTTTATCGTGAGGAAAGATGTGACAACCGAGATTTTATAATTTAATTTTAATATTTATTGGATTGAATAAATATTTTTTTTGATGAATTAATTATTAGATTAAATAATTAATTGATGAAATTGTGGTAGATTAATTTAATTATATGTGTTATATTTATTAAATTAATGTGGAGAATTTTTTATTATTCAAAGTATGTAATTATGTGAGCTTATTGTAATATAAGAAAATTTTAATAAGCCTAATAGTATTTTAATTAATTTAATAATTAATTAGAGATTTAATAATTTGACATTATTAATAAATGAGAAATTTGATTATGTGACTATGTGAATTTATAAGAAATTATTATATGTTATTTAATTAAATTAAATAAGATATTGGATTTATTTTTTAAAGGAGTGTGACATTATTTAAACTATATTATAAATGTTTAATTAAATTAATTGGATATAAGCCTTTAAGGCTAGCCAAACGAGGCCTTAAGAGGAGTTGGGGGCAGTTAAACCACGTGTGGAGTAACCGACCTCAACTCTGCTGCATATAAAAAGTCGATTGCTTTGTTTTACGTACTTTGCTATTAAGTGTTCAAACTGAGAGTCAGAGAAATTAGAGAGAGTTCAAAGAGAATTCAGAGGAATTGTGGGAGAAAACTCAGTGATTGAAGTAGTATCTGAAAAAGGGATTGTTATCTTTACTCACTCTACGCTCTGGGTAATTCTCTCCAACCCAATTCTCATTTTCTTTTACGTCATTAAGCTTTCATGAAATGGTTTCCAATCTCTTTGTTAAATCTCTGTAAATGGGAAATTGTGTTGTTATATGGATATATGTAATAATATGATTAACATAACATGTTTTATTATATATTATATAGGTTTTCATATCATCAGTTTCATAATATTAACGTATGTTATGGCTTCAAAAGTTACAGAGTATAGAATATGGCCATATGGCCCTTATACGTGATTTTCATATGTCAAACATAAATTATTTTGTAAAATTTCCACTTGTATATAATTATGCATGCTAGAATGAAGAAAACAAAATTTGAATGGATGGATTTGGTGTTATAACGAATCCGTAGTGTTAAAATTTTATGTTTTGTTCAAAACCTTCAAGAACACCAAGAACAGTAAAATTTGCATGTTTTAATTCTGTAATTATGTGTTTTAATTGGTTAAAATCACTCTATAAATGTTGGGTAATGATTATATACAAATTCTAACGTGTGGGTATGTTTAATCTGGTGAATTCAATGAACACGTGATGTTAAATTCGCCTGTTTCTGTGTTCTTCGCGAACTGGAAATTCAGAAACTGGAGTTTCGCACCGCGGCGCCAACTCCAGGCCTAAGACTCGTCTTGTGCCTTGCAATGCCAGATACCCAAGTCAAGAATGCTTACTGCCGCCATGAATTGAAGACTAATATAACAGTGGCGCCGTAGCACCACTTAGCAGAATGGTCTAGAAATGAGTTTTTAAAATGTTTAAGTCTAGCAATGTGTTGGTAACTTAACCTAATGAACATGAAAACATGTTAGACATTTAATGAGGTGTTAAAATAAATTCTTAGCATGTCAACAATACATGTACGTGTGAATTGAATGATTGAATGCATTGTTAGCTTATTATTCATGAAGTGTTAATGGTGACAATGAGTGTAATAATTTGACTAAGTATGGTCATGAATTTAAGTTAGACAAAAAGATTGAACTTGTGATGACTAGTACGTTATAATTGACTGGTATTGTGAACGTAAATGGTATGTAGGATTAAATCAAGGAACATGTATAAATTAACGTGTAATCTACGCACGAGGCAAGTTTCCTAACCCTACTCGTTATCTTTATATGAGCTTATAAGTTGACTCTTTACATCGAGCAAACTCTCGTTATTATTGATCAAGTCCATTTTATTATATTAAAATGTATTAATCTTTCAAAGTATGATTCTGTTATACAATAATTATTTTATTGTATACCTTTTGAGATTAACTATTCAATTTTAAATTATCGATTCTTCGTTGAACTTTGTTAGACTAGTGAACCCTTAATGATTCGACTAGTCCATAGTTGATGAGCGTTCTAAATTTCAGAACCCTTGATGAATTATCTAAACCAAACTTCCTTTGGTGCGAACTCTAATGTCAAACTGAGATGAACAACCCCGGTATAGGGGATTACTTATCGTTAGTGTTAAGATATTGTGCACGTGATGGTACTAAGGGTGATCCCCTAAATGCGAGAAGAAGAGTCCATAGTCTTATGACTGTTAAAGGTTTCAAGTATAAACACTTGACAACCTAGGACATAGTTCAAGGTCTTATGACCCTCAGAAGTTCTTTTGTCTCTTGCTAATCATTATTGATTCAAAAGCTGAGTTTCCTATTTCAGAAGTCTTTGATTTATTCGCATGTTATTATTCATTTGTTATATTGTTATACTTGTGGGAAATCGTGCTCACTCTTGCGTAATAATAATATTGCAGTTAAGAACGAAAGATCTGACGAGCCTTCCACTAGTAAAGGCAAGGGCAAGGTTAACAAATGAGGAAGATTTGTTGTTCTTATGTATTTATTTTCAGACTTGATGTTATTAAGACTTATTATTTGTTTATGATTCCGCACAGATGTTTAAGGTTGGAGCAACCTGGGATTTTATTATTATGCAGTTGATGTAACCCCATAAGGGGAGATTTATTTATTATTTCTATCTACTGCATGGTTTGCATTTATTTATGGGTAGATAGATAGATAATATTTGTAGAGTGAACACCAAATCCTGTGGAAATGGAAGTACCGGATTTGGGGGTGTCACAGTTTGTGCGGTCTATCGCATGCCTGGTGAATTCTGTTGGTATTCCATTCTTTATTATTACATTGGAATATCACATGCATGCGGATTACGCATGACACAGTTCCATTCTTTATTATTACATTGGAATATCACATGCGTATGGTTTACGATAACTTTGGTTCCATTCTTTATTATTACATTGGAAAAACTCATTTTGTCTTGGATTACGCATGCGCTGGTGAATTCTTCTTACATTATTCTATTCTTTATTATTACATTGGAATAACTTGTCTATGTGGATTCTTGCATGCATGGTGAATGATCCTTCGTATTCATTTCTTATTAAATTGTGGAAATGATGCATCTGCGTGGATTGCCGCATGGCGCGAAAATCCATTCTGAGCTTTCATAAATTCTATTATACTCAGTTGGTTAAAGTTTTGGCTTCTATACTCCATGAAATTAGTAGAATATCCTGGATATTTGCGCTTCATCCAGTATCTTTTCATGAAAATATTCTTCTGAGCATTCTTGAATTTTACTCCACAAAGAAGTATCATGTTGACAATTTGGACGTTATTGGTTTCTGGATAAACTAAAATTTTAAATCTTTAAAATTTATCCTTGAACTTGTTTTATTGAATTATTATGTCATTGCCATCATCTTCATGCTTATATTGTGATGAAAGTCATCTTTGGCTTATGTGTATAGATGGACTTGGTATGATTATGACTAGGGATTATTCGGTATAATCATGACCTGTAATGTTATAAATGATGTGGTAAAAGTCCTCAGTGGCCTGTAGTGCATTGATGGATAGTTTTTGGTATGATTATGACCAGGGATTATTCGGTATAGTCATGACCATTGATGATTTAGAGAATATCCTTGGCCCGTAGTGCAAGGATGACTCGATGATGTGGTTTATTTATTAAGTTGAGTCTCAGCGATAAAAATTGATGAAAACATTTTAAATCATAGAAGATAGTAGATATCATGCTCTACTTGACTCTTCTAATGGATTGCTTATTCTGCTGCAGTTAAACTTGATGTCTATTATATTTTATTAGTTTAACATTGTTAAAGACTAATGATAATTTATTCTGCATTATCTTAGTCATAATATTTCTTCCTGGGCTAGTTGATCTCACCCTTTTGCTTTCATTGTTTTCTTCAGGAAATGAGAACGTAGCCGGGACTAGTCAAGGAACGGAGTGATGGTCCGAGATGGTGTTATAGTAGTCCTCACTATTCTATAAAATAGTGTGACAATAAATGTAATGAGGACTCTATTTGAGAGTGGATATTGTCTAGAAGGTAATATTCTTGTTTAAACTCTCAGCTATGTTTTGTCTTATATCACACGACCTTTGTATAATTAAGTTTATATTTGTATTTTGTACCATGTATTTAGCGACTCAAGATGGGTGATGTAAACCTGTTTTGGGGGCGTCACAGTAATCTTTTCGTTTTACTTTGGGGTCTATTGTTGGGTAAAATTTAGTTACGCACAACACGCAAGTATACGTGGTCAACAAGTAATACAGTGAAAGTAGAGTATCGTTCCCACGAGGAATTATTAATACAAATTACCAAATACGAACTCTTAACCAAACTAATTTTATTTAAACAAATAATTTAATATTATGAATTAAATTATTTAATTAAACTAATTCTAATTACCACTAATTACAAATCAGATTATGCAGATTTAAGATCACAACTTTACTTATTGCTTCATTTAAGTTTACACACTTCTCATCAATTATTTTCTATCCTGAATTGTTAATCAAGAACATTAAAGCAGATAAAACCACCTCTCGATGCATAATACTCATACTTACTTAAATCCACAGATGATAGAATTAAGCAAGACACCCTAATTAACTAATCCACTATATCTCTATGTGAATTTAAATTAAAAAGGATTTAAAGCACAAGTTCTCTATAAGATTACATATGGTGTAAAGGCATATCTCTATCCTAAACACGAATCATGAATTCCATCTATGCAGAAATAACAAACACATGCTATCATGATCAGATCTAAATCTATACTCCATCTCTCGAGTTCATATAGATTATCACGGTAATTGTTAGCTAGGAAATTAAGCAATTAAGTTCAAATCACAATAGACAATCCTCATAATAGAACATAATAATTGATAGTGAAGCATATTAAAATAAACTACACAATAAGATCCATTGTAATCTCAAACAAATAATTAGTTCATTGAATTAAAATTATGAATCCACACTTGAATAAACATTAAAAGACAAAGATAAAAGAAGATAAGAAGATAGAATCTATTATCTGTAGATTTGATGCTCTCTCCTTGCTCCTACTTTGAATCTTCAATGGTCTCCAAGTTGCTTCAATATCCAAATCTAATAAGAACTAGGGTTTTTTCCAATCTACTTTAATCTAATCTAATGGAATTCTTCCTCAAAAACTCCCCCTAATCCTTGTAAATCTCCTCCTTTTATAAGCCTCCTTATCTGTCTTTAAGTCATCTTGGAAGTCCTTGAATCAAACAACTCAAATCAATCTTTCTTGAACTCAAATTCTAGTTAAAATTGCCTTTTCTGCGTGTACCCAAGCCCCGACTTGGGTATTGCCTTGTAAATAGCAAGCCCTGGCTTGCTATGCTTCTGATTTTGAACTCAGGACCCCAAGCCTCAGCTTGGGTGCAAGCTGCTAGTTATTTTTTCTGCTGCAGTGTCCTCTGGTAAAATGGCCATAACTTTTGATCCGGGATGAGTTACAGAGCATGCCACCTATCAAATCGAAGATATCGACAAGCTCTATAACTTTCATTCTTTGCGTTTTGAGAAATAACGAACAGATAAAGGTTGAAATTGGACTAGAAGTGGTTCCTATGCAAATGACCACCCAAAACAGCGAAATTCAACGTCCGTTGGTACAAATGTCATAACTCTTGCATCCGAACTCCGATTGGAATGATTTAAGATGTTCCAGAAAGCTAAGAAGAAGCTCTACAATATAGTCCAAGTTCCAAGCCAAGAACATGAAATGAACATGAAAGCCCAAATGATGTCCGGATTGTTTTTCTTTGCGTTTTCCTACTAATTCTTTGCGATTTCCTTGCTTTTCCTTACCAATAGTCACTCACACCGCTCCCAAACATATAACCTACCAAATGAACACAAAATACATGAAAAGTAACTAAGACACATGAATATAAGCAACTAATTCAAGTAAAAGATACCGGATAAGTAGGTATAAAACCTACTTATCAAATACCCCCAAACTTAAACCTTTGCTTGTCCTCAAGCAGAAACAAAACAAAAATACAATGGAATGTAACTAATCTACATGCCTACAAATCCAACAATATTGATAAACACAAGTCTATTCAATCGACCTCAGTGAAATGAAATAAACATGACAATACTTCATATCAAAACCAATCAACAATTTCCTAGTCAATCATCAAATCTTAAACTGTTATTACTGGTATAGTGCGTGTGTGCTCAACATCCATGCTAACTGATATAATGCTAAATATAACACATAATAGATCTCTTTAAAGGCATCATACAGTGTAAACTTATAAATTCATGAACAAGCTAGATCAAACTAAAGTCAAACTTCCACCAAATTTAAGAGTCCAATCCAAGATACTTATGTTTTACTTTGCATTACGGGGGCTTTTTGCTCTTTTCCCGTTTTATTAATTTTTTTTCAACCATGACTGTGCAATGTCTCATTCCATTAGGCTAACTGTGCTACCCCTTAGCAAGCTTTCGACCAACGACTCCCAGACCATATAAGACCTTAGGGCGCTAGGTGTAAAGACAATCCCCTCGGGCGTACTTGCTCAAGTAACAAAGGCCCAGAAACAAGACTAGCCATGATATTTTTTTTCATCATTTTTTATTATTTTTTTTTCTTTTTTTCTTTTTTTTAAGCTTATATATCCCAAATTTTTCCCCCAAACTTAAGTTTTTGGCTAAATTTTGCCATCTCTGCCTGTTCAAGTCTTTCATTAATTCAAACTAATATTATCCTTAAGAAGTCAATTATGTATCAATTTAAACTAAATCAGTCAACAAAGTTCTCTCTAACGTGCTAACCTGATTATACCAGATTAAAACAGGAAAAGATTCAATTCATAACAAGAAATCATATTAAAGTTCTAATAATCAGTACTATACTTGTCTACTCTCAATCCCATTCTCATCATTGGCCAAAATAGTATCAGAACTATCAAACAATTTGGCCCAAAATAGGTATACATCACCCATTACGAGTTGTCGATACATGATACGCGAAACAACTACAACTTTATTATTACAACATAAAAGCTGTGAGTTTAAATACAAATATTATCTTCTAGACAATATCTATACTCAAATAAATCCTCATCACATTTATTGATACATTATTTTACAAAAATGGTGAGGACTACTAAACAACTCTCTCTAGAACCTTCATTCCATACCCCAGGCTAAATACTCGCTATATTCTAGCCTCTCGAGAAGAAAAATGGAACAAAAAGGAAAAGGGTGAGCTCAACTAGCCCGATAAAGAATATTATGACTAAGATAATATACAACAAATTATCGTTAGTCTTCAACGAGGAAAAAATCTAATAGAATACTGATAGACAACAAATTTTAAATCAATATTACATGTGAAATAATAATTCATTAGAAGAGTTAAGTAGAGAATGCAAACTACTATCTTCATGTATGAATTTAAAAGTTCATCGTCTATCTTTTATCCTGTAACATCAATCGATATACATACGGAATCAAATATTCATCTTTTTTCTCTGGGCCAAGATATTCATCGATTAGTCATGTTCATCTAAACACACATTCATCTTTGCACTTTCTGACGAAAGATATTCTTGAAAATCATTCATCTTTGCACTCTGAGGCCAAAGATATTCAATAATATCATCATTTAAGGCGAGGATGATGAAAAATATTTTTAAAAGCGAATCCGATGAAACAAAATGACAAGGATTAAGGATTAAGGATTAAGTACTTTGTTTTATCCATGTTCAAAAATACCTCAAAAATAATCATAGTGGTGTAAAATTAAGAATGATCAAAACATGGATCTGATCAAAGCTAGTATCCAAAATAGATATTTTGGACAAAAGAAGAAATTTTATTTTTAAATGAATAGTCTTGTATATCGTGAATAGTCAGTATATCGTGAATAGTCTTAGTATATCGTGAATAGTAACTCAACACCAAAAGATAGAAATTCCACAAAAAAAAACATCTTCAAGCTTCATGAATAGTACTAAATGAATAGTAACTCGTGAATAGTAACTCATGAATAGTAGTAACTCGTGAATAGTAACTCATGAATAGTAACCCCGAGCATGAAAAAGTTCCAAATTTGATAAAAGTTCCAACCAATATTTGACATAATGATATTGAAGAAATAATATCATTTGAGAAAAAAATTAACATCCACTACCTCGAAAGATTAGTACTTCAAATTTGGAATCTAGGGTATAGTCTTTGAAGGAACTTACCGATCTAACAATACTCAAAGTATACTCAAAATACTCACAAGAATAAACTCGATAATATAGAGAGAAAACTTGATTTACGGTGTGATTTTCAATTCTAACCTAAGCACCTATTTATAGGAAAATCTTTAGAACACCAAAAGCGAAAATTTAATATAATATTAATATATATATTAAGATTTCTCATACCTTCCTAGATCTGATCTCAGCTCATTATGCACATGTTGTAGCCCACAAAACAAACAAAAAAAACGTTTTTATTATTTAAAATATTTTAAACTTCCAAAAATCAATTATTTGAACTTGAACTTCAATAATTCATAATAAATAGCCCTTCTATCAGAAAATTCGAATCTCATGAGTTTTTATAGGAAATTCAATTCTCTACAACTTTGCGGAAGAAAGTTTTCCAAATTCCAAACAGAAATTGGCCAAAAATCCTGAAGCGAGGGATTTTACAGGTATAATCAAATTTCGGTCGATAAATGGGGTCCATGACATGTTTAACATGTTTTAAACATTTATTGCAACAAAAATACTCTTCCTCCTCGTATACTCATATATCCCACATTAGTTGTAAAAATATCACCATTATTATATTATTAAAATATAATAATATATTTAAAAAATTATTTTATCGAGAAAAAGATAAAATTTCAATTTTCAACAATTGTCACATTAAAATTTTCTCCATCTATATCCACATAAAATCAATATTTTCCTCATCATATGAATCAATAATTAATTATTCACAAATAATATTACGAGAATCCTGATATTGACAACTGAGGCGGTTTACGGGAAAGAGGGGCTTTCGATAAAATTTCTTCTTCTTGGCGGCGCAATTAGGTGACCAAACCTCTCCTTAGAGCGAGAACTTTCTAGACATTGCCAATAATGTTATCTAATAATATTATTAGATAATATGAATTATTGCTTCGATAATGAAAAATCTTGTGTAATGACATTATTGAAACAACGACAATATAAAATATCAATGCGACAATTATTAACTCGATAAAATCTTTGAGCGATAATTCTTTGTAACCATTATTGAGTAGTGCCTTTTACGTAAGAATCAATAATTGGTGCAATCTGGTAATCTTCTTGTGTTTTAACCACCAAGGGTATTTTAACGATATTACTTGATATAACAACTTCTGTAGTTATTTTTAAACCACTTATATTTGTCGTTTTCTTCATCCATCGATCGCTTTCAGTTATGGGGCCCACATGCATTTTGCATGTCGTCTGAATAATATTCCCAAGACGATCTGAATATTCCACGACCAAACGAATATTCCCAAACAACAATGAATATTTTATAACCACTTGCTTATTTTGAAATATTTGCGTATTTTACCCTAACTATCCACATTAATCACATCAACCCTTACTATTTCAAAATAATAAATAGAAAATTAAATTTCATTAATAATAAGTTGGGGTCTTACAACCTCCCTCCTTATGAAATTTAGTCCTCGAAAATTGGCGTCACGTACACAGTGTTTGAAAAGGTGAGGATACCTCGCTTTCATTTCCGTTTCGATTCCCGGTCATTTCCTCTATAGCATGATTCCTCCACAAAACTTTAACTTGTGGTATGACCTTTCTTGGCGTAGGACATGCTCCTTCTATCCAAGATCTTGGCAGTACCTCCTCATCGTTAAGTCTTGGCTATTTTCGTCCGGTTCTAATTCTATAACGTGGTTGGGTCTTTCACATATTCTGAAATGCGGATATGTGAAACACATTATGAACACGAGACATACTTGGAGGTAACAGCAGAGTCTATAGGCTACATTTCCTACTCGGTCGAGAATTTGAAATGGACCATAAATCGTGGATTGAGCTTTCCTCTCTTCCCAAATCTTGTAACTCCCTTCCATGGAGCAACTTCATGATAATACATGATCCCCACACTAAATTCCACGTCCTTTCGATGAAGATCCGCATAACTCTTTTATCGATCTTGTGCCGTTTGTATCGTTGTCGAATCATTTGGATCTTTTAAAAGTAGTCATACGTACCAACTCGGGTCCCAACGGTGTTGCTTCACCCACCTCGTCCCAACATCTTTGGAAGCGACACTTTCGTCCATATAATGCTTCAAATGGAGCTACACTATACTTGCACGATAAGCTGTTGTTGTGGGAGAATTCCACCATGGTAAATACTTATCCCAAGCGCCCTTGAAGTCTAGGACCACGAGTCTTAATAAATCTTCAAGAGTTTGAATAGTCCTTTTTGATTGTCCGTCCGGTTTGAGGATGGTATGCTGAGAATAATAAATAAATCCGTGCCCATAGCTTTTTGCAAGCTAACCCAAAATCTTGAAGTGAATCTTGGGTCACGATCCGAAACTATGGATCTGGGCATGCCATGCAACCTCCTCACAATCTCATTCACGTCACATACTAGCAAGGCGTTCAAGTGAATAAGTCTCCGTGTCGGCAAGAAATGAAGCGAGACTTGGTTAATCTATCAACAATAACCCAAATAGCATTGATGCCTGAGAAACCGTAGGAAGACCCGTGCTTGAAATCCATGGTAATGTGTTCCCACTTCCATTTGGAATCTCAAGTGGTTCTGACGGACCCTTAGGTACTAGATGCTCGCCTTTACCGTTGACAAGTTAAACACATTGAGATAAACTTTGCAATCTCTCTCTTCATATTGTTCCACCAAAATGTATGTCCGAAGATCACGATACATTTAGTACTTCGAGGATGGATTGCAAATGGTGTATTGTGTGCCTCCATCATAATCTTGTACTTCAAATCAGTCGTTAGGAACACAAAGTCTAGAGTGGACTCAAGTATTCCTTCTTCATCAATTCTAAACTTAGGAATAGCTCCTTCTTGTACTTTCTTCTTCATACGCATCATTTCCGGATTGGTGGCTTGAGCAACCTTAACTTTTTATTAAAGTTGGCTCTGTCGTATACTTGACATCATCGCACTTTTCGTTCCGCATATGATCTTCTACTCGTCGCGTCGGCTACCACGTTAAACTTTTCGGGATGGTATTGAATAGTGTGGTGCGTAGTCTTTCAATAGCTCGAGCCAGCGTCATTGCCGCGTGTTGAGTTCTTTTGAAAAAGAAATATTTAAGGCTTTTTATGGTGCGAATATATCTCCACTTTCTCCCCATATAGATAGTGCCTCCATATCTTTAAGCGCAGCAATGATTTGCTTGCCAACTCTAGATCATGAGTAGGATAATTCCTCTCATACTCTTTAAGTTGTCGCGAGGCATAGGCTATGACTTTTTCCCGTTGCATGAGAACACATCCTAACCCTTTGCACGAAGCATCATTGTGTAGATAACAAATCCATCCAAGAACGGGATGGTATTGTTAGAGCAGTCTTAAAATAAGTCTCCTCTTAAGCTCTTGGAAACTCTTCTCGCATTCTTCGCTCCAAGCGAATTTTGTATCCTTAGAGTTAGGCGAGTTAATGGAGTAGCGATTAGAAAACCCTTCCACGAATCTCCGATAATAACCGGCTAAGCCCAAAAAACTACGTGCTTGATCCGAAACTTGGTTGCTCCCAACTTTGTATTGCTTCATCTTGGCGGGATCACGGATACTCCATGTTTTGACACCACGTGCCCAAGAAATGCTACTTCCTCGAAGCGAACTTCGCATTTCTTCAATTTGGCATATAGTTGGTTTTCACGAAGCCTTTGGAGTACCGACTTCAAATGGTGCTCATGATCTTCACGACTTTTGGAATATATAAGGATGTCATCAATAAAAACAACAACGAAGCCCGATCCAAATATTCCTTGAATACTCGGTTCATCATATCCATGAAAGCGCGGGAGCATTAGTCGATCCGAAAGACATGACTAAAATTCATAATGCCCGTCTGGGATTCTAAAGGCGGTCTTTGGAATATCCTCGGTTCTAATCTTGGTGATGATATCCGAGCGAAGATCGATTTTTGAAAAAATTGTGCCCCTTGCAATTTGGTCGAACAAGTCATCAATACGAGGTGAGGATACCTATTCTTGATGGTGACATGGTTCAATTCCGATAGTCGATACAAAATCGCATACTCCGTCTTTCTTCTTTACTGAATAAAAGCAGGAGCACCCCGAGGAGATGTCTTGGGGCCAATGAAACCGATGTCCAACAATTCACTGTAGTTGGACCTTTAACTCTGAAGTTCAATAGGAGCCATTCGATATGGGGTTTTAGAAATGGGCTTTGTGCGGGTTCAAGATCAATAAAGAATTCAACTTCACGTTACGGGGTAGTAGGCCAGGGAAGTTCTTGAAATCGTCGGGAAAGTCGATAACAACGGGAATATTATTCAAATTTGGCGTGTCTTTATTCAAATCCATAACATGGGCTAAGAAAGCTTGACATCCGTTTTTCAATAAGCGAATAGCTTTATGATTAGATATATGATATGATTGATTTTAATGGTTTAGTTGCTTGAATTAAATACAACGGGTTGGTTAGGAATATGAAAACTAACAACCTTACGAAAACAATCAATTTTGGCATGATGAGTAGTTAACGAATCAATCCCTAAAATCACATCAAAAGCAAGTATCTTTAAAGAGATAAGGTCAACGGTGAAGGTGATGGTGCCAACTTGAATCAAACAAGATTTATAAGCGATGGATGTGATGAAAGTTTCTCTAACGGAGTTTCCACGAGATAGGTCAAAGTCTAATTTCTCGGTCAGTTTAAGCGTTGAGCACATGCGGGAGAGATAAATGAATGGGTATGCCAGTATCAAGTAAGGTATAAACTTAGCAAGAATTTATAAATAGCTTACCGTGATCACCTCGTTTGGGTTTCTCGCATTTTGACCCGATCACAACAAGCGCTCTTCCGGAATCGTTGACTTTGACTTTTACGGGACGATCTTTTGAGTCACCGTCCCCATTGAACTAGGTTTTATTCTCTGTCTGAATCTCGGCGATATGTCCTTCCTTTCCATAATTATAGCATACCTTGAGCTGTTGTGGGCGGTTTGGTGATATGTCCCTCTTTTCGCATTTGTAGCATATATGGGGTGGTGTTTCTCCTCCTTAGAACCGATTCTTTGCTTGCAAACCTTTATCGTCTTCACATAGTCGTTGTTAAATCTCCTCTTTTTAAAATCTCCTCGACTTTCGCTTCTTCTATTTTCATGGCCATGATTACCACGAGTGGTTACCATTTTGTCCGTCTGTTTCTTTCTCCATTTGGTTATCATTATTACATTGTTGCTATCTACAGTGCGATCCACGGTTATGGTCCCTCGGTTGAATATACTCGTTATCTCGCTCTAATAATTGAGCCTGTTAACAACATCTGAATAGAGAAAAATTTATGAAAATGAGATATTGTGCGTATCTTGGGGTTTCAAACCTCTCGAAACATCCAGCGTCATCGTTCCTCATTCTCCACCAAATGAGGTGCAAACACGGATAACTCTGCAAACTTTGCCTCGTCTTTGAGACACTTCGTCGTGTTGTTTTGTTCAATCGATGAACTCCACTTCCTTCGTATAGCCGAACACTTTCGGAAAGTATTTGTCATTAAATAGCTTCTGAAAGCGTCTCCCAAGACATCTTTGAGTCTTGGTGGATGGAGTGCGCTTCACGAGACTCCCACCGATGATCGCCTTTCATACGGAACATAAAGGTGGCGAATGGAACCTTCTGTTCCTCCGTGCATCCCAGACATCGAATATCTTGGTAATTTGCTTGACCCGTGTTTCCGCCGTGATCGGATCGGCTTTCCCTTAAATTACGTGGTCCCACTCTTTGAACTTCTTGGGCTTGTGACAACCCGTGAATTGCTATCATTTCCTCCTATATTTTGAACACGAGTCTCCTCGTGCGATTTTGCATGAGCTGCAAAAACTTCTAAACATCCCCTCGTTCATCATCGCTTTGGATTAATGGTGTTGTTCACGGGAGGAACATTGCCCGACTGTTACCGCGTTCTCCTCGTTGGTGAGTCTGAGCGTCTCCACGGTCTCATTTCCATTGTTAATATTCTCGATCGACATTCTCAAATCTTTCGTAAAAACAAGGGTTAATTAAGAAATCAATATATCACATAATATCCTTATATCTTGACCAACTAAAAAATAAGCTTAGGTAGGACACACTAGCGAAGGATTTACTCGTCTCCCCTCTAGTTCTATTCCCGATCTCACTTGGAGATCATATCCTAAAGCTACGATACCAAGCTGTGGCGCCCCAAAATAGGTATACATCACCCATTACGAGTTGTCGATACATGATACAAAAAAACTTGACTACAACTTTATTATTACAACGATAAAAGCGTGAGTTTTAATACAAATATTATCTTCTAGACAATATCTATACTCAAATAAATCCTCATCACATTTATTGATACATTATTTTACAAAATGGTGAGGACTACTAAACAACTCTCTCTAGAACCTTCATTCCATACCCCCCAGGCTAAATACTCGCTATATTCTAGCCTCCACGAGAGAAAAAATGGAACAAAAAGGAAAAGGGTGAGCTCAACTAGCCCGATAAAGAATATTATGACTAAGATAATATCTGACAAATTATCGTTAGTCTTGAACGAGGAAAAATCTAATAGAATCTGATAGACAACAAATTTTAAATCAATATTACATGGCGAAAATAATAATTCATTAGAAGAGTTAAGTAGAGAATGCAAACTACTATCTTCTATGTATGAATTTAAAAGTTCATCGTCTATCTCTTATCCCTGTAACATCAATCGATATACATCTGGAATCAAATATTCATCTTTTTTTACTCTGGGCGAAAGATATTCATCGATTAGTCATGTTCATCTAAACACTGTTCATCTTTGCACTCTGACGAAAAGATATTCTTGAAAATCATTCATCTTTGCTATACGGGCGAAGATATTCAATAATATCATCATTTAAGGCGAGGATGATGAAAAATATTTTTAAAAAGCGAATCCGGTGAAACAAAATGACAAGGATTAAGGATTAAGGATTAAGTACTTTGTTTTATCCATGTTCAAAATACCTCAAAAATAATCATAGTGGTGTAAAATTCAAGAATGATCAAAACATGGATCTGATCAAAGCTAGTATCCGAATAGATATTTTGGACAAAAAGAAGAAATTTCATTTTTGGTGAATAGTCTGATATCGTGAATAGTGTCGTATCGTGAATAGTCTTAGTATCGTGAATAGTAACTCAGACACCAAAAGATAAAAATTCCACAAAAAAAACATCTTCACGCTTCATGAATAGTACTAAGTGAATAGTAACTTCGTGAATAGTAACTCATGAATAGTAACTCGTGAATAGTAACTCATGAATAGTAACCCAGACATGAAAAAGTTCCAAATTTGATAAAAAGTTCCAACCAATATTTGACATAATGATATTGAAGAAATAATATCATTTGAGAAGAAAATAACATCCCTTACCTCGAAAGATTAGTACTTCTAAATTTGGAATCTAGGGTATAGTCTTTGAAGGAACTTACACCGTCTAACAATACTCAAAGTATACTCAAAATACTCACAAGAATACACTTTCGATAATATAGAGAGAAAACTTGATTTACGGTGTGATTTTCAATTCTAACCTAAGCACCTATATTTATAGGAAAATGCTTAGAACACCAAAGCGAAAAATTTAATATAATATTAATATATATATTAAGATTTCTCGCCCACCTTCCTAGATCTGATCTCAGCTCATTATGCACATGTTGTAGCCCACAAAACAAACAAAAAACGTTTTATTATTTAAAATATTTTAAACTTCCAAAAATCAATTATTTGAAGCTTGAAACTTCAATAATTCATAATAAATAGCCCTTCTATCAGAAAATTCGAATCTCGTGAGTTTTTTATAGGAAATTCAATTCTCTACAACTTTGAGAAGAAAGTTTTCCAAATTCCAAATGAAATTGGCCAAAAATCCACAAGCGGGGATTTTACAAATTATAATCAAATTTCGATCGATAAATGGGGTCCTTGACATGTTTAACATGTTTTAAACATTTATTGCAACAAAAATACTCTTCCTCCTCGTATACTCATATATCCCACATTAGTTGTAAAAATATCACCATTATTATATTATTAAAATATAATAATATATTTAAAAAATTATTTTATCGAGAAAAGATAAAATTTCAATTTTCAACAATTGTCACATTAAAATTTTTCTCCATCTATATCCACATAAAATCAATATTTTCCTCATCATATGAATCAATAATTAATTATTCACAAATAATATTACTGAGAATCATGATATTGTGACCCGGCGGTTCCTAGGAAGAGGGGCTTTCGATAAAATTTCTTCTTCTTGGCGGCGCATTAGGTGACCAAACCTCTCCTTAGACGCAGAACTTTCTAGACATTGCCAATAATGTTATCTAATAATATTATTCGATATAATATGAATTATTGCTTCGATAATGAAAAATCTTGTGTAATGACAATTATTGAAACAACGACAATATAAAATATCAACGCGAATTATTAACTCGATAAAATCTTGAGCGATAATTCTGTGTAACCATTATTGAGTAGTGCCTTCTTCGTAAGAATCAACAATTGGTGCAATAACAGGTGTAATTCTTGTGTTTTAACCACAGGGTATTTTAACGGTGATATTAATTGGTAACAACTTCTGTAGTTATTTTTAAACCACTTATATTTGTCGTTTTCTTCATCCAATCGCTTTTTAGTTATGGGGCCCACACATGGTTGCTTGCAAGTCGTGCGAATATTCCCAAAGCGATCTGAATATTCCACGACCAAAACGAATATTCCCAAACAATGAATGAATATTTTATAACCACTTGCTTATTTTGAAATATTTGCGTATTTTACCCTAACTATCCACATTAATCACATCAACCCTTACTATTTCAAAATAATAAATAGAAAATTAAATTTCATTAATAATAAGTTGGGGTCTTACACTCAAAAAAAATTGCTCAATCATCTTCTCCTCAGTTGATGCTACAAACTTGAACCACAAATCCTTCAATCTCGAATTATCTTGTTCAGTTTCGAAATCCATGTATTGAGGACCATTTATTGAGGAGTTAATGAGTTGTTTCATCTGTCTATTAAGATTTTGGGTTGATAACTCCTGACTCATTATCATCTCTTCTTTTTCTGCTATAATTCTTAACATGAATTCCTTCAATTCTGAATTGTCTTCTTGTCGCATTGGAGGTTGACATAAGAATTCTGAAGTGTATGTTAGATTCGGAGCAAAGTATTGATCTTGATAATTATAGCTCCATGGTGCATCTGGGTGATACCCCCAAACTTGATTATAATTGGCATATGCATAATCGTTGAGGTAGTCACCACCATACTGTACCGACCCAAGACCGACGATGTATTGATTACTCGGGTGATTGCCAGCACAATAATTGCAAGTAACTGTTTCCTTCGATTACATTGGGTTGCAACAACGTCCAACCTCCTCGAAAGTGTCTCAAGTTGTGCTGATAATGCAGAAAATACATTGAATCCATCAATCCCTGTGTCCCTTGGTTGAGTCATATTCGAATATGACCTTTGATAATTGCATTCATCCATGGTACCTAAAAAGAAAGAAAAATAGGAAGAGAATTAAATAAAAAAAATGTTTAAATTAAGACTAATTTGATTGAAGCTAATATTGGCAAAAATATATTAACTCATTCCCCCCGGCAACGGCGCCAAAAACTTGTTGGGTAAAATCTAGTTACGCACAACACGCAAGTATACGCGGTCAACAATTAATACAGTGAAAGTAGAGTATCGTTCCCACGAGAAATTATTAATACAAATTACCAAATAAGAACTCTTAACCAAACTAATTTTATTTAAACAAATAATTTAATATTATGAATTAAATTATTTAATTAAACTAATTCTAATTACCACTAATTACAAATCAGATTATGCAGATTTAAGATCACAACTTCACTTATTGCTTCATTTAAGTTAACACACTTCTCATCAATTATTTTCTATCCTGAATTGTTAATCAAGAACACTAAAGCAGATAAACCCACCTCTCGATGCATAATACACATACTTACTTAAATCCACATATAATAGAATTAAGCAAGACACCCTAATTAACTAATCCACTATATCTCTATGTGAATTACAATTAAAAAGGATTTAAAGCACAAATTCTCTATAAGATTACATATGGCATAAAGGCATATCTCTATCCTAAACACGAATCATGAATTCCATCTATGCAAAAATCACAAACACGTGCTATCATGATCAGATCTAAATCTATACTCCATCTCTCGAGTTCATATAGATTATCACGGTAATTGTTAGCTAGGAAATTAAGCAATTAAGTTCAAATCACAATAGACAATCCTCATAATAGAACATAATAACTGATAGCGAAACATATTAAAATAAACTACACAATAAGATCCATTGTAATCTCAAACAAATAATTAGTTCATTGAATTAAAATTAAGAATCCACACTTGAATAAACATTAAAAGGCAAAGATAGAAGAAGATAAGAAGATATAATCTATTGTCTATAGATTTGATGCTCTCTCCTTGCTCCTACTTTGAATCTTCAATGGTCTCCAAGTTGCTTCAATCTCCAAAACTAATAAGAACTAGGGTTTTTCCCAATCTACTCTAATCTAATCTAATGAATTCTTCATAAAAAACTCCCCCTAATCCTTATAAATCTCCTCCTTTTATAATCCTCCTTATATGTCTTTAAGTCCTCTTGGAATTCCTTGAATCAAACAACTCGAATCAATCATTCTTGAACTCAAATTCTAGTTAAAATTGCCTTTTCTGCGTGTACCCAAGCCCCGGCTTGGGTATTGCCTTGTAAATAGAAAGCCCCGGCTTGCTATGCTTCTGATTTTGAACTCAGGACCCCAAGCCCCAGCTTGGGTATAAGGCATAAAATAGCAAGCCCCGGCTTGGGTGCAAGCTGCTAGTTATTTTTTCTACTGTAGTGTCCTCTGGTAAAATGGCCATAACTTTTGATCCGGGAGGAGTAACGGGGCGTGCCACCTATCAAATCGAAGCTATCGACGAGCTCTACAACTTTAATTCTTTGAGTTTTGAGAAATAATTAACGGATGAAGATCGAAATTGGAATGGAAGTGATTGCTATGCAAATGACCACCCAAAACAGTGAAATTCAACGTCCGTTGGTACAAATGTCATAACTCTTGCATCCGAACTCCGATTGGAATGATTTAAGATGTTCTGGAAAGCTAAGAAGAAGATCTAAAATATAGTCCAAGTTCTAAGCCAAGAACATGAAATTAACATGAAAGCCCAAATGATGTCCGGATTGCTTTTCTTTGCGTTGTCCTACCAATTCTTTGCGATTTCCTTGCTTTTCCTTACTAATAGTCGCTCACACCGCTCCCAAACATATAACCTACAAAATGAACATAAAATGCATGATAAGTAGCTAAGACACATGAATATAAGCAACTAATTCAAGTAAAAGATACCGGATAAGTAGGTATAAAACCTATTTATCAGCTATTGGGTCAACCAAGGATAATTCTGTGGGCATATGATATCTATCATAACCTAGACACATGGCCTCCCATGTACGAAGGTTTTCTTGAGCATTTCCCAAATATTTTAATTTCTAAAACAATTATTGATTGTACCTTTATGTAAGGTGCCATTGTGATGTGCTATCCAAGTTGGTGTCTAGAGTCACAGTTGGTATATATTTGTATCAAAACTCACAACATATGTGTTGTTGTATTTTGCACGACAATTGTAGTAATAAAGTTGTAGTGTTTTTCTGTACCATGTATTTGGCGACTCAGAATAGGTTGGATGGATTGGACCTATTTTGGGGGCGTCACAATAATGTCTACTATCTCCTCTAGATTAAAAGTCTATCGTTAATATTTTATTCCTATAATACTCATCAACAGTTCTTTGTTATACCCAAGATAAAAAGAACTCTCATCACCTGTCTTCACATGAACCACCAAAGATTATAGTTAAATCCACAATTCATATTTATAATTATGTAAATCAACAGTTTCTCCTTGCCACAAAGGCTTAATAGAACATTTACTCAATATCCTTACCCCAAAGGCTAAAGATATTCAAATGTAATAACAATGATCATACCAATCAGTTGTCTACCTTTGCACTACGGGCCAAAGATATTCAACTATAAAAACCAATGGTCATGATCATACCAATCAATTGTCTATCAGTGCACTACGACCAAAGACATTCAACTGTTAACTAATGGTCATGATCCTACCAATCACATCATCGAATTATCTATTCACTACGGGCCAAGGATATTCGTTATTATCACCAGTTGTCATGATCATATCATACACCTGTCCATCTTTGCACTACGGGCCAAAGCTATCAATCAACAGTTCATCTTTGCACGTAAGCCAAAGATATACAACTGTAAAACCAATAATCAACAATCCATCTTTGCACGTAAGCCAAAGATATACAAATCAGAAAACTAATAATCAACCGTCCCATCTTTGCACATAAGCCAAAGATGACTTTCATCACAATATAAGCATGAAGATGATGACAATGATATAAGCATTAATCAAACGAAATAAAGGATAAATATTAAAGACATTAAATTTATCCAGAGTTTAAAAATATCCAAATTGTCAAAATGATACTGCTTTGTGGAGTAAAATTCAAGAATAATATTTATGTATCAAAAGTAATTTGGACAGAAAAGAAATATATTTTTCGGGTGAATAGTACCCCATGAATAGTATCCTTTGAATAGTACTTCGGGAATATTACCTCGTGAATAGTACTCCTGTATGAAAAGTGCCCCGAATACCCGAGTGAATATTATTCGAGTAAATAGTAATCGGGTGAATAGTAATCTATGAATAGTAACTCATGAATAGTACTCCAGCATGAAAAGTGCCCCAAATTCCCGAGTGAATAATATTCGAGTGAATAGTAACTCGTGAATAGTAACTCATTAATAGTACTCCGACGTAAAAAGTGCCCCGAATACCCAAGTGAATAATATTTAAGTGAATAGTAATTGGGTGAATAGTAACTTGTAAAGAGTAACTTATGAATAGTATTCCGGCATGAAAAGATCAATAATTATCAAGAAAGCTCAGAATAATATTTTTATGAAAAGATACTGGATGAAGCGCAAATATCAAGGATATTATACTAATTTCATGAATATAGAAGCAATACTTCAACAAAATGGGTGTATAATCAGGAATACGAGACAGAATAATATTACTCACATACTACAGAGTGTTGAAGAAAATATTATTCCTATAAATACTGAACAAAATAATATCCCTTACGACTGTTGAACGAAAATAATATTCCTACGAATATTGAACGAAGATGATATTCCTTACGAATATTGAACAAAAATAATATTCATACAAATACGAAAAATAATATCTCTTCAGAATATGAAATAAATAATACCCCTTACGACTGTTGAACGAAAATAATATTCCTACGAATATTGAATGAAGATGATATTCCTTACGAATATTGAATGAAAATAATATTCATACGATTACGAAAAAATAATATCTCTTCAGAATATGAAATAAATAATACCCCTTACCTCAGAAGAAGACTGGATACTGGAATAGTGAAGTAGCAAACTTCTCTTCTTCTTTCTCTCTATAGCTTCTCTCTCTATAATTGCTCTTGTGAGTCTTAGTGAATCGGTGAGAATGAAGGAAGAATGAGCTTCTATTTATTGGAAACATAGTTTCGATAATTGCACATTTTGGGGCTCGAAATATTACAGTATAATACCTTCATCTTTTCCTTTATTTTTAATTTAGTCCTGCAACTATTATCAAACTTGCACCACCTCCCCTAATAGTACATCTTGTGAATCAATAGTACAATCATGTGAATCAATAGTTCTATACATGTGAAAAAAATAATTACAGTATAGTACTTTCATCTATAGCTCTATTTTTAATTTAGTCATGCAAGTATTATCAATCTTGCACCACCTCCCCTAATAGTACATGCATGTGAATTAATAGTACACACATGTGAATAAATAGTTATAAGCATGTAAATTAATAGCAATTAATTTCTCATTTATCCGATTAATTACCCGATTGGTCAATATAACCTCAAGAAATCAATTATTATCAAAATAAATGTCGATTTCCACTAACACTAATAATCCCAACACAATAGAAATATCAATTTCATCTTTAACAATAGGAACTTATTCATCATTAATATTATAACTCATAATATTTAACAACCAGATCATTCCCAGGAAAGAGGGGGCTTTCCGATAAGGATTTCTCCTTATTGGCGTGCAATTAGGTGACCAAACCTCTCCTTGACAGAACTTCTAGACATTGTCAATATTGCAAATAATAATATGAATAACTTTGTCGTCTCAATTATTGATTTAATAATATAAAATATTATGCAGATGATACTGTGACAATAATTGAATCAATAATATGAGAGATATAATGCAACAATTACTGTAGCAATAATTGAGTATAACTGAGTGACTTCTTATGTAAGCATCAATAATCGATACAGTGTGTTACTATGAAACCACACGTATTACTGTACTTTTACTACCGGGTAGTTCAACAGTTTAATGGTAAAACTTTCGCCGTTATTTTAATAAAAAGATATTTCTGTCATTTTCTAACTACAACAATACTTCCGTTGTGGGGTCTACCAATGATTATGCCATCGTACGAATATTCCCTGCTAAAATGAATATTCCCCGACCAATCGAATATTCCCCAACACAACGAATATTTTATATCAACTTGCTTACTTTGCAAAATTTTCACATATCACCCTTAACTTTAACCCTTTCTCAATTTAACCATTTACTAAATAAAATAATAATTATAAGAAAATTGAATACTTTCATTTCATAAAATTCGGGATCTCACATGTTTAATAGTAAACCAATCTGGACCATTGATGGTGGTTTTAATAGTTAATCAATCTGGACCATTGATGGTGGTTTTAATAGTAAATCAATCTGGACCTTCGGTGGTGGTTTTAATAGTAAATCAATCTGGACCATTGGTGGTGGTTTTAATAGTAAATCAATTTGGACCGTTGGTGGTGGTTTTAAAAGTAAATCAATCTGGACTGTCGGTGGTGGTTTTAAAAGTAATCAATCTGGACCGTCGGTGGTGGTTTTAATAGTAATCAACCTGGATCGTTCCTTCTAATAGTAAATTAATCTAGACCATTCATGAATTAGTTACTATTTAGTCCATTCTCCTATAAATAGAAGCTTAATTCTTCTTTCATTCTCACCAATTCACTGAGATTCACAAGAGAAGTTATAGAAAGAGAAACTATAGAGAGAAAGAAGAAGAGTATTCTGCTACTTCACTATTGCAGTATCCAGCCTTTTACTAAGGTAAAGGATGTTATTTTTGTTTGGTAAGGGATATTATTTGTTGTATTCGTAAGGGATGTTATTTTTGTTTGGTAAGGGGTATTATTTCTTTCATATTCATAAGGAATACTATTTTTCGTATTCATCCTTTAATATGTCGGAATAACCTGTCTATGCGAATTACGTACCGTATGACAGGTGAAAATCCATTTGCAGTTTCGTATGTTAGTTTTTTTCATATTCTTAAATCTAAACTTACTATGGTAAGTATTGCTTCTATAATCCTTGAAATTAGTGGAATATCCTTGAGTTTTGCGCTTCATCTAGTATCATTTCATTGGAATATTGATCTGAACTTTCTTATTAAATATCAATATTTTCAACCGGGGTACTATTTATGGGTTACTATTCACTCGGTTACTATCCACTATAATATAATTCACTCGGGTATTCGGGGCCCTTTTCGTGCCGATGTACTATTCACAAATTACTATTCACCTAGTTACTATTCACTCTAGTATTATTCACTCGGGTATTCGGGGCACTTTTCATGCCGGAGTACTATTCACGGGGTACTATTCTCGAAGTACTATTCATAAGGTACTATTCACGGGGTACTATTCATCGAAAAATTTATTTCTTTTCAGTTCAAATTATTTTTGATACATGGATATTATTCTTGAATTTTACTCCACAAAGCAGTATCATGTTGATAATTTGGACATTATTATACTCTGGATAAATTTAAAGTCTTTAATAATTATCCTTGATTTTGTTTGATTAATGCTTATATCATTGTCATCATCATCATGCTTATATTGTGATGAAAGTTATCTTCGGCCAAGGGTTCAAAGATAGATTGTTGATTATTGGTTTTACAGTTGTATATCTTTGGCTTACTACAAAGATGAACTGTTGATTGATAGCTTTAGCCCGTAGAGCAAAGATGGACAGGTGTATGACAAGATCATGACTGTGACGCCCCCAAAAAAGGTATACATCACCTATTCGGAGTCGCCAAATACATGGTACAGAATACAAATACAAACTTAACTATACAACCGTCGTGTAATATACGACAATACATAAACTGAGAGTTTTAATAGGAATATTGTCATCTAGACAATATCCACACTCAAAGGAGTCCTTATTACATTTATTGTCACACTATTTAACAGGATAGTGAGGACTACTAATGCTATCATCTGGACCGTCACTCCTTTCCCCGACTCGTCTCAGTTATATTCTCATTTTCTGAAGAGAACATTGAAAGAAAGGGTGAGCTCAACTAGCCCAGTAAGAAATATTAAGACTAAGATAATGCAGAATAAATTATCATTAGTCTTTAATAACGTTAAACTGATAAAATACAATAGACATCAAGTTTAACTGCAGCGGAACAAGTAATCCATTAGAAGAGTCAAGTAGAGAATAAAATCTACTATCTTCTATAATTTAAAAAGTTTTTATCAATTTCTATCGCTGAGACTCAGCTTAATAAATAAACCACATCTGTGACGACCCCAAAATAGGTCCATTCCATCCAACCCATTATGAGTCGCCAAATACATGGTACAGAAATAACTACAACTTTATTATTACAACAGTAAAACTGTGAGTTTGAATACAAATATTATCTTCTAGACAATATCTATACTCAAATAAATCCTCATCACATTTATTGATACATTAAAAAAATGGTGAGGACTACTAAACAATCCTTTCTAAAACCTTCATTCCATACCCCAGACTAATATCTTCTATATTCTCGCCTCCCGAGAGAAAAATGGAACAAAAAGGAAAAGGGTGAGCTCAACTAGCCCAGTAAAGAATGTTATGACTAAGATAATATAGAACAAATTATCGTTAGTCTTCAACAGGGAAAAATTCTGATAGAATACAATAGACAACAAGTTTCAGATTAATATTCGCAGCGGAAATAATAATTCATAGAAGAGTTACGTAGAGAATGAAATCTACTATAATCTATGAATTTAACAGGTCCATCATCAATATTTTATCCTCGTAACATCAATCAATATTCATCTCAAATCAAATATTCATCTTTGCACTACTGAGGCCAAAGATATTCATCGATCGGTCATGTTCATCTCAACACTGCTCATCTTTGCACTAAAGGCCAAAGATATTCATCGATCGGTCATGTTCATTTAAACACTGTTCATCTTTGCACTAAAGGCCAAAGATATTCATCGATTAGTCATATTCATTTAAACACTGCTCATCTTTGCACTAAAGGCCAAAGATATTCTTCGAAATCATTCATCTTTTACTCTACGGCCAAAGATATTCTTCAAAATCATTCATCTTTTTCTACAGGCCAAAGATATTCAATAATATCATCATTTAAGACCGAGGATGATGAAAAATATTTTTAAAAAACGAATCCAATGAAACAAAATGACAAGGATTAAGGATTCGTACTTGGTTTTATCCACGTCCAAAAATACCTCAAAAATAATCATAGTGGTGTAAAATTCAAGAATGATCAAAACATGGATACAATCAAAGCTAGTATCCAGAATAGATATTTTAGACGAAAAGAAAAATTTTCATTTTTCGGTGAATAGTGTCGTATACGTGAATAGAACTCCGACACCAAAAGATAGAAATTCCACAAAAAACATCTTCACGCTTCATGAATAGTACTCGTGAATAGTAACTCGTGAATAGTAACTCATGAATAGTAACTCGTGAATAGTAACTCATGAATAGTAACCCCGACATGAAAAAGTTCCAAATTTGATAAAAAGTTCCAACCAATATTTCAGCATAATGATATTGAAGAAATAATATCATTTGAGAAGAAAATAACATCCCTTACCTCAAAATAACCGTATTTCCGGTGAATTTCGGATATAGTCTTTGTGAAACTTGCACACGTCTAACAATACTCAAAGTATACTCAAAATACTCACAAAATACACTCGATAATATAGAGAGAGAAAGAGAGAAAACTTGTTTCTGGTGTGATTTTCAATTCTAACTTAGCCCTCTATTTATAGGAAAATGTTAGCACGTCGAAGCAGACTTAACTTTGCAACTCGATGGCTTTACCGCTACTATTCCCACCCACCACATTTGAAATAAAATTCAAAGCACATTTCTTCACCAACCACAAGTGGGGCCAATCAATTCTAGAATTTTCCACCAAAATCAATTGTAAACCTAATTTACAATCAGTCACCTCTTAAAATTCATAATAAATTATCGCTCATCTTTAACGGTTCAAAATTTGTGGACATATACTCAACTTATATATGTATAACATATCCAAAAATTACAACGATCCAACGGTTTGGATTAAATATTATAGCTCACACATAAAGTCAGAATAACACCGATTTGATCTTTTAATTCCTCCAATCCGGCAAAATAAAACATCTCAAAGATTAATTCCTTCATTAATAACCACATAAATAAATCCATCATTGATATTCATATAAAATAAATATTTCCTTATCATATGAATCAATAATTAATTATTCACAAATAATATTACGAGAATCACATTTATGATGACCGAGCGCTTCCTGGAAAGAGGGGCTTTCAATAAGGATCTCTCCTTCTTGGCCGCAATTAGGTGACCAAACCTCTCCTTAGATGAACTTTCTAGACATTGCCAATAATGCTATCTAATAATATTATTCAAATAATATGAATTATTGATCCGATAATGGGAAATATCTTGTGCGATGACAATTATTGAAACAATAATAATATAAAATATCAACGCAACAATTATTGAATCAATAAAATAAAATATTAAATAAAGACTCATGTGAAAATTATTGAGTAGTGCCTTCTTACGTAAGGATCAATAATTCAACAATCTTTATGCGTCTGGTGTCTTCTTTATGCAACCACGCGACATTCGTATTTTTAACCACCGGAATATTCCAATGGTCTTAACTGGTAATAACTACGCCAATTATTTTTAACCAACTTATATTTGTCGCTTTTCTTCATCCAATCGCTTTCACATGGGGCCCACACTTGGTCGCTACTGGTGAGTCATTTAATATTCCCCACGATGCATTTAATATTCCACGACCAAACGAATATTCCCCAACAACAATGAATATTTTATAACCGATTGCTTATTTTGAAGTATTTATGTATTTTACCCTTAACTATCCACATTAATCAAATCAACCCTTACTATTTCAAAATAATAAATAAAGGAAATTCCTTTTATTTAAAAATTTCTGGGTCTTACAACCTCCCTCCTTATGAAATTTCGTCCTTGAAATTGGCGTACATACACAGTGTTTTCAAAAGATGAGGATACCTCACTTTCATTTCCGTTTCCAATTCCCGTGTCATTTCCTCTATAGCATGATTCCTCCACAAAACTTTAACTTGTGGTATGACCTTTCTTGGCGTAGGGACATGCTCCTTCCTATCCAAAATCTTGACAGGTACCTCCTCATACGTTAAGTCTTCGGCTATCTCGTCCGGTTCTAACTCAATGACGTAGTTCGGGTCGTCCACATATTTACGTAACATCGATACGTGAAAAACGTTATGAACACGCGTCATACTTGGCGGTAAAACGAGTCTATAGGCCACAGCTCCTATTCGATCGAGAATTTTAACTGGATTAATAAATCAAAGGTTTGAGCTTTCCTCACCTCACCGATTCTCTCACTTTTGAAATAACAACTTCTTGCACCTCCTTCTTCAAATTCATCAGCTCCGGTGTGTAGCTTGAACAGCTTTAACTTTATCGATTAAAGTCGATTATACTCGTATATCATCACGTGGGTAACTAGAGTTTTCATCTCCATCTCTATTATTTATAAACTATACAAAATTAGTCTTTGACAATATCGTACTCGTACTTGTATACGATCTTCTACTCAACACGTCAGCTACCACGTTCGCTTTTCCAGGATGGCATGGTCAGAACATATGCTGAAATGAGTCTCCTCTTGAGTTCTTCGAAGCTCTTGCCACATTCCTTGCTCCATTTGAATTTTGTATTTCTATGAGTCAGCTACGTTAATGGAATAGCGATTCGAGAATATCCTTCAACGAATCTCCGATAATAACCAACTAAGCCTAGAAAGCTACGTATTTCGATTACTGACTTAGGTTGCTCTCAAATCGTGACTCATATCCCAATCTTGGATATGCGTCACAATGACACCTATCGATTTTACTATCGCATCGAATATGACGTCCCTACGAGAGTAAAGCTTAGGTGAATTCCACAAAGGAAGTCACAAGATAAAGGCTCGGTACCAAATTCTATAGTTGAATTTTTAACTCCACGAAGTTCAATAGGAGCCATCCGATATGAGATTTTAGAAATGAGTTTTGTCTGCAGGTTCAAATTCGATACAAAATTTAATATCGGGCTTTGGGAGTAAGCCAAGAAATTCTTCGAAAATACGTCGAAAAATCAATAACAACAAGAATATTATTCAAATCGGCGTGTCTTTATTCAAATCCATAACATGGACTAAGAAAACTTGACATCCGTAATAAACGAATGACTTCATAGCTTGATATGAAAATGTTTGACTACAATGGTTTGATTGCTTGAATTCGAATAACAGGTTGCTTAGGAATAAGAAAACTAACAACCTTACAAAAGCAATCAATGATGAGTAGTTAACCTTAAAATCACATCAAAAGCAAATATCTCTATAGAAATAAGGTTAACAGGTAATGTGATAGTGCCAACTTGAATCAAGCAAGATTTTTAAATAACGGATGTAATGAAATTTTCTCCTAATGGGGTCTCCACAGATAGGTCAAAGTTTAATTTCTCCGTAGTCAAGTTCAAACGTTGAGCGCAAGCAAGAGAGATAAAAGAATGGGTAGAACCGGTATCTAGTAAGGTATAAACTTCGCAAGAATCCATAATTAACTAACCCGTGCTAACTTCGTTCGAGTTCCTCGCATTTTGACCGGTCACGACAAACGCTCTTCCAGTAATCGTTGACTTTGACTTTTCTATATCCGCCTCTGGTGCCAACGTCCCAACTGGACTTGATTTCGCTATAGGACAAAATCGAGCTATGTGACCATCTTTTCCACAACTAAAACATACCTTGGAAGGCTTTGAATAGTTTGACCTTATATGTCCCTCCTCTCCACATCTGTAGCATCTAACTGGCGATCGTTCTCTTCCCCTAGAATTTGTTGATGGTGCTGATGCTGCTGCCGACGTCTTCCCGTCATCGTTAAATCTTCTCTTTTTAGATTGGACATCTCTTTCCATAATATCCACGCGTCGTGCGGCTTTTACCCATGCATCACTCATTCTCACTGCGTTCGATTATTTCTTCTTTCACTTCGATTCGACTTTATCATCTTATACTCGCCAAAGAGTGCTTCGCATTCAAGCATCACGTGTCGGGTAACACAAGCTTGAATCGTTGCATCCTTTTGCTCCACGATTGCTGCAATTCTTCTTGACTGCTCTTCTAACTCATGAATACGATTTTGCAATTCTATATTTTGATCATAAAATACCTCTAATAAACTCTCTTGGTGTACCTCTTCTTCCTCTTCTTCCTCACTCTCAATTTGTTACATCTGCGATTATCTCGGGTGCAACTATCAATTCTTCACTCACCACATGGATATCTCTAATTCCTTCTTCGCCTGACATCACATTATCCTGGTTGGAGATTAGAGGTGTCTCCACGATCTCATTCACTCCATTGTTAACGTTCTCGTGACCCATTCTTAAAAACTATCATAAAACAAGGGTTAATTAAATAAATTAACAAATCACATAATACCCCTATATTATGACCAACCAACAAATAAGCTTAGGTAGGACACACTAACGAAGGATTTACTCGACTCTCCCCTCCTAGTTCTATTCCCCGATCTCCGCCAGAGATCATATCCCTAAGCTCTGATACCAACTGTGACGACCCCAAAATAGGTCCATTCCATCCAACCCATTCTGAGTCGCCAAATACATGGTACAGAAATAACTACAACTTTATTATTACAACAGTAAAACTGTGAGTTTGAATACAAATATTATCTTCTAGACAATATCTATACTCAAATAAATCCTCATCACATTTATTGATACATTAAAAAAAATGGTGAGGACTACTAAACAATCCTTTCTAAAACCTTCATTCCATACCCCCCGACTAAGTACTCGTTATATTCTCGCCTCCCCGAGAAAAATGGAACAAAAAGGAAAAGGGTGAGCTCAACTAGCCCAAAGAAAGAATGTTATGACTAAGATAATATATAACAAATTATCGTTAGTCTTCAACAGGAAAAATTACGATAGAATACAATAGACAACAAGTTTTGATTAATATTCGCAATGAAATAATAATTCATAGAAGAGTTACGTAGAGAATGAAATCTACTATAATCTATGAATTTAACGGTCCATCATCAATATTTTATCCTGTAACATCAATCAATATTCATCTCAAATCAAATATTCATCTTTGCACTACTGGCCAAAGATATTCATCGATCGGTCATGTTCATCTCAACACTGTTCATCTTTGCACTAAAGGCCAAAGATATTCATCGATCGGTCATTTCATTTAAACACTGCTCATCTTTGCACTAAAGGCCAAAGATATTCATCGATTAATCATGTTCATTTAAACACTGTTCATCTTTTGCACTAAAGGCCAAAGATATTCTTCTTAAAATCATTCATCTTTTGCACTCTGGGCCAAAGATATTCTTGAAAATCATTCATCTTTGCACTACTGAAAAAAGATATTCAATAATATCATCATTTAAGATGAGGATGATGAAAAATATTTTTAAAGAAACGAATCCGATGAAACAAAATGACAAGGATTAAGGATTAGTACTTGGTTTTATCCACGTCCAAAAATACCTCAAAAATAATCATAGTGGTGTAAAATTCAAGAATGATCAAAACATGGATACAATCAAAGCTAGTATCCGAATAGATATTTTAGACGAAAAGAAAAATTTTCATTTTTCTATGAAATAGTGTCGTATCGTGAATAGAACTCAGACACCAAAAGATAGAAATTCCACAAAAAAAACATCTTCACGCTTCATGAATAGTACTTTCGTGAATAGTAACTTTCGTGAATAGTAACTCATGAATAGTAACTCGTGAATAGTAACTCATGAATAGTAACCCCGACATGAAAAAGTTCCAAATTTGATAAAAAGTTCCAACCAATATTTCAGCATAATGATATTGAAGAAATAATATCATTTGAGAAGAAAATAACATCCCTTACCTCAAAATAACCGTACTTCTGACTGAATTTCGGATATAGTGCTGACAGAAACTTGCACCGTCTAACAATACTCAAAGTATACTCAAAATACTCACAAAATACACTCGATAATATAGAGAGAGAAAGAGAGAAAACTTGTTTCTGGTGTGATTTTCAATTCTAACTTAGCCCTCTATTTATAGGAAAATGTTAGCACGCCGAAGCAGACTTAACCTGCAACCTGATGGCTTTACCTGCTACTATTCCCACCCACCACATTTGAAATAAAATTCAGCACATTTCTTCACCAACCACAAGTGGGGCCCACTCAATTCTAGAATTTTCCACCAAAATCAATTATAAACCTAATTTCCGAATCAGTCACCTCTTAAAATTCATAATAAATTATACGCTCATCTTTAACGGTTCAAAATTTGTGGACATATACTCAACTTATATATGTATAACATATCCAAAAATTACAACGATCCAACGGTCGGATTAAATATTATAGCTCACACAATAAAGTCATAATAACAATGATTTGATCTTTTAATTCCTCCAATCCGAACAAAATAAAACATCTCAAAGATTAATTCCTTCATTAATAACCACATAAATAAATCCATCATTGATATTCATATAAAATAAATATTTCCTTATCATATGAATCAATAATTAATTATTCACAAATAATATTACGTAATCACATTTATAATGACCAGGCGGTTCCGGAAAGAGGGGCTTTCAATAAGGATCTCTCTCATTTGCGCGCAATTAGGTGACCAAACCTCTCCTTAGATGAACTTTCTAGACATTGCCAATAATGCTATCTAATAATATTATTCAAATAATATGAATTATTGATCCGATAATGGGAAATCTTTGTGCGATGACAATTATTGAAACAATAATAATATAAAATATCAACGCAATAATTATTGAATCAATAAAATAAAATATTAAACGGTAACTCATGTGAAAATTATTGAGTAGTGCCTTCTTACGTAAGGATCAATAATTCAACAATCTTTGTGCAATACCGTGTCTTCTCGCTGCGACCACGCCAGACATCGTATTTTAACCACCGGGTATTCCAATGATCTTAACTTGAATAACTACTACATGCTTTATTTTAACCAACTTATATTTGTCATTTTTTCTTCATCCAATCGCTTTTTCAGTTATGGGGCCCACACATGGTCTACCTGTGTAAATAAATACGAATATTCCCCACAGCGATGCGAATATTCCACGACCAAACGAATATTCCCAAACAACAATGAATATTTTATAACCAATTTGCTTATTTTGAAGTATTTGCGTATTTTACCCTTAACTATCCACATTAATCAAATCAACCCTTACTATTTCAAAATAATAAATAAAGGAAATTCCTTTTTATTTAAAAAATTTCGGGGTCTTACAACATCATCAAGTCATCCTTGCTCTACGGGCCAATGATATTCATTAAATCATCAATGGTCATGACTATACCAAATAATCACTGGTCATAATCATACCAAGTCCATCTCTGCACGTAAGCCAAAGATATACAACAATAAAACCAATAATCAACAATCCATCTTTGCACGTAAGCCAAAGATACACAATTCAATAATCAACAGTCCATCTTTGTACGTAAGCCAAATATAACTTTCATCACTATATAAGCATGAGGATGATAATGATATAAGCATTATTCAAACGAAAACAAGGATAAATATTAAAGACTTTAAATTTATCCAAATATTATCAATCACTTAATAAACTCATAATCTAATATTATTAATATTATAACAATATTTTAGTCACTTCTTAAACTTATAAACAATTTATTTCAATTGTTTATACTTTACCAAATAATGCATTTAATCATTCAAAAATGTCATACTCATAAGATTTCATCACCAATGATCAAATTCCTTATCAAAAATCTGCATATACCTTATATAGGATTTTCAAGCCATAACATCCTATTTTCCAACTTTGTTACTTCACATAACATATTTAACTCATATGTTCGTAACTAAACTATTTTCATGAAAAATACCAAATCAGTCCCAAAAATATTTCTTTTCTGGAATTTAGCAGAATATAGTCCCATAATGAGCATATATTTTTCTCGAAATTTTTATAATTCATTTACTATTTTTCAAAAATCAATTTATAATTAATTCCTTAAGAAATTAGCTACCTCAATTTTAAATCCAAAAATTCCCAAATCTTGGCAGGATCTTACACATGTTAACGTGATCTTACAGTTTAAATTTCATGGTCATCGGAGTTATAGAACTCTGGTTATAGCATTTTTCGTCAGAAAAATCTAAATATTGAAATGGTCATATCATAACTTGCTCATTTTAAGTCGGAATGAGCTCATTTTTGGACAAGAGGTACTTTATACCATATACTTTCATGTACCAAAAGGCCGGAATTTCTCTCACAAATTAAGTGGCCAAAACAGCCCTTTTACATTCCTGGGTAGTAGCATTTTCGGTATTTACAGCTTTTGACTCCTTTGCTAAAATCAATCCACACGAAAATCTACAACACCTTTTCCAGTGATTCCACTTGGATAAGTTAGGAAACTCATAGATCTAACTCTAGGACTTGACCACACTCAAAAATTCAAAATATAATAGGAGATATGGTCAATTGAATTTCATGTTCTATTTTCACCAAAATCTGATTTTCAACCCTTTGTGATTTCTAAAAAACTTTCATGTTTTCACATAATAACCAACATAACTCATCATAACACTTGCTAATACTACATATACCCATGAATAGATACTGGATGAAGCGCAAATATCAAGGATATTCTACTAATTTCATGGAGTATAAAAGTCAAAACTTTAACCAACTGAGTATAATAAAGAATATATGAAACTGCAAATGGATTTTTACTCGCCATGCGGTAATCCATGTATACAGATCATTTCCACGATTTAATAAGGAATGAATACAAAGGATCATTCACCATGCATGTGGTAATCCACATAGACAGGTTATTCCAACAGAATAATAAAGAATGGAATAACAGAAGTTCTCTTCATGAATATGAAAGAATAATACCCCTTACCTTAGAAAGAAGTTGGATATTGGAATAGAAAGGTAGCTGACTTCTCTTCTTCTTTCTCTCTATAATTTCTCTCTCTAGAGTTTCAGTGAATTCGTAAGAAATAATGAAGGAATGAGCTTCTATTTATAGGAGAATGGACTGAATAGTAACTAATTCATGAACGGTCCAGATTGATTTACTTTTAAACGGATAGTCCATATTAAAACTTAAAGCAACGGTCCATACTGATTCACTATTAAAACTTTAAAACAACGGTCCATACTGATTTACTAATATAATTTCAACCAACGGTCTGAAAAATTAGCACATCTCCTCATGAAATAATATTGTACCCAAAAATAATTTGGACCGAAAAGAAATATATTGTTCGGGTGAATAGTACCCCATGAATAGTAACTCATGAATAGTAACTCATGAATAGTACTCCAACACGAAAAGTGTCCCGAATACCTGATTGAACAATATAACCTTCAGACATCAATTATCATCAGAATATATGTCGATTTCTACTAACACAAATAATCCCAACACAATGAAACTATCAAATTCATCTTTAATCAACACGAGCTTATTCATCATTAATATTATAACTCACAATATTTAACAACCAGGTTGTTCCCAGGAAAGAGGGGACTTTCCAATAAGGATTTCTCCCTATTGGCGTTTAATTAGGTGACCAAACCTCTCCTTGATAGAACTTCTAGACATTGTAAATATTGTAATTTAATAATATGAATAACTTTGTTGTCTCAATTATTAATTTAATAATATAACATATTATGCAGATGATACTGTGACAATAACTGAATCAATAGTATGAGAGATATGATGCATCAATTCATCAGTAGCAATAATTGAGTATAACCGAGTGACTTCTCACGTAAGCATCAATAACCAATACCGGTGTGCTACTATGCAACCACGCCAGATTCTTTATACTTTACTACTGAGTAGTTCAAAAGTTTTAACGGTAAAACTTCCACTGTTATTTTTATAAAAAGATAATTCTGTCGTTTTCTTACTACGACAATACTTCCGTTGTGGGTTCATCAATGATTGTGCCGTCGTACGGATATTCCCCTACAAAAAGAATATTCCCCGACCAATCGAATATAATATAACAACTTGCAGACTTTAAAAAATTTATAAATATTACCCACAACTATAACATTATATTAAATCCACACCATAATATTCACAAAATAATATTTCGAGAAATTTAAATCTTTATTCATAAAATCTGGGGTCTCACAATGACCACTGGTGATACTAAAGAATATCATTGTCCCGTAGTGCATGGATAATTCGATGATGTGATTAGTAGGATCATGACCATAGTTGAATGTCTTTGGCCATAGTGCACTCACAAACAATTGATTGGTATGATCATGACCATTAGTTTTATAGTTGAATATCGTTAGCCTGTAGTGCAAAGATAGACAACTGATTGGTATGATCATTTTTATTACATTTGAATATCTTTAGCCTTTGGGGTAAGGATATTGAGTAAACGTTCTATTAAGCCTCTATGACAAGGAAAAAACTGTTGATTTACATGATTATTGTGATGCCCCCAACATAGGTATACATCACCCATCTTGAGTCACCAAATACATGGTATAGAATACAAATACAAACTTAATTATACAAACGTCGTGTAATATACGACAAAACATAGCTGAGAGTTTAAACAGGAATATTGCCTTTTAGACAATATCCACTCTCAAATAGAATCCTCATTACATTTATTGTCACACTATTTTATAGAATAGTGAGGACTATTATAACACCATCTCGGACCATCACTCCGTTCCCCGACTAGTCCTGGTTACGTTCTCATTTCCTGAAGAGAACAATGAAAGCAAAAGGGTGAGCTCAACTAGCCCAGTAAGAAATATTATGACTAAGATAATGCAGGATAAATTATCATTAGCCTTCAACAATGTTAAACTGATAAAATACAATAGACATCAAGTTTAACTGCAGCGGAATAAGCAATCCATTAGAAGAGTCAAGTAGAGCATGATAACTACTATCTTCTATGACTTAAAATGTTTTCATCAATTTTTATCGCTGAGACTCAGCTTAATAAATAAACCACATCATCGAATTATCCCTTCACTACGGGCCAATGATATTCATTAAATCATCAATGGTCATGACTATACCGAAAAATCCCTGGTCATAATCATACCAAAAACAGTCCATCAATGCACTACAGGCCACTGAGGTCTTTTACCACATCATTTATAACATTACAGGTTATGATTATACCGAATGATCCCTGGTCATAATCATACCAAGTCCATCTATGCACGTAAGACAAAGATGACTTTCATCACAATATAAGCATAAGGATGATGACAATGACATAATAATTCAATAAAACGAGTTCAAGAATAAATTTTAAAGATATATAAGTTAATTTATCCTGAAATTAATTACGTCCAAATTGTCAACATGATACTGCTTTGTGGAGTAAAATTCAAGAATGCTCAGAAGAATATTTCCATGAAAAGATACTGGATGAAACGCAAATATCCAGGATATTCTATGAATTTCATGGAGTATAGAAGCCAAAACTTTAAGCAACTGAGTATAATAGAATATATGAAACTGCAAATGGATTTTCACCGCTTGTCACGATAATCCACGTGAAACGAGATCATTTCCACAATTTAATAAGGAATGAATACGAAGGATCATTCACCATGCATGCGGTAATCCACATAGACAGGTTATTCCATCAAAATAATAAAGAATGGAATAACAGGAGAATTCATCAGGCATGCGATAGACCGTACAAACAGGTTATTCCTAACAAAATAATAAAGAATGGAACCAGGTCATGTGTAATCCGCACAGACAGGATATTCCACCAGAATAATAAAGAATGGAATAACAACAGATTCACGGGCATGCGATAGACCGCATGCATGACGGTTTATTCCAATGAATAATAAAGAATGGAATAACGAAGAATTTCACCATGTATGCGGTGCCATGATAGACGAGTTATTCCAACATAATAATAAAGAATGGAATAACAACTCTTACGAATATTGAAAGAAAATAACTCTCTTCATGAATACGAAAGAATAATACCACTTACCTCAAAAGAAGACTGGATACTGGAATAGTGAGGTAGCAGACTTCTCTTCTTCTTTCTCTCTATAATTTCTCTCTATAATAATTGCTCTAAAGCTTTAGTGAATTGGTGAGAAATAAAGGAAGAATGAGCTTCTATTTATAGAAAAATATAGTTTCGATAATTGCACGTTTTGGGGCTCGAAATATTACAGTATAATACCTTCCTATTTTTCTTCATTTTTAATTTAGTCATGCAAGTATTATCAAACTTGCACCACCTCCCCTAATAGTAAATAATGTGAATCAATAGTTTAATCATGTGAATCAATATTTATAATCATGTGAAAATATGAATTACAGTATAGTACCTTCATCTATACCTTCATTTTTAACTTAGTCATGCAAGTATTATCAATCTTGCACTAACTCCTCTAATAGTATAAGAATGTGAATCAATAGTACACACATGTGAACAAATAGTTACAATCGTGTGAATTAATAACAATTAATTGCTCATTTATTCGATTAATTACTCGACTGATCAGTATAACTTCCAGACATCAATTAATATCGAAATTAATGTCGATTTCCACTAATACTAATAATTCCAACACAATGGAACTATTAATTTCATCTTTAATCAACACGAACTTATTCATCATTAATATTATAACTCACAATATTTAACAACCAGGTCGTTCCCATGAAAGAGGGGGGCTTTCCGATAAGGATTTATCCTTATTGGCGCACAATTAGATGACCAAACCTCTCCTTGACAGAACTTCTAGACATTGTAAATATTGCAATTTAATAATATGAATAACTTTGTCGTCTTTTTTATTGATTTAATAATATATCATATTATGCAGATGATACTGTGACAATAATCGAATCAATAATATGAAAGATATGATGCAGCAATTACTGTAGCAATAATTGAGTATAAGTGAGTGACTTCTCACGTAAGCATCAATAATCAATACTTGTGTTACTACTATGCAACCACGCCAGACATCTTGTACTTTTACTACCGGGTAGTTCAACAGTTTTAACGGTAACACTTTCGCCGTTATTTTTATAAAAAGATAATTCTGTCATTTTCTAACTACGACAATACTTTCGTTGTGGGGTCTACCAATGATTGTGCCGTAGTACGGATATTTCCCGACAAAAAAAATATTCCCCGACCAATCGAATATTATATAACCACTTGCTTACTTTGTAAAATTTATAAATATTACCCACAACTATAACATTATATCAAATCCACACCATAATATTCAAAAAAAATATTTTGAGAAATTTAAATCTTTATTCATAAATCTTAGGTCTCACAATTATAAATATGAATTGTGAACTTAATTATAATCTTTAGTAGTTCAGGTGAAGACAGGTGATGAAAGTTCTCTTTGTCTTGGGTACAGCAAAGAACTGTTGATGAGTATTACAAGAATGAAATATTAACGATGGACTTTTAATTTGAAGGAGATAGCAGACATTATGTTCTACTTGACTCTTCTAATGGATTGTTGATTCCGCTGTAATTATGGTTGAAAACTTTTATTATCTACCATATGTTCTAAATCTCTGATTTATTCTGGTGAAGGCTATTGATAAATTAATTATCTTAGCCATGATATTCTTTATTGGGCTATTTGTGCTCACCCTTTTGCTTCACAATTCCTTTCAGGTAATAAGAGTGTAGCTGGGTTGAGCGGGGATAATAGAGGAATAGTGTGATAGTTCGAGACTGTCGAAGTTTCTCAATACATTATAAAATGACATGACATGCAATATATAATTGTATTGAGGACCTAAGATGTGTGTGTCGTATTTTATACGTCACTTAATAATTGATTTTGGTGAACAACAATAGGGTGATGAGAACCCGACTTTGAAAGCGTCAAAAGTGCACCTCATTAGAATGAACAGGATAGTAGTCTTCTCGTTCTTCTTTGGGGTCCTTAAATATTTGCTACTGTATTTTATATGGCATTGTAATAATTTGAGTTTGGATACTGTCTACAAGACAATATTGTATTAAAACTCACAACTTATGTGTTGTCAATATTTTGCATTTACGATTCAACAAATAGATATAAATGAAGTTTGTATTTGATTTCTGTAGTGTGATATTTGGCGACTCAAAATGGGTCGTGTGGACCTATTTTAGGGGCGTCACATTGTGGCAATGGATTCTCTTTGGCCAAGGGTGCAAAGATGAATTGTTTTATGGCATGATCATGACCGTTGATGAAAACACGATTATCTTTGGACCGTAGTGCATGGATAATTCGTGGTCATGATACTAAAGAATATCCTTGGCCCGTAGTGCAGGGATAATTCGATGATGTGGATTATTTATTAAGCTGAGTCACAGCGATAAAATTGATGATAAATCTTTTAAATCATAGAAGATAGTAGATTTTATGCTCTACTTGACTCTTCTAATGGATTGCTTATTCCACTACAGTTGTTGATCTAAAACTTGTTGTCTATTATATTCTATCAGTTTTTATACTGTTGAAGGCTAAGGATAATTTATTCTGCATTATCTTTGTCATAATATTTTTTACTGGGTTAGTTGAGCTCACCCCTTTCTTTCACTGTTCTCTTCAGAAAATGAGAATATTGCTGGGACTAGTCGGGGAATGGATTGACGGTCCAGATGGTTGCATTAGTAGTCCTCACTATTCTGTGAAATAGTATCATAATAATTATAATGAGGACTTATTTTGAGTTTGAATACTGTCTAGAAGACAATATTTGTATTAAAAGTCACAACTCATGTTGTATATTTAAGTTTGTATTTAAGTTTTGTACCATGTATTTGGCGACTCAGAATGGGTGATGTATACCTATTTTGGGGGCATCACAGTTGGTATCAAAGCTTAGGGATATGATCCCTGGCTGAGATGTGAGACTAGAACTAGGAAGGGAGAGTTGGGTAATTCCTTCACTAGTATGACCTACCTAAGTTTACTTGTTATTTAATTGGTCGGTTAGAATATAGGGATAATATGTTTCATGTCAATTAACCCTTGTTTTGTGACAGTATTTGAAAATGACATCCGAGAATGTTGAGTCACCGCTGATCAATACCCATGATAATGTGCATCAGGAAGACAATAATCCTCAGGTAAACAACAACACCGACCAGATGATGAATGATGGGATGTTCAGAGGCTTTATGAAATTCATGCAACATCAGGCGAGAGAGACTCTTATTCAAAATGCAAGTGGAAACACTGGCAACTCTCGGATTGTCACTGCTAAGCAGTTCAAGGAGCTGGGACCATCAGAGTTTTTGGGAGAGCTAGAACCACTTAAAGCAGAGACGTGGATAAAGCAAATCACGAAGATATTTGATGTCTTGGGATGCTCAGAGGAGCAAAAGGTTCCCTTTTCCACCTTCATGTTGCGAGGAGAGGCAGATTACTGGTGGGAATCAGTAAAACGTACCCAGACTGACGCACTCAAGATGTCTTAGGAGAAGTTCTAAGAATTGTTCAACGAAAAGTACTTTCCCAAAAGTATTCATCACATGAAGGAGGTGGAATTCATCAAGCTGGAGCAAAACAATATGACCTTGTCGTAGTACGAGGCTAAGTTTGCGGAGTTATCCCGATTTGCATCTCATTTGGTCGATAATGAGGAGTGAATGACGCGAATGTTTCTAAGAGGTTTGAAACCTGAAATACGTCAATACCTCATTTCTCACAAACTTTGTTTATATTCAGATGTTGTGAATAGGGCTTAGTTAGTGGAGTGCAATAATGAGTTAGCACATCCAAAAGGCAACGACCAACAACACGATAATAATCATACCGGTGGCAACGACCATCGAAACAATGATAACCATCGTGGGGGAAATTATCATGCCAATAATGGTAACCACTTCGGTGGTAATCATGGCCAAGATAATAAAAGTGGAAATTTCAAGAAGAGAAGGTTCAATAATGATGGAAAGACAGCAGCACCAGCACTCGTTTCTAAGGAAGAAGAACGACCACCGGTCGTATGTTTCAAATGCGGACAGGAGGGACACATCCGTCCAAACTGTACGCAGCAACCCAAAGCATGTTTTAATTGCAGAAGAGAAGGTCATTTAACTCGATTTTTTCGTGTAGTGAAGTCAAGTACAGCTGGGATAGTGACGCCAAAGGATGTCCCAGACAAGTCAAAGTCGATAGTTTAAGTGAGAGCGTTTATCGAGGAATCCGAACGAAGTTATCACGGGTAAGTTAATCATAAACTCTTGTGAAGTCTATACCTTGTTAGATACCGGTTCTACCTATTCATTTATTTCTCCTACTTGCGATCAACGTTTAATTTGACTCTAGAGAAATTAGACTTTGACTTATCGGTTGAAACTTAGTTAGGAAAAACCTCGTTACATCCACTATTTATAAATCATGTTAGATTCAAATCGGCACCCTCACGTTACCTATCGACCTTATCTCTTTGAAAATACTTGTCTTTGATATGATTTTAGAAATCGATTGGTTAACTACTCATCGTGCTAAAATTGATTATTTTCATAAGGTTGTTAGCTTTCATATTCCTAAACAACCTATTATGCGAATTCAAGTAATCACTGTCATATCAAGCCATAAGTAAAGAGCCCTGAACCTTTCGCTTGTCATGACTTCCTTGTATGGAATGCACTGAAGCCAGACTTTCCGTAATGAGATGCCATGAATAACGTTGGCAAGTTGATAAATATCAATGTGACATGCTATCCAAGTTTGGGATGAGAGTCACAGTTTTGAATGATATTTCTATTGTTAATAAATTTCCTGACGTATTCCCTGAAGACTTCTTAGCCTACTCCAGAGCGTGAAATCGAATTTTGTATTGACCCCAGTACAAAACCCCATTTCTAAAACCCTCAAGTATTTCTTCACCCAAAACGAGCGTATTATGCGCTGAAGACGTTGGCTCGAGCTATTGAAGATTACTACCATACCATTCAATACCATCCTAGAAAAGTGAACGTGGTTTCTGATGCGTTAAGTAGAAGATCGTATGCATTTACGAGTGGGAATATACGAACCTACGTGAAGATAGCGAATATACGATTAGAACCGACTTTAATCGATAAAGTTAAAGATGTTAAAGCTACAGACTCAGAGCTGATGAATGTGAAGAAGAAGGTTTAAGAAGGCGTTATTCTAGAAGCAAGAGTCGATGAAGAGAAGAATTCTCAACCCTCGATTTTATTGGCCCATTTGAAATCCTCGATCGAGTAGGAACTGTGGCCTATAGACTTGCCTTATCGCCAAGTATGTCACGTGTTCATAACGTATCGATGTTACGTAAATATGTGGACGACCCGAACCACATTATTAATTTAGAACCGGACGAGATAGCAAAAGATTTAACGTATGAGGAGATACATGTTAAAATCTTGGATAAGAAGAAATATATTCTACGTTCAAAGGTTATACCTCAAGAGTTAGAATTTGACGAGGTATCCTCATCTGTTCGGCATACCAGGTAAGTACGTAAATTTTGAGGGCAAAATTTCATAAGGAGGGGAGATTGTAAGACCCCAAATTTTATGAATAAAGATTTAATTTTCTAAATTTTTTTTTTGAATATTATGGTGTGGATTTGATATAATGTTATAGTTATTGGTAATATTTATAAATTTTGCAAAGTAAGCAAGTTGTTATAAAATATTCGATTGGTTGGGGAATATTCGTTTTAACAGGGAATATTCGTACGACGGCACAATCATTGGTGGACCCCACAACGGAATTATCGTCAAAATGAGAAAACAACAGAAATATCTTTTTATGAAAATAACGGCGAAAGTTTTACTGTTAAATTGTTGAACTACCCGGTAGTAAAAGTACAGTCATACGCGTGGTTGTATAGTAGCACACAGCATTGATTATTGATGCTTATGTGAGAAGTCACCAGCTTTTGTTCAATTATTGCTACGATGGTGTTGCATAAGTATCTCACGTTATTTGATTCAATTATTGTCAATATTTTATATATTATTAAATCAATAATTGAGACGATACAGTTATTCATATTATTATTTTTATAATTAACAATGTCTAGAAGTTCTGTAGAAGAGATGTTTGGTCACCTAAATGTGCGTCAATAGGGAGAAATCCTTATTGGAAAGCCCCCTCTTTCCTGGGAACGACCTAGTTGTTAATATTGCGAGTTATAATAATATTAATATATGTTGTTAAAAATATTGAGGGAATTTTTATGTTGTAAATTTTGCTAATTTTATGGACCCCCATTTACCTATTTTTCAAAATAATCGGTAAAAAATTATTTAATATAATAAAGGTGGGGCCCATATGTGTTGAAAAACTAAAATGGGAAAGGATTATTATAAGGGTAAGGATTATTATATATATATATATATATATATATATATAAGTTTGTTATATATATATATATATATATATATATATATATATACACATGTGATGAAATTAATTGGGGGAGAAAACCTGAATGGGAGGGAGTTGGTTTTATTATTATTATTATATATACATTTATTATGTATATATTATAATAAGTTTTGTTTTATTAGATTATAAATAGAATATATTATATTTTATATAATTTTTTTGTTTTATTAGAATATTTTATTGCACAGTAATGAATAGTGAAAATTAAATTATCAGACGATTTCTTCGCCAGTGAAACTATTATTGTTGGTTCGTGATTTTAATTTCTAAATAGTATCATTCCATTCTCCTATTAATAGGATGCTTAGTTAGAATTGAAAATCACACCAGAATCAGAAAATTCTTCTTCTATAATATTAAGCGTATTTCTTTCGAGTTTTAAGAAGTTTTGAGTGTAAAAAATAGTGAAAGTTTTCTTCAAAAATATATCCGCTATACCAGTTGGAATACTCTTCGTTTTGAGGTAAGGGATATTATTTATTTCATATTCAGAAGAGACATTATTTTTCATATTCGTATGAATATTATTTTCATTCAATATTCGTAATGAATAATATTTTCGTTCAATATTCGTAGTGATATTGTCTTCGTTTAATATTCATATTATATTCGTTTAATATTCGTAAGGAATATTATATTCGTTCAATATTCGCAAGAAATATTATTTTCATTGAATATTCGTAAGGAATATTATATTCGTTCAATATTCGAAAGGAATATTATCTTCGTTTAATATTCGTAAGGGATGTTATTTTTTGTTCAATATTCGTTTGAAATAATATTTTCTTCCATACTCTGTAGTATGTAAGTAATATTATTTCGTTTCAGATTTCGAATTCTATATTCGTTTTGTTAAAGTTTTGGCTTCTATACTCCATGAAATTAGTAGAATATCATTGATATTTGCGCTTCATCCAATATCTTTTCATGGAAATATTATTCTGAGCATTCTTGATAAGTTTTAACTTTTTCATGCCGGAGTACTACTCACGGGGTTATTATTCCCGAAGTACTATTCACGGGGTACTATTCACTCAGGTACTATTCACCCGGGGCACTATTCATGACAAAAATTGATTTCTTTTCTGTAAGACCCCGAATTTTATGAAATGAAAGTATTCAATTTTCTTATAATTATTATTTTATTTCGTAAATGGTTAAATTGATAAAAGGTTAAAGTTAAGGGTGATATGTGAATTTTTTTTGCAAAGTAAGAAAGTTGTTATAAAATATTCGTTTGGTTGGAGAATATTCTTTTTGTCGGGGAATATCCGTACGACGACACAATCATTGGTGGACCCCACAATGGAAGTATTGTCGTAGTAAGAAAATGACAGAATTATCTTTTTATAAAAATAACGGCGGAAGTTTTACCGTTAAACTGTTGAACTACCCGGTAGTAAAAGTACAATAATACACATGGCTGCATAGTAGCACACGGTATTGATTATTGATGCTTACGCAAGAAGTCACTCAGTTATACTAAATTATTGCTATAATAAATGCTGCATCATATCTCTCATATTATTGATTCAATTATTATCACAGTATCATCTGTATAATATGTTATATTATTAAATGAATAATTGAGACAACAAAGTTATTCATATTATTATTTGTAATATTGACAATGTCTAGAAGTTCTGTCAAGGAGAGGTTAGATAATCTAATTGCACGCCAATAGTGTGAGACCCCAGATTTTATGAATAAAGATTTAAATTTCTCGAAATATTTTTTTTAATATTATGGTGTGGATTTGATATAATGTTATAGTTGTGGGTAATATTTACAAATTTTGCAAAGTAAGCAAGTGGTTATAAAATATTCCAATTGGTCGGGGAATATTATTTTTGTCGGCGAATATCCGTACGACGGCACAATCATTGTTGGACCCCACGACAGAAGTATTATCGTAGTTAGAAAACGACAAAATTATCTTTTTATAAAAATAACAGTGAAAATGTTATAGTTAAAACTATTGAACTACCCTTAGTAAAAAGTACGATGTACGTGTGGTTGCATAAGAGCACACTGCAGTATTGATTATTGATGCTTACGTGAGAAGTCACTCAGTTATACTCAATTATTGCTACAGTAATTGTTGCATCATATCTTTCATATTATTGATTTGATTCTTGTCACAGTATCATCTGCATAATATGATATATTATTAAATCAATTATTGAGATGACAAAGTTATTCATATTATTAAATTGCAATATTTACAATGTCTGGAAGTTATGTCAAGGAGAGGTTTGGTCATCTAATTACGCGCTAATAAGGAGAAATCCTTATCGAAAAGCCCCATCTTTCCTGGGAACGACCTGGTTGTTAAATATTGTTAGTTATAATATTATGTTGATTAAAGATGAAATTGATAGTTCCATTATGTTGGAATTATTAGTGTTAGTGGAAATCGATATTAATTTCGATATTAATTGATGTCTGGAAGTTATACTGACCAGTCGGGTAATTAATCGGATAAATAAGCAATTAATTGCTATTAATTCACATGATTATAACTATTTGTTCACATGTGTGTACTATTGATTCACATTCTTGTACTATTAGGGGAGTTGGTGCAAAATTGATAATACTTGCATGACTAAGTTAAAAATGGAGGTAATATACTGTAATTCGTATTTTCACATGATTATAACTATTGATTCACATGATTGAACTATTGATTCACATTATTTACTATTATGGGAGGTGGTGCAAGTTTCATAATACTTGCAGGACTAAATTAAAAATAAAGAAAAAGAGGAAGGTATTATACTATAATATTTTGAGCCCCAAAACGTGCAATTATCGAAACTATATTTTCCTATAAATAGAAGCTCATTCTTCCTTCATTTCTCACCAATTCACTAAAGCTTTAGAGCAATTATTATAGAGAGAAATTATAGAGAGAAAGAAGAAGAGAAGTCTGCTACCTCACTATTCCAGTATCCAGTCTTCTTTTGAGGTAAGGGGTATTATTCTTTCGTATTCATGAAGAGATTTATTTCCTTTCAATACTCGTAAGAGTTGTTATTCCATTCTTTATTATTATGTTGGAATAACCTGTCTATTCAAAGTACCGCATACATGGTGAAATTCTTCTATTATTCCATTCTTTATTATTCTGTTGGGAATAACCTGTCTGTGCGGTCTATCGCATGCCTGATGAATTCTGTTGTTATTCCATTCTTTATTATTATGTTGGAATATCATGTCTGTGCGGATTACGCATGACCTGGTTCCATTCTTTATTATTCTGTTGGAATATCTTGATCGCGGATTCTGCGATGATCCGGTTCCATTCTTTATTATTCATTAGAATAACTCATGCCGTGCGATCTATCGCATGCCTGGTAAATTCTTCTGTTATTTCATTCTTTATTATTCTATTGGAATAACATGTCTATATGGATTACCACATGCATGGTGAATGATCATTCGTATTCATTCCTTATTAAATTGTGGAAATGATCTGTCTATGTGGATTACCGCATGGCAGGCGAAAATCCATTTGCAGTTTTATATATTCTATTATACTCAGTTGGTTAAAGTTTTAGCTTCTATACTCCATGAAATTAGTAGAATATCCTGGATATTTGCACTTCATCCAGTATCTTTTCACGGAAATATTCTTCTAAGAATTCTTGAATTTTACTCCACAAAGCAGTATCATGTTGACAATTTGGACGTAATTAATTTCAGGATAAATTAACTTATATATCTTTAAAATTTATTCTTGAACTCGTTTTATTGAATTATTATGTCATTGTCATCATCCTTATGCTTATATTGTGATGAAAGTCATCTTTGTCTTACGTGCATAGATGGACTTGGTATGATTATGACCAGGGATCATTCGGTATAATCATAACCTGTAATGTTATAAATGATGTGGTAAAAGACCTCAGTGGCCTGTAGTGCATTGATGGACTGTTTTTGGTATGATTATGACCAGGGATTTTTCGGTATAGTCATGACCATTGATGATTTAATGAATATCCTTGGCCCGTAGTGCAGGGATGATTCGATGATGTGGTTTATTTATTAAGTTGAGTCTCAGCGATAAAAATTGATGAAAACATTTTAAATTATAGAAGATAGTAGATATCATGCTCTACTTGACTCTTCTAATGGATTGCTTATTCACCGCGCAGCTTAAACTTGATGTCTATTGTATTTTATCAGTTTAACATTGTTGAAGGCTAATGATAATTTATCCTGCATTATCTTAGTCATAACATTTCTTAATGGGCTAGTTGAGCTCACCCTTTTGCTTTCATTGTTCTCTTCAGGAAATGAGAACGTAGCCGGGACTAGTCGGGGAATGGAGTGATGATCCGAGATGGTGTTATAGTAGTCCTCACTATTCTATAAAATAGTGTGACAATAAATGTAATAAGTACTCTATTTTAGAGTGGATATTTTCTAGAAGGCAATATTCCTGTTTAAACTCTCAGCTATGTTTTGTCGTATATTACACGATGTTTGTATAATTAAGTTTGTATTTGTATTCTATACCATGTATTTGGAGACTTAAGATGGGTGATGTATACCTATTTTGTGGGCATCACAGTTGGTATTAAAGCTTAGGGATATGATCCCTGGCTGAGATGTGAGACAAGAACTAGGAGGGGAGAGACGGGGAATTCCTTCGCTAGTATGACCTACCTAAGTTTATTTGGTATTTAATTGGTCGGTCAGAGTATAGGGATAATATATGACATGTCAATTAACCCTTGTTTTGTGGCAGTATTTGAGAATGGCAGCTGAAAATGTTAACAATGGAGTGAATGAGATCGTGGAAACACCTCTAATCACCAACCAGGATAATGTGATGTCAGGCGAAGAAGGAATTAGAGATATCCATGTGGTGAGTGAAGAATTAATAGTTGCACCCGAGATAGTCGCAGAGGTAGCAGCTGAGAGTGAGGAAGAAGAGGAAGAAGAGGAACCTGAGGAGAATTTATTAGAAGAATTTATGATCGAAATTTAGAATTGCAAAATCATGTTCATGAGTTAGAAGAGCAGGCTGAAGAATGGCAGGTGGTCGTGGAGCAAAAGGATGCAACAATTCAAGCTTGTGTTACCCGATATGTGATGCTTGAACAAAAGCACTCTTTGGCAGAGTATAAGATGATAAAGCTGGAATCTAAGCTGAAAGAAGAAACAACTGAACGAGTGAGAATGAGTGATGCATGGGTAAAAGCCGCACGACGCGTTGATATTGTGGAAAGAGATATCCAATCTAAGAAGGCTAAAATAGATGATATGTATTTCTCTTCTTAGACAGCAATTAAGAGAACCCAACATCGAGTTTTAAATTACCCTGTACATTGCGGTCAACCTCAATTTGATATGGATCGAAGATTAATGATTTAGATCATGAAACAGGAGTTCGATGAAGCAGTTGAGGGGGGAATATGCCCTATAGAAAAGTCAATTTCAACGGTAATGATGACACCAAATGCTGCCCCAGACAAGTCAAAGCCGGGTATTTCAAGGAAGAGCGGTTGTTATGACTTCCCGACAAGTGAGGAACCCAATTGAAGTTATCACGGGTTAGTTAATTATAAATTCTTGCAAAGTCTATAACTTATCCGATACCAGTTCTACCCACTCTTTTATTTCTCCTACTTACGTTCAATGTTTAAATTTGACTCCGGATAAATTAGACTTTGATTTATCTGCTGAAACTCCGTTAGGAGAAACCTTCGTTACCTCCACTATTTATAAATCTTGTTTGATTCAAATCGACACTTTCACGTTACCTGTCGATCTTATCTCTTTGAAAATACTTGCCTTTGATGTGATTTTAGGAATCGATTGGTTAACTACTCATCATGATTTTCATAAGGTTGTTAGCTTTTATATTCCTAACCAACCTGTTATGTGAATTCAAGCAACCAAACCACTAAAGTCAATCATTGTCATATCAAGCCATAAGTAAAGAGCCCCGAGCCTTTCGTTGGTGACTTCCAAGTCTTGGAATACACCGAAGCCAAAATATCCGTAGGGGACGTCGTGAATAATGGTGGCAAGTTGATAGGTATCAATGTGACATACTATCCAAGTCTTGGGATGAGAGTCACAGTTTTTTTTCTATCGTTAAATAAATTTCCTGACGTATTCCTGAAGACTTCCTAGCCTACCTAGAGCGTGAAATCGAATTTTGTATTGACTCCAGTACAAAACCCATTTCTAAAACCCTTAAATATTTCTTCAACCAAAATGAACGTATCATGCGCCAAGGACGTTGGCTCGAGCTGTTGAAGATTACGACCATACCATTCAATATCATCGTGGAAGAACGAACGTGGAAGCTGACGCGTTGAGTAGAAGATCGTATGTGTTTATGAGTGCGATGTTGTTAACATAAAAACCCATTTCGTATAACTTACAAATGATGAAGATAGAGTTAAAGACTCTAGGGACCCACGTGAAGATAACGAATATACGGGAAGAATCGACTTTAATCGATAAAGTTAAAGCCGCTCAAGCTACACACCCGAATCTGATGAATGTGAAGAAGAAGGTTCAAGAAGGCGTTATCTCAACCATCGATTTAATTGGCCCATTTGAAATCCTCGATCGAGTAAGAACTGTGGCCTATAGACTCGTTTTACTGCCAAGTATGTCGTGTGTTCATAACGTTTTTCATGTATCATTGTTAGTAAAAACTTAGTCTTGAGGGACTTTAGAGCCAAATTTCGGAATAATTAATGAATCTAAAAAATTATGAAAGCATGGGGGTTTTATAGAGCATGTTACAAGCTTTCCATAGCCTCAAAAACGGACTAATTCCGATAACGGATGAAGAAGTTATGAAGATTTGAAGTATGTGTGTCAAAAGTTGCAAAATCTAGAAAATTGGAGTTAAGTGCCAAAGGTCGAGCGCCTAGGCACTAGGCTCGGCGCTTAGAATCTGTTTTTGGACGCCTAGACACTTGCCCGAGGTCAAATTTGGGCGCCTAGGCGCTGGTCAAGTGTTAAGCTAAATCTGTCCGTACGTCCTTTTGTAAATTGGGCATAACTTTTTCATACAAACTCTGATTGAGGTGATTTAGGATGATTTGGAAAGATAACGAGTAGACCTAAAACTTTCATTCTCTATATTTTGAGATTTGAGGTCGGTATCAAGGCCTACAATTGCTATTTTAGGGACTGATGTGCATTCAGAGGCAATTAGAGGACATCAGGCATACACGTATGCAACGTGTAATGTTTTCGACGATAAATGTGGCGCCCCCAAAACAGGTATACATCACCCATCTTGAGTCGCCAAATAAATGGAATATAACTCAAATACAACTTAATAATACAACTGTCGTGTAAAATACGACAAAACATAATCTGAGAGTTTTAATAAGAATATTGTCATCTAGACAATATCTACACTCAATGGAGTCCTCATTACATTTATTGTCACACTATTTAACAGAATAGTGAGGACTACTAATGCTATCATCTGGACCGTCACTCCGTTCCCCGACTCGTCCCCAGCTTATATTCTCATTTCACAAGAGAACAATTGAAAAGAAAGGGTGAGCTCAACTAGCCCAAGAAGAAATATTATAACTAAGATAAGGCGTAATAAATTATCCTTAGCCTTCAACAAAGATAAAAAGCGATAGAATACAATAGACAACAAGTTTTAGATTAACAACTACAACGGAAATAAGCAATCCATTAGAAGAGTCAAGTAGAGTATAAAATCTACTATCTTCTATGATTTAAAAAGTTTTCATCAACTTTATCGTTGAGACTCGACAATAAATAAAATCGAATCATCCCTGCACCACGGTCAAGGATATTCATGTAATCATCAATGGTCATGATTATACCGAATAATTCATGGTCATAATCATACCAACAACTGTCCATCAATGAACTACAGGCCAATGAGGACTTTTACCACATCATTCGTCACATTACGGTCATGATTATACCAAATATTCCCTGGTCATAATCATACCAAGTCCATCTATGCACGTAAGCCAAAGATGACTTTAATCATAATATAAGCATGAGAATGATGACAATGACATAAAAATTCAATAAAACAAGTTCAACGATAAATTTTAAAGATTTATACTTTAATTTATCCAAAAATCAATATCGTCCAAATTGTCAACATGATACTGCTTTGTAGAGTAAAATTCAAGAATAATATTCATGTACCAAAAATAATTTTGACAGAAAAGAAATATATTTTTCGGGTGAATAGTACCCCGTGAATAGTACTTTGGGAATAGTACTCCGTGAATAGTACCCCGACACGAAAAGTATCCCAAATACCCGAGTGAATGATACTAGAGTGAATAGTAATCGGGTGAATAGTAATCCATGAATAGTAACTCGTGAATAGTATTCCAGCATAAAAAAGTACCTCGAATACCCGAGTGAATAATACTAGAGTGAATAGTAACTAGGTGAATAGTAACCCATGAATAGTAACTCATAAAAGAAAAATACCAAAAAAAATGATATTCCATGACGAGTACAAAAGAAATGATATCTCAGACGAGTATAATAGAATATATGAAACTATAAATGGATTTTCACCCACCATGCGGTAATCCACGTAGACAGATCATTTTCACAATTTAATAAAGAATGAATACGAAGGATCATTCACCATACATGCGGTAATCCACATAGACAAGTTATTCCAACAGAATAATAGAGAATGGAATAACAGAAGAATTCACCAAGCATGCGATAGACCGCACAGATAGGTTATTCCAACAGAATAATAAAGAATGGAACCAGTCATACGTAATCCGCACAGACAGGATATTTCAACAGAATAATAAGGAATGGAACCAGGTCATGTGTAATCCGCACAGACAGGATATTCCAACAGAATAATAAAGAATGGAATAACAATAAAATTCACCAGGCATGCGATAGACCGCACAAACAGGTGATTCTAACAGAATAATAAAGAATGGAATAACAGAAGAATTTCACCATGTATGCGGTATTTCACATAGATAGGTTATTCCAACATAATAATAAAGAATGGAATAACAATCCTTACGAGTATTGAAAGAAAATAACTCTCTTTATGAATACGAAAGAATAATACCCCTTACCTTAGAAGAAACTGGATATTGGAATAGTGAGATAGTAGACTTCTCTTCTTCTTTCTCTCTATAATTTCTCTCTATAATAATTGCTCTAAATCTTTAGTGAATTGGTGAGAAATGAAGGAAGAATGAGCTTCTATTTATAGGAAAATATAGTTTCGATAATTTCACATTTTGGGGCTCAAAATATTACAATATAATACCTTCCTCTTTTTCTTCATTTTTAATTTAGTCTTGCAAGTATTATCAAACTTGCACCACCTCCCCTAATAGTAAATAATGTGAATCAATAGTTCAATCATGTGAATTAATAGTTATAATCATGTGAAAATATGAATTACAGTATAGTACCTCCATCTATACCTCCATATTTAACTTAGTCATGCAAGTATTATCAATCTTGCACCAACTCCCCTAATAGTACAAGAATGTGAATCAATAGTACACACATGTGAACAAATAGTTATAATCATGTGAATTAATAGCAATTAATTACTCATTTATCCGGTTAATTACTCGACTGGTCAGTATAACTTCCAGACATCAATTAATATCGAAATAAATATCGATTTCCACTAACACTAATAATTCAAACACAATGGAACTATCAATTTCATCTTTAATCAATACGAACTTATTCATCATTAATATTATAATTCACAATATTTAAAAACCAGGTCGTTCCCAGGAAAGAGGGGGCTTTCCGATAAGGATTTCTCCTTTTTTAGTAGCATGAATTAGGTGACCAAACCTCTCCTCGATGTAACTTCTAGACATTGTCAATATTGTAAATAGTAATATGAATAACTTTGCCGTCTCAATTATTGATTTAATAATATAACATATTATGCAGATGATACTGTGACAATAATTGAATCAATAATATGAGAGATATGATGCAGCAATTACTGTAGCAATAATTGGGTATAACTGAGTGATTTCTCACGTAAGCATCAATAATCAATATCATTTGCTACTATGTAACCACGCGTATTACTGTACTTTTACTACTGGGTAGTTCAACAGTTTTAACAAGAAAACTTTTGCCATTATAAAAAGATAATTCTGTTGTTTTCTTACTACGACAATACATCCGATGTGGGGTCCACCAATGATTGTGCCGTCATACGAATATTCCCAGTTAAAACGAATATTCCCCGACCAATCGAATATTATATAACCACTTGCTTACTTTGCAAAATTTGTAAATATTACCCACAACTATAACCTTATATCAAATCCACACCATAATATTCAAAAAAATATTTCAAGAAATTTAAATCTTTATTCAAAAAATTTGGGGTCTCACAATAAAGGTATTCAAGGTATCCTCACCTCTTCGGCATACAAGGTACGTACGTAAATTTCTAGGGCAAAATTTCATAAGCCGGGGAAATTGTGAGACCCCGGATTTAATTGGGTATAACTGAGTGATTTCTCACGTAAGCATCAATAAATATCATTTGCTACTATGCAACCACGTGTATTACTGTACTTTTACTACCGGGTAGTTCAACAGTTTTAACAGGAACACTTTCGCAGTTATAAAAAGATAATTATGTCGTTTTCTTACTACGATAATACATCCATTGTGGGGTCCACCAATGATTGTCTTGTCATCTGAATATTCCTGTTAAAAGCGAATATTCTCCCACCAATCGAATATTATATAACCACCTGCTTACTTTGCAAAATTTGTAAATATTACCCACAACTATAACCTTATATCAAATCCACACCATAATATTCAAAAAAAATATTTCAAGAAATTTAAATCTTTATTCAAAAAATTTGGGGTCTCACAATAAAGGTACTCAAGGTATCCTCACCTCTTCGGCATACCAGGTACGTACGTAAATTTTGAGGGCGAAATTTTATAAGCAGGGGAGATTGTGAGACCCCGGATTTTATGAATAAAGATTTAAATTTCTCAAAATATTTTTTTTGAATATTATGGTGTGGATTTAATATAATGTTATAGTTGTGGGTAATATTTACAAATTTTGCAAAGTAAGCAAGTGGTTATATAATATTTGATTGGTCGGGGAATATTCTTTTTATCGGGGAATATCCGTACGACGGCAAAATCATTGATGGACCCACAACGGAAGTATTATCGTAGTTAGAAAACTATAAATTAACTTTTATAAAAAATAATGGCGAAAGTGTTACCGTTAAAACCGCTGAACTACCCAAAGAAAAAAAAGTACAATAATACTGCGTGGTCGCATAGTAGCACAAGGTATTGATTATTGATGCTTACGTGAGAAGTCACTCGCTTATACTCAATTATTACTACATGAATTCTTTGCATCATATCTTTCATATTATTGATTCGATTATTGTCACAGTATTATCTGCATAATATGATATATTATTAAATCAATAATTAAGACGATAAAGTTATTCATATTATTAAATTGCAATATTTACAATGTCTAGAAGTTCTGTCAAGGAGAGGTTTGGTGATTAATGCCGAAATTAATCAAAATTAATGCTGATTTCCACTAACACTAATTAAATTGCGCGCCAATAAGGAAAAATCCTTATCGGAAAGCCTCCTCTTTCCTTGGAGCGACCTGGTTGTTAAATATTGTGAGTTATAATATTAATGATGAATAAGTTCGTGTTGATTAAAGATGAAATTGATAGTTCCATTGTGTTGGAATTATTAGTGTTAGTGGAAATCGGCATTAATTTCGATATTAATTGATGTTTGGAAGATATACTGACCAGTCTGGTAATTAATCGATTAAATGAGCAATTAATTGCTATTAATTCACATGATTATAACTATTTGTTCACATGTGTGTACTATTGATTCACATTCTTGTACTATTAGGGGAGTTGGTGCAAGATTGATAACACTTGCATGACTAAGTTAAAAATGGAGGTATAGATGGAGGTACTATACTGTAATTCATATTTTTACATGATTATAACTATTGATTCACATGATTGAACTATTGATTCACATTATTTACTATTAGGGGAGGTGGTGCAAGTTTGATAATACTTGCAGGACTAAATTAAAAATGAAGAAAAAGAGGAAGGTATTATACTGTAATATTTTGAGCCCCAAAACGTGAAATTATCGAAACTATATTTTTCTATAAATAGAAGCTCATTCTTCCTTCATTTCTCACCAATTCACTAAAGATTTAGAGCAATTATTATAGAGAGATATTATAGAGAGAAAGAAGAAGAGAAGTCTGCTACCTCACTATTCCAGTATCCAGTCTTCTTTTGAGGTAAGGGGTATTATTCTTTCGTATTCATGAATAGAGTTATTTTCTTTCAATACTCGTAAGAGGTGTTATTCCATTCTTTATTATTATATTGGAATAACCTATCTGTGCGAAGTACCACATACATGGTGAAATTCTTCAGTTATTCCATTCTTTATTATTACGCTGGAATCACCGTTTGTTTGCGCGGTCATCGCATGCACGTGAATTTTGTTGTTATTCCATTCTTTATTATTCTGTTGGAATATCCTGTCTATGCGGATTATGCATGAACTAGTTCCATTCTTTATTATTATGTTGGAACATCCTGTCTGTGTAGATTACGCATGACCTGGTTCCATTCTTTATTATTCTGTTGGAATATCCTGTCTGTGCGGATTACGCATGACCTGGTTCCATTCTTTATTATTCTGTTGGGAATAACCTGTCTGTGCAATCTATCGCATGCCTGGTGAATTCTTCTATTATTCCATTCTTTATTATTCTGTTAGAATAACCTGTCTATGTGGATTACCGCATGCATGGTGAATGATCCTTCGTATTCATTCCTTTTTAAATTATGGAAATGATCTGTCTACGTGGATTACCGCATGGCGGGTGAAAATTAATTTGTAGTTTCATATATTCTATTATACTCAGTTGGTTAAAGTTTTAGCTTCTATACTCCATGAAATTAGTAGAATATCCTGGATATTTGTGCTTCATCTAGTATCTTTTCATGGAAATATTCTTCTGAGCATTCTTGAATTTTACTCCACAAAGCAGTATCATGTTGACAATTTGAACATAATTGATTTCAGGATAAATTAACTTATAAATCTTTAAAATTTATTCTTGAACTTGTTTTATTGAATTATTATGTCATTGTCATCATCCTCATGCTTATATTGTGATGAAAGTCATCTTTGGCTTACGTGCATAGATGGACTTGGTATGATTATGACTAGGGATCATTCGGTATAATCATAACCTGTAATGTTATAAATGATATGGTAAAAGTCCTCAGTGGCCTGTAGTGCATTGATGGACAGCTTTAGGCATGATTATGACCAGGGATTATTCGGTATAGTCATGACCATTGATGATTTAATGAATATCCTTGGCCCGTAGTGTAGGGATGATTCGATGATGTGGTTTATTTATTAAGTTGAGTCTCAACGATAAAAATTGATGAAAACATTTTAAATCATAGAAGATAGTAGTTATCATGCTCTCCTTGACTCTTCTAATGGATTGCTTATCCCGCTGCAGTTAAAATTGATGGTCCGAGATGGTGTTATAGTAGTCCTCATTATTCTATAAAATAGTGTGACAATAAATGTAATGAGGACTCTATTTGAGAGTGGATATTGTCTAGAAGGAAATATTCCTGTTTAAACTCTCAGCTATGTTTTGTCGTATATTACACGACGTTTGTATAATTAAGTTTGTATTTGTATTATGTACCATGTTTTTGGCGACTCAAGATGGGTGATGTATACCTATGTTGGGGGCGTCACAGTTGGTATCAGAGCTTAGGGATATGATCCCTGGCTGAGATGTGAGACAAGAACTAGGAGGGGAGAGACAGGGAATTCCTTCGCTAGTATGACCTACCTAAGTTTATTTGGTATTTAATTGGTCGGTCAAAGTATAGGGATAATATGTGATATGATAATTAACCCTTGTTTTGTGACAGTATTTGAAAATGGCATCCAAAAATGTTGAGATAAGCAATGAAGCACGTGAGACCATTGAGTCACCACAGATTAATACCCAGGATAATGTGCAACAGGAAGACAATAATCCTCAGGTAAACAACAACAATCAAATGATGAACGATGGGATGTTCAGAGGTTTTATGCAATTCATGCAACATCGGTGGGGCGACTCACTCATCCAAAATGCAGGTGGAAACACTGACAACTCTCGGACGGTCACCGCTAAGCAGTTCAAGGAGCTGAGACCATCGGAGTTTTTTGGAGAGCCAAAACCACTTAAGGCTGAGACGTGGATAAAGTAGATCAACAAGATATTTGATGTCTTGGGGTGCTCCGAGGAGCAAAAGGTTCCCTTCGCCACCTTCATGTTATGAGGAGGCAGATTACTGGTGGGAATCTGTAAAGCGTACTCAACCTGCCGCACTGAAGATGTCTTGGGAGATGTTCCAAGAACTGTTCAACGACAAGTGCTTTCCTGAAATTATTCGTCACATGAAGGAGGTAGAGTTCATCAAGCTTGAGCAAAACAATATGACCGTGGCGCAGTACGAAGCTAAGTTTTCTGAGTTGTCTCGGTTTGCATCCCACTTGGTTGATAATGAGGAGAGAATGACGCAAATGTTTCTAAGAGGTTTGAAACCCGAGATACGTCAATACCTAATTTCTCATAAACTGTGTTTGTATTCAGATGTTGTGAATAGAGCTCAGTTATTGGAGCGCGATAATGAGTCAACCCAACCAAAAGAAAGCAGTCGACAAGTCAATAACACCAACGGTAGCAGTCATCGAAGCGGTGACAACAAACATGGAGGAAATCAACATGCCAGAAATGGTAATCACTTCGGTGGTAATCATGGCCATGAATAAGAGTGGACATTTCAAGAAGAGGAGATTCAACAATGATGGAAAGACGTCAGCACCAGCACCTGTTGTTAAGGAAGGAGAACGGCCGCCGGTTGTATGTTACAAATGCGGAGGGGAGGGACACATCAGTCCAAACTGTAAACAGCAGTCTAAAGCATGTTACAATTATGGAAAAGAAGGTCACCTAGTCTGATTTTGTCGTGCACCAAAGTCAAGTCCAGCTGGGATGGAGGCATCAAAGGGTGTCCCAGATAAGACAAAACTGGTAGTTCAAGGGATAGCGTTTGTCGTAACCTCCCAAAAAGTGAGGAATCCGAACGAGGTGATCACAGGTAAGCTAATCATAAACTCTAGTGAAGTTTATACTTTATTTGATACTGGTTCTACCCATTCTTTCATTTCTCCTACTTGCGCTCAACATTTAAATTTGACTCCGAAGAAATTAGACTTTGACTTATCAGTTAAAACTCTGTTGGGAGAAACCTTCATTACATACACGGTTTATAAGTCTTGTTTGATTCAAATCGGTAACCGCACATTACCCGTTGATCTTATTTCCTTGAAAATACTTGCATTTGATGTGATTTTAGGGATTGATTGGTTAACTACTCATCATGCTAAAATCAATTGTTTTCGTAAGGTTGTTAGCTTTTATATTCCTAATCAACCTATTATGCGAATTCAAGCAACCAAACCACTAAAATCAATCACTGTTATATCAAGTCATAAAGCTATTCATTTATTGAAAAACGGATGTCAAGCTTTCTTAGCCCATGTCACAGATTTAAATAAAAATATGTCAGATTTGAATAATATTTCTATTGTTAATAAATTTATTGACGTATTCCCTGAAGAACTTCCTGGCCTACCCCCAGAGCATGAAATTGAATTTTGTATCGACCTTGAATTCGGTACAAAACCCATTTCCAAAGCCCCATATCGAATGGCTCCTATTAAACTTCAGGAGTTAAAAACCCAACTACAGGAATTGTTAGACATCGGTTTCATTCGTCCTAGTACGTCTCCTTGGGGTGCTCATGTTCTATTCATGAAGAAGAAAGATGGAAGTATGCGACTTTGTATTCATTATCAAGAGTTGAATCATGACACCATCAAAAATAGGTACCCGTTGCCTCGCATTGATGACCTGTTTGACCAGTTGCAAGGAGCCAAATTCTTTTCAAAGATTGATCTTCGTTCCGGATATCATCAGTTGAAGATTAAAACTGATGACATTCTAAAGACTACTTTCAGAACTCGGTACGGGCATTATGAATTCCTAGTCATGTCTTTTGGATTGACTAATGCTCCTGCTGCCTTCATAGACATAATGAACCGAGTATTCAAGGAATATTTGGATCACTGTGTGGTCGTCTTTATTGATGACATCCTCATATACTCCAAAACCCGTGAAGACCATGAGAAAGACTTGAGGCTGATACTCCAAAAGCTTCGTGAAAACAAGCTATATGCCAAGTTTAAGAAATGTGAGTTCTGGCTTGAGGAAGTTGCATTCCTTGGGCACGTGATATCAAATCATGGAATATCTGTTGACCCGGCAAAGATTGAAGCAATTCAAAGCTGGGAGCAACCTAAGTCAGTGACCGAAGTATGTAGCTTTCTTGGCTTAGCTGGTTATTATCAGAGATCCGTAGAAGGGTTTTCTTGAATCGCTACTCCATTAACTCAGCTGACTCGAAAAGATACAAAATTCGATTGGAGCGAGGAATGTGAAAAGAGTTTTCAAGAACTCAAGAGGAGACTCATTTCAGCACCTGTTCTGACAATACCATCTGGCTTGGAGGGATTTGTCATCTACAGTGATGCTTCAGGCAAAGGGTTAGGATGTGTTATCATGCAACATCGGAAAGTCATAGCCTATGCCTCGCGACAACTCAAAGAATATGAGAGGAATTATCCTACTCATGATCTAGAGTTAGCAGTTGTCCTTTTTGCGCTTAAGATTTGGAGGCATTACCTGTATGGAGAGAAGGTGGAGATTTATACGAATCATAAAAGCCTCAAATATTTCTTCACTCAAAAGGAACTCAACATGCGGCAACGATGATGGCTTGAGCTGTTGAAAGATTATGATTGTACCATCCAATACTATCCTTGAAAAGCGAACGTGGTAGCCTACGCATTGATTAGAAGATCATATGCGGGTACGGGTATGATATTGTCAACGCAAAGGCCCATTTTGTATGACTTACAAAGGTAGGAGATAAAGTTAAAGACTCCAGGGACCTATATGATGATGGCGAATATACGAGTAGAACTGACTTTAATTGATAAAGTTAAAGTTGCTCAAGCTATAGACCTGGAGCTGATGCGTATGAGAAAGAAAGTACACAAAGGCGCTATTCTGGAAGCAAGAATCGATGAAGAAGGAATACTACGAGTCAACTCCAGACTTTGTGTTCCTAACAATTCTGACTTGAAGTATAAAATCATGATGGAGGCGCACAACACATCGTTTGCAATCCATCCTAGGAGTACCAAAATGTATCGTGATCTTCAACATACATTTTGGTGGAGTAATATGAAGAGAGAGATAGCGGGGTTTATCTCAAGGTGTCTAACTTGTCAACGAGTCAAGGCAGAGCATCAAGTGCCAAAAGGTCCATTGCAACCACTTGAAATTCCAGAATGGAAGTGGGAGCACATTACCATAGATTTCGTTACTGGTCTTACCAAGGTTTCTCAAGGCATAGATGTGATTTGGGTCATTGTTAATAGATTGACCAAGTCTGCTCATTTCTTACCAATACGAGAAACTTTTACACTTGAACGTCTTGCTAGTATGTACATAAACGAGATTGTAAGATTGCATGGTATGCCAGTATCCATAGTTTCTGATCGAGACCCAAGATTCACTTTAAGATTTTGGGTTAGTTTATAAAAAGCTATGGGCACGGATTTACGATTTAGTTCGGCATATCATCCTCAAATGGATGGGCAGTCGAAAATGACTATTCAAACTTTTGAAGATTTATTTAGACTTTGTGTCCTTGACTTCAAGGGAAGTTGGGACAAGTTCTTAACTTTGGTGGAGTTTTCCTATAATAATAGTTATCAATCAAGTATTGGCATGGCTCCATTTGAGGTGTTGTATGGAAGAAAGTGTCGTTCTCCAGTATGTTGGGATGAGGTGGTTGAAGCAACATTGTTGGGACCAGAGTTGGTACGTATGACTATGGAAAAGATTCAAATGATCCGACAACGTATAAAAACCTCACAAGATCGACAAAAGAGTTATGTTGATCTTCATCGAAAAGACGTGGAATTCAATATTAGAGATCATGTGTTGTTACGTGTTGCTCCATGGAAAGGAGTTACGAGATTTGGAAAGAGAGGAAAACTCAATCCTCGATTCATTGTCCCATTTATAATCCTCGAACGAGTAGTAACTGTGGCTTATAGACTCATTGTGACGCCCCCAAAATAGGTATACATCACCTATTCTGAGTCGCCAAATACATGGTATAGAATACAAATACAATCTTAAATATACAACATAAGCTGTGAGTTTTAATACAAATATTATCTTCTAGACAGTATTCAAACTCAAAATAAGTCCTTAATACATTTATTAACACACTATATTATGGAATAGTGAGGACTACTAATGTTATCATCTGGACCGTCACTCTGTTCCCCGACTAGTCCCTGCTACATTCTCATTTCTTAAAAAGAACAATGAAAGTAAAACGGTGAGCTCAACTAGCCCAGTAAGAAATATTATGACTAAGATAATGTAGAATAAATTATCATTAGCCTTTAACAGTGTTAAACTGATACAATATAACAAACATCAAGTTAACTGCAGCAGAATAAGCAATCCATTAGAAGAGTCAAGTAGAGAATAAAATCTACTATCTTCTATGATTCAAAAGGTTTTTCATAACTTTTATCGTTGAGACTCAGCTCAATAAATATTCCACATCATCCCTGCACTACGGCCAAGGATATTCATTAGTATCACAACCATAAATTATCCATACACTACGGGCCAAGGATATTCGTGTATTCATCAATGGTCATGATCATGCCAACAACTGTCCATCAATACACTATGGGCCAATAAGGACTTTTACCACATCATTTGTAACATTACGGTCATGATTATACCAAATAATCCCTGATCATAATCATACCAAGTCCATCTATGCACTACAGGCCACAGATGACTTTCAACATAATATAAACATGAGAATGATGACAGGTTATTCCAACATAATAATAAAGAATGGAATAATAAAAGAATTTCACCAAGTATAGGGTAGTCCGCGTATACAGGTTATTCCAACAGAATAATAAAGAATGGAATAACAGAAGTTCTCTTCATGATTACAAAAGGAATAATACCCCTTACCTTAGAAGAAACTGGATATAGGAGTAGTGAAGTAGCAGAATACTTTTCTTCTTTCTCTCTATTGTTTCTCTCTCTAGAGTTTCAGTGAATTCGTAAGAAATAATGAAGGAATGAGCTTCTATTTATAGGAGAATGGACTGAATAGTAACTAATTCATGAACGGTCCAGATTGATTTACTTTTAAACGGACGGTCCATATTCAATTACTATGAAATATTAATAAAATATTTTAATAAAACAAAATCTTTTAAATAAAATATAATATATTCTATTTATAATCTAATAAAACGAATAACTTTATAAAAGTATTTTGTTTTATATAAAAAGATTTTACTATGCAAACACTATGCAAGAACTATGCAAACACTATGTATAATAGAATATTATATATTCTATCTATAGTCTAATAAAATGAATAACTTTATAAAAGTATTCTGCTTTTATATAAAAAGATTTACTATCAAATACTATGCAGGCCTTATTCAAACACTATGCATAATAGAATATTATATATTCTATTTATAGTCTAATAAAACGAATAACTTTATAAAAGTATTACATTTTTATATAAAAAGTTTTTGTTTTATTACATTTATAATAATAATAAAACAAAACTTATCACCTTATTATAATTCACAATATTAATCAACCAATGTCGCTTTCCCGAAAGAGGGGCTTTTCAATAAGGATTTCTCCCTATCATGCGCGCGATTAGGTGACCAAACGCCTCCTCGCGTAACTTCTATACATCGTTAATATTGCAAATAATAATATTAATAACTTTGTTATCTCAATTATTTATTTAATAATATATAAAATATCGACAATATTTAAATCAAATAACGTGAGATACTATGCAACAATTACTATAGCAATAATTGAACAAAACTGAGTGACTTCTCACGTAAGCATCAATAATCAAAAGCGTAGTCTTTACTATGCAACCACACGTATTCATCAGTACTTTTAACACCGGGTGTTTCAAAGATTAATCTGTAAAACTTCCGCCGTTATTTTCATAAAATATTTTTGTCGTTTTCTCTCCAAATAATAATTACATTACATGGTCCACCAATGATTGTACCGTTGTACAAATATTCCCTGTTAAAATGAATATTCCCCGACCAATCGAATATTATATAACAACTTGTGTACTTTGAAAAATTTATAAATATTACCTACAACTATAACATTATATCAAATTTATTCTATAATATTCAAAAATGATATTTATAGAAAAATTATCTTTATTCATAAAAGGATGGTATTGGATGGTATGATCATAATCTTTCAAAAGTTCAAGCCAACATCGTTGTCGCATGTTGAGTTCCTTTTGAGTGAAGAAATATTTGAGGCTTTTATGATACGTAAAGATCTCCACTTTCTCCCCATACAAGTAATGCCTCCAAATTTTAAGTGCGAAGACAACAGCTGCCAACTCTAGATCATGAGTAGGATAATTCCTCTCATATTCTTTGAGTTATCGCGAGGCATAGGCTATAACTTTTCCATGTTGCATGAGAACACATCCCAACCCTTTGCCCGAAGCATCACTGTAGATGACAAATCACTCCGAGCCAGATGGTATTGTCAGAACAGGTGCTGAAATGAGTTTCCTCTTGAGTTCTTGAAAACTCTTCTCACATTCCTCGCTCCAACCGAATTTTGTATCTTTTTGAGTCAGCTGAGTTAGTGGAGTAGTGATTCGAGAAAATCCTTCCACGAATCTCCGATAATAACCAGCTAAACCGAGAAAGCTACGTACTTCGGTCAGTGATTTAGGTTGCTCCCAGCTTTGAATTGCTTCAATCTTTGTCGGGTCAACAGATATTCCATGTCTTGATACTACGTGCCCAAGGAATACTACTTCTTCAAGCCAGAACTCGGATTTCTTCAACTTGGCATAAAGCTTGTTTTCACGAAGCTTTTGGAGTATCAGCCTCAAGTGTTGCTCATGATCTTCACGGCTTTTGGAATATATGAGGATGTCATCAATAAAGATGACCACAAAGTGATCCAAATATTCCTTGAATACTCGGTTCATCATATCCATGAAGGCAGCAGGAGTATTAGTCAATCCAAAAGACATGACTAGGAATTCATAATGCCCATACCGAGTTCTGAAAGCCTTCTTTGGAATGTCATCGGTTCTAATCTTCAATTGGTGATATCCGGAACGAAGATCAATCTTTGAAAAGAATTTGGCTCCTTGCAATTGGTCAAATAGGTCATTAATATGTGGCAATGGGTACCTATTTTTTATGGTCACATGATTCAACTCCCGATAATCAATACAAAGTCGCATACTCCCATCTTTCTTCTTCACGAATAGAATAGGAGCACCCCAAGGAGAAGTACTAGGACGAATAAAGCCAATGTTTAACAATTCCTACAGTTGGGTCTTTAACTCCTGAAGTTTAATAGGAGTCATTCGATATGGGGCTTTGGAAATGGGTTTTGTACCGGGTTCAAGGTCGATACAAAATTCAAGTTCACGCTCTGGGGGTAGGCCAGGAATTTCTTCAGGGAATACGTCAGGAAATTTATTAACACTAGAAATATCATTCAAAACTGACGTATTTTTGTTTAGATCCGTGACATGAGCTAAGAAAGCTTGACATCCATTTTTCAATAAATGAATAACTTTATGGCTTGAGATGATAGTGATTGATTTTAATGGTTTGGTTGCTTAAATTCGCATAATATGTTGGTTAGGAATATGAAAGCTAACAACCTTACGAAAACAATCAATTTTTGTATGATGAGTAGTTAACCAATCAATCCCTAGAATTACATCAAATGCAAGTATTTTTAAAGAAATAAGATTGACAGGTAACGTGCGGGTGCTGATTTGAACTAAACAAGACTTATAAACAGTGGATGTAATGAAGGTTTCTCCCAATAGAGTTTCAACAGATAAGTCAAAGTCTAATTTCTCCAGAGTCAAATTTAAACGTTGAGCGCAAGTAGGAGAAGTAAAGGAATGGGTAGAACTGGTATCAAATAAGGTATAGACTTCGCTAGAGTTTATGATAAGCTTACCCGTGATGACCTCGTTCGGGTTCCTCACTTTATGGGAGGTCACAACAAACGCCCTCCCTTGAACTACCGACTTTGACTTTTCTGAAACGGCCTTTGGTGCCTCCATCCCAGCTGAACTTGCCTTCCCTGAAAGACAAAATCGAGCTAGGTGACCTTCTCTTCCACAATTGTAACACGTTTTGGACTGATGCGCACAGTTTGGACTGATATGTCCCTCCCCTCCGCATTTGAAGTATATGATAGGTGGTCATTCTCCTTCCTTAACAACGAGTGCTGATGCTGACGTCTTTCCATCATTGTTGAATCTCCTCTTCTTGAAATGTCCATTCTTATTATTTTGGCCATGATTACCACTGAAGTGGTTACCATTTCTGGCATGTTGATTCCCTCCAGGCTTATTGTCACCACTTCGATGACTGCTCTCACTAGTATTATCATTTTGCTGGCTGCTATCTTTTGGTTGGGTTAACTCATTATCACGCTCCAATAACTGAGCCCTATTAACAACATCTGAATACAAACACAGTTTATGAGAGATAAGATATTGACGTATCTCGGGTTTCAAACCTCTTAAAAACATTCGCGTCATTCTCTCATCATTATCAACCAAATGGGACGCAAACCGGGACAACTCGGCAAACTTGGCTTCGTACTGTGATACGGCCATGTTGTTTTGCTCCAGCTTGATGAACTCTACCTCTTTCATGTGACGAATACTTTCGGGAAAGTACTTGTCATTGAACAATTCTTGGAACTTCTCCCAAGTCATCTTCAGTGCTGTAGGTTGAGTACACTTTACAGATTCCCACCAATAATCTACCTCTGCTCGCAACATAAAGGTGGCAAAGGGAACCTTTTGCTCTTCGGAGCATCCCAAGACATCAAATATCTTGCAGATCTGCTTTATCCACATCTCACTTTGTTTGGCTCTCCAAAAAACTCCGGTGGTCCCAGTTCTTTGAACTGCTTAGCGGTGACCGTCCGAGAGTTGCCAGTGTTTTCACCTGTATTTTGGACAGGAGCCGTTCTTACCTGATGTTGCATGAATTGCATAAAACCTCTGAACATTCCATCGTTCATCATTTGGTCAGTGTTATTGTTTGCATGAGAATTGTCGCCTTCCTGATGCACATTATCCTGATTATTGATCTGTGGAGACTCAACGGTCTCCTGTACTCCATTAATATTCTCAACATTCTCGGATGTCATTTTCAAATACTACCACAAAACAAGGATTAATTAACATATCACATATTATTCCCATACTCTGACCGACCAATTATATATCAAATAAACTTAAGTAGGTCATACTAGTGAAAGAATTCCCCGTCTCTACCCTCCTAGTTCTTGTCTCACATCTCAGTCAGGGATCATATCCTTAAGCTTTGATACCAACTGTGACGCCCCCAAAATAGGTATACATCACCTATTCTGAGTCGCCAAATACATGGTACAGAATACAAATACAATCTTAAATATTCAACATGAGCTGTGAGTTTTAATACAAATAGTGTCTTCTAGACTGCATTTAAACTCAAAATAAGTCCTCAATACATTTATTAACACACTATTTCATGGAATAGTGAGGACTACTAATGTTATCATCTGGATCGTCACTCCGTTCCCCGACTAGTCCCTGCTACATTCTCATTTCCTGAAGAGAACAATGAAAGTAAAAGGGTGAGCTCAACTAGCCCAGTAAGAAATATTATGACTAAGATAATGTAGAATAAATTATCATTAACCTTTAACAGTGTTAAACTGATACAATATAACAAACATCAAGTTTAACTGCAGCGGAATAAGCAATCCATTAGAAGAGTCAAGTACAGAATAAAATCTACTATCTTCTATGATTCAAAAGGTTTTTCATCACTTTTATCGCTGAGACTCAGCTCAATAAATAATCCACATCATCCCTGCACTATGGCCAAGGATATTCATTAGTATCACAACCATAAATTATCCATGCACTACGGGCCAAGGATATTCGTGTATTCATCAATGGTCATGATCATGCCAACAACTGTCCATCAATGCACTATGGGCCAATGAGGACTTTTACCACATCATTTGTAACATTATTATACCGAATAATCCCTGGTCATAATCATACCAAGTCCATCTATGCACTACAGGCCACAGATGACTTTCAACATAATATAAACATGAGAATGATGATAATGATATAAGAATTCAATAAAATAAGTTCAAGAATTAATTTATCCAGGAACCAATAATGTCCAAATTGTCAACATGATACTGCTTTGTGGAGTAAAATTCAAGAATGCTCAGAAGAATATTTCCATGAAAAGATATTGGATGAAGCGCAAATATCAAAGATATTCCACTAATTTCATGGAGTATAAAAGCCAAAACTTTAACCAACTGAGTATAATAAAGAATGAAATAACAAAAGAAATCACCAGGCATGCGATAGACCGCATAGACAGGTTATTCGAATAGAATAATAAATAACGGACCCGGTCATGCGTAAACACACGCATGAGTATTCCAAATGTAATAATAAATAATGGAATAAGGTCATGCGTAAAGCGCACGCATGTGATATTCCAACGTAATAATAAATAATGGAACCCAGTGTCATGCGTAAACGCATATACGAGGATGTTCCAATGTAATAATAAAGAATGGAATAATGAAGAATTTCACCATGTATGCGGTACTTGGCATAGACAAGTTATTCCAACATAATAATAAAGAATGGAATAATGTAAGAATTTCATAAAGTATAGGGTAGTCCACAGTATACGAGTTATTCCAACGAGAATAATAAAGAATGGAATAATGTAAGTTCTCTTCATGAATACAAAAGAAATAATACCCTTACCTTAGAAAATCGGATATAGGGAGTAGTGAAGTAGCGAGAATACTTTTCTTCTTTCTCTCTATAGTTTCTCTCTCTAGAGTTTCAAAGTGAATTAAATAAGAAATAATGAAGGAATGAACTTTTATTTATAGGAGAATGGACTGAATAGAAACTAATTCATGAACGGTTTAGATTGATTTACTTTTAAACGGACGATGCATATTCAATTACTATGCAAAGATTAATAAAATATTCTAATAAAACAAAATCTTTTAAATAAAATATAATATATTCTATTTATAATCTAATAAAACAAATAACTTTATAAAAGTATTTTATTTTATATAAAAAGATTTTACTATACAAAACAATATGCAAGCATTATGCAAAACATTATGCATAATAGAATATTATATATTCTATTTATAATCTAATAAAATGAATAACTTTATAAAAGTATTCTGTTTTATATAAAAAGATTTTACTATGCAGGCACTATGCAAACACTATGCATAAAAAAATATTATATATTCTATTTATAGTCTAATAAAAAGAATAACTTTATAAAAGTATTCTGTTTTATATAAAAAGTTTTCAGTTTTATTACATTTATAATAATAATATAACAAAACTTATCACCTTTATTATAATTCACAATATTAATCGACCAGGTCGTTCCCAAGAAAGAGGGGGCTTTCCAATAAGGATTTCTCCCTATTGGCACGCAATTAGGTGACCAAACCTCTCCTTGGCAGAACTTCTAGACATCGTTAATATTGAAAATAATAATATTAATAACTTTGTTATCTCAATTATTTATTTAATAGTATATAAAATATCGACAATAATTAAATCAAATAACGTGAGATACTATGCAATAATTACTATGACAATAATTGAACAAAACTGAGTGACTTCTCATGTAAACATCAATAATCAAAACCGTGTGCTACTATGCAACCACGCGTATTACTGTACTTTTAACACCGGGTGTTTCAACAGTTAACGGTAAAACTTCCGCCGTTATTTTCATAAAATATTTTTGTCATTTTCTCAATCCGACAATAATTCTGTTGCGGGGTCCACCAATGATTGTGCTGTTGTACGAATATTCCCTGTTAAAACGAATATTCCCCGACCAATCGAATATTATATAACAACTTGCGTACTTTGCAAAATTTATAAATATTACCTACAACTATAACATTATATCAAATTTATTTCATAATATTCAAAAATGATATTTATAGAAAAATCATCTTTATTCATAAAAGTTGGGGTCTTACACTCGCCTTACTGCCAAGTATGTCTCGTGTTCATAACGTTTTCCACATATCTATGTTACGTAAATATGTGAAAGACCCGAACCACATTATTTAATTAGAACTAGACGAAATTGAGAAAGATTTAACGTATGAAGAGGTACTTGTTAAAATATTAGATAAGAAGGATCATATTCTACGCTCTAAAGTTATAACTCAAGTCAAAGTTTTGTGGAGAAACCACGATGTTGAGGAAATGACCTGGGAGTTAGAATCTGAAATGAAATCAAGGTATCCTCACCTCTTCGACATACCAAGTACGCACCCTAATTTCGAGGACGAAATTTCATTAGAAAGAGAGGTTGTAAGACCCCAACTTTTATGAATAAAGAATAATTTTCTCGAAATATATTTTTGAATATTATGGTGTGGATTTGATATAATGTTATAGTTGTGGGTAATATTTACAAATTTTGCAAAGTAAGCAAGTGGTTATATAATATTTGATTGGTCGGGGAATATTCATTTTAATAGGAATATTCGTATTTGACATGACAATCATTGGTGGACCCTACAACCAAGTATTGTTGTAGTTAGAAAATGAAATAATTATCTTTTTATAAAAATAACGGCGAAAGTGTTACCGTTAAAACTGTTGAACTACCCAATAGTAAAAGTACAATAATACGTGTGGTTGCATAGTAGCACACAGTATTGGTTATTGATGGTTACATGAGAAGTCACTCAGTTATACTCAATTATTGCTACAGTAATTGTTGCATCATATCTCTCATATTATTGATTCGATTATTGTCACAGTATCATCTGCATAATATGTTATATTATTAAATCAATAATTGAGACGACAAAGTTATTTATATTATTAAATTGCGCGCCAATAAGGAGAAATCCTTATCGGAAAGCCCCATCTTTCCTAAGAACGACCTGGTTATTAAATATTGTGAATTATAATATTAATGATGAATAAGTTCGTGTTGATTAAAGATGAAATTGATAGTTTTATTGTGTTGGAATTATTAGTGTTAGTGAAAATCGACATTTATTTCTATAATAATTGATGTCTGGAGGTTATACTGACCAGTCGGGTAATTAATCGGATAAATGAGCAATTAATTGCTATTAATTCATATGATTATAACTATTTGTTCATATGTGTGTACTATTGATTCACATTCTTGTACTATTAGGGGAGTTGGTGCAAGATTGATAATATTTGCATGACTAAGTTAAAAATGGAGGTATAGATGGAGGTACTATACTGTAATTCGTATTTTCACATGATTATAACTATTGATTCACATGATTGAACTATTGATTCACATTATTTACTATTAGGGGAGGTGGTGCAAGTTTGATAATACTTGCAGGACTAAATTAAAAATGAAAGAAAAGTTGAAGGTATTATCTTTGTAATATTTCGAGCCCCAAAACGTGTAATTATCGAAACTATATTTTCCTATAAATAGAAGCTCATTCTTCCTTCATTTCTCACCAATTCACTAAAGCTTTAGAGCAATTATTATAGAGAAAATTATAGAGAGAAGAAGAAGAGAAGTCTGCTACCTCACTATTCCAATATCCGGCTTTTCTAAGGTAAGGGGTATTATTCTTTTTCAGTATTCATGAAGAGAGTTATTTTCTTTCAATACTGTGAGAGTTGTTATTCCATTCTTTATTATTATGTTGGAATAACTTTTATCATCTAAGTACCGCATACATGGTGAAATTCTTCATATTCCATTCTTTATTATTACATTTGGAATAACATGTATGCATTTGGCCTATCGCATGCACGGTGAATTTTGTTGTTATTCCATTCTTTATTATTACATTTGGAATATCACATCTGCATCTGATTACGCGATAACCTAGTTCCATTCTTTATTATTCTCGTTAGAACATCTTATGCATATGGATTCTGCGCATAACTTTGGTTTCATTTTTTTATTATTCTGTTGGAACATCCCATGCATGCGGATTACATACGACTTCGGTTCCATTCTTTATTATTATATTGGAATATCCTCATGCATGCGATTACGCATGACTTTGTTCCATTCTTTATTATTCTCATTGGGAATAACTTTGTCTTTCTGCGATCTATCGCATGCCTGGTGAATTCTTCTATTATTCCATTCTTTATTATTCTGTTGGAATAACCTGTCCATGTGGATTACCGAATGCATGGTGAATGATCTTTCGTATTCATTCCTTATTAAATTATGGAAATAATATGTATACGTGGATTACTGCGCATGGCGGTAAAGAAAATCCATTTGCAGTTTCATATATTCTATTATACTCAGTTGGTTAAAGTTTTGGCTTCTATACTCCATGAAATTAGTAGAATATCCTGGATATTTGTGCTTCATCCAGTATCTTTTCATGGAAATATTCTTCTGAGCATTATTTAATTTTACTCCACAAAGCAGTATCATGTTGACAATTTGGACGTAATTGATTTCAGGATAAATTAACTTATAAATCTTTAAAATTTATTCTTGAACTTGTTTTATTGAATTATTATGTCATTGTCATCATCCTCATGCTTATATTGTGATGAAAGTCATCTTTGCCTTACGTGCATAGATGGAGTTGGTATGATTATAACCAGGGATCATTCGGTATAATCATAACCTGTAATGTTATAAATGATGTGGTAAAAGTCCTCAGTGGCCTGTAGTGCATTGATGGACAGTTTTTGGCATGATTATGACAAGGGATTATTCGGTATAGTCATGACCATTGATGATTTAATGAATATCCTTGGCCCGTAGTGCAGGGATGATTCGATGATGTGGAATATTTATTAAGCTGAGTCTCAGCGATAAAAATTGATGAAAACATTTTAAATCATAGAAGATAATAGTTATCATGCTCTACTTGACTCTTCTATTGGATTGCTTATTTTGCTACAGTTAAACTTGATGTCTATTGTATTTTATCAGTTTAACATTGTTGAAGGCTAATGATAATTTATCATGCATTATCTTAGTCATAATATTTCTTACTAGGCTAGTTGAACTCACCCTTTTGCTTTCATTGTTCTCTTCAGGAAATGAGAACGTAGCCGGGACTAGTCAGGCAACGTAGTGATGGTCCGAGATGGTGTTATAGTAGTCCTCACTATTCTATAAAATAGTGTGACAATAAATGTAATGAGGACTCTATTTGAGAGTGGATATTGTCTAAACGGCAATATTCTTGTTTAAACTCTCAGCTATGTTTTGTCGTATATTACACGACGTTTGTATAATTAAGTTTGTATTTATATTATGTACTATGTATTTGGTGACTCAAGATGGGTGATGTATACCTATGTTGGGGGCATCACAAAGGAGGTGGAGTTTATCAAGTTGGAGCAAAACAATATGACCGTGTCGCAATACGAGGCTAAATTTGCGGAGTTATCCCGGTTTGCATCCCATTTGGTCGATAATGAGGAGTGAATGATGCGAATGTTTCTAAGAGGTTTAAAACCCGATATACGTCAATACCTCATTTCTCACAAACTTTGTTTATATTTAGATGTTGTGAATAGGGCTCAGTTATTGGAATGTGATAATGAGTCAGCACAACCAAAAGGCAACGACCAATAGCACGATAATAATCATACCAGTGGCAACGGCCATCGGAACAACGATAACCATTGTGGGGGAAATTATTATGCCAAGAATGGTAACCACTTCGGTGGTAATCATGGCCAAGATAATAGGAGTAGAAATTTCAAGAAGAGAAGATTCAACAACGATGGAAAGACAATGACTAACACGCTTTTCAAGGAAGGAGAACGACCACCAATTGTATGCTTCAAATGCGGAGGGAGGGACATATCGGTCAAAACTGCGTGATGCGATCAAAGCATGTTATAATTGTAGAAAAGAAGGTCACCTAGCTTGATTTTTGTCGTGCACCAAAGTCAAGTCCAAATTGGACGGTGGCACCAAAGGCGGATACGGACAAAACAAAGTCGGTGGTTTCAGGAAGAGCATTTTTCGTGACTTCTCAAAAAGCAGAGTAACCCGAATAAAGTTAGCACGGGTTAGTTAATTATAAATTCTTGCGAAGTCTATACCTTATTAGAAACCAATTCTACCCATTCTTTTATCTCTCTTGCTTGCGCTCAACGTTTAAATTTGACCCCAGAGAAGTTAGACTTTGATTTATTGGTTGAAACTTCGTTACCTCCACTGTTTATAAATCTTGTTGATTCAAATCAACACTTTCACGTTACCTGTCGATCTTATCTCTTTGAAAATACTTGTCTTTGATGCGATTTTAGGAATCGATTGGTTAACTACTCATCATGCTTTTCATAAAGTTGTTAGCTTTAATATTCCTAACCACCCTATTATGCGAATTCAAGCAACCAAACCCTAAAGTCAATCATTGTCATATCAAGCCATAAGTAAAGAGTCCCGAGCCTTTATCTGGTGAATTCCTTGTGTGGAATGTACCGAAGCCAGACTTTCCGTAGGCGACGCCGTGAATGACGATGGAAAGTTGATAGGTATCAATGTGATGTGCTATCTAAGTCTTGGGATGAGAGTCACAGTTTTGAATGATATTTCTATTGTTAATAAATTTCTTGAAGTATTCCTGAAGATTTCTTAGCCTACCCCTAGAGCGTGAAATCGAATTTTGTATTGACCCTAGTACAAAACCTATTTCTAAAACCCTCAAGTATTTCTTCACCCAAAACGAACGTAACATGCGCCAAAGATGTTGGCTCGAGCTGTTGAAGACTACGACTATACCATTCAATATCATTGTGGAAGAGAGAACGTGGTAGCTGACACGTTGAGTAGAAGATCGTATGCGTTTACGAGTGCGATGTTGTTAACATAAAAACCCATTTCGTATAACTTACAAATGATGAAGATAGAGTTAAAGAATCTAGGGACCCACATGAAGATAACGAATATACGATTAGAATCGACTTTAATCGATAAAGTTAATGCCGCTCAAACTACACACCTGGAGCTGATGAATATGAAGAAGAAGGTTCAAGAAGGCGTTGTTCTAGAAGTAAAAGTCGATGAATAGAGGAAATCTCAACCCTCAATTTAATTGGCCCATTTAAAATCCTCGATGGAGTAGAAACTATAGCCTATAGACTCGTTTTACCGTCAAGTATGTTGCATGATCATAACATTTTTTTACGTATCGATGTTACGTAATTATGTGGACGACCCGAACCACATTAGTGAATTAGAACTAGACGAGATAGCAAAAGATTTAATGTATGAGGAGATATATGTTAAAATCTTGGATAAGAAAGATTATATTCGACACTCAAAGGTTATACCTCAAGAGTTGGATTATGAAATGAAGTCAAGGTATCCTCACCTCTTCGGCATACCTGGTACGTACGTAAATTTTGAGGGTGAAATTTCATAAGGAGGGGAGGTTGTAAGACCCCGAATTTTATGAAATAAAAGTATTCAATTTTCTTATAATTATTATTTTATTTCGTAAATGGTTAAATTGATAAAAGGTTAAAGTTAAGGGTGATATGTGAACTTTTTTTGCAAAGTATGCAAGTTGTTATAAAATATTCGTTTGGTCGGGAAATATTCTTTTTGTCGGGGAATATCCGTACGATGGCACAATCATTGGTGGACCCCACAATGGAAGTATTGTCGAGGTAAGAAAACGACAGAATTATCTTTTTATAAAAATAACGGCGGAAGTTTTACCGTTAAACTGTTGAACTACCCGGTAGTAAAAGTACAGTAATACACGTGGTTGCATAATAGCACACGGTATTGATTATTGATGCTTATGTAAGAAGTCACTCAGTTATACTCAATTATTTTCTGATGATTGTTGCATCATATCTCTCGTATTATTGATTCAATTATTATCACGATATCAATTTGTATAATATGTTATATTATTAAATTAATAATTGAGACGAAAAAAGTTATTCATATTATTATTTGAAATATTGACAATGTCTAGAAGTTACATCGAGGAGAGGTTAGATAATCTAATTGCGCGCATGATAGGAGAAATCCTTATCGGAAAGCCCCCTCTTTCACTGGGAGCGACACGGTTTTAAATATTTTGAGTTATAATATTAATGATGAATAAGTTCGTGTTGATTAAAGATGAAATTGATAGTTCCATTGTGTGGGAATTATTAGTGTTAGTGGAAATTAATCGACATTTATTTTAATAATAATTAATGTTTGGAGGTTATATTGACCAATCGGGTAATTAACCGGATAAATGAGCAATTAATTGCTATTAGTTCACATGCTTATAACTATGTGTTCACATGTGTGTACTATTGATTCACATGATTAAAAATGGAGGTATAGTTGAAGGTTCTATATTGTAATTAGTTTTTTTCACATGTTTAGAACTATTGAGTCACATGATTTACTATTGATTCACATGATTTACTATTAGGGGAGGTGGTGCAAGTTTGATAATACTTGCGAGGACTAAATTAAAATGAAGAAAAGAGGAAGGTATTATCTTTGTAATATTTGAGCCACAAAATGTACAATTATCGAAACTATATTTTTTATAAATAGAAGCTCATTCCTTCATTATTTTTACGCCATTCACTAAAGCTATAGAAAGCAATTATTATAGAGAGAAATTATAGAGAGAAAGAAGAAGAAAGTCTGCTACCTCACTATTCCAATTCTAGTCTTCTTTTGAGGTAAGAGGGTATTATTTCTTTTCGTATTCATGAAGAGAATTATTTTCTTTCAATACTGTAAGAGTTGTTATTCCATTCTTTATTATTATGTTAGAATAACTTGTCTGTCATGCTGAAGTACCGCATACATGGTGAAATTCTTCATTATTCCATTCTTTATTATTACATTGGAATAACTTTTATGCATGCGATATATCGCATGCACAGTGAATTTTGTTGTTATTCCATTCTTTATTATTACATTTGGAATATCCTCATGCATGCGGATTACGCATGACTGGTTCCATTCTTTATTATTACATTTGGAATAACTTTTATGCATGCGATTACTATCGCATGCACGGTGAATTCTTTTGTTATTCCATTCTTTATTATTACATTGGAATATCTTCTCTCCATATGCGGATTACGCATGACACTCGTTCCATTCTTTATTATTACATTGGAATAACTTTTGTCTATGCGATCTATCGCGTGCTGGTGAATTCTTACATTATTCCATTATTTATTATTACATTGGAATAACTTGTCTACTGCACGGACTCATCTGCATGCATGGTGAATTCTTCTGTTATTCCATTCTTTATTATTTTATTGGAATAACCTGTCTATGTGGATTACCGCATGCATGGTGAATGATCTTTCGTATTCATTTGTGGAAATGATCTGTCTATGTGGATTACCGCATGACGGGTGAAAATCCATTTGCAGTTTCGTATATTCTATTATACTTGTATGAGATATCATTTCTTTTGTACTCTTCATGGATAATCATTTTCTTTGTATTTTTCTTTTACGAGTTACTATTCACGGGTTACTATTCACTCAATTACTATTCACTCTAGTATTATTCACTCGGGTATTCAGGGCACTTTTCGTGCTGGAGTACTATTCATAAGTTACTATTCACGAGTTACTATTCACCCGATTACTATTCACTCTAGTATTATTCACTCGAATATTCGAGAAACTTTTTGTATCGGGGTACTATTCACGGGGTACTATTCCTGAGGTACTATTCACGGGGTACTATTCACCCAAAAAATATATTTTTTTTCTGTCCAAATTATTTTTGGTACATGAATATTATTCTTGAATTTTACTCTACAAAGTAGTATCATGTTGACAATTTGGACGTTATTAATTTCTGGATAAATTAAATTATAAATCTTTAAAATTTATCCTTGAACTTGTTTTATTGAACTTGTTTTATTGAATTATTATATCATTGTCATCATCCTCATGCTTATATTGTGATTAAAGTCATCTTTGGCTTACGTGCATAGATGGACTTGGTATGATTATGACCAGGGAATATTCTGTATAATCATGACCGTAATGTGACGAATGATGTGGTAAAAGTCCTCATTGGCCTGTAGTTCATTGATGGACAGTTGTTGGTATGATTATGACAAAGGATTATTCGGTATAATCATGACCATTGATGATTACATGAATATCCTTGGTCATGGTGTAGGGATGATTTGATTTTATTTATTAAGCTGAGTCTCAGCGATAAAGTTGATGAAAAACTTTTTAAATCATAGAAGATAATAGATTTTATGCTCTCTTTGACTCTTCTAATGGATTGCTTATTCATTGCGATTGTTGATCTAAAACTTGTTATCTATTATATTCTATCAGTTGTTATACTGTTGAAGGCTAAGGATACTTTATTCTGCATTATCTTAGTCATAATATTTCTTACTGGGCCAGTTGAGCTCACCATTTCTTTCACTGTTCTCTTCAGGAAATGAGAATATTGCTGGGACGAGTCGGGAAACGGATTGATGGTCCAGATGGTTGTTTTAGTAGTCCTCACTATTTTATAAAATAGTGTGATAATAAATGTAATGAGGACTCCATTGAGTGTGGATATTGTCTAGATGACAATATTCTTATTGAAACTCTTAGATTATGTTTTGTCGTATTTTACACGACTGTTGTATAATTAAGTTGTATTTGAATTTTGTACCATGTATTTGACGACTCAAGATGGGTGATGTATACATGTTTTGGGGGTGTCACATTTTCGGTCTAAATCATTTTTGATATAATATTATTCTTAAATTTTACTCCACAAAGCAGTATCATGTTGACAATTTGGGCATTATTAAATTCTGGATAAATTAAATTATTAAAGTCTTTAAAATTTATCTTTGAACTTATTTTATTGAATTATTATGTCATTGTCATCATCCTCATGCTTATATTGTTATGAAAGTCATCTTTGGCCCATAGTGCATAGATGGACTTGGTATGATTATGACCAGGGATTATTCGGTATAATCATGACCGTAATGTTACAAATGATGTGGTAAAAGTCTTCATTGATGGACAGTTTTTGGTATGATTGTGGCCATGGATTCTCTTCGGCCAAGTGTGCAAAGATGAATTGTTTTATGGCATAATCATGACCGTTGATGAAAACACGATTATCTTTGGCCCGTAGTGCATGAATAATTCGTGGTCGTGATACTAAAGAATATCCTTTGCCCGTAGTGCAGGGATGATTCGATGATGTGGATTATTTATTAAGCTGAGTCTCAGCGATAAAATTGATGATAAATCTTTTAAATCATAGAAGATAGTAAATTTTACGCTCTACTTGACTCTTCTAATGGATTGCTTATTCTGCTGCAGTTGTTGATCTAAAACTTGTTATCTATTATATTCTATCAGTTGTTATACTGTTGAAGGCTAAGAATAATTTATTCTGCATTATCTTAGTCATAATATATCTTACTGAGCTAGTTGAGCTCACCCCTTTCTTTCACTGTTCTCTTCAGGAAATGAGAATATAGCTGGGACTAGTCGGGGAATAGATTGACAGTCCAGATGGTTGCATTAGTAGTCCCCACTATTCTGTGAAATAGTGTGATAATAATTATACTGAGGACTTATTTTGAGTTTGAATACTGTCTAGAAGACAATATTTGTATTAAAACTCATAGCTCATGTTATATATTTAAGTTCTGTACCATGTATTTGGCGACTCAAAATGGGTGATGTATACCTATTTTGGGGGCGTCACACCGGAGGCCTAAAATCTAATTAATATAATTATTACATCGATGCTCCATTATTTATAACAATATATAAAGAGACAAAATAATGACACTCGTTAATTTAGGAAACTGATATTTCCAATTGATTTTTTGATATTTTTATTTGAAAATCGATGTTATAGATCCTATAGCGACGTTTTTTACTGTCTCTATATATCTATAACAATACTTTTTATGTGAAATAGAAATATCAATTTTCTTAATTTATTAGGCCTAATAGAGTCGCAATAAATTCCTCCCGCTAAAAATTATTGTAGTCACATAAATTTTTTCTGACAAAAATACTAAAATAAACCATTAAAATACTGACATGTCCTAGGCATATAAACAAATAAAAAATCTACAAATTTAAAATCTTCAATCAATAACAAATAGAGTTTCAAAATAAGTTAAAGATTAATTCATAATAAGTTCGCATGCAAATGATTATTTTAATACATAATATTATTAACTGCACAATTTTAACTTTTCACAGAGCAGGGGAAGTACAGAAATGGAGGGGATATAAAGAGAAAGGCGGATTAGATATAATTTGTGAAAACTTGGAGGGTAAATTAGTCATTATATTTGATCAATTTATTTATTTAAAATAATTTATAAATTATTTTCTTAGAAACGAGAAATTATTAATTTTAAAAAAAATTACAGCCCAAAACCTAAATAATAGTCAATTTATACGTTAATTACATTAATAAATTTGCTCATCTATTTCCTTCAAAGACGAAGCCAAATATAAGCTATTGAGGTCAATTTACCCCACTAAACTTTGTGGACAAACTGAAATCTTGTAACTTTTTGAGTCAACTCTTAGACTCTTACCTCATTTATATATAGGATAATGTCAAGGTCTCAAAATAATAAGATCTATTATAAATTAAAAATAATAATAATAATAATAAGTAGTTATATTTTTAGTTAATTTATAATATTTATTATTATATTGACTAAAATTAAATAAATTTATATTAAAAAATTGAGTTTGAAAATAATTTTAAAAAGTTAATAATGATCTCATAATTAAAAATAAAAGAGGACTATCGTTGTAATTAAGTGTATGTTTAAATATATATATATATATATATATATATATATATATATATATATATATATATATATATATATATATATATATATACACAAGATTATAAAATTACTTACAAAAATTGCTCTCCTCCCAAATTATTTATGACCTAATTGTTATAAAATTATAGTGGATGTCTAGATTTATAGAATGTCTAGATTCATTCTTATCTTGTAACTCTCATGTTCATGCGTTATAAAATTCATGGCCTTTGAGTTTTATAACCTCCTAGTATTGATGTTAGTACATCTATAAAGAATATCATTTGTAAAGTGAATGTGATAGACAAGAAGATTATGCAAACTCTCTCTTTTCTTGTTCATAATATTAGTTATCTTTTATAACACGTTATCAACACGATTTGCTTCTCAATTTCATTTTGAAGATAATCTAGCAGATTTGTTCAGCATAGCATTACCAACTACAACGTTTGAAAGATTATGTCGCAATATTGGAATGCGACAGCTGAAGAACTTAAGGATACATTCATGAGGGGGAGCTAATACACACTGCACTCTTTTTTTCTTAACCAAGGTTTTTTTCCATTGGGTTTTTTCTGATAAGATTTTTAATGAGACAGCTTTCAATGCGTATGGCTATACAATAGACATTCAAGGGGGAGTGTTATAAAATTATAGTAGATGTCTAGATTCATAGGATGTCTAGATTCATTCTTATCTTGTAACTCCCATGTTCATGAGTTATAAAACTCATGACCTTTGAGTTTTATAACCTCCTAGTATTGATGTTAGTACATCTATAAAGAATATCATTTGTAAAGTGAATGTGATAGACAAGAAGATTATGCAAACTCTCTCTTTTCTCTAATCATCCTTATTCTTGTCATCTTTGTTCATAATATTAATTATCTTTTATAACACTAATATTAATTTTGACGTCACTAAAAAAGAACTTTGGCTTCGTCAATAATTCATTTAAAATGGTTAATTGCTTTGATGCTTAAAAGAATGTCCACGTATATGTTTCACACAAAATAAAAAACTTAAGTTAAAAAGAGAATATAAAATAAGTACCAAATTTACTCATGGTCGATCCCATGTAACTAAATTTATAAATTTTTATCTTTCTCTAGACCAAGTGAACCCTATATTATTGAGGGTAAACTAGTATTTGCATAGGCAGAATTAAGGGGTCTACCGGGTCATATGACCCCTCACCCTGAAATTTTTGGAAATTATTTATTTTTCTTTTTCTTCTTTTTTTTATATATTTCTTTTTTTCCTTTGTTTTTTTTATTTTTATTTTTTCATCAAAGTGAAGCAAAAAAAATGGTAACAATTCTCTTTGTAAACTAATATAAAAAGCTAAAGAAATAAAACAATTTTTTTTTATCCTACTATAGTGACTATAAGTTCATCATAGTTCTATCCTATCAAGATTATTAAATCTCTCTTCTATTTTTTTCGTTTTAATTTGTTGCTGGAATTTATTCTTTCAAACTAATTTATCCCATGAATCACAATATAAGGTTTTGAATATATAATATTATAATTTATAATTTATCTATAAAAGTAGCTAATCAGTTGACTAAAAATTTTAAAGTTTGATCATAGTTTCATACTACAGAGTATGGAAGAAAATATTATTTCTTACAAATACTGAACAAAAATAATATCCCTTACAACTGTTGAACGAAAATAATATTCCTTACGAATATTGAACGAAGATAATATTCCTTATGAATATTGAACGAAAATAATATTCATTACGAATATTGAACGAAATAAAATTCCTTACGAATACGAAAAATAATATCGTAAGGGAATATGAAATAAATAATACCCCTTACCTTAAACGGAAAGTATTTCTGACTGGTAGGGTGGAGATATTCTTAAAGAAAACTTATACTATTTCTTACACTGAAAGCTTCCTTAAACTTAAAAGAAATACGCTCAATATTATAGAAGAAGAATTATCTGATTCTGGTGTGATTTTCATTTTTAAACTAAGCATTCTATTTATAGGAGAATGACAATATACTATTTAAGAAAATAATCACGGACTGAAAGTAGTATGCACACAAGCCAATCATGTTTGATGATAAAGCATATACTTTGTAACAATCTTATTCATTTATTAATAAAAAGTATTTATTTATTAAAGGCTTTTAATTATCTACATAATGCTGTTTTATAATATGTGATAAACCCATAGTTTTAAGCAATGCTTTTAGAATAATGATGATGATCATTCTAATGAGATCTAAATTCTTAGAAAGCTTAAAACTAAAATAGTTCTCAATCATTGGATTACTAAATTGGGGATTAGTGAATCCGGATAGATTGGTACATCGTTGCTTGCTTTCATTTGGATGAGGATGATTGATCTCATGATCATTTGTGTGGAGACACTAAAGCAAGTATGTAGGTGCTTATTAGAGAATAAGTTCAACGAGCGTGGCTTGCTAAGGAATACCTAATGGAGTTTTACTTGCTGTCGATAGGAATTCTGTAGTGATAGTAGTCTGAGTGATCCTTGGACTTGAGATCATCATAGTATCTTATGTATGATGAGTTATACTTTGACTTATTCCTTAAGACCCTTAAGGTATATCAAAGGGTATGCTTGGATATAATAAGTTGTACATGGAGATAATGTATGATCGATAAAAATCTACCACTTATTAAAGAAGAGAAATGTCTATGTGATTCGATAAATGACAACCCATGAGTCCTTGGCGGCGAGAATGAAATTAGAAAGGAGTTTCTAATTTGCATTATTTGGGGTTGTGCATTTAAGGATCGAAATACATATAATTAAATAAAATAAGACTTGACAATAATTCCACGTCTTATATTTAATTGGGACATTGTATGGTGGAAGGATTGAATTATGCGGTAACTATTTACTCTTTGAAAGGTTCTTTTATGATTAATGTTGAAATCTATATTATCTGGAAAGTCGTTGATCGCTAGGGAGGCTTATCCCTATTGTAGAATAAATATTATTTATTTAAATAAATTAATTGTTTAATTTATTTATTTAAATAAGATTAAATTGTTCTAATTGATTTATTCACAACCGGTTTAATATGGAGAACCTAAAGGGTCACACCATAAAAGGAAGAATAATTATTTAAGAAGTTAATGGCATAATCGTAATAATATATTAAGTATATTTAATTTAATCTATGGTGATAGAATAAATTAAATAGCTTAATATTATTATTTAATATTTTAGAAATATTAAATATAAATTAATAAGAGGAGTCTTATTAATATTATTACAATTATTATTATTTTAATTTCTAAAAGAGTTTAGGAATTAATTTAATATAAGTACTCTCATTTATTCTAATAGGATTAGGAGGAAAAATTAATTAAAGGAGTTTAATTAATTATCCCTAATAAGATTAGGGAGCCCATTTAATTAAAAGAGTTTAATTAAATAATACCTTATTTTAATAGGGTTACTTGATATTTTATAAGAGGAGTCTTATATCGGATATCATATATACGTAATAATTCCATTTTGTTGGAGATGCGCTCTTTTTACATAGAGATAGAAAAACTAGGGTTTAGCCAACCACCCCTTCTTCTTGAATCTTTATTATTCCTTGGTGGATCACCTCTAGAGGCTAAACATATGGGTGGCTAACGTTGATCGAAGGAAGAACAAAACCGGTAGATTCAAGTTGAGCGAAAGGATTTGGAGGTGAACTTGTACTTGAGGAAGCTCGATCTTCAAGGTATGATTTTATTCTTTATCTTTTCGTTTAATTAATAATTATGCATAAAGGGTGATCCGGGTATATGGTTTGTAAATTTTTAAACTCGATTTTACACGCTTAAGCTTAATTTGTGCAATTTGATTGCATGTATGAATATTACAAACCTAACGATGGCATCGAGCCAAACCTTTATGCAAATTATTAATTGTTTAATTTAATATCTATATTGATATGTGTTTAGAACAATTTAATTGGGCATAATTTTATTGTATAAAATTTAATAAAAAAAAAAAAAAAAAGGTGCCAAAATCCTTTTATTCCGAAAACCGTGTATCACGAAAAAGTCAGCAAAAAAAAACATGAAACAGTTTTTTTTTTATACAATTCGTGGCTAATAACATGTAAGTCACGTGCTTGGAGTAATCATCATGTAGCTTCGGTTTTACAAGGGGAATAAGCTGCTGACTCGGTCCAAGTTAGCAGGATTCTTGATTGCCTTGAAAAAAAAAAAAAAGTTGCTGACATGCTTGGAATAATAGGGAGCAGATCTCTTATATTATATATATATATAATATATATACCGTACTATATATATATATATATAATATATATATATATAATATTCTTAATTATTATATAATTAAAATAAAAATTTATTTTAATTTTAAAATAAAAGGTTTATTTTAATATTAAAATATAAAGTTTATTTTAATTTTAAAATTAAATTTCATGCTAACTAATTAGAGTTGGAATTGGATTCCATGATAACTAATTGGAGTTGAAATTGGATTCTATTTTTCCTTAAATAAAGGAGTTTATTTTAATATGAAATTAGATTTCATATTATTCAAAAATAAAAAGGTTTATTTGTGAATAGGAAAAAGAATCGATCTTTCCTTAAATAAAGGAGTTTATTTAGATATAAAATAAGATTTTATATTATTAGAAATAAAGGAGTTTATTTGTGAATAGGAAAGTGAATCCATGTTTTCTTTAAATAAAGGAGTTTATTTAGATATGAAATAAGATTTCATATTATTCAAAATAAAAGAGTTTATTTGTGAATAGGAAAAAAGAATCCATGTTTCCTTAAATAAAGGAGTTTATTTAAATATGAAATAAGATTTCATATTATTCAAAATAAAGGAGTTTATTTGTGAATAGGAAAAGCAATTAGTGTTTCCTTTAATAATTTTTTTTTACATGGAATTGGATTCCATAATTAATTAAAATAAAGGAGTTTATTTTGATTAAAGATTTTGATTAAAATAAAATAGTTTATTTTATTCAAAATTGGATAAATTAAAATAAAATAGTTTTATTTTGATTTAAATTTGGATTAAAATAAAAGAGTTTATTTTGATTCAAAATTAGATTTTATACTAACTAAATTTGCTCATTAAATGATATCAATATATATATTAAATGTTTATTATTCATAAGATGAATGTTATTTATTGATGCGTATGGTGATGTGTATGATAATAAATGGGATTGATTATGGACAATTGACCAATGTGATTGGATTTTATTTTAGTTGGATGCATGAATGTATGGGTTTTATTAAATGGGGTCTGCGTACCTCGTCTTCTCTAATTTTTCTTAATGTAAATTCTAACTCCCTCCTATGTACTTCTCCTTGATTTGCTTTATCAAGGTTTCTATTTATTTTAAATAGTTTTGTAATAGGAATAGTTAGAATTAATTTTAAAAATTGGAGATCGAGGAGCAAGGAGCGCTTGAAGACCCGTTTGTAATGGAGCCCGGATTTAAATGTAATAGTTATATTTAAATATTATTTCTTGCACCCAGGGTTTGACCTTTTGGTTCACTTGGTGGCTCTAGTGAACCAAACTAGAATAAAAGTCCATAATCAATCCGGGTAGAATATAGTATTCTATATATGCATGCTTATACTATATATATTATATATTATGCAAACATGCTTCGCATGTTCATTAATATAATACGCGTATTTTATATATATATGTGCATGCTTAAAACAAGATAAGACAAATTAATAACAAAACCCTCAATTTTTATATTAAGTCCTAAGCGTTCAAAGATATTTGGAATATCGAGCGTTAAGCCTTCTAGCATGATAAAATTAATAGAGTATTAAATATTTAATATGAGTTTGTTGTGTCACCACAAGGCAAGTATTAAGTATTTAAGATGTTAATTTATCACATTTGATGCTTATAAAGAAAATTGAACAATATTGTTTTGTTGTGTCACCACAAGGATGATATTTTTCTTTTTTGAAAATATGGAGTGCTAGGTCGGACTTAACTTGGATAATTTTGATTCGGATGTGCCACCACTTGATCAAAATAATCTAAGAGGCAAAATCTGAGGAGTTGCATAGTTGATATAATTGACAAAAGTTGTCTACCTATTTATTTATATATAGTTTGTTATGTCACCACAAGGCTATATACATTTGAAATGGGATCCTTATTCTCACTAGCAAATCTTTAATTAGATTTTCTTAGAACTATATAAGTGAGGTAATATAGTTTGAAGAAAATAGTGGGAGATACCAATTTAAAACAAGACCTAAATTATTTTGGTAATTAATAAAAGAATGTATGTTAAAATGTTGTTAATTACAAATTCATTTACGAATTTTACAATGTCTAAAATTACTATCATTGCGAAGCATATTAGATGCTAAATTAATCGGGGCCAAATTAAGCGGATTGGTTAAGGAATTTGAGAATAGTTCTCATATTTGAAAAGTTATCTTATGTCCTTAATCGTCTATCCTGCAATGGTTGCGAACAATGCCTCTGAGGAAGACATTGCTACTTTTAGAAAGTGGCAAGATGATGCACAGATTGGCTCAATGCATCATGCTCGCATCTATGAGTAACGAGCTTGACGTCGGCGTGAAACTATGGATGCTCCTACTATATTCCTGCACATCAGTAGTTGATGGTGAGAAAAAGTAGGGGCCCGATAGATATCGAGATATCTAAGGAGCTCTTCCGATCTAGAATAACAGATGACACTACTGATGCAGGATAAAAGTCCTTAACATTATCAATTTGATTGATCAATTAGGACAACGAGTTTTGTCATGGATGGAGAGTTGAGCCAAGATTTGATCTTGCACTCACTCCCGGACTCCTTTCACAATTGTTGTGAATTTTTCATATAAACAAGCTAGATATCAACCTCGCTGATTTGCTTAACATATTGAAAAATGTTGAGAGTCACTTTCCAACCAAGAAAGATCAAGTCTTACTGGTAGGGGCCAAAGGATCTTCTGAAAAGAAGAACGATTCAAAGAAGGTAAATAGAAAGGCATAAACAAAGGATAATAAGAACAAAAGCGTCACGGATAGCAAAGGAGCTTGCTTCCCTTGCATTAAGCCGAGACAACGGAAAGAAATGCGAGAAACATCTTGCGAGAGGTTAACCAAAGAAGCTTAGTGAAGTTTTAGGTTATAAATACAAATTTGTTCATGATTTAAAATAAATTTTCTTTAAGTCGAGGTTCTACTTGGGTATTAGATACCGACTTTGGTTATCATAAATATAGATTTATGAAGGACCAAGCGTAAGTAAAAGCTAAACAAATATAAGTAATCCTATGTGTGGAAAATGAAGCAAAGGTTCTTTGCATTAGCCATAGGAACTTATAGTTTAGCAATGCCTACTGAGCAAGTCTATTAAGTCGATAAGTTGTTATTGTATTCCGATTTCTCGTTGGAAACATTATTTCCATTTTATTGTTGGACAATGAAATCTTTGGTATTATATTTAAGAACAATTGTTGTTCTATTTATAATAATAATAATGTTTTGTATAGAATGGAATATTATAATAGATTTTGTATACTTGACTTACGTGAAAAATTATTTTGCATATTGAACAAACTAGTATAAGAAAAGGAGATGATCATTCAAAGAGTTGAATGTGTGTATTTGTTTAAATCTGAAGTGTGAATTATTTGAAAGGTTCAAAGAATTCAAAAGTGAAACAAATTGGCAAAGTATTAGGATTCTTTGATCGGATCAAGGAAGGAATACTTGTGCGATAAGTTTCTAGATCATCTCAAATGGTTTTCTCATAATGGGCGCCTCTCGTTACATAATAATTGATTGATGTATCCGAAAGAAAAAATGGTACCTATTTGAACATGTAGTGCGATCCATAATGATTTTACCAACATTCCGGTTATCCTTCTAGGGTCATATCCTAGGAATGGTGCATATCTATGAAAAGGTAACCTCCTGATCCATTGAAGACTCCATAAAAGTTATGGACATGGAGGATTCCTAATCTTAAGTATGTTAAGATAAGTGGTTGTCCAACTTATGTGAAAAGGTTTCAAAGGATAAGCTTGGGACAAGATTTGACAAGTGTCGATTTGTGGGACATCCTAAAGTAAGTTTAGGGTATATGTTCTATAATCCTGCTTAGCAAAAGGTGTTTATTATGAAACACGCTGCCTTCTAAGACAAATGTGTTTATCATTGAAGAGGGGCTAGTGGGAGAATAATAGATCTTGAAGAGTTCAAGAACCACAAAACACTATAAGTCAAATAAGAGGAACACAGTAGATAGATCTATTGTACCACAATCAGATCGTAAATCGGAATAATCTGAAGATACCTAGGAGGTATGGATTCATCATGGATGATGATGATGAGGATCGCATCATGAAGATGATGATCCGAGTTACATCTGATGAGAGTAAGAGTTTTAGTGTGTACAAAAAGGTCGATTGGGAGCGTCTTGAAATTTCTAGTATTATATGTTGATATACTACGGATAAGGAATTACATACCAATGCTACAATCAGTAAAGATAAAGTTGTCTAAACAATCCTCCATGAATGATTTGGGAAGAGTATCATTATTGGGGATGCAAATCTATATAGATAGATTTAAAAGGATACTCGACTTAACCCAAGGAACGTATATTCATTTGATGCTAAAGTCGTTTAGCATGGCAAACTCCAAGAGATGTCTCATGTCGATGAACTATGAAGTGTATCTCTCTTAATAGTCCCCACAGACTCACGAAAAGAGAGTCGCATGAGTGACAATCATGTATGCAATGAAATGTACGAGACTGATGTTGATCGGTCATATTATGGAGAAGTTCACTATGAGTCGATGAAAAACATCTTAAAGTGCTTAGCAGGGACTAAGGATGTGATCATATTCATGGTGGGTCTTAATTAAAACTAGAGGGCTTAATGAGACTCAAGTTTTTCGACATGAGACCAAGGCGACGAAAAAATCCACTTTAAGGTAAAGGGTTACCTTGAGCAGTGGTGCGATGAATTGAAAAGGTTCCAAACAAAGAAAGAGTTGCTAGTTTAGTGATAAAGACAAAGTATATAGCTATAAATGAAGTCTGCAAGTTGATTGTTTGGATTAAAAGTTCATTCTGAAATTAGGAATAGTTCTAAAGTCTCATCTTGGATCTAAACATGTGTTGTGGCACTTTCATTTGATTATTAGAATCATTGAAAGATGGGAAATCACTATAGAGATAATGGACTCTCATGAACAACATTACATATCTATTAACTAAAGCTTATCTAACGGGGGGATAATCGTCACTTAGAGAGAAGAAGAGTATGAGATACCATAACGATTGGCTTTAGTGCAAGTGGGAGATTGAAAGTAGTATGCACACAAGCCAATCATGTTTGATGATAAAGCATATACTTTGTAACAATCTTATTCATTTATTAATAAAAGAGTATTTATTTATTAAAGACTTTTAATTATCTACATGATCTTTGTTTTATAATATGTGATAAACCCATAGTTTTAAGCAATGCTTTTAGAATAATGATGATGATCATTCTAATGAGATCTAAATTTTAGAAAGCTTAAAACTAAAATAGTTCCCAATCATTGGATTACTAAATTGGGGATTAGTGAATCCGGATAGATTGGTACATCGTTGCTTGCTCATTGGATGAGGATGATTGATCTCATGATCATTTGTGTGGAGACACTAAAGCAATATGTAGGTGCTTATTAGAGAATAAGTTCATTGAGCGTGGCTCGCTAAGGAATACCTAATGGAGTTTTACTTGCTGTCGATAGGAATTCTGTAGTGATAGTAGTACAAGTGATCCTTGGACTTGAGATCATCATAGTATCTTATGTATGATGAGTTATACTTTGACTTATTCCTTAAGACCCTTAGGGTATATCAAAGGGTATGCTTGGGTATAATAAGTTGTACATGGAGATAATGTATGATCGATAAAAAATCTACCACTTATTAAAAAAGAAGAGAAATGTCCTATGTGATTCGATAAATGACAACCCAATGAGTCCTTGGCAGCGAGAATGAAATTAGAAAGGAGTTTCTAATTTGCATTATTTGGGGTTGTGCATTTAAGGATCGAAATACATATAATTAAATAAAATAAGACTTGACAATAATTCCACGTCTTATATTTAATTGGGACATTGTATGGTGGAAGGATTGAATTGTACGGTAACTATTTACTCAAAGGTTCTTTTATGATTAATGTTGAAATCTATATTATACGGAAAGTCGTTGATCATTAGGGAGCTTATCCTATATTAGAATAAATATTATTTATTTAAATAAATTAATTATTTAATTTATTTATTTAAATAAGATTAAATTGTTCTAATTGATTTATTCACAACCTGGTTTAATATGGAGAACCTAAAGGGTCACACCATAAAAAGGAAGAATAATTATTTAAGAAGTTAATGGCATAATCGTAATAATATGTTAAGTATATTTAATTTAATCTATGGTGATAGAATAAATTAAATAGCTTAATATTATTATTTAATATTTTAGAAATATTAAATATAAATTAATAAGAGAGTCTTATTAATATTATTACAATTATTATTATTTTAATTTCTAAAAGAGTTTAGGAATTAATTTAATATAAGTACTCTCATTTATTCCTAATAGGATTAGGAGGAAAATTAATTAAAGGAGTTTAATTAATTATCCCTAATAAGATTAGGGAGCCTATTTAATTAAAAGAGTTTAATTAAATAATACCTTATTTTAATAGGGTTACTTGATATTTTTATAAGAGGAGTCTTATATCGGATATCATATATACGTAATAATTCCATTTTGTTGGAGAGTACGCTCTTTTCTATAGAGATAGAAAAACTAGGGTTTAATGAACCACCCCTTCTTCTTGAATCTTTATTATTCCTTGGTGGATCACCTCTAGAGGCTAAACATATGGGTGGCTAACGTTGATCGAAGGAAGGAACAAAACCCCGTAGATTCAAGTTGAGCGAAAAAGGATTTGGAGGTGAACTTGTACCGAGGAAGCTCGATCTTCAAGGGTATGATTTTATTCTTTATCTTTTCGTTTAATTAATAATTATGCATAAAGGGTGATCCGGGTATATGGTTTGTAAATTTTTTAAACTCGATTTTACGCTTAAAACTTAATTTGTGCAATTTGATTGCGCACATGAATATTACAAACCTAACACGGACTGCACAGGAAAAAGAATTGACGGACTTAATTTATTAGCACATTTTTGAGTCAACCAATGAGAGAATGCCCTCCCATGAAGGTAACTAGCAAAGTGGGAGATGTAGACCAATGAGGGGGCGCCCTCTTTTGAAGGTAATTGACTTTGGGAGATATGGAGCAATTGTGATAACCCGGGATTTCGAATAATCCAAATTTCACGAATAATTTTTTTTTATATATATTAACATTGATTGTTAATATTGTACTGTGTATCTGTGATACGAGTATCGAGAAGTAGTCAATTTGTGTATTGATTGAGAAATTAGAGTAGAGTTGTGCTTAATGGAGAATAGAAACCCTAACCCTAAGTCCGGATAGGGATTCGATTGAAAATATAATTGAAATAATTATACTGATGAGTACGTGTTTGTACTGTATAAAATGTTAATCAATGATTGGTCAGGTAGGGTACAATATTTGTAAACCCTGATAAGGGATTGGAAATTCTAATCTCAAGATTTGAAACCCTAACGCGTAGTTAGGAACCCTAATCGAAAGCTGGGAAACCCTAATTTTTAATTTGGGAATCCTAAACCCTAATTAGGAAACCCTAATCCTAATTAATAAGCTCTAAAGTGATTAATATACTTTAATGTGATTAGTAACCTTTAATATAATTAGGTAACACTAATTATATTTTTGAAAATCTTAATTTTCTATTTTAAAGATCCTAATACAGAAAATCCTAGAAGCTAAATTTGTAAAACTTTAGGGTTAAAGCCTTAGGGTTAAATCCTAAGGGTCAAACCCTAAGGGTTTGGTTAATTCCATGGCTGTCATTAAAATTTCATGTACAAAGTCCAAAATACCCCTTTACTTAGATATTTAGTTAGAAGATTTGCAAGATCTAGTGAGTCATCACTTAAGATTATCCCATGTGCTAGAAATAAGCTTCAACCTTATCCAAATAGACAGCTAGCATGCTTGTATACATTGCATCTAAAGGATATAAGAGATCTAGAGAGAGAAAGTTCATAAAACTTGCTCATTTTCAACTTTGCTCTCACCAACTCTTATTCTCTCTCATACCTCCAAAATTCTAAGGTATACCAGTCCTAAATACAGCCCCTAGATCAACCAATAACAGATTATAGAGTATAGATCAAGGATTGGAAAGCTAGAAGGTATAAACCCAAATTGATTTTTGATCTTTGTTGCTAAGAAAAATTTTATGTTTAAGTGTTTATATTTGTGTTATATGGTGTTTTTAGATGATATATGTTGATCCATGATGGATACATAGCATCAAAATGGGTAAAAAGAATTTTTTTTCAAAATCTGTTCTTGAGTCAAAAAGTCGCCTGACAAGCTAATGTCAGACGCTCTAGATCTTTATGTGTTTACGATTTCGGTTGTTTTAAGTTATGAATTTATAGCTTGACATGTTGTCTTGGATCTGCAAGTAAAATTAGGGTCATTTAATAGCTAGATTTCATTTTATTTAAGGTCAAAAACTTAGTTGATAAAGGGCATGACCAATAATTCTGGTAGCCCGAGAAAGGTAAGCGCGGCGTCGACAACTATTTTAAGCCCCTTGATCTGTCAGTCTTTTTGGTGTATGATATTGTTGTTGTAATATATTTGTAGCCTGTATAGTGTACTACAGATCTGAGTATTTAGATCTCCTAAAACATCCATAGATTGAACATATCAATTGGTCAAAGTAGGTCACTTAGCCACGGATGGGAATTTCTGGAATTTCTAGAAAAGTGAAGAACATGTTTTTTTGACAGCCTTTGACCAAGCTATAACTTGAGATCTTTTTGTTGTTTATTCGATCTGTTGTTGTATTATTGTTGGTTGACATATGGACTCTAACTTTGAACCATGAGATAACTTAAAATCATGAATGAAACGTATATAAAATCGAGCGTAAAGGTGACTGGTTGAACAACCTGGGTTTCTAGAAAACCCAGAAACCGTCTGACATCTAGTTTGGAAGCTTTAATCTTCTTGCTGTTTTATTGTTTGATCAAAGTGTGTGTTGGATGTTGTAGTGCTACATCATTACTATAATACTTAAGTCTTATATTAACCAGAAAATTAATATACTGAGAAAGAAAGCTGTCAAACGTGCACACTAGTTAACTGTGTGACAGTGTTCTTGAAGTTCAAGAACACCTAAGACGACAAATAAGTGTCGCTATTAATTAGTTTTATTTTCTGATTTTCCGAAAAATGATTAAAAATAGAAAATAAATTATAAAAGTTACAAAAATAGTTTTAAAAATTATTTTAAATTATGAAAAATAATTTTTGACTACTTGAATATTTTTATTTAATATTTATAATTATTTAAATATTAAAAGTATTTAATTTATTTAATTAGTATATTAAATAAATTAGAGAAATGATTTAATATTATGAAAAATCATTTTGAATAAGAATAATGTATTTAAAAATATTTTGAGTTATAAAATGTAACTTTTAATATTTTTAGAGAATTTTCATTAATAATTTAATATTAATGATATTAGATTTATTTAATTATTATATTAAATAAATGAATTAAAAATGATTTTATTGATTTAAAAATCATTTAAAAATGAGAAAAATGATTTAAAAATATTTTAAGTTATAATTAATGACTTTTAATATTTTGATGATAATTCCATTAATATTTAATTATTAATTGTGATAATTTAAAAATGATTTTAATTACTTTAAAAATCATTTAAGTAGAATATTGATGATTTAAAAATATTTTAAGTTATTGAAAATAACTTTAATATTTTGACAAGTATGTTATTAATATTTTATATTATTAAATATTAATAATGATAAGATTATTTGATAATTAAATCATTTAAAAGTGATTCCGATGTTTGAAAAATTATTATAAATTATAATAATTGCTTGTAAATTATTAAAAGCTTCCGAAAAATAATATAAATGATATTTGACTTATCTAAATAATATTAAAGCTTAGAGACCAAGTTTAATTGACAATAGCCGTGTTAAGTGTCGGATAGGGTGACCAGATCACCGAGAATGGACCGAAGTCCAACCAGACCAAAATAGTTAGACTTGATAAGTGTTTATCTAGGTTATAAACACTGATGTGTCTATGTGGTAATGTGTCTAGGAGAAGTTTGACTGTGAATTACAGTGTTATGTGTTATAAATTATTGTGCTAATTGTGAGACCGATATTATTGGTTATAGGTCTTACGAACGCAGATATAAGTTTATTGTAGTAGTAATCGGTGGAAGAGGCAAGTTTCTAACTTCAACCTTGAGTTATATTCATTCAATTATTATAGTGGTTAATTATTGCTAATTACACCACGTCTAGGGAATTTATTGTTGATTTTTCGCAGTTAGTGCATGTTTAATAATTCAAAATGAATTACTGATTCAGAATATATACATTCGTAGAATAATTGTTGTTGGATATACATATCCGTAGAAGCTAGAATTAATGATCTGAGATAATTCTCATTTTATTGTTGAATTATGTTGAGAAATGTCTTAGCCAATTATTCTGGTTAGACGAACATTTGTTAGAACTTGATAGGTTAGAGAAGAGAATTCAATTGTCATTGACAGATCGATGCTAATTATTTTGGCTAGATCGAGAAGTAAATAGAATTTAAAATCACAGTATTTCGTTGTAAAATCAAAATCTTGATTCTAAGACTGAGAAGAACAACCTTTTATATAAAGGGAATATTTTATCGGTCGAGTATTCGGCCTTTGCGCGCAATTAAGTATTATGCATAATATAGGGTATACTAAAGCTAATCACTTTATATACTTGCAGAGGGATATGATTTAATCTTTATGATTATCTGATACACCTGGGTATATCAAAGTTTAACTTTGATAGTTACTCGAGAAGAGAAGTTCAAGATCCAATGGATCGCTCAGCATAAATCTGAAAAACATTCCACTTTACTATTTCGTAGAATTAAATTCTTGATTATTCGTTTGAATATCGTAGAAACCTTGAAAGCATTATACTCTTTCATTATCGAATTATTGTTGCGTAGAATGTGAGAAGGTTTGATATTAATTTCTAGATCTTTATTGTATCTCTTAACTTGCGGAGCAAACTTGTTGCTCACCCTTGATATAAATAAAACTTTTCAGCTAGGGACGAAGTTGCAGAAGGTGCTGCGAAGAAGAACAAAGGAAAAGGAATAGTTATGAATTAGTTATGATGAACAATATTATTATTATGTTGTATTGTATTGTAAACCTTTTTGTATATCTAAAGGGTATATACGTAATGTTAAGGTTAGTAGACTGGGACTTATGTATTAACAATCTATGTTAATGAGTTATGTATTCCTATTTATATTAAAATGGGTAGTTAGATGGTATTATATTGTGGATCGTGAACACCAAACTCGGGGTCGGAGTAACTTTGGATTTAAGGGTGTCACAAAGAATGAGGGCGCCCTCATTCATAAAAGCGATGAAACGATGAGTCGCATTATTTAAAAAGTTGGCCAATAATATCCTAACATACGAAAGAATGAACAAACACCAATTTAAAAGGATAATTGAACAAACATCTTCCATTCATCAATTATTATTCTTATCTTTAATCAACACGATCTTTATTCATCATTAATATTATAACTCACAATATTAACAACCAGATCATTCCTAGGAAGAGGGGATTTCGATAAGATTTCTCCTTATTGGCGCCTTGATTAGGTGACCAATCCCTTTCCTCGATGAACTTTCTGACATCGTCAATAATGCAAATAATAATATGAATAACTTTGTCGTCTCAATTATTGATTTAATAATATAAAATATTGTGCAGATGATACTGTGACAATAATTGAATCAATAATATGAGAGATACTATGCAGAAATTACTGTGGTAATAAATGAATAAAATTGAGTGACTTCTCACGTAAGCATCAATAATCAAAGATACTGTACAATACCGTATGCTACTATGCAACCACGCATAATACTGTATTTTTATCATCGGGTATTTAACCAGTTAACGGTAAAACTTTTGCCGTTATTTTTATAAAAAGTTATTTCTGTTGTTTTCTAATTCCGACAGTAATTTCGTTATGGGGTCCACCAATGATTGTGCCTTCGTACGAATATTCCGTAATAAAACGAATATTCCCTGACCAAACGAATATTTTATAACAACTTGCTTACTTTGCAAAATTTTTAAATATTACCCACAACTATAACATTATATCAAATCCACACCTTATTATTCAAAAATAATATTTAGAGAAAATTAATCTTTATTCATAAAAGTTGGGGTCTTACATTTTTACTGCTATACATTCTCAGAGTCATGGCGTCAGAACTCAGTTCCTTTGTTTCTTCCCTATGAATATTTTCTCCATTTTCTCTCTCCTCTTTTCCGCTACTTCTTCTGTTCATCGTCATTTTGCAAAATAAACTAATTGATTGAATTTATAGCTCGATCATGAACCGATTTCTGCATAAAAAAAATACAGTTTGATTGAATCGTACCAGTTGACAACTTGATTGATCGTTTTATTACTAATTTGTAGGACTAAATAAGGAGATTTTTTTATATTAACAAAGGTAAGCAATTCAGTTTTATTGGGTTATCAATTAATTAAAAAAAAATTAAGAACAATTTCCAAGTGTTACATGGATTTGTTCTCTTCAACATGTGCAACCATGAACAGTTTTATTGGGTTCTGTAATGGTCGTCGTCGGTATATTTTTTTTTATAGTGCAGTTGGTAGCCAAACCTTCATAAAAAGGTAACTAATTCAGTTTTATTGGGTTACCAATTAATTATAAAAAATTTAAGAACAGTTTTCAAGTGTTACCTGGATTTATTTTCTTTAACATGTGCAACCATGAACAGTTTATTGGTTTCTGCAATGATCGTCGTCGGTACATGTATTTGTTTGTGGTGCAGTTGGTAATCAAACATTTATACAAAGGTAACCATTTTAGTTTATGTGGGTAACCAAATAATCATAAAAAAAATTCAGAACAGTTACCAAGTGTTACATGTATTTGTTTTCTTTATCTTGTTAAACCATGATGAAATCAGTGAGTAGTCGTGTGGTTTTCCTCTTACTTAATATAAGAAGAAAAAAATACAAAATATTATTTAATATTGTGTAACACAATCTCGATTACCTTACATTAATAAAAAGGTTAACATATGTTTGTTTATTGGTTACTCACAGTACAATTGAAGCATTAAAAATAATACAATATTGTGAATGGTGACCAAATCAATATTATATAGTAACTAAAATATATCTAATTAGTAACCATAAATCTGAAACACATTGTTTGCACTCTTTTGGTAATTATTTTATGGATGCACTAAACCCATAGAGCTATTCTTCCTCATCACTCTCAGTCTTCGTGGAGCCCACTACAGACTCAACGGGTGAACTCCGAGTTAGGCCAGTACGACCCAAACCCATATGGGAAATCGTAACCGCCATTGTTTTCCCCAAAAAGCTTTCCATTGTTGTTCTTCTTCTCTATGATTTTACTAAATTCCATGAGAAAGTTGTCTTCAGAAAGAAATTTAGGGGGAAGCCAAAACTCTCTGTCGTCCAAATCCTCTGCCATCTGAAGAAATCACGGAAAGTAAATATAAACACAAAGAATTAAAAATAAAATATGATATACAGTTAAAAGTAAAAGCTTTGATTACCATGTGTGATGGAGTGGTTGTTGCTTCTTTAAGGTTGAATTATTATTATTAAGCCCCACCACCTCTGCTTTAATCAAGGCCCAAGAAGAAGATAATGAAGAGGAAGATAAGAAGAACACAGTGGTGCAGAGAGTTGGTTTAAAGATTTTAGAGTGATGAGAGAGCATTATCAAGGAGGCAGAGAGTGTATATATAAAGTGTTTTCCTTAAGAAAGAAGAGAAGGAACCCTAGGTTGATGGATTTTTTATGTCGCGCCCTTTTTGCACTCTTTTTGTAATTATTCTGTGGATGCATTAATCTTGTAATTACTTTCTAATTGTTGTATAGTAGTATAAAGAACCCTAAAATAAACTAGTTTCAGACGAATAAGATTTTTATAAAAGTTTAAACACACCAAACGTTGAATAACCAAATATAGACATAGTCTCAGGGCCGTTCATGATCACGGGCGAGAGGATCCGTCGTCTTGGGCCCCCGATCAGAAGGGCCCCAAATTATATATATATATATATATATATAGTGTTGAAATCCAAACTAAACCAATTAAAAAAAATGTTAACCTATGCTGCTACGCCTATTACTTTCCTTCTTTTCCCAAATCCTTGCAGACATCTATCTTCCTTCTCTTTTCTTCTCTCATTCTCTCCTTCTCAATCTTCCTTCAACTCTTCAAGTATCTCCTAAATTCCTCAGTTCTTGCATAAGATAAAAATACTAAGAATGAGGTAATTTAATTGATGACTGATGAGTTTTTTTTTTACCTTTTAGTTTATATTATATCAGAAATTATATGTGCTGATTTGGCAATTTGCAAATTTATGAGTTCCTAACCCTAATTATAATATTTTTTTTTATAATTTATAATTGCATATTTGCGTTGAAGTCATGGAAGAGTGTGGTTAAAGTTTGGATTTGAAGTTGAAAGTTGAAGACAGGTTTTACTCTCTTTGTCTATTGTTTGATTTTTACTTCAATTTGATTTTGTATTTTTGGTGTAAAGATATTCAGGAAACACCAATCTGGGAGTAAAAAAAGAGATAAAAAGAATAGAACAACTCACTCAAACTTAGAAGGGAGCTCTTCATAAGTTCATTGTTAACAAAACTGATTGTTCACTTGAAAACTCGATTGATAATGTAGACGTTGATAATGAAGTGCTTGAAGAACATAGAGAAAACGATGAAACTGATTTCAATGAAGAGGTTGCTGATCTAGAACAAAAATGAGAATAAGATAAATGAGGATATATGTGATGATAATGTGACTAATGAACAAGAATAAGTAAGTCAGACTTTGAATATGTATGATCCAAGTACTTTGGAAAACATTTATAACCAAAGAAGGGATCTACTTGTCGAAAAAGGTCCAGTAAGAGAAAATGATCTCAAAATTCCTGTGGATAATGTGACGCCCACAAAATAGGTCCACACAACCCATTTTGAGTGGCCAAAATACATACTGTAGAATTCAAATATAAATTTTCTATTTATAAATATTAAATTAAATGTCGTGCAAAATATGACAACATATATACTTTCAATACAAATATTGTACCGTAACTAGTACGACAATATCAACAATCAACTTAAATTCTTAATACAATTATTGTCACACTATTTATAATGTATTAAGATACTTCTACAATTTTGGATCATCACTCCATTCCCCGGCAAGTCCCAACAACACTCTCATTTTCTGAGAATAACAATAGAACAAAAGGGAAAATGGTGAGTTCAAATAGCCCAATAAATTATATCATGACTAAGATAATAAAAAATAAATTATCTTTAGCCTTCAACAATAATAAATTAGAGAGTCTGAATTTTCAACAATAACTGCAGTGGAACAAACAATCCATTAGAAGAGTCCAGTAGAACATATTGTTTACTATTTTCTCCTATTTAAAAATTTTGTCATCAATATTTTATCCTTGTAACATCAATCAACAGTTCCTCACCCAGGCCAAACAGAACTTTTACTACCTTCATTTGCCTGTAACATTAAGAATCATGATTTTATCAATACACAATTTATGATGATAATAATGAAGAAATAATATCTTTGAAAAAGGATCTTGCAAAATTTGTACAAGGAGAAGAAAATTTACATTTAATGTTGGGTGCTCAAAGTTCTAGCATTGATAAGCAAGGGATTGAGTATAATCCTATTAAAAATGTGGAAAATATAACTAATGATAATATTAGAATGATTAATAGTAAATCAAGGTTAAACCAATTAATTGTTCACTGTTTGTTACATGTAAAAAATATGATTTTAAAGGTCATTTTGATTATAATTGTAATAAAATTAGAATAAAACAAATTTGGATAAAGAAATGTGATTTATATGTTAGTAAACCAAAAGGACCCAAAAAGATTTGGGAACCAAAAAGGTTGAGACGATTTGTTTATTTTGTAGATATCTCAAGGTCAAAATGGAGACGAATAGTACTTTACTTTGAGAGACTACACTAAGGAGCAAATATATCAAGCTTACTACTGGTAAAAATAACAATGTTGACATATTGGTAACAAAACACAAAGATATGATTATTTTATTTTCTTGATATATGTGATATTGTTCTAAGCTTGCATTAGTTTCCTTCTTTATTTTTGCGCTTATTCTTTTGATGTCAAAGGGGTAAAGTTACCTAAATTGATATGAAACTTGTGCTTCATGATTAATATGCATGGTCTTATTTCTTTTTGATAATGACAAAGAGGGAGAGATATTTGGGTACTGTGATTGAATATGATTGTCTGACTTAATCATACTTGATTTATCATGGATATGTTACTGGATATATTGATAGTTTATATATATGCTCAAATCATTTATATGAATAAGTACTTTAGGGGAGCCATAGAGTTAGGGGAAGCATGATTAAATAAAATAATATTGTCATCATTAAAAAGGGGGAGAATGTTGGTTTATACCCTTTATGATTTTAATAAGGGTTCTTTACAGAAATATACAACAATTAGAAAGTAATTACACAATTAGTGCATTAACAAAATAATTACATTATTAGTGCATCCACAAAATAATTACAAAAAGAATGTAACAAATTCAAATTCACATTAAATAAGAAAACCTAAAATCAAGGAGAAATGACCGCCATAATTAATAATTCAAATCAAATTTTTGGGATCTAACAACAAAAACAAATTCATAATTCAAATCAAAAGGAGGGAAAAACAAAAAAATATCTTCTTCATCCTAATCTTCATCTCCCTCACCGCTCATTATCTTCATCACCGCCTCCTCTCTCTTCCCCTTCATCATCCTCTTCCGCCATGAATCTCCAGAAGTCCTTGGTTGCGCCGCCGTTACATCGCCCTCTCTTCCCCTTCATCATCCTCCTCCTCCGCCGCAAATCTCCGGAAGTACCTGAGTTATTGTTCTGAATATTTTTTTTGACGATTTGGTTACCCATAAAAACTAAAATGGTTACCTTTGGCTACCAACTGCATCACATTAAAAATAAATTTGTAACCTAATAAAACTGAATTGATTACCTTTGTCTGAAGGTTTGGCAACCAACTGCATGAAGGTTTGACTGCCAACTGCATCACATTCAAAATAAAATTGGTAACCTAATAAAACTGAATAGGTTACCTTGGTATGAAAGTTTGGCTACTAACTGCATCACATTCAAAATAAATTGGCAACCTAATAAAACTGAATAGGTTACCTGCACTATGGGGAAAAAAAATTTAGGAGGCGATAATTGCACTAATATTGTAAATAAATATGGAAAGTGTATTAATTATATAAATATTTTATGAGTGCACTATTGTTGTAATTTTTTTTAAAAATGTAATAGAAAATGTAATTTATCCTTTTAATAATGACAATATATTTGGGTTTGTGTAAATGGAATTATTTGATTTGTTTGGGCTGTTTTAAAATGTTATAAGTTGATTTCTTGGTTGGCGTAAGTTGGATTAACATTTCATTAGAATCCTCTTACTGGATCATGGAAACACTTAGGATTGCATGGGTGGTCCTCATAACTCACAGGTATTAAACTTCTAGACGTGTCGGAAGTGTTAATTAATTTATCTTGTCTAGAATAATTATATTACAATTTTAAATTGAAAAGGAGTCATATAAGGAAGTTGTTTTATAGAGTTGGTATAAAACAAATCTTATCATATAACTTCTTCTACTCCTTTAATTAAAATGTTGACTGGGCTATTGGGATCATACTTATTCTTTCCTTGAATTAAGCTATTTAGTTTACTTTCAAATCTATATAGTTGTTTTGATGATTATATTATATCTGTTAGTCCTTAATCCAAGCTGCTGAGATCATGACTGTCCAACGTGTATGAGGATTTTATTTTAACAATTTTATAGTCGCTGCTACTCTCTTTATATATACTTCTTCTCTTCTCTTCGGCTTAACAGAGAAGAAAACTTCAAGATCATGAACCACGTAAAAATTATTTTTATTCTGTTCTCTTCCTTGATCTTTCATTTTATTAATTCTGCATTTTTAGTTCTGACCTGTGCTTGAAGATATACTAATTCAGACAGGATATCCTGTCCAATTATCATTAACAAAGAACATATACTAAAATAGATATTATAACGAAATCTTAAAAATTGACCACTGTAAATCACTTTTGGTATTTACACCTGTTCACCCACTCTAAGTGTGTTTATTTACAGAATTACATATTGGGCGTTTGAAGGAAGGTTGTGGTCGTAACAAATTGCAGTGGTTGTAAGATATTTGTTGTTGGGAGTGATGGGGGTGATGGATCCACAGTAATAAAAGATGTGGCCGAGTTGGAAGTGAGTGCGTGACTTCTTCTTCTCCAAACGATGAAATGCTTCAATTACCTCTGTAACCTTCTGAGTTAACTTTCTGAGTTATTTCCTCACGGGTGGTTTGCAGCCTCTGATTGATCTGATAGATTTGATCTCTTATTAAACCTATCTGTGTCGACGCTTGCTCAAGGTTCTTAGCCATCAACTCCTGCATCTGCATCTGCTCTATCCTTCCTTCCAAGGCTTTGAGTTCCTTCTCATGCTTATGGTTGGCCCAGGAAATGCTAATAAATTTGACAGAAAAGTTAAAGGAGATAACTAAAAGATAAAATTAGAAATTTCATAGACTTTTTTAATAAGCTCTTCTACTGTACTCAGGCTGATACACGTGACTATTGGTAAAATTAAGGCATAACAACTTCTTAAGTAATACGCTGCTTTTTGGTCCTATTAAGCTAATAGGTGATACGCTGCGTTTTGACCACTGAGCTCTGCAACGGCTAATTCCTCTCATCCTCTGTCTTCCATTCTTGACAAGGGGATGTCGAAATCCCAATTTTGGCTGAGGGTACCAGTGTAAGGCAGAGAGTTGTCGAAGCCATTAATTTCGGTGAAGTCCAGACAGACTTTCTCGAAGTTCCGATCAATTTTTATTTTGCAGCTCGTAATTTGCAGGTGCAAATTAATGGTATACTTCATACATATGCAAGGTGCAGGTAGTAGGCCTTGTAAAGTTGTAAGCAGTTGGACCGTCTTTGAACAGAATTGACAAATCGTTCCAAATAAGAAAGGCTCGTAACTTGTACGGGAAATAGTTCATCTTGATCGTCAGATTTGCATCTTCGCATCAGCCAACCCATCTATCCCTTGAACAAATTTGATGATGCTACAACTTCTTGGCAGCTGATGAGTGTTATCCGTATCCGGCATGAAGTTGCCAAAGAAACATTTGGTTTGATGTTATGTATTTGGATCAGTGTCCATTGTCCAGGAAACACCAATGCGATATAAACATGAAAAACAGGAATAAAGGCTCCTTTGACAAAAAATGTGGGGAAAACGTTTGGACCTGTGAATTTAAATCCCATGACTAAAACTCTACCAAGTGGCCAAGATTATTTCCATCGGAAACATCCAATGGCTAAAGGTTAAAACTCTACCGAATGGTCAAGATTATTTCCATCAGTTTGTAACATAAATTCTTAATGGTTAAAACTGAAAAAAAAACATAGTATATAAATGGCGAAAGTCATATTACAAAAACATAACTACATATACAAATCAGGCCACAAAGAACTACACAGCTTTGAAAAGTCTCAAGAGTCATAACCCCAACATTTTAGTCGCATTTAAATTTATATTTATGCGAGTATGAGCTAAATATACTAATTTACAGCTGTAATAATTTATAGAGGAAGGGTGTGTGGAAATGTCACACCTTTTTTTTTCTTTTTTCTTTTTTCTTTTTTTGTAGAGTTTTCCTTCATAGCAAAACACCTTTCCCCATATATACATGAATACACACATGCCGATAAAAGTGGGTCTACAGTATATTTTGTTAGTAGTGATATAATGCTATTAGTACTTAATATATCATATGGGAACAAGGCGCCACCTCTCGCTGCAAAGAAGGTGATGAAATATATTGGTGTTATTTTTCTTTTCAAAGTGAACAGGCATATATGTATCATATGAGTATTATAATAGAATTATATTAGTTACATGCATATGTATTTTTATGATCTGATAAAAAAACAACTTAGCTTTATGTGAGATTTCCAAGAGATGCTAGAGATAGGAAATATGATGGATATAGTGGTGTAGTGAGATCAAATATATTGCACTGCCTATGGAGTTTGCATACAAGCGCCCTTATTTTGGATCATCATCAAAAAAATTGTCAAACGCTCACCAATAAATTTGCGTCCAACTGGGATCTTTTGATTGTTCATTGAGCCTTGATTACAATACAATCCAATGTATACTTATCGTATGTTTGTATATTCAATTGAAAGTAAATTGGTGATTTCAGGTTAACATTTAGAACAAGGTTTTTCTTCTAGTGTCAATGTTAATGTCAAAATTTGTCTACGCACCTCAATTACTAAAGTGCGTCCAATCCTGCAACGAAATGAAGTCACACCAAAAGCTTGACGGCTTGGGCCATCAGGAGATAGCTCCGGAAATGAAGTCACACCAAAAGCTTGACGGCTTGGGCAATCAGGGGATAGCTCCGGAGTGAGAATAAGTACAGACTGAATAAGGTTTAACAATGAAGGCTAAATGCTCTGTAAATAATATGTGTGTACCTGATGATTAGGGTATAACCTTGTATTTATAGTGAGCACACCATCTCCCCGTATAGAAATAGAATTCCTTATTAGGTATGATTCCTTAATGGGATTGAACAGAATCTCCTTAAAGGAAGGAAGTTGGATTATATCCTGACACTTTCATTGGGAGTTGAAAATTAAATGCAATTAGGAATCTTTGATTCCTTAAAATTCTCCAATTGCCCAAAACACTCTTACGTGGGAAAATATTCTCCACGTGGAGTACGACCCACCAAATCAGCTGAGCCCAAATAATCACACCCCAACAAAGGGTTTGTACAACTATTCCGCTGTAAACTGTCATGGCTTACGAGCACGTTGGGTGATCAGCCCTTTGTACCATGTATTGATCAATACTACATGACGAACAACTTATTTTGCGTTCTTCTGTCACTCAACATTGTATGCCGACAATATTAAAATATTTCTCCAATATTAGGGTTGTTCATTCTCAGACTAAATCTGTGACACCCCCAAATTCAGATACATGTACCTCGAATCTGGTGCTCCACGATCAAACTTATAAAACATACTAATAACTTATACAACGGAATAATAGAATTATTTACATTGATATATAATATAAATATTCTCGTCCCAAGTCTCGAAACTATTACTAATACACTTCACAACTTAATCCAAAACATAACTTAATACATATAATTAATTAAGTCTTAATACAACATAAGGATAACATCCTAGCATCGAAGAACAAAACTACTTTGTAGCCTTGCCTTCGCCCTTGTCCTTTCCCGAAGTTCCACCTTGTTCTACCCTAACTGAAATGTTTAAGGGAAGCAAGAGTGAGCAACAAATTTGCTCAGCAAGTAATATAACAATAAATATGAACATGTGTATATAAGGTTCATAATCTCAAGGGTTATACAACAATTGATAGTTCAAGAATTTAATAAGAATGTTGTGAACAAAGTAAATATCAATGGTTCCAAATCTATCCTTTGAATTTAATAAAGAGTCATTATGGACTGAAAAGTTTTTAAAGAAATCCAAAGGTTTCAACAATTTCAAGTGAATGAATATTTATCACTGAGTAGTCACTATGGACCAAGAATTATTAGAAGAATCACAAGATTTCAGAAATTTCAAGTTAATGAATATTGAATACTGAGTAGTCGCTATGGATCAAGAACTCCTGCAAGAATTAACAGGATGACAATGATAACCCAATATAAGAAAGTACAATAGGTGATTAGCCTATCGTACCTGGTGTTATGCATAACATACCCTGTTGTTCGCGCGAATGTCGGTTACCCGACGTTGTATATTTTCCCCTTCTATGATGGTTGTTCATCTTAGCAGATTATAAAAGTCTGCACCACAGCAATTGGTTTAGATTGCTTTTTAATTCATAGATATTGGTTAAGCCGAATCAAATGGCATAAACGCCTTCTCAACACACTTAGGAACAATTTATACGTTCAACGTTCGCAACAAGATTCAAAGAATCATTTTCAAAGACGTAAGTATTATTTAAATCAAGCTTCAGAGAATGAATAATATTTTCCAAGAATTTAGATAACACAAGGGTTATTCTATAGAACGATTATACCATCAACAAGTGTTTTTGTTCAAATATATAGTTGATATAACAATAATTAGAAACTTACATTCAATATGAAAATCAAATGAAGTTAGGAAATTTACGAAATCGATCATAGATTCCTTGCATAAAGTAAATGCATAAGTTAGGATACTTGTATGAGTCGCTGATTATATCCGACCTTGACTTCTTATCCTTTGAATAACCTATTTTTAGCATAACGGTTAATCTCTATTAACCCGTAAATGTAACTCTTAATTGACCTAATATACTAGCCTTAGAGAACTAAGACTTCACAAAATAATTTATTTTATTAAATGTCGTTTCATTCCTCACTCTCTTTATCTTCGTATTTATTTTATAAGATAATCTTTTATTCATAATTGTTCATTTAAGGTCTCACACCTTATTTATTCATAAAGTATTCTTACTCCATTTATTTAATTATTCTTTAAGAAATTTCCCAAATTACTCTTCATACTTTATTAGTCCATAATTAAGTTGTTAGTACTTTGATTCATAATTAGAGATATCTTTTTATATCATTCTAATTATTTATGTCTCATTTGTCCACAACTAAATAATCATTAAAAGTATTGAATTACTAATTATTATTCTTTCTTAAATAAAGTAATTATTAACTCTTAACATTACTTTAATTATCCACAATTAAAATGTTACTTAATGTCATCTTAATTGTTTATACTTCATTAATTCCATAATTAAAAATAGTCTTTACTATTATTGTAATTGTTTATTATTTATTAAACCACATTATTCTTCATATGGTTTAAGCTTACAATTAAAATAAGTACTATCACCTTTTGTTTTAATTGTTTAATCATAATTTAGGAATTCCCTAAAGAAATTCGTAATATTAGGAAAATTGTAAATTAATATTTCACAATTAAAATTACTTTAATTGTTTAACCATTTTTAATTAAAATAATCCTTTCATATTATTTTAATTATTTATTATTTCAATTAATATTTTATCTCTGGAAAATTTCCATTTTGACCCGGTTTGACCCGACCCGACCCGGTTCATCAAGACCTGACCCGGTTTGACCCAGATTCGGTCAACTTTGAATGGGGGCTCGATTGCGGTAGCGTTAGTTATAACTTACGGCAACGCGTAGACGCATTACCTATCTGAGGTTTTCGATCCGATCATGGGCGGGTGCGTCGAATTTTCTTCGCAGGTGGAGCGGGTCGCACTACCTAGGCAGAGTTTCTTATTCGAGCTTGGCGCGAGGCGCACCAAGTTTTATTCACAGGCGGCGTGGGGCGTGCCGATCTGGCAGATTTTCTTGTCAAGGTTTTTCACACATTGTTTTATCATAACTTTTAATTTGCTTAATACATTCAAATAAGTTCAAACTACTCCCATTATCTTGTAAACTTACATATCTTCAATATTTGATTTCTTAAATCACTTTCCATATTATTTAGTTAATCAAATTTATTGATTTTCCAAGTTAGGGTTCGCACTTGGACATGTTTCACTACACATTTTGCCACGAGTTCGTTTTATGTCCAAATTCGACGATTCCACTTGGGTTATGTTCGTATTTCATATATAGATGTTTAACATACCATTTTTGGATCATACACATAGCTTACACATTTTATGATATTAATCAACAAATATCATATTTTCAATCATACTAAGCTAGGTTTCATGCTTACATGCTTTTCTCTTGTTTATTTGGTTCTAGAATCACATACAAAACATATATACCACATAATCTCCTTTAAATATCCATCCTTATAACTTTGCATCCATCATGATCCCACATCAAATATAACTCCCACAACCAAGCATGTATTTCTACCTAGAATATTATATATTAACATATCTTGACAAAAATAAATCTAGGTGGTGCACCTACCTCTTAGTGGCTCTCTTCCTCTTGGCTATGAACTTCAAGTAGCTCTCCACCTTGGTTCCTTCTTCTTGAGCTCCACCAAAATGCAAGAATTCTTCTAGGTTTTCTTCCTTTTTCTCTTTATTCTCTCTAGCTCTCTTATCTTCTAACACTTAGGAATTTTCAAGCAAATGAAGCAATGTGCTAGAAGGGCTCTATTTATAGGCAAAACTTATGTATACAATACTTATACTAATACATGTATAATACTTGTATTTTATACACCAACTAGTTAATAACTAATGGTAAAAGTGAATTAGGTAAAAAGGGTTACCAACTCTTCACCCAACCTAGTCCTTTTTCATCATTTGCCCATATGGCTTAACTTGCTAGCTTAAAGGGAAAAATCAGCACTTTGTATATCAAGGGGTGGGATTTTTGGTCATGGTGCCCTATCACTCACATGTTACATTTTTTTATTCCATCTCTTGCTAATTGCTAGCTTATGTACACATATATCTATATATATATAAATGCATATAGTCTTATATATATATATTCTCTCCCACACACACATATATATACTTATTCTGTATATGTACAAACATATATAATCATATAATCTATGTACATTGGGTTAGTCCAAATAATATTTGAATTGGACTAGGTACAATTACTTATACACATTGGGCTAAAACATTAATCTAGCAAATCAATTACTTGGACTATAATATCTATACATTAAACACGTCATTATTTCCATAGTCCAATACATTATTAAATCATGCCTTCATTAATCCAATTAAGAATTTTATTGTGCCACACAAGGCTTATCACTTAAGCTTTAATTAATTATAACCAAGCTCATCAGTATCCTTCTCAATCATCACATGCTTAATTATATATATATATATATATATATATATATATATATATATATATACTCAAAAATTTTCAAACACGTTTATTTTCATTACTAATATTATAAAAAAAATATCACGGGTATTACAGAATCCGCACCAAGTAAAAATTGGTTTGGAAGCTTTACTTATTCAATAACAATTCACGAGCATGCAGATGTCGAAGTACGCCGTGATGCGCATGCTGTCAACCACGATCAGCGCGACAACGTCTCCACGGGCATATCAATTGTAAGACCCCAACTTTTATGAATAAAGATTAAATATTCTCGAAATATATTTTTGAATATTATGGTGTGGATATGATATAATATTATAGTTGTGGGTAATATTTACAAATTTTACAAAGTAAGCAAGTTGATATAAAATATTCGTTTGTAATGGGAATATTAGCTTTTAACGGGGAATATTAAGTAGAGACGACACAATCATTAATGGACCCCACAATAGAAGTATTATCGTATTTAGAAAATGATGAATTATCTTTTATAAAAATAACGACGAAAGTTTTACTGGTTAAACTATTGAACTACCCAGTAGTAAAAGTACAAGATGTCTGGCTTGGTTGCATAGTAGCACAATTGTATTGATTATTGATGCTTACGTAAAAGTCACTCGGTTATACTCAATTATTGCTACGATAATTGCGCATCATATCTCTCATATTATTGAATCAATTATTATCACAAGATTATCATCAGATAATATTTTATATTATTAAATCAATAATTAAGGCGACAAAGTTATTCATATTATTATTTGCAATATTGACAATGTCTAAAAGTTACATCGAGGAGAGGTTTGGTCACCTAATTGCGGCTTGTAATAAGGAGAAATCCTTATCGAAAAGCCCTTCTTTCCTTGGAGCGACACAGTTTGTTAAATGTTGTGAGTTATAATATTAATGATGAATACGTTCGTGTTGATTAAAGATGAAATTGATAGTTCCATTGTGTTAGGATTATTAGTGTTAGTGGAAATCGACATTTATTTCGATAATAATTGATGTCTGGAAGTTATATTGACCAATCGGGTAATTAATCGGATAAATGAGCAATTAATTGCTATTAATTCACATGCTTATAACTATGTGTTCACATGTGTGTACTATTGATTCACATGTATGTACTATTAGGGGAGGTGGTGCAAGATTGATAATACTTGTATGACTAAATTAAAAATAGAGGTATAGATGAAGGTACTATATTGTAATTAATTTTTTCACATGTATAGAGCTATTGATTCACTTGAATATACTATTAATTCACATGATATACTATTAGGGGAGGTGGTGCAAGTTTGATAATACTTGCAGGACTAAATTAAAAATAAAGGAAAAGATGAAGGTATTGTACTATAATATTTTGAGCCACAAAACGTGCAATTATCGAAACTATATTTTCCTAGAAATAGAAGCTCATTCTTCTTTCATTCTCACTAATTCACTAAGTCTCAAAAGAGCAATTATAGAGAGAGAAGTTATAGAGAGAAAGAAGGCGAAATCTCTACTTCACTATTCGATATCCATCTTCTTACGAGGTAAGGGGTATTATTTATTTCATATTCTGAAGAGATATTATTTTTGGTATTCGTATGAATTTTATTTTCGTTCAATATTCATAAAAAATATTATCTTTGTTCAATATTCGTAGGAATATTATCTTCGTTAAATATTCGTTGGAATATTATTTTCGTTCAACAGTTGTAAGGAATGTTATTTTTGTTCAATATTCGCTTGAAATAATATTTTCTTCCATACTTTGTAGTATGTAAGTAATATTATTTCGTTTCAGATTTCGAATTCTATACTCATTTTGTTAAAGTTTTGGCTTCTATACTCATTAGTAGAATATCCTTGAAATTTGCGCTTCATCTAGTATCGTTTCACAAGGATATTTTCTGCACATTCTTAAATTTTAAGCTTTTTATGCCAGAGTACTGTCCATGAGTACTATTCATTTATACGGTACTATTCACAAAAGTACTATTCACGGGTACTATTCACAAAGTACTATTCACGGGGTACTATTCCTAAAGTACTATTCACGGGGTACTATTTACCCGGGTACTATTCACCCACAATACTATTAATGACAAAAATTGATTTCTTTGCTGTCCAAATCATTTTTGATACAATATTATTCTTGAATTTTACTCCACAAAGCAGTATCATGTTGGTAATTTGAACATTATTGAATTCTGGATAAATTAAATTATAAATCTTTAAGAATTTATCATTTGTTTCTTTTAATTGAATTCTTATATCATTGTCATCATCCTCATGCTTATATTGTGATGAAAGTCATCTTTGGCTTACGTGCATAGATGGACTGTTGATTGGTATGATTATGACCAGGAATCATTCGGTATAATCATGACCCGAAATATTATAAATGATGTGGTAAAAATCCTCATTGGCCTGTACTGCATTGATGGACAGTTGTTGGTATGATTATGACCAGGGATTATTCTGTATAATCATGACCATTGATAATTACATGAATATCCTTGGCCGTGGTGCAAGGATGATTCGATGATGTGGTTTATTTATTAAGCTGAGTCTCAACGATAAAGTTGATGAAAAACTTTTTAAATCATAGAAGATAGTAGATATCATGCTCTACTTGACTCTTCTAATGGATTGCTTGTTCATTGCAGATTAAACTTGTTGTCTATTATATTCTATCAGTTATTATACTGTTGAAGGCTAAGGATAATTTATTCTGCATTATCTTAGTCATAATATTTCTTATTGGGCTAGTTGAGCTCACCCTTTTCTTTCATTATTCTCTTCAGGAAATGAGAATATAGCTGGGACGAGTCGGGGAATGGAGTGATGGTCTAGGATAAGTGGCTTTAGTAGTCCTCACTATTCTATGAAATAGTGTGATAATAATTGTAATGAGGACTCCATTGAGTGTGGATATTGTCTAGAAGACAATATTCGTGTTAAAACTCTTAGCTTTTGTTTTGTCATATTTTACACGACAGTTGTATAATTAAGTTTTTATTTATATTCTGTACCATGTATTTGGCAACTTAAGATGGGTGATGTATACCTATTTTGGGGGCGTCACATCAATAGCACGGGCTTTGGCCGCCGCACCAATCTGCACAGGTCCACACCCCTAGTCGATCGGCAGAGTGGCTTATCACCGTTCCACATCCGACCGGGGCACATCGCCGGCCCACATCCGCTTCCCTCGCAAAAATTTCAAGCACTATTTACTCTCTTTTCAAAGCCCTTTTCATCTTTTCCTCGTGATACTTGTTTGTTATCGGTCTCTCGCCAATATTTAGCCTTGGACGGAATTTACCGCCCGGTTTGGTCTGCATTCCCAAGCAACCCGACTCGTAGACAGCGTCTCGTGGTGAGACAAGATCCAAGCACGTCGGGGCTTTCACCCTCTCCGGCGCCCCCTTCCAGGGGACTTGGGCCCCGTCCGCCGCTGAAGACGCTTCTCCAGACTACAATTCGGACGATGAGGTCGTCCGATATTCAAGCTGGGCTATTCCCGATTTGCTCACTATTACTAGGAAAATCCTTGTAAGTTTTTTTTCCTCCGGTTATTGATATGCTTAAACTCAGTGGGTAGTCCCGCCTGACCTAGGGTCGCAGTAGGAGCGCCCATCAAGGATAGCGCAACAGGGTCATGAGAGCTTTTGTTGTCAACGGGTGGCACAACATGAGAAGAGGGCTTTTTAAAACCACCACTACTACAACAAAAAAGCTTATCGGTACCTTTTCGATCATGAGAGGATCATTAGTGATGCGCTTCGTTCACGATATTAGTCGCATATAATCTGGTCGCTGGGTGGACATCAGCGACCATTATTAGACCGACTTATCAGCGACTGACGCTGTCGCTAATCTGAGCCATGAGGATTCAGTTGTCAGGGCTGACATGGCACACGTGTTAGCGATCAACAATAGCGACCGATGCGGTGGCTAATTTCCCAAAGGCCATCAGTGACCGCATTCTGTAGTAGCGACCGCATGCGGTTGCTGATGTTGATATTTTAAAAAAATATTTTTTCCTGTTTTATGGATTTCCCAAAAAAAAATATACACTACTTTGTACCTGCTTTCTATCCCAACACAACAGTATATAAGCATCCACATAAACATCCATCCATGATTTATATATATATCCCAACAAATCTACGTATAACAGTATATATAAACATCCATCTATTACAGACACGTAAACCAAAACAAAAATATTTAATCAATACAATTGTCCAAAGAATGAATATTGTACAAGGCAACTACCCAAATATCTAAAAAATAAGTGTATCTCTTTATGCATCATCATCCAAATTAGTAGGACCCTGTAATTAGCAAAAGAATAAAACATGTTACATGTGTTGATACTGCTATGACTTAGGGAAAGCTAAACAATAGAAATTATTTAAACATAAGTAAGACACAACAATATCTATGAATACCTCATTGTCATCCTGATGTTGTGCTGCTGCCGCCACTGCATCCGCCAACTCGTCAGGACTCAGAGATTGCAGATGCCTGCCCAGTATACGAAGAAGATCACGATCTCGACAGATCTCTCTCACACAGTCAGCAGGAGTATGATAGGCTGGATGACCTGATGACTGTGTAGACTGGGTAGCAGAGTTGCCTGTGCCACTGATGGTCAGGCGTCATTTTTGTCCTTGGCCTTTAACGTAGTTTTTCTTCACAACTGACGCCCTCTCCCACAATTCTTGATCAATCGGCGAACGCGGGGTGTCTTCAGGATAGAGCTCATTCATTAATCTCTTATAAGTATCCTGTCAGAAGGTTAACAATTAAATAGTTAAAAATAAGTAAAAAAATGCTAAAAAAGGTTGTCACAATTTATAAACAACATTTTAGTATAAAGTTCACTTATTACCGTTATCTGAACAGCCTCAGGCAGACCATCGCGGGTGGCCACATATGCATCCAACCAATTGATAGGTTGACCTTGAGACTGAGACTCATACAAAACATGTTCTCATATTAATATGTAAACATATGATATTTTAGCTACAAAACATTACTTTAAACATAAAAATAAATAACTAAGCCAATAAGCTTGCTACACATATGTACCCTGGCAGCAATATGTTGCAGCTGTGATATACTGCCACCCCGATACGTGCCTTTTGCCTTTTTGCCTTTTTGCCTTTTTGCCTTCAGGTACAACTGAGGATCTGTTCGAGGCGGCAGTCTTGCGTCTCTTAACCTAGCTCTCAGCTCTCCACTGGTCACACATCTTCACCCATATGGGTTGTCGCGCTGACCGTGGGCTATGTTCATGGATATCTTTGCTCACCACATCTGGATGGTCAATCTTTGCATTATAAAGGGCTTTCTGTCATTCCTTGTTCAGATTATCTTTAGTTCGGAGGACGTACTTCTGCCAGAACAGTGTCTGAATAACTGATGCTTGCGTGTCGTCCCATCTATACCTTTTCTACAAATAAAACAACAATAATAATATTAAAACGGTGATATTACCATAATCCAACATTACTAAACAATATTATTTTTGATTAACTATATATTATCTATCAGAGTGATAAAAAAATATACCTGAAATTCAGCCCAAACTGCATCCTTATGGGCGAGAGGTGTGCTCGCCCACGTAATCACTGGCGTAATCCAGTTCTGTAAGCATAATTATGAAATGCACTTCACAATTTTACTATCTTGAAAATCACTACAATATACAATAATTTACATTAAAGATAATTAATTTTATTATAATATGAAAAATAATTTACATTAGTATATATCTATAATAATGGAAATATAAAATGGTTATATATATACGATGTTTAATTTACATGCTCTCTGAAGGTGAACGAATCTGTATAAGTATCCGGTCTGCTGGATTAGCCGGGGCCTTCGGCACATGATTAGGGCCCCGACCCAACCCGCGCTTTCGTTGCGCTGGTTCTTCAGACATCTATAATGATAAGTAATGACAAGTAATGTTATTATGAGTTATATAATTTATATATAGAAATAAAATGACAATAATGATAATTAATTGTATGAAATAATTAACTACAACAACTATAAATGAAAGGTACATAAACATGTCAAGGATATAGAGAACATGTATATATGTAATTATATGTAATACAATTAAAACTAAACATACATTTTAATCAAAATCGTTGTCTGAGTCAGAATCATTTTGTATAAGTATCGGAGATTCATAACCATCTTCTTCTTCAGATTCAGTGTCAGTGTCAGTTAATAACTCTTCCTCAGTATCAATGTCATCTGGCACAATAATTGTCTTGGGATCCAATTCATCAGGTTCATCTCCACCCTCTAACTGGATTAATTCATTGTTGTCCTCCATATTTATTATGGAAGGTCTATGAAGCATTTCCTCTTGGTAGAAATCCCCTTCTACTACTTGGACACGACTGTGCGCGGGAGTATGAATTACAACTTGCCAATCTGCAGGCGGTCTATTCCTTTTCCTAACAAGACTAGGAGTGTAATATACTTGTACTGTTTGAGTTGGAAACACAAATGGTATGCTGACGTACGTGGACCTATGGAGGTTAATATCGACGATTCCATATCGATCGACACGTATCCCTTTTTCTGAATTAAACCAACGACACTTGAACAAGTTAATATAACCCCCATAAGTACCCTTGTACGATAACTCGATGATTTCCTCCAACTCCCCATAAAAGGCATGACCAAGCTCATGGTAACAATCTCCTTGAACACACTCCAGTATTTATTGTTCTTTTACCACGAGCATATGTCTTTGTATGAAATTCACAGCCATTTATGTTGTGATCATTGCGAGTGACTTAGTCCTTGTCTGGACCCATAGCTGGGAATTGTATATTTGGAGGAATCGTTCCCTTATTAAGAGCTTACAAAATTTTTATTAAATTAAATAAATTCATAAATTAATACGATATATGTTGTGCTTAATTAACTTAACTTACTTTGTCCTTTAGCCAAAGAGCAAATTTTTTATCACGACTAACTTGAATATCCTTATCAGTGATGCCGGACTGATTTGCTTTTAACTCGTCATCGTGTGTTCTATACAATTTTATAAACCTTAGCATATATTAATATGAGATTTTAGGTTAAGATATAGGTCCAATATATATGAATTTTACATGTATACCTCACAAATTCATTAATCTCCTCGTAATAGAGAAGAATGTAAGTATGCGCAGCATGTAATTTTTGCTCAGAAAGGAATATGCGCTTCTCTTTTCTATACGCGTGACCCGGTAAACCAAATATAGAAAGTCAACCATTTAGTTCAACATTGCCGCCATCATCATGTCTCGGGACTCGATTGACCTTTGTCAAGAGTTCGTCGGAAAAATAGTCTAAGATAAACGTAGATATCTCATCGAAACTGTATGCCTCACATACCGACCCCTCGACATAAGCTCTATTCTTCACCTTCCTCTTAAGGTTTCTCATGACCCTCTCGAAAGGGTACATCCATCTATATTGAACTGGGCCACCAACACGAGCTTTATAGGGTAAATGGATTTGCAAATGCTCTATAGAGTCAAAAAAACCAGGTGGGAATATTTTTTCAAGCTTACACGTGATCTCAATGATGTTCTTCTCAAGTATACACATGTCATTTTCATTTAATATTTTTGAATATATGTCTTTGAAGAAATGACTAAGATCAATCAAAGCATCCCATATTGGTTTATCAAGTAAGTCCCAAAATGCTATAAGCATAAGTCTCTCCATGAACACATGACAGTCATCACTCTTCATCCCTTGTAATTTACCACCTGTAACACACCTTACAATGTTTGACGCATATCCATATGTTAGTTTCAGAGACTTTATCCATATGCACACATCTTCAACCTGCTCTTTGGATAATGTGTACCTTGCATGCGATTTGGCCATCTTACCATTAGTCGATTCATAAAGTTCTAATCCAGGACGCTTACAAATATCTTTCATGTCCAACCGTGCCTTATCATTATCTTTCGTCTTGCCCGCAACACCCATCACGGTGTTAAACACATTGTCGAACATATTCTTCTCAATATGCATCATGTCTAGATTATGACGAATCAAATTTGCAGACCAATAAGGCAGTTCCCAAAAGATGTTTCTCCGAACCCAATTATGAGATACGCCAAACCCATTGACGCTGTCAGAGGCAACAATCTTACCGAATGGGATGACCGACAATCTCATCACATGGTCACGCATCTCCGTTCCCGATAGTTGCGGTACAGGCATATCATTGTTTACTTTCCCTTTCCTGAAGTTTTCTCTATTTCTTCGAAACGTGTGATCTACCAGCAAGAAACGACGATGACAATCAAACCAACATGGCTTTTGACCATTTAATAGATTGAAAGACTTTGTATGCTCCATACAATATGGACAAGCCAACTTCCCGTGTGTACTCCATCCAGATAACATATCATAAGCAGTAAAGTCACTTATAGTCCACATAACTGCTGCCCTAAGGTTGAAATTTGTTTTCATGGAAACATCCCAAGTCTATACTCCATCCTCCCACAATACCTTCAACTCGTCTATAAGAGGTCTCAAGTAAACATCTAGGTTCTTTCCAGGACTCTTGGGACCAGGAATCACGAGTGAAAGAAACAAGTATGACTATTTCATACACATCCAAGGAGGCAAGTTATACAGAGTAACAATCACAGGCTAGCAGGAGTACGGAACAATAGAGTGGCCGAACGGGTTAAAACCATCAGTGGACAATCCAAGCCTCATATTTCCAGGTTCCAATGCAAACCTGGGATGTGCTAATTTGAAATCCTTTTAAGCCTGCCCATTTGTGGGATGGTTAAGTTCTCCATCTTTGGTTGGAGATTTCGCATGCCAAGTCATATGTTCAGCTGTTCTTGAAGAAATGTACAATATTTTGAGTCGAGGTGTAATTGGAAAATACCTTAAAATCTTAAAAGGTATATTTGTCTTTTTTGTAGTCACACCCTCTTTATTAGGCCTAAATCGATCATGACTGCAAAACGTGCACTTTATCTTCTGTTCATTTTCCTTATAAAACAACATGCAATCGTTCGGACATGCATCGATCTTTTGATATCCAAGACCTAACTTCTTCACCACTTTTTTACAATAGTAGTAGTTATTGGGCAATTTTTCACCGACAGGCAACATACTCTTAATGGCCCTCAAGAGTGACTCAAAACACTCAGGGCTCATGTTGTGATCAACCTTGATGTTAAGTAATGTCCCCACTACAGAAAATGTAGTGTTCTTCATGCAACCATGCCACAACGGTTCGCTACCCTCGTCTAATAACTTAAAGAATGCTTTGGCATCAGAATTCATAGGTTGCTCTCTGCCTTGTTCCCAATTAAAATCCAGCCCTGTAATATCATGAACCATGTCATTCATACGATGGGTACTGCTGTCTGGATTGTGTACTTGTGCGATGCCACTATCTCTTCTCTGCCCATGTGCCCACCAGCATTCTTTATAATTTTTTATGAACCCAGAAACAAGTAAATAATAGTTTACCACGTCTCTGTCCATATAATTTACATTCTTACACTTCAAACAAGGACATGTTATCTGTAACAACCGTAATTTTGTAATTTAATTTTAATATTTATTTGATTGAATAAATATTTTTCAATGAATTAATTATTAGATTAAATAATTAATTGATGAAGTTGTGATAGATTAATTTAATTATATGGGTTATATTTATTAAATTGAAGTGGAGAATTTTATTATTTGATGTATGTATTTATGTGAGCTTATTGAATTAAAAGAAATATTTAATAAGCCTTTGTTATTTTAATTAATTTAATTATTAATTAGAGATTTAATAATTGATATTATTATTAAATGAGAAAAATTTAATTATGTGACTATATGTGCATTATTGAGAAATCATTATATTTTATTTAAAGTAAATTAAATAAGATATTGATTTATTTTATAAAAGAGTGTGACATTATTTAAACTATATGATAATGTTTTATTAAATTAAATGGTTTTTGAATTATTTTCTTGTTAGCCAAATATGGCACTAAGGGAGGTTATGGGTAGTTAACCCATGACTGGGTAACTGACCACCAATGTGTCAGTTCCTTTTCTATTTATCATACGTCTTCTTCTTTTCTATTATTCTTCTAAGTCTGATAAAAACATCACAGAGAGAGAGAGTTTGAGAAAATTGTTGAGAGAGATTGCTTGGTGTTTGAGAATTATTGAGGAAGGCTTTAATTCATCTCCTATTATTTTATCTACGCTTGGGTAATTCTCTTCAATCCAAATTTTTATTTTACGTCTTATAAGTTTTCATGAATATGGCCTAAGTTTTCTGTAAAGTTTCTATAGTTGGAAAGGGTAACAATTATGTGATTATGTGTTAATATATAACATCATAGTATGTTTTATATATATTATATGGGTTTCCATATCTTCAGTTTCATGAAATTATACAGTAAAAGATTTCAGAGTATGTAATATGGCCATACGGCCTTATACGTATTTTTAATATGTCAAACATAAATTGTTTTTCAAAATTCACACACTTGTATGATTATGCATGCTAAAACGAACTAAATGAAAGTTGAATGGGTGGATTTGGTCTTATAACGAATATATGGCGTTGAATTTTAGGATTTATGTTCAAAACTTCAAGAACATCAAGAACAGTACAATTTGCATGCTTTAATTATGTGATTATGTGTTTTAATGGGTTAAAATCACTCTATAAATGTTGGGTATTGATTATATATGAATTCTAACATGTGGGTATGTTTAATTTGGGGAATTAATGATCATGTAGTGTTTAATTATTTGAACTCGTGTTCTTCGCTGATCGAATCAAATTGCAGAGTGTCATGTCATGCTGACTCCAACTCGTAATCGATGTCTCATGTGCATGGCCTGCCATGCCATAGTTGGCCATGCATGGCCTTGACCCAATCTTGATGCTGCTTTAGCCATGATACCAATACTGAAAGTGGCACCGCAGCGCCACTTAGCAGAATGGTCAGAAATGAGTTTTTAAAAGTGTACAAGTATGGAAATGTGTTAGCAACTTAGTCTAATGATTATAAAGACTTGTTAGACCTATAATGAGATGTTAAAATAAATTCTTAACATGTCCATAACACAATTACGTGTGGATTGAATGATCGAATGTATAATTAGGTTATTTTTCGTGAAGTCTTAATTTTACACTAAGTGTAATAATTGACTAAGTATAGTCATGAATTCGAGTTAAACAAAGAGTAAAGTTATGATGTTAATGCGTTATTATTGGTAGGTATTGTGAACGTAATTGGTATGTAGGATTTAATTCAAAGAACGAGTTTGTTTAAGTGTAATCTACGCACGAGGCAAGTTCTAAACCTTATCTTGTTACATTGAGCAAGTTCTCTAACTCTACATTTACGTTGAGCAAGTTTCTTACCCTAAACTTTCGTTGAGCAAGTTTCTTAACCCTACTTGTTATCATTACGTAAGTTGATTAATTCATCTTTCGATATTGAGCAAGTTCTTATTATTGTTGATCAAGCATGTCTTATATATTAAAGTTTATTAATCTTCAAGCATGATGTTGTTATACAATAATTATTCTATTGTATACCTTTTAGATGTTATTCAAGTTAAATATTCGTTCACTGTTAAATCTTGTTAGACTAGCGAACCCTTATTGATTCGACTAGTCCATAGTTGATGAAGCGTTCTAAAATTTGAGAACCCTTGATGAATTATCCAAACCAAACTTCCTTTGGTGCGGACTCGAATGTCAAATTGAGATGAACAACCACAGTATAGGGGATTATTTACGCTTTAGCGTTAAGATATTAATGCACACGATGTGGTACTAAGGGATGATCCCCCCTAAGTGCGAGAAGAAGAGTCCATAGTCTTATGACTATTAAAGGTTTCAAGTAATAACAGTTGACAACCTAGGACATAGTTCAAGGTCTTATGACCCTCAGAATTTCTTTTGATTCTTGTTATTCATTCTTGATTCAAAAGTTGAGCTTTATATCAGAAGTTATTATTTCTCTCGCATGTTATTATTCATTGTTATATTGTTATACTTGTGGGCAATCGTGCTCACTCTTGCATAATAATAACATTGCAGTTAAGAACGAAAGAGCAGACGAACCTTCCACTAGTAAGGGCAAGGGCAAGCTTAACAAGTAATGAAGACTGTTTTATTAATGTGGTTATGCGATGTAATTAGAGTTGATGTTACTAAGACTTATTTGTTTATGTTTTCCGCACATATGTTTTAAGGTTAGAGTAACCTGTTATTTATTTATTATTCAGTTGATGTAACCCCATAAGGGGAGAGATGTATTATTTATTTTATCTATTGCATGGTTTGAAATTTATTTATGGGTAGATAGATAGATGATGCTTGTATAGTGAACACCAAATCCTGTGGAAATGGAAGTACCGGATTTGGGGGTGTCACATTATCTTATTTTGACCATTCACACATTCTGGGTGACATGCATACTCCAAAAAAACTTGTCAACCAACTCTAAATTCAGCTGTAGCACCTATCTGGGCACTTGACTTTCGTCGTGCCATCCAACTACGGTCTGAATAGAGGTTCATGATACCACGGTACCTACTACAAACAACATGAGCTTATTAATGTATAGCATGATTGTAAGCATATGAATTGAGCATACTTGTAGCTGGATGGGATTGAGCATATATACTAGCTAGTAAGCATATGACTTGAGCATACTAGTAAGCACATAAAGAGGTCGTTAATATTATAAATGTTAGCAACTACCCGACCAACAAAAAAATTTCGCCAGAGTCTCCCCTATAATATGAACTAGCCACATGCACGATGACATGCATATATGGTCATTTCTAGGTACCCAAGACATAAACCAAGAGAAATATACAAATTTCCAATATAATAAGATCAATGTCCAACCGAATGAATGCAAATTAAAATAGTAAAAAGTTCAGGAGTATACTATAAATTCAGGGTTCCCATCTTTCTACACGTGGATCACTGTCCCCATCTTCTATTGATTTTATTTACTCATACTATGATTTTTGGGGAGATTACTTTATTTTCTTGTCACGTGTAGAAGTTTGTTGTTCTTTATGTAGAAGTTTGTTGTTCTATATGACAAGGATTGACATATTGTTAGTAGTCACAACCCTGTAGACTACAACATTAATTTAACCTAGCTAGGATCGAAGCTAGTGTGACGAACCTTGATGATTAAGTAAGGTAAATAAAGATTTTGGCCACCAAGATGTATTTTGGTTGACAAAGCTTTTGATTAAAGGATTGCTATATTCAAGGTTCGATAGATTTCAACTTTGGTAATGCCAAGTCATTTTATGAGGTAATTAACTAATATAAGCAATTCATTCTTGCAAATTAAATATATAATCTATATAAGAACATTATTTAAGCAATAATGTAATATATCATCACAAAAACATGCATAAATACAAAAAGTAGATAAAAGAGGATGTGTTTCCATGTAAACTCACCTAAGTAAATATAAACCACGCATCAATCAATCACATTCAAACACTTTATTTTGTACACATTTATTTTATGGGAGGATTCACGTATATAAGATGATATAGAATGTAAGACCCCAAATTTTATGAATAAAGATTTAATTTTCTCGAAATATTTTTTTCAAAATTATGGTGTGGATTTGAGATAATGTTATAGTTGTGGGTAATATTTAGAAATTTTGAAAAGTATGCAAGTGGTTATATAATATTCGATTGGTCGAGGAATATTCTTTTGTGGGGGGAATATCCGTGCGACGACACAATTATTAGTGGACCCCACAATGTAATTATTATCGGAATGAGAAAAAGCGGCGAAATATTTTTATGAAAATAACGACGGAAGTTTTACCATTAAAACGTTGAACTACTCATTAGTAAAGTACGATGTCTACGGCGTGGTTGCGTAGTAGCACGCGGTATTGATTATTGATGCTTATGTGAGAAGTCACTCAGTTATACTCAATTATTGCTACAGTAATTGCTGCATCATATCTCTCATATTATTGATTCGATTATTGTCACAGTATCATCGGCATATTATGATATATTATTAAATCAATAATTTAGACTACAAAGTTATTCATATTATTAAATTACAATATTTACAATGTCTAGAAGTTCTATCAATGAGAGGTTTGGTCATCTAATTGCGCGCCAATAAGGAGAAATCCTTATCAGAAAGCCCCCTCTTTCCTGGGAACAACCTGGTTGTTAAATATTGTGAGTTATAATATTAATGATGAATAAGTTCGTGTTTGATTAAAGATGAAATTGATAGTTTTATTGTGTTGGGATTATTAGTGTTAGTGGAAATCAACATCTATTCCGATGATAATTGATGTCTGGGGGTTATATTAATAAATTGGGTAATTAATCGGATAAATGAGCAATTAATTTCTACTAATTCACATGATTATATAACTATTTGTTCACATGTGTGTACTATTGAGTCACATTCATTTACTATTAGGGGAGTTGGTGCAAGATTGATAATACTTGCATGACTAAGTTAAAAATGGAGGTATAGATGAAGGTGCTATACTGTAATTCATTTTTTCATATGTCTAGAACTATTGATTCACATGATTTACTATTGATTCACATGATTTACTATTAGGGGAGGTGGTGCAAGTTTGATAATACTTGCGGGATCAATTAAAATGAAAGAAAAGTTGAAGGTATTGTCTTGTAATATTTGAGCCCCCAAACGTGCGATTATCGAAACTATATTTTCCTATAAATAGAAGCTCATTCTTCCTTCATTGCTCACCAATTCACTAAAGCTATAGAGCAATTATTATAGAGAGAAATTATAGAAAGAAAGAAGAAGAGAGAAATGTCGATACCTCTCTATTCCAAAGATCCAACTTTATTCTAAGGTAAGGGGTATTATTTCTTTCAGTATTCATGAAGAGAGCTATTGTTATTCCATTCCTTATTATTATGTTAGAATAACTTTGTCTATCTGCGAAATCTTTGCATACATGGTGAAATTCTTCTATTATTCCATTCTTTATTATTACATTGGAATATCACATGCATGCGTGAATTACGCATGACCTAGTTCCGTTCTTTATTATTCTTTTGGAATATCCTGTCTGTGGGGATTACGCATGACCTGGTTCCATTCTTTATTATTTTGTTGGAATAACCTGTCTATCGCATGCTTGGTGAATTCTGTTGTTATTCCATTCTTTATTATTCTGTTAGAATATCCTATCTGTGCGGATTCGCATGACACAGTTCCATTCTTTATTATTACATTTGGGAATAACTTTTGTTTGTGCGGTCTATCGCATATATGGTGAATTCTTCTGTTATTCCATTCTTTATTATTACATTGGAATAACTTTTGTCTATGTGGATTCTGCATGCATAGTGAATGATCCTTTGTATTCATATGAATAGTATTTTCATTCAAAATGGGTTTACGCGGGGCGATTTCATAATTTTTCTGACCCTCAAAAATTCTGAAAAAAATTGAAATGATAATTTGATGAGTTTTCTAGATTGTGTCCAAAAATGGCGATTCTTGGATGTATAGATTAAGAGTTATTGATTTTATGGGAAAAGACTATTTTAAAAGTAAACCCTTATAACTCTTTATGGTTAACTCCAAAATTGGTGAAATTTTTATTGGGAGTACATATATATAGCATGAGTATACCCTGTAAATTTCAGAATTTTTGGACGAAAGTACAATTTATGATAAATGTCTAAATATTCGGCAGTTTTGGCCATATGAAAAATAGTAAATGAATTTTAAAAATTCCGAGAAAAATATATGTTCAATATGGGACTATATTATGCTAAATCCCAGAAGAGAAATATTTTTGGGACTGATTTGGTATTTTTCATGAAAATGAACTAGTTATGAGTAAATGAATTAAATATGTTATGTGAAGTAACAAAATTGGAAAATAGGATTTTATGGCTTAGGAATCCTATATAGGGTATATCTGATTTTGATGAGGATTTGATCATTGATGATGAAATCTTATGAGTATAGCATTTTGAATGATTAAATGCATTATTTGGTAAAGTGTAAACAATGGAAATAAATTGTTTATAAGTTTAAGAAGTGATTAAAATATTGTTATAATATTAATAATATTAGATTATGAGTTTATTAAGTGGTTGATAATATTTGGATAAATTTAAAGTCTTTAATATTTATCCTTATTTTTGTTTGATTAATGCTTATATCATTGTCATCATCCTCATGCTTATATGGGGATGAAAGTTATCTTTAGCTTACGTGCAAAGATGGACTGTTTGATTATTGAATTGTATATCTTTGGCTTACGTGCAAAGATGGACTGTTGATTATTGGTTTTATATTTGTATATCTTTGGCTTACGTGCAGAGATGGACTTGGTATGATTATGACCAGGGATCATTCGGTGTATTCATGACCTGTAATGTTATAAATGATGTGGTAAAAGTCCTCAATGGCCTGTAGTGCATTGATGGACAGATTTGGTATGATTATGACCAGGGATTATTCGGTATAGTCATGACCATTGTTGATTTAATGAATATCCTTGGCCCGTAGTGCAGGGATGATTCGATGACGTGGTTTATTTATTTAGCCGAGTCTCAGCGATAAAAATTGATGAAAACATTTTGTAGACACTCAAAATTTTTTGCGTGCCTGTTACTAACATTGTAGGAGGGCAGATTCTTCTTTCAGAGATAACCCTGAAAGAGAGCTTACATCCATTTCGGATACTACCAGAAGTGGAATTCCAACCCGGAACACAAACCGGGAACATCAGTTCCAACTTGGAACACAAACCGGGAACTTCATCTCAAACCCGGAACACACACCGGGAATGTCATTCCCAATCTCGGAGATAACCTCGAGGTTTGCAAGACCAAAATACTGGCAACAACACCAGAGAAGACAGTTTTGTCTCTGCGATAACACCGCGATGTTCAGTTCCAGTCCCAGAAACAACACTGGGAGTAGCAACTCCATCCTTGGTGATAGCCCCAAGGGATGCTTTTGCAGTTTCGGCGATAACTCCAGAATTGTTTGTTTCAAACACATGCGATCAACTTCAAGCTCAGACCTCCTACCAAGGCAATCATACCTCAGACCCGGAGCTAGCAACAGGCAAATAGGTTCTTTCACAGATGACCTTGCGGTATTCAAACACTTGCGGCGATCCATCTCGAGATGTAACCACGAGCAACGTCGCTTTACTCGCTTTCAAGCCGTGATAACCACGGTAAGGAATCAAAAGCGTTATCTTTTCGCCTCAACAAGATGATATCGCGGCATACCAACAAGTAGTCCAATCTCAGATGTATCCCTGAGCAACATCTACTTTCAACTCAAACCAGCGATAACCCCAGTGAGGAGTTAAAAATCATCTTGTCTCTTCAACACCTACGCGTCGTCTTGACACTTCATACATACATACATACATATATACATATAACAATGTCCCACAAGAATCGAGGAGTAACAATCCCGAGTGACTATTACGCGTGGCAATACTTTGGATAGAATTTGAAGCTCGAAGACCATAGGCATAGACCCCTCTTCCCGGCTTCGTACAACCTCTAATCCATGTCATTGCGTAACTCTCAACACAAGCGGTCCGAAGAAGGTCAGATATACCTCGTTCGGATGCTCGGATTGAAGTTCTGCAAGTTCGAGTGGAAATTGCGATTGCACGAGTGCACGTCTACGAGATAGCCGGGACCCATGAGGCTCGGATGCACCAAGACCAGATTCTTGGTACAACCGTGGGCTGCTGCGAATTGTACCTACTGCCATCCGTCTATATATCTGAGCCTTGGGGTCACCCGTTTGAAGAGGAGGAGAGAGAGAAAAGGCGAGGAAGCCCTGTCCATTTTACTCTGCATACACATCTTTTGAGTGCTTCCTCACTTTTAAACACTTGTTAGCTCACATATAGCTATCTTTTATCCGGCGGGAGCTGAGTGTTTATCCATTTAAAGTCATAGAAGTCTACTTTGGCAGCCCACTGTAAGCCTTCTCACATTATATAAAGTCTTCTTCTCATATTAGCACACACTGTTGTACACGTTGAGAGTCGTGTGAGTGTGTTTGCCCGGACTTCGGTCCGTGGTTTTCATTCCTGTCTGTATATATATACTTATATATATATATATTTCATATATGGACTAACATTATCGAGTTATGCCTCGATTGAGCCTAGACTTCGGTCTGGAGCGTTTATTGCTTTTATTTATATATATATATATATACTTATATATATAATTGTTGTCAGACATATCTGATGAGCCTGGATTTTACATCCGGAGCATTTACTCGCTTATATATATATAATTATATATATAATTGTTGTCGGACATATCCGATGAGCCTGGATTCACATCCGGTGCGTTTACTGCTTATATATATATATTTGTACATATATATATATATTTATATTTCTATCAGGCCTGGATTTTACTTCGTGGCCTTTTACAGTTTTATTTACATTTCGTCCTGCCTGGAGTTTACTTCGTGGCAGTTGATTACTTTTACAGCTTTATTTACATTTCGTCCCACCTGGAGATTACTTCGTGGTGGTTGATCATGTCCATATATATATATATATAATTACCACTTTTATATATTTACATTTTCGAACCCCTATGGAGTTGCTTCGTGGTGGTTGATCATGTCTGTATATATATATTTACGACTTTTATATATATAACGCTACTTGCTTTCCATACAAATTGCGATTATCATGTGAGCTTTAGGAATCATGTGATCACAGATTGATCTCTTGAATCTAGATTAGGTTCCCATGATGGACATATTTTTCAAATTGTATGGCGACTTGTACATTATTTTACAAATGTCTCAATTTCCTTGGATGGTCATTCATGCCCATGAGGAGTTGAGAATCTGCGTATTATTTTCTCGAAATGCTTTGCATCTCGAAAATAAAAACAAACAAGTAGAACATTTAATAATAAAATGGAAGTATGAAAAGGTCTCAATTCCTATTGAGCACGGGTTTGAAAAACCTCTTTTACAAAACTTCATTGATATATCTTGGTTAAAAGCTGAATTTTTCAATAAAATTCAAACCTTGTGTATATAGGTGCGACGAGGCCTCGCTTTTACTTTCAAATAATTGCACATTGATCCACACACACACACACACACACACATTCATATAACAATTTCTTTGAAAAGTGGCGGTCACCGTGGTAACACGGATGTCTGGGGGTGCCTAACACCTTCCCTTCGCATAATCAAGCCCCCGGATCCAAAATGAATCTCGGTTTCACAAACCCGTCTAGCAGTGTCAAATCACTAGGTCAATGTGCAAACCTTTTCGGTTGCGTTGGTGCTACCAATTAAATACACCAACTGGCGACTCTTAAAGTCAAATCGTCGACATTATACATGTCAGACCTTTTTCACTTGTTTTTTCAAACAAATCTCACATTAACATGAGAACACCAAGGAACAAGTAATGAAAAGGGACACTCGAAAATCTCGACGTCGACACATTTTAAATTATAGAAGATAGTAGATATCATGCTCTACTTGACTCTTCTAATGGATTTCTTATTCCGCCGCAGTTAAACTTGATGTCTATTGTATTTTATCAGTTTAACATTGTTGAAGCCTAATGATAATTTATTCTGCATTATCTTAGTCATAATATTTCTTACTGGGCTAGTTGAGCTCACCCTTTTGCTTTCATTGTTCTCTTCAGGAAATGAGAACGTAGCCGGGACTAGTCGGGGAATGGAGTGATGGTCCGAGATGGTGTCATAGTAGTCCTCACTATTCTATAAAATAGTGTGATAATAATTGTAATGAGGACTCCATTGAGTGTGGATATTGTCTAGATGACAATATTTGTATTAAAACTCACAACATATGTTTTGTCGTATTTTACACGACAGTTGTATAATTAAGTTTTTATTTGTATATTGTACCATGTATTTGGTGACTCAAGATGGGTGATGTATACCTATTTTGGGGGTGTCACAGTTGGTATCAAAGCCATAGAAAAGAGCCCCGAGCCTTTATCTGGTGACTTCCAAGTCTTGGGATGCACCGAAGCCAGACTTTTCATAGGGGAAGCCGTGAGGAACGGTGGCAAGTTGATAGGTATCATTGTGAGGTGCTATCCAAGTCTTGGATGCGGGTCACAGTCGGTATCAAAGCTTAGGGATATGATCCCTGGCTGAGATGTGAGACAAGAACTAGGAGGGGAGAGACGAGGAATTCCTTCGTTAGTATGACCTACCTAAGTTTATTTGGTATTTAATTGGTCGGTCAGAGCATAGGGATAATATGTGATATGTTAATTAACCCTTGTTGTGACAGTGTTTGAAAATGACATCTGAAAATATTGAGATCAGCAATGAAGAACATGAGACCGTTGAGTCACCAACGATCAATACTCAGGATAATGTGCAACAGGAAGACAATAATCCTCAGGTAAATAACAACACCGATCAAATGATGAACGATGGGATGTTCAGAGGCTTTATGCAATTCATGCAACATCAGGTAAGAGAGACTCATGTTCAAAATATAGGTGGAAATAATGGCAACCCACGGTCGGTCATCGCTAAGAAGTTCAAGGAGTTGGGACCACCGGAGTTTTTGGAAAAGCCAGAACCACTTAAGGCGGAGACGTGGTTAAAGCAGATCACCAAGATATTTGATGTCTTGGGATGCTCAGAGGAGCAAAAGGTTCCCTTCGCCACCTTTATGTTGCGTGAAGAGGCAGATTACTAGTGGAAATCTGTAAAATGTACCCAGCCCGACGCACTCAAGATGTCTTGGGAGAAGTTCCAAGAGCTGTTCAATGACAAGTACTTTCCCGAAAGTATTCGTCACATGAAGGAGGTGGAGTTTATCAAGTTGGAGCAAAACAATATGACCGTGTCGCAATACGAGGCTAAATTTGCGGAGTTATCCCGGTTTGCATCCCATTTGGTCGATAATGAGGAGCAAAGGACGCGAATGTTTCTAAGAGGTTTGAAACCCGATATATGTCAATACCTCATTTCTCACAAATTATGTTTGTATTCAGATGTAGTGAATAAGGCTCAGTTATTGGACCGCGATAATGAACCAGCCCAACCAAAAGGCAATGATAATAATCGTACCAGTGGCAACGGCCATCAGAACAACGATAACCATCGTGGGGGAAATTATCATGCCAAGAATGGTAATCACTTCAGTGGTAATCATGGCGAAGATAATAGGAGTGGAAATTTCAAGAAGAGAGATTCAACAATGATGGAAAGATGTCGACCAAAGACCGTTGTTAAGGAAGGAGAACGACCGTCGGTCGTATGTTACAAATGCGGAGGGGAGGGACATATCAGCCCAAACTGCGTGATGCAGTCCAAAGCATGGTACAATTATTGAAAAGAAGGTCAGCTAGCCCAATTTTTTTGTGCACCAAAGTCAAGTCCAGCTGGGATGGTGGCACCAAAGGCGGATACAAACAAAACAAAGTCGGTGGTTTAAGGAAGAGCGCTTTTCGTGACTTCTCAAAAAGCGAGTAACCCGAACGAAGTTAGCATGAGTTAGTTAATTATAAATTCTTGCGAAGTCTATGCCTTATTAGATACCGGTTCTACCCATTATTTTATCTCTCTTGCTTGTGTTCAACGTTTAAATTTGACCCTTGAGAAGTTAGACTTTGACTTATTGGTTGAAACTTCGTTAGTAGAAACCTTCACTTCATGTGCTATCCAAGTCTTGGATGAGAGTCTCAGTTTTTAAATGATATTTCTATCGTTAATAAATTTCATGACGTATTCTCAAAGAACTTCTTAGCTTACCCCTAGAGCGTGAAATCGAATTTTGTATTGACCCCAGTACAAAACCCATTTCTAAAACCCTCAAATATTTCTTTACCTAAAATGATCGTATAATGTGCCAAAGATGTTGGCTCGAGCTGTTGAAGATTACGATCATACCATTCAATATCATCGTGGAAGAGCGAACGTGGTAGCTGAGGCGTTGAGTAGAAGATCGTATGCATTTACGAGTGCAAAGTTGTTAACACAAAAAACCCATTTTGTATAACTTATAAATGATGAAGATAGAGTTAAAGACTCTAGGGACCCACGTGAAGATAACGAATATACGATTAGAATCGACTTTAATTGATAAAGTTAAAGTCGATCAAGCTTCACACTCGAATCTGATGAATGTGAAGAAGAAGGTTAAAGAAGGCGTTATCTCAACCCTCGATTTAATTGGCCCATTTGAAATCCTCGATCGAGTAGGAACTGTGGCCTATAGACTCGTTTTACCGCCAAGTATGTCGCGTTTTTCACGTATCGATGTTACGTAAATATGTGGATGACCCGAACAACGTTATTAAATTAGAACTAGACGAGATAGCAGAAGATTTAACGTATGAGGAGATACGTGTTAAAATCTTGGATAAGAAGGATCGTATTTAACACTCAAAGGTTATACCTCAAGAGTTAGAATCTGAAATGAAGTCAAGGTATCCTCACCTCTTCGGCATGCCAAGTACGTATGTAAATTTCGAGGGCGAAATTTCATAAGGAGGGGAGATTGTAAGACCCCAAAGTTTATGAATAAAGATTTAATTTTCTCGAAATATTTTTTTCAAAATTATGGTGTGGATTTGTGATAATATTATAGTTGTGGGTAATATTTAGAAATTTCGAAAAGTATGCAAATGGTTATATAATATTCGATTAGTCGAGGAATATTCTTTTTGTCGGAGAATATCCGTACGACGACACAATCATTGGTGGACCCCACAACGAAATTATTGTCGGAATGAGAAAATGACATAAATATTTTAATGAAAATAATGGCAAAAGTTTTACCATTAAAACTGTTGAACTACTCGATAGTAATAGTACAGTAATACACGTGGTTGTATAGTAGCACACGGTATTGATTATTGATGCTTACGTGAGAAGTCACTTAGTTATACTCAATTATTGCTACAGTAATTGTTGCATCATATCTCTCATATTATTGATTCGATTATTGTCATAGTATCATTGGCATATTATGATATATTATTAAATTAATAATTTAGACGACAAAGTTATTCATATTATTAAATTATAATATTTATAATGTCTAAAAGTTCTGTCAAGGAGAGGTTTGGTCATCTAATTGCGAGCGAATAAGGAGAAATCATTATCGGAAAGCCCGCTCTTTCCTGGGAATGACCTGGTTGTTAAATATTATTAGTTATAATATTAATGATGAATAAGTTCATGTTTGATTAAAGATAAAATTGATAGTTCCATTGTGTTGGGATTATTAGTGTTAGTGGAAATCAACATCTATTCTGATGATAATTGATGCCTGGGGGTTATATTGATAAATTGGGTAATTAATCGGATAAATGAGTAATTAATTTCTACTAATTCACATGCTTATATAACTATTTGTTAACATGTGTGTACTATTGAGTCACATTCATTTACTATTAGGGGAGTTGGTGCAAGATTGATAATACTTGCTTGACTAAGTTAAAAATGGAGGTATAGATGAAGATACTATACTGTAATTTATATTTTCACATGTCTAGAACTATTGATTCACACGATTTACTATTAGGGGAGGTGGTGCAAGTTTGATAATACTTGCAGGACTGAATTAAAAATGAAAGAAAAGTTGAAGGTATTGTATTGTAATATTTCGAGCCCCAAAATGTGCAATTATCGAAACTATATTTTCCTATAAATAGAAGCTCATTCTTCCTTCATTTCTCACCAATTCACTAAAGTTATAGAGCAATTATTATAGAGAGAAATTATAGAAAGAAAGAAGAAGAGAAGTCTGCTACCTCTCTATTCAAGTATCCAGCTTTATTCTAAGGTAAGGGGTATTATGTGAGACCCCGAATTTTTATGAAATAAAAATTATTCAATTTTCTATTTTTGTGAATAATTAAATTGATAAAGGTTTAAATTTAAAGGTATATTTGAAAATTTTTATTTATTTATTTATTTTTGCTCTTAGGTATGTTCATAAAAATTTTATATTAAAATATCAAATCACATGGGTTATAATTTGCGTACAAGTCTCTATAACCTCTTTCAATCAACTGTTATCATTAGCTGCGATATCGACTTCCTTGACAGAAAGCAAACCTGTATATATAATCATTAAATTGCAACTTTAACAGCCATTTCGAACGATCGACCTCGTTATCTACTCCAAAGTGAAAACTACGTCGTAGTTGGTTTGTTTTTTTTTTTCTTTTTTTGAGTCACGGTAGGGATGGGTATTGCATTATAGACATTATATGGACAAGCAAACGGAATGGGGTAACTCGATCTCCCCAAGCTAAGCTAATTATCCGTGTGATCACCGGCAAGCGATCACCATAACCATGGTTCTATCCAAAACCACGTCGAGTCCGAATGTCTCCGATCCACTCAACGTTAAACTTTTCCGAATACGTTCGGACCACCATCCTATGTTTAAGATGGGTGAGAATTGATACCAAAAGAAGCGGCATACCGGATAATAAGCGACGAGCTAATGTTGGGCGGAAATCGAAATTTGAACTTGGCCTCCTTCGTCACCACATGGATGGAACAGGAGTGGGATAAACTCATAATGGCTTTGAACTATTTGGGTCGGGGCTTAAATGGTCGTCTTGAAAAGATATCCCCAGTCTGCGCTAATATAAAACCAGATTACACGCAGAATCATTGCTCAAACTCTTCATATTTACATGTACTGCAAGACCGGGACAAGGGGCCCAACACCACGATAGTCCCCATCACAGGAATCCATGGTAATAAGAGTGTAGCTGGGTCGAGCGGGGATAACAGGGGAAAGGAGTGACGGTCGAGATGATAGCATTAGTAGTTCTCACTATTCTGTTAAATAGTGTTACAATAAATGTAACGAGGACTCTCATTGAGAATGAATATTGTCTAGAAGACAATATCCCTGTTTAAAATCTCAATTATGTTATGTCATATTCTATACGACAGCTGTATAATTAAGTTTTTATTTGTATTTGTACCATGTATTTGGCGACCCAAGATGGGTGACGTATACCTAATTTTAGAAGGTCACATTTGGTATCGAGAGCTTAGGGATATAATGTTTGGCGGAGATATGAGTCTAGAACTAGGAGGGAGAGACGAGTTATATACTTCACTAGTGTGTGACTTACCTAAGTGAAATTATTTACTTGATAAGTTGACAATTTATGATATGTCAATTAACCTTTGTTTTGAAGGTATATTTTAGAATGATATCTCGAAATCACGGAGATGAGCAATAGGGAAAATTATGATCTGAGAGGATATAACCGGAGAAGGTACAATCCTAAAAAGAAAGTAAGGTATTCTCATCTCTTGAACTACAGTATCGTACCCTAATTTCGAGGGCGAAATTCCATAAGGAGGAGATTGTGAGACCGAATTTTTATGAAATAAAAATTATTCAATTTTCTATTTTGTGAATAATTAAATTGATAAAGGTTTAAATTTAAAAGGTATATTTGAAATTTTTATTTATTTATTTATTTTTGCTCTTAGGTATGTTCATAAAAAATTTTATATTAAAATATCAAATCATATGGGTTATAATTTATGTACAAGTCTCTATAACCTCTTTCAATCAACTGTTATCAAAGTAACATGTGGATAATAATTACAGTCACGGGTGGAATAAGAAAAGAAAAGAGGAAATGAAATAATTTATTTTTATTAATAGCCCATGTGGTAATTTGAATTGGGGAAGAAATTAAGCAATAAAAAGGGTGGTGGGTATAATGCAAAGACTCATCATTTGACTATCTGATTGATTCTTCTTATTCATACTTCTTTTTTTATTAGCCGTTACATTTACAGATGAAGAGAGTTTCACTGGTCTCTGAATTTCTGTGTTTCTTTCTATTTTGGGTCTTTGCCAAGATCAGATTATCCGGATCCGATCTCTTTGTTTCCCTCTATATATTTTTCATTTTCTTTGCTCTACTAGTTAACTTCTGGGTTTTTTTTCCGAGAAATCAATTTCTGAAACTAACTGAAGAAGAGAGATGTTGGATCTTAATCTTAATATTGATGTAGTTTGTGTTCCATTTCAAGCACAAGGCCATGTAAGCCCTGTAATGCAACAAGCCAAGCTTCTCCACTCAAGAGTCTTTTATATCACCTTTGTCAACACCGAAGTTCAACCATCGGCGGTTACTCGGTCGAAAGGATCGGCGTGGTGAACAATCTGGAAGATGCACGTGAACAAATTGACATCTGCGATATCGACTTCCTCGACGAAAAGCAAACTCTGTATATATAATCATTAGTGAACTTCTTGAAAGCCATTTCGAACGGTGACCTCGTTGTCTTCTCCGGTGAAAACTCTGTCGTAGCTGGTTTGTTTTTTTTTTTTTCTTTTGGAGTCACGGTAGGGATGGGTATTGCATTATAGACATTATATGGACAAGCAAACGGAATGGGGTAACTCTGATCTCCCCAAGCTAAGCTAATTATCCGTGTGATCACCGGCAGCATCACCATAACCATGGTTCTATCCAAAACCACGTCGGAGTCCGAATGTCTCCGTCCACTCAACGTTCGCTTTCCGATACGTTCGGACCAGCCATCCCAGGTTTAAGATGGGTGAGAATTCGATACCAAAAGAAGCGGCATACCAGATAATAAACGACGAGCTAATGTTGGACGGAAATCCGAGGCTGAACTTGGCCTCCTTCGTCACCACATGGATGGAACCGGAGTGGGATAAACTCATAATGGCCTGAACTATTTGGGTCAGGCTTAAATGGTCATGCTTCAAAAGATATCCCCGAGTCTGCTAATATAAAACCAGATTGCACGTAGAATCATTGCTCAAACTCTTCATATTTACATGTACCTGCAAGACCGGACAAGGGGCCCAACACCACAGTAGTCCCCATCGCCGGAATCCATGGTAATAAGAGTGTAGCTGGGTCGAGCGGGGATAACAGGGGAAAGGAGTGACGGTCTAGATGATAGCATTAGTAGTTCTCACTATTCTGTTAAATAGTGTTACAATAAATGTAACGAGGACTCTCATTGAGAATGAATATTGTCTAGAAGGCAATATCCCTGTTTAAAATCTCAATTATGTTGTGTCATATTCTATACGACAGCTGTATAATTAAGTTTTTATTTGTATTTGTACCATGTATTTGGCGACCCAAGATGGGTGACGTATACCTAGTTTTGGGGGCGTCACATATTATTTCTTTCGTATTTATGAAGAGAGCTATTGTTATTCCATTCCTTATTATTATGTTAGAATAACCTGTCTATGCGAAGTACTGCATACATGGTGAAATTCTTCTATTATTCCATTCTTTATTATTTTGTTGGAATATCCTGTCTGAGGAGCAAAAGATTCCCTTTGCCACCTTCATGTTTAAAGGAGAGGAAGATTACTGGTGGGAATCAGTAAAACGTACTCAGCCTGCCGCACTCAAAATGTCTTGGGAGAAGCTCCGAGAACTGTTCAACCAAAAGTACTTGTTACCTGAAGGAGGTGGAGTTCATCAAGCAAGAGCAAAACAATATGACCGTGTCGCAGTACGAGGCTAAGTTTACCGAATTGTCCCAGTTTGCATCCCATTTGGTTGATAATGAGGAGAGAATGATATGAATGTTTCTGCGAGGTTTGAAACTCGAAATACGTCAATACCTCATTTCTCACAAATTGTGTTTATATTCAGATGTTGTAAATAGGGCTCAGTTATTGTAGCGCGATAATGAGTTAACCCAACCAAGAGAGAGCAGCCGACAAAGTGATAATACCAGTGGTAGCAGTCATAGAAGCAGTGACAACAAATGTGGAGGAAATCAACAAGCCAGAAATGGTAACCACTTCAGTGGTAATCATGGCCAAGATAATAGGAGTGGAAATTTCAAGAAGAGGAGGTTTAATAATGATGGAAAGACGTCAGCACCAGCAACTGTTGTTAAGGAAGGAGATCAACCACCGATCGTATGTTACAAATGCGGAGGGGAGGGACACATCAGTCCAAACTATACGCATCAGTCCAAAGCGCGTTATAATTATGGAAGAGAAGGTCACCTAGCCCGATTTTATTATGTAACGAAGTCAAGTCCAACTTGGATGGAGGCACCAAAGGCTGTTCCAGACAAGACAAAACTAGTAGTTCAAGCGAGAGCGTTTGTTGTGACCTCCCAAAAAGAGAGGAACCCGAACGAAGTCATCACGAGTAAGCTAATCATAAACTCTAACGAAGTCTATACCTTATTTGATATCGGTTCTACCGATTCTTTTATTTCTCTTACTTGCGCTCAACATTTAAATTTGACTTTAGAGAAATTAGACTTTGACTTATCTGTTGAAACTCCGTTGGGGGAAACTTTTATTACATCCACTATTTATAAGTCTTGTTTGATTCAAATCGGCAACCGCGCGTTACCTGTCGATCTTATCTCTTTGAAAATACTTTCATTCGATGTGATTTTAGGGATTGATTGGTTAACTACTCATCATGCAAAAATTGATTATTTTTGTAAGGTTGTTAGCTTTTATATTCCTAACCAACCTATTATGCAAATTCAAGCAACCAAACCATTAAAATCAATCACTGTCATATCAAGCCATAAAGCTATTCGTTTATTTAAAAACGGATGTCAAGATTTCTTAGCTCATGTCACGGATTTAAACTAAAATACGTCAGTCTTGAATGGTATTTCTATTGTTAATAAATTTCTGGACGTATTCCTTGAAGAACTTCCTGGCCTACCCCTGGAGCGTGAAATTGAATTTTGTATCGACCTTGAACCCGGTACAAAACCTATTTCCAAAGCCCCATATCGAATGGTTCCTATTGAACTTCAAAAGTTAAAGACCCAACTGCATGAATTTTTAGACATCGGTTTCATTTGTCCTAGTACGTCTCCTTGGGGTGCTTCTGTTCTCTTCGTAAAAAAGAAAGATGGAAGTATGCGACTTTGTATTAATTATCGGGAGTTAAATCATGTCACCATAAAAAATAGGTACCCGTTGCCAAGCATTGATGATCTGTTTGACCAGTTGCAAGGTGTCAAATTCTTTTCAAAGATCGATCTTCGTTTTGAATATCATCAATGAAAGATTAAATCGATGACATCCCAAAGACTGCTTTTAGAACTCGGTACGGGCATTACAAATTCCTAGTCATATTTTTTGGATTGACTAATGCTCCTGCTGCCTTCATGGATATGATGAACCGAGTATTTAAAGAAAATTTGGATCACTTTGTGGTCGTCTTTATTGATAACATTCTTATTTACTCCGAAAGCCGTGAAGATCATGAGTAACACTTGAGGCTGATACTCTAAAAGCTTCTTGAGAACAAGTTATATGCCAAGTTAAAGAAATATGAGTTCTGGCTTGAGGAAGTAGCATTCCTTGGGCACGTAATATCAAATCATGGAATATTTATTGACCCGGCAAAGATTGAAACAATTCAAAGCTGGGAGCAACCTAAGTCAGTGACCAAAGTACGTAGCTTTTTGGGCTTAGCTGGTTATTATCGAAGATTCATGGAAGGTTATTATCGGAGCGAGGATTGTGAGAAGAGTTTTCAAGAACTGAAGAGGAGACTCATTTTAGCACCTGTTCTGATAATACCATCTAGTTCGGAGGGATTTGTCTTCTACAGCGATGCTTCAGGCAGAGGGTTAGGATGTGTTCTCATGCAACATGGGAAAGTTATAGCCTATGCCTCGCGATAACTCAAAGAATGTGAGAGGAATTATCCTACTCATTATCTAGAGTTGGCAGCTGTTGTTTTCGCGCTTAAAATCTGGAGGCATTATCTGTATGGTGAGAAAGTGGAGATCTATATGGATAATAAAAGCCTCAAATATTTCTTCACCAAAAAGGAACTCAACATGCGGCAACGACGTTGGCTAGAGCTGTTGAAAGATTACGATCATACCATTCAATACCATCCTGGAAAAGAGAACGTGGTTGTGACGTCCCCAAATTCGGGTATCTTCCAACCCGACATATGGTGCTACACGGTGCTACAGTTCACACAAACATTCAATTGAAATGCCTCAAAAGAATGAATATATCTTATATATATTCCAAACAATATTCCCTTCCCAGATTCTTTTTAACCAATACATAAGTTCTTTGTCATAATATCAAATACATTAAAACATTAAACCTATACTATTACATAGATAGTTCAACGGTCTGCCTTAGCCTTCCCTTTATATTTACCAGATCCTTCGGTCCGTTCGATCTTAGCTGCATTCATATGGTTCAAGTATGAGTGAGCATAACTAGCTCAGTAAGTACAAAAATTCCATTTAAATGACATGCTTGAAACATACAAATCATATATCTTCAATAACTAAACAATAGTTATGAAGTACTATCGATAATTTAAAATAGCACTTCTCTTTTCTTTAAAACGTTTTACAATGACAACATTCAGTAAAACATCAATTTCGGTCCAAGACCTTGAGCATCTCATACTTTCTTTGAAAAGGACAACCCGACACTAAGTCCGTAAGTCCGGCATTACTTACGAGCACATCTAGGTGATCAGCCTATAGTACTCTATGTTGATCAACAATACATTCTTTAAACGTATGTACGTTTAAGTTGTGGCAACCTCACGTGCCTGTCGTTTGACGACAAAACATTTGTTTAACATACTCAGTCTTCATTTGAAAACCATACCAACATAGTTTGGCAAAACATTGACAATACTTTGATAGATTATAAGGAATCCAACATATCATAAGTCTAGCCGAAAGAATTGGCTTTGACTTCATCATACATCAATTCATACGTAAGAATACATGAATCACAAAACTTGTCCAGATTGAACATAGACAAGGGTTAGAACACTTGCCTTCAGCGTCTGCTACTGTTATTACACTTTCACTTTAAGTCTTTATGGTCTTTACAATATATGATCACATAACGTAACACATTAGATCATATATAATCAAGTATGGTTACTACTATATCTTACCCTTCTTCTCAATCTAATCATGTTTTAGATTGTTATTATTGGTTCTGGCTTATCACATTACATTGTTTTGACATTCAATTAATCTTTCATCGACCTTCAGTTGTAATACTTAAGGTCTTTAACATCTTAAATGGTGTTACATTAAGTTAATTAAGGTAAGTTAATTTGACTTAATCACTTTACCTTCTTTCTCTACTTATAAGCATTCATTACTCTCCTTGGTTTAGTGTTGGCGCTGCGGGGTCAGCTTTTTCTCTCTAAGCCGAGCTGTGGCGCCACTCTTCAGTGGCTAAAGTCCCGACTTCATTGTTTGTGAACGAGTCTCCTCGTTACATGTCCCACGCGGTGCGTGAAACATCGATGAGGTAAATGGCACTTGCTTTCATGTAATGTGCTCCTTTTGGCCTTGAAATTTGGTGCCATGACGCCACTCTGTGCACTAGATAGAAATGACAGATTTTGAACTTTACGAACTTCCCAGAATCCAAATTTGATCATTTTAAGTCCAAATTGGCTCGTTCAAAAGCCATTAGCTCACAAATTACATACTCTATGTGTTCATGTAAGAATTTTACAATTTTGACTACGTTAACTCAAAATTCACCTTTGAGTTCATTTTTAACGAAAATGATAAACGTTCATGAATGTTCAACGCTCGTTTCTTCGTTCTAAGTCGGAATTTGGTCATTTTTGAGTCCGCAACTATAAGACCCCAACTTTTATGAATAAAGATGAATTTTCAATAAATATCATTTTTGAATATTATGGAGTAAATTTGATATAATGTTATAGTTGTGGGTAATATTTAGAAATTTTGAAAAGTATGCAAGTTGTTATATAATATTCGATTGGTCGGGGAATATTCGTTTTAACAGGGAATATTCGTACGATGACATAATTATTGGTGGACCCCATAACGAAATTATTGTTGGATTGAGAAAACGATAAAAATATTTTTATGAAAATAACGGCGGAAGTTTTAGCATTAACTGTTGAAACACCTAGTGTTAAAAGTACAGTAATACGCGTGGTTGCATAGTAGCACACTGTATTGATTATTGATGCTTACGTGAGAAGTCACTCAGTTTTGTTCAATTATTGCTACAATAATTGTTGCATAGTATCTCACGTTATTTGATTCAATTATTGTTGATATTTTATATATTATTAAATCAATAATTGAGATAACAAAGTTATTAATATTATTATTTACAATATTAACGATGTCTAGAAGTTACGCCAGGAGAGGTTTGGTCACCTAATTATTGCGTCGATAGGAGAAATCCTTATTGAAAGCCCCTCTTTCACGGGAGCGACACAGTCGATTAATATTGTGAATTATAATAATGATGATAAATATTGTTAAATATATTGAGGTTTCTTTTTATGAAGTCACGGAAGTTTATATATATATATATATATAAAATTTTGTTTTATTAGTATTATTAATGTAATAAAAGCAGAAAAGCTTTTATATAAAAATGAATACTTTTATAAAGTTATTTATTTTATTAGACAATAATTAGAATATATTATATTTTATTATGCATAGTGTTTTTTATATGCTGCATAGTGTTTTGCATAGTAAAATCTTTTTATATAAAAAAATGAATATTTTTATAAAGTTATTTGTTTTATTAGACAATAATTAAAATATAATATATTATATTATGCATAGTGTTTTAGTAGTACACAACATAGTGTTTGCATAGTAAAATCTTTTATATAAAATAGAATACTTTTATAAAGTTAATTGTTTTATTAGATTTGAAATAATATATATATATTATATTATATTATATTATATTATATTTTATTGCATAGTATCCTTTCTATTTTCCTATAAATAGGATGCTTAGTTAGAATTGAAATCACACCAGAAATTCAGAGAATTCTCTTCTATAATCTTGAGCGTATTTCTTTAGAGTTTTAAGAAGCTTTGAGCGTAGTGCAAGTTTTCTTCAAGTATATCCCCGCCCTACCCGTCGGAGTACTCTTCTTTATAAGGTAAGGGGTATTATTTCTTTCGTATTCATGAAGAGAACTTCTGTTATTCCATTCTTTATTATTCATTGAAATAACTTTTATATATATGCAAAGTCTATTACATTGTGAAATTCTTCTTTATTCCATTCCTTATTATTACATTGGAATAACTTTATATATCTAAGTACCGCATACATGGTGAAATTCTTACATTATTCCATTCTTTATTATTACATTGGAATATCACGTCTGCATAGTATTACGCATGACACAGGTTCCATTATTTATTATTCTGTTGGAATAACTTTCTGCATCGCTTCATCGTACCTAGTGAAGTCTTTTGTTATTCCATTATCTACTATTCTGTTGGAATATCCTGTCTGTGCGTTTACGCATGACCTGATTCCATTATTTATTATTCCGTTGGAATAACCTGTCTATGTGGATTACCACATGCATGGTGAATGACCCTTCGTATTCATTTCTTATTAAATTGTGGAAATGATTTTTCTACGTGCATTACTGTATGACGGGTAAAAATCCATTGCAGTTTCATATATTCTATGATACTCATTTGGTTAAATTTTTTGGCTTCTATACTCCATGAAATTAGTGGAGTATCCTTGATATTTGCGCTTCATTCAGTATCTTTTCATGGAAATATTCTTTTGAGCATTCTTGAATTTTACTCCACAAAACAGTATCATGTTGACAATTTGGACATTATTGAGTTCAGGATAAATTAACTTATAAATCTTTAAAATTTATTCTTGAACTTGTTTTATTGAATTATTATGTCATTGTCATTATCCTCATGCTTATATTGTGATGAAAGTCATCTTTGGCTTACGTGCATAGATGGACTTGGTATGATTATGACCAGGGATTATTCGGTATAAGCATGACCTATAATGTTATAAATGATGTGGTAAAAGTCCTCAATGGCCTGTAGTGTATTGACGGACAGTTTTTGGTATGATTATGACAAGGAATTATTCGGTATAGTCATGACCATTGATAATTTAATGAATATCCTTGGCCCGTAAAGCAGGGATGACTCGATGATGTGGTTTATTTATTAAAAAGTCTCAATGATAAAAATTGATGAAAACATTTTAAATCATAGAAGATAGTAGATATCATGCTCTACTTGACTCTTCTAATGGATTGCTTATTCAGCTTGCAGCTAAACTTGATGTCTATTGTATTTTATCGGTTTAACATTGTTGAAGACTAATGATAATTTATTCGCATTATCTTAGTCATTATATTTTCTTCTTGGGCTAGTTGAGCTTACCCTTTCTTTCACTTTGTTCTCTTGTGAAATGAGAACGTAGCTGAGGACTAGTCGGGAAGCGGGTGATGGTCCGGATGATAGTATTAGTAGTCCTCACTATTCTGTTAAATAGTGTGACAATAAATTTATTGAGGACTCCTTTGAGTGTGGATATTGTCTAGATGACAATATTCTTATTAAAACTTTCAATTTATGTTTTGTCGTATTTTACATGACTGTTGTATAATTAGTTTGTATTTGTATTCAGTACCTTGTATCTGATGACCCAATATTGGTGATGTATACCTATTATGGGGGTGTCACAGTTGGTATCAAAGCTTAGGGATATGATCCCTAGCTGAGATGTGAGACAAGAACTAGGAGGGGAGAGACGGGGAATTCCTTCGCTAGTATGACCTACCTAAGTTTATTTGGTATTTAATTGGTCGGTCAGAGTATAGGGATAATATGTGATATGTTAATTAACCCTTGTTTTGTGGCAGTATTTAAAAATGGCATCCGAAAATGTTGAGATAAGCAATGAAGCACATGAGACCGTTGAGTCACCAACGATCAATGCCCAGGGTAATGTGCAACAGGAAGAAAATAATCCTCATGAAAACAATAACACCGATGAAATGGTGAACGATGGGATGTTCAGAGGCTTTATGTAATTCATGCAACATCAGGCGAGAGCGGCTCCTGTCCAAAATATAGGTGGAAATACTGACAACTCTCGGACAGTCACCGCTAAGAAGTTCAAGGAGCTGGGACCACCGGAGTTTTTTGGAGAGTCAAAACCACTTAAGGCGGAGACGTGGATAATGCAGATCAACAAGATATTTGATGTCTTGGGATGCTCCGAGGAGCAAAAGGTTCCCTTTGCCACCTTCATGTTGCGTGCAGAGGCAGATTATTGGTGGGAATCTATAAAGCGTACTCAACCTGCCGCACTGAAGATGTCTTGGGAGAAGTTCCAAGAATTGTTCAACGACAAGTACTTTCCTGAAAGTATTCCTAACATGAAGGAGGTGGAGTTCATCAAGCTTGAGTAAAACAATATGACCGTGGCGCAGTGCGAAGCTAAGTTTACCGAGTTGTCTCGGTTTGCGTCCCACTTGGTTGATAATGAAGAGAGAATGACGCGGATGTTTCTAAGAGGTTTGAAACCCGAGATACGTCAATACCTTATCACTCATAAACTTTGTTTGTATTTAGATGTTATGAATAGGGCTCAATTATTATAGCGCGATAATGAGTCAACCCAACCAAGAGAGAGCAGCCGAAAAGTCGATAATACCAGTGGTAGCAGTCATCGAAGCGGTGACAATTAACGTGGAGGGAATCAACATGCCAGAAATGATAACCACTTCGGTGGTAATCATGGCCAAGACAATAGGAGTGGAAAGTTTAAGAAGAGAAGGTTCAAAGAAAGATGGAAAGATCGTCGGCACTGACAGACTTGTCATTAAGGAAGGAGAACGACCGCCGGTCGTATGTTACAAATGTGGAGGGGAAGGACAAATAAGTCCAAACTGCACGATGTAGTCCAAAGCATGTTACAATTGTGGAAAAGAAGGTCACCTAGCCCAATTTTGTCGTGCACCAAATTTAAGTCCAGTTGGGATGGAGGCATCCAAGGGTGTCCCAGACAAGACAAAACCGATAGTTCAAGGGAGAGCATTTGTCGTAACCTCCCAAAAAGCGAGGAATCCAAACGAGGTGATCACAGGTAAGCTAATCATAAACTCTAACGAAGTTTATACTTTATTTGATACCGGTTCAACCCATTCCATTATTTCTCCTACTTGAGCTCCACGTTTAAATTTGACTCCAGAGAAATTAGACTTTGATTTATTTGTTGAAACTCCGTTGGGAGAAACCTTCATTACATCCATGGATTATAAGTCTTATTTGATTCAAATTGGTAACCGCACGTTACCTGTCAATCTTATTTCTTTGAAAATACTTGCATTTGATGTGATTCTAGGGATTGATTGGTTAACTACTCATCATACAAAAATTTATTATTTTCATAAGGTTGTTAGCTTTCATATTCCTAACCAACCTATTATGCCAATTCAAGCAACCAAACCATTAAAATCCATCACTGTCATCTCAAGCCATAAAGCTATTCGTTTATTAAAAATGGATGTCAAGCTTTCTTAGCTCATGTCACGGATCTAAACAAAATTACGTCAGTTCTGAATGATATTTTTATTGTTAATGAATTTCCTGACGTATTCCCGGAAGAACTTCCTGGCCTACCCCCAGAGCGTGAAATTGAATTTTGTATTGACCTTGAACCCGGTACAAAACCCATTTCCAAAGCCCCATATCGAATCGCTCCTATTGAACTTCAGGAGTTAAAGACCCAACTGCAGGAATTATTAGACATCGGTTTCATTTGTCCTAGTACGTCTCCTTGGGGTGCTCCTGTTCTATTCATGAAGAAGAAAGATGGGAGTATGCGACTTTGTATTGATTATTGGGAGTTGAACCATATCACTATCAAAAACAGATATCCATTGCCTCGCATTGATGACCTGTTTGACCAGTTGTAAGGCGCCAAATTTTTTTCAAAGATTGATCTACGTTCCGGATATGACCAATTGAAGATTAGAACCAATGACATTCCAAAGACGGCTTTCAAAACTTGGTACGGGCATTATGAATTCCTAGTCATGTCTTTTGGATTGACTAATGCTCCTGCTGCCTTCATGGATATGATGAACCAAGTATTCAAGGAATATTTGGATCACTTTGTGGTCATCTTTATTGATGACATTCTCATATATTCCAAAACCCATGAAGATCATGAGCAACACTTGAGGCTGATACTCCAAAAGCTTCGTTAAAACAAGCTTTATGCCAAGTTGAAGAAATACGAGTTCTGGCTTGAGGAAGTAGCATTCCTTGGGCACGTAGTATCAAGTCATGGAATATTTGTTGACCCAGCAAAGATTGAAGCAATTCAAAGCTGAGAGCAACCTAAATCAGTGACCGAAGTACGTAGCTTTCTCGGTTTAGCTGGTTATTATCGGAGATTCGTGGAAGGATTTTCTCGAATCGCTACTCCATTAACTCAGATGACTCGAAAAGATAAAAAGTTTTGTTGGAGCGAAGAATGTGAGAAGAGTTTTCAAGAACTCAAGAGAAGACTCATTTTAACACCTGTTCTGACAATACCATCTGGCTCGGAGGGATTTGTCATCTACAGTGATGCTTCGGGCAAAGGGTTAGGATGTGTTCTCATGCAACATGAGAAAGTCATAGCCTATGACTCTCGGAAACTCAAAGAATATGAGAGAAATTATCCTACTCATGATATAGAGTTGGCAGATGTTGTCTTCGCACTTAAAATTTGGAGGCATTACTTGTATGGGGAGAAAGTGGAGATCTTTACGGATCATAAAAGCGTCAAATACTTCTTCACTCAAAAGGAACTCAACATGCGACAACGACGCTGGCTTAAACTATTGAAAGATTATGATCATACCATCCAATACCACCCTGGAAAAGCAAACGTGGTAGCTGACGCATTGAGTAGAAGATCATATGCGGGTATGAGTGCAATATTGTCAACGCAAAGGCCCATTTTGTATGACTTACAAAGGATGGAGATAGAGTTAAAGACTCCCGGGACCCATGTGATGATGGCGAATATACGAGTATAACCGACTTTAGTTGATAAAGTTAAAGCTGCTCAAGCTACAGACCTGCAGCTAATGCGTATGAGGAAGAAAGTGTAAGAAGGTGCTATACCGAAAGCAAGAATCGATGAAGAAGGAATACTTCAAGTCAACTCCAGAATTTGTGTTCCTAACAACCCTGATTTAAAGTATAAAATCATGATGGAGGCGCACAACACACCGTTTGCAATCCATCCTAGGAGTACCAAAATGTATCATGATCTTCGTCATACATTTTGGTGGATCAATATGAAGAGAGAGATATCGCTGTTTATCTCAAGGTGTCTAACTTGTCAACGAGTCAAGGCGGAGCATCAAGTGCCAAAAGGTCCATTGCAACCACTTGAAATTCTACAATGGAAGTGGGAGCACATTACCCTGGATTTCATTACTGGTCTTCCCAAGGTTTCTCAAGGCATAGATGCAATTTGGGCCATTGTTGATAGATTGACCAAGTCTAATCACTTCTTACCAATACGACAAACTTATACACTTTAACGTCTTGCTCGTATGTACATAAACGAGATTGTAAGACTGCATGGTATTCTAGTATCCATAGTTTCTGATCGAGACCCAAGATTCACTTCAAGATTTTGGGTTAGTTTGCAAAAAGCTATGGGAACAAATTTACGATTTAGTTTGGCATATCATCCTCGAGACTTTTGATTTGACTATCGAGAGAGGACTATTCAAACTCTTGAAGATTTATTAAGACTCTGTGTCCTTGACTTCAAGGGAAGTTGGGATAAGTTCTTACTGTTGGTGGAGTTTTCCTACAACAACAGCTATCAAGCAAGTATTGGCATGACTCCATTCGAAGCGTTGTATGGAAGAAAGTGTCGTTCTCTAGTATGCTAGGGTGAGGTGGGTGAAGCAACGTTGTTGGGACCGGAGTTAGTACGTATGACTACAAAAAAGATTCAAACGATCCGACAACGTATAAAAACCTCACAAGATCGACAAAAGAGTTATGCTGATCTTCATCGAAAGGACGTGGAATTCGATATTGGAGATCATATGTTGTTACGTGTTGCTCCATGGAAAGGAGTTACGAGATTTGGAAAGAGAGGAAAGCTCAATCCTCGATTCATTGACCCATTTTTAATCCTCGATCGAGTAGGAACTGTGACTTATAGACTCGCTTTACCGCCAAGTATGTCTCGTGTTCATAACATTTTTCATATATCCATGTTACATAAATATGTGAAAGACCCGAACCACATTATTAAATTAGAACCGGACAAAATAGCAGAAGATTTAACGTATGAAGAGATTCCTGTTCAAATCTTGGATAAGAAGGAACATATTCTACGCTCTAAGGTTATACCTCAAGTCAAGATTTTGTAGAGAAACCACGATGTTGAGGAAATGACTTGGGAGTTAGAATCTGAAATAAAATCAAGGTATCCTTACCTCTTCGACATATCAGGTATGTACCCTAATTTCGAGGGCGAAATTTCATAAGAAAGGGAGGTTGTAAGACCCCAACTTTTATGAATAAAGATGAATTTTCAATAAATATCATTTTTAAATATTATGGAGTAAATTTGATATAATGTTATAGTTGTGGATAATATTTAGAAATTTTAAAAAGTATGCAAGTTGTTATATAATATTTGATTGGTCGTGGAATATTCATACGACAGCACAATCATTGGTGGACCCCACAACGAAATTATTGTCGGATTGAGAAAATGATAAAAATATTTTTATGAAAATAACGACGGAAGTTTTACCATTAACTGTTGAAACACCCAAAGGTTAAAAGTACAATGTATGCTGCGGGTTGCATAAGTAGCACACGATATTGATTATTGACACTTATGTGAGAAGTCACTCAGTTTTGTTCAATTATTGCTACAGTAATTGTTGTATAGTATCTCACGTTATTTGATTCAATTATTGTCGATATTTTATATATTATTAAATTAATAATTGAGATAACAAAATTATTAATATTATTATTTACAATATTAACAATTTCTATAAGTTCTGCCAAGGAGAGGTTTGGTCACCTATGTAAAACCCCAAATTTTACGAATAAAGATTTAGTTTTCTTGAAATATTTTTTTGAATATTATGGTATGGATTTGAGATAATGTTATAGTTGTGGGTAGTATTTATAAATTTTGCAAAGTATGCAAGTTGTTATATAATATTCGATTGGTCGGGAAATATTCTTTTTGTCGGGGAATATCCGTACGACTGTACAATCATTGGTGGACCCCACAACGGAATTATTGTCGAATTAAGAAAATGAGAAAAATATTTTATGAAAATAATGGCGGAAGTTTTACCGTTAAAACTGTTGAACTACTCGGTAGTAAAAGTACAGTAATACGCGTTGTTGCATAGTAGCACACGGTATTGATTATTGATGCTTACGTGAAAAGTCACTCAGTTTTGTTCAATTATTGCTACAGTAATTGCCGCATAGTATCTCACGTTATTTGATTCAATTATTGTCGATATTTTGTACATTATTAAATCAATAATTGAGACGACGAAGTTATTAATATTATTATTTGTAATATTAACGATGTCTAAAAGTTCTACCGAGGAGAGGTTTGGTCACCTAATTGCGCGTCAATAGGGAGAAATCCTTATTGGAAAGCCCCCTCTTTCCTGGGAAATACCTGGTCGATTAATATTGTGAGTTATAATAATGATGATAAATGTTGTTAAATATATTGAGGTGTCTTTTTATGAAGTCACAGAAGTTTATATATATATTATGTATATAAATTTTGTTTTATTAGTATTATTAATGTAATAAAATAGAAAAGCTTTTTATATAAAACAGAATACTTTTATAAAGTTAATTGTTTTATTAGATTTTAAATAAAATATATATATATATATATATATTATATTATATTATATTATATTATATTATATTATATTATATTATATTATAGTATCCTTTCTATTTTCCTATAAATAGGATTCTTAGTTAGAATTGAAATCACACCAGAAATTCAGAGAATCGTCTTCGATAATCTTGAGCGTATTTCTTTAGAGTTTTAAGAAGCTTTGAGCGTAGTACAAGTTTTCTTCAAGTATATCCCCGCCCTACCCATCGGAGTACTCTTCTTTATAAGGTAAGGGATATTATTTCTTTCGTATTCATGAAAAGAACTCCTGTTATTCCATTCCTCATTATTCTGTTGGAATAACCTGTATATACGAAGTACTGCATAAATGGTGAAATTCTTCTGTTATTCCATTCTTTATTATTATGTTGGAATAACCTGTCTATGCGAAGTACCGCATACATGGTAAAATTCTTCTGTTATTCCATTCTTTATCATTCTGTTGGAATATCCTGTCTGTGCAGTCTATCGCATGCATGGTGAAAGCTTTGGCTTCTATATTCCTTGAAATTAGTGGAATATCCTGGATATTTGCGCTTCATCCAGTATCTTTTTGTGGAAATATTCTTCTGAGCATTCTTGAATTTTTCTCTCCATGAAAGCGATGTCATGTTGATAATTTGGACATTATTGAGTTCAGGATAAATTAACTTATAAATCTTTAAAATTTATTCTTGAACTTATTTTATCGAATTATTATGTCATTGTCATGATGAGCTATGTTGGTTATTATGTGAAAACATGAAAGTTTCTTAGAAATCATAAAGGGTTGAAAATCAGATTTTTATGAAAATAGTATATGAAATTCAATTGACCATATCTCCTATTATATTTTGAATTTTTGAGTGTGGTCAAGTTCTAGAGTTAGATATATGAGATTTCTAACTTATCTAAGTGGGATCACTGGAAAAGGTGTTGTAGATTTTAGTGTGGACTGATTTTAGCAAAGGAGTCAAAAACTGCAAAGTACCAAAAAGGCTACTGTCCAGAAATTTAAAAGGCATTTTTGGCCACTTAGTTTGTGAGAAAAATTTTGGCCTTTTCGAACATAAAAATATATGGTATAAAGTACCTCTTGTCCAAAAATGAGCTCATTCCGACTTAAAATGAGCAAGTTATGACTATTTCAATATTTAGGTTTTTTCGACGAAAAATGCTATAACCGGAGTTTTATAACTCTGATGACCATGAAATTTAAACTGAAAGCTCACGTTAACATGTGTAAGATCCTGCCAAGATTTGGTAATTTCTGGAGTTAAACTTGAGGTAGCTAATTTCTTAAGGAATTAATTAGAAATTGATTTTTGAAAAATACTTAAGGGAGTTGAAAATTTAAAAAAAAATACTTGTTGTGTATGAAATATATGTATATATGTTTGGCCAAAGGATAGAAAAATAACAAGTTGATTTGGTAATTTTTCATAAAAATGGTTTAGTTACGAACATATGAGTTAAATATGTTATGTGAAATGTGAAATTAGTAAATAGGATTTTATGGCTTGGGAATCTTATATAGGGTATATGCATTTTTGATAAGGGATTTGATCATTGGTGATGAAATCTTATGAGTATAGCATTTTGAATGATTAAATGTATTATTTGGTAAAGTATAAACAATTAAAATAAATTGTTTATAAGTTTAAGAAGTGATTAAAATATTGTTATAATATTAATAATATTAGATTATGAGTTTATTAAGTGATTGATAATATTTGGATAAATTTAAAGTCTTTAATATTTATCCTTGTTTTCATTTGATTAATGCTTATATCATTGTCATCATTCTTATGTTTATATTGAGATAAAAGTCATCTTTGGCTTACGTGCATAGATGGACCTGGTGTGATTATGACCAGGTATTATTCGGTATAGTCATGACCGTAATGTGACGGATGATATGGTAAAAAATTCTCATTGGCCTGTAGTACATTGATGGACAGTTTTTGGTATGATTATGACTAGGGATTATTCGGTATAGTCATGACCATTGATGATTTGATAAATATCTTTGGCCCGTAGTGCAGGGATGATTCGATGATGTGGTTTATTTATTAAGCTGAGTCTCAGCGATTAAGTTGATGAAAAACTTTTTAAATCATAGAAGATAGTAGATTTTATTCTCTACTTGACTCTTTTAATGGATTGCTTGTTCCGCTGCAGTTAAACTTGATGTCTTTTGTGTTTTATCACTTTAACATTGTTGAAGGCTAATGATAATTTATTCTGCATTATCTTAGTCATAATATTTCTTAATGGGCTAGTTAAGCTCACCCTTTCTTTCACTGTTCTCTTCAGGAAATGAGAATATAGCTGGGACGAGTCGAGGAACGGAGTGACGATCCAAATGATATCATTAGTAGTCCTCACTATTCTGTTAAATAGTGTGACAATAAATGTAATGAGGACTCCTTTGAGTGTGGATATTGTCTAGATGACAATATTCTTATTAAAACTCTCTGCTATGTTTTGTCGTATTTTTACACGATGTTTGTATAATTAAGTTGTATTTGTATTTTGTACCATGTATCTGACGACCCAAGATGGGTGATGTGTACCTATTTTTGGGGGCGTCATAGTTGGTATCAAAGCTTAGGGATATGATCCCTGGCTGAGATGTGAGACAAGAACTAGGAGGGGAGAGACGGGGAATTCCTTCGCTAGTATGACCTACCTAAGTTTATTTGGTATTTAATTGGTCGGTCAGAGTATAGGGATAATATGTGATATGTTAATTAACCCTTGTTTTGTGGCAGTATTTAAAAATGGCATCCGAAAATGTTGAGATAAGCAATGAAGCACATGAGACCGTTGAGTCACCAACGATCAATGCCCAGGGTAATGTGCAACAGGAAGACAATAATCCTCACGAAAACAATAACACCGATGAAATGGTGAACGATGGGATGTTCAGAGGCTTTATATAATTCATGCAACATCAGGCGAGAGCGGCTCCTGTCCAAAATATAGGTGGAAATACTGACAACTCTTGGACAGTCACCGCTAAGCAGTTCAAGGAGCTGGGACCACCGGAGTTTTTTGGAGAGTCAAAACCACTTAAGGCGGAGACGTGGATAATGCAGATCAACAAGATATTTGATGTCTTGGGATGCACCGAGGAGCAAAAGGTTCCTTTGCCACCTTCATGTTATGCGTTAGAGGGCGACATTATTGGTGGAAATCAGAAAGCGTACTCAACCTACCGCACTGAAGATGTCTTGGGAGAAGTTCCAAGAATTGTTCAACGACAAGTACTTTCCTGAAAGTATTCCTCACATGAAGGAGGTGGAGTTCATCAAGCTTAAGAAAAACAATATAACAGTGGCGTAGTACGAATCTAAGTTTGCCAAGTTGTCTCGGTTTGCATCCCATTTGGTTGATAATGAAGAGAGAATGACGTGGATGTTTCTAAGAGGTTTGAAACCCGAGATACGTCAATACCTTATCACTCATAAACTTTGTTTGTATTTAGATGTTATGAATAGGGCTCACTTATTATAGCGCGATAATGAGTCAACCCAACCAAGAGAGAGCAGCCGACAAGTCGATAATACCAGTGGTAGCAGTCATCGAAGCGGTGATAATTAACGTGGAGGGAATCAACATGCCAGAAATGATAACCACTTTGGTGGTAATCATGGCCAAGACAATAGGAGTGGAAAGTTCAAGAAGAGAAGGTTCAGTAAAGATGGAAAGACGTCAAAGACCAAAGACCATTGTTAAGGAAGGAGAACGACCACCTATTAGATATTTACAAATGCGGAGGGGAAGGACACATAAGTCCAAACTTCACGATGCAGTCTAAAGGATGTTACAATTGTGGAAAAGAAGGTCACCTAGCCCAATTTTGTCGTGCACCAAAGTCAAGTCCAGCTGGGACGATGGCACCAAAGGCGGATACAGACAAAACAAGTCGGTGGTTTCAAGAAGAGCATTTTTCGCGACTTCTCAAAAAGAGAGTAACTCGAACGAAGTTAGCACGGGTTAGTTAATTATAAATTCTTGCGAAGTATATACCTTATTAGATACCGGTTCTACCCATTCTTTTTATCTCTCTTGTTTGCGCTCAACGTTTAAATTTAACTCCGAAGAAATTAGACTTTGACTTATCTGTTGAATCTCCGTTAGGAGAAACCTTCATTACATGTGTTATCCAAGTCTTGGATGAGAGTCACAGTTTTGAATGATATTTCTATTGTTAATGAATTTCCTGACGTATTCCTGGAAGAACTTCTTAGCCTACCCCTAGAGCGTGAAATCGAATTTTGTATTGACCCCAGTACAAAACCCATTTCTATAACCCTCAAGTATTTCTTCACCCAAAATGAACGTATAATGCGCCAAAGACGTTGGCTCGAACTGTTGAAGATTACGATCATACCATTCAATATCATTGTGGAAGAGTGAACGTGGTAGCTGACGCGTTGAGTAAAAGATCATATGCGTTTACAAGTGCGAATATACGAACCTACGTGAAGATAACGAATATATGATTAGAACCGACTTTAGTCGATAATGATAAAGCTGTTAAAGCTACAGACCCGGAGCTAATGAATATGAAGAAGAAGGTTCAAGAGGGAATTATTTTAAAAGCAAAAGTTGCTGAAGAGAGGAAATATCAACCCTCAATTTCATTGGCCCATTTGAAATCCTTGATCGAGTAGGAACTATGGCCTATAGACTCGTTTTACCGCCAAGTATGTCGCATGTTCATAATGTTTTTAACGTATCGATGTTACGTAAATATGTGGATGACCTGAACCATATTATTAAATTAGAACTAGACGATATAGCAAAAGATTTAACGTATGAGGAGATAGATACGTGTTAAAATCTTGGATAAGAAGGATCGTATTCAACACTCAAAGGTTATACCTCAAGAGTTAGAATTTGAAATGAAGTCAAGGTATCCTAACCTCTTCGGCATTCCAGGTACGTACGTAAATTTCGAGGGAAAAATTTCATAAGGAGGGGAGATTGTAAAACCCCAAATTTTACGAATAAAGATTTAATTTTCTCGAAATATTTTTTTGAATATTATGGTGTGGATTTGAGATAATGTTATAGTTGTGGGTAGTATTTATAAATTTTGTAAAGTATTCAAGTTGTTATATAATATTCGATTGGTCGGGGAATATTCTTTTTGTTGGGGAATATCCGTACGACGATACAATCATTGGTGGACCCCGCAATGGAATTATTGTCGGATTAAGAAAACAATAAAAATATTTTATGAAAATAACGGCGGAAGTTTTACCGTTAAAACTGTTGAACAATTCGGTAGTAAAAGTACATTAATACGCGTTGTTGCATAGTAACACACGGTATTGATTATTGATGCTTACGTGAGAAGTCACTCAGTTTTGTTCAATTATTGCTACAATAATTGCTACATAGTATCTCACGTTATTTGATTCAATTATTGTCGATATTTTGTATATTATTAAATCAATAATTGAGATGACGAAGTTATTAATATTATTATTTGCAATATTAATGATGTCTAGAAGTTCTGCCAAGGAGAGGTTTGGTTAACTAATTGCGCGCCAATAGTGAGAAATCCTTATTGGAGAGCCCCCTATTTCCTGGGAACGACCTGGTCGATTAATATTGTGAATTATAATAATGATGATAAATGTTGTTAAATATATTGAGGTTTCTTTTTATGAAGTCACGAAAGTTTATATATAAAACAGAATACTTTTATAAAGTTAATTTTTTTATTAGATTTTAAATAATATATATATTATATTTTATTGCATAGTATCCTTTCTATTTTTCTATAAATAGGATGCTTAGTTAGAATTGAAATCACACCAGAAATTCATAGAATTCTCTTCTATAATCTTGAGCGTATTTCTTTAGAGTTTTAAGAAGCTTTGAGCGTAGTGCAAGTTTTCTTCAAGTATATCCCCACTTCTACCCGCTTGAAAGTACTCTTTCTTTATAAGGTAAGGGGTATTATTTCTTTCGTATTCATGAAGAGAACTTCTGTTATTCCATTCCTTATTATTCTGTTGGAATAACCTGTATATGTGAAGTACCGCATACATGGTGAAATTCTTCTGTTATTCCATTCTTTATTATTATGTTGGAATAACCTGTTTATGCGAAGTATCGCATACATGGTGAAATTCTTCTGTTATTCCATTCTTTATCATTCTGTTGGAATATCCTGTCTGTGCGTTTACGCATGACCTGGTTCCATTATTTATTATTTTGTTGGAATAACCTGTCTGTGCGGTCTATCGCATGCATGGTGATTTCTGTTGTTATTCCATTCTTTATTATTCTGTTGGAATATCCTATCGGTGCGAATTTTTCCTGTCCTGGTTCCATTCTTTGTTATTTTGTCGGAATATCCTGTCTATGCGTTTACACATGACCTGGTTCCATTATTTATTATTCTGTTGGGAATTGTGGGGATTCGGTAGAGAAACGCACAGCGGAATATAAAACTTTATAAAGTAATTTCCAAAACCCAACACAGGATCCATGCGAAACAAATTTAATTCAGTGGTTTAGAATTTATACCGATTATAGAAAACTCTGAAATCGCTTCGAATCTCCAACGTAATCCAAAAGAACTACGCCTCTACGGTATCCACACGAACGCTTGTGAATCGTCGTACGATTCTCTAATAAAGGGAGCTGCGGTACTAGCCACCAAAAGGAATGGATTTTCTATTTTTCTCTAGTCTCTCTCTAAGAGCGGCTAGGGTTTTTGTTTTGATTAACTTTCCAAAGACACTGATATATCATATATATATAGCAATAAATCGGAATTAATCAAAACCTTAATCTAATTAAAATAAAATCCAAATTTATATATATATATATATATATATATTATATCTTAATTAAGTCTTACTTAATTAATATATATACATATACAAATCATCCTTTTAATTTAAATTCTTGATTTAAATACTATCAATTATATTGATATATTTAAATCCTTACAATTTAAATTAATTCCCTTTTAATAACGTTCTATGTGTGTGACCCTATAGGTTATTTTTACATTGACAATAATTTTAAAATCATATTATAAAATTATAAACAGTGAGCGACATCTAGTAATGCATCACTGCTACCCAAGTAATAATAAGATCGATGATTCGATGCAACCTTTTCGTGACCAATGTTTCAATGTAATTTAATCCTTTTAACCTTAATATCCTAGATTAAACTCGAGTCATGGAATGTGTCATACTCTTAATAATTTAATCTGAGTTTTCTTGATCAATGAGTAGACTATATGAAACAAATCACTATTTGAGCATGGCCATGCATTTCATTGTCCTACTCAATCAAGAGGTCTATGGATATCATCCCTAATATATAGGAGGGTTAAAATCCATCTAGATCACTCATATTCCTCATACGATTCATGATGTACCCAATAATCACCTTTATAGTCCACCCTATTAAAGGTGACATTTTATGATATCAAAGTACATAAATTCCCGTGTAGTAATATAGTGATTTCAATTCGGGAGGACCATTACATCATTGTCACTATGAGAATTGCTAATGACACTTCGCATAATGCTCCACATAGAATTCTCATGGTGGGTCCGCATCCAAGACATCGTTCTCAACATGTACCTATGCATTGACTTAATATCTCATATATTTATGACCAATGAGATTTGGTCATCATCAATCCACATACTAGTCTCAATGCATCATTGTTGTCCCATCAACAATGATACTTGACTAGGACATTTAAGAACAATGATACTAATTGTAATTATATAATTTTATGTTCAAGTCACATACTTGAAACTATATAATTTGTATCACTATTCTAAGGAATTTTATTATGTTAACAATTATATTACGCAGTAAATAAAACCATAATACAATTATTTATTTATTCAATCAAATATAATATCAAAATGTTAAGCAATTATATCAAATAACTGGCCTCTAGGGCACAAACTCTAACAGGAATAACCTGTCTATACGATCTATCGCATGCATGGTGAATCCTTCTGTTATTCCATTCTTTATTATTCTGTTGGAATAACCTGTCTATGTGGATTACCACATGCATAGTGAATGATCCTTTGTATTCATTTCTTATTAATTTATGGAAATGATCTTTCTACGTGGATTACCGCATGGCGGGCAAAAATCTATTTGTAGTTTCATATATTTTATTATACGCAATTGGTTAAACCTTTGGCTTCTATATTCCTTAAAATTAGTGGAATATCCTGGATATTTGCACTTCATCCAGTTTCTTTTCGTGGAAATATTCTTCTGAGCATTCTTGAATTTTTCTCCACAAAGCAGTATCATGTTGACAATTTGGACATTATTGAGTTCTGGATAAATTAAATTATAAATCTATAAAATTTATTCTTGAACTTATTTTATCGAATTATTATGTCATTGTCATGATGAGTTATGTTGGTTATTATGTGAAAACATGAAAGTTTCTTGGAAATCATAAAGGGTTGAAAATCAGATTTTTATGAAAATAGAATATGAAATTCAATTGACCATATCTCCTATTATATTTCGAATTTTTGAGTGTGGTCAAGTTCTAGAGTTAGGTCTATTAGTTTTCTAACTTATCCAAGTGGAATCACTGGAAAAGGTGTTGTAGATTTTTGTGTGGACTGATTTTAGCAAAAGAGTCAAAAACTGCAAAGTACTAAAAAGGCCACTGTCCAGAAATTTAAAAGTGCATTTTCGGCCACTTAGTTTATGAGAAAAATTCTGGCCTTTTGGGACATGAAACTATATGGTATAAAGTACATCTTGTCCAAAAATGAGCTCATTCCGACTTAAAATGAGCAAGCTATGACTATTTCAATATTTAGGTTTTTTTGACGAAAAACGCTATAATCGGAGTTCTATAACTCCGATAACCATGAAATTTAAACTGGAAGCTCACGTCCACATGTGTAACATCTTGTCAAGATTTGGGAATTTCTGGAGTTAAACTTGAGGTAGCTAATTTCTTAAGAAATTAATTAGAAATTGATTTTTAAAAAATACTTAAGGAAGTTGAAAAATTTAAAAAAAATACTTGTTGTGTATGAAATATATGTATATATGTTTGGACAAAGGATAGAAAAATAACAAGTTGATTTGGTAATTTTTCATAAAAATAGTTTAGTTACGAACATATGAGTTAAATATGTTATGTGAAGTAACGAAATTAGTAAATAGGATTTTATGGCTTAGGAATCCTATATAGGTATATCAGATTTTGATAAGGATTTGATCATTGGTGATGAAATCTTATGAGTATAGCATTTTGAATGATTAAATGCATTATTTGGAAAAGTATAAATAATTGAAATAAATTGTTTATAAGTTTAATAAGTGATTAAAATATTGTTATAATATTAATAATATTAGATTATGAGTTTTTTAAGTGATTGATAATATTTAGATAAATTTAAAGTCTTTAGTATTTATCCTTGTTTTCCTTTGATTAATGCTTATATCATTGTCATCATTCTCATGTTTATATTGTGATAAAAGTCATCTTTGACTTACGTGCATAGATGGACTTGGTGTGATTATGACCAGGTATTATTCGGTATAGTCATGACTGTAATGTGACGGATGATGTGGCAAAAAATCCTCAGTGGCCTATAGTGCATTGATGGACAGTTTTTGATATGATTATGACCAAGGATTATTTGGTATAGTCATGACCATTGATGATTTAATGAATATCCTTGGCCCGTAGTGCAGGGATGATTCGATGATGTGGTTTATTTATTAAGCTAAGTCTCAGCGATTAAGTTGATGAAAAACTTTTTAAATCATAGAAGATAGTAGATTTTATTCTCTACTTGACTCTTTTAATGGATTGCTTGTTCCGTTGCAGTTAAACTTGATGTCTTTTGTATTTTATCAGTTTAACATTGTTGAAGGCTAATGATAATTTATTCTACATTATCTTAATCATAATATTTCTTACTGGGCTAGTTGAGCTCACCCTTTCTTTCACTGTTCTTTTCAGGAAATGAGAATATAGCTGGGACGAGTCGGGGAACGGAGTGACGGTCCAGATGATAGCATTAGTAGTCCTCACTATTCTGTTAAATAGTGTGATAATAAATGTAATGAGGACTCCTTTGAGTGTGGATATTGTCTAGATGACAATATTTTTATTAAAACTCTCAGCTATGTTTTGTCGTAATTTTACACGACGTTTGTGTAATTAAGTTGTATTTGTATTTTGTACCATGTATCTGACGACCCAAGATGGTTGATGTGTACCTATTTTTGGGGGCGTCACAACCTAATTGGACGCCAATTGGGAGAAATCCTTAATGTAAAGCCCCTTCTTTCCTGAGAACGACCTGGTCGATTAATATTGTGAATTATAATAATGATGATAAATGTTGTTAAATATATTGAGGTTTATTTTATGAAGTCACGGAAGTTTATACATATATATATATATAAATTTTTATTAGTATTATTAATATAATAAAACAGAAAAGTTTTTTATAAAAAATAGAATACTTTTATAAAGTTATTTGTTTTATTAGACAATAATTAGAATATATTATATTTTATTATACATAGTATTTGCGTAGATGGCCTACATAGTGTTTTCAGATAGTAAAATCTTTTTATATAAAATAAAATACTTTTATAAAGTTATTTATTTTATTAGACAATAATTAGAATATAATATATTTTATTATGCATAGTGTTTGCATAGTAAAATCTTTTTATATAAAACATAATACTTTTATAAAATTAATTATTTTTTAGATTTTAAATAAAATATAAATATATATATATATATATATATATTTTATTGATAGTATCCTTTCTATTTTCCTATAAATAGGATGCTTAGTTAGAATTGAAATCACACCAGAAATTCAAAGAATTCTCTTCTATAATCTTGAGCGTATTTCTTTAGAGTTTAAAAAAGCTTTGAACTTAGTGCAAGTTTTCTTCATGTATATCCCCGCCCTACCCATCGGAGTACTCTTCTTTATAAGGTAAGGGATATTATTTCTTTCGTATTCATGAAAAGAAATTCTGTTATTCCATTCTTTATTATTCTGTTGGAATAACCTGTATATGCGAAGTACCGCATACATGGTGAAATTCTTCTGTTATTCCATTCCTTATTATTCTGTTGAAATAACCTGTATATGCAAAGTACCGCATACATGGTGAAATTCTTCTGTTATTCCATTCCTTATTATTCTGTTGGAATAACCTGTATATGCAAAGTACCGCATAAATGGTAAAATTCTTCTGTTATTCCATTCTTTATTATTCTGTTGGAATATCCTGTCTGTGCGTATTACGCTTGACCTAGTTCCATTATTTATTATTCTGTTGGAATATCATGTCTGTGCGTTTATGCATGATCTGGTTCCATTATTTATTATTCTGTTGGAAGATCCTGTTTGTACATTTACGCATGACCTGGTTCCATTATTTATTATTCTGTTGGAATAACTTGTCTATGTGGATTACCACATGCATGGTGAATGACCCTTCGTATTCATTTCTTATTAAATTATGGAAATGATCTGTCTACGTGGATTACCGCATGGCGGGAGAAAATCCACTTGTAGTTTCATATATTTTATTATACTCAGTTGGCTAAAGTTTTGGCTTCTATACTCCATGAAATTAGTAGAATATCCTGGATATTTGCTCTTCATCCAGTATCTTTTCATGGAAATATTCTTCTGAGCATTCTTGAATTTTACTCCACAAAGCAAAGATCATGTTGACAATTTGGACGAATTGATTTCGTGGATAAATTAACTTATAAATCTTTAAAATTTATTCTTGAACTTGTTTTATTGAATTATTATGTCATTGTTATCATCTTCATGCTTATATTGTGATGAAAGTCATCTTTGGCTTACGTGCATAGATGGACTTGGTATGATTATGACCAGGGATTATTCGGTATAATCATGACCTATAATGTTATAAATGATGTAGTAAAAGTCCTCAGTGGCCTGTAGTGTATTGACGGACAGTTTTTGGTATGATTATGACCAGGGATTATTCGGTATAATCATGACCATTGATAATTTAATGAATATCCTTGGCCCGTAAAGCATGGATAACTCGATGATGTGGTTTATTTATTAAGCTGAGTCTCAGCGATAAAAATTAAAGAAAACATTTAAAATGATAGAAGATAGTAGATATCATGCTCTACTTGACTCTTCTAATGGATTGCTTATTTCACTGCAGTTAAACTTGATGTCTATTGTATTTTATCGCTTTAACATTGTTGAAGACTAATGATAATTTATTCAGATTATCTTAGTCATAATATTTCTTCTCGGGCTAGTTGAGCTCACCCTTTCTTTCTTCACCGTTCTCTTCAGTGAAATGAGAACGTAGCTTGGACTAGTCGGGGAAACCTGAGTGATCGGTCCGATGATAGTATTAGTAGTCCTCACTATTCTCATTAAATAGTGTGACAATAAATGTATTGAGGACTCTTTTGAGTGTGGATATTGTCTAGATGACAATATTCTTATTAAAACTCTCAATTTATGTTTTGTCGTATTTTACACGACTGTTGTATAATTAGTTTGTATTTGTATTTAGTACCTTGTATCTAACGACCCAAGATGGGTGATGTATACCTATTTTGGGGGCGTCACAACAACTCTATAATGCCAAATATGACTTATCCCCATCGAAAACCAACATTTTCGAGCTCAATGTCAAAATTCGACTTCCATTCTGAGAATTTCACGATTTCGACGATTATCGTCCGAACTCGTGAATTTCGCCATAACTTCGTTACTTATGATTTGTTCATCGTTTCAAATGGATTCTATCCATCATACTAACATCTTAACATACACATTTCATTAACTTATTTACATGATAAGTTTTTATTATTCTTCCTTAGTTCATAACTTATATGCTTATGATTTCATTTCACATGTTTTATCATGATTTTAAATCTTCTAACAACCATCCTTTCTTCTTCTTATCATACAAACTTCATTAAGGTAATCATATTACAAGTTCTTACAAGTTCTTACAAGTTCTTCATTAGTTCATAACTTATATATGAACGAATTTCTTATTCATGGCTTATTAAGACTTAAGTCTTTTGATTAAACATTCTCTTTACTTCTTAGCATACATACTTCACTAACCAACACTTCTCCATCAAACTAGAATTAAAGAGTTAAGAAGATTAATGATATAGGAGTCTTACCCTTGATGATCAAGCTTTGTTCTTCTTTTTTTTCTATTAATGAAAGTTTAGCTTTTTCTTACTTATTCTCTCTAACAAATAAGTTGTAAAATGTTGGATGAAATTAACAAGTAACAAATGATCCAACACTACTTCTATTTATAGGATTGCTAAGGTTAGGGTATAATAGTCAATAGACAAATCCCACCTTCTTAACCAAACCTCCTTACTATTCATTACTTAATCACTAAGTTAACTTAACCATCACAACCTTTTCTTGCTCATCACATTCTTTGCTTGGCCACCAAGATCTCCCATGTGATCATGGGGCCCACATGGGTTGCCCCATGGATCTTCTTTACCCATTGGATTCTTAATTTCGGCTTTAAATTCAATTAACTTAACTTATGCTTTTGGGCTTGCAGTAATCCACATTGGACTTTACATTAACAAACACTTGGGCTCTAACATTAGTTTACATTGGGCTTAATCATAATCCCACTTAGACTTTACACTTCCTACACAATCCTATAAGTCCAATTACATATGGCTTAAAGCCTTAGAACGTATTCTCTATGTATTAATCTCGTATTCTAACTCGTACAATTATTCAACATATACGACATACCATCATTTATACATACTCGTATAATACTTCGTATCATACTCGTATTCATTACCTCGTACAATACCTACGTATTATACGATCATGTCTTTAACTAGTTAACGCATTACTTTTCCTAACTTTCTCGAATTAAGTCCGCATGCGAAAAACTACGTTTTCCATACTTGAATTATTATTACATAATCCATCTCACCTCGATATTATATCGTTACATATTTTTCAGAAGTTAAAAAAATAATTCTCGAGCATAAATCAGTGAATAGTATTTTTCAAAAAATTTCTCGGAAAACTTTTATTTTCGTCTTGAAAATTCAAACACTTTAATTCCTTCACGTAGTCAAAATACTACGACATTCCGACGTTTCTAGGTTATAGAACGACATTCATCTTACTAACACATAATAATAACAAATAATATAATTTTATTCATTATTTAATTAAATAAAATTATTTTACAATAGATCCGAATTTCTCGGTCGTTACATTCTTCCACCCTTATAAAGATTATGTCCCCACAATCTTGTTTTACATTACACAAATAACTGAGGATAATCCTTCCTCATATTTTCTTCCAATTCCCACGTTGCTTCTTCGGCATCGTGGTTCTTCCATAACACCTTAACAGAAGGTATAACTTTGTTCCGCAGAACTTGTTCTTTTCTATCAATTATTTGAATCGGCATCTCTTCATACGTTAAGTCCTTCTCGATATGAATAGGCTCATACTCTATTACGTGCTTATAATCGGCTTATAAGGACGTAACATAGATACGTGAAACACGTTATGTATTCGTTCTAGGTCTATCATATAAGCTTCCTCACCTACTCATTTTAACACTTTAAAAGGTCCTATAAACCTTAGACTTAACTTTCCCTTCTTTCCAAAGCATATCTTTCCTTTCCAGGGAGATACCTTTAGAAAAACGTAAGAGCCTACTTCAAACTCCCTATTTACTCGATGCGAGTCCGCATACTTTTTCTATCTGTCTTGAGCTGCTACGAGACGCATCCGTATCAACTTGACTACATCCGCTGTCTACTGTACCAATTCTGGCCCTAGCATTCAGCGTTCTCCCACTTCGTCCCAGCACAATGGTGTTTTGCACTTTCTTTCATATAAGGCTTCGTAAGGCGGCATACCTATGCTTACATGATAACTATTATTAAATGCAAACTCTACTAAAAGTAGATGATCATCCCAACTACCCTTAAAATCCATGACGCAAGATCTTAACATATCTTCTAACGTCTGAATTGTCCTCTCGCTCTGTCCATCAGTTTGTGGATGATAAGCCGTACTCAACTTCAATTGCGTCCTCAAATGCTCTTGCAGACTCCTCCAAAAGTTCGATGTGAATCATGGATCACGATCTAACACAATTGAAACTGGTACTCCATGTTTGGAAATAACTTTCTTAACATAAAGTTTAGCTAATTGGTCTAAGTTATACTTAACCCTTATTGGCAAAAAGTGAGCCGACTTCGTCAATCGGTCCACTATTACCCAAATTATGTCGTACCCTTTTGTTGTAATCAGAAGTCCCACCACAAAATCCATCGTGATATACTCCCACTTCCACTCTGGAATCTCCAATGACTGTAATAAGCCACTTGGTCATTGATGCCCAACCTTAACTTTTTGACAAGTCAAGCACCTACTTACATACCCGGCTATCTCTCTCTTCATGTTCGGCCACCAAAAACTATGTCGAAGGTCTTGATACATCTTAGTACTACCAGGATGAATCGAGTACCTCGAACTATGAGCTTCTTGTAACACTTGCTCCTTTAATTTTGTCTCATTCAGAACGCAAATTCTTCCTTCAAATCTTAATAATCCCTCATTATCAAGACTATACTTAATATCTTTTTCATTAGTTAACCATTCCTTTATCAAGTCACATTCATCAGTTTTGAGTTGCACCTCCTTGACTCTCTCTACAATGGTAGATTGAATCTCCGTCGTAAACAGTCTCTGTCCCGATTCACTTGGAAACTTCACCTCTATCTCCATCCTAGCCATCTCTGTTATTAACTCAGTTTGAGTCGTTAACATAGACAACTTCTCCCGACCCTTTCTACTTAAGGCATTGGAAACTACATTGGCTTTTCCAGGGTATACAGGATTTCACAGTCGTAATTCTTTATCAACTCCAGCCATCTCCTTTGTCTCATATTCAACTCCTTTTGTGTGAAGATATATTTTAGACTCTTATGGTCCGTGTATATCTCACATTTCTCTCCGTAAAGATAATGTCTCTATATCTTTAAGACAAAAACTACTGCGGCCAGTTCCAGATCATTAGTAGGGTAAACTTTCTCATAATCCTTCAATTGTCGTTATGTATATGCAATGACCTTGCCATACTGCATGAGCACGCAACCAAGTCCTCTATGCGAAGCATCACTATAAACTATAAAATTTCCTGTGTCATCGGGTAATGACAAAACAGGCACTTCACTTAACCTCTTCTTCAGTTCTTGAAAACTATCCTTGCATTTCTTTGTCCACACATATTTCTCTGTCTTCCTTGTCAAATTAGTTAACAGAGTAGCTATCTTTGAAAAATCCTGGATGAATCTCCGATAGTATCCCACTAACCCTAGGAAACTCCGCACCTCAGTCGGCATTTTTGGTTATTCCCAATTCATCACGGCTTCCACCTTCGCTGGATCTACTGAAATCCCTTCATGGTCAATGACATGACCTAAAAATTGTACCCTTTCTAGCCAAAATTCACACTTAGTGAACTTCGCTTATAACTTCTCATTTCTTAGTGTCTCCAACACTATTCTTAAGTGTTCAGCATGATCTTCTGGCGTCTTAGAATAGACTAGAATATCATCGATAAACACCACGAAGAACTTGTTTAAATATTGTTAGAACACTCTGTTCATCATATCCATAAATGCAGCTGGTGCATTAGTCAACTCGAATGACATCACCAGAAACTCGTAACGACCATAACGAGTCCTGAATGCCGTCTTTATTACATCCTCCTTGTTAACCTTCAACTGGTGATACCCCGTCCTCAAATCTATTTTAGAAAAATACTTTGCCCCTTTTAACTGATCAAAAAGATCATCGATCCTGGGTAATGGGTATTTATTCTTCATTGTTAACTTGTTCAACTCTCGATAGTCGATACAAAGTCTTAATGATCCATCCTTATTCTTTACAAATAGTATCGGTGCTCCCCACGGTGAAACACTCGATTGTATGTACTTTCTGTCCAATAGTTTTTTTAACTGTACCATTAACTCCATCTCCACTGGCGCCATACGATATGGTGCCCTGGAAACTGGTGCAGCTCCTAGCACAATGTCTATTACGAATTCGGTCTCCCTATTCGGTGGAAGACCCGGTAATTCACTTGGAAATACATCCGTGAATTCTTTAACTATAGGTATTTGTTCCATGGTCGCTCTCACTCTCTAGGTATCAACAACATGGCACATATAACCTACACATCCCTTCCTCAATAATTTCCTAGTTTGTGTCATGGTAAGACAACACGAATGCCCCGACGATCTATTACCGTAAAATACTACCCGAGGTTGTCTCAACGTTCTAATATTCACACATTTCTTCTGATAATCTATAATTGCCCCATGCTTAAACAACCAATCCATTATGAGAATTATATCAAATTCTCCTAAGTTTATCGGTATCAAATCTACCGATAATTTATAACCTCATATATCTACGCAACAACTCCTATGAATATCTTCAACGGGAATTATCTCTTCGTTTGCTACCTTAATATTTAAAGGTATAGGCAACTTTTCGGGAAGTAATCCTAATCGTCTAGCAAAATCACATGCTATAAATGAACAAGTAGCACCCGAATCAAACAGCACGTAAGCATTTATATCGTTGATCGGGATAATACCTGCAACTACGTCCCCTGATCCAACTGCATCTTGGACCGTCATATTAAAGGTGCGGGCCATCGGCCTACCCGGCTGCGTTAGACCACCAATAGCTAACTTACCGCTATTAGCGCCCTTATTCCCATCCCTCCCCTTCTTCAGGTAGTTCTTTGCTATGTGGTCAGTTGACCCACATACAAAGTATCCATGATTCTTCTTCAGACTTAGACAGTTAGACAAAATATGTCCTTCCTATCCACAGTTGTAGCATACAGCTTTTCTCTTGAGACAGAATCCTAAATGAGTCTTCCCACAAGTCTTGAATGCCTACATCCTTCTTTTCGGATCTCCTTTCTTTACTCTGGTATTCCTAGAGTTAAACCCTTTCATCTTCTAACCTTCACCACTCCCGTTGGCTCCTTCGATCTTCACTTCCCCATCCACCTTACCCTTATTCTTCTTGTCCTTGTGGTACTGGCTTAAAGCCTTATTCCCACCTTCGGCGATTATCGTATTCTCTAGTATGGTCCCAAAAGAAGTACTTTGGAACACAGATATTTGATTATAGAGCCAGGGTTTCAAGCCCTGCTCGAACCTTCTAGCCTTCCTAATCTCAGTGTCCACCTGGTGTGGAGCAAACCTCGCCAGTTCATTGAACTTGGCAGCATATTGGGGAACCGTCATTTCCCCTTGTTTCAAATCAAGAAACTGAATTTCCATCATCCCATGTATACTCATGGGAAAGTAGTTCTCGAAGAAAATCTCCTCGAACCTTACCTACGTTAGGTTCTCAATACCAGCCTTAACCTGGTTAGCCTCCCACCAAAAGTTAGCATCCCCCTTCATCATATAGGTTGCAAAAGCAACCTTCTGACCCTCGTCGACATTTGCAAAAACAAATGCCTTCTTGATTTCTTTTACCCACGTTTGGGCTTCTATGGGGTCCGTAGTTCCTTTGAACTCCGGCAGACCGACACTCTTGAAATCCTTAAAAGTAGTAGCTCGTACTACTCTAGGATTTACAGGGATATTAGCCCCATTTCTATTAAACACTGCCATTAACAAGTTAACGAATTCTTGCATTGGGTTTACCAGACCTCCCTCCGGTTGATTAACATTAGCATCTTGATTACGTTGTCTCCTTCTCGGCGGCATTTTGCTGTTAAGATAAATAACACATCATTATTACTCTTTTCTTAGTACCTAGTTATTATTCAAGATTAAACAATAACTTCAACATTCATTACTCAATATGTTCCATAAAAAGGCTTATATTGATTTGCTTCTTGTAGATAATACTAAATCATTCACATTACACAGCCTAAGCTGATTACAATACTATCCCGCAATTGCTTTCCAAAAATTGAGATTTACAAAAGACTACCATTTGATATACAGAAGAGGGTTTTACGTCACTACTGGATACACGATATTTACATATCTAACTCTACTCTAGCTAATACTAGATTACATCTGCCGCAAGGCATTATAAAAATTCATGTTGGCAAGACCAGCAATAATATCTCGGCTGATAGTATGCCGAGTCTGTCCTTCTTCTATCGGATACCTAGCTACTTGCTGCTGGAAATCCTTATGAGAACTCCTATGTATATAGGACATCCTCCCTATCTTATGTTTCTTGGTCTTTAACTCCTCCCTGAGCTCAAAGACCTCCTGTTTTAGCTCGTGGACCTTGTCCTTTGATAAAACTCTTTCATCATGCTCCTTCTCCCACATATTCTCTATAAGTGTCTTATCTTCCAAGACAGCATGAAGCTCTGCTTTTAGCTCCTTTACCTCCTGATAGTAATGGATGTTTCTATCCAACACTGTCATAAAAAATGACATCATCGACTCCCCCTGGGGCAATTCTTCCGCAAGTGCTACCGGGTTAAAGGACACTACCTCCACCTCTTCTTCCGACATGCCATCGAACACTGACATAAGGTCATGGTTCTCTGAATCTCCAGACTCAATCACTACTGTTAGTTCCCGGAGGCACAATAGTTATCTAGAAGGGGGGTTGAATAGATATTTAAAATTCTTTTCGTTTTACTTTGTTAGTTTTGATAATGATTCAAACACAGCGGAATTAAAATTTGCTTGATCTCCCTTTTTAGATATAGTGAGTTAATGAGAGTGAGGCAGTTATAATAGTTATAGCAGTTATAGAAAGAATGGAATAGACACAGAAGTTTTAAGTGGTTCAGAGCACTTAAAGCTCCTAGTCCACTCTTATACTCCTCGAGTAGGAAATCCACTAAGGATGTCTTTCACACTTTCTGAATCTCACAGATTCCTTCTAGACCAACAGTCTAGGAACTTCTTAGTTCACTCTTGAACTCTTCAAGTCCAGAAAATTGGTTCTTCACAGTTCACTTTAGAACTCTTCAAGTCCTTCTGACTTGGAACTTCTTACTTCACTTGTTTGGCAGTTGTTGAGTTCTTGATTGGTGTTACTCAGTTGCCGTTAAGCTCTTGTTTGAAAGAATGGAGTAGCTAAGCAAGCTTTCTCTTTTTCTCAGATCGTAGAGTTGAGCGTTGAGTGTTCTTCTTAGTTTTTGTTCAATGCTTGCATTTTCTTTTATCTGCAGATGTTTTGCATATATATGATCCTTGAAATGTATCCGTTGAGGATATCTGTTGAAGCATTTAATGTGTTTGACATTTTTGAACTTTGAAGAGACTTTTCTGCACATCTTCTAATTAGTATTCTGGCCCACTGACACAACAGACTGCCATCTCACCTAACATCTGAAAAGATGTTTTACTCTGTCCCATGGTACTTTCCTTAGCTTCTTCAATACGTTTCTTTGTTGTATACTAAGAATATCTTCTGTGTCATTGGGACTGACGAAGATTTCAACGTTTATAACCCATTCTATATTTATTGGAATTTATCTTTAAACACTTCTGACATAGGCAGATGATACTCTACGATTTAGATTGTGGTGTCTTACCACCTTAGCACTTGATCTGATGCTAGCAAACGAGAACACTACGATTTCTCTTAATGACTGGCACACTATGATCTTCACTTGCTTGTCTTGCATACTCTACGTTTCTGAGAGCACACTACGATCTCTAAGTTGGCTTCGGCAAACGTCTGGGCCACTGTACATTTTCTGGGGAGGCCCTTCAAGGCAGTCACACTACGATCCTTGATACTCTACGATTCTGCCTTGCCTTCTGTAAACTCTTGATTAGCTCAATAGACTATGATTCTGTTGAAGCCTATCTATTACATTTTCAAGACATAGATCAACCTAACACCTTTGATCTCTTTATCTATACATTCATTTACAGAATGATAAACATTAAAAGCTTAGATCAACCTAACAATTTTGATCTATCACTAAGTCCTTGTACATATATTCCTTGAAGGACTTCACATATAATCATGGGAATTTACTTTAAACATCAAATCAAAATATGCACTCTTGCAACAATCTCCCCCTATTTGATGTTGACATAACCAAGGAGATTTGTTTGTCATGATTATCAAATTCTATATGCAGTTGTAGCAAAGTAAATACGACTTAATATTTTAGTGAACAACTAAACTTTCTAGAGAATAAGCATGAATTTATTGATGTTTGAAGATAGATATTACATTTAAGCTTAGTTACATCAATAAGAATTGAGTTTCAACTTATCTCTATTTCTTTTGCCTTTTGCTTCTCGGAGGATTTTCATATTCATCAACTCTTCTTCTCCTGCTAGCTTCGTCTCTCCGTGCTATTTTTCTAGCTCGCTTTGACTTAGTCTTTCATTATGATCGTGCCTATTCATGAATGCAGGATCTCCAATTGGCATTCTTAGGCCTGTGGTGGTCACCTTGTGTGAGCTGGGAGAAGGCCCTTGACTCCTTAATGGTTGAGCCATGATAATTAGTTGCTGATCAGATCGTTGAGTGTGATGGCCAGATCGTGGAGTCTGATGGTGAGACTGCCTTGTAGGACTCCTTGATGATTGAGCTGAGAAAGTGCCTCCGCCTCTCGCCTCTGCCTTGATCTCCTTTCCCTTTATTCTCCCCCTTTATGTCAGCATCAAGGGCTCGAATGTCTTCAGATAGGCGAGTCATGCCTTGAACAAGCTCGTTGAGCTGACTTTGGGATTGAGCAATGTCTTCATGGTTCTCTTTAATGAGAGCGTCAGATTAAGCTTCCCTCTTTTGGAGAATGGCCAGAACATTCTCTATCTGTTGCATTTGGCCCATGGAGAATTCTTGAAATTCCTTCACTATAGTCCGAAATTCGTGAGACTTTCCATCATAAGTTTGTTCTGGGATTCCTGAGTAGACTGTAGGATAAAAATAGCATCCCTATGTCATTTAGCAGCTTGAAAATGAATTTGATCCCGTTCATTGATGCTCTGAATCATTTCCTTTATGATCTCCCGAAGCTTCTTTGTGAGCTCAAAGCTTAGGGTGCTTAGGAGGGAGTTGGCAGCATCAATTAGATGAGTCAGCCTCAGTTGAACAAGGTCTGAGTGAACTTCAAGTTCTTCCTGTATGTCCTTAGTAACTTTTTAGGAAGCTTTAGACAGTTCTGCTTTGGTTGGAAGGTCTAATAGGAGTTCAAGGAGTTGCAGACTGTTTGGAGGAGGGGCTCTTTTGAATTGATCTTGCAGGGTGTAAAGAGCAAGATCAAGGTTGAAATATTCATTGGAGGATGATGAGGGAATATCTGATGGAGGGGCTTGTGTTTGGGCTTCTTGAGTAGGTGGCTCTACGATTTGAGCGTGTGACTCTACGATTGGGCTCGAGTCAATAATCGTAGAGATGAGAGGAGATGGGATTAAAATGAAGTTAGGCATATTTGGTTCATCAACTACAGAATTTTGAGTTCTGCAATTGGGAATTGATTTAGTGGATTTAGGATCACTTCCAACCAGCTTGGGAATTCATAAAATTTACTGAAAAAAGATGGTGGATAATGATTAACCCTGAAAAGGATAGGGATAGATAGTACCCCATGCTCATTCTTTGAAGAAGGGCCATTTGTGATTAGCTGTTTGGTAAAGTTGAAGTTGCATAGAAATCCATGAGCTAGCACTGTGATTGCAGGATATGCTTTGAAGCTCCAGAACATGTGATCCCAGCAGTTGAGAATTTGAGCTCTGTGGAAAGGCATCATGGGTAGATAGGAGAACAACTGATTGTAGTTGGCTCTCCTATACCCATCATATCCCACATCTATGATTTCTATTTCATTGTCTTCTTCTTCACTATCTTCTTTGGCAGTGTCCACTAAATCAATTACCTCTATAGTATAACTTCTTTTAAATCCTGCAGTTTCTAAAGCCAGAATTTTGTGAGGAACATAGGGAGATTCTTGATGATCTTTTGGCAGTTCCTCCTCAGGAGCAGCTTCTTCTGTCATGAGGACTTCATGATGCTCCCCCTCTGCTATATCATCCATTTGCATTTCAAATAGCTCCCCCTCAGCTGGAGCATTCTCTAGAGTAGGAATTTCAGAAAGCTCCCCCTTAATTTGAGCTATGTTTTTTTGACTTGCTTTGGATAGCCTCTTTTCTGTAGCTATCCTTTTATCTTCCTCCTTTAAGGCCTTTTCATTGACAAGAATGTATTTCTTGACAAGTTTTCTTCTTGACTTTTTAGGCAGAGCCATAGCCTTAGTACTTCCTTCAGGTTTAGCTCTGAACTGTTGATCAGCCTGGTCTCTACGATTGGTAGAGACTCTACGATCGAGGAGACAGATGGCCCCTTGACTTGTGGATCGCTTTTATTCTTCTTCAAAGAAATTGAGATGGTAGCTCTGTCTTCATCTGCCTCAGCCAACTATTCTTTCCTTCTCAAGATCCTCAGAGTTTCAATTTCAGAAAGCTCTTGTGGTATATTAGTGGTTAACCCCTAGGGTTCTTCTGCCATTTGAGCCTTCAGCTTTCTTTTCCCCTTGCTTTTTCTGATTAAGGTAATGGGTTCCTCCTTATTGGTTTCTTCTTCATCTTCTTCAATCTCCTTAACAACAGACATGTTCCCTAGAATCCCTGACTCCTTTGCATCACCAGTCCTACCACTGGACTCAGACATCATTCATACATTCTCTGCTGGATTCCTTTTCCAGTTTTCGAACAGTTGCTGGGTCATTCGTGTTTTCGGATTGATGGACTCTCCTTCATCATCCCCTATCTTATCTCCCAAAATGGACTGTAGGATAATACTTATGAATCGTCTATAGAGCATCTTTCCAGAGCTCTTTGACTTCTTCTAGCTAAGAATCCACTTCCCAATCCATTCAAGTAGTAGGGCTCCATAGTTAAGCTATATCCCACAACTGATTGTTGTCATGATCTTGAGCTGCACTTCGTTTACAGAGTCATGGCCGGAGCTCTTACAGCATATGCATTTTCCAACAATGTCTGCCAGAAATTCGTACTTCTGAGGGAACTCTTTCTTCTTGTACCCTTTAACAGTGGGGAACTTTTTGTGGTGCATTCTCTTAAGTCCTTCATGGAAATCGATGCCATCTATTGACGAAAACCCTTTCAATTTGAAACCTAGGGCTAGATTTATATCCTCAGCCTTGAGTTTGATTTCCACGTCCTTGACCCTCGTAGTGATGACGTCGTTCTCGAACACACCATTTTTGTATAATTCCTTTATCAGCTTAGGGTAAATCCAAGTGCTCGTACCCAGGGCCTCTTCAAGATCAGCTTTCTTTATCAGAGACAGAGTTTTGAGAAACTTGGGGTCAGCTGTCTTGAACTCTTCAAAATAGAGTCTGTAGCCAGAGATGACATTTGAATCTGCCATTGATTTCTTTGCACTATTTATGATTGTTTGAGCTTTTCGGAAGATTAGGGTTTCTGCTTGTAGAGAGAGGGAGATAGAGATGAGCTTTTTGAACTTCTGATTTCAAAAGGTTGTTTTCAAATTATACTTGTAACTTCCCTCCACACGATCTGATTAGAGAGACATGTGTCGATTTCTGTTTGGCTCCACGATTTTAACTTGTGGGAAAATATTGATTTGCCCCTTAGCTCCTCCTGAGCTGATGTGTACTTTGGGAGGACTACGATCGTTGAGGTAGTTCTTATAATCATCGAGTATGCACTACGATTGTCGAGTCTGCTTTAAAATCATCGAGTCTGCTCTGCATTCGTTGAGTTTGTACTGCGATCATTACGTTTACTTCCGAATCTGCTTTGCGAACGTTGTCTGCCCTGGTCCTTGTGATTGAACTTTTGACTTAGCATTTCTCTTGAGTTAAGGTAGCTCAGGAAGGGCCAACCTCTTAAAGTGAATTAAGGGTTAGGTTTGTCCCTGACGTGCTTGACAGAGAGATTGCTTTGATTTGTTGGAACTTTGTCATCACAGGATGCTTCTTTGTTCTATTGATGGAGCTCTACGATCGTGGTCTTTCATATCACTACAACTCTACGATCGTGGACTTTCTTTGGTCATGTCTACGATTTCGAACTTAACCTTTATATCTGCATGGTTAGCACAAACTAGAGCATAGAATTTATAGTTGTAAATTTAGCATGCCTAGTTCACTTATTAGTTTATTAAATCTGGATTCATCTAGAGGTTTTGTAAAGACATCAGCAATTTGATTTTCAGTAGGAATTTATTGTGAAGATATAGTTCCATTGTGCACATGATCCCTAATGAAATGATACCTTATTTCTATATGCTTAGTCTTAGAGTGCATGACAGGATTATGTGTTATTGCTATGGCACTTGTGTTATCACAGTGAACAAGTATAGATTTGAATTCAAACCTATAGTCTGCTAGCTGATTTTTCATCCAGAGGGGTCTCAGGTATAAGAATGCCAAAGAAGAATGTATTCAAATTTTCCGCAATTGAAGTAGATATTTGAGTTTTGCTTCTTCTTCAAACCAGACACATGTCTGTTCCTAGCAAATGACAAAAAGCACTGCGTACTTTTTCTGTCTATTTTACAACCTGTAAAGTTAGCATTTGTATATCATGTTAGTTCAAATGAGGACTCCTTGGGATACCAAAGCCCCAAGTTAGGTGTGCCCTTGAGGTACCTCAAAATCCTTTTTATAGCAGTTAAGTGTGATTCCTTAGGATTAGCTTGAAATCTAGCACATATGCATGTTGCAAACATTATATCTGGTCTATCATACCTCTGTATTGAGTTATGTCAATACTTTTACCTTGTTCATCTTTGTCAAGCTTGGTTGCTGGAGCAATTGGGGTTTTCATGGGAGAGGCTGATTCCATGCCATACTTTTTAAGTAAATCTTTGATATACTTGGCTTGGTTTATAAAGATTCCTTCATCAGTAGATCACCCATCATGCTCATTTGAAACTTGCTCTGCATAAGCTTGGAAAATCTCTTGCATAACTTTTCATCAGTAGATCCAAAAATGATGTCATCAACATATATTTGAACTAATAAGACTTTGTCTTTATGCTTTCTAAGAAATAATGTGGTATCAACTCTATCTCTAGTGAACCCATTTTCAATAAGAAAGTTAGTTAATGTTTCATACCATGCTCTAGGTGCTTGTTTAAGACCATATAAGGATTTGTCTAATCTATAGACATAATTGGAAAGAGATGGATTGATGAAACCTGGAGGTTTCTCTACATATACTTCTTCTTGAAGTTCACCATTTAGGAATGCACTTTTAACATCCATCTGAAATACTTTGAACTTCATATGAGCAGCAATGGCAAGAAATATTCTGATGGCTTCTAGTTTGGCAACAAGTGCAAATGTCTTATCGTAGTCAATGCCTTCTTCCTGAGAGTAACTTTTTGTGACGCCCCCAAAATAGGTATACATCACCCATCTTGAGTCACCAAATACATGGTACAAAAATACAAATACAACTTAATAATACAAATGTCATGTAAAATACGACAAAACATAAATTGAGAGTTTTAATAAGAATATTGTCATCTAGACAATATCCACACTCAATGGAGTCCTCATTACATTTGTTGTCACACTATTTAACAGAATAGTGAGGACTACTAATGCTATCATCCGGACTGCATTACTCCGCTCCCCCGACTAGTCCCGCCACGCTCTCATTTCCTGAAGAGAACAGTGAAAGAAAGGGTGAGCTCAACTAGCCCAGTAAGAAATATTATGACTAAGATAATGCATAATAAATTATCGTTAGCCTTCAACAGTGTTAAATTGATACAATATAACAAACATCAAGTTTAACTACAGCGGAACAAGCAATCCATTAAAAGAGTTAATTAGAGAATAAAATCTACTATTTTTTATGATTTAAAAGGTTTTTCATCACTTTTATCGGTGGAACTCAGCTTAATAAATAATCCACATCATCCCTGCACTACCGCCAAGGATATTCATTAGTATCACAACCACAAATTATCCATGCACTACGGGCCAAGGATATTCGTGTATTCATCAATGGTCATTGTAAGACCCCAAATTTTATGAATAAAGATGAATTTTCTATAAATATCATTTTGAATATTATGGAGTGAATTTAATATAATGTTATAGTTGTGGGTAATATTTATAAATTTTGTAAAGTACACAAGTTGTTATATTATATTCGATTGCTCGGGGAATATTCGTTTTAACAGAGAATATTCGTACGACGGCACAATCATTGGTGGACCCCACAACGGAATTATTGTCAGATTGAGAAAACGACAAAAATATTTTTATGAAATTAACAGCGGAAGTTTTACCGTTAACTGTTGAAACACCCAGTGTTAAAAGTACAATAATACGCATGGTAGCATAGTAGCACACGATATTGATTATTGATTCTTACATGAGAAGTCACTCAGTTTTGTTCAATTATTGTTACAGTAATTATTACATAGTATCTCATGTTATTTGATTCAATTATTGTCGATATTTTATATATTATTAAATCAATAATTGAGATGATAGAATTATTAATATTATTATTTGCAATATTGACAATGTCTAGAAGTTATGTCAAGGAGATGTTTGGTCACCTAATTGCGCGCCAATGGGGAGAAATCCTTATTGGAAAGCCCCCTCTTTCCTGGGAACGACCTGGTTGTTAAATATTGAGAATTATAATAATGATGATAAATGTTGTTAAAAATATTTAGGTGATTTTTATGAAGTATTTGTTGTAAGTTTGGCATATTATTTAGACCCCCACTTACCCATTTTCAAAATTGTCGGTGGAAAGTTATCTCAATTTTGTGTTATATATATATATATATATATATATATAAGTATTATATATTTATATGTATATAAACGTGTAGTCAGATTGGGTGGGGGGGGGATTTGGTTTGTCACATGAAGGAGTATTATTACATTATTATATTAGGTAGGTTTGAAAGTTTGCAAAAGAAAATAAAGGGAGTTCACGGGTTTTCCACTCGTGATAGATTTTTCTACACTGTTTATATATATATAATATATATATAACCAAAAGAGTCAACTCAACCAAAAGAGAGTAGCCGGCAAAATGTTAATACCAGTGATAGCAGTCATCGAAGCGGTGACAATAAACGTGGAGGGAATCAGCATGCCAGAAATGGTAACCACTTCGGTGGTAATCATGGCCAAAACAATAAGAATAGAAATTTCAAGAAGAGGAGATTCAACAATGATGGAAAGACGTCAAAGACCAAAGACCAAGTTAAGGAAGGAGAACGACCACCTATCATATGCTTCAAATACGGAGGGGAGGGACACATCACCAAAACTGCTGATGCGATCCAAAGCGTGTTACAATTGTGAAAGAGAAGGTCACTTAGCCCGATATTATCATGCAGCGAAGACAAGTTTAGCTGGGATAGAGGCACCAAAGGCCGTCCAAGAAAAGTCAAAGACTGTAGTTCAAGGGAGAGCGTTTGTCGTGACCTCCCAGAAAGCAAGGAACCCGAACGAGGTTATCACGGGTAAGCTAATCATAAACTCTAGCAAAGTCTATACCTTATTTGATACCGGTTCTACCCATTCTTTTATTTCTCCTACTCGCGCTCAACGTTTAAATTTAACTCCGGAGAAAATAGACTTTGACTTATCTGTTGAAACTCCGTTGGGAGAAACCTTCATTACATCCACTATTTATAAGTCTTGTTTGGTTCAAATCGGTACCCTCACATTACCTATCAATCTTATTTCCTTAAAATTACTTGCATTTGATGTGATTTTAAGGATTGATTGGTTAACTACTCATCATGCAAAAATTGATTATTTTCGTAAGGTTGTTAGCTTTCATATTCCTAACCAACCTATTATGCGAATTCAAGCAACCAAACCATTAAAATCAATCACTGTCATCTCAAGCCATAAAGCTATTCGTTTATTGAAAAACGAATGTCAAGCTTTCTTAGCTCATGTCACGAATCTAAACAAAAATACGTCAGTTTTGAATGATATTTCTATTGTTAATGAATTTCCTGACGTATTCCCTGAAGAACTTCCCGGCCTACCAGCGTGAAATTGAATTTTGTATCGACCTTGAACCCGGTACAAAACCTATTTTCAAAGCCCCATATCGAATGGTTCCTATCGAATGGTTCCAAATTCATTTCAAAAATTGATCTTCGTTCTGGATATCACCAATTGAAGATTAGAACCGATGACATTCCAAAGACAGCTTTCAGAACTCGGTACGGGCATTATAAATTCCTAGTCATGTCTTTTGGATTGACTAATGCTCCTGCTGCCTTCATGGATATGATGAACCGAGTATTCAAGGAATATTTGGATCACTTTTTGGTCGTCTTTATTGATGACATCCTCATATATTCCAAAAGTCGTGAAGATCATGAGCAACACTTGAGGCTGATACTCTAAAAGCTTCGTGAAAACAAGCTTTATGCCGAGTTGAAGAAATGCGAGTTCTAGCTTGAGGAAGTAGCATTCCTTGGGCACGTGGTATCAAGTCATGGAATATCTGTGGACCCAGCAAAGATTGAAGCTATTCAAAGCTGGGAACAACCTAAATCAGTGATCGAAGTACGTAGCTTTCTCGGCTTAGCTGGTTATTATCGGAGATTCGTAGAAGGGTTTTCTCGAATCGCTACTCCATTAACTCAGCTGACTCAAAAAGATACAAAATTCGGTTGGAGTGAGGAATGCGAGAAGAGTTTTCAAGAACTCAAGAGGAGACTCATTTCAGCACCTGTTCTGATAATACCATCTGGCTCGGAGGGATTTCTCATCTACAGTGATGCTTCGGGCAAAGGGTTAGGATGTGTTTTCATGCAACATAAGAAAGTCATCGCCTATGCCTCTTGACAACTCAAAGAATATAAGAGGAATTATCCTACTCATAATCTAGAGTTGGCAGCAGTCGTTTTTGCACTAAAGATTTGGAGGCATTACTTGTATGGGGAGAAAGTGGAGATCTTTACGGATCATAAAAGCCTCAAATATTTCTTCACTCAAAAGGAACTCAACATGCAACAACAATGTTTTCTTGAACTGTTGAAAGATTATGATCATACCATCCAATACCACCCTGGAAAGTGAACGTGGTAGCTGACGCATTGAGTAAAAGATCATATGCGGGTACGAGTGCAATATTGTCAACGCAAAGGCCTATTTTGTATGACTTACAAAGGATGGAGATAGAGTTAAAGACTTCAGGGACCCATGTGATGATGGTGAATATACGAGTAGAACCGACTTTAATCGATAAAGTTAAAGTTGCTCAAGCTATAGACCTGGAGCTGATGCGTATGAGGAAGAAAGTGCAAGAAGCTGCTATGCCGGAAGCAAGAATCGATGAAGAAGGAATACTTTGAGTCAACTCTAGACTTTGTGTTCCTAACGACCCTGAGTTAAAGTATAAAATCATGATGGAGGCACACAACACACCGTTTACAATCCATCCTGGGAGTACCAAAATGTATCATGATCTTTGACATACATTTTAGTGGGGCAATATGAAGAGAGAGATAACGCTATTTATCTCAAGGTGTTTAACTTGTCAACGAGTTAAGGCAGAGCATCAAGTACCAAAAGGTCCATTGCAACCACTTGAAATTCTAGAATGGAAGTGGGAGCACATTACCATGGATTTCGTTACTGGTCTTCCCAATGTTTCTCAAGGCATAGATGCAATTTGGGTCATTGTAGATAGATTGACCAAGTCTGCTTATTTCTTACCTATACGAGAAAGTTATAAACTTGAACGTCTTGCTCGTATGTACATAAACGAGGTTGTAAGATTGGATGGTATACCAGTATCCATAGTTTTTTATTGAGACCCAAGATTTACTTCACGATTTTGGGTTAGTTTGCAAAAAGCTATGGGCACGGATTTACGATTTAGTTCAGCATATCATCCTCAGATGGATGGACAATCAGAGAGGACTATTCAAACTCTTGAAGATTTATTAAGACTCTATGTCCTTGACTTCAAGGAAAGTTGGGACAAGTTTTTACCATTGGTGGGGTTTTCCTACAACAACAGTTATCAAGCAAGTATTAGCATGGCTCCATTCAAAGCGTTGTATGAAAGAAAGTGTCATTCTCCGGTATATTGGGATGAGGTGGGTGAAGCAACGTTTTTGGGACCGGAGTTAGTACGTATGACTACGAAAAAGATTCAAACGATCCGGCAACATATAAAAACCTCACAAGATCGACAAAAGAGTTATGCAGATCTTCATCGAAAGGACGTGGAATTCGATATTGGAGATCATGTGTTGTTACGCGTTGCTCCATGGAAAGGAGTTACAAGATTTGGAAAGAGATGAAAGCTCAATCCTCGATTCATTGGCCCATTTTTAATCCTCGATCGAGTAGGAACTATGGCGTATAGACTCGCTTTACTGCCAAGTATGTCTCGTGTTCATAAAGTTTTTCATATATCCATGTTACGTCAATATGTGGAAGACCCGAACCACAGTATTGAGTTAGAACCGGACGAAATAGCTGAAGATTTAACATATGAAGAGGTTCTTGTTCAAATCTTGGATAAGAAGGAACATATTCTACGCTCCAAAGTTATACCTCAAGTCAAAGTTTTGTGGAGAAACCACGATGTTGAGGAAATGCCTTGGAGTTAGAATCTGAAATGAAATCAAGGTATCCTTACCTCTTCAACATACCAGGTACGTACCCTAATTTTGAGGGCAAAATTTCATAAGAAGGGGAGGTTGTAAGACCCCAAATTTTATAAATAAAGATGAATTTTCTATAAATACCATTTTGAATATTATGGAGTGAATTTAATATAATGTTATAGTTATGGGTAATATTTATAAATTTTGCAAAGAACGCAAGTTGTTATATTATATTCGATTGGTCGAGGATTATTCGTTTTAATAGAGAATATTCGTACGACGGCACAATCATTAGTGGACCCCACAACGGAATTATTATCGGATTGAGAAAACGACAAAAATATTTTTATGAAATTAACGGCGGAAGTTTTACTGTTAATTTTTGAAACACCAAGTTAAAAGAAAGAATATGTCTGGCATGGTAGCATAGTAGCACACCAGTATTGATTATTGATGCTTACGTGAGAAGTCACTTTCGCTTTTGTTCAATTATTGCTACTGATGTAATTTTTGCATAGTATCTCACGTTATTTGATTCAATTATTGTCGATATTTTATATATTATTAAATAAATAATTGAGATGACAGAATTATTAATATTATTATTTACAATATTGACAATGTCTAGAAGTTCTGTCAAGGAGAAGTTTGGTCACCTAATTGCGCGCCAATAGGGAGAAATCCTTATTGGAAAGCCCCCTCTTTCCTGGGAACGACCTGGTTGTTAAATATTGAGAATTATAATAATGATGATAAATGTTGTTAAAAATATTGAGGTGATTTTTATGAAGTATTTGTTGTAAGTTTGGCGTATTATTTAGACCCCCACTTACCCATTTTCAAAATTGTCGGTGGAAAGTTATCTCAATTTTGTTATATATATATATATATATATATATATATATATATATATATATATATATATATATATAAACGTAATCACATTGGGTTGTGGCATCCGAGCTGTAGGATTCTAATAGTCATTTGTAGCCATAGTCTCGATAAGTGTATAGGCCTCGTCATAGCTCTTTGCCCATAATGCCCCTCCTGCAGCTGCATCCACAATAGGTCTCGATTGCCATCCCAATCCATTATAAAATGAGTTGATCACCATCCAATCTGGCATACCGTGATGTGAACACTTCCTCAGCATCTCTTTATATCTCTCCCATGCCTCATATAAGGACTCGCCCTGTTGTTGCTCAAACTGCGAGATAGCTGTCCTCATTTTTGAAGTCTTAGCCATTGGAAAGAACTTGGCTAAAAATTTATGTGCTAAGTCCTCCCAAGTAGTGATTGACCCTGATGGCAAAGAATGTAGCCAACTTCTTGCCTTATCCCTCAATGAGAATGAGAATAGCCTAAGTCTAATAGCATCCTCCATCACACCGTTGTATCTGAATGTATCACAAATCTCGATAAAACTCAACAGGTGTTCATTCGGATCATCCATAGCAGCACCCCAAAATGTACCAAATTCTGCACCATTTGAATAGTGCCCGGTTTAATCTCAAAAGTATTCGCTGCTATCGCCGGCCTGACTATGCTAGACTGTAGTCCGTTTATATTTGGCATGGAATAGTCTCTTAGAGCCCGATGCTCTTCTCTTTGCTCAATTCTCAGTTCTTCTGTCATACTAACTTCTGTACTTTCTAACTGAGATTGCAAATTTCTCCGCACACTTGCTTTCCAACCTCTTCTGTTAATGTTATCCTGTGTTGGTGTTACTTCTGAGTTGGATGATCGCGTGTGCATAAAAATTTACAAGTACCTGAAACCAAAAATAAAACAAAAATAGAAATGAGAAACGATCAGAATTGTCTAAGTCATACAATATTGCTTGAAGCTGATGATAATTATTTAAATTAACGCCTTTCCCCGGCAACGGTGCCAAAAACTTGTTGCCTCTTTTTCAGTTCTGATAAAAGAGATATAACTCATGCAAGCATACATGTGTCAACAAGTAATACAGAGTAAGTAGAATATCGATCCCACAGAGAAAGTTGTCAAATTTAAACTACTACGCATCAATTAAATCACTATATTTATATGCTTAAACGAATGACTATATTGGTGAATTAATCTAATTGCAAATAACAACTAAACAAGAATAATAACGGAATAAACCAAATCTGGAAATAATGGGATCCTAACTTCATTTAATACTTCATCTAATTACCACTATCATGCAAGAATTGTTCACATATCACAGAAAAATAGCCAAGAGCACTAATAGAGTCATAGCCATTTTTCAATGTACTATAACCTACTTACACAGCATCCACAATTGATAGACTCCATGTAATCAACAATATAACCAAAATCACTATATGTCTATGTGAAATTGCAATCATACTGAATTTAAGCACAAACCCTTATTTTAACTCATACGGTGAAACAGTATATGTCTATCTGGTTCACGAAATACACAAGCCATATAAAACAACCCCATATACATATGTTATCATGATTACAATCGATACTTGCGTGTTCATTGTCAATTCCATACAAGTACTGAAACGAATGGTGATCAAGCATTCATACATGCAAAACAATCATGATAGAATTTCCAAAATATATGTAAAATAGTCCCAGCAATCAAGCATGCAACTAAACTACATATTAAAATTCGTTAGAATCCCATAATGGAGTTTAGTTTATGACTGAACCAAAAGCCATTATGGGATCAAAGCTAAACATGGTTCATAAACAAACAATTGAAAGATGAAGGATAGAAACGATCAAACCCAATTACTGATTATAGACCAATATTAACGTTCAAATCCTCAAATAAATCCAGCAAAATAATAATGATAATCCACAATGATAGAAAATCCCAAGAAGAATTGGAGAATTAGGCATTTAAGCTTCGTTCTACATGGAATCTCCTTTAATGTGTACACCCTAGTTCCTACTATGAAAATACGTCAAAAGTTATCAAAGATACGTCTGACACCAGTCAGATATCATTTTAATCAAATTACAACCCTTTTAATTAAAAATTAAAATAAAACAAATCAAATAGCCTTGACTTGATCACATGGCCACGTGCGCTCCCCCAAAGATAATCCTCACGCAGGCGCAAGACTTGCAGTATGTAGTAGAGTTGTTCGGCGGGTGCTTTCGCGTGGGCGCAGCATCCTCAGCGTGTTACTCACAAGGCTTGCGATCTATGTATTCTAGTTCTGCTGCTGCTGCAATCGATCTGCTCATTATGCCTTCCTTTGTCCATCCATGCTTAGTCTTCTGCTCCACTTAATCCTCATGCCATGCATATCCCAGCTTATGCCTCGTTTCATGCGTCCATTAGTCTCGTGCCCTCTAATGCCACCAAATTAGGCCATTTTCTGCACTTTTTCACCAAAAGGAGTTTTAAGTAAATGCAATGCAAAATAACATAAAATGCAACTAAAAACACACAAAAATGTACTTGAGATGGGCATAGTTCGTGTGAATTGGTATTCAATAAGTAGGTATAATTCCTACTTATCACTATACAAAACACTATACATAATAAAATATAATATATTCTAATTATTGTCTAATAAAACAAATAACTTTATAAAAGTATTCAGTTTTATATAAAAAAACTTTTCTGCTTTTTATTACATTAATAATACTAATAAAACAAAATTTACATTATAATAAATATATATATACTTCCGTGACTTCATAAAAAGACACCTCAATATATTTAACAACATTTATCATCATTATTATAATTCACAATATTAATTGACTGTGTCGTTCCTGTGAAAGAGGGGCTTTCGAATAAGGATTTCTCCCTATTGGCGCGCAAGAAGTAAGTGACCAAACCTCTCCTTGGCGTAACTTCTAGACATCGTTAATATTGCAAATAATAATATTAATAACTCATTCATCTCAATCGACAATAATTAAATCAAATAACGTGAGATACTATGCAACAATTCTCAGTAGTAATAATTAAACAAAACCGAGTGACTTCTCACGTAAGCATCAATAATCAATACCGTGCTACTATGTAACCACGCCAGATTATTGTACTTTTTAACACCGGTGTTTTAACAGCTTAATTCAGATAACTTCCGCCGTTATTTTCATAAAATATTTTTGTCATTTTCTCAATCCGATAATAATTCTATTATGGGTCCACCAATGATTGTGCTTGCCGTCTGATTTGATATTTCCCGATAAAAAGAATATTCCCCGACCAAATGAATATTATACAACAACTTGCATACTTTTCAAAATTTATAAATATTACCCACAACTATAACATTATCTCAAATCCACACCATAATTTTGAAAAAAATATTTCAAGAAATTTAAATCTTTATTCATAAAATTTGGGGTCTCACACCTTTTGCCACCAGTCTTGCTTTATTCCTAGTTATTACTCCATCTTCATCCATCTTGTTCCTGAAGACCCACTTGGTGCCAATGACAGGATGATTTTTTGGTCTTGGAACTAATCTCCATACTTTACTTCTTTTAAACTCATTTAGTTCTTCTTGCATGGCTTCTATCCAGCTGGAGTCTTCCATAACATCTTCTATCTTCTTTGGTTCCATCTATGACAGAAAGCTCAGATAGAAACACTCGTTTTGGGTGGCGGCTCTTGTTTTGACTCTTGCATTTGGGTATCCAATGATTAAGTCTTGAGTGTGATCTCTTGCCCATCTATTTCCTGTAGGAACATCTGTCCTGGTGCCTTCTTGTCTGAGCCCTTCGAGATCAATTTCAGCTTCTAGATGTGGAGGTTCGTTATCTTGCATAGTTCTCTCTACGATCTCCTCTACTTGCTCAATGATCTCATTTTCTGGGACTACGATCGTAGTGTTGAGCTCGACAACCTCGTTCGTAGTGTCTGAACTGTCGGTCGTAGTGTCTTGAGGCATTGTTTTGTCTAAGTCTGTCTCATCAAAGATGATGTGAACTGAGACTTCAATACTCAATTTCTTTTTGTTGAACACTCTATAGGCCTTACTGTCTGTGGCATGCCCAAGAAAAATTCATTCGTATGACTTGGGTTAAAACTTTGTCAAATACTACTTTCCATTGTTGAGAATGTAGCATGCACAGCCGAATACATGAAAGTAGCTGACACTTGGCTTTCTTCCGTTCCACAGTTCGTAGGGAGTCTTTTTAATTGTAGAGTATATTAGTGATCTGTTCTGAGTGTAGCATGCAGTGTTGACAGCTTCTTCCCAGAAGTACTCAGGCAGATGGGCTGCTGCTAGTAGAGTTCTTCCAGCCTCTATTAGTATCATGTTCTTTCTTTTAGCTACTCTATTTTGTTGAGGAGTTTGTGGAGCTGAGAAGTTGTGATTGATGCCATTTTCTGTGCAGAACTGATCCATTTCAGAGAAGTCAAATTCTCTGCCATGATCACTCCTTATAGCCTTAATTTTCTCCTCTTTCTTGTTCATTACTAGCCTGAACATCTTGATCAGTTGAGAGCTTGTTTTATCTTTCGAGGTCAGAAAGAATACCCATGTGAATCTGGTGTAAACGTCCACTATGACTAGTGAGTATCTCTTCCCTCCAAGGCTCGTTGTTGGAATTGGCCCAAATAGATCCATGTGAAGCAGCTTTGCTCTTGAATGAGCTTCTGGTTTGCTTTCCAAGTTGACAGGCATTGCACGACCTTTCTTTGACGAAGTTAGACTTGGGTAAGCCTGCAACTAGATCTTTTGAGGCCAGTTTGGACATGCTCTTGGAGTTGAGATGAGACAGTCTCCTATGCCATAGCCAGCTCATTTCTTCAGATGCTTTAGCCAGAAAGCATATTGTCTCTGTTAGTTCACAGTAGGCACAATATAGATCTAAAAGAGGGGGTTGAATAGATCCTTTTAATTTCAAATACTTTTCTCATTTATTTTGTATTACTCATAAATTAGCATATGACAAACATAAGAATCTTTTCAAGCACAGCGGAATAAGTAAAAGATCCCCTTCATTGATATATTTGTAATCATACATACATTGTTCTTAGAGTTAGTTCGATTGTAAGCAGTTAAAACATACATAGTAGTTATAGCAGTTAATGTACATAATGTAAATGACATAAAGTAAAAGACGCAAGGGGTTTTAAGTGGTTCAGAGACTCAAGCTTCTAATCTACTCTTCTACTTTCAACTAGCAGGACTTCCACTAAGGAAGGGCAGCACCCTGAATCACTAAGATTCCTTTAAGGCCAACAGCCTTGGGACTTTAGTTCACTAAGAACTCTTCAAGGCCAATGACCTTGGAACTTCTCTAGTTCCCTAGGAACTCTTGAAGCCCAAAGAGTTTGGAACTTCATTTAGTCCTTCTTGACAAGGACCCTCGTGCCACCGGCTTCTTGTTGTTGTTATTTGTGTTATTGTTGGTGCTGAGCTTCTAAGATGTCATTAATCTTGAACATCTTTTATACTTAGTAGCTTGGTGTAGTCCTCTTTGCATTCTGCTTTCAGTCTGGACCACATCTTCTCTGGTTCAGCTGATCTTTACTCCTTTCTGCTCATCTTCATCTAATGTCAGTTGTACACCATCACCATCTGAATTTGCTAAGTCTCTGAGCTTTTAATAGATTTTGTCTGGCACTTAGCAAGCCCTTAACCCTTCTTTAATGTTTTACAGACATGGTTCTGCACTTGTTCAGTTTCAGCTTTAGGTTCATGCTGATTCGTGGAGTGGCTCTCTAGATCTTCTTTGTGCTCTGCCACTCTTCTGAATGCTATCTTTTTGTCCTTCTCGGCTTTCAGCTTAGCTGCCATTTTTAGTGGCATTCTCATCTTTGTTGAGTAAAGCTTTAGTCTGTTTAAGTCCTTCTACAAAGCTGCTTCACTTCCACCTATGTAGTCTCACTGTCACTGAGACTTGATCTGTTAATCTTTTCGTGGAACTCGTAGAGTCAACAATAGCATTCTACCAACTCAAACATTCTACAACATAGCAATCATCAGCAAGCACTTGATCGTTGAAGCTCTGGCTTATTTATACTCCTTCCCAATCTTTCTGTTGAGAAGTAGCCGTAGAAAGCTCTTTGAAATGCTTCATAGATCTTGAGTTATTTGGTGTAGACTACAGATGTGACATGTCAACTTTTTCTGACTTTCTGACACTGCAGTCTACTGTTTCACTTACCACGTCAAAGATGTCACTTGGATGTCTCGGGCAGGTTGATGACTTTATTTCCTCCTTCTGATTTCTCTATCGGAGGTTGTTCTTTTTGCATTGATGCTCTCAATAAGCTCTTGTCTGGATACCAACCATCAGATTAAACTGTTGCAAATGCTTCAATCTTCGGATGACAAAACTCTACGATTCTGATGCTTACTTTCTTGGAACTGATCATAGTGTCTTGTTGACTTGCTAATTTGACATGTAGAGACAACACTACGATCTTTGAAGAATGTTCATTGGATCTTTAATGTAAAACACTTCTTTCTTCTCTTGTGCAGTGCCTCAACACTTCTATTTGCCTCCACTGCTCTCAGATACTAATGGCATAACTCTTTACTCTGGCCCTTTCTGAATAACAAGACACTTCAGATTTGTGGCATGTCCAGCTCGCTTTCTCCTTTTGATCTCTCGTTCACTTATCATGAATGGACTGACCCAATGCTTAATCACTTTAGCCTTGTTCTTCAGAGGCTAACTAGTATCTCTGTGTACACTTCATCGGTTATTTCTTTGTGTGGAAAACACTACAATCCTGGTTGCTTCTAAGATCGTCGTCTTCTGTCTACTTGACAATTACTGCACTTGCTGACTTTCCTTAGTCAGTTACTGAAGTCTTCTTCTGATCAACTTATGGAAGACTTCATCTTGAATGGCTTCACAACTCAATCCGGATTCTGATTGGGTTGGTGCTTAGATCTTTCGTTAGCTTGTCATGCCATTCGTTGAGTGCTCTCTGGTTTCCTTCAGGTGGGATGTATCTTTGCAGCTTAGACCAGAGGCTTCATTCCTTTGGATACTCTGGGGGTGCTCAATTATTGAGAATCGTATTTGCTCTACGATTCTAACTTGGCATTGAACACATCTGTTGAAGTCTCAGTTCTACACTCTATGATCCAGCTTCGGCTATGTAGACACTACGACTCCAAGATCAGATCTTGACACTCTATAATTTCTGTCGTTGTGCTTGTTGTCTTCATCTGATCTTGCTCGACTATGATCTCTGCCTCTGATACGATCAATATACTCTACGACTCTGAGTGTGGTCTCTGATTCTTAACTTGGCTTCGGCAGATGCTCGGTCGGCTCGTAGGCAGTCTGTCTCTATGATTCTGAACATGACTTCCTCAGTAGACTACGGCTCCGAGGAAGTTCTACTCGACATACTACAATCCTTCCTCGTCTCTCCTGGCAGTCTACGAACTCCGAGATCTACTATCTTGCAGACTACGATTCTGCCTCGATAGCTCTCGAATTTTCTTGACTCTCCTGGAAGACTACAATTTCTGGTGCAGTGCTCGACGATCAGACAGGCTTATCTATTACATCATAAGATCAACCTAACATGCTTGATCTTTCTATATTTATAGTCCCTATACATCATTTCTTTTTAAGGACTTTACAAAGCTGTTTTGCTTATGTAGGATCAACCTAACATATTTGATCAATTCATTCTAAGTCCTTATACATATGTTTCTATTATCTATCAAAGGACTTTACAACTTTTCTTAATGCAAGCATACTTGCATATTCATTCATATATATCATAATCAAATCATATGTAAATAGGAATTTCATTCACATGCTTATTCCTGACAATCTCCCCCTATTTGATTATGACAAAAACAATAAGTGCATATGCATGTTATGAATGAATCTTATATACAGTGAGAAACTGTATTTCTAAAATAGATAATCATGAATGTCATTTAATAATATGGAATTTAATACACTATGACATTTTACATCCTGGATCTAGAACATACCTAACTAGTTAGAGATGTACCTCTTTGGCTCCATGTATGCTTTCAGGATTTCTGTTGATCATCTATCCATCTGTTTGATTTCTTTGCTCCTGCTCCCCCTGGGATGTTGACTTCATTTCTTTTGTCTGCTCCTCTGCAGATGTATGTTCCTCTTCTTCTTCTGGCTCCCCCTCAACCTTTGCAAATATAGGCTCATCATCCTTTAGCCCCCCCTCATATGATGACCCAGCTTCTTCTTTTCTTTCCTTCTGCTTTTCTTGCCCTTTCTTGAGTGCCTCTTACTCTGCCTCTTTATATGCCTCTTTCTCTCCCCCTTTTTGTCATCAATCATTTGGGAGAGCTGCTCCATGTTGGACATTAGTTGCTCCATCAGGTAGGAGGAGTTACCAACTTCAATCTTGAGTTCTTGTTAGCTTAACTCAAGTTGTAGAGAGAAAGACTAATTCATGTTGTCAATCTTGTCAGAGAGGACTTGGAGTTGTTCATCATTTGCCTTCTGTGCTCATAGTGCATCAGCCTTCTAATCATTCATAGCCTTCAGATAGATGTGATCTCTCTCTTTGATTTTGAGAGATACATCAGCCATCGTTGCTTGGAGTTTGTCTTGAACTGAATTACCTCCAACTGCTGTCAACCTCTTTGATTCTTCATGGATTAGAGATATCTTCTTAAACAGCTCATCAGAGTTTTCATCAGCTCCTGCTCCATAGGGATTTGGTCATTTAGTTGGGCAGCCTCTTGTTGAACACCAGACTATACTCTACGATTTTCATCCTTGGACAGATTTTCGAAGGTGTTGAGAATCTAAAAAATCGTTGAGTACCAATCGCTATTGGAGGATGAAAAAATGTCGGGCAATTGTGCTTGAGTAGATGGAGGCTTCTCATTTTGGACTTGAATACCATTAGTAGTGGAGTGAACAGACTCTATGATTATCTCCTTGGTCATAATCCTTATGCCTTCAGAGTCCACTCTACGATTGTAGGGAATATAGTGATTGCCAGTATGTCGGTATACTTTGTAATGGGGCTGGTCATTGATCATTATGGTTGCAAACTTCTTTACCCTTGGGAAGTTTTGTGACACCAACTCCAGATTTGGAAACTGAGAGTAGCACCAGCTGAAGTAGCTCTCATCTTTATCAGTATGTACCTTTAACCACGTCATCTATGGGAAGAACCATCTCATCAGAAGATCTTCAGAGTTATACAGTATTATTGTGCAATCTAACTCCATATTTTTTCAATTATGAAGCACTTCATCTGTAGTCATTCTTACAACTCGAAGTTGTTCATTTCCATGATTTATCCATCTTGCTGCTAGTTCAGCTGGTGGTTCATCAAAGACTTTCCACTACTATTCTTCTGCTAATTCTGGCTGGAGAGAAAACATGGTAGTATTCTGGTGCCTCTGATTCCTGATGTGCAGAATTAGAATCTTTCTTCATTTCTTCTCTTATGGAGACTTAATCATTCTGATCAAATTCATCAGTGAATCCTTCTTGTTGGTTTTCATTTTCTGAACCTTCTTCAACAATATCTTCCTTGGATTCGTCCTCTTCATCACTTACTTCAATGACTGCAGTAGAGTGATCACTTTTCTTGTTGGAGGCAAATTTAGCAAGTAATCTGTAGCTCTTCCTTCTCCTTGGGGGTTCAGTTATGGGAGAGTCAGACTTTTCTTCCTCTTCAGACTTTGGGGCCTTTGAATCATAAGGCAAGCTTCCTTGACTTTCAGCATTGGCAGGGTCATGTCCTTCTCCTCCAGAATCATCATTTGACCCTTCATTTGGGCTTATTGGAGCATTTGCATTTAGAGATGCAGTTAGGTCAGCTTGTAGCTTTTCTTTATCATTAGAGTGAATGCTCTGAGAGTTAGCCACGGGGCTTGTGCATTTTTCTTCATTAGCAGATTCTGTATTTTCTTCCATGAATCCAGCTTCAGCTTCATTGTAGGATTCGTTCTTTCGGGGACTCGGTCTTGAGACCATCATTTCCTTTTTCTTCCTCTGAATTTACGTTCTCCTTTTCGTCAGATGTACTTTCTTGGGAAATTGGGACTGGTCTGTTTATCACCTTAGCTTTCTTTCTGGATGGCCCTTGAGATAGTCTGTTACTTCTCCTCTTTCTGGTCTCTGCAGTTGAGACCTTTTCATCTTCATCCTTATCTTTGGTAGAGACACTTCTTGGTGGGGCCTCATTTTTCCTCACACCTTTAGATTTCTTCCTGGCTGGTGTGGTTGTTGCTAGTATAAAGTCACTAGATTCAAAACTTTCCACCACTTTTGCCTTTCTTTTCTTAGCAGAGTTCTTTCTGCTGCCCCCAGTTGTTGTTAGCCTCCTGTTTTCCTTTGGGTTCTTCTTCCAGTTTATGAACAGCTAAGGAGACATTACTTTATGAACATTTAGAGGCTCTCCTTCATCATTCTTGATTTTTCTTCCCAGCTTCTTCTTTAGCACTATACTCAATAGTCTTCCATGAAACACCTTTGTCAGGGGTTTTTCTGTAGACTTCTTCAATTCAGATTTGTTTACCCATTTGGAGATCTAATCAAATAGGATTACTCCAAAGTTGATTTGCTTCTTCAGAACTATAGCAGACATTATTTTCAACTGTTGATCAAGCACAGTGTCATGTGCAGTATCCTTGCATAGTATACATTTGCCTACTATCTCAGCAAGGAACTCGAATTTTTCAGGAAACTCCTTCTTCTTCATGTCCTTCAGACTAGGGTTTCTTTGGTACCACATTAGCCTCTTGCCTTCTTCAATGTTGACTTCATCCAGGTTTATCAGACCTTGGTTGGGAAACCCTAAACATTGATTGATGTTTGATGCTCTTATCTTCAGACTTGATCCTTTCACCTTAGTGGTCAGAAGCCCAAAATTTATTTAAGCATTTGAGTAGAACTGCTTCACTAGCTCTGTATAGATTGGAGTGTCGGACTCCAAGCACTCAGAGAACCCAACCTTCTTTACGAGCTCAAGTATGTCCTTGAACTTCGTTTCTAATCTTTCAAACTTTTTGAAGCCGAGTTGGATTCCGGTTATAACTCGCCATTCTTCCATTTGAAGAGTTCAATGTATATGGGTATGTGAGTTAGGGAGTCTTAAAAGAGATAGTTGACTGTGATTTGGGCAAGGCTCTGGAGGATTAAAAGATTTTGGCATCGAAAAGGATTCTAGGTTTTTTTAAAATGGGAGGGAGAAAGTTTTGATAGTTTCTGATAATTGTTTGCAGATTTGAAATTGTCTTTATGGCAGTTTCCTCTGACTCTGCATTAGAAGTTATGTGTTAACCTACCATTGGTTGCACGATGCCCAGTAATGAGCTGTAACTCCCCATAAACTTTTCAATTAGATATCTCCTTTTAGGAGAGTAGACATTTAATTGATGTGGATTGACCGTTGACTTCTTTGGTTCGTAGAGTAGCATGGTAAGGCAGCTATGGACTCTACGTGTTTCTTTGTTGATTCAACGATCAACTTTTGAGAGGTACTACAGTGGATAGTTTTGACATTAATCCTCATCTTGAGACTGCATAGCTTGATCATTGAAGTACCCCAAGCCAGTTTGGGCACTTAAGTTTTGAGATGCGTTTGCATGATATCTTTCCAAACTGTATTCGAACTTATCTCTCTCATAATTTGAATGGTTGAGAAATTGTCCCGTTCTTTCAAGCTTATCATGAGTTAGAGTAACCTCTTGTAAGATTGCGATCGTCGAGTCTGCTTTTACGATTGATGAGGTTGCACTACGATCGTTGAGATTTCATCATGATCGTTGAGTTTTCTTCAAACTTTACTCTATTGATCGTTGGGGTTTCATCACGATTGTTGAGTTTTCTTCAAACTTTACTCTACGATCGTTGACTGCCTTGGTCCTTGAGATGTACTTGAACAAGCAATCCTTCTGGGTTAACTTAGCTCAGGAAGGGCCAACCTCTTAGAGTGAGCTAAGGGTCAGGTTTGTCCCTGAGGCGCTATACTTTGGAAGTGATTTTCACCGATATCTCATTTGACCTTTTCTGGTGGTGAGGTCTTCTACCAACTTTAGACAATTACATTTGCTGTAATCATGGTGTCCTCCTGCTCTTACACTACGATCAGGTGTTTGATCGTAGGCGTTCCACGATTTTGAGTTGGGAGGCTAAAAGGTTATCAGTAGTACATCTTGAGACGTTCCTACTGACTATGGATCTTCATTTGGTTCATCAGCCATAAAATTTTGGAACTCTGTAGCTGGTACACTGCTTCATAGTATATCTCAGTGATGTTATTTCTTAACAGATCACTGCTTACCCATGTTTATGCTATCTTCTCAGTGAGGTGTGATTTTCTTTTCTTCATGTGCATTAGGAAGCAACCCTGTATATCTCCTTCTGATTGGAATCACCTCTGACAGTCAAATCTGTTTACATCATAGACATGAATATCTCCAGGACTGATCATTCTATGATCATTTGTCATCACTACGAACGTAGTCTTTTTTGTCAGCTTGTGCTCGTGGAGTTCTGCTCCCGAAATGAGTTCCTCATGTTTGATGTTTGATGATCCTCTATAGTGAGCTTCCTTGAGGATTCTTCTCTTATGACATGCTTTGAATGATTGAGCATCTAAGACCCTTTTACATCTTTGGTTGAATGAATTGCTTCCTTATAAGGATCAACAACAATGTGAGCTTCATTCAGATTAGCTCAACAAGTCTTCAAGGACAGGCTTTGACATATAGGGTTTTATCGAATCATTTCGAATGTCTTAAAGCCTTCTGTTGGTTAAATCTTCTTGATGAAGTCTTACTTTGACATTCCTTAGTGTGGCCAGATAGACCAGGTACCTGCAGGTTAGATACATTTCTATTTTGGTACCCATAATTAAATGGGTCATGCTAGGTTAGTTTTCTAAATCCCTGTTCCTCATATATTTGGATAATCATCATATTGATCACTTACAGTCATGTTCATGCATGTAGCTAATTTAGATAATACATTTGAGATGCATGATGGTGAGTGTGTGTAAGATTTGCTATTTTAATAGAACACTCTTTTTCTTTGATGGTTTCATTATTTGCTAGGTTATGTTCACAGGGTTTAAATGTTCACAGAGTGAGAATCAACTCTACGATTTATTTGTATCTGGTTTATTCATGGAGGTGATCAGTTTCTATAAATTTTCAAGATACTCTTGTAAAACTGATCATACTCTGTGTGTTATTAAACTCTTAGACCATAGGTTGTACATACATACTAACCCATCAGCAAAGATTACTTCACATAAAATTAGTTTAACCTGTGATGCTCTTATGACCCATTTCAGATTTCTTTCATGATATCATTTTCAACCTAAAACTTGGATGGAGAGAAAGTTTATAGGCATTTGAGTTTCCACCCTCAGTGTACTTTCTCTCTTCACCTTTTTAGGTAGATTATGATTCCTTGAAAGAATACTGTTATAGTTCATAAGGAGGTGCAATCATGATGTCCATATTTTTATTTAGTGAGGAACCATACCTTTTTACTGTCAGTTTCTTAACAGTCATTTATCTTAGATATACTGAGTTTAGGCATTGATGTGCATAGTTTCTCATGTGCTCCTGACAGCTAGTTGCTCCAATTGACCTTCAATCAATCAGTCGTGGTCTTGAAGATGCAAGCTTAAGAGAATATCAACATCTTTATCTTTGACATCCTTGAGTTCACAAGGTTTGCATCCAGCTGCTGGTTGGCCAGGTACATGTTTGAGAAGTTCTTCTTTTTTCTCTGGATACGCATTTCTTAGCATGTGTGGCCTTTTCATATTTTCAGGTTGGTGGATGTTTGACTCTTTTCTGTTGATGTCTTTTAAGCTTTCTAGCCTGGTCTTCAGACTACAAGATTGATCGCGAGCAAGGATTGGTCTTGTTGATATGGCAATCAAGAACATGGACCAGTCTGAGCAGCTTCAGGTGTATATACATATTTACCTGTACACAGTATTTCCAATGTGTGAGCTCATCTGCATATAACAAGTGACTCACTACTAAACTAAGTTTAGAAAAATGTTTGTGCCTAGGATCAGACTCAAAGCGATTAGCTTTTGAATATAGCATGAGAACCTGCTTTGATACCAATTGTTAGTTCTCAGTAGGCACAATATAGATCTAGAAGGGGGGTTAAATAGATCCTTTTAATTTCAAATACTTTTCTCGTTTATTTTGTATTCCTCATGAATTAGTATATAACAAACATAAGAATCTTTTCAAGCACAGCGAAATAAGTAAAATATCCCCTTCATTGATATATTCGTAATCATACATACATTGTTCTTAGAGTTAGTTCAGTTGTAAGCAGTTAAAACATACATAGTAGTTATAGCAGTTAATGTACATAATGTAAATTACATAAAGTAAAAGACGCAAGGGGTTTTAAGTGGTTCAGAGACTCGAGCTCCTAATCCACTCTTCTGCTTTCAACTAGCAGGATTTCCACTAAGGAAGGGCAGCACCCTGAATCACTAAGATTCCTTCAAGGCCAACAGCCTTGGGACTTTAGTTCAATAAGAACTCTTCAAGGCCAGTAGCCTTGGAACTTCTCTAGTTCCCTAGGAACTCTTCAAGCCCAGCAGGCTTGGAACTTCATTTAGTCCCTTCAGACAAGGACCCCTCATGCCCTGGCTTCTTGTTGTTGTTGTTTGTTGTTGTTGTTGGTGTTGAGCTGCTAAGATGTCATTAAGCTTGAACATCTTTTGTACTTAGCAGCTTGGTGTGGTCCTCTTTGCATTCTGCTTTCAGTCTGGACCACATCTTCTCTGGTTCAGCTGATCTTTACTCTTTTTTTCTCATCTTCATCTAATGTCAGTTGTGCACCATCACCATCTGAATTTGCTAAGTCTCTGAGCTTTTAGTAGGTTTCTTCTGGCAATTAGCAATCCCTTAACCCTTCTTTAATGCTTTGCAGACATGGTTCTGCACTTGTTCAGTTTCAGCTTTAGGTTCATGCTGATTCGTGGAGTGGCTCTCTAGATCTTCTTTGTGCTCTGCCACTCTTCTGAATGCTATCTTTTTGTCCTTCTCGGCTTTCAGCTTAGCTACCATTTTTAGTGGCATTCTCATCTTTGTTGAGTGAAGCTTTAGTCTATTTAAGTCCTTCAACAAAGCTACTTCACTTCCACCTATGTAGTCTCACTGTCATTGAGACTTGATCTGTTAATCTTTTCGTGGAACTCGTAGAGTCAACAATAGCATTCTACCAACTCAACGATTCTACAACATAGTAATCATCAGCAAGCACTTGATCGTTGAAGCTCTGGCTTATTTATACTCCTTCCCAATCTTCCCATTGAGAAGTAGCCGTTCAAAGCTCTTTGAAATGCTTCGTAGATCTCGAGTTATTTGGTGTAGACTTCAGATGTGACATGTCAACTTTTTTTGACTTTCTGACACTGCAGTCTACTGTTTCACTTACCACGTCAGAGATGTCACTCTGATGTCTCGAGCAGGTCGATGACTTTATTTCCTCCTTCTAATTTCTCTATCAGAGGTTGTCCTTTTGCATCGATGCTCTCAATAAGCTCTTGTCCGGAAACCAACCTTTAGATTGAACCGTTGCCAATGCTTCAATCTTCAGATGATCGAACTTTATGATTCTGATGCTTGCTTTCTTGGACCTGATCGTAATGTCTTGTTGACTTGCCCATTTGACATGTAGAGACAACACTACGATCTTTGAAGAATGTTCATTGGATCTTCAATGTAGAACACTTCTTCCTTCTCTTGTGCAGTGCCTCAACACTTCTGTTTGCCTCGACTGCTCTCAGATACTGATGGCTTGACTCTTTACTCTGGCCCTTTCTGAATAACAAGACACTTCAGATTTGTGGCGTGTCCAGCTCGCTTTCTCCTTGTGATCTCCCGTTCACTTATCATCAATGGACTGACCCAATACTTAATCACTTTAGCCTTGTTCTTCAGAGGCTGACCAGTATCTCTGTGTACACTCCATCAGTTCCTTCTTTGTGTGGTAAACACTACGATCCTGGTTGCTTCCAAGATCGTCGTCTTCTGTCTACTTGACAGTTACTGCACTTGTTGACTTTCCTTAGTCAGTTACTGAAGTCTTCTTCTGTTCAACATGTGGAATACTTCATCTTGAATGGATTCACAACTCAATCCGGATGCTGATTGGGTTGGTGTTTAGATCTTTCATTAGCTTGTTATGCCATTCGTTGAGTGCTCTCTGGTTTCCTTCAGGTGCGATGTATCTTTGCAGCTTAGACCAGAGGCTTCATTCCTTTGGATACTCTGGGGGGTGCTCAATTGTTGAGAATCATATTTGCTCTACGATTCTGACTTGGCATTGAGCACATCTGTTGAAGTCTCAGTTCTACACTCTACGATCCAGCTTCGGCTGTGTAGACACTATGACTCTGAGATCAGATCTTAACACTCTACGATTTTTATCGCTGTGCTTGTTGTCTTCATCTGATCTTGCTCGACTATGATCTCTGCCTCTGATACGATCAATAGACTCTACGACTCTGAGTGTGGTCTACGATTCTTGACTTGGCTTCGACAGATGCTCGGTCGGCTCGTAGGCAGGCCGTCTCTATGATTCTGAACATGACTTCCTCAGCAGACTACAGCTCCGAGGAAGTGCTACTCGACACACTACGATCCTTCCTCGTCTCTCCTAGCAGTCTATGAACTCCGAGATCTACTATCTTGCAGACTACGATTCTGCCTCGATAGCTCTCGAGTTTTTCTTGACTCTCTGGCGCATTCGATTTACAGTGCGCTTCTCGACGATCGATGTGCTTATCTATTACATCATAAGATCAACCTAACATGCTTGATCTTTCTATATTTATAGTCCTTGTACGTCATTTCTTTTTAAGGACTTTACAAAGCTGTTTTACTTATGTAGGATCAACCTAACATATTTGATCAATTCATTCTAAGTCCTTGTACATATGTTTCTATTATCTATCAAAGGACTTTACAGCTTTTCTTAATGCAAGCATACTTGCATATTCATTCATATATATCATAATCAAATCATATGTAAATAGGAATATCATTCAATGTTTATTCCTAACAGTCTCGTCTGAGCTTAGTTATCCAAGATTTACTGTGTAGACATTTCCTTTTCTTGTTCCAGTTAGCTTTATGGAAGATTTCTTCAGATCTCTAACTTGACATTGATCATTGAGGAATGTTACTTGATGACCCTTGTCGCAAAGTTGACTTATGCTCAGAAGATTTTGTTGTAGCCCTTTCACATAGGCCACTTTGCTGAAAGACACTGCACTATTTCCAGCTGAGCCATATCCTCTTGTTTTGCCAGAGCCATTATCTCCAAAGATGACTGTAGGACCCTCCTTCTCTATATAATTAGACAGAAGGGCTTTGTTCCCTGTCATGTGCCTTGAGCATCCACTATCCAGATACCAGGTTGTGATCATGGAGCTTGGTTCATGTGGTAAGATGAAACTCTCATTTTAGTACCCATACTTGCATGGGTCCTACTTTGTTAGTACCCTTAGGAACCCAAATCTGCTTGATTTTGGGTTTCACATGAGTAGGATTATAATAGCATATTGCAACCTTGTGACCAACCTTGTTGCACACAAAACATCTAATATGATGCATTCTTATGTGTGTGAGGATTCTTCCTCCATTTAAACTTTTGCGGATCTTTAATCATCTTTCTGTTAACTGGTCCTCCTTTTTTCCATGTGTCTTTGTGTTTCATGATTTGTGAGGAGTGTACCTTACCTCTACTGTTCCTTCCCAGTTGGTTCGTGGAATTGATTTTACTCGACTCTATGATCCTTCGAGGTTGGTGAGTAGTGGCTGGGTTACTCTTTTCTTTTCTAAAACCCAGGTCAGTATGAGATCCGTTACTCCTTGGAATGTGGATTGAATCAGTAGAGCAGAGTTGGACTGGCTCATCCTTCTGTGAGGATTTCACAAATATAATGCCTCTACTAAAACTTGAAGCATTACTAGTGCTAGCTTCCTTTACCTTTTCCACACATGGCTCTGAGGTGGATTCCCCAAAGTCTAAACCTGTTCTGTCAGTGACACTTCTCTGACTAGAGATCAGGGAGTCCGTGGATGAAGAGGATTTATTCCATGTAGAGACTGTCTTCTCTAGTTCCTTAATTTTAGAGGTTAAACTTGACTCTCTTTGTGCATTGAGATCATTGGTCTGTTTTAAGAGCTTATTCTCAGCTTCAAACTTGGAGAGTGAGTCAGTACTTAGAAGGGATGTTTCCAGTTCTTCTTGAACTTTCTCTTTTTCCTTTTGAAGAAGTGAATAGTCTTTAAACAGAACTCTAAACCATTTCATGTATTGATGCAGATCAGATGTTATGCCATGCAGTGTAGTTCTTAAATCATCAATGTCTACATCAGGAGAATTGAAGTCAAATACCTCATCTATACTTACTTCATGTATGTTGGAGTTCTGTTTGTCCTTTGCATGCTTGGCCATCGGGCAAAGATTTTCCATTTGAGGATCTTCATTATCTCCAGATTCAGGAGTTGAATCATTGTCTGAGTCACTCCACGATCCTCCAGCTACAAGGCCTTTATCTCTCTTCTGAGGTCTTTTGTTGCCTTTGAATTCCTTCTTTGGATGTGATTTCTTTTTTAGTTCTTCTCTCAGAGGTTTTTTGCAGTTAGCAATGAAATGGCCAGGCTTCTTGTAGTTGTAGCATAGATCATTTATCTGCTCCTGGCTGCTATAGTTGTTGACTTTCTTTGGCTTGCTGATTTTTCCTTGACGCATGAACCTTCTGAGTCTTTTCACCAGCATTGCAAAGTCCTCATCGTGATCTTCATCATAGTCAGAGTCAACTTCAGTGTTGACTTTGGAGGTGTTTTCAGTTGCTTTGAGAGCAACACCTTTATCCTTCTTTCTTCCTTCAGATAGGGTTTCTGCTCGTTGAGTCAGCTTCAGTTTTTATGTAAGAAGGTTGCCATATAACTGTTGAACAGTTATTTCATGTAGATTCTTTGACTCTCTAATGGCAGTGGTTTTGGCATCCCACTTTCTTGGTAAGGCTCTCATGAATTTTATGATTAGATCTTTGTTTGGATAGATCTTTCTATAGGCTCGTAGAGAGTTGAGCAGAACATTAAATCTCTCGTAGGTGGCAGTGACGTTTTCTCCTTGAACGTGTGCAAACATCTCATATTGCCGAGTCAAGAGAGATTGTTTGTTTTCTCTGACTTCTTCTGTTCCTTCATGTATGATGAGCAATGCTTCCCAAACCTCCTTTGTTGTTTTGTTGTTGACCACGTTTTTGAACAGATCATCTTCTAAGGATTGGAATAAAATGTTCTTGGCCTTTTTGTCAAGTTGAATAGCTCTCTTCTCGTTATCTGTCCATTCTCGTTTGACCTTGATCTGTATCCTGCTTGGGTCGTTTGTAGTTGGTGCAAGCTTTGTAGGAACCTAGGGCCCATTTTGAACAGTTTCAAATAGATCTTCATCTATTGAATCCGTGTATGCTTGCATCCGAACTTTCCAGTTGGCGAATTTATCTTTGTTGCACATAGGTGGCTTGTTGCCTCCTCCAGTCTTTGGTTTGCTTGGTAAGTGTGCCATTGGATCTACTTAAGCTTTGTAGGCTATAAAATAGAACCTGCTCTGATACCAATTGTTAGTTCCCGAAGGCACAATAGTTATCTAGAAGGGGGGTTGAATAGATATTTAAAATTCTTTTCGTTTTACTTTGTTAGTTTTGATAATGATTCAAACACAGCGGAATTAAGATTTGTTTGATCTCCCTTTTTAGATATAGTGAATTAATGAGAGTGAGGAAGTTATAACAGTTATAGCAGTTATAGCAATTATAGCAAGAATGCAATAGACACAGCAGTTTTAAGTGGTTCAGAGAACTTAAAGCTCCTAGTCCACTCTTCTACTCCTCGAGTAGGAAATCCACTAAGGATGTCTTTTACACTTTCTGAATCTCACAGATTCCTTCTAGACTAGCAGTCTAGGAACTTCTTAGTTCACTCTTGAACTCTTCAAGACTCTTGAACTCTTCAAGTCCAGCAGACTTTGTTCTTCACAGTTCACTTTAGAACTCTTGAAGTCCTTTGGACTTGGAACTTCTTACTTCACTTGTTTGGCAGTTATTGAGTTCTTGATTGGTGCTACTCAGTTGCTGTTAAGCTCTTGTTTGAAAGAACTGAGTAGCTGAGCAAGCTTTCTCTTTTTCTCAGATCGTAGAGTTGAGCATTGAGTGTTCTTCTTAGTTTTTGTTCAATGCTTGCATTTTCTTTTATCTGCAGATGTTTTGCATACATATGATCCTTGAAATGTATCCGTTGAGGATATCCATTGAAGCATTTAATGCGTTTGACATTTCTGAACTTTGATAGAGACTTTTCTGCACATCTTCTGATTAGTATTACGCCCACCGACACACGTGATTGCGCTTATCTCACCTAACATCTGAAAAGATGTTTTACTCTGTCCCATGGTACTTTCCTTAGCTTCTTAAATACGTTTCTTTGTTGTATACTAAGGACATCTTCTGTGTCATTGGGACTGGCGAAGACTTCAATGTTTATAACACATTCCATATTTGTTAGAATTTATTTTTAACAAAAGAGTAAGGCTCGATGCTTCTGACATAGGCAGATGATACTCTACGATTTAGATCGTGGTGTCTTGCCACCTTGGCGCTTGATCTGGTGCTAGCAAATGAGAACACTATGATTTCTCTTAATGACTGGCACACTACGATCTTCACTTGTTTGTCTTGCAGACTCTACGTTTTCGAGAGCACACTAAGATCTCTGAGTTGGCTTCGGCAAACGTCTGGGCCACTCTACGATTTTTGGGGAGGCCCTTCAAGGCAGTCACACTACAATCCTTGATACTCTAGGATTCTGCCTTGCCTTCTGTAAACTCTTGATTAGCTCAATAGACTACAATTCTGTTGAAGCCTATTTATTATATTTTCAAGACATAGATCAACCTAACACATTTGATCACTTTATCTATACATTCATTTACAGAATGATAAACATTAAAAGCTTAGATCAACCTAACAATTTTGATCTATCACTAAGTCCTTGTACATATATTCCTTGAAGGACTTCACATATAATCATGGGCATTTACTTTAAACATCAAATCCAAATATGCACTCTTCCAACAACTACCACTTCTAGCTCTTCTGCTAATGGATTCGGTATAATCTCTATTTGATTAACTGATTCTTCACTTTCTACCTGTACATCTCTATACATTCAATTTTCTCCTGACATCTACAACAAAATAATTTAGTTTGATAAGTACACGTCAGTAGAATAATAAAAACACATATCATATATATAATGCATTTTTAAGGTTAATTTCATCTTTTACTTCTTTGACTTTTCTTAAGGTTATGACTTAAGGTTTTAATTCCCCCCTTAAGTTTTATAACATAATGCTTTGATACCAACCTATGACGCTCCCAAATCTGGGTATCTTCCAACCCGACATATGGTGCTACACGGTGCTACAATTCACACAAACATTCAATTGAAATGCCTCAAAAGAACGAATATGTCTTATATATATTCCAAACAATATTCCCTTCCCAGGTTCTTTATAACCAATACATAAGTTCTTTGTCGTAATATCAAATACATTACAACATTAAACCTATACTATTACATAGATAGCCTTCAACTGATGCGCCTTTAGCCTTCCCTTTATCTTTACCTGATCCTTCGGTCCGTTCGATCTTAGCTGCATTCATATGGTTCAAGCAAGAGTGAGCATAACTAGCTCAGCAAGTACAACAATTCCATTTAAATGACATGCTTGAAACATACAAATCATATATCTTCAATATCTGAAAAATAGTTATGAAGTACCATCGATAATTTAAAATAGCCCTTCTCTTTTCTTTAAAACGTTTTACAATAACAACATTCAGTAAAACATCAATTTCGGTCCAAGACCTTGAGCATTTCATACTTTCTTTGAAAAGGACAACCCGACACTAAGTCCGTAAGTCCGGCATTACTTACGAGCACATCTAGGTGATCAACTTATAGTACTCTATGTTGATCAACACTACATTCTTTAAACGTATGTACGTTTAAGTTGTGGCAACCTCACGTGCCTGTCGTTTGACGACAAAAAATTTGTTTAGCATACTCAGTCTTAATTTGAAAACCATACCAACATAGTTTGGCAAAACATTGACAATACTTTGATAGATTATAAGGAATCCAATATATCGTAAGTCTAGCCGAAAGAATTGGCTTTGACTTCATCATACATCAATTCATGCGTATGAATACATGAATCACAAAACTTGTCCAGATTGAACAAAGACAAGAGTTAGAACACTTGCCTTCAGCATCTGCTACTGTTATTACACTTTCACTTTAAGTCTTTAAGGTCTCTACAATATATGATTACATAACGTAACACATTAGATCATATATAATAAAGTATGGTTATTACTATATCTTACCCTTCTTCTCAATCTAATCATGTTTTAGATTGTTATTATTGGTTCTGGCTTATCACATTACATTGTTTTGACATTCAATTAATCTTTCGTCGACCTTCAGTTGTAATACTTATGGTCTTTAACATCTTAAATGGGGTTACATCAAGTTAATTAAGGTAAGTTAATTTGACTTAATCACTTTACCTTCTTTCTCTACTTATAAGCATTCATTCTCATCGTCTTGGTTTAGTGTTGGCATTGCAGCTGACTTTTCTTCTCTATTAATGCGTTGTTGGCCCACTCTTCGATAGCTAAAGTCCCGACTTCTTCATTGCTGCTACATTGCATGAAGTCTCCTCGTTACATATTATGACAAAACACAAAAACATCGATGGGTAAATAGCACTTCTCGGCGCTGCAATGCCACCTTTTGGCCTTGAAATTTGGGGCATACTACCTTGATTTCACATGCACCAGATAGAAATGATAGATTTTGAACTTTGCGAACTTCCCGGACTCCAAATTTGATCATTTTAAGTCTGAATTGGCTCGTTCAGAAGCTATAGCTCACAAATTACATACTCTACGTGTTCATGCAAGAATTTTACATTTTTTAATTCGTTAACTCAAAATTCACCTTTGAGTTCATTTTTAACAAAAACGATAAACGTTCGTGAACGTTCAACGCTCGTTTCTTCATTCTAAGTCGGAATTCAGTCATTTTTGAGTTCGCAACTCTATAATGCCAAATATTACTTATCCTCATTGAAAACCAACGTTTTCGAGCTCAATGTCAAAATTCGACTTCCATTCCGAGAATTTCACGATTTCGACGATTATCGTCCGAACTCGTGAATTTCACCATAACTTCGTTACTTATGATTTGTTCATCATTTCAAATGGATTCTATCCATCATACTAACATCTTAACATACTCATTTCATTAACTTATTTACATGATAAGTTCTTACTTATTCTTCCTTAGTTCATAACTTATATGCTTATGATTTCACTTCACATGTTTTATCATGATTTTAAATCTTCTAACAACCATCCTTGCTTCTTCTTATCATACAAACTTCATTAAGGTAAACATATTACAAGTTCTTACAAGTTCTTCATTAGTTCATAACTTATATATGAACGAATTGCTTATTCATGGGTTATTAAGACTTAAGTCCTTTGATTAACCATTCTCTTTACTTCTTAGCATACATACTTCACTAATCAACACTTCTCTATCAAACTAGAATTAAAGAGTTGGAAGATTAATGATATAGGAGTCTTACCCTTGATGATCAAGCTTTGTTCTTCTTCTTTTCTATTAATGAATGTTTAGCTTTTTCTTACTTATTCTCTCTAACAAATAAGTTGTAAAATGTTAGATGAAATTAACAAGTAACAAATGGTCCAACACTACTTCTATTTATAGGATTACTAAGGTTAGGGTATAATGGTCAATAAACAAATCCCACCTCCTTAACCAATCCTCCTTACTATTCATTACTTAATCACTAAGTTAACTTGGCCATCACAACCTTTTTTTGCTCATCACATTCTTTGTTTGGCCACCAAGATCACCCATGTGATCATGGGGCCCACATGGGTTGCCCCATGGATCTTCTTTACCCATTGGATTTTTAATTTGGGCTTTAAATTCAATTAGCTTAACTTATGCTTTTGGGCTTGCATTAATCCACATTGGACTTTACATTAACAAACATTTGGGCTCTAACATTAGTTTACATTGGGCTTAATCATAATCCCACTTAGACTTTACACGTCCTACACAATCCTACAAGTCCAATTACATATAGCTTAAAGCCTTAGAACGTATTATCTACGTATTAATCTCGTATTCTAACTCGTATACTTATTCAACATATACGACATGCCATCATTTATACATACTCGTATAATACTTCATATCATACTCATATTCATTATCTCGTACAATACCTACGTATTATACGATCATCTCTTTAACTAGTTAACACTTTACTTTTCCTAACTTTCTCGAATTAAGTCCGCATGCGAAAAACTACGTTTTCCATACTTGAATTATTATTACATAATCCATCTCACCTCGATATTCTATCATTACGTATTTCTTGGAAGTTCAAAAATAATTCCCGAGCAGAAATCAGTGAATAGTATTTTTCAGAAAATTTCTCAGAAAACTTTTATTTTCGTCTTGGAAATTCAAACAGTTTAATTTCTTCACGTAGTCAAAATACTACGACATTCCGACGTTTCAAGGTTATAGAATGACATTCATCTTACTAACACATAATAATAAAAAATAATATAATTGTATTCATTATTTAATTAAATAAAATTATTTTACAATAGTCCGAATTTCTCGGTCGTTATAGTGGTAGCTGACTCGTTGAGTAAAAGATCATATGCGGGTATGAGTGCGATATTGTCAACGCAAAGGCCCATTTTGTATGACTTTCAAAGGATGGAGATAGAGTTAAAGACTCCAGGGACCCACGTGATGATGTCAAATATACGAGTAGAACCAACTTTAATCGGTAAAGTTAAAGCTGCTCAACTTACAGACCTAGAGCTAATGCATATAAAGAAGAAAGTACAAGAAGGTGCTATTTCGGAAGCAAGAATCGATGAAGAAGGAATACTTCGAGTCAACTCTAGACTTTATGTTCCTAACAACCCTGATTTAAAGTATAAAATGATGATGGAGGCACACAACACACCATTTGCAATCCATCCTGGGAGTACCAAAATGTATCGTGATCTTCAATATACATTTTAGTGGAGCAATATGAAGAGAGAGGTAACGGAGTTTATCTCAAGGTGCCTAACTTGTCAACGACTCAAGGCGGAGCATCAAGTGCCAAAAGGTCCATTGCAACCACTTGAAATTCCAGAATGGAAGTGGGAGCACATTATCATGGATTTCGTTACTGGTCTTCCCAAGGTTTCTCAAGGCATAGATGCGATTTGGGTCATTGTTGATAGATTAACCCAAGTTTGCTCATTTTTTACCTATAAGAGAAACTTATTCACTTGAACGTCTTGCTCGTATGTATATAAATGAGATTGTAAGATTGCATGGCATGTCAGTATCCATAGTTTCTGATCGAGACCCAAGATTCACTTCACGATTTTGGGTTAGTTTGCAAAAAGCTATGGGCACATATTTACGATTTAGTTTGGCATATCATCCTCAAATGGACGGGCAGTAGGAGAGGACTATTTAAACTCTTGAAGATCTATTAAGACTCTATGTCCTTGAATTCAAGGGAAGTTGGGACAAGTTCTTGCCATTAGTGGAATTCTCCTACAACAACAGTTATCAAGCAACTATTGGCATGGTTTTGAGGCGTTGTATGGACGCAAGTGTCTTTCTCCAGTATGCTGGGATAAGGTGGGTGAAGCAACGTTGTTGAGACCAGAGTTGGTACATATGACTACAGAAAAGATTCAAATGATCCGAAAACGTATAAAAACCTCACAAGATCGATAAAAAAGTTATGTTGATCTTCTTTGAAAATACGTGGAGTTTAATGTTGGAGATCATGTTGTAAGACCCCAACTTTTATGAATAAAGATGAATTTTTTTTCTATAAATATCATTTTTGAATATTAAGGTGTGAATTTGTTATAATGTTATAATTGTGGGTAATATTTATAAATTTTGCAAAGTAAGCAAGTTGTTATAAAATATTCGATTAGTCGAGGAATATTTGTACGACGGCACAATCATTGGTGGACCCCACAACAGAATTATTGTCGAAATGAGAAAATGACATAAATAACTTTTAATAAAAATAACGGCAAAAGTTTTACCGTTAACTGTTGAATTACCCGGTGGTAAAAGTATAGTAATACGCGTGGTTGCATAGTAGCACACGGTATTGATTATTGATGCTTACATGAGAAGTCACTCAGTTATACTCAATTATTGCTCAAGAATTCTTTGAATCATATCTCTCATATTATTGATTCAATTATTGTCACAGTATCATGTGCATAATATTTTATATTATTAAATCGATAATTGAGACGACAAAGTTATTCATACTATTATTTGAAATATTGACAATGTCTAGAAGTTCTGTCAAGGAGAGGTTAGATCATCTAATTGCGCGCCAATAGGGAGAAATCCTTATTGGAAAGCCCTCTCTTTCCTGGGAACAACCTGGTTGTTAAATATTATGAATTATAATAATGGTGATAAATGTTGTTAAAAATATTGAGGGGATTTTTATGAAGTAATTGTGTAAATTTGGCTTATTATATGGACCCTCATTTACCTAATTTTCAAAATAATCGGTAGAAAGTTATTCATTATAAGAGGTGGAGCCCACATGTGATGATGACATGGGTGGGGCCCACGGGTGTTGAAAATTGAATTACAGGGAGGTTTTCACGGATGGGTTACTATTTTTGTATATATATATATATAATTATAATATTTTTTTTTATAAAAAATAGAATATATTATATTTTATTATGCATAGTATTTGCATAGTGCCTGTATAGTATTTGCATAGTAAAATTAAAATTATTTTTTAATAATCGATTGAACGCCCGTGAAATTTTTTTGAAATTACTGTGCAGTCCGTTTCTAAATAGTATCATTCCATTCTCCTATAAATAGGATGCTTAGTTAGAATTGAAAATCACATCAGAATCAAAGAATTCTTCTTCTATAATATTGAGCGTATTTCTTTAGAGTTTTAGAAAGCTTTGAGCGTAGAAAACAGTAAAAGTTTTCTTCAAAAATATCCCCGCTATACCAGTTAGAATACTCTTCATTTCAAGATAAGGGATGTTATTTTTGTTCAATATTCGTACGAAATAATATTTTCTTCCATACTCTGTAGTATGTAAGTAATATTATTTCGTTTCAGATTTTGAATTTTATACTCATTTTCTTAAAGTTTTAGCTTCTATACTACATGCAATTAGTAGAATATCCTTAGATTTTGCGTTTCATCTAGTATCTTTTCATGAAAATATTATTCTGAACATTCTTGACAAGTTTTAACTTTTTCATGCCAGAGTACTATTCACGGGATACTATTCTAAAATTACTATTCACGGGGCACTATTCACTCGAGTACTATTCACCCGGGGTATTATTCATGATAAAAATTGATTCGTTTTCGGTCCAAATTATTTTTAGTACAATATTATTCTTGAATTTTACTCTACAAAGCAGTATCATGTCGACAATTTGGACATTATTGAATTCTGGATAAATTAAATTATAAATCTTTAAAAATTTATTCTTTGTTTTCTTTTAATTGAATTCTTATATCATTGTCATCATCCTCATGCTTATATTATGTTGAAAGTCATCTGTGGCCCGTAGTGCATAGATGGGCTTGGTATGATTATGACCAGGGATTATTCGATATAATCATGACCGTAATGTTACAAATGATGTGGTAAAAGTCCTCATTGGCCCGTAGTGCATTGATGGACAGTTGTTGGCATTATCATGACCATTGATGAATACACGAATATCCTTGGCCCGTAGTGCATGGATAATTCGTGGTCGTGATACTAATGAATATCCTTAGCCGTAGTGCAGAGGTGATTCGATGATGTGAATTATTTATTAAGTTGAGTCTCAGCGATAAAATTGATGATAAACTTTTAAATCATAGAAGATAGTAGATATCATACTCTACTTGACTCTTCTAATGGATTGCTTGTTCCGCTACTGTTAAACTTCATGTTTGTTATATTTTATCAATTTAACACTGTTGAAGGCTAACGATAAATTATTCTGCATTATCATAGTCTTAATATTTCTTACTGGGCTAGTTGAGCTCACCCTTTTGCTTTCATTGTTCTCTTCAAGAAATGAGAACGTATCCAGGACTAGTCGGGGAACGGAGTGACGGTCCAAATGTTTGTATTAGTAGTCCTCACTATTCTATGAAATAGTGTGATAATAAATGTATTGAGGACTCCATTTGAGTTTGAATCTTTGCCTAGAAGACAATATTCAGTATTAAAACTCTCAGTTTATGTTTTGTCGTATTTTACACGACAGTTGTATTATTAAGTTGTATTTGAATTTTGTACCATGTATTTGGCGACTCAAGATGGGTGATGTATACCTATTTTGGGGGCGTACTCAGTCTGCCGCACTCAAAATGTCTTGGGAGAAGTTCTAAGAGCTGTTCAACGACAAGTACTTTCCCGAAAGTATTCGTTACATGAAGGAGGTAGAGTTCATCAAGTTGGAGCAAAACAATATGACCGTGGCACAGTACGAAGTTAAGTTTGCTAAGTTGTCCCGATTTGCGTCCCATTTGGTTGATAATGAGGAGAGAATGACGCGAATGTTTCTAAGAGGTTTAAAACCCGAGATACGTCAATACCTCATTTCTCACAAACTTTGCTTGTATTTAGATGTTGTAAATAGGATTCAGTTATTAGAGCGTGATAATGAGTTAAGTCAACCAAGAGAGAACAGCAGGCAAAATGATAATACCAGTGGTAGCAATCATCGAAGCGGTGACAACAAGTGTGGAGGAAATCAACAGGCCAGAAATGGTAACCACTTCGGTGGTAATCATGGCCAAGACAATAAGAGTGGACATTTTAAGAAGAGGAGATTTAATAATGATGGAAAGACGTCAGCACCAGCACCCGTTGTTAAGGAAGGAGAACGACCACCTATCATATGCTTCAAATACAGAGGGGAGGGACACATCAGTCCAAACTGCGCGATGCAGTCCAAAGCGTGTTACAATTGTGAAAGAGAAGGTCACTTAGCCTGATTTTATCGTGCAGCGAAGACAAGTCCAGCTAGGATGGAGGCACCAAAGGCCGTCCCAGAAAAGTCAAAGCCGGTAGTTCAAGGGAGAGCGTTTGTCGTGACCTCCCAGAAAGCGAGAAACCCAAACGAGGTTATCATGGGTAAGCTAATCATAAACTCTAGCGAAGTCTATACCTTATTTGATACCGGTTCTACCCATTCTTTTATTTCTCCTACTTGCGCTCAACGTTTAAATTTAACTCCGGAGAAAATAGACTTTGACTTATCTATTGAAACTCCGTTGGGAGAAACCTTCATTACATCCACTATTTATAAGTCTTTTTTGGTTCAAATCGGTACCCTCACATTACCTGTCGATCTTATTTCCTTAAAAATACTTGCATTTGATGTGATTTTAAGGATTGATTGGTTAACTACTCATCATGCAAAAATTGATTATTTTCGTAAGGTTGTTAGCTTTCATATTCCTAATCAACCTATTATGCAAATTCAAGCAACCAAACCACTAAAGTCAATCACTATCATATCAAGCCATAAAGCTATTCGTTTATTCAAAAATGAATGTCAAGCTTTCTTAGCCCATGTCACAGATTTAAATAAAAATACGTCAGATTTGAATGATATTTCTATTGTTAATAAATTTCCTGCGTATTCCCTGAGGAACTTCCTGGCCTACTCCCGGAGCATGAAATTGAATTTTGTATCGACCTTGAACCCGGTACAAAACCCATTTCCAAAGCCCCGTATTGAATGGCTCCTATTGAACTTCAGGAGTTAAAAACCCAACTGCTAGAGTTGTTAGACATCGGTTTCATTCGTCCTAGTAAGTCTCCTTGGGGTGCTCCTGTTCTATTCGTAAAGAAGAAAGATGGGAGTATGCGACTTTGTATTGATTATCGGGAGTTGAATTATGTCACCATCAAAAATAGATACCCATTGACACATATTGATGACCTATTTGACCAGATGCAAGGTGCCAAATTCTTTTCAAAGATCGATCTTCGTTCCGGATATCATCAGTTAAAGATTAAAACCGATGACATTCCAAAGATGGCTTTCAGAACTCGGTACGGGCATTATGAATTCCTAGTCATGTCCTTTGGATTGACTAATGCTCCTGCTGCCTTCATGGACATGATGAACCGAGTATTCAAGGAATATTTGGATCATTTTGTGGTTGTCTTTATTGATGACATCCTCATATACTCCAAAATCTGTGAAGATCATGAGCAACACTTGAGGCTGATACTTCAAAAGCTTCGTGAAAACAAGCTATATGCCAAGTTGAAGAAATGCGAGTTTTGGCTTGAGGAAGTTGCATTCCTTGGGCACGTGATATCAAATCATGGAATATCTGTTGACCCGGCAAAGATTGAAGCAATTCAAAGCTGGGAGCAACCTAAGTCAGTGACCGAAGTACGTAGCTTTTTGGGCTTAGCTGGTTATTATCGAAGATTCATGGAAGAATTTTCTCGAATTGCTACTCCATTAACTCAGCTGACTCGAAAAGATACAAAATTTGGTTGGAGCGAGGAATGTGAGAAGAGTTTTCAAGAACTCAAGAGGAGACTCATTTTAGCACCTATTCTGACAATACCATCTGGCTCGGAGGGATTTGTCATCTACAGTGATGCTTCAGGCAAAGGTTTAGGATGTGTTCTCATGCAACATGGGAAAGTCATAGCCTATGCCTCACGATAACTCAAAGAATATGAGAGGAATTATCCTACTCATGATCTAGAGTTGGCAATAGTCGTTTTTTGCACTAAAGATCTGGAGGCATTACCTGTATGGAGAGAAGGTGGAGATCTATACGGATCATAAAAGCCTCAAATATTTCTTCACCCAAAAGGAACTCAACATGCCGCAATGACGTTGGCTTGAACTGTTGAAAGATTATGATCATACCATTCAATACCATCCTGGAAAAACGAACGTAGTAGCTGATGCATTGATTAAAAGATCATATGCGGGTACGAGTGCGATATTGTCAACGCAAAGGCCCATTTTGTATGACTTGCAAAGGATTGAGATAAAGTTAAAGACTCCAGGGACCCATGTGATGATTGCAAATATACGAGTAGAACCGACTTTAATTGATAAAGTTAAAGCTGCTCAAGCTACAAACCTGGAGCTGATGCATATGAAGAAGAAAGTGCAAGAAGGTGCTATTCCGGAAGCAAGAATTGATGAAGAAGGAATACTTCGAGTCAACTCCAGACTTTGTATTCCTAACGACCCTAATTTAAAGTATAAAATCATGATGGAGGCCCATAACACACCGTTTGCAATCCATCCTGGGAGTACCAAAATGTATCGTGATCTTCGACATACATTTTGGTGGAGAAATATGAAGAGAGAGATAGTAGAGTTTATCTCAAGGTGTCTAACTTGTCAACGAGTTAAGGCGGAGCATCAAGTGCCAAAAGGTCCATTGCAACCACTTGAAATTCTAGAATGGAAGTGGGAGTACATTACCATGGATTTCGTTACTGGTCTTCCCAAGGTTTCTCACGGCATAGATGCAATTTGGGTCTTTGTTGATAGATTGACCAAGTTTGCTCATTTCTTACCTATACGAGAAACTTATACACTTGAACGTCTTGCTCGTATGTACATAAATGAGATTGTAAGATTGTATAATATGCAAGTATCTATAGTTTCTAACCGAGACCCAAGATTCACTTTAAGATTTTGGGTTAGTTTGCAAAAAAAGCTATGGGCAAGAATTTACGATTTAGTTCGGCTTATCATCCTTAAACGGACGGGTTGTCAGAAAGGACTATTCAAACTCTTGAATATTTATTAAGACTCTGTGTCCTTGACTTCAAAGGAAGTTGGGACAAGTTCTTACCATTGGTGGAGTTTTCTTACAACAACAATTATCAAGCAATTATTGGCATGGCTCCATTAGAGGCGTTGTATGGACGCAAGTGTCGTTCTCCAGTATGCTGGGATGAGGTGGGTGAAGCAACGTTGTTGGGATCGGATTTGGTACGTATGACTATGGAAATGATTCAAACGATCCGACAACGTATAAAAACCTCACAAGATCGACAAAAGAGTTAAGCTGATCTTCATCGAAAGGACGTGGAATTCAATATTGGAGATCATGTGTTGTTACGTTTTGCTCCATGGAAAGGAGTTACGAGATTTGGAAAGAGAGGAAAGCTCAATCCTCGATTCATTAGCCCATTTTTAATCCTCGATCGAGTAGGAATCGTGGCTATAGACTCGCTTTTACCGCTTAAGTATGTCTCGTGTTCATAACATTTTTCACATATCTATGTTACGTAAATATGTGAAAGACCCGAACCACATTATTGAATTAGAACCAGACGAGATAGCAGAAGATTTAACGTATGAAGAGGTACCTGTTAAAATCTTGGATAAGAAGAAATATATTCTACGCTCCAAGGTTATACCTCAAGTCAAAGTTTTGTGGAGAAACCACGATGTTGAGGAATGACCTGGGAGTTAGAATCTGAAATGAAATCAAGGTATCCTCACCTATTCGTCATACCAGGTATGTACCCTAATTTCGAGGGCAAAATTTCATAAGAAGAAGAGGTCGTAAGACCCCAACTTTTATGAATAAAGATGAATTTTTTTTCTATAAATATCATTTTTGAATATTAAGGTGTGAATTTTTTATAATGTTATAATTGTGTATAATATTTATAAATTTTGCAAAGTAAGCAAGTTGTTATAAAATATCAGATTGGTCAGGGAATATTCATTTTAACAGGGAATATTTGTACGACGGCACAATCATTGGTGGACCCCACAATGAAATTATTATCGAAATGAGAAAACGACAGAAATATCTTTTTATAAAAATAACGGCGGAAGTTTTATTGTTAACTGTTGAATTACCTGGTGTTAAAAGTACAGTAATATGCGTGGTTGCATAGTAGCACATGGTATTGATTATTGATGCTTACGTGAGAAGTCACTTAGTTATACTCAATTATTGCTATAGTAATTGTTGAATCATATTTCTCATATTATTGATTCAATTATTGTCACAGTATCATCTGCATAATATTTTATATTATTAAATCAATAATTGAGACGACGAAGTTATTCATATTATTATTTGCAATATTGACAATGTCTAGAAGTTCTGTCAAGGAGAGGTTAGGTCATCTAATTGCACGCCAATTGGGAGAAATCCTTATTGGAAAGCCCCCTCTTTCCTGAGAACGATCTAGTTATTAAATATTGTGAATTATAATAATGGTGATAAATGTTGTTAAAAATATTGAGGGGATTTTTATGAAGTATTTGTGTAAATTTTGCTTATTATATGGACCCCCATTTACCTATTTTTCAAAATAATCAGTAAAAAGTTATTCATTATAAGAGGTGGAGCCCACGTGTGATGATGACATGGGTGGGGCCCACGGGTGTTGAAAATTGAATTGCAGGGAGGTTTTCATGGATGGGTTACTATTTTTGTATATATATATATATATATAAGTATAAGATTTAATTTTTATGAAAAATAGAATATATTATATTTTATTATGCATAGTATTTGCATAGTGCCTGCATAGTGTTTGCATAGTAAAATCAAAAAAAAAATCGGTCGAATGCCCGTGAAATTTTTTTGAAATTACTGTGCAGTCCGTTTCTAAATAGTATCCTTCCATTCTCCTATAAATAAGATGCTTAATTAGAATTGAAAAGCACACCAGAATCAAAGAATTCTTCTTCTATAATATTGATCGTATTTCTTTAGAGTTTTAGAAAGCTTTGAGCGTAGAAAACAGTGAAAGTTTTCTTCAAGAATATCCCCGCTATACCAGTTGGAATACTCTTCATTTCAATTAAGGAATGTTATTTTTGTTCAATATTCGTATGAAATAATATTTTCTTCCATACTCTGTAGTATGTAGGTAATATTATTTCGTTTCAGATTTCGAATTCTATACTCATTTTGTTAAAGTTTTGGCTTTTATACACCATGAAATTAGTAGACTATCCTTAGATTTTACGTTTCATCTAGTATCTTTTCATGGAAATATCATTCTGAACATTCTTGACAGGTTTTTAACTTTTTCATGCCGGAGTACTATTCACGGGGTACTATTCCCGAATTACTATTCACATGGTACTATTCACTCGATTACTATTCACCCGGGATACTATTTATGATAAAAATTGATTCGTTTTTTGTCCAAATTATTTTTGGTACAATATTATTCTTGAATTTTACTCCACAAAGCAGTATCATGTCGACAATTTGGACATTATTGAATTCTGGATAAATTAAATTATAAATCTTTAAAAATTTATTCTTTATTTTCTTTTAATTGAATTCTTATATCATTGTCATCATCCTCATGCTTATATTATGTTGAAAGTCATCTGTGGCCCGTAGTGCATAGATGGACTTGGTATGATTATGACCAGGGATTATTCAGTATAATCATTACCGTAATGTTACAAATGATGTGGTAAAAGTCATCATTGGCCCGTAGTGCATTGATGGACAGTTGTTGGCATGATCATGACCATTGATGAATACACGAATATCCTTGGCCCATAGTGCATGGATAATTTGTGGTCGTGATACTAATGAATATCCTTGACCATAGTGCAGGGGTGATTCGATGATGTGGATTATTTATTAAGTTGAGTCTCAGTGATAAAATTGATGATAAACTTTTAAATCATAGAAGATAGTAGATATCATGCTCTATTTGACTCTTCTAATGGATTTCTTGTTCCGCTATAGTTAAACTTGATGTTTGTTATATTTTATCAGTTTAACACTGTTGAAGGCTAACGATAAATTATTCTGCATTATTTTAGTCATAATATTTCTTACTGGGCTACTTGAGCTCACCCTTTTGCTTTCATTGTTCTCTTTAGGAAATGAGAACGTAGTCGGGACTAGTCGGGGAACGGAGTGATGGTCCAGATGTTTGTATTAGTAGTCCTCACTATTCTATAAAATAGTGTGATAATAAATGTATTGAGGACTCCATTTGAGTTTGAACACTGTCTAGAAGACAATATTCATATTAAAACTCTCAGTTTATGTTTTGTCATATTTTACACGACGTTGTATTTGAATTTTTTACCATGTATTTGGCGACTCAAGATGGGTGATGTATACCTATTTTGGGGGCGTCACACATGTGTTTTTACGTGTTGCTCCATGGAAAGGAGTTACAAGATTTGGAAAGAGAGGAAAGCTCAATCCTCGATTCATTAGACCATTCGAAATCCTCGATCGAGTAGGATCTGTGACCTATAGACTCGCCTTACCGCCAAGTATGTCTCGTTTTTATAATATTTTTTACATATCTATGTTACGTAAGTATGTGGAAGACCCGTTCCACATTATTGAATTAGAACCAGATGAGATAGCGGAAGATTTAACATATGAAGAGGTACCTGTTAAAATCTTGGATAAGAAGGAAAATATTTTACGCTCTAAGATTATACCTCAAGTCAAGGTTTTGTGGAGAAACCACGATGTTGATGAAATGACCTGGGAGTTAGAATCCGAAATGAAATCAAGATATCATCACCTCTTTGACACACCAGGTATGTACACTAATTTCGAGGATGAAATTTTATAAGGAGGGGAGGTTGTAAGACCCCGAATTATATGAAATGAAAGTATCCAATTTTTTTATAATTATTATTCTATTTAATAAATGGTTAAATTGATAAAAGGTTAAAGTTAAGGGTGATATTTAAAAATTTTGCAAAGTAAGCAAGTTGATGTAAAATATTCGTTGTGTCGGGGAATATTCTTTTTGTCAGGGAATATCCGTACGATGACACCATCATTGGTGGACCCCACAATGAAATAACTGTCGGAGTTAGAAAATGACATAAATATCTTTTATAAAAATAACGGCGAAAGTTTTACGGTTAACTATTGAAATAATCGGTGGTAAAAATACAGTAATACGCGTGGTGGCATAGTAGCACACGGTATTGATGCTTACATAAGAAGCCACTCAGTTTACTCAATTATTGCTACAGTAATTGTTGAATAGTATCTCACGTTATTTGATTCAATTATTGTCACAGTAATATCAGCATAATATTTTATATTATTAAATTAATAATTGAGATGACAAAGTTATTCATATTATTATTTACAATATTGACGATGTCTAGAAAATTCTGTCGACGAAAGGGGTTTGGTCACCTAATTGCGCGCCAATAGGGAGAAATCCTAATCGGAAAGCCCCCTCTTTCCTGGGAATGATCTGGTTGTTAAATATTGGGAGTTATAATATTAATGATGAATAATTATTAATAGATTAAAAATGTGTTTATTAAAGATAAATGATTTGTGGTAAATATTTATTCAATTTTTGATATAAATATAGGGATTTGTTATGAGGCTTTTGTTGTAAGTTTGACTTAGTATTCCATGGGAGGATTTACTAATTTTATGGACCGTCGATGGTGGTTTTAATAGATAACCAATCTGGACCATTGATGGTGGTTTTAATAGTTAATCAATATGGACCATTGATGATGGTTGTAATAGTAAATCAATCTGGACTATTGATGGTGGTTTTAATAGTAAATCAATCTAGACCGTCGGTGGTAATTTTAAAAATAAATCAATCTGGACCATTGGTGGTGGTTTTAAAAGTAAATCAATCTGGACCGTCGGTGGTTGTTTTAAAAGTAAATCAATCTGGACTGTCGGTTGTAGTTTTAATAGTAATCAATATGGATCGTTCGTTCTAATAGTAAATCAATTTGGACCGTTCGTGAATCAGTTACTATTTAATCCATTCTCCTATAAATAGAAGCTTAATTCTTCTTTTATTCTCATCAATTCACTGAGATTCACAAGAGACAATATAGAGAGAGAAACTATAGAGAGCAAGAAGAAAAGTATTCTACTACTTCACTATTGCAGTATCCAGTCTTCTACTAAGGTAAGGGGTATTATTTTTTTCGTATTCATAAGGAATATTATTTTTCGTATTCATCCTTTAATATGTTGGAATAACCTGTCTATGCGGATTACGTACCGTATGACAGGTGAAAATCCATTTGCAGTTTCATATATTATTTCGTCTTATGTTCTTAAATCTAAACTTACTATGGTAAGTATTGCTTCTATAATCCCTGAAATTAGGAGAATATCCTTGAGCGTTGCGCTTCATCCAGTATCGTTTCATTAGAATATTGACCTAAACTTTCTTATTAAATATCAATATTTTTCTCGGGGTACTATTCACGGGTTACTATTTAAAGGTTACTATTCACCCGGGTACTATTCACTCTAGTATTATTCGCTCGGGAATTTGGGGTACTTTTCATGCCGGGGTTACTATTTACGGGTTACTATTCACCTGGGTACTATTTACTCTAGTATTATTCACTCAGGGATTTGGCATACTTTTCATGTCGGGGTACTATTCACGAAGTACTATTCACGGGGTACTATTCACCCGAAAAATTTATTTCTTTTCTGTCCAAATTATTTTTGATACATGAATATTATTCTTGAATTTTACTCCACAAAGCAGTATTATGTTGACAATTTGGACATTATTAAATTCTGATAAATTAAATTATAAATCTTTAAAATTTATCATTTGCTTTCGTTTAATTGAATTCTTATATCATTGTCATCATCCTCATGCTTATATTGTGATGAAAGTCATCTTTGGCCCATAGTGCATAGATGGACTATTGATTGGTATGATTATGACCAGGGATAATTCGGTATGATCATGACCATTGATGATTACACGAATATTCTTGGCCCATAGTGCAGGAATAATTTGTGGACGTGATACTAATGAATATCCTTGGCCCGTAGTGCAGGGATGATTCGATGATGTGATTTATTTATTAAGTTGAGTCCCAGCGATAAAATTGATAATAAATTTTTTAAATCGTAGAAGATAGTAGATATCATGCTCTACTTGACTCTTCTAATGGATTGCTTATTCCGTTATAGTTAAACTTGATGTCTATTGTATTTTATCAGTTTAACAATGTTGAAGGCTAACGATAATTTATTCTGCATTATCTTAGTTATAATATTTCTTACTGGGCTAGTCAAGCTCACCCTTTTTCTTTCATTGTTCTCTTCAGGAAATGAGAACGTAGTCGGGACTAGTCGGGGAACAGAGTGATGGTCCGAGATGGTTGTTTTAGTAGTCCTCACTATTTAGTGTGATAATAAATGTAATGAGGATTGAATTTGAGTTTGGATATTATCTATGAGACAATATTCATGTAAAACCTCTCAGCTCATGTTGTATAATTAAGTTTGTATTTATATTCAGTACCATGTATTTAGCGACCCAAGATGGGTGATGTATACCTATTTTGGGAGTGTCGCATGGATTATGGTAATTCCTTGAAGTATATGCATGGTAGCAATTTATGTTTGCTGGTGTGTATTCTTTAAGTCTATACAAGGTAGTAATATATTGTTTAGAAGAAGCTTCTCCTCCGAGGAAGAAAGTCGAATGAGGTGGTGCAAAATATAATCGACTTAAAAGTAGTTTTCATAAGTTGAAAATTTTGGAGGTGAAACTAGATTGTGGAATCATGTCGGAGAAGATTTACTAACTAAAATGAACGTTGGGTATAAAATTTACAAAAATAGAATGAGGAATAAAAACCATATTATGTACAAATTTGGTTATGAGTTCACTATGGATAATTGAAGAGGGCTTTTAAAATTTTAGTATTTTTTGTTTGAAATTGATAATTTCCTTTTCACTTTGATAGTTCAGTCTATGAGTTCATATATTTGATAAAATGTTAACCAAGCACATCTGAAAACCCCATTTGAAAAGAACATTATTCATCCCACTAATTTTTAGGATTACAAATTACAAGTATTGTACTAGTTCATTGCGCCTTGCAATAACTTGTCACAAGCCCAAAAATATAAAAATTATTGTAGCATTATACTATTCACTACACTATTCAGCTATGATAGGTAACAAATTCACAAAAATCACACTAACAATAATTTGTAAAAGTTCTGATTTGAGAGAACACTATTAAAGAAGATGAAAAAATTCGTAGTTAATACCTGAGTTGTCGACATGGGCGGCAGCGGTGGCTTGCAAATTCTCTCCCTCTTCTCTTCTCCCCCTTTTCCCTCTTCTCCCTCTTCTATTCTCCCTCCTTTTCTTTTCTTCTGCTGATCAAGCGAATGCCTAAGTCTGATTATGTTTAAGAGGATCAGCGACAGCCATCAGCGACCGCATGCGGTCGCTAATTTTTAATGACGTGGACGTATCAGCTACCGCTAGGCGATCGCTGATAGAGATTGGTTGCACAAGACATCCGCACCAACGTTTTGCACCAATTTTTAGAAGGGAATTTCAAGCCAGCGACCGCTCAGTGACCGCATGCAGTCGCTGATATAAACTAGTGACTAGAATCAATACCGGTAGCAGATGGCAGTCGTTATTACTACTATCAGTGACCGAATAGGACGGTCGCTGAAAGCTTTGGTCGCAAATAGAGATTTTTCCTGTAGTGACGTTCGTTGCCAAGGACTCGCATTTGGGCCAACCGCGCGGTGAGACACGTGAGGCCAGTATCCGCCCCTCTGCTTTGACTCCCATGAGTGAGTTCGGGGTTGGGGGGGCAATGCGATGCGTTACACCCAGGCAGACGTGCCCTCGGCCTAATGGCTTCGGGCGCAACTTACGTTCATAGACTCGATGATTCATGGGATTCTGCAATTCACACCAAGTATCGCATTTTGCTACGTTCTTCATCGATGCAAGAGTCGTTTGTGTTTTAGAAAGATGCCTCTGCCACCCCGAAACGGTGGGGGGGGGCGTGCAATTCAGTTTAATTTCCTTGGCGCATTCCGCGCCGGGGGGTCGTTGTCGTTCACAACTTTTAGGAAAATTATTTTCCTATATCACCCCTAATTTCTCTCATTTTCTCAAGAAATTTTATTTTATGCATTAATAGTTTTTAACTTCCCATAAAGAGGTAGTGATGAAATTTTATAGAAATTTTAATTATTAAATGATAGTATTATATGACTTTCTTAATTAATGTGGATGAAATTAAAACGGCTATTATTATGAAATGAATGTATTATTCAAATTCGAAAAACTAAATTAGGGATGACAACGAGTCGTATTCGAGTTTGCACTACCAGTATCCATATTTAATTCTATTGAATCATGGTTCAAATAATACCCATCAAATTTTATATAACGAATGAGTACGTACGAGAAATTAGTTCATTTATTTACGGGTTAAATACATTTTTCCCCACTCTACTAGGGGTCGGTTTACAAATGCATCATGGAACAGATTTTTTTACATTTGACTCACTGAACTTCAATTTTTTTACAAACCGTTACAAATTCTGTTAAATTGTTTGACTTTGAACTGAAAAATTACACGAGCTACCACGTAAGAAAGAGAACACCTACATGTCAGACATTTTTCTTTGTGGCATGCCTAGATGGAAACTTGTATAAATTTAATGCTAAATTAATCAAAATCAAATAAATAAAATAAAATAATCCATTCAAAATAAAAGTATAATAAAAATATTTTTTTTAAATTTATTTTAATCATTAATATTTGTTAGGTATTATAGCATACAAAAAATCTTCTGTTTTTCAGTTTGGTACAATTTTAAATAAATTATTTAAATTACACATACATATATAATTTTTTTTAATTTAAATAACTCATTAAATTCATTAATTTAATTAACACATCTTCAGATAAATCTAGAATTATTAATTCATCTTCAGATCTGCCTCCCTCTGTTATTTCCCCTAATGTTGATCCTCCGATGTCCCTGGGATTTTGGTATCAAAAAAAGGAATTTTCAATTGGATTCTCTCTCTCCTTTATTATCTCCATCTTCGTTGAAAAAATCTTTGTTTAGCTCCTCGAATTCTGGCCTTGAGAACTCGAATTCTCCATGAATAATTAGATTTGGCTTGGTTTTGTTGATATTCTCTCCTTTTCACCGGATTCCATAGTGGTTTGGTTTGTTGCTTCTGATTTCATGTGCTCTGATAGTGTTAATCAAGTCGGATCTTACCAGATCCAATTTAAAGAAGACTAGATCTAGCGTTAGCGATAGAGGAGGAGGTGGTTCGGTATAGGCGCAGTGTCGGCAGCGGCGGTGGATGGAACGTGCAGTGGTTGTGATCGGAGGTTTATGGATGATGGTGGTGGTGGTTATGGATGATGGTGGCGGTTGTAAGACCCTAACTTATTATAAATAAAATTGAATTTTTCCTCTATTCATTATTCTAAATTAATAAGGTGTTAATTTGATATAATGCTTTGGTTATGGGTGAAATGTGCAAATTTTATAAAATAAGCAAGTGGTTATAAAATATTCATTATTGTCGGGGAATATTCGTTTGGTCGTGGAATATTCTTGTTGTCGGGAAATATTCGTACGATGGCGCAGTCATTCGTGGGCCCCATAATAGGATAATTGTTGGATGAAAAAAACAGCAAAGTATGAGTTTTTATAAATAACGGCGTAATTGTTACCGTTAACACTGTTGGGTTACCTGGTGGTTAAAATGCAGTAATATGCGTGGTGGCACAGTAGCACACGGTATTGCACAGTATTGTTGAATTATTGATTCTTACGTAACAAGGCACTACTAAATAATTATTTCAGTAGTTACTGTTCAATATTTTATTTTATTGATTCAATAATTGATGCGTTGATAGTTTATATTATTGTTGTTTTAATAATTGTCACTGCAAAGTATTTCCCATTATCAGATCAATAATTCATATTATTTGAATAATATTATTAGATAGCATTATTGGCAATGTCTAGAAAGTTCTGTCAAGGAGAGGTTTGGTCACCTAATTGCGCGCCCATTAAGGAAAATCCTTATTGGAAAGCCCCCTCTTTCTTGGGAACTACTTGGTTGTCATAATTGTGATTCTGTAATATTATTTGTGAATAATTAATTATTGATTTATATGATAAGAAAATATTTATTTGATGTGGATATAAATGATGGATTTATTTATGTGGTTATAAATGAAGGAATTAATGTTAAGGTGTTTATCAGTATTTTGTCAGAATGGAGGTATTAAAAATCATCCGTTTGTGGATTTCGGATATTTTTTGTTTGGAATTTGGAAAAACTCAAAGCTACAAAGTTGTAGAGAATTCAATTTTAGGCAGAATGGACATAAAATTCGTATTTTTCTGATAAACGAGCTATTTTCTATGAATTGTTGATGTTTCGGAAAATAAAATATTTTTTATTAAAATTATGGGTGGGACCCACTTTTGTTTTACAACATGTGGGCTGCCAATTTGGTTCAAAGATGGCTGGCCTTGATTTTCAACCTATCATGCGTGAAAGAAAGAAATAAAAATAATATTATTTTATTATTTAGTCTCCTATGGCGTTCTAGCATTTTCCTATAAATAGATGTTTAGGTTAGAATTGAAAATCACACCAGAAACAAGTTTTCTTTCTCTCTAGATTATCGAGCGTATTTTTGTGAGTATTTTGATACTTTGAGAGTTGCTTGTTAAGATAAGTTTCCTTGACTTTCTATCCGATATTCCGATCGTAAGATGCTGATTATTTTGAGGTAAGGGATGTTATTTTCTTCTTAAATGATATTATTTTCTTCAATATCATTATGCCAAAATATTGGTGAACTTTTTAATCAAATTTGGGACTTTTTGTGTCAGGATTACTATTCACGTATACGACATTATTCACGTATACGGCACTATTCACGAATACGACACTATTTACCGAAAAATAAAAATTTTCCTTTTTGTCCAAGATGTCTATTTTGGCTACTATCTTTGATTGTATCCATGTTTTGATCGTTATTTTTGAATTCTGCTTCACAATTGGTTATTATGAAGTATTATTGATCTTGGATAAACCGTTATACTCTAATCCCAATATTTGTCCTACATCTCACCGGATTCATTTTTTAAAAATATTTTTCATCATCCTCGGTCTTAAATGATGATATTACCGAGTATCTTTGACCGTGTAGTGCAAAGATGAATAATTAATCGATGAATATCTTTGGCCCGTAGTCAAAAGATGAGCAGTGTTGAGATGAACATGATCAATCGGTGATATGAAATGAATATCTTTGGCTTGTAGTGCAAAGATGAATATTTGGTTAAAGATGTATATTGATTGTTGTTACAGGGATAAAATATTGATGATGAACTTTTAAATCTTAGAAGATAGTAGAATTCATTCTCTACGTGACTCTTCTAATGGATTGATGTTTCCGCTGCAGAATATTGATCTAAAACTTGTTGTCTATTATATTCTATCAGATTTTTCCCTGTTGAAGACTAACGATAATTTGTTGTATATTATCTTAGTCATAATATTCTTTACTGGGCTAGTTGAGCTCACCATTTTCCTTTTTGTTCCATTTTTTATTCTTAGGATGTGAGAACATAGCAGGTTCGAGTTGGGGTATGGAGTGATGGTTTTAGAAAGATATTTTAGCAGTCCTCACTATTTCTGTAAAATAGTGTATGAATAATTGTAATGAGAACTTATTTGAGTGTTGATATTGTCTAGAAGGACAATATTTGTATTTAAACTCGCAGTATGTGTTGTCATATTTTGCACGACAATTGTATTATTGAAGTTATAGTTTGCTTTCTGTACCATGTATTTGGCGACTCAGAATGGGTGTTGTATACCTATTTTGGGGGCGTCACAGCGGTGGTTGTGATCGAAGGTTTAAACTGAAAATATTTTAATTGTGCTTTGATTTTGGGTTGTTTATTCTCTACTACTACTACTAATAATAATAGTCTCTCCTTTTCAAAATATTAGATAATTTATATTTTTAAAATGAACTTAAAATATTTGAAAATTAAAAAATAATACGAATTCATTAATTTATATAAATATATTTGTAAAAATTATTCATTAATGTATTTATTATTAATTTATTTAATTATTTGTTATGTACATTAATTTGATTTATATTTTGGTTAACTATTTGTTATAGAATTTGATTTTTAATTGTTGAATATCCACCTAAGCATCTGATGTGTCCATCTAAGCATCTGACATGGTGCCACGTAAAAATTCCGTTAACTTTTAACACTTTTAGGCGAAAATTTTAATTTTTGTAAAAGAGTTATAGTTCAATGAGTTGACCGTAAAAAAGTTCACTTCAGTGATGTATTTGTTGTAAGACCCCAACTTTTATGAATAAAGATTAAATTTTCTTGAAATATATTTTTTAATATTATGGTGTGGATATGATATAATATTATAGTTATGGGTAATATTTACAAATTTTGTAAAGTAAGCAAGTTGATATAAAATATTCGTTGTGTTGGAGAATATTCGTTTTAACAGGGAATATTCGTTCGACGACACAATCATTAGTGGACCCCACAACGGAAGTATTGTCGTATTTAGAAAATGACAGAATTATCTTTTTATAAAAATAACGGCGAAAATTTTACCATTAAACTGTTGAACTACCCTTAGTAAAAGTAATAAAGATGTCTGGCGTGGTTACATAGTAGCACACCGGTATTGATTATTGATGTTTACGTAAAAGTCACTCGCTTATACTCAATTATTGCTACAATAATTGCTTTGCATCATATCTCTCATATTATTGATTCAATTATTGTCACAAAGATCATCTCAGTATAATATTTGATATTATTAAATCAATAATTGAGACGACAAAGTTATTCATATTATTATTTACAATATTGACAATGTCTAGAATCTGTCAAGGAGAGGGTCACCTAATTGCGTGCCAATAAAGAGAAATCCTTATCGGAAATCCCCCTCTTTCTTAAGAACGACCTGGTTGTTAAATATTGTGAGTTATAATATTAATGATGAATAAGTTCGTGTTGATTAAAGATGAAATTGATAGTTCCATTGTGTTGGGATTATTAGTGTTAGTGGAAATTAACATTTATTTCGATAATAATTGATGTCTGGAAGTTATATTGACCAATCGGGTAATTAATCGAATAAATGAGCAATTAATTGTTATTAATTCACATGCTTATAAATATGTGTTCACATGTGCGTACTATTGATTCACATATATGTACTATTAAGGGAGGTGGTGCAAGATTGATAATACTTGCATGACTAAATTAAAAATGAAGGTATAGATGATGGTACTATACTGTAATTATTATTTTCACATGTATAGAACTATTGATTCACATGATTGTACTATTAATTCACATGATATACTATTAGGGAAGGTGGTGCAAGTTTGATAATACTTGCAGGACTAAGTTAAAAATGAAGGAAAATATGAAGGTATTATACTGTAATATTTCGAGCCCCAAAACGTGCTATTATCGAAACTATATTTTCCTATAAATAGAAGCTCATTCTTCCTTCATTCTCACTAATTCACTAAGACTCGCAAGAGCAATTATAGAGAGAGAAGCTATAGAGCGAAAAAAAAAAGAGAAGTCTGCTACTTCACTATTCCAGTATCCAGTCTTCTTCTGAGGTAAAGGGTATTATTTCTTTTGTATTCATGAAGAGAGTTATTTTCTTTCAATACTCAAAAGGGTTGTTGTTCCATTCTTTATTATTCTGTTGGAATAACCTGCTCTCTGTTGACTCACTGCATGCATGGTGAAATTCTTACATTGTTCTATTCTTTATTATTACATTAGAATAACTCGCTCACGCAGAGACTACTGCATTTACGGTGAAATTCTTACATTATTCCATTCTTTATTATTTTGTTAGAATAACATGTCTACGCGGACTACATGCATGCATAGTGAATGACCCTTCAGATTCATTCTTTATTAAATTGTGGAAATGATCTATCTATCGTGGATTCTGCATGGTAGTGAAAATCCATTTAGGCCAGATATTCTATTATACTCGTATGAAATATCATTTCTTTTGTACTCGTCATGGAATATCATTTTCTTTGGTATTTTCTTTTACGAGTTACTATTCACGGGTTACTATTCACCCGATTACTATTCACTCTAGTATTATTTACTCGGGTATTCAGGGCACTTTTCGTGCTAGAGTACTATTCACGAGTTACTATTCATGAGTTACTATTCACCAGGTTACTATTCACTCTAATATTATTCATTCGGGTATTCGAGACACTTTTCATGCCGAGGTATTATTCATAAGGTACTATTCTCGAAGTACTATTCACAGGACACTATTCATGGGGTACTATTCACCCGAAAAATATATTTCTTTTCTGTCCAAATTATTTTTGATACATGAATATTATTCTTGAATTTTACTCCATAAAGCAGTATCATGTTGACAATTTGGATATTTTTAAACTCTAGATAAATTTAAAGTCTTTAATACTTATCCTTGATTTCGTTTGATTAATGCTTATATCATTTTCATCATCCTCATGCTTATATTGTGATGAAAATCATCTTTGGCTTACGTGCATAAATGGACTGTTGATTGGTATGATTATGACCGGGGATCATTCGATAATAATCGCGACCCGTAATATTACAAATGATGTGGTAAAAGTCCTCATTGGCCCGTAGTGCATTGATGGATGATTGTTGGTATGATTATGACCGAGATTATTTGGTATAATCATGACCATTGATGATTACATGAATATCCTTGGCCCGTAGTGCAGGGATGATTCGATGATGTGGTTTATTTATTAAGCTGAGTCTCAGCGATAAAGTTCTTGAAAAACTTTTTAAATCATAAAAGATAGTAGATATCATGCTCTACTTGACTCTTCTAATAGATTGTTTATTCCGCTTCAGTTGTTGATCTAAAACTTGTTGTCTATTGTATTCTATTAGTTGTTATACTGTTGAAGGCTAAGGATAATTTATTTTGCATTATCTTAGTCATAATATTTCTTACTGGCTAATTGAGCTCACCCTTTTCTTTCATTGTTCTCTTCAGGAAATGAGAATATAGTTGGGACTGGCCGGGGAACGGATTGACGGTCCAGATGGTTGTTTTAGTAGTCCTCACTATTCTGTGAAATAGTGTGATAATGATTGTAATGAGGACTTCATTGAGAGTAGATATTGTCTAGAAGGCAATATTCTTGTTTAAACTCTCAGCTATATTTTGTTGTATATTACCCGACAGTTGTATAATTAAGTTTGTATTTGATTTATGTACCATATATTTGGTAACTCAGAATGGGGTGATGTATACCTATTTTGGGGGCGTCACATTTGTAAACCGACCCCTAGTAGAGAAAAGTGTATTTAACCCATTTATTTACATAGTACTTATTTATCAACACAATATAATTATATAAATATTTTTTTAATAAACATATTTAAGTATAGAAGATATATATATATATATATATATATATATATATATATATATATATATATGAGTCCTGGTTCCTATCCCACTCATATTTTCTTAAATTGCGGACCTTTTTTTTTTTTTTTTAAAACAACTAAAAAAAATAAATAAATAATTATGAATGAATTTTTACATGTCTGATGTTTTTTGGGTGTGATTTGGATACATATAATAAAATATATACATGCGATGCATGCAGATCAGTAAAATCTGTCTGCAGATCGCATATATTTTTTGTATAGGTATCCAAATCACGCCTTCAGATGTATAAAAAATTTAGTTCCATAATTTTATTTTTTAGTTGTTTTAAAAAAAAAATCAAAATAGTAAAAAAAAAATTTGGTCCGCATTTTACTTCAATCCGGACTCCCAGACTGGATCCGCTATATATATATATATATATATATATATATAACTAAATTATTTACAAAAATGTGTTGACCGTTAAGTATATATATTTAACAATTCAAATAATTTTCAATTTATATATATAGGGCGGGTTCGGAGCGGTAGTACATTAGCCGTGCCACTCTCTAAATTCTTTGAATTCAAGAAATACTTAGTTTCGTCGGATACCGATAATATCCCCGGATTCCGGCATAAATTATCGTCCATAAAGTAGATTAGATAAAGGAAATTAATATTTTTATATAAAATAAATATTTTTATATGAGTAAATTTTATTTTTATATAAAAAAAACTTATATAAAAATATTATTTTAACACGTAAACATATTAATTTTTTTTAAAATAAATGAAAGGATTTTGTAATTAAAACAAACATTGAACCGGTCAATCTTATAATAAGTAATTGACAAAATTGCAAAATTGCAGTTGCATGCCTTGTCCAGTAACATGTCACCCTTGATTTATTTATTTTTATATAAAATGCATGGGTCAATCAAACACCACATGATTTATTAGGTCCAGAAAGTAGAAACCAAACAGGCCATTGAAGTACATGGTCTTCCACTTGGAGCTGCTGCTTTCCATATTTTCCAACACAAGGCACTTTTGGTTCTAGAGTAGAGAGGAGAGAGAAAAAGAGGGGAGAGATGATAAATGTTATGAAGAAATGGATGGAAGGAGAAATCAACAACTTCATAAAGGTATGGATTTCAGTCTACATTTCTCTGTCCTACTGCTATTTTGCTGGAAAAATTGTCCCAAAAGGGAAACTAAGACTCCTCACTTTACTCCCTGTAATTTCTCTCTTCTTGGCCCTCCCTCTAAATCTACATACTATGCATCTTGGTGGCATGACTGCTTTCTTTATTGCTTGGCTTTCCAACTTTAAACTCCTCATGTTTGCTTTTGGCATAGGCCCCCTTTCACATCCTTCTTTATCTCTCCTCCATTTTCTAGCGATTGGTTCCCTCCCCATCAAGATCCAACAAAACCCATCACAAAAAACCCATTTTAAAGAAAACCCATCATCAAATGGTCATTTCAAGGAAAACCCACCATCAAATGGTCATTTTCAAGAAAATCCATCGTCAAATGGTCATTTTAAGGAAACCCCTTCTCCAAAAAATTCCAAACAAGGCCTTAAATCACCTCTAAATTATGCTACCAAAGCTCTTTTGGTAGCTTTATTTGTGCGAGTTTATGACTATAGTGAATACATCCACCCAAGCATAATTTCGTTCATATTTATTTTACATATATACTTCTTCTTGGAGGTCGCAATGACCGCTATTGCGGCCATCGCTCGAGCCCTGCTAGGCATAGAGCTTGAGTCACCCTTTAATGAACCCTACTTGTCAACCTCACTCCAAGACTTTTGAGGCAAAAGGTGGAACATTATGGTAAGTCGGATCCTTCGCCCGACCGTATACGATCCGGCCCTCCGTCTGTCGGCTCGAATATTAGGCCGCCAGTGGGCCCCACTTCCAGCTGTGTTGGCCACTTTTATGGTGTCTGCCATAATGCATGAGCTCATATTCTACTACTTGGGACGGGTTAGGCCCACGTGGATGGTCACGTGGTTCTTTTTGCTTCACGGCGTATGTTTGGTTGCAGAGATTGCTATCAAGAAAGCGGTTAACGGCAGGTGGCGGTTGCCTAGGGTAATGTCGGGGCCGTTGGCTGTTGTGTTTGTGCTTACCACCGGCTTGTGGCTGTTTCTGCCAGAATTAATGAAGTGTAAAGCGGATGTTAGAGCGCTTGAAGAGTACGCGGCGGTTGGTGCATTTATGAAAGATGTTGGGCATATTTTAAAGACTCAATATTTGAATGTAGCAAAAGCATAGGTTATGTTTTTTTTATAAAAAAAATTGCTCGGAACTTGATTATTTATTTTATTTTAAATTATTTAATTTTTTGATGAGAAATTATTAATTTCATAAAGTATTTTGATAATTTAAAATGAAGAATTATTAATTCTAAATATATTATTTACAAACAAACATGAGAATTTTGATCTGATTTATTAAAGATATTTTAGTTATCTATAAATGGATGAAGGGAAATAAAGCTGCACACTTGCATAGTTCTTCCGCCTCAATGGTTTTTTGAGTTTAAATGAAAGAGAAATTATATGTAATATGTTAGGGGACAAAAATTAAACAACACCTAAGCTCCAGCTCGGTTGGGTTCGATCCTTACAGTTAATAAGGAAGGATGTCTTATCTTTAATTTCAATCAAAAACTTATAAAAAAAATACAATAATGAAGTTCTTATTAAAATTAATAAAATCTAGACATCTAGACTAGATACATTTCAAATGTTATGGTATCTGTCTTTTAAAGCTTATCAAATACACTTCACCATAAATTAAGGGTTAGTTGGGGTTTTCGGACAAAATTGCCCCATATCAAGCGAGCGAATCTGGGTAACAAGATACCAAATTTCTCTGGTATTTTTCCAAATTTGGCACAATAAGTCTAATTCCTTATTGAATTTTTGGCCCCTTGCTAGGTTCTAAGATGCATCTAAATTTATGTTTGTGAAGCATCAAGGATCCGGGCAGATAGAATTTTTCCTCTTTCTTAGTTTTAAAGGGGGTTCTTATTCATGTTGTTGTTTCTCTTGGTAATTTTCTTTTCATGGCCTGTATATGTTGTATACTTGGGGTGGGGGAATGTATTATTGATAATTTCTGTCACAGAGTTTTTGGGAAAGGCGTAATATTCGAGATCTCCCAAGGCATAACATTCGAGAACATTCGAGATCTGTAGATTCGAGATCTGTAGATCTGATACAAAAGCAAAAGGTGTCAAGTGAAATCGTGTTCCACAAGTTGAACTAGCGGATTTAGTATTTACATTAATTAACCAGATTCGCTCGCTTGATATGAGGGAAATTCTGTCCGATTTTTTTCCTGTGTCCGCTAGTTGAACTAGCTGATGGCGTAATAGCATTTTGAATCTCAACCCTTAATTTATGTAATGTATGGTGAAGATGTTATTTACCCATTTTTCATCTATAGCAAATACATGCTATGAATCATTTCTCTATATATATACAAATATTCGGGTGAGGAAGTTGGGAATTGAATTATCACTTCCTTTAATATACTCAATATCAAAATCAAAAATACTTAATAAAGATTGTCATCTAGCAAAAGTTTCTCAATATCAAAATCAAAAATACTTAATAAAGATTGTCATCTAGCAAAAGTTTGCTTAGAGGCTATATTTTCATCATCCTTTTCAAGGATATATTTAGCTGATTTACAGTCTATCCGTACTAGGAACTTTTGATTTAATAAATCACTTTGAAATTTATTAATGCATAAAACTAAAGATAAAATGGATGATGATGAAAACCCCATCTTTGATAAAGATGTTGGTGTTGGACCACTCGATGGAGTAAATACTTTAATATTTACCATAATAAAGTATTTTATTGGAACACCTAGTAATATTACAGAAAGAATTCATGAATAGTTAAGTAATCTCACTTTTGTTATTATCATTACGCATCATAACTCGAGAAGTAAAAACATATTTGTACCATCTAAAATCACTTAAAGTGGGACAAGTGAGATTACTTAACTGATCATGAATTCTTTCTGTAATATTATCTATGAAACTCAAAGATGATCCAGTTAAGCTCATAGTTTTATAATATATTCTATAAATCAAAGCTAATGCTTGAGATCCCTCAATCATTTGAGTGATTCTCCAGCGGTTTTAATATTCAAAGTTAATGCTTTTAACAAATTGGGGTCACTTAAACTTAAAGTGAAATCAGAAAAGCAATTAAAATGGATAGGTTAATTATGCAAACTTGATTCCATAATACCAATAATACTAGGAAAGTAATTAAGAAATCTAGCATCACGAAGACACAAATAGATACTTGAATGAATTCCTCTAATATTTAATGGCTTAACCGCAACTTGAATTAATTCTATATGAATGAAATTGTAATTCTTTTTTTTATGTCTTTTAATAACATCTGCAATTAACAAACTACAATTTTCATACTCATTATTAATAACATAAACCTTTTCTACTATTTTAACATTGTAATCAGTTTTAAAATTATCAAGAAAAGTTGACTGGTAAATTTCTTTAGGGGAGACACTGGGGATATTCCAATTACTAAGAATTTGGTCAATATTTTCATAAATGTTTTCTTCCTGATTTACTATGTCTGGAACAGGAGGCAAAGCTGATCTAGAACTAGATACAGAATTAGATCTAAATAATCTACTCATTTTTACCAGATTCATAATTTATTCTTAAATCTAAGTTCTTTCATACAAACCTTTCTTACCTTAAGCAGACTCATACCTATCTTCTTGTCTAAGCCAAACACTGCTCTACCACGACACTTACAAAAGGCGACATACACAGTGAACTAGGTGTTCTACAGTAAGAACTCTGATAAGTTCTAAAATATGTTTAGTGTCTTCAGATGAAACATTTAGTTGGTCCAACACCAACATCTTCATCAAAGATGGGGTTGTCATCATCATCCATCTGGACAACATGAATTACTTGGAACCTAATATCTTCAGTAAGATGTTTTTCCTATCATAAATAGGTTTGATGACAATTAACTCAGTTTAGAGAAGAATATCCTTATAAAACGTAAGAGATTTATAAGGAGCAAGAGGGATGAAATGCCAACCAATAGGAAAGAACTGGGAAGCGAGCTTAACTGGATCATTTTTGGGTTTCATAGATGATTCAACATGAAAAAGATTGACTTCATAATTTGGGATATACTGAGAATTTTGACTAAGCTGAGGAGTGACCTGCTGAGGACAAGAAAATGGATCAACATGTTTAGGTTTACTGGCCAAAACCGTATTGTATGGTTTTGGGATAGATCCAAGAATTTGGTATCTATTTACTAGGTCCATGGAAGGGACTGGATTTGACTGGATGAGGGATCAAAGATCCTCTGGGCTGATTACTTGGGCCTGGGGGTTACCTGAACTGTAAGACCCCAACTTTTATGAATAAAGAATAATTTTCTCGAAATATATTTTTGAATATTATGGTGTGGATTTGATATAATGTTATAGTTGTGGGTAATATTTACAAATTTTGCAAAGTAAGTAAGTGGTTATATAATATTCGATTGGTCGGGGAATATTCGTTTTAACGAGGGATATATTAATTGCGACGACACAATCATTAATGGACCCCATTAACGGAAGTATTATAGTAGTTAGAAAACGACATAATTATCTTTTATAAAAATAAGCTGCAGAAGTGTTACCGTTAAAAACCGTTGAACTACCCGTAGTAAAAAAAATACGATGAATACGCGTGGTTGCGTAGTAAGAAATACACCAGTATTAGTTATTGATGCTTCGTGAGAAGTCACCGGTTATACTCAATTATTGCTACATGATAATTGCTACATCATATCTCTTATATTATTGATTCAATTATTGTCACAGTATCATCTGCATAATAAGTTATATTATTAAATCAATAATTGAGACGATAAAGTTATTCATATTATTAAATTGCAATATTTACAATGTCTAGAAGTTCTGTCAAGGAGAGGTTTGATCATCTAATTGCGCCCCAATAATGAGAAATCCTTATCGAAAATCCCTGTCTTTCCTTGGAACGACCTGGTTGTTAAATATTGTGAGTTATAATATTAATGATGAATAAGTTCGTGTTGATTAAAGATGAAATTGATAGTTCCATTGTGTTAGAATTATTAGTGTTAGTGGAAATCGATATTTATTTCGATATTAATTGATGTCCGGAAGTTTCTTGACACAGTCTTGATAATTAATCGAATAAATGAGCAATTAATTGCTATTAATTCACATGATTATAACTATTTGTTCACATGTGTACTATTGATTCACATTCTTGTACTATTAGGGGAGTTGGTGCAAGATTGATAATACTTGCATGACTAAGTTAAAAATGGAGGTATAGATGGAGGTACTATATTGTAATTCGTATTTTCACATGATTATAACTATTGATTCACATGATTGAACTATTAATTCACATTATTTACTATTAGGGGAGGTGGTGCAAGTTTGATAATACTTGCAGGACTAAATTAAAAATGAAGAAAAATAGGAAGGTATTATACTGTAATATTTTGAGCCCCAAAACGTGCAATTATCGAAATTATATTTTTCTATAAATAGAAGCTCATTCTTCCTTCATTTCTCACCAATTCACTAAAGCTTTAGAGCAATTATTATAGAGAGAAATTATAGAGAGAAAGAAGAAGAGAAGTCTGCTACCTCACTATTCCAATATCCAGTTCTTCTAAGGTAAGGGGCATTATTCTTTCGTACTCATGAAGAGAGTTATTTTCTTTCAATACTCGTAAGAGTTGTTATTCTATTCTTTATTATTATGTTGGAATAACCTATCTATGCGAAGTACCGCATGGTGAAATTCTTCTGTTATTCCATTCTTTATTATTCTGTTGGAATAACCTGTCAGTGCGATCTATCACATGCCTGGTAAATTCTATTGTTATTCCATTCTTTATTATTCTGTTGGAACATCCTGTCTGTGCGGATTACGCATGACCTGGTTCCATTCTTTATTATTCTGTTGGAACATCCCATGCATGCGATTACGCACGACTGGTTCCATTCTTTATTATTCTGTTGGAATATCATGTATGCATGTGGATTCTGTATTGACTTCGTTCCATTCTTTATTATTTTGTTGGGAATAACTTTTATGCATGCGATTATATCGCATACACGGTGAATTCTTCTATTATTCCATTTTTTATTATTACATTTGGAATAACTTTTTTACATGTGGATTATCGCATGCATGGTGAATGATCCTTTGTATTCATTCCTTATTAAATTGTGGAAATGATCTGCATTATGTGGATTACCGCATGGCGCTAAAAATCCATTTGCGGTTTTATATATTCTATTATACTCAGTTAGTTAAAGTTTTGACTTCTATACTCCATGAAATTAGTAGAATATCCTGGATATTTGCGCTTCAACCAATATCTTTTCATGGAAATATTTTTCTGAGCATTCTTGAATTTTACTTCACAAAGCAGTATCATGTTGACAATTTGGATGCAATTGATTTCAGGATAAATTAACTTATAAATCTTTAAATTTATTCTTGAACTTGTTTTATTGAATTATTATGTCCTTGTCATCATCCTCATGCTTATATTGTGATGAAAGTCATCTTTAGCTTACGTGCATAGATGGACTTGGTATGAATATGACCAGGGATCATTCGGTATACTTATGACCTGTAATGTTATAAATGATGTGGTAAAAGTCCTCAATAGCCTGTAGTGCATTGATGGACAGTTTTTGGTATGATTATGACCAGGGATTATTCGATATAATCATGACCATTGATGATTTAATGAATATCCTTGGCCCGTAGTGCAAGGATGATTCGATGATGTGGTTTATTTATTAAGCTGAGTCTTAGCGATAAAAATTGATGAAAATATTTTAAATTATAGAAGATAGAAGATATCATGCTCTACTTGACTCTTCTAATGGATTGCTTATTCCACTGTAGTTAAACTTCATGTCTATTGTATTTTATCAGTTTAACATTGTTGAAGGCTAATGATAATTTATTCTGCATTATCTTAGTCGTAATATTTCTTACTGGGCTAGTTGAGCTCACCCTTTTGCTTTCATTGTTCTCTTCAGGAAATGAGAACGTAGCCGGGACTAGTCGGGGAATGGAGTGATGGTTCGAGATGGTGTATTAGTAGTCCTCACTATTCTATAAAATAGTGTGACAATAAATTTAATGAGAACTCTATTTGAGAGTGGATATTGTCTAGAAGGCAACATTCATGTTTAAACTCTCAACTATGTTTTGTCGTATATTACACGACGGTTGTATAATTAAGTTTGTATTTGTATTCTGTACCATGTATTTGGCGACTCAAGATGGGTGATGTATACCTATTTTAGGGGCATTGGTACTCATTTCTTAATACCTGAATTAATGAATTCTCGGGTGAGAAAGTCGGGAATTGAATTATCACTTCCTTTAATATACTGAATATCAAAATCAAAAATACTTAATAAAGATTGCCATCTTGCAAAAGTTTTCTTAGAGGCTATATTTTCAACATCCTTTTAAAGGATATATTTAGCTGATTTACAGTCTATCCTTACTAGGAACTTTTGATTTAATAAATCACTTTGAAATTTATTAATGCATAAAACTAAAGATAAAATTTCTTTTTTAATAGAACTGTAATTGCGTTGTACATCATTCCAAGAGCCAGAATGAAAACGAACAATTTGTTTAGTAGAAGAAAGGGTTAACTTTTGTTTGAGAATACCTCCGAAACCAATTTCAGAAGCATCTGTTTCAATGATTTTGAATGCTAAATCATTGGAAATGCCAAGGCAAGGTAAATTCTTAATATATTTTTTGACTTGTTGGACAACTGAAGTATGAGAAGTTATCCATGGAGGGGGATTTTCTTGTAAACGCTGAAAAAGTGGTTTACAAATTCTTCGAAGATTTTCATAATATTTCCCAACGTAATTAAGGGAGCCTAAAAATCTTTGAAGTTGAGTTTTATCTGTGATCTTATCTGGAAATTTGTCAGCGAATTGAATAGCACGATCAATGGGTTTAATTTGACCTTCAAAGATATTATGGTCAAGAAATCAGACTTTAGTTTGGAATAGACTACACTTGGTGGGTAATAGAACTAAACCATTATTTTTGACTATTTTGAAGAACGAATTCAAGTGTTTATGGTGTTCTTCAATGGATTTAGAAAAAAATAAGAATATCATCAATGTAAACAATGATGAAATTGTTGAATGGGTTAAGAATATCATTAAGAATGTTTTGAAATTCACTAGGGGCATTTTTAAGACCGAATGACATAACATTCCATTCGTAATGACCAAAAGGAGTGGTAAATGCAGTCTTATACTTATCATTCTCATGAAGATGAATTTGTCAAAGCCCAGATTTTAAATCAAATTTACTAAATACAGTGGCATTACTTAATCTTTTAAGCAAATCTTCTTTATTAGGCAAAGGGTACCTAATCAATTCTAGAACTTTGTTTAATGGTTTATAATTAATGACTAGACGAGGGGCACCTCTTTCTTTTTCTTCTTCATTAGTAACATAAAAGGCAAGACAAGACCAAGGGAATTTACTATGTCGTATTAAATTTTTACTGAGTAATTCGTTTATTTCTCTTTTACATAACTCCATTTGTTCGTGATTCATTTGTATAGGTCTAGCCTTAGTAGGAATAAGATGTTCCTTAAACTCCTTAGCATAAGGCAACCTTACAATATGCTTCTTCCTATGCCAACATGCATAAGGGAAATCCGAGCAAAGATTATGATTCATATAATTTTTTAAATCTTGAATTTTTTCTTGAACTCTTTTATCAGTTAACTATTTTTTAACTTATTTATATTTAATCTCTTCTTTCAAGAACTTTAACTGAGAAGTTTTACTATTTAATATATTCACCTTTTTAGTTATAGAGTTTTCTTGAATAGATTTTAAATCTCTTTCTTTAGGTTTAAAAACAAAATCGAAAGTTACCTTTTGACCTAGATGATTACTACTTAATCCTTCAGTACTAGTAGTGAAAGGGTATAACAAATATATAAATGGCAATCCCAAAATAATTTTATCAGTCATATTGCGGATTAAAACAAAAGATGTTTTAAAACACATTTTATCCTGACAAATGTGGACATTGGGCAATTTATATTTGATCTCCATTTGACTACCGTTTGTCGAGTTTAATCTTTCATTTGTTTTTTTGTAAAACTTTGTAGGAATGAGACCTTCCTGAATACAATTAAGGTCTGCACCTGTATCAACAAGGGCATGAAGCTTAAGAGAAAATGTTTTATTAATAACTAGAGTGATAGAAATATACCACTTCTGAATTGTTATGTCTTTTAATCTTTGTAGGATATTTCCTTGTAACTCGATAATTTTTAACTCATCTTTACTGTTTGAAGACTCCGGTTCTTCTTTAGCTAGTTCTTCATCAGAAGAATCATTGACTTGAAGATCTTTGTCTTTATCTTTGTTTTGTAAAATAAGGATATCTTCACGTAATTTAGGAATTTCTAGTTTAAGGTTAGAAATTTCCTTTTTTAATTTATTAACTTCCATGTTTAACCCTGGTAAAGTTATCTCTTTGATAGGTGTTTTGAATCTATCAAGCGTTTTATTAAGACTAAATATCGATTTTTCTTTACCTTTAGAAAGTTTATTAGTTTTATCTTTGGTTAATAAATCTTTCAACTGTTTCATATACTGAGTTTTTAGCCGAGGGTCATTGATTTTACTAATTAGATCAATTAACAAATAAAGGTCGTAGAAAGCATAAAAGAAATACTCATAATAGTAAAGATCAAAATAATTATTAGAGTAAACCAAAACATGCTAATAAATCTAAAAAAATTTGATAAAATATTGTTTTTCTAAGCCAAACACTTCTCTACTACGAGACTTACAAAAGGCGACAGACACGTTGAACTAGGTGTTCTACAGTAAGTTAGGTGACTTCTGAACAACGAAGAAGAAAAATTATGAAGTGGGAAAAGAAGAAAAGATCAGATAGATTTAATAGATGCAGCTAAAAACAAAACAACTTGGCTTTGATACCATTTGAGGGCGGAAGGAGAACATAGATGAAATGGCGCAAATGATAACACAATAAAACAAATATTTTAATGAAATAAACATAAACTTAAAATATTTACAAATGAAAACATAAATAAAACTTACAATAGATTTCAAGCTTCCTTACTTCAACATTATAGAGAGAGAAAGAAGCTAGGACAATAAGAACTTAAAATTAGAAACTAAAATTGAACTTATCTTAACAACTTTTAGATTTATTAGCGTTTTTTGGTTTACTATAATAATTATCTTGATCTTTACTATTATGAGTATTTCTTTTATGTTTTTTACGAACTTTATTACTTTTGTGTTTTTCAACATGTTTATGCCTGTGTTTCCTTCGAGAGAGAGCAACATGAGGTAAATTGTAAGACCCCAACTTATTATAAATAAAATTGAATTTCTCTATTCATTATCTTGAAATAATAAGGAGTTAATTTGATATAATACTTTGGTTATGGGTGAAATGTGCAAATTTTAGAAAATAAGCAAGTGGTTATAAAATAATCATTGTTGTCGAGGAATATTTGTTTGGTCGTGGAATATTCTTTTTGTCGGGAATATCCGTACGACGGCGCAGTCATTTGTGGGCCCCATAACATAATAACGATTGGATGAAGAAAACGATAAATTTGAGTTTTTATAAATAATCTTGGCGTAGTTATTACTGAATTAACAACATTGGAATACCGTTGGTTAAATAACTTGATGTCTGGCGTGGTTGCGCAAGATACCTGATTATTACAAAGATTTTTTGAATTATTGATTCTTACGTAAGAAGGCACTACTCAATAATTGTTACAGTAATTACTGTTCAATATTTTATTTTATTGATTCAATAATTGTTGCGATAATTTATATTATTGTTGTTTCAATAATTGTCAACACACCATATTTCCCATTTTCGGATCAATAATTCATATTATTTGAATAATATTATTAGATAGCATTATTGGCAATGTCTAGAAAGTTACATCGAGGAGAGGTTTGGTCACCTAATTGCGCCGCCACCAAGAAGAGAAATCCTTATCTAAAGCCCCTCTTTCCTGAACTACGGCCTAGTTGTCATTATTGTGATTCTGTAATATTATATGTGAATAATTAATTATTGATTTATATGATAAGGAAATATTTATTTTATGTGGATAGAAATGATGGATTTATTTATTTTATGTGGTTATAAATAAAGGAATTAAAGCTGAGGTGTTTTATCAGTATTTTGTATGAATGGAGGTATTAAAAATCATCTATTTATGGAATTCAGATATTTTCTGTTTGGAATTTGGAAAAACTTAAAGCTACAAAGTTGTAGAGAATTCGATTTCGTATGGAATGGACATAAAATTCGTATTTTTGTAATAAAAGGCTATTTATTATGAATTATTGAAGTTTCTGATTATTGTTAAAATATTTTGGAAATTTCTAGAATTGGTGGGCCCCACTTTTGGTTGGTGAGAAATGTGCTCAAATTTTATTTCAAATGTGGTGGGTGGCAATAGTAGCAGGTAAAGCCATCAGGTCGCAGGTCAAGTTTATTTTGGCGTGCTAGTATTTTCCTATAAATAGGTGCTTAGGTTAGAATTGAAAATCACACCAGAAACATAAGCTTTCTCTCTCTATATTATCGAACGTATTTTTGTGAGTATTTAGATACTTTGAGATTTGCTATTCAGTACAAGTTTCATTCAGCATCATATCTGATATTCCATTCCGAAGTACTGTTTCTTTGAGGTAAGGGATGTTATTTTCTTCTTAAATGATATTATTTTCTTCAATATCATTATGCCGAATTGTTGAGATGAGATTTATTATGGAATTTTTACCTTTTTGTGTCGGGATTACTATTCACGTATACGACACTATTCACATATACGGAACTATTCACGTATACGACACTCACTATTCACAAATACGATACTATTCACCGAAAAATGAAATTTTCTCTTCTTTGTCCCAGATGTCTATTATGGTTACTATCTTTGATTGTATCCATGTTTTGATCTTTATTTTTGAATTCTACTTCATAATTGGTTATTATGGAGTATTATTGAATTGGATAAACCAAAATACTGAATCCTAATATTTGTCCTACATCTCCTCAATCGGATTCGTTCTCTAAAATGTTTTTCATAATCCTCAGTCCTTAATGGTGATACTTGGTTAATATCTTTGGTCTGTAGTGCAAAGATGTATGATTACCTGATGAATATCTTTGGCCCCTAGTGCAAAGATGAACAGGTATTTAGATGAACATGACCAATTGGTGATACAAATGAATATCTTTGGCCAGTAGTGCAAAAGATGAATATTTGATTCAAGATATATATTGATTGATGTTACGGGATAAAATATTGATGATGGACTTTTAAATTCATAGATGATAGTAGATTTCATTCTCTACTTAACTCTTCTAATGAATTGTTGTTTCCGCCACGATTGTTGATCTAAAACTTGTTGTACTCATTATATTCTATCATATTTTTCCTGTTGAAGACTAAGGATAATTTTTGTATATTATCTTAGTCATAATATTCTTCTATCTTGGGCTAGTTGAGCTCACCCTTTTCCTTTTTTTGTTCCATTTTTCTTTTTGTAGAGGCGAGAACATAGCGAGAACCAATGGGTATAGAGTGATGGTCTAAAATGTTGTTTTAGCGATCCTCACTATTTTTTGTAAAATAAAGGCATCAATAATTGTAATGAGGACTTTATTTGGGTGTGGATATTGTCTAAAAAGAAAATATTATATTTAAACTCACGGTATGTGTTGTCATATTTTGCACGACAATTGTAATAATAAAGTTGTAGTTGTTTTACATACCATATTTTTGGCGACTCGAATGGGTGATGTATACCTATTTTGGGGCGTCCACAATTAATATCGAGCTTAGGATATAATCTCTAGCGGAGATCTGGAATAGAAATAGGAGGGGAGAGACGGGTAAATCCTTCGCTAGTGTGTTATACATAAACTTATTTGTTGGTCGGTCATAATATAGGGATATTGTAAGACCCCGAATTTTATGAAATAAAAGTATTCAAATTTTTTTAAATTACTATTCATGAGTTACTATTCACGAGTTACTATTCACGAGTTACTATTCACGAGTTACTATTCACGAGTACTATTCATGAAGCATGATAATTTTTTTTCGTAAGAAGGCATTACTCAATAATTGTTACACAAATTCTTTATTCAATATTTTATTTTATTGATTCAATAATTGCTACGTTGATATTTTATATTCTTTGTTGTTTCATAATTGTCATTACACAATATCTTTCATTATCGAAGCAATAATTCATATTATCCAATAATATTATTAGATAACATTATTGGCAATGTCTAGAAAGTTACATCTAAGGAGAGGTTTGGTCATCTAATTGCGTGCGATGTAAGGAGAAATTCTTATTGAAAGCCCTCTTTCTGAACCTGCCTTGTTAATATTATGATTATGTAATATTATTTGTGAATAATTAATTATTGATTTATATGATGAGGAAAATATTGATTTTATGTGGATATAGATGGAGAAAATTTTTAAAATGACAATTGTTGAAAATTAATATTTTATCTTTTTCGATAAAATAATTCATTTAAATATATTATTTTAATAATATATTAATGGTGATATTTTTACAATGAATGTGGGATATATGAGTATATGAGGAGGAAGAGTATTTTGTGGCATTAAATGTTTAACACATGTTTTGTGTGTTGGTGGACACAATTATTGACCGAAATTTGATTATAGCTTGTAAAATCGCCCGTTTGTGGATTTCGGTCAATTTCTATTTGGAATTTGGAAAAACTTTCTTCTGCAAAGTTGTAGAGAATTGAATTTCCTATAAAAAGTCATGAGATTCAATTTTCTGATAAAAGAGTTATTTATTGTGAATTATTGAAGTTTCGATATATCGGGTGTGAATTGATTTTGGAGTTTAAATTATTTTTGTTAGAAAATGTTTTTGTATTTTTTGGACATCATTAACATGTGTGGCTGGTTTTTTGACCAAAAGATGGGCTAAGAAAAATTTGTATAATTATATTAATATTATATTCAATTTTACGCTTTGGTGTTCTAAGCAATTTCCTATAAATAGGTGCTTAGGTTAGAATTGAAAATCACACCGTAAACCCAAGTTTCTCTCTTTTTCTCTCTCGATATATTGAGCGTATTCTTGTGAGTATACTTTGAGTATTGCTATACGATGCAAGTTCGTTCATTCGTTATTCCAATCAAAGATCGCTCTTTTGAGGTAAGGGATAGTAAGGGATTTTAAGGGTTATTATGTTTTTAGTTTCAAATTTTTTTGAACCTTCAAAAATTCTGGAAAAATTTGAAATGATATTTTGATGAGTTTTGTAGATTGTGTCCAAAAATGACTATTTTTGGATGTATAGATTAGGAGTTATGGATTTTATGAGAAAAGATTATTTTAAAAGTAACTATTTATAACTCCTTGTGATTAACTCCAAAATTGATGAAATTTTTATTGGGAGTACATATATATAATATTAGTATACCGTGTAAATTTCGGAATTTTTGGACAAAAGTACAATTTATGATAAATGTTTAAATATTCGACGGTTTTGGCCATATAAAAAATAGTAAATGAATTTTTAAAATTTTGAGAAAAATATATGTTCAATATGGGACTATGTTATGCTAAATCCCAGAAAAGAAATATTTTTGGAACTGATTTGGTATTTTTCATGAAAATATTCTAGTTATGAGTAAATGAATTAAATATGTTATGTGAAGTAAGAAAATTGGAAAATATGATTTTATGGCTTGAGAATCATATATAGAGGTATATGCAGATTTTGATGAGGGTTTTGGTTATTGGTGATGAAATCTTATGAGTTTGGCATTTTATGATGATTAAATGCATTAATTAGTAAAGTGTAAACAATTTAATTAAATTGTTTATAAGTTTTAGAAATGATTAAAATATTATGGTAATATTAATAATATTAGATTATGAGATTTCTAAGTGATTTATAACATTTGGATTAAGGTGTTATAAATATGGATATGAATTTTATTATGAAATTTTATCTTTTTAGTAATAGAGAGTTACTTACATGACGATACTATCAGATCTATGTCTAAATCTGGTACTATTCACGACAAATTGGTTTCTTCTTTTACCAAATTATTGTTGATTTATGAATCTTACTCTTGAAATTAAAACTATGTTTTGATTATATTGTTTTTATATAACATTCTTATAACCCTAATGATGATATTTCTCTTTGACTTGAGTGTAAAGATGAGTAGATTATTGGTATGATCGTGACTATAGGTTCTCTTTGGCGATGAGTGCAAAAAGTTGAATTGTTGACCGGTATGATCATGACCATTGAATTTACAATTGAATATTTTTAGCTTAAGTGCAAAGGTGAATCGATCAACATGGTTATAATTATTGTTATATAACTTCCGAAATGATTATGTATTTCTTTGATATATGAATATCTTTGGCTCGTTATGCAAAGATGACTTGTTGATGAATATCTTAACACAGTAGTGCAAAGATGAATTATTGATGAATATCTTTTTGCTCGTAATGCAAAGATGACTGTTGTTGAATATCTTTAACCAAGAGTGCAAAGATGAATTATTGATGAATATCTTTGCCTCGTAATGCAAAGATGACTTTTGTTGTTGAATATCTTTAGCCAGTAGTGCAAAGATGAATTATTAATGAATATCTTTTGCTCAGAATGCAAAGATGACTGTTGTTGAATATCTTTAGCTTTGTAGTGCAAAGATGAATTATTGATGAATATCTTTGGCTCGTAATGCAAAGATGACTGTTGTTGAATATCTTTAGCTTTGTAGTGTAAAGATGAATCATTGATGAATATCTTTGGTAGTAGTGCGAAGATGAATTTATTAGTATGATTATGAATGAGGCTGTGATTTGGTATAACCATGATCTTTGATGTTTCAGGTAAAGACAGGTGATGAAATTATCTTCGTCTTGGATGAGAAGAGGAATGTAGAATCACAATTATGATTATGAGTTATTCATATGATTGTGGAAAGGAACTGTTGATTGATGTTACAGGGATAAAATATTGTTGGTGGACTTTTAACGTGGAGAAGATAATAGACTTTATAGTTTATTTGACTCTTCTAATGGATTGCTCGTTCCGCTGCAACTATGGTTGAAAAGTTTTATCATCTACCATATGTTCTAAATCTCTGATTTATTAATGATGAAGACTATTGATAATTTATTTATCTTTAGTCATAATATTCTTTACTGAGCTAGTTGTGCTCACCCTTTTGTTTCACAATTCCTTTCAGGTAATAAAAGTGTAGCTGGGTTGAGCGGGGATAACAAGGGAATAGAATGGTGGTCTATAGTTGTTGAGGTTCTCCCTAAAGAGTATGGAAATAATTTTATTGAGGACTTTAGTGTGTTGTATTTTATACATCATTTAATAGTTATTTTGGTGAATTAAATAGGGTGGCGAAACCCAACTTTGGAAGGGTGTTTTGTCACTATATCATACAAGATGTCTAATGACATACAAACTCGTGTTATCATAAGACATGGTTGTGCTCATCCACTTGCTGAGTATATTTACAAGCACTACCTATATAATCTTGGTGTTTGTTTGGAGTATAATACCCAATTAGAGACGGTGGAGATAATGATATGTCAAGAGAAGACTCACCATTGGGAAGAATATGATAGTAATCTTCTCGTTTTTCTTTGGGGTCTATTAGGTTGAACCAAGGATAATTACAATGGCCATATGATATCTACCATAACCTAAAAGCATGGCCTCCCATGTACGAAGGTTTCCTTGAGCACTTCCCAAAGATTCTAATTTCTAAAATGCTTTTGACTATACCTTTATGTAAGGTGTCATTGTGACGTACTTCTGATTGGTATATATTTGTATCCAAACTCACAACATATGTGTTATTGTATTTTGCACGACAATTGTTATAATAAAGTTGTAGTTGTTTTCCGTACCATATATTTGGCGACTCAGAATGGGTTGGATGGAATGGACCTATTTTGGGGTCGTTACAGATATTATGTGTTAATTTGTGTAATTAAACCTTGTTTTATGGCAGTTTTTAAGAATGGCAGCTGAGAATGTTAACAATGGAGTGTATGAGACTGTGGAACAACCATCAATCACCAACCTAGAGAACGTGCAACAGGAAGGCAATATTCCTCCTGTAAACAATACTATGGAGCAAACGATGAATAATGGAATGTTTAGAAGCTTTTTGCAGTTCATGCAAAATCAGACGAGGGAGACTTGTGTACAAAATACGGGTGGAAATGATAGCAACGTGCGGTTTGTCACAACAAAGCAGTTCAAGGAGTTGGGACAACCAGACTTCTGGGGAAAGCCGGATCCGATTAAGGCAGAAATGTGGGTAAAGCAAATTACCAAGATATTCGATGTCTTGGGATGCACGGAAGAACAAAAGGTTCCATTCGCAACCTTTATGTTCCGTGGTGAGGCAGATTACTAGTGGGAATCTGTGAAGCGTACCCAGCCAGCAGCACTCAACATGTCTTGGGAAAGATTTTAGAAATTGTTTAATGACATGTACTTTCCTGAAAGTATTCGTCATATGAAGGAGGTAGAGTATTTTATTAGATTGGAACATAACAACATGACGGTGTCCCAGTATGAGGCGAAGTTCGCAGAGTTATCCAGGTTTGTACCTCATTTGGTAGAGAATGAGGAACGTATGACGCGGATGTTTTTGAGAGGTTTAAAACCCGAGATTCGTTAATACCTTATCTCTCACAAATTTTCTCTGTATTCAGATGTTGTCAACAGGGCTCAATTATTAGAGCAAGATAATGAGTATGTTCAACCAAACGACCACAACTGTGGTCATACTGGATGTGTGATCATCGGGCGATGATAACCAGCGAGGAGGGAAAAATAAGGACAAAAGCGGTAACCACTCGGGTGGTCATCATGGCCATGTTAATAGGAGAGGTGAGTCAAGTGGAAATTTCAAAAAGAGGAGATTAAACAATGACGGGAAGACATTAGCACCAGCACCAGCACCGACATCAAATTCTAGGGGAGGAGAACGACCGCCAGTTAGATGCTACAAATGCGGAGAGGAGGGACACATAAGTCCAAACTGTTCACAGCCTTCCAAAGTGTGTTTCAATTGTGGAAAAGATGGTCATATAGCCCGATTTTATCCGGTAGCGAAGTCAAGTCCAACTGGGACGGCGACACCAAAGGTGAATACGGACAAAACAAAGTCGGTGGTTCAAGGGAGGGCGTTTGTCGTGACTGGCCAAAATGCGAGAAACCCGAATGAGGTGATCACGGGTAAGCTAATCTTGAACTCTTGCGAAGTTTATATGTAAGACCCCAACTTTTATAAATAAAGATGAATTTTTCTATAAATATTATTTTTGAATATTATGGAATAAATTTGATATAATGTTATAGTTGTGGGTAATATTTATAAATTTTGCAAAGTATGCAAGTTGTTATAAAATATTCGTTTGGTCGGGGAATATTCTTTTTGTTAGGAATATATTCGCACAACTACTCAATCATTGGTGGACCCCATTAACAAAATTATTGTTTGATTGAGAAAACGATAATAATATTTTATAAAAATAATCTACGAGGTGTTACCGTTAAAAGCTGTTGAACTACCCGGTGGTAAAGTATAGTAATACGGCATGGTCGCATAAGTAGCTGCGGTATTTGATTATCGATGCTTACGTGAGAAGTCACTCACCTATGCTCAATTATTGCTACGAAATTCTTTGCATCATATCTCTTATATTATTGATTCAATTATTGTCACAAGATCATCTCAGATAATATGTTATAGTATTAAATCAATAATTGAGACGACAAGTTATAAATGATTAATAATTGTTGAAAGATTAATTATGTGTTGATGAAAAATAAAATGATTTGTGGTAAGTTTGATTATTTTATATGGGGCTCATATGTCATCATCTAAGAGTCTCTTCAATAATAGTAATTACCTTTGTGAATAGTAATTACCTTCATCAATAGTATTTACCTTCATCGATAGTAATTACTTTCGTCGATAGTAATTACCCTTGTTAATAGTAATTACCTTCGTCGATAGTAATTACCTTTACCAGACGTCGAACCACTTGTCGTTTCACATTACAAAGGCCGAACCACTTGTCGTTTCACATTATAGGCGTCGAAACCACTTTTCTTTTCACATCATCATTCGTCAAGCCACTTGCATTTTCACACTAAGTCTTAAGCTAGAAATCTTCTATAAATAGAGGCCTAGTGCTTCATTATTTTTCACGAATTCATTCAAACTATAGAGAGAAAAAGTATAGAGAATAAGAGAGAAGAAGAAGAGTATTTTGTTACTACACTTCTTTGCGATTCAATCTCCTACCAAAAGTAAGGGGTGTTATTCTTTCTTATTCACGAAGAGAATCATTGTTATTCCATTGCTTATTATTCTATTGGAATAACCTGTATACGTGGTTTACCCTATACTTGGTGACATTCTTCTATTATTCTGTTGGAATATCCTCATGCATGTGTGTTTACACCTGACCCGGTTCCGCCTTTTATTATTACTGTTGGAACATCCTGCGTCACATGTTTTACACCGACTGGTTCCGCTTTTTATTATTCTGTTGGAACATCCTCGCATGCATGTGTTTTTACAACGACTGGTTCCGCTCTTTATCATTCTCGTTTGAATATCCTATCTCGTGTTTTTACACCGGATCCGGTTCCATCTTTATTATTCTGTTGAACATCCTCGCTTTGTGTGAATTTCACCGACACGGTTCCGTTATTTATTATTCATTTGGAATAACTTTATCTGCATATGATTCATCGTATGCATGGTGATTTCTTTTGTTATTCCATTCTTTATTATACCCAAATGTTTAAAACTTTGACTTCTATACCCCATGAAATTAGTGGAATATCCTTGATATTTCAAAGTTTCATCCAAAGATCTTTCATGAAAATATTCTTCCGATCATTCTTGAATTTTACTCTACAAAACAAGATCATGTTGATAATCCGGACGTTAATAATTCCTGGATAAAATAATTCTTGAACTTGTTTTATTGAATTCTTATATCATTGTCATCATCCTCATGTTTATATTATGTTGAAAGTCATCTGTGGCACATGAGTGCATATGATGGACTTGGTATGATTATGACCGAGACTATTCCGGTGTAATCATGACCGTAATGTTACAAATGATGTGATAAAAATCCTCGATGGTCAGTAGTGCATTGATGGATAGTTGTTGGCATGATCATGACCATTAATGAATACACAAATATTCTTGGCCAGTAGATGCATGAATAATTGTGGTCGTGATACTTAAAGAATATCCTCGGCAGTAGTGCGGGGGTGATTCGATGATATGGAATATTTATTAAAGTTTGAGTCTCAAATTATAACAATATGATAAAAACCTTTTAAAACCTAAAAGATAGTAGACTTTATTTTCTACTTGACTCTTTTAATGGATTGCATATTCCATTGCGCTTAAACCGGTTGTCTATTGTATTTTATCGCTTTAACATTGTTGAAGACTATTGATAATTTATTCGCATTATCTTAGTCATAATATTTCTTCTTGGGCTAGTTGAGCTCACCCTTTCTTTCACCGTTTTCTCTTGAAATGAAAATATAGCCGGGACGAGTCGGGGAAGCAGTGATGGTCCCGAAGATAGCATTAGTAGTCCTCACTATTCTCGTGAAATAAGTGTGATAATAATTGTAATGAGGACTCCTTTTGAGTTTGTATAATATCTAGTAGATTTATATTTGTATTTAAACTCACGCTTTATGTCGTATTGTACACGACAGTTATGTTAGTAAGTTATATTTAAATTCTGTACCATGTAAGTGGCGACCCAAGATGGGTGATGTATACATAATTTTGGGGGCGTCACATTATACCTTACTAGATATCGGTTCTACCCATTCTTTTATCTCTCCTGCTTGTGCTCAACGTTTAAACTTGACTCTGGAGAAATTGGACTTTAACTTGTCTGTTGAAACTCCGTTGGGTGAAACCTTCGTTACATCTACAGTTTATAAATCTTGCTTGATCCAAGTTGGCACAATCACATTACCTGTTGATCTTATTTCTTTAAAGATACTTGCATTTGATGTGATTTTAGGAATTGATTGGTTAACCACTCATCATGCCAAAATTGATTGTTTTCGTAAGGTTGTTAGTTTTCATATTCCTAACCAGCCTGTTATACGAATTCAAGCAATTAAACCACTAAAATCAGTCACTGTCATATCAAGCCATAAAGCTATTCGTTCATTGAAAAATGAATGTCAAGCTTTCTTAGCCCATATTATGTACTTGAACAAAAACACGTCAGATTTGAATAATATTTCTGTTGTTAGTGAATTTCCTAACGTATTTCCTGAAGAATTTCTTGGTCTACCCCCAGAACGTGAAGTTGAATTCTTTATTAATCTTGAACCAGGTACAAAGCCCATTTCTAAAACCCCATATCGAATGGCTCCTATTGAACTTCAGGAGTTAAAAGTCCAACTACAGAAATTGTTAGACATCGGTTTCATTTGTCCTGGTACATCTCCTTGGGGTGCTCCTGTTTTATTTGTAAAGAAGAAAGACGGGAGTATGCGACTCTGTATTGACTACTGAGAATTGAACCATGTCATCATTAAGAATAGGTATCCGCTACCTCACATTGATGACCTATTTGACCAGTTGCAAGGAGCACAATTCTTTTCAAAGATCGATCTTAGCTTACGATATCATCAATTTGAGATTAAAACTGAGGATATTCCAAAGACTGCCTTCAGAACTTGATACGGGCATTATGAATTCTTAGTCATGTCTTTTGGATTGGCTAATGCTCCTGCTGCTTTCATGGATATAATGAACCCTGTATTCAAGGAATATTTGGATCAGTTCGTTGTTGTCTTTATTGATGACATCCTCATCTATTCCAAAAGCCGTGAAGATCATGAGCACCATTTGAAGCTGGCACTTCAAAGACTTCGTGACAACAAGCTATATGCCAAGCTGAAGAAATACGAGTTCTGGCTTAAGGAATTAGCATTCCTTGGGCACGTGGTGTCAAAACATGGAGTATTTGTTGACCAGGCGAAGATTGAAGCAATACAAAGTTGGGAGCAACCAAAGTCGGTGACCGAAGTGCGTAACTTTTTGGGCTTAGCTGGTTATTATCGGAGATTCGTGGAAGGATTTTCTCGAATCGCTACTCCATTAACTCAGCTGATTCAAAAAGATACAAAATTCGTATGGAGCGAGGAATACGAGAAGAGTTTCCAAGAGGTCAAGAGGAGACTCATTTTGGCACCTATTCTAACAATATCATCTGGTTCGGATGGATTTGTTATCTACAGTGATGCTTCAGGCAAAGGGTCAGGATGTGTTCGCATGCAACAAAGGAAAGTCATAGCCTATGCCTCGTGATAACTCAAAGAATATGAGAGGAATTATCCTACTCATGATCTGGAGTTGGCAGCAGTCTTTTTGCGTTGAAAATCTAGAGACACTACCTGTATGGGGAGAAAGTGGAGATTATACGGATCATAAAAGCCTCAAATATTTCTTCACCCAAAAGGAACTCAACATGCGGCAACGACGTTGGCTCGAGCTGTTAAAAGATTACGACCATAACATTCAATATCATCCTGGAAAAGCAAACGTTGTAGCTGACGCTTTGAGTAGAAGATCGTATGAGGGTACGAGTGCAATGTTGTTAACACAAAGGCATATTTTGTATGACTTGCAAAGAATGGAGATAGAGTTAAAGGCTCCAAGTACCCACGTGATGATATCAAACATACGAGTAAAACCAACTTTAATCGATAAAGTTAAAGCTGCTCAAGCTACAGACCTGGAGCTAATGCGTATGAAGAAGAAAGTGAAAGAATGTGCTATTCCGGAAGCAAGAATCGATGAAGAAGGAATACTTTGAGTCAACTCCAGACTTTACGTTCCTAACGATTCTGACTTGAAACATAGAATCATGATGGAGGCATACAACACACAGTTTACAATCCATCCTGGGAGTGCCAAAATGTATCATGATCTTCGACATACATTTTGGTGGAGCAATATGAAGAGAGAGATCGCGGAGTTTATCTCGAGGTGTTTAACCTGTCAACGTGTAAAGGTGGAGCATCAAGTGCCAAAAGGTCCATTGCAACCACTTGAGAATTCAAAATGGAAGTGGGAACACATTACTATAGATTTCGTTACGGGTCTTCCCAAGGTTTCTCAATGTATAGATGCGATTTGGGTTATTGTTGATAGATTAACCAAGTCGGCTCATTTCTTGCCTATACGTGAGATTTATTCCCTTAAACGTCTTGCTAGTATGTACGTAAATGAGATTATGAGATTGCATGGCATGCCAGTATCCATAGTTTCGGATCGTGACCCAAGATTTACTTCACGATTTTGGGTTAGCTTGCAGAAAGCTATGGGCACGGATTTATAATTCAGTTCGGCATACCATCCTCAAACGAACGGGTAATCGGAAAGGACTATTCAAACCCTTGAGGATCTATTAAAACTTTGTGTCCTAGATTTCAAAGGAAGTTGGGATAAGTACTTGCCACTGGTGGAATTCTCTTACAACAACAGTTATTAAGCAAGTATAGGCATGACTCCATTCGAGGCGTTGTATGGACGAAAGTGTCGTTCTCCAGTATGCTGGGACGAGGTGGGAGAAGCAACATTGTTGGGACCAGAGTTGGTACGTATGACTACGAAAAAGATTCAAATGATCCGACAACGAATAAAGACCTCACAAGATTGACAAAAGAGTTATGTTGATCTTCATCGAAAGGACGTGGAATTTAATATTGGAGATCATGTACTGTTACGTATTGCTCCATGGAAGGGAGTTACAGGATTTGGGAAGAGAGGAAAGCTCAATCCACGATTTGTTGGTCCATTTGAGATTCTTGACCGAATAGGAAATGTGGCCTATAGACTCGCATTACCTCCAAGCATGTCTCGTGTTCATAATATTTTTCACATATCTATGCTTTGTAAATATGTGAAAGACCCAAACCACATTATTACTTTAGAACCAGACGAGATAGCCGAAGATTTAACGTACGAGGAGGTACCTGTTAAGATCTTAGATAGGAAAGAGCATGTCCTACAAACAAAGGTTATACCACAAGTCAAGATTTTGTGGAGGAACCATGTTATTGAAGAAATGACCTGGGAGTTGGAATCGAAAATAAAAGTGAGGTACCCTCACCTTTTCGAAACAACAGGTACGTACGACAATTTCGAGGACAAAATTTCATAAGGAGGGGAGGTTGTAAGACCCCAACTTATTATAAATAAAATTGAATTTCTCTATTCATTATCTTGAAATAATAAGGAGTTAATTTGATATAATACTTTGGTTATGGGTGAAATGTGCAAATTTTACAAAATAAGCAAGTGGTTATAAAATAATCATTGTTATTGGGGAATACTCGTTTGATCGTGAAATATTCTTTTTGTCGGGAATATCCGTACAACAGCGCAGTCATTGTGGGCCCCATAACAGAATAACGATTGGATGAAGAAAATGACAAAATATAATGTACGCTGGGTCGTGGTTGAAGACACTTTAGATTATTACCGATTTTTGAATTATTGATTCTTACGTAAGAATGCACTACTCAATAATTATTACGAATTATTCTAATATTATTTTATTTTATTGATTCAATAATTCTTTGCGTTGATATTTTATATTATTGTTGTTTTAATAATTGTCATTTGATTATTTCCCATTATCGGATCAATAATTCATATTATTTGAATAATATTATTAGATAGAATTATTGACAATGTATAGAAAGTTCATCGATGAGAGGTTTGGTCACCTAATCAATTGCGCAAGAAGGAGAAATCCTTATCAGAAAGCCCCATCTTTCCTAGGAACGACCTGGTTGTCATTATTATGATTCTGTAATATTATTTATGAATAATTAATTATTGATTTATATGATAAGGAAATATTTATTTAATGTGGATAGAAATGATGGATTTATTTATTTTATGTGGTTATAAATGAAGGAATTAAAGCTGAGGTGTTTTATCAGTATTTTGTCGGAATGGAGATATTAAAAATCATCCGTTTGTGGAATTCGGATATTTTTTGTTTGGAATTTGGAAAAACATAATGCTACAAAGTTGTAGAGAATTCGATTTCGTATGTAATGGACATAAAATTCATATTTTTCTGATAAAAGGTCTATTTATTATGAATTATTGAAGTTTCTGATTATTGTTAAAATATTTTGGAAATTTTTAGAATTGGTGGGCCCCACTTTTGGTTGGTGAGAAATGGGCTCAAATTTTATTTCAAATATGGTGGGTGGCAATAGTAGCAGGTCAAGTCTGTTTCGACGTGCTAGCATTTTCCTATAAATAGGTGCTTAGGTTAGAATTGAAAATCACACCAGAAACATAAGCTTCTCTCTCTATATTATCGAGTGTATTTTTGTGAGTATTTAGATACTTTGAGATTTGCTATTCAGTACAAGTTTCATTAAGCATCATATCCGATATTCCATTCCGAAGTACTGTTTCTTTGAGGTAAGGGATGTTATTTTCTTCTTAAATGATATTATTTTCTTCAATATCATTATGCCGAATTGTTGAGATAAGATTTATTGTGGAATTTCTACCTTTTTGTGTCGGAGTTACTATTCATGTATACGGCACTATTCACGTATACGACACTATTCACAAATACGACACTATTCACCAAAAAATAAAATTTTCTCTTCTTTGTCCCAGATGTCTATTATGGTTACTATCTTTGATTGTATCCATGTTTTGATCTTTATTTTTGAATTCTACTTCACAATTGGTTATTCTGGAGTATTATTGAATTTGGATAAATCGAAATATGAATCCCTAATATTTGTCCTTCTGTCTCACTGGATTCGTTCTCTAAAATGTTTTTCATCATCCTCAGTCTTTAATGGTGATATTTGATGAATATCTTTGGCCTGTAGTGAAAACATGTATGATTACCTGATGAATATGTTTGGCCCGTTGTGCAAAGATGAATAGGTGTTGAGATGAACATGACCAACTGGTGATACAAATGAATATCTTTGGCCCGTAGCGCAAAGATGAATATTTGATTCAAGATGTATATTGATTGATGTTACAGGGATAAAATATTGATGATGGACTTTTAAATTCATAGATGATAGTAGATTTCATTCTCTACTTAACTCTTCTAATGAATTTTTGTTTCCGCTGCAGTTGTTGATCTAAAACTTGTTGTCTATTATATTCTATTAGATTTTTTCCTGTTGAAGACGAAGGATAATTTGTTGTATATTATCTTAGTCATAATATTCTTTACTGGGCTAGTTGAGCTCACCCTTTTCCTTTTTGTTCCATTTTTTTCTTCTTAGGAAGCTAGAACATAGCAGGAACCAGTCGGGGTATAGAGTGATGGTCCTAGACAGTTGTTTTAGTAGTCATCACTATTTTTTGTAAAATAGTGCATCAATAATTATAATGAGGACTTTATTTGGGTGTGGATATTGTCTAGAAGACAATATTGTATTTAAACTCGCAGTATGTGTTGTCGTATTTTGCACGACAATTATAATAACAAAGTTGTAGTTATTTTCTGTACCATGTTTTTGGCGACTCAAAATGGGTGGTGTATACCTATTTTGGGGGCGTCACATAAATTTTATTGTTCACAAAAGGTTCCTTACTCATATTTAACTTTCTTTTTATCTTTATTAGCTTGTTTACTGATTTTAAAATCAATGCACATTTTAAGACCAATTTTTTTAATTTGACTTATGATATCACCATAAGTGAGATTATAATAATCAATGTGACCTAAGTCTTTACTTAATTTTTTCTATGACTTTGTGAGCAAATAAATTAGGTAGACCATTAACGAATTTTTCTTTCTAAATGGTTTGTTACTATCATTACGCTTCATAACTCGAGAAGTAAAAACATCCTTGTACCATCTAAAATCACTTAAAGTGGGACGAATGAGATTACTTAACTAATCATGAATTATTTCTGTAATATTACAAGGTGTTCCAATAAAATGCTTTATTATGGTAAATATTAAAGTATTTACTCCATCAGGTGGTCCAACACCAACATCTTCATCAAAGATGGGGTTGCCATCATCATCCATCTGGACAACATGAATTACTTGGAACCTAGTATCTTCAGTGAGATATTTTTCCCACCAAGATATGAGGATACCAGTGAATCCACTAACTAGCAATTCAACAATATCAGATTGAGCTAAATTATTGAAAGTCGTAATGTAGCTATTTGCTACCATGGACATGTGATTTAATTTATTTAGTATTTCTTGTTCACTGAAACCATCAATATTCCATTCATAAATTTTATTAGAAGAAACAAAAAACTAATTATCTAGATTTATCTCTTCGAACTGTAAGTCCGGAAGAGTAGGTCTAGTATACCAATTTCTTGTTGTACTCGTAGGGTGAGTAATTTTGAAAGTTAATTTGTTTAATTGTTCTTCAATTTCTATAATATTTGTGTTAGAATCACTTTCATTATCAGAGTTACTATCATTATTAGAGTTTTTAACTCGATCAATGGCAGAAACAATTTTAGAACTACTAGGTTCGGTAGAATTTAATTTCTTAAAAGTTTATCTAGAACAACAGTAAGCTTTTTATCTTTGCTTGGTAAACCCAATCCTTTTCTACTTTCAAGAAGGTTTATCAAGGGTTGTTCAGTTTTACTATTAGGAGTTTGAATAATGTTAGCATCAAAATTTTCTTCTATTTTATCTAACTATTTACCTAAAGTTGCTAGGTATTAATTAGTGAAGTTATTTTGTTCAATAATCTTCTTTTCATCTTTATTACCATCAGAAATCTTAGATGGACTAGCAGTAACTGAAGTATTTTTAACAGACAAATTAATAGTTTCAAGAGGAGGGTGACTAGATGAAACACTTGTTTTATCTTCTTTAATCCATTTAGTTTTAGACAAACCATTACATCTACTCTTATCATAGTAGCTTTCATACCATGTAAAAATTGTAATATTTATCTTTTCTGTGTTAATAAACCGTTTTCATCTATTTATGACTTTATCACGCTCTTTCTTAGGGTGATTAACATGGAAAGAGTGACGTTTACTCTTGTTTTCTTATGAGTTGAGATCATCTGCAAGAGAGTTCCAATCCAGTTTAAATTCTTTTTTAATGACTTTAGTTGAGGATGAGTTTCAAAATCTGACTGAGTAGGAGACAAAACTTGTTCTTCCTCTTCAGATTCATTAGTGGTATAACAAGGATGACTAGTTTGACCATTATTTAAAACTCCTTTTAATTTAATATCTTGTAGAGTGATATTGCTTAGTAGTTCAGTATCCTTTCTAGAAGGGGTTGAAGAACTAGCCAAATCTTCAACAATTAGAGGTCTTCTGGTACGCTCAAAACTTATTTTGACAGTACCATCAGAAAATTATCTTACATTTTCTACGTTTAATATATTATTACTAACAGGTCTTTGAGGGTTTTCATTTTGCAAAGTCCATTGACTAGGTAATGTAATGTCTTTCCAAAGAATAGTTCTTGGAATTTGAACATTTGCATCACTAGTACTACTTTGAATCATCACTAGTACTACTTTAAATTAAAACAGTAAAATCTTAGGACTCTTGTTAATGGCTTTAACATTTAAATTGGTTTTCATAGTTTTATAATATATTCTATAAATCAAAGCTAATGCTTGAGATCCCTCAATCATTTGAGTGATTTCTCAAGCGGTTTAATATTCAAAGTTGATGCTTTTAACAAATTGGGGTCACTTAAACTTAAAGTGAAATCAGGAAAACAATTAAAATGGATAGGTCCATTATGTAAACTTGATTTCATAATACCAATAATACTAGGAAAGTAATTAAGAAATCTAGCATCACGAAGAAACAAATAGATACTTGAATTAATTCCTCTAATATTTAATGGCTTAATCGCAACTTGAATTAATCCTATATGAATGAAATTTTAATTCTTTTTTCTATGTCTTTTCATAACATATGCAGTTAACAAACTATAATTTTCACACTCTTTATTTATAGCATAAACCTTTTCTACTGTTTTAACATTGTAATTAGTTTTAAAATTATCAAGAAAAGTTGGCTGGTAAATTTCTTTAGGAGAGACACTATGTGTAAGACCCCAACTTTTATGAATAAAGATTTAATTTTCTCAAAATATCTTTTTGAATAATAAGGTGTGGATTTGATATAATATTATAGTTGTGGGTAATATTTATAAATTTTGCAAAGTAAGCAAGTTGTCATAAAATATTCGTTTGGTCAGGAAATATTCATTTTATCAGGGAATATTCGTACGACGACACAATCATTGGTGGACCCCACAATAGAATTATGGTCGGAGTTAGAAAACGACAAAATAACTTTTTATAAAAATAATGGCAAAAGTTTTACCGTTAACTGTTGAAATACCTGGTGATAAAAGTACAGTAATACGCGTGGTTGCATAGTAGCACACATTATTGTTCAGTATCTTTGATTATTGACACTTACGTGAGAAGTCACTTAGCTTTATTCAATAATTGCCACAGTAGTTGATGCATAGTATCTCATATTATTGATTCAATTATTGTCACAGTATCATCTGCACAATATTTTATATTATTAAATCAATAATTGAGACGATAAAGTTATTCATATTATTATTTGCATTATTGACAATGCCTAGAAAGTTCTGTCGATGAAAGGGTTTAGTCACCTAATTGCTCGCCAATAAGGAGAAGTTCTTATCGAAAAGCCCCCTCTTTCCTGGGAATGATCTGGTTGTTAATATTGTGAGTTATAATATTAATGATGAATAATTTCGTGTTGATTAAAGATAAGAATAATAATTGATAAGTGGAAGATGTTTGTTCAATTATCTTGTTAAATTGGTATTTATTCTATTTGATTTTGGAAATGGGCGAATTGAATTGTGAAAGGGATAACCCTCAATTACCTTCAAAGAAGGTAACCTATTTAAATTGGCAGGATTGAAGCTTATTGGCTAAACTCTCCAATAATGCAACTACTATTTTGTAACCTATGAATGTGGGTATTCCATCATTGGTCAATGCCTCCAAATTGGTGTTCCTCATTGGCGAACACCTGCAAAAGAGAATGCTGATAAATTGAAAACCCGTGAATTCTCTTACTGTGCAGTCCGTAATTTTTCCTAAATAGTACCCTGCCATTCTCTTATAAATAGGATGTTTAGTTTAGAATTAAAAATCACACCAGAATCAGAGAATTTTTCTTCTATAATATTGAGCGTATTCTTTTTGAGTTTAAGGAAGCTTTGAGTGTAGAAAACAATATAAGTTTTCTTCAAGAATATCCCCGTTATACCATTCAGAAGTACTCCCATTTTAAGGTAAGTGATATTATTTTTGTTCAATGTTCGTATGAAATAATATTTCATTTCATACACTGTAGTATGTAAGTAATATTATTTCATTTCATATTCCTAATTCTACACTTATGTTGATAAGTATTGCTTCTATACTCCTTGAAATTAGTAGAATATCCTTGAAATTTGCGCTTCATCTAGTATCATTTTACAAGAATATTTTTCTGAACATTCTTGTTAAATTTTAATCTTTTTATGTCGGAGTACTATTCACGAGGTACTATTTACTCGGGTACTATTCACCCGGGGTACTATTCAGGACAAAAATTGATACTTTTCTGTCCAAATTATTTTTGATGCACGAATATTATTCTTGAATTTTACTCCACAAAGCAGTTATCATGTTGACAATTTGGACATTTTTAAACTCTGGATAAATTAAAAATCTTTAATATTTATCCTTGATTTCGTTTGATTGATACTTATATCATTGTCATCATCCTCATGCTTATATTGTGATGAAAGTCATCTTTGGCCCGTAGTGCATAGATGGACTATTGATTGATATGATTATGACCATGAATTATGTATCGGTATAATTATGACCCATAATTTTACAAATGATGTGGTAAAAGTCCCCATTGGCCCATAGTGCATTGATGGACAGTTGTTGGCATGATCATGACCATTGGTGATACTAACGAATATCCTTGGCCCGTAGTGCATGGATAATTCAGTGATGTGGATTATTTATTGAGATGTTTTGCAGAGATAAAATATTTATGATGAACTTTTAAATCATAGAAGATAGTAGATATCATGCTCTACTTGACTCTTCTAATGGATTGCTTGTTCCGTTGTAGTTAAACTTATTGTCTATTGTATTCTATCAATTTTTATACTGTTGAAGACTAACGATAATTTATTCTACATTATCTTAGTCATAATATTCTTTACTGGGCTAGTTGAGCTCACCCTTTTCTTTCATTGTTCTCTTCAGAAAATGAGAATATAGTTGGGACTAGTCGGGGAATGGAGTGATGGTCCAAAATGGTGGATATAGTAGTCCTCACTATTCTATAAAATAGTGTGATAATAATTGTAATGAGGACTCCATTTGAGTTTAAATATTGTCTACGAGACAATATTCGTGTTAAAACTCTCAGCTTACGTTTGTCGTATTGTATTAATGAAGTTTGTATTTAAATTCTGTACCATGTATTTGACGACTCAGAATGAGTTGTGTATACCTATTTTGGGGGCGTCACACTATGATATTCCAATTACTAAGAATTTGGTCAATATTTTCATAACTTTTTTCTTCTTGATTTACTATGTTTGGAACATGAGGCAAAGCTGATCTAGAACCAGATGTAGAATTAGATCTAAATAATCTACTCATTTTTACCAGATTCACAATTTATTCTTAAATCTAAGTTCTTTCATACAGACCCTTCTTACCTTAAGCAGACTCATACATATGTTCTTGTCTAAGCCAAACACTGCTCTACCACGAGACTTACAAAAGGCGATAGACACGGTGAACTAGGTGTTCTACAGTAAGTTAGGTGACTTATAAACAAAGAAGAAGAAAAATTATGAAGTGGGAAAAGAAGAAAAGATCAGATAGATTTAATAGATGCAGTTAAAAATAGAACAACTTGGCTCTGATACCATTTGACGGTGGAAGGATAGATGAAATGGCGCAAATGATAATACTCAGCTTTGCCTCATGTTCTAGACATAGTAAATCAGGAAGAAAAAAGTTATGAAAATATTGACAAAATTCTTAGTAATTGGAATATCCCCAGTGTCTCCCCTAAAGAAATTTACCAGTCAACTCTTCTTGATAATTTTAAAACTGATTACAAAGTTAAAACAGTAAAAAAGGTTAATGCTATTAATAAAGAGTATGAAAATTATAGTTTGTTAACTGTATATGTTATTAAAAGACATAGAAAAAAGAATTACAATTTCATTCATATAGGATTAATTCAAGTTGCGGTTAAGCCATTAAATATTAGAGGAATTAATTCAAGTATCTATTTGTTTCTTCGTGATGCTAGATTTCTTAATTACTTTCCTAGTATTATTGGTATTATGGAATCAAGTTTGCATAATGAATCTATCCATTTTAATTGCTTTCCTGATTTCACTTTAAGTTTAAGTGACCCCAATTTGTTAAAAGCATTAACTTTGAATATTAAAACCGCTGGAGAAATCACTCAAATGATTGAGGGATCTCAAGCATTAGCTTTAATTTATAGAATATATTATGAAACTATGAAAACCAATTTAAATGTTAAAGTCATTAACAAGAGTCCTAAGGATTTTACTGTTTTGATTTAAAGTAGTACTAGTGATGCAAATGTTCAAATTCCAAGAACTATTCTTTGGAAAGACATTACATTACCTAGTTAATGGACTTTGCAAAACGAAAACCCTCAAAGACCTGTTAGTAATAATATATTAAACGTGGAAAATGTAAGATAATTTTCTGATGGTACTATCAAAATAAGTTTTGAACGTACCAGAAGACCTCTAATTGTAGAAGATTTGGCTAATTCTTTATCCCCTTATAGAAAGGATACTGAACTACTAAGAAATATCACTCTACAAGATATTAAATTAAAAGGAGTTTTAAATAGTGGTCAAACTAGTCATCCTTGTTATACCACTAATGAATCTGAAGAGGAAGAACAAGTTTTGTCTCCTACTCAGTCAGATTTTGAAACTCATCCTCAATTAAAAGTTATTAAAAAAGAATTTAAACTGGATTGGAACTCTCTTGTAGATGATTTCAATTCATAAGAAAACAAGAGTAAACCTCACTCTTTTCATGTTAATCACCCTAAGAAAGAGCGTGACAAAGTCATAAATAGATGGAAACGATTTATTAACACAGAAAAGATAAAAATTATAATTTTTACATGGTATGAAAGCTACTATAATAAGAGTAAATGTAATGGTTTGTTTAAAACTAAATGGATTAAAGAAGATAAAACAAGTGTTTCATCCAGTCACCCTCCTCTTGAAACTATTAATTTGTCTGTTAAAAACACTTCAGTTACTGCCAGTCCTTTTAAGATTTATGACGGTAATAAAGATGAAAAGAAGATTATTGAACAAAATAACTTTACTAATCAATACCTAGCAACTTTAGGTAAGCAGTTATATAACATTGAAGAAAAATTTGATGCTAACAATATTCAAACTCCTAATAGTAAAATTGAACAACCCTTGATATACTTTCCTTCGCTAGTGTGTGTCCTACCTAAGCTGAATTTTCTTACTTAAGTTAACAAATTGTGATATATCAATTAACCTTTGTTTTGAAGCTGTATTCTAGAATGATATCTGAAATACAGGAAATGAGCAATGGAGAAATCATGATACTGAAGAGCTGATTTGGGAGATAGAATCTGAAATGAAAGTAAGGTATTCTCAACTCTTTGAAATACCAGGTACGTAAATTTTAGGAACAAAATTTTATAAGGAGGGGAGATCGTAAGACCCCAAATTTTATGAAATAAAAGTATTCAATTTTTCTTATAATTATTATTCAGTAAATGATTAAATTGATAAAAAGTTAAAGTTAAGGGTGATATATGAAATTTTTCAAAATAAGCAAGTGGTTATAAAATACTCATTGCTGTCAGGGAATATTCGTTTGGTCATAGAATATTCTTGTTGTCGAGTAATATTCGTACGATGACGCAGCCATTTGTGGGCCCCGTAACAGAATAACTGTCGGATGAATAAAACGACAAGTTTGAGTTTTTATAAATAACGGCGTAATTGTTACCGTTAACACTATTGGAATACCTAGTGGTTAAAATACAGTAATATGTGTGGTTACACAGTAGCACACAGTATTGCACAGTATTTTTGAATTATTGATTCTTACACAAGAAGGCACTACTCAATAATTGTTACAGTAATTACTGTTCAATAATTGTTGCATTGATATTTTATATTATTGTTGTTTCAATAATTGTCACGGCACAGTATTTCCCATTATCAGATCAATAATTCATATTATTTGTGAGACCCCAAATTTTATGAATAAAGAATTAAATTTCTCAAAATATTTTTTTGAATATTATGGTGTGGATTTGATATAATGTTATAGTTGTGGGTAATATTTATAAATTTTGCAAAGTAAGCAAGTTGTTATATAATATTCGATTGGTCGTGGAATATTTATTTTAACAGGAAATATTCGTACGACGACACAATCATTGGTGGACCCCACAATGGAAGTATTGTCGTAGTTAGAAAACGATAAAATTATCTTTTTATAAAAATAACGGCGAGTGTTACCGTTAAAACTGTTGAACTACCCGGTAGTAAAAGTACAGTAATAAAAGTGGTTGCATAGTAGCACACGATATTGATTATTGATGCTTACATAAGAAGTCACTCAGTTATACTCAATTATTGCTACAGTAATTGCTGCATCATATCTCTCATATTATTGATTCAATTATTGTCACAGTATCATCTGTGAAATATGTTATATTATTAAATCAATAATTGAGATGACAAAGTTATTCATATTATTATTTGTAATATTGACAATGTCTAGAAGTTCTGTCAAGGAGAGGTTTGGTCACCTAATTGCGCGTCAATAAGGAGAAATCCTTATCGGAAAGCCCCCTCTTTTCTGGGAACTACTTGGTTGTTAAATATTGTGATTTATAATATTAATGATGAATAAGTTCGTGTTGATTAAAGATGAAATTGATAGTTCCATTGTGTTGAAATTATTAGTGTTAATGAAAATTGACATTTATTTCGATAATAATTAATGTCTGGAGGTTATATTGACCAATCTGATAATTAACTTGATAAATGAGCAATTAATTGCTATTGATTCACATGATTATAACTATTTGTTCACATGTGTGTACTATTGATTCACATTCATTTACTATTAGGGGAGTTGGTGCAAGATTGATAATACTTGCATGACTATGTTCAAAATGGAGGTATAGATGGAGGTACTATACTGTAATTCGTATTTTCACATGTCTAGAACTATTGATTCACATGATTTACTATTAGGGGAGGTGGTGCAAGTTTGATAATACTTGCAGGACTAAATTAAAAATAAAAGAAAAGAGGAAGGTGTTATACTGTAATATTTTGAGCCCCAAAACGTGCAATTATCAAAACTATATTTTCCTATAAATAGAAGCTCATTCCTTCATTATTTTTCACAAATTCACTAAAGCTATAGAGCAATTATTATAGAGAGAAATTATAGAGAGAAAGAAGAAGAGAAGTCTGCTACCTCACTATTCCAGTATCCAGTCTTCTTTTGAGGTAAGGGATATTATTCTTTCGTATTCATGAAGAGAGTTATTTTCTTTTAATACTCGTAAGGGTTGTTATTTCATTCTTTATTATTATGTTGGAATAACTCAATACCTATGCATGCTGAGTACCGCATACATGGTGAAATTCTTCATTATTCTATTCTTTATTATTCATTGGAATAACTCGTCTCATGCGGCCTATCATCATACCGGTGAATTCTGTTGTTATTCCATTCTTTATTATTCTGTTGAAATATCTCGTCAATGCGGATTATGCATTTACGACTTTAGTTCCATTCTTTATTATTTTGTTGGAATAACTCGTCTACGCGGCCTATCGCATGCTCGGTGAATTTTGTTATTATTCCATTCTTTATTATTCATTGGAATATCCTCGTCATGCGGATTACATATGACCGGGTTCCATTCTTTATTATTCGTCATAATAACCTCGTTCAAAGCGTGCGCCTATCGCATGCATGGTGAATTCTTCATTATTCTATTCTTTATTATTCGTTGGAATAACTTTGTATACATGTGGATTACCGCATGCATGGTGAATGATCATTTGTATTCATTCTTTATTAAATTGTGGAAATGATCTGTCTACGTGGATTACCGCATGGCGGGTGAAAATCCATTTGCAATTTCGTATATTCTATTATACTAGTCTGAGATATCATTTCTTTTGTACTCGTCATGGAATATCATTTTCTTTGGTTTTTTTTACGAGTTACTATTCACGGGTTACTATTCACTCTAGTATTATTCACTCGGGTATTCGGGGCACTTTTCGTGCCGGAGTACTATTCACGAGTTACTATTCACCCGATTACTATTCACTCTAGTATCATTCACTCAGGTATTCGTGACATTTTTCGTATCGGGGTTCTAGTCATGGGGTATTATTACCGAAGTACTATTCACGGGGTACTATTCACCCAAAAAATATATTTCTTTTCTGTCCAAATTATTTTTGGTACATGAATATTATTCTTGAATTTTACTCTACAAAGCAATGATCATGTTGACAATTTGGGCGTTATTGATTTCGGATAAATTAAATTATAAATCATTAAAATTTATCCTTGAACTTGTTTTATTGAATTATTATGTCATTGTCATCATCCTCATGCTTATATTGTGATTAAAGTCATCTTTGGCTTACGTGCATAGATAGACTTGGTATGATTATGACCAGGGATTATTCGGTATAATCATGACCATTGATGATTACATGAATATCCTTGGCCGTGGTGCAGGGATGATTCAATTTTATTTATTAAGCTGAGTCTCAGCGATAAAGTTGATTAAAAACTTTTTAAATCGTAGAAGATAGTAGTTTTTATACTCTACTTGACTCTTCTAATGGATTGTTTATTTTCGCTGCAGTTGTTAATCTAAAACTTGTTGTCTATTGTATTCTATTAGCTGTTATACTGTTGAAGGCTAAGGATAATTTATTATGCATTATCTTAGTCATAATATTTTCTTACCGGGCTAGTTGAGCTCACCCTTTCTTTCATTATTCTCTTTAAGAAATGAGAATATAGCTGGGACGAGTCGAGGAATGGAGTGATGGTCCAAGATAAATGGCTTTAGTAGTCCTCACTATTCTACGAAATAATGTGATAATAATTGTAATGAGGACACCATTGAGTGTGGATATTGTCTAGATGACAATATTCTTGTTTAAACTCTCAACTATGTTTTGTCGTATTTTACACGGCTGTTGTATAATTAAGTTGTATTTGAATTTATGTACCATGTATTTGGCGACTCAAGACTGATGATGTATACCTGTTTTGGGGGCGTCACAGTTGGTATCAAAGCTTAGGGATATGATCCCTGGCTAAGATGTGAGACAAGAACTAGGAAGGGAGAGACGGGGAATTTCTTCGCTAGTATGACCTACCTATGTTTATTTAGTATTTAATTGGTCGGTCAGAGTATAGGGATAATATGTGTTATGTTAATTAACCCTTGTTTTGTGACAAAGTTTGAAAATGGCATCCAAAATGTTGAGATCAAAGAATGAAGCACATGAGACCGCTGAGTCACCAACGATCAATACCCAGGATAATGTGCAATAGGAAGACAATAATCCTCAGGTAAATAACAACACCGATCAAATGATGAACGATGGGATGTTAAGAGGCTTTATGCAATTCATGCAACATCAGGTAAGAGAGACTCCTGTTCGAAATATAGGTGGAAATAATGGCAACCCACGGTCGGTCACCGCTAAGCAGTTCAAGGAGCTGGGATCACCGGAGTTTTTGGGAAAGCCAGAACCACTTAAGGCGGAGACGTGGTTAAAGCAAAAGGTTCCCTTCGCTACCTTTATGGTGCGTGAAGAGGCGGACATCGGTGGGAATCAGAAACGATCCAAATTATCGACGACGCACTCAAGATGTCTTGGGAGAAGTTCCAAGAGCTGTTCAACGACAAGTACTTTCCCGAAAGTATTCATCACATGAAGGAGGTGGAGTTCATCAAGTTGGAGCAAAACAATATGACCGTGTTGCAATACGAGGCTAAATTTGCAGAGTTATCCCGGTTTGCATCCCATTTGGTCGATAATGAGGAGTGAATGACGCGAATGTTTCTAAGAGGTTTAAAACCAGATATACATCAATACCTCATTTCTCACAAACTTTATTTATATTCAGATGTTGTGAATAGGGCTCAGTTATTGGAGCATGATAATGAGTTAGCACAACCAAAAGGCAACGACCAACAAGACGATAATAATCGTACCGGTGGCAACGACAATCGGAATAATGATAACCATCGTGGGGGAAATTATAATGCCAAGAATGGTAACCACTTCGGTGGTAATCATGGCCAAGATAATAGAAGTGGAAATTTCAAGAAGAGAAGGTTCAATAATGATGGAAAGACAAAGAAGACCAAAGACCCGCTTTCAAAGGAAGGAGAACGATCATGGTCGTATGTTTTAAATGCGGAGGGGAGGGACATATCAGTCCAAATTGCGTGATGTAGTCCAAAGCATGTTATAATTATGGAAAAGAAGGTCACCTAGCCCAATTTTGTCGTGCACCAAAGTCAAGTCCAGCTGGGACGGTGGCACTAAAGGCGGATACGGACAAAACAAAGTCGGTGGTTTCAGGAAGAGCGTTTTTCGTGACTTCTCAAAAAGCGAGTAACCCGAACGAAATTAGCACGAGTTTGTTAATTATAAATTCTTGCAAAGTCTATACCTTATTAGATACCGGTTCTACCCATTCTTTTATCTCTCTTGCTTGTGCTCAACATTTAAATTTGACCCCAGAGAATTAGTGTGACGCCCTCAAAATAGGTATACATCACCCATTCTGAGTTGTCAATACATGGTACAGAAACAACTACAACTTTATTATTACAACAGTAAAACTGTGAGTTTGAATACAAATATTATCTTCTAGATAATATCTATACTCAAATAAATCCTCATCACATTTATTGATACATTATTTTACAAAATGGTGAGGACTACTAAACAACTCTCTCTAGAACCTTCATTCCATACCTCGACTGTACTCGCTATATTCTCCCCTCCGAGAAGAAAAATGGAACAAAAAGGAAAAGGGTGAGCTCAACTAGCCCAAAGAAAGAATATTATGACTAAGATAATATACAACAAATTATCATTAGTCTTCAACAGGAAAAATCTAATAGAATACAATCGACAACAAGTTTTTAAATCAATATTCGCAATGAAATAATAATTCATTAGAAGAGTTAAGTAGAGAATGCAAACTACTATCTTCTATGTATGAATTTAAAAGTTCATCGTCTATCTTTTATCCCCAGAACATCAATCAATATATATCCGAATCAAATATTCATCTTTGCACTACAGCCAAAGATATTCATTAGTTAATCATGTTCATCTAAACACTGCTCATCTTTGCACTACGGGCCAAAGATATTCTTCAGAAAATCATTCATCTTTGCACTACATGCCAAAGATATTCAATAATATCATCATTTAAAACCGAGGATGATGAAAATATTTTAAAGAAACGAATCCAAAGTGAAACAAAATGACAAGGATTAAGGATTAGTACTTTGTTTTATCCATGTCCAAAAAATACCTCAAAAATAATTATAGTGGTGTAAAATTCAAGAATGATCAAAACATGGATACAATCAAAGCTAGTATCCAGAATAGATATTTTGGACGAAAAGAAAATTTTTCATTTTTTGATGAATAGTGCCGTATTCGTGAATAGTTCCGTGAATAAAGGTCGTATACGTGAATAGTAACTCCGACACCAAAAGTTCCAAATTTGATAAAAACTTCAGATCAATATTTCAACATAATGATATTGAAGAAATAATATCATTACTGAAAAAAAAAATCCTTTACCTCACAAAGACAAGATTTAGTTGAAACACCTGGATATAAAGGCTATGACTTGAACTTTTACCGTATAGCAATACTCAAAGTATACTCAAAATACTCACAAGAATACGCTCGATAATATAGAGAGAAAACTTCGCCGGTGTGATTTTCAATTCTAACCTAAGCACCCTATTTATAGGAAAATGCTTTAACACACAAAAGCGTAAAATTTATTAAAATATTAATTTATTAATTTTTATTCCTACGCCCACATTTAGAGATCTGAATTCAGCCACTTCTAACACATGCAAGACCCACAATAATGACAAAAAACGTTTTTGTCATTTTAAATATTTTATACTTCCAAAAATCAATTATTTCAGAGCTTCGAAACTTTAATAATTCACAATAAATATCTCTTTTGTCAGAAAATTTGAAACTCGCGACTTTTTATAGGAAATTCAATTCTCTACAACTTTGCGGAAGAAAGTTTTTCCGAATTCCAAAAAAATTAACCAAAATCCACAAACGGCAATTTTACAAGTGCTATAATCAAATTTCACGATAAATGGGGTCCATTTACATGTTTAACATGTTTTAAACATTTATTACAATAAAAATACTCTTCCTCCTCGTATACTCATATATCCCACATTCGTTGTAAAAATATCACCATTATTATATTATTAAAATATAATAATATATTTAAATGAATTATTTTATCGTAAAAGATAAAATTTCAATTTTCAACAATTGTCACATTAAGAATTTTCTCCATCTATATCCACATAAAATCAATATTTTCTCATCATATGAATCAATAATTAATTATTCACAAATAATATTACGAAATCACAATATTGACAACCGTGCGCCTTCTAGGAAGAGGGGCTTTCAATAAGAATTTCTCCTTCTTACAAGCAATTAGGTGACCAAACCTCTCCTTGACGAACTTTCTAGACATTGCCAATAATGTTATCTAATAATATTATTCGGATAATATGAATTATTGCTTTGATAATGAAAAATATCTTGTAATGACAATTATTGAAACAACAAAGAATATAAAATATCAACGCAACAATTATTAAATCAATAAAATAATTGAGCAAAGAATTACTGTAACCATTATTGAGTAAAGTGCCTTCTTACGTAAGAATCAATAATTGGTGCAATACTTGTATGCTACTGTGTTTTAACCACCGGTATTTTAACAAGATTAATTCGGTAATAACTATCTTTGTTATTTTTAAACAACTTATATTTGTGCTTTTTCTTCATCCAATCGCTTTACGTTATGGGGCCCACAAAAGATCGCGTATAAATATTTAATATTCCCCACAAAGAAGAATATTCCACGACCCAAACGAATATTCCCGACAACAATAAATATTTTATAACCACTTGCTTTTTTTGAATATTTATGTATTTTACCCATAACTATCCACATTAATCAAATCAACCCTTACTATTTCAAAATAGAAAATTAAATTTCATTAATAATAAGTTGGGGTCTTACAACCTCCCTCCTTATGAAATTTCGTCCCTCGAAATTGACGTCGTCGTGCTGGTGTGTTTGAAAAGGTGAGGATACCTCGCTTTCATTTCCCTTTCAATTCCCTGTGTCATTTCTCTATAAAGCATGATTCCTCCACAAAACTTTAACTTGTGGTATGACCTTTCATGGCGTAGGGACATGCTCCTTCCTATCCAAAATCTTGACAGTACCTCCTCATACGTTAAGTCTTCTTCGGCTATCTCGTCCTGGTTCTAACTCTATAACGTGATTCGGTCTTTCACATATTTACTGAAGTACGATATGTGAAACACATTATGAACACGAGACATACTCGAGGTAACGCGAGTCTATAGGCTACATTTCCTACTCGGTCGAGAATTTGAAATGGACCAATAAATCGTGGATTGAGCTTTCCTCTCTTCCCAAATCTTATAACTCCCTTCCACGGAAAGAACTCGCAACAATACATGATCCCCTATACTAAATTCCACGTCCTTTCGATGAAGATCCGCATAACTCTTTTTGTCGATCTTGTGCCGCTTTGTATACGTTGTCAAATCATTTGGATCTTTTCCAGTAGTCATACGTATTAAACTCGGGTTCCAACAATGTTGCTTCACCCACCTCGTCCCAACATACCGGAGAGCGACACTTTCGTCCATATAATGCTTCAAATGGAGCCACACCTATACTTGCTCGATAATTGTTGTTGTAGGAGAATTCCACCAATGGTAAATACTTATCCCAAGCGCCGCTTGAAGTCTAGGACACGAGTCTTAATAGATCTTCAAGAGTTTGAATAGTCCACTCGATTGTCCGTCTGGTTTGAGGATGGTCTGCCGAATCAATCGTAAATCTGCGCCCATAGCTTTTTTGCAAGCTAACCCAAAATCTTGAAGTGAATCTTGGGTCACGATCCGAAACTATGGATACAGGCATGCCATGCAACCTCACAATCTCATTCACGCACATACTAGCAAGACGTTCAAGGAATAAGTCTCCGTGTCGGCAAGAAATGAGCGGAACTTGGTTAATCTATCAACAATAACCCAAATAGCATTGATGCCTTGAGAAACCGTAGGAAGACCCGTGAATTGAAATCCATGGTAATGTGTTCCCACTTCCATTTCGTAATCTCAAGTGGTTGCAAATGACCCTTAGGTACTAGATGCTCCGCCATTACACGTTGACAAGTTAAACACATTGAGATAAACTTTGCAATCTCTCTCTTCATATTGTTCTACCAAAATGTATGTCGAAGATCACGATACATTTTGGTACTTCCAGGATGGATTGCAAATGGTGTATTGTGTGCCTCCATCATAATCTTGTACTTCAAATAGGAGTCGTTAGGAACACAAAGTCTAGAGTGGACTCGAAGTATTCATTCTTCATCAATTCTCGCTTCCGGAATAGCACCTTCTTGTACTTTCTTCTTCATACGCATCACGCCTCCTGCCCTACGGTGGCTTGAGAAACCTTAACTTTTTCTATTAAAGTTGGCTCTATACGTATACTTGACATCATCGCACTCATTCCTGCATATGATCTTCTACTCAACGCGTCAGCTACCACATTTGCTTTTCCAGGATGGTATTGAATAGTGTGGTTGTAGTCTTTCAATAGCTCGAGCCAACGTCGCTGCCGCATGTTGAGTTCTTTTTGAGTGAAGAAATATTTTAGGCTTTTATGGTCTGAATATATCTCCACTTTCTCCCCATATAGATAGTGCCTCCATATCTTTAAGCCTTGAAAACAATCTGGCCGCTAACTCTAGATCATGAGTAGGATAATTCCTCTCATACTCTTTAAGTTGTCATGAGGCATAGGCTATGACTTTCCCACGCGTTGCATGAGAACACATCCTAACCCTTTGCACGAAGCATCATCAGAGATAATAAATCCATCCGAACCGGATGGTATTGTTAGAAACAGTCTTAAAATAAATCTCCTCTTAAGCTCTTGGAAACTTTTCTCGCATTCTTCGCTCCAAACGAATTTTGTATCCTTCCGAGTCAGCTGAGTTAATGGAGTAGCGATTCGAGAAAATCCTTCCACGAATCTCCGATAATAACCAGCTAAGCCCAAAAAGCTACGTACTTCGGTCACCGACTTTGGTTTCCCCCAACTTTGTATTGCTTCAATCTTCGCCGGGTCCACGGATACTCCATGTTTTGACACCACATGCCCAAGGAATGCTACTTCCTCAAGCCAGAACTCGCATTTCTTCAATTGGCATATAGTTTGTTTTCACGAAGCCTTTGGAGTACGAGCTTCAAGTGGTGCTCATGATCTTCACGACTTTTGGAATATATGAGGATGTCATCAATAAAAACAACAACGAACTGATCCAAATATTCCTTGAATACTCGGTTCATCATATCCATGAAAGCCGCAGGAGAATTAGTTAGTCCGAAAGACATGACTAAGAATTCATAATGCCCATACCGAGGAGTTCAAGGCGCCTTTGGAATATTCTCGCCTAATCTTCACCGATGATATCCGAGCGAAGATCGATTTTGAAAAGAATTGTGCCCTGCAATCGGGTCAAACAAGTCATCAATACGAGGTGAGGGATACCTATTCTTGATGGTGACATGGTTCAATTCCAGATAGTCAATACAAAGTCGCATACTCCCGCCTCTTTCTTCTTTACTTAATAAAACAGAGCACCCCAAGGAGATGTACTAGGGCGAATGAAACCGATGTCCAACAATTCTCGTAGTTGGACCTTTAACTCCTGAAGTTCAATAGAGCCATTCGATATGGGGTTTTAGAAATGGGCTTTGTACCGGGTTCAAGATCAATAAAGAATTAAACTTCACGCTCGGGGTAGGCCGGAAGTTCTTCAGAAATACGTCAGAAAGTCAATAACAACAGAATATTATTCAAATTTGACGTGTCTTTATTCAAATCCATAACATGGGCTAAGAAAGCTTGACATCCGCTTTTTCAATAAACGAATAGCTTTATGATTAGATATGATGATGATTGATTTTAATGGTTTAGTTGCTTGAATTCGCATAACAGTTGGTTAGGAATATGAAAACTAACAACCTTACGAAAACAATCAATTTTGGCATGATGAGTAGTTAACCAATCAATCCCTAAAATCACATCAAAAGCAAGTATCTTTAAAGATATAAGGTCAATGTAAGGTGATGGTGCCAACTTGAATCAAACAAGATTTATAAACAAAGGATGTGATGAAAGTTTCTCCTAACGGAGTTTCCACGAGATAGGTCAAAGTCTAATTTCTCCTGAGTCAAGTTTAAACGTTGAGCACATGCAGGAGAGATAAATGAATGGGTAAAGACCTAGGATCAAGTAAGGTATAAACTTCGCAAGAATTTATAAATAGCTTACCCGTGATCACCTAGTTTGGGTTCCTCGCATTTTGACCAGTCACAACAAACGCGCTCTTCCTGAATCGTTGACTTTGACTTTTCCGGGACGATCTTTTGAGTCACCGCCCTTCTTGAACTAGGTTTCGCTAAATACATAATCTCGAAAGCAATATGTCCTTCCTTTCCACAATTATAGCATACCTTGAATCATTGTGGACGGTTTGGACCGATATGTCCCTCTTTCCGCATTTATAAGATATGATGGGTGGTCGTTTCTCCTCCCTTAGAACCGATTCTTGCTTAAGAAGATGTCGCCTTCACATGGTCGTTATTAAATCTCCTCTTTTAAAATCTCCTCCCACTCGCTTTTCTATTATTTTCATATTACCATAATTATTGTAAGACCAAATTTTTTAAATAAAAGGAATTTCCTTTATTTATTATTTTGAAATAGTAAGGGTTGATTTGATTAATGTGGATAGTTAAGGGTTAAATACGCAAATATTTCAAAATAAGCAAGTGGTTATAAAATATTCATTTTATCGGGAATATTCGTTTGGTCGTGGAATATTCGGATCGTATTAGAATATATTCGTTTGGTCGTGGAATATTCGTGCATCGTCGGGGAATATTCGCATGACGACAATATTCGCAGTGTGTGTGTGGGCCCCATAATGGAAAGCGATTGGATGAGGAAAACGACAAAGTTTGGGTGGTTATAAATAACTGGCGTAGTTGTTACTAGTTAAGACTATTTGGAATACCCGTGGTTAAAATACAAGATACTGCGTGGTTGCATTAAGAAGACACCAGATTACACACAAGATTGTTGAATTATTGATCCTTACGTAAGAAGGCACTTTACTACTCAATAATTTTCACAATGAGTTCTTCGCTCAATATTTTATTTTATTGATTCAATAATTGTTTGCGTTGATATTTTATATTATTGTTGTTCAATAATTGTCACTTTACAATATTTCCCATTATCGGATCAATAATTCATATTATTTGAATAATATTATTAGATAACATTATTGGCAATGTCTAGAAAGTTCTGCCTAAGGAGAGGTTTGGTCACCTAATTGCGGCCACCAAGAAGAGAGATCCTTATTGAAAGCCCTCTTTCCCGGGAACGACTGGTTTGTCATAAATGTGATTACGTAATATTATTTGTGAATAATTAATTATTGATTCATATGATAAAGAAATATTTATTTTATGTGGATATAAATGATGGATTTATTTATGTGGTTATAAATGAAGAAATTAATGTTGAGGTGTTTTATCGGTATTTTATCGGATTGGAGGTATTAAAATCAAATCGGGGGTTTTGAGATATATTGCGGGGTTATAATTTTTAATCCGAATAGTTGGATTGTGGTAATTTTTGGGTATGTTATACATACATAAGTTGAGTATATGTCCACAAATTTTGAACCGTTAAAATGCACGAATGATTTGTTGTGAATTTTAAGAGGTGTCGATTTGAAATTAGGTTTATAATTGATTTTGGTGGAAAATTCTAGAATTGAGTGGGCCCCACTTGTGGTTGGTGAAGAAATGTGCTGAATTTTATTTCAAATGTGGTGGGTGGGAATAGTAGCAGGTAAAGCCATCAGGTTGCAGGTTAAGTCTGCTTCGGCGTGCTAACATTTTTCTATAAATAGAGGGCTAAGTTAGAATTGAAAATCACACCAGAAACAAGTTTTCTCTCTTTCTCTCTCTATATTATCGAGCGTATTCTTGTGAGTATTTTGAGTATACTTTGAGTATTGTTAGGCGGTGCAGTTCCATTCAAAGACTATATCCTGTGTGTTTCAACTTAAAGTCTTGATTTTTCGAGGTAAGGGATGTTATTTTCTTCTTAAATGATATTATTTCTTCAATATCATTATCTTTGAAATATTGATTGAACTTTTATCAAATTTGGAACTTTTTCATGCTCTGGGGTTACTATTTATGAGTTACTATTCACGAGTTACTATTCACGAGTACTATTCATGAAGCGTGAAGATGTTTTTTTTTTTTGTGGAATTTCTATCTTTTGGTGTCTGAGTTTACTATTCACGATATGGCACTATTATTCACGATACTCAAGACTATTCACGAATCATCTGGCACTATTCACCGAAAAATGAAAATTTTCTTTTAAGTCTAAAATATCTATTCGGATACTAGCTTTGATTGTATCCATGTTTTGATCATTCTTGAATTTTACTTCACTATGATTATTTTTATGAAGTATTTTTGAACTTCGGATTGTTTAAAAATACGAATCCATAATATTTGTCATTTTGTTTCAATTGGATTCGTTTCTTTAAAAGTATTTTTCATCATCCTCGGTCTTAAATGATGATAGTATTGAATATCTTTGGCCCGTAGTGCAAAGATGAATGATTTCAAGAATATCTTTGGCTGTGAGTGCAAAGATGAATGATTTTTGAAGAATATCTTTGGCACAAGTGCAAAAGATGAACAGTGTTTAAATGAATATGACGGATCGATGAATATCTTTGGCCTTTAGTGCAAAGATGAACAGTGTTTAAATGAACATGACCGATCGATGAATATCTTTGGCCTTTAGTGCAAAGATGAGCAGTGTTTTAAATGAACATGATCGATCGATGAATATCTTTGGCCTTTAGTGCAAAGATGAACAGTGTTGAGATGAACATGACCGATTGATGAATATCTTTGGCACAGTAGTGCAAAGATGAATATTTGATTTGAGATGAATATTGATTAATGTTACGGGGGATAAAATATTGATGATGGATCGTTAAATTCATAGATTATAGTAGATTTCATTCTCTACGTAACTCTTCTATGAATTATTATTTCATTGCGAATATTGATCCGAAACTTGTTGTCTATTGTATTCTATCGATTTTTCTGTTGGAGACTAACGATAATTTGTTGTATATTATCTTAGTCATAATATTCTTTATTGGGCTAGTTGAGCTCACCCTTTTCCTTGTTGTTCCATTTTTCTTCTCGTGAGGCGAGAATGTAGCGAGTACTAGTCGGGTATGGAATGAAGGTTCTAGAGAGAGTTGTTTAGTAGTCCTCACCATTATTGTAAAAGAATGTATCAATAAATGTGATGAGGATTTATTTGAGTATAAATATTGTCTAGAAGATAATATTTGTATTTAAACTCACAGTTTTATTGTTGTGATAATAAAGTTGTAGTTGTTTCTGTACCATGTATTTGGCGACTCAGAATGGGTTGGATGGAATGGACCTATTTTGGGGTCGTCACAATTGGTATCAGAGCTTAGGGATATGATCTCTGGAGGAGATCGGGGAATAGAACTAGGAGGGGAGAGACGAGTAAATCCTTCGCTAGTGTGTCCTACCTAAGCTTATTGTTGGTTGGTCATAATATAGGGGTATTATGTGATTTGTTAATTTATTTAATTAACCCTTGTTTTATGATGAGAATTGAGAATGTCGAATCGAGAATATTAATAGTGGTGTAAATGAGACCGTGGAGATGCCTGTACTTAACAACGAGGAGAACGTGCAACAGGCTGGCAATGTACCTCCTGTGAATAACACCACTGAGAAGATGATGAACGAGGGGATGTTTAGAAGCTTTTTGCAGTTCATACAAAATCAGACGAGGGAGACTCGTGTTCAAAATACAGGAGGAGATGATAACAATTCACGGGTGGTCACAAATGACGCTTCAAAGAGTTGGGACCACCGCAGTGCAGGGAAAGCGATCCGATCATGGCGGAAACATGGGTCAAGCAAATTACCAAGATATTCGATGTCTTGGGATGCACGAAGAACGAAAGTTCCATTCGCTACTTTTATGTTCCGTGGCGAAGCGATTCTCGGTGGGAATCGTGAAGCGTACCCATTCACCGCACTTCAAAGATGTCGTGGGAGACGTTTGAGAAGCAGTTCAATGACAAGTACTTCCACGAAAGTATTCGGGCTATATGAAGGAAGTGGAGTTTATTAGATTGGAGCGAGAATAACATGACGGTGTCCCAAAGACGAGGCGAAGTTTGCGGAGTTATCCGTGTTTGCACCTCATTTGGTGGAGAATGAGGAACGATGACGCGGATGTTTACGAGAGGTTTGAAACCCGACATACGTCGAGATCTCATTTCTCATAAATTTTCTCTCTATTCGAGATGTTGTCAGCGTGGCTCAGTTGTTAGAAGCGAGATAACGAGTACGTTCAACCGAGGGACCATAACCAGGATCATACCAAGATAGTAGTCAACAAAATAACGATAACCAAAGGAGAAAGAAGAATACGGACAAAGGCGGTTACCACTCCGGTGGTAATCGTGGCCATGAAAATAGAAGAAGCGAGTGGGAGGAGATTTTAAAAGAGGAGATTCAACAACGACCATGTGAAGACGTCGGCGCCAAAGAAGGCTGGTTCCAAGGAGGAGAAAGACCATCGATCGTATGTTACAAATGCGGAAAGAGGGACATATCATTAAGCGCCCTAACAGCTTTAAGGTATGTTCTAATTGTGGAAAAGAAGGACATATCGCTCGAGATTATGCGATATCGAAACCGATCCAATGAATGGTGACTCAAAAGGATGTCCCGAAAAGTCAAAGTCAACGGTTCTTGGAAGGCGTTTGTCGTGACCGGTCAAAATCTGAGAACCCGAACGAATTTAGCACGGGTTAGTTAATTATAAATTCTTGCGAAGTTTATACCTTACTAGATATCTGCTTCTACCCATTCTTTTATCTCTCTTTGCTTATATCAACGTTTGAACTTGACTACGGAGAAATTAAACTTTGACCTATCTGTGGAGACTCCATTAGGAGAAACTTTCATTACATCCGTTGTTTAAAAATCTTGCTTGATTCAAGTTGGCACTATCACATTACACATTAACCTTATTTCTATAGAGATATTTGCTTTTGATGCGATTTTAAGGTTAACTACTCATCATGCCAAATTGATTGCTTTTGTAAGGTTGTTAGTTTTCATATTCCTAAGCAACTTTGTTATTCAATTCAAGCAATCAAACCATTGTAATCAAACATTTTCATATCGAAGCCATGAAGTCATTCGTTTATTACGGATGTCAAGTTTTCTTAGTCCATGTTATGGATTTGAATAAAGACACGTCCGATTTGAATAATATTCTGTTGTTATTGATTTTTCCCGACGTATTTCTGAAGAATTTCTTGGTTTACTCCCAAAACCTCGATATTAAATATTGTATCGACTTTGAACCCAGTACAAAACTCATTTCTAAAATCTCATATCGAATGGCTCTATTGAACTTCGAGAGTTAAAAATTCAACTATAAATTTGGTACATGAGCCTTTATCTTGTGACTTCCTTTGTGGAATTCACCTAAGCCGAACTCTCTGTAGGGGACGTCATATTCGTGCGATAGTAAATCGATAGGTGTCATTGTGACGTCTTATCCAAGGTTGGGATATGAGTCACGGTTGAGAGCAACCTAAGTCGATGTCGAAATCGTAGCTTTAGGCTTAGTTGGTTATTATCGGAGATTCGTTGAAGGATATTCTCGAATCTCTATTCCATTAACGCAAATTGACTCGTAGAGATACAAAATTCGAATGGAGCAAGGAATGTGGGAAGAGCTTGAAGAACTCAAGAGAGACTCATTTCAAAGACATGTTACGACCATGCCATCCTGAAAAAGCGAACGTGGTAGGCGACGTGTTGAGTAGAAGATCGTATACAAGCACTGAGTACAATATTGTCAAAGACTCATTTCAGTATAATATACAAATAATAGAGATGGAGATGAAAACTCTAGGTACCCACGTGATGATATCTGATGCATTGATGATATATGAGTATAATCGACTTTAATCGATAAAGTTAAAAAGCTCATTGCCACTACACCGGAGATGATGAATTTGAAGAAGGAGGTGCGAAGTTGTTATTTTAAAAGCGAGAATCGGTGAGGTGAGGAAAGCTCAAACCTTCGATTTATTAATCCATTTGAAATTCTCGATCGAATAGGAACTGTGGCCTATAGACTCGTTTTTACCACCAAGTATGACGTGGGTTCATAACGCTTTTCACGTGTCGATGTTACGTAAATATGTGGACGACCCAAACACGTCATTGAGTTAGAACCGAGACGAGATAGCCAAGACTTAACGTCACGAGGAGGTACTGTCAAGATTTTGTAGAGGAAAAAACATGACCTATGTACCGAGGTTATAGCATAAGTTAAAGTTTTGTGGAGAAACTATGCTATTGAGGAAATGACCTGGGAGTTGGAAACGAAAATGAAAGCGATGTATCTTTACCTTTTCGAAACACCAGTGCATGCGTCGTCAATTTCGAGGACGAGATTTCATAAGGAGGGAGGTTGTAAGACCGAAATTTTTTAAATAAAAGGAATTTCCTTTATTTATTATTTTGAAATAGTAAGGGTTGATTTGATTAATGTGGATAGTTAAGGGTTAAATCATGCAAATATTTCAAAATAAGCAAGTGGTTATAAAATATTCATTTTTGTCGGGGAATATTCGTTTGGTCGTGGAATATTCGTACTGTCGGGGAATATTCGTTTGGTCGTGGAATATTCGTCATGCTTGTCGGGAATATTAAATGCACTTGCAAGTGACCATGTGTGGGCCCCATAATGGAAAGCGATTGGATGAGGAAAACGACAAAGTTTGGGTGGTTATAAATAACGGCGTAGTTATTACTGAATTAAGGCCGTTGGAATACCGTTGGTTAAAATACGATGTCTGGCGTGGTTGCCGCGATAGCACCTGCAGTATTGCATGCAATATTGTTGAATTATTGATCCTTACGTGAAAGGCACTACTCAATAATTTTCACGATGAGTTCTTGTTCAATATTTTATTTTATTGATTCAATAATTGCTTGCGTTGATATTTTATATTATTGTTGTTCAATAATTGTCACCGCACGATATTTCCCATTATCGGATCAATAATTCATATTATTTGAATAATATTATTAGATAACATTATTGGCAATGTCTAGAAAGTTACATCTAAGGAGAGGTTTGGTCACCTAATTGCGCGATGAGAGAGATCCTTATTGAAAGCCCCTCTTTCTGAGGAGCGACTGGTTGTCATAAATGTGATTACTGTAATATTATTTGTGAATAATTAATTATTGATTCATATGATAAAGAAATATTTATTTTATGTGGATATAAATGATGGATTTATTTATGTGGTTATAAATGAAGAAATTAATGTTGAGGTGTTTTATCGGTATTTTATCTGGATTGGAGGTATTAAAAATCAAATCGGGGTTTTTGAGATATATTATGGGGTTATAATTTTTAATCCGACCGTTGGATTGTGGTAATTTTGGGTATGTTATACATACATAAGTTGAGTATATGTCCACAAATTTTGAACCGTTAAAAATGCACGAATGATTTGTTGTGAATTTTAAGAGGTGTCGGATTCTAAATTAGGTTTATAATTGATTTTGGTGGAAAATTCTAGAATTGAGTGGGCCCCACTTGTGGTTGGTGAAGAAATGTGCTGAATTTTATTTCAAATGTGGTGGGTGGGAATAGTAGCGAGTAAAGCCATCGGGTTTGCGAGTTAAGTCTGCTTGGCGTGCTAACATTTTTCTATAAATAAATAGGGCTAAGTTAGAATTGAAAATCACACCGAAACAAGTTTTCTCTCTTTCTCTCTCTATATTATCGAGCGTATTCTTGTGAGTATTTTGAGTATACTTTGAGTATTGTTAGGCGGTCTGAAGTTCCTTCAACATCACTATATCCTGTTTTCAACTAGAAATCTTGTCTTTTCGAGGTAAGGGATGTTATTTTCTTCTTAAATGATATTATTTCTTCAATATCATTATCTTTGAAATATTGATTGGAACTTTTATCAAATTTGGAACTTTTTCATGCTTACTATTCATGAGGTTACTTATTTATGAGTTACTATTCACGAGTTACTATTCACGAGTACTATTCATGAAGCGTGAAGATGATGTTTTTTTGGAATTTCTATCTTTTGGTGTCTGGAGTTACTATTCACGTATATGGCACTTATTCACGATATCTGACACTATTCACGAATCTGACCTATTCAATAGAAAAATGAAAATTTTTCTTTTCGTCTAAAATATCTATTCGGATACTAGCTTTGATTGTATCCATGTTTTGATCATTCTTGAATTTTACTTCACTATGATTATTTATGAAGTATTTTTTGAACTCGGATTGTTTAAAAATACGAATCCATAATATTTGTCATTTTGTTTCACCGGATTCGTTCTTTAAAAGTATTTTTCATCATCCTCGGTCTTAAATGATGATAGTATTGAATATCTTTGGCACGTGTGCAAAGATGAATGATTTCGAAGAATATCTTTGGCACAGAGTGCAAAGATGAATGATTTTGAAGAATATCTTTGGCACATGTGCAAAAGATGAGCAGTGTTTAAATGAACATACGACGGATGATGAATATCTTTGGCCTTTAGTGCAAAGATGAGCAGTGTTTAAATGAACATGACCGATCGATGAATATCTTTGGCCTTTAGTGCAAAGATGAGCAGTGTTTAAATGAACATATTGACCGATGAATATCTTTGGCCTTTAGTGCAAAGATGAGCAGTGTTGAGATGAACATGATGGATTGATGAATATCTTTGGCACATAGTGCAAAAGATGAATATTTGATTTGAGATGAATATTGATTAATGTTACGAGGATAAAATATTGATGATGGATCGTTAAATTCATAGATTATAGTAGATTTCATTCTCTACGTAACTCTTCTATGAATTATTATTTCATTGCGAATATTGATCCGAAACTTGTTGTCTATTGTATTCTATCGATTTTTCCTGTTGGAGACTAACGATAATTTGTTGTATATTATCTTAGTCATAATATTCTTTTTTGGGCTAGTTGAGCTCACCCTTTTCCTTGTTGTTCCATTTTTCTTCTCGGGAGGCGAGAATGTAGCGAGTACTAGTCGGGGTATGGAATGAAGGTTCTAGAGAGAGTTGTTTAGTAGTCCTCACCATTATTGTAAAATAATGTATCAATAAATGTGATGAGGATTTATTTGAGTATAAATATTGTCTAGAAGATAATATTTGTATTTAAACTCACGATTTTATTGTTGTGATAATAAAGTTGTAGTTGTTTCAGTACCATGTATTTGGCGACTCAGAATGGGTTGGATGGAATGGACCTATTTTGGGGTCGTCACAATTACCACCAGAGTGGTTACCATTTTTGTCCGTCTGTTTCTTTCTCTGCTGGTTATCATTATTCTGTTGACTGCTATCTCTAGTACGATCCTGGTTATGGTCCCTCGGTTGAACATACTCGTTATCTCGCTTCTAACAATTGAGCCCTCATTAACAACATCCTGAATAGAGAAAATTTATGAGAAATGAGATATTGTTGTATCTTAGGGTTTCAAACCTCTCGTAAACATCCGCGTCATACGCTCCTCATTCTCCACCAAATGAGGTGCAAACCTGGATAACTCTGCAAACTTTGCCTCATCTTTGAGACACCGCGTCATGTTGTTTTGTTCTAATCGATGAACTCCACTTCCTTCATATGATTTAACACTTTCGTGAAAGTATTTGTCATTAAATAGTTTCAAACGCGTCCCCAAGACATGCCGAAGTGCGATTGGATGGAGTACGCTTCACGACTCCCACCATGAAGTCCGCCTCGCCACGAAACATAAAAGGTGGCGAATGGAACCTTCTGTTCCTCCGTGCATCCCAAGACATCGAATATCTTGGTAATTTGCTTGACCCATGTTTCCGCCATGATCGGATCGGCTTTCCTTAAATTCGTGGTCCCAACTCTTTAAACTGCTTGGTGTGACAACCCTTGAATTGCTATCATTTCCTCCTCAGTATTTTGAACACGAGTCTCCTCGTCTGCGATTTTGCATGAACTGCAAAAGCTTCTAAACATCCCCTCGTTCATCATCTCGCTTTCGGTGGTGTTGTTCACGGGAGGAACATTGCCACCACTGTACGCGTTCTCCTCGTTGGTGAGTACAGCAGCGACTCCACGGTCTCATTTCCATTGTTAATATTCTCGATAGACATTCTCAAATCATCGTCATAAAATAAGGGTTAATTATGGAAATCAATATATCACATAATATCCCTATATCTTGACTTCAACTAACAAATAAGCTTAGGTAGGACACACTAGCGAAGGATTTACTGCCTCTCCCTCCTAGTTCTATTCCCGATCTCCGCTAGAGATCATATCCCTAAGCTCGATACCAACCGTGGCGCCCCCAAAATAGGTATACATCACCCATTACGAGTTGTCAATGCATGTGCGAAACAACTACAACTTTATTATTACAACAAGAAACTGTGAGTTTGAATACAAATATTATCTTCTAGACAATATCTATACTCAAATAAATCCTCATCACATTTATTGATATATTATTTTACAAAAATGGTGAGGACTACTAAACAACTCTCTCTAGAACCTTCATTCCATACCCCAGACTTTCGTGCTTGCTATATTCTCGCCTCCTGAGAAGAAAAATGGAACAAAAAGGAAAAGGGTGAGCTCAACTAGCCCAGTAAAGAATATTATGACTAAGATAATATACAACAAATTATCATTAGTCTTCAACAGGGAAAAATCTAATAGAATACAATAGACAACAAGTTTTTAAATCAATATTCAGAAGCGAAAATAATAATTCATTAGAAGAGTTAAGTAGAGAATGCAAACTACTATCTTCTATGTATGAATTTAAAAGTTCATCGCCTATCTTTTATCCTCTGTAACATCAATCAATATATATCTCGAATCAAATATTCATCTTTGCACTATAGGCCAAAGATATTCATCGATTAATCATGTTCATCTAAACACTGCTCATCTTTGCTACTGGGCCAAAGATATTCTTTAGAAATCATTCATCTTTGCACTACAGGTGCCAAAGATATTCAATAATATCATCATTTAAGACTGAGGATGATGAAAAATATTTTTAAAGAAACGAATCCAGTGAAACAAAATGACAAGGATTAAGGATTAAAGATTCGTACTTTGTTTTATCCATGTCCAAAAATACCTCAAAAATAATTATAGTGGTGTAAAATTCAAGAATGATCAAAACATGGATACAATCAAAGCTAGTATCCGTATAGATATTTTGACGAAAAAGAAAATTTTTCATTTTTCATTGAATAGTCAGTATTTGTGAATAGTTCCTGATATCGTGAATAAAGTCGATATCGTGAATAGTAACTCAAACACCAAAAGTTCCAAATTTGCTAAAAAACTTCAGATCAATATTTCAACATAATGATATTGAAGAAATAATATCATTACGAAAAAAAAAAATCCCTTACCTCACAAAGACAAGATTTTAAATGAAACAATCAATATAGGCTATAACTTGAACTTCAGACCGTGTATAGCAATACTCGAAAGTATACTCAAAATACTCACAAGAATACGCTCGATAATATAGAGAAAAACTTCGATTTACGGTGTGATTTTCAATTCTAACCTAAGCACCCTATTTATAGGAAAATGCTTTAGAACACCAAAATGTAAAATTTATTAAAATATTAATTTATTAATTTTTATTCCTACGCCCACATTTAGAGATCTAAATTCAGTCACTTCTAACACATGCAAGACCCACAATAATGACAAAAAACGTTTTGTCATTTTAAATATTTTATACTTCCAAAATCAATTATTTTGAACTTGAAACTTCAATAATTCACAATAAATAGCTCTTTTGTCAAAAAATTCGAAACTTGCGAGTTTTTATAGGAAATTCAATTCTCTACAACTTTGCAGAAGAAAGTTTTCCCGAATTCCAAACAAAAATTGACCAAAATCCACAAACGGGCAATTTTACAGGCTATAATCAAATTTCAGTCAATAAATGGGGTCCACCGACATGTTTAACATGTTTTAAACATTTATTACAACAAAATACTCTTCCTCCTCGTATACTCATATATCCCACATTCGTTGTAAAAATATCACCATTATTATATTATTAAAATATAATAATATATTTAAATGAATTATTTTATCAGAAAAAGATAAAATTTCAATTTTCAACAATTGTCACATTAAGAATTTTCTCCATCTATATCCACATAAAATCAATATTTTCTCATCATATGAATCAATAATTAATTATTCACAAATAATATTACGAGAATCACAATATTGACAACCAGTGCGTTCTAGGAAAGGGGCTTTCCAATAAGAATTTCTCCTTCTTGTAGCAATTAGGTGACCAAACCTCTCCTTGTATGTAACTTTCTAGACATTGCCAATAATGTTATCTAATAATATTATTCGATAATATGAATTATTGCTTTGATAATAAAAAAAACAACAAAGAATATAATGACAATTATTGAAAATAACAAATAAGAATATAAAATATCAACGTATGACAATTATTAAATCAATAAAATACTAAGCGATGAATTCATCGTAACCATTATTTTTAGTAGTTCCTTTTCTTACGTAAGAATCAATAATTGGTGCAATACCGTCTTATAACCACTTTCTTATTTTGAAATATTGCAAACCCATAATAATTAATCAAATCAACCCTTAATTTCAAAGAAATTAAATTTCAAAATAATAAGTTGGGGTCTTAAATTAGACTTTGATTATCATGCGAAACTTCATTAGTAAAACCTTAATTCATGTGCTATCCAAGTCTTGGATTAGAAAATTTTTAAATATATTTCCGTTAATAAATTTCGATATTCTCGAAGAACTTCCCACAGCCTACCCCAGATGTGAAATCGAATTTTGTATTGACGACAAAACCCAAAACCCTTAAATATTTCTTCAACCAAAACGAGAACGATAATGCGCCAAAGAATGTTGGCTCGATACATAAAGATTATCCATAGCATTCAATATCATCGTGGAAGAGTGAACTGTAGGGTTTTCCAAAAATTGTAATCGAACAATTCAAAGCAATTTTTGAAACCCAAAATAGGATCCATGCGAAATGGAATTAATCCAGATTAGAAACCAAAATTTTGGTTGAATCGATTTTGATCGAATCTCCAACGCAATTCAAACGAGCTCTATGGTATCTCGCTCCGCATCTAAGAGATCTGCAGGAAGAAGGAATTACAAGACTAGCCACCAAAAGGAATGGATTTTTTTTTTCTCTAGTCTCTCTCTAATTAATTAACATCCCTAATCTACCGATATATCATATATATATAGAATAAAATGGAATTAATCAAAACCCTAATCTAATTAAAATAAAATTTGAATTTATATATATATATATATCTTAATTAAGTCTTACTTATATATATATATATATATATATATATATATATATATATATATAAATCATCCTTTTAATTTAAATTGCGATTTAAATACTATCAATCATATTGATATATTTAAATCCTTATAATTTAAATTAATTCCCTTTAATAACGTTCTATGTGTGTGAGTGACCCTATAGGTTATTATTACGCTGGCAATAATTTTAAAATCATATTATAAAATTATAAACAAAGGAGCTTACATCTAGTAATGCATCACCGCTACCCAAGTAATAATAAGATCGATGATTCGATGCAACCTTTTCGTGACCAATGTTTCAATGTAATTTAATCCTTTTAACCTTAATATCCTAGATTAAACTCGAGTCATGGAATGTGTCATACTCTTCATAATTTAATCTGAAGTTTTCTTGATCAATGAGTGTACTATATGAAACAAATCACTATTTGAGCATGGCCATGCATTTCATAGTCCTACTCAATCAAGAGGCCTATGGATATCATCCCTAATATATAGAAGGTTAAATTCCATCTAGATCACTCATATTCCTCACACGATTCATGATGTACCCAATAATCACCTTTATAGTCCACCCTATTAAAGGTGACATTTGATGATATCAAAGTACATAAATTCCCGTAGTAGTAATATAGTGATTTCAGTCGAGGACCATTACATCATTGTCACTATGAGAATTGCTAATGACATTTCGCATAATGCTCCACATAGAATTCTCATGGTGGGTCCGTTTCAAAGACATCGTTCTCAACATGTACTTTATGCATCGACTTAATATCTCATATATTTATGACCAATGAGATTTGGTCATCAATAATCCATCATATACTAGTCTCAATGCATCATTGTTGTTCCATCAACAATGATACTCGATTAGGGACATTTAAGAACAATGATACTAATTATAATTATATAATCTCATGTTCAAGTCACATACTTGAAACTATATAATTTGTATCACTATTCTAAGGATTTTTATTATGTTAACATTTATATAACGCAAAAAAATAAAATCATAATAAAATCATTCATTTATTCAATCAAATATAATATCAAAACGTTAAACAATTATATCAAATAATTGGCCTCTAGGGCATAAACTCTAACAGCCTCCCACTCGCACTAGAGCCAATCACTCATGTATCTAATACCCATGGAACTAGTGTGACCGTCTGTGCTTCGCGTCGCGCGAAAAGCCTCGTCATGGATCTGTAACATTATCATCCGTCAGCACTCTTCCTATATGTACATCTCTCTCTATCAATGATTTCACTTGATGAGATGGTACCGCCTAAGTATATGCTTGATCACAGGTGAGATCCGGGTTCCTTAGCTCTCTGTAATGGCTCCATTGTTATCACAAAGATAGCTTAACCGATCAACAATGGTTGAACCAACACCTAGTTCAAATGATGAACTTTTTAATCCATACAACCTCCTCGGCCGCACTAGAAGCAAAGAATATACTCACCCTCCATTGTAGAATCCGCCATCGCCTCTTTCTTCAAACTCTTCCACTAACAAAGACCACCATTAAGGCAAAATACAAAACCTCGATCGAGACTTATAATCATCATTATCATCCGAAACTAGCATCCGTGGTAACCCTTTACCGCTAGTTCGCCTTTCACCTCCATATACCAAGAATGAATCCTTAGTCCTTTTAAGGTACTTGAGGATATTCTCGATCATCGGCCCGATGACCTTCACCGATTCGACTGGTATCTCGCATCATGCTCAAAGCATACGAGACATCCTGGACGAGTACATATCATCAGCATACATGATAGATCCAATTGCCAAGCATAAGGGATCTTTCTCATACGCCTCCTCATCATCTTGTGATTTAGGACATTGGGCCTTAGAGATCTTTACACCATGAGTCATGGGTAAATGTCCTCTTTGCCTCTTGCATGTCGAACCATTTCAAAGACTTTATCAATATATGTACTTCGACTTAGGTCGATTATTTTTCTCGATCTATCTCGATAGATCTTGATACCTAAAATGTAGGTCGATCGCCTAAATCTTTCATGGAGAAACATTTTCCTAACCATGTTTTTACAAATTGAATGAAGGAATGTCATTCCCAATAATTAATATGTCATCAACATATAATATCGTGAATACAATGTGACTCCCACTAACCTTCTTATATACACAAGGTTCATCTTCATTTTTAATAAAGCCAAACTCTTTGACTGCTTCATCAAATCAAAGATTCCAACTCCGAGAGGCTTGCTTCAATCCATAAATGGATCGTCAGCAGCTTACATACCTTTCCAAAGATCCTTTGAGTGACAAAACCCTCGTGTTGTGTCATGTACACATCCTCAAGGAGATTTCCATTAAGGAAAGCAGTTTTGACATCCATCTGCCAGATTTCGTAATCATAAAAAGTTGCAATAGCAAGTAAGATCCTGATGGATTTAACCATTGCCACTGGAGAGAAGGTTTCATCATAGTCAACACCTTGAACTTGTTTGAAACCTTTTGCTACCAAATACCTTTATAGGTTTGTACATTACCATCCATGCCGCTTTTCTTCTTGAAAACCCACTTGCACCCTATTGGTTTTACCCTTTCGTGGATCAACCAAAGTCCATACTTGGTTAGTATACATGGAGTCCATTTCAGATCTCACGGCTTCAAGCCATCTCTCGTAAATCTGTCCATTCATAGCTTCTTGGTAGAAGCAGTGCTCATCCCGATCTATGAGCATCACATCGCCTTTTTTGAGTCACAAGATATCCATAATATCTCTCTGCTCTTGGCGTGTCCTACCGTGATCTACGAATTCCTTGTGTAATTTGAGCAGTTTCACTTTCCACAACATCTTGTGGTTCCCGCCACGCTCCAACTCAAAGTTCAATGATATTCGTGGTTCTCGAATTTCTTCGAGTTCTACTTTCCTCCCACTATTTCCTTTAGAGACAAATTCTCTTTCTAGAAAAATACCAGTTCTCGAGCAACAAACACTTTATTCTCGTAAGGTTTGTAGAAATAATACCCTTTTGTTTCTTTTGGGTATCCCACAAAATTACATTTGTCGATTTGGGTCCGAAGCTTGTCGAATCCAGACGCTTTATAAACGCCTCACAACCCCAAATCTTCATGAATGACATACTAGGACGCTTCCCACCCACATCTCATATGGTGTCTTCTCGAACCGCCTTTATAGGAACACTAAGCTATGTGAATGCAACCGCCTCTAGGCATGACCCCGTGCTTATCGAAGATCTCAGATGACTCATCATCGATCGTACTATGTCCAACAAGGTGCGATTTCTCCTCTCGTATACACCATTCCATTGTGGTGTTCCGTGGAGTGAGTCGTGATATAATACCACACTCCTTTAGAAGGTCATCAAAGTCTTGGCTTAAGTATTCACCTCCTCGATCGGATCAAGGGCTTTTATGCTTTTTGCCAAATTGGTTTTGAACTTCATTCTTGAATTCCTTGAACTTTTCAAAGGATTCTTGATTTGTGTCTCATAAGATACACATATCCATATCTCACTCAAGTCGCCAAGAAATGTAATGAAGTAATAAAACCTACCTCTTGCTAATCTAACTCATGGGTCCACATACATCACTATGTATAAGTCCCAATATATCGCTAGCCCGCTCAATCGTGTCCAAAGTGAAAGGGGCTTTAGTCATCTTGCCTAATAAACAAGACTCACATTTCTCATATGATTCAAAATCAAATGAATCCAAAACCCATCTTTATGGAGTTTTGATATATGCTTTCATTTATATGGCCCAAACGACAAAGCTGCCGTAGATATGCTCGATTTGAATCATTTGATTTAAATCGCTTTTGTATTTATGTTATAGATAGGTATATCTAAGTCAAGAATATAGAGACCATTAAATAATTGTGCAACACCATAACATATATCATTTAAGTAAAACGAACAACGATTGTTCTTTATTATAAATGAAAAACCTTTCGTGTCCAAACAAGAAACAGAGATAATGTTTTTGCTTATAGCAGGCACAAAATAACAATCTTCTAATTCTAAAACTAGCCCAGAGGGCAAAGATAAATGATAAGTTCCTACTACCAAAGGCAACAACTTTTGCTCCATTCCCAACACGTAGGTCAACCTCTCCTTTTTGCTAAAGTCCTACTCCTTCTGAGTTCCAAGACATTAACACAAATGTGAGAACCACATCCAAAGATCTAATACCCATGATGTAGAAGTAGACAAGTCGACTTCTATAACATATATATACTCAATCGAAGTCATACTTCCTTTCTTTTTCTTCACTTCTTCCAAATAAGCGTGATAATTCCTTTTCCAAAGGTCCAAAGTTTTCCACAAAAGTGACAATCACCTTCTTTAGCCACCCCACCTTTAGGTTTTAAAGCCCGCTTGGTTTTGGGATTAGGTTTAGCACCGATTTAGAGATCCTATCTTCTTCTTGCTTTCCAATTTCCCTTAGCATTTCCCTTTTGCACCATCATTATGGGAGCGGTCTCGCCTTTTTCATGTTGTTCTCTCAGAGCTTCTTAACATGCTCAACAACTTAGTTAGTGGTTTCTCAATTTCATTCATTAGATAATTCATAACAAATCGAGAGTAGTCATTGTTCAAAGATTGTAAAACAAGATCATTTGGGCCTCCGAGTGATCGGAAAACCCAACCTATCAAGGTACTCAATATACCCAATCATTTTCAAAGCACATGTGACCAACTGGATCACGCTTCACCCATCTTGCAAGTTGATACAACGCCTTGCTTGTATCATACCTCTCCGTCGAGCATGCCCTTCAACAATTTCTCGAGATGCTCGATCATCTCATAAGCATCCATCAACTCATGTTGCTTCTTCAAGCTCAACGCTCATGGTTGCTAGCATGAGACAACTCACGCCCAAAGAGCATCATCTTGATGCTTCTTGTAAGCATTATGCTCGCACGTGCAAAGATGATACCGGTGGCCGCAGAATGGGCCCATCAAGGACATATAGCTTACGCTCTTGTTTGAGGACAATCCTCAAGTTCCTGTGCCAGTCAAGGAAATTAATCCCACTCAGCTTGTCCTTCTCAAGGACTGATCGTAGTGAAAGACTACTTGTGTTGTTGTTTGCCATTGATATCTACAATTTATAAGTGCCAAAATAATAAGTCAAATTGCAGAGTTGATATTATGTAATTGATAAAAGTACATTCAAAATATACCTCCCACTATTTTATTCAAATTAATAGCCCTCACCATTAATTCGGAAAGCATTTTCTATTAAATCTTTCTAGTGAGCCAAGATCCATATTTCATTATGACTTAAGCTAGCTTTGGCTAATCTCTTAAAACATAATTATTTAGGTAGACAACCCTTTTGTCAATTATATCATATATAACTCTTGGATAGTTTGGTAAACAACAATTGTTTCTAGTCCATCTAATGGTACCAACCAAACTCTATGCCTCTAAGTCCACAATCCTATTGAGATAACTTAGTTAAGTCAGCCCAATGATTTTAACAGCTTGATATCACAATTATCCTATCACATCTTACCTAGATAAATAGGGTACTTTGATTTGGCAAACCTACATCTATCGATCAAGGTCTTGATGAGTGTTATTCATCTAAGGCATCTGATTTAGACTTAATAATTTAATGAGGGATTTTAATAAAAAAAAAATTAGATCTCACCAATTTTAATCTTATTAAGCATGCACATTATTTATCATATCATATCACATACAAGCATAAATAAAGTGCGAAATTAAATGTGTCACAGTTATGGCCCAATCCACTCGTCAATCTTTTCAAGCTTTAATGAAAGATCAAGGTCAATCTAAGGTGGTAAAAGATCTTAAAATAAATAGCTTCCTCGATCTTCCTCAAGCACGTGCCTCCTCTCCATCATCATCTTTCCATCGTGTTCTCCATCTTGACATCTTCATCGATTATAGATTATTACATGACATAAAGAAACCTCGAGTTACATTCGAGGGGATTTAGATGAGAAGAGAATATTACATTAGAATTTATAGAAAGGCACGCCATGCAAAGCCGTATTTCAAAAACCAAAACCACTAACCTATGGGTCAAAAGGCCATAATCAGGCACCATGCATATCACAAAAGCACATAACAATTTATATATAATTAAAGAAAACTATATATAACATATTGGGGTCACGACCATCGCATACATTACGACTTGGGTCCAAGGGGGGTCTCTCTCCTCAAGCGGGTCCACCAATGAATCTTTCCAAATGATTATCTCAAATGAGCTTTCAAAATCAATCATATTTTTAATCCACCAAAATACTCATAATAACAATACACCCAGTTCAAATCATATATGTCCAGTTTCAATTAATCATATTAAATCAAATTTTCGTGCCTCTAATCCAATTAGAACAGAATTTGTATATTGTTATTACGCCATACAATTAACAGAACTTCATATACATGCATATCTATTACTGATATTCATAATACCAGAATATGTCGATTACAGAATATCATATACTCTCATCATATACACAATTTTAGTTAGAAAATTGTATCATCATATATCATATATATCAAAAACAATATAATCAATTTCGATCACCAGAAATTGTATCATCACATATCATATATATCATTTGTAATTAAACATGTTATCTGAATTAATCGTTTCAAAGTAGCTCGATACCAATCGTAGGGTTTTCAAACACATAAAAACACAGCATAAATGAAAAGAATAATTTCAAAGCAATTTCAAAACCCAAAAAATAGATCCATGCGAAATGTAAATTAATCCAAAGGTTTAGCAATTATACCGATTATTTTGTTTAAATTGATGCTGTTGAATCTCCAACGCAATTCAAACGATCAAACGACTCTACTAAGATCCACACGAACGCCCCGCACAAATCGTCCTACGATCTCGCGTAGAAGAAGGAATTACAGATTAGCCACCAAAAGGAAATGGATTTTCTGCTTTTTCTCTAGTCTCTCTCTAAGAGCTATTAGGGTTTTTTGTTTTGATTAACACCTACCTAATACGCCGATATATCATATATATATAGCAATAAAACTAAAATCAAATTCTAATTAAAATAAAATCCAATATATATATATATATATATATATATTATATATATATATATATATATATATATATATATATATATATATCATCCTTTTAATTTAAATTGCAATTTAAATATTATCAATCATATTGATATATTTAAATCCTTATAATTTAAATTAATTCCTTTTAATAACGCTCTATGTGTGTGACCCTATAGGTTATTATTACGTTGGCAATAATTTTAAAATCATATTATAAAATTATAAATAAAGAGCTTGCATCTAGTAATGCATCACCGCTACCCAAGTAATAATAAGATCGATGATTCGATGCAACCTTTTCGCGTGACCAATGTTTCAATGTAATTTAATCCTTTTAACCTTAATATCCTAGATTAAACTCGAGTCATGGAATGTGTCATACTCTTCATAATTTAATCTGAAGTTTTCTTGATCAATGAGTAGTACTATATGAAACAAATCACTATTTGAGCATGGCCATGCATTTCATAGTCCTACTCAATCAAGAGGCCTATGGATATCATCCCTAATATATAGGAAGGTTAAATTCCATATAGATCACTCATATTCCTCACACGATTCATGATGTACCCAATAATCACCTTTATAGTCCACCCTATTAAAGGTGACATTTGATGATATCAAAGTACATAAATTCTCGTGTAGTAATATAGTGATTTCAAAATGTCGAGGACCATTACATCATTGTCACTATGAGAATTGCTAATGACATTTCGCATAATGCTCCACATAGAATTCTCATGGTGGGTCCGTCCAAAGACATCGTTTCAACATGTACCTACGCATCGACTTAATATCTCATATATTTATGACCAATGAGATTTGGTCATCAATCATCCACATACTAGTCTTAATGCATCATTGTTGTCCCATCAATAATGATACTCGACTAGGGACATTTAAGAACAATGATACTAATTATAATTATATAATCTCATGTTCAAGTCACATACTTGAAACTATATAATTTGTATCACTATTCTAAGGATTTTTATTATGTTAACATTTATATAACGCAGTAAATAAAATCATTCATTTATTCAATCAAATATAATATCAAAACATTAAGCAATTATATCAAATAATTGGCCTCTAGGGTATAAACTCTAACACGAACGTGGTAGCTGACGCGTTGAGTAGAAGATCGTATGCGTTAACGAGTGCGATGTTGTTAACACAAAAACCCATTTCGTATAACTTACAAATGATGAAGATAGAGTTAAATACTCTAGGGACCCACATGAAGATAACGAATATACGATTAGAATCAACTTTAATCGATAAAGTTAAAGCCGCTCAAACTACACACCTGGAGCTGATGAATATGAAGAAGAAGGTTCAAGAAGGCGTTATTCTAGAAGCAAGAGTCGATGAATAGAGGAAATCTCAACCCTTGATTTAATTGACCCATTTGAAATCCTCGATCGAGTAGGAACTATGGCCTATAAACTCGCCTTACCGCCAAGTATGTCATGTGTTCATAATGTTTTTCATGTATCGATGTTACGTAAATATGTGGATGACCAGAACCACATTATTGAATTGGAACTAGATGAGATAAACAGAAGATTTAATGTATGAGGAGATACATGTTAAAATCTTGGATAAGAAGGATCCTATTCGACACTCAAAAGTTATACCTCAAGAGTTAGAATTTGAAACGAAGTCAAGATATCCTCACCTCTTCGGCATACCAGGTAAGTACGTAAATTTCGAGGGCGAAATTTCATAAAGAGGGGAGATTGTGAGACCCCAAATTTTATGAATAAAGATTTAAATTTCTCGAAATATATTTTTGAATATTATGGTGTGGATTTGATATAATGTTATAGTTGTGGGTAATATTTATAAATTTTGCAAAGTAAGCAAGTTGTTATATAATATTCGATTGGTCGTGGAATATTCGTTTTAACAGGGAATATTCGTACGATGACACAATCATTGGTGGACCCCACAATGGAAGTATTGTCGTAGTTAGAAAACGACATAATTATCTTTTTATAAAAATAACGGCGAGTGTTACCGTTAAACCGCTGAACTACACCTGTAGTAAAGTATAATAATACGGCTGGCGTGGTTGCATAGTAGCACACCAGTATTGATTATTGATGCTTATGTAAGAAGTCACCGCTTTATACTCAATTATTGCTATAGTAATTGCTACATCATATCTCTCATATTATTGATTCAATTATTGTCACAATATCATCTGTATAATATGTTATATTATTAAATCAATAATTGAGACGGCAAAGTTATTCATATTATTATTTACAATATTGACAATGTCTAGAAGTTCTGTCAAGGAGAGGTTTGGTCACCTAATTGCGCGCCAATAAGGAGAAATCCTTATCGGAAAGCACCCTCTTTCCTGGGATCGACCTGGTTGTTAAATATTGTGAATTATAATATTAATGATGAATAAGTTCGTGTTGATTAAAGATGAAATCGATAGTTCCATTGTGTTGGAATTATTAGTGTTAGTAAAAATTGACATTTATTTCAATAATAATTAATTTCTGGAGGTTATATTGACCAATCGGGTAATTAACTGGATAAATGAGCAATTAATTGCTATTAATTCACATGATTATAACTATTTATTCACATGTGTGTACTATTGATTCACATTAATTTACTATTAGGGGAGTTGGTGCAAGATTGATAATACTTGCATGACTAAGTTAAAAATGGAGGTATAGATGGAGGTACTATACTGTAATTCATATTTTCACATGTCTAGAACTATTGATTCACATGATTTACTATTAGGGGAGGTGGTGCAAGTTTGATAATACTTGCAGGACTAAATTAAAAATGAAGGAAAAGAGGAAGGTATTATACTGTAATATTTTGAGCCCCAAAATGTGCAATTATCGAAACTATATTTTCCTATAAATAGAAGCTCATTCCTTCATTATTTTTCACCAATTCACTAAAGCTATAGAGCAATTATTATAGATTGAAATTATAGAGAGAAAGAAGAAGAGAAGTCTGCTACCTCACTATTCCAAATCCCGCCTTTTTTTCGAGGTAAGGGGTATTATTCTTTCGTATTCATGAAGAGAGTTATTTTCTTTCAATACTTGTAAGGGTTGTTATTCCATTCTTTATTATTATGTTGGAATAACCTGTCTATGCGAAGTACCACATACATGGTGAAATTCTTCTCATTATTCCATTCTTTATTATTCGTTGGAATAACTCGCATGCTATGATCTATCGCATGCTCGGTGAATTCTCATTGTTATTCCATTCTTTATTATTCTGTTGGAATATCCTATCTCGTAAAATTACGCATGACCGGTTCCATTCTTTATTATTCGCTTGGAATATCACATGCGTGCGGATTACGCATGACATTCGGTTCCATTCTTTATTATTCTCTTGGAATAACTTTTATCTGCGTGCGGCTCATCGCATGGATGGTGAATTCTTCGTTATTCCATTCTTTATTATTCGTTGGAATAACCTCGCTCATGTGGATTACCGCATGCATGGTGAATGATCCTTTGTATTCATTCTTTATTAAATTATGGAAATGATCTCATCTACATGGATTACCGCATGACGGGTGAAAATCCATTCATAGCTTCAGATATTCTATTATACTAGTCTCGAGATATCATTTCTTTTGTACTCGCCATGGAATATCATTTTTTTGGTATTTTTTTACGAGTTATTATTCACGGGTTACCATTCACCCTTAGCTTATTCACTCTAGTATTATTCACTCTCGGTATTCTAGGCACTTTTCATACTTTGAGTACTATTTATGAAGTTACTATTCACGGGTTACTATTCAATTGATTACTATTCACTCTAGTATCATTCACTTTCTAGTATTCGGACGGCTTTTGTGTTTGGGATACTATTCACGGGTACTATTCTCAAGTACTATTTATTTAAAAAATATATTTTTTTTGTCCAAATTATTTTTGGTACATGAATATTATTCTTGAATTTTACTCTCTACAAAGTAGTATCATGTTGACAATTTGGACGTTATTGATTTCGGATAAATTAAATTATAAATCATTAAAATTTATCTTTAAACTTGTTTTATCGAGAAATTTATAATTTAATTTAAATATTTATAGAATTAAATAAATATTTAAAATAATTTATTTATTAAGAAAAATAAATATTTGATGAGTTGTCATGAATTAATTTAGTAGCTAAATTAATTAATGTTAATTGAATCAAGTAATGATAATTTTATGTGTTGAATTTAATTTAAGGAGATAATTAAAATCAATTGCTTAAAATTTAAGAAAATAATTAAATTAAATGAATTGTTTAATTTAAGGGAAATAAATAAATTAAATATAGTGATGTGTCTAATTTATTAATTAAATTAGATATATAATGAAAATAAGATTTTTATTATTATAAGTTATTGAGATTAACTAAGCTAAGTCATTTAGATTAATTAGCTAAATAAAGGTGTGACACAAAGTAACTATATAATATAAATAATATAATAATAATAATCTAGTATGGGAAGTAGTGGGGAACCAAACATAGCCTTATGGCTTTTGGTTATTTTAACTGACACAAACCTTTGGCATATTCAACTGACGTTTGTGGGAGGCCAGTTATATTATTCCTACGCGTCTATTTTTCTAAGGCTAAATATCAGAGTGTTGAGAGAGAGAGCTTGGAAGAAGAAAACAGAGTGATATTGGAGGGTTAGAGAAGAAGGGTTTTGGGGAAAGGATTTCTCTTAGTTTGGCTATCATATCATCAAAGATTAAGGTATAAACTATTCCTATTGTTATTCTTTAGTTTTGGTTGTATATGTGTATATTTTCTTGGTATGATTTGGAAGTCACGAGATTGTGATGTATACATGTTCTTGTAGAATTTCAAAACTCTGTTAATTATTATATAAACATGTTATCTATTATCAAATTCATGAGAAATTGGGTTGAGGAAGAAAAGGAAAATCACAGTGTTTGTGTTCTTGTAATATGGCCATAGAAAGTACCGAATTTCTTGTTCAATATATGATGTAATCTGTAATTTGTTGATGGATTATGATAATATGTTAAGAAACGAAAACAACGCAGTTTAAATTATGCCAATTGATTGAAAAATGAATTCGCGGTGATCAAATTCGCTAAGGGTGTCAAAAATGGAGTTTTCATGAGAAAACATGAAATTTAAGGAATTAAAATAGTTTAATTTGATGTTTAATTGTTCTAAGTTAATGAATATGTGAGGAAACATGTATGTGTTAGTTTTATATCAGTTGGATGTGCTAATTTCACCGTTTGATGGGTAAAATTTGTGTTAGTTGGGCTAAAAATCTGCTCTCGCTTCACCGTCAGTCTTTAAATGTCTGTTCGAACATTCTGCAAGAGCTACTACGCCTTGCATCAAGGCAAAAAATGGCGTAGCTACGCTGGTCCCAAGCCTAAGTGGTTAGGTGCTAAGTTAGGGTTATGACCTAAATGATGGTTTAAATCCTAAAAGCTAATATTCATCCGATTAATTGTTGTTGCGGTTTTACTGATATATGTAGGATAATTGGAGATTATTTTCATTTGTGTAGCTTACAATCAAGGCAAGTTTTCTAACTCTACCTTGTTATTATTGATCAAATTCTTAAATCTTAACTCTTTACATTGAGTAAAGCTTTCTAATTTCATTCTTTTCATATTGAATGCAAGTTCCCATTCTTAAATTATTATTGTGTAAGTTCCTAACATTCTTTATGAAGTTAAGCAAGCTTAACCTATCTTGTGTATGTTTGTATAAGCTTATGTAACCTAATTCGTTACATTGAGCGAGATTTAGTATCCTAATTATTATTCAAAGCATACATTGTTCTAATACATTGATTCAAGGGAGATTGTTTTAACTCTTCTATAGCGCTTTGCATGTATATCATGTTTACTTAATTATATATTATTGTTATTCAATCTTTGACATTGATAACCTGGTTCAAAGATTTATCGTTGTATTAAACCTTCAAGTAGTAAGCAAACCTTTATTGATTGAATTAATCTATATTCGAATAGTGTTCTAAAATTCTAGAAACATTGATAAGCTAGTTCCAAACTAAACTTTCTTTAGTACAGAAATTCTAAATCCAAACTGAGACGAACAAACCTAACATAGGGAATTTTGTACGTGTAACTTTTAGATGTTTGTGCACAATACATAGTACAAAGGGCTGATCCCCCTAAGTACGTTAAGAAGGGTCCGTATAGTCTAAATGACTGTTAAGGATGGGTAATAATACCTAAGTACAGGGGACATAGTTCGTGGTCTTAAGACCCTCAGATAATTAAAGTTTGAACTTGTTTTCCAGTTTGATTTGTAGAACAAGTTCCTTATTGTTCAGCTTTTGTTGTTCACTCTCATGTTACTATCATTGCTACTTTCTATATCAGTGAGTATTTGTTTGCTCACTCTTGCAATTAACACTGCAGCTAAAGTGGAGAAAGTTGATGAGTCGTCGACTAGCAAAGGCAAGAGCAAGATGTCCAAATGATGAAGACTTATGAGAATTTTATTTTATTGAATTATGTTAAAGACTTGTTTAATTTTATGATGTATTCCGCAAACTGATGTAATAAATTTTAAGGTTAGATTACCTGGGATTTGATTCGAGATGATGATGTAACCCTTTAATGGGAGAGATTATTGTTTAAGTTATTTAAATTATGTCTTTATCCTTTATTAATGGGTAGTTAGATGTAATAGTTTTGATAAGTGAACACATAATCCTGTGGGAATGAAGTACCTGGATTTGGGGGTGTCACAGGTTGGTATCAAAGCTTTAGGTTATGAACCTTAGGTGGAGAAACCTTACGAAGTAACCTTTAAGGAGATAGAAAATATAGAGGTGTTTAAATCTTATCGAGTTTTAAGAAATGGATTAAGGTATCCATTGAAGCTAAATAACAAAAGACATTATGTGCTATGTTTTAATAACTTATGTGCTCGCGAGTATCGAAAAATGTTAAGTAAAACTTAAAATATTTTGTTGCCAGGATGTCTAACGAAGGAGGATCCAGTCCAGCTAGAGAGGTGATACCTCAGATACCTAGAGAGGATAAACCCCGGGATATTCACATAGTGTGGGAGCAGTTGATCTAGGAGGATGAGCCTGTGACCGATCCCGTGGAGGATAGTTCTGAGGAGGTGGAGGAGGATGACGAGGAAGAGGATCCTGAAGAGTTTCCACCAAACTCCATATCAGCGGAGATGTATGATGCTTTGTATGACCGTAATGTAGAATTACAGGATGAGGTCGAGGAGCTAAAGGAAATGGTTGAGATGCATCACGCTTCGATGGAGCAGAAGGATGCAGAGATTCAGGAACTCGATTCGAAACTTGGAAACACGGAGTGGGACCTAGTTTATACAAAGGGTCAGCATGAAGACCTATTAGCAGTTAACGAGAAGATGAAGACTGACATAGAGAAACTGAAAGATGATTTCAAGGAGGAGTCGGCTAAGCGTGCAAGAGCAGAGGATGTTTGGATGAAGGCGACTCAACGTGCAGACCGTGCTGAAGCTAAGGTCCAAGTAAAGAAAGCCAAGATGAAAGAGATGGATTATGCTTTTAATTCGGCGATTGATAGGGCCTAGGATCGAGTCTATTATTACCCACCTCAGTTTAAGAATTCGCCGTGGTTCGTGATGGATCGCAGAACGGCGTATCGTATCATGGAGGAGGAATGTCGAGAAGCCCTATGACGTCTTAATATGCCTAGATAGAATAAGATAGATAAAAATGTGTGGTTAATTATGTGAATAAATAAATGTGAATCCCTTATTTTGAGATAAATAAAGGGATAATATGAGTATGTAATCCTGGAACTTGTTTAGTTCAGGAAAGCGAATGTTTATAGTGGTTATGCTATCTTGAACATGTTTTAAAACTTTATGAATGAATAAAATATTAGAGTTTATTTGAAATGCTATGTGTTATAGCTTTAATCTTGGAATATTTAAGTTAAACTTCAAATACCTAAGAAGTTGAGTAATGAGCTAATAAACGTATATCTTAACAGAAAATGCCTCCTAGAAGAAGACAACCACGTCAGCAAGCACCTCCTGAGGGGTCTACTAATAATAACAACGAGACCAACGCTAATCCGGTTCAGCAATTGGTAGCTCTGTTGACGGGTGCACTTGCGAATCAACCGCAAGCACAAGTCACGACTTTCAAGGAATTCAAAGCAGTTGGACCGCCAGAATTTCAAGGATCTATGAATCTAGTGGAAGCCCAAACTTGGATCATGGAAATGGAGAAGGTGTTCGACGTTGCTAGAGTTAATGAAGATCAGAAGACTACGTTCGCAACGTTCATGCTGAAGTATGAAGCTAGCTACTGGTGGCAAGCAAACAAGGTTCGTGGAGGACAAGGAGTAATAGCGTGGGATAGATTTAAGGAAATGTTCTTTGAAATGTACTTTCCAGTGAGTTCTAGGAATCAGCTAGAAGTGCAATTTTTGGAGTTGAAGCAAGGAACAATGACGGTGCCTGAATATGCTGCAAAGTTTAACGAGATGGAAAGATTTGCCACTTATCAAGTCAATACCGACGAGCGTAAAGCGAGAAGGTTTGAACAAGGATTGAAGCCCTGGCTTTACAGCAAGGTTTTAATGTTTTAGCTAAACACGTTTCTGGCTGTACTAGAGAAGGCAATCATCGCGGAAGGTGGAAGCGACGCCTTGACCAAGTACAATCAAGAACAGAAGAAGAAGAATGAAAATGAGAATAAGGCTGGAGGTAATAATTTTGGAAGTAATAGTCAGAAGAGGAAATGGAGCGAAAATTCGACTACGGGAGGACAACAAGGAAATCAACAGAAGAAAAAGTTTTAGGCTTGCGCAACTTGCAGGAAGAACCATACTGGATTATGTTTGAAGGGAAAGAGAGTGTGTTTCAACTGTGGTCAGGAGGGACACATTGCACCGAACTGTTTTAGTCCGAAGAAAGGAGCATGCTTTACCTGTGGTTCAAAGGATCACATGGCTCGTGATTGCCCTAAGAAGTCAGCGGGAAGTGCAAGTGACGGAAAAAGAAACAACAACGGTGGTGGTGCATTGACTATCACTAGACCAACTCAATCAAGCCGACCCACTGCGAGGACTTTCAATATGACCGTGCAAGATGTTGTACAGTCTAAGGATGTGGTGTCAGGTATCATTTCGATTAATGGAATTAATACTTATGTACTATTTGATTCGGGTGATACTTGTTCATTTATATCCAATGAATTTGCTCAGAACTTAGATTTGCCTCAGGAAGAATTAGAATTTCCCTTAAGTATAGAGATTGCGAATAAGGAAGTAATTCCTGTTAGATACGTATATAGAAATTGTAGAGTGGATATAAAAGGTCACGAGATGATGGTAGATTTGATACCAATTAGACTTGGTGAATTTGATGTTATTCTGGGAATGGATTGGTTATTCAATTATGGAGCAGTAATTGATTGCCAAAGAAATTGTGTTAACCTTATGACTCCATCAAAGGTTGTGTTCTTTGGCAGCAAGTCACCTCGACAAGCAAGTTGTCTGACGGTGATGCAAGATAAAAAGTTATTGAGACAAGGATGTATAGGATACTTAGCTTACATCGTCGATACATAGAAGAAGAGTGCGAAGTTGGAAGAGATACCGATCATAAGAGATTTTGCAGACGTATTTCCAGACGATTTGCCGGGTCTTCCGCCGGATCGACAAATCGAGTTTGTGATTGATTTACTACCAGGAACGGCTCTGATATCTAAGGCACCATACATAATGGCCCCGATAAAAATGAAAGAGTTAATGGTGCAATTACAAGAATTGCTCAATAAGAAGTATATTCAGCCGAAGTGTTTCGCCATAGGGAGTACCGATGTTGTTTGTTATAAAGAAAGATGGAACGATGCGGCTCTGCATTGATTACAGAGAGTTGAATAAGGTCACGATTAAAAATAAGTATCCATTACCTAGAATTGATGACATGTTTGATCAGTTGAAAGGAGCGAGGTATTTCTCGAAGATAGACCTGAGAAGTGGTTATCATCAGTTGAAGGTGAGGCCGGAGGATGTACCAAAGACAACATTCAGAACTCGGTATGGTCATTACGAGTTTCTGGTTATATCTTTTGGTTTAACCAACGCACCTGCAGCGTTCATGGACTTGATGAACAGGGTGTTTAAACCATTCTTAGACAAATTTGTGGTGGTGTTTATTGATGATATATTGGTATATTCCAAAACCAAAGAGGAACATGTGGAACATTTGAGATTGACGTTGGAGGCGTTTTGAAAAGAGAAATTGTACGCTAAGTTCTCAAAGTGTGAATTTTGGATGGAACCTATACAGTTTCTCAGACACGTTATTGATAAAGACGGAATTTCGGTAGATCCATCAAAGGTTGAAGCTGTAATAAACTGGGATCAGCCAAAGACAAGGTCAGAAGTAAGGAGTTTCTTGGGATTGGTAGGTTACTACAGGCGTTTTATTCAAAACTTTTCCAAGATTGCTACTCCATTGACGAATTTAACTAGAAAAGCGGTTAAGTTTGTTTGGACAGAGAAGTGTGAGGAAAGTTTTCGGGAATTGAAGAAGAGGTTGAGTTCAGCACCTGTGTTGTCATTACCTGATGATATTGGAAATTTTGTGGTATATAGTGACACATCGCATAAAGGACTAGGCTGTGTGCTTATGCAGAACGGCAAAGTTATTGCGTATGCATCACGTTAGTTGAAAGATTACGAGAAGGGGTATCCGACTCATGACTTAGAGTTGGCAGCAGTGGTGTTTGTCCTGAAAATTTGGAGACATTATCTTTATGGAGAGAGGTGTGAGATATATACCGACCATAAAAGTCTAAAGTATATCTTTACACAAAAAGATTTGAACATGCGACAAAGAAGATGGTTGGAGCTGATCAAAGATTATGATTGTGAGATTTTCTATCATCCCGGAAAGGCAAATGTTATTGCTGATGCCTTAAGTAGGAAGGGACGGGAGAAGTTAATGATGTTAACTGATCAAGAAAAGTTAGTGTCAGAAATGGCTAAGATGGAGTTGGAAATTAAATATCCGACAGAATTCGATGAAAAGTTGTTCCAGATAAGAAATAGTTCAACGTTGGTAGATAAAGTGAGAAATGCAAAACTTCAGGATGAAGACTGCGAAAAGATAAAACAAAAGATATCTGAAGGTGAGGAAAACAAAATCAAAATCGATTCGAAAGGGTTACTTCGATTCAAAGGGAGAATTTGGGTTCCGCCAGTACTAGAAGTTAAAGAATAAATTTTGAATGAAGCTTACAACTCTCGATATTCAATTCACCCTGGGAGTACAAAGATGTACCAGGATCTTAAACATTATTTTTGGTGGCCGAATATGAAGAGGGATGTCTCTGAGTGTGTGGCAAAATGCTTAACGTGTTAGAAAGTCAAAGCTGAACATCAAAGGCCAAGCGTATTGTTACAACCGTTGGAGATACCAGAATGGAAATGGGAGCATATCACAATGGATTTTGTGGTAGGTCTTCCAACGACTCAGCAAGGTTACGACGCAATTTGGGTGATTGTTGATCGACTAACGAAGTCGGCACACTTTTTGCCAATTAAGATTCGATTTACCCTAGATTGGTTAACAAAGCTGTACGTGAAGGAAATTGTGTCAATGCATGGTATACCTGTGTCTATTGTATCAGACTGAGATCCACGTTTCACATCTAATTTTTGGAAGCGATTACAAGAATGTTTGGGGACACAGCTAAGAATGAGCACATCGTACCATCCTCGGGCCGAGCGATGTGCAGTGAGAGAACCATCCAAACACTAGAAGATATGCTCAGAGCATGTATCATGGATTTCAAGGGAAATTGGGATGACCATCTGCCATTGGTGGAATTTGCTTATAATAATAGTTATCACGCGAGTATTGGCATGCCGCCTTACGAAGCGTTATACGGCAGGAAATACAGAACTCCGTTATGCTGGGATGAGGTAGGTGAACGTCAGCTATTGGGTCCAAAATTGGTGCAACGGACTGTCGAGATCATCAAAGTGATTCTAGCGAGATTAATAACCGCACAAGATAGACAAAAGAAATATGATGATCAACATCGATAGAATCGGGAATTCAATGTCGGTAGTTATGTTTTCTTGAAAGTGTCTCCCTGGAAGGGGAAAATTCGATTTGGAAAGAAAGGGAAATTGAGCCCTAGATTTATAGGACCTTTTGAAGTGCTCCGACGAGTCGGTGAAGTGGCATACGAGGTAGCCTTACCTCCGGAGTTAGAGCACATTCATAATGTTTTCCATGTTTCGGTATTGAGACCGTATAAGCCTGACTATAATCATGTTATAAAATATGAACCCTTACAGTTTGAGAAAGATTTATCATATGAAGAAGTCCCTGTTCAAATTGTTGACAGAAAAGAGCAAGTATTGAGGAATAAGGTGATACCTTCTGTTAAGGTAATCTGGAGGAACCACAAGGCTGAAGAAGCTACGTAGGAACTTGAAAGCGTTATGATGAAGAATTATTCTCAGTTGTTTTCTTGATTTTGTGTAGCGATTCTAGGGACAGAATCTTGTTGAGGGAAGAATGTAGCGGATAAATTTTTCTTGTGATTCTGGTGACAGAATCCTTTTAAAGAGGGAATGATGTAACGATCGAGAAATTTATAATTTAATTTAAACATTTATGGAATTAAATAAATATTTAAAATAATTTATTTATTAAGGAAAATAAATATTTGAAGGGTTGTCATGAATTAATTTAGTAGCTAAATTAATTAATGTTAATTGAATCAAGTAATGATAATTTTATGTGTTGGATTTAATTTAAGGAGATAATTAAAATCAATTGCTTAAAATTTAAGAAAATAATTAAATTAAATGAATTGTTTAATTTAAAGGAAATAAATAAATTAAATATAGTGATGTGTCTAATTTATTAATTAAATTGGATATATAATGAAAATAAGATTTTTATTATTATAAGTTATTGAGATTAACTAAGCTAAGTCATTTAGATTAATTAGCTAAATAAAGGTGTGACACAAAGTAACTATATAATATAAATAATATAATAATAATCTAGTATGGGAATTAGTGGGGAACCAAACATAGCCTTATGGCTTTTGGTTATTTTAACTGACACAAACTTTTGGCTTATTCAACTGACGTTTGTGGGAGGCCAGTTATATTATTCCTACGCGTCTATTTTTCTAAGGCTAAATATCAGAGTATTGAGAGAGAGTGCTTGGAAGAAGAAAACACAGTGATATTGGAGGGTTAGAGAAGAAGGGTTTTGGGGAAAGGATTTCTCTTAGTTTGGCTATCATATCATCAAAGATTAAGGTATAAACTATTCTTATTGTTATTCTTTAGTTTTGGTTGTATATGTGTATATTTTCTTGGTATGATTTGGAAGTCACGAGATTGTGATGTATACATGTTCTTGTAGAATTTCAAAACTCTGTTAATTATTATGTAAACATGTTATCTGTTATCAAATTCATGAGAAATTGGGTTGAGGAAGAAAAGGAAAATCATAGTGTTTGTGTTCTTATAATATGGACATAGAAAGGAAATTGTTCAATATATGATGTAATCTGTAATTTGTTGATGGATTATGATAATATGTTAAGAAACGAAAACAACGCAGTTTAAATTATGCCAATTGATTGAAAAACGAATTCGCGGTGATCAAATTCGCTAAGGGTGTCAAAAATGGAGTTTTCATGAGAAAACATGAAATTTAAGGAATTAAAATAGTTTAATTTGATGTTTAATTGTTCTAAGTTAATGAATATGTGAGGAAACATGTATGTGTTAGTTTTATATCAGTTGGATGTGCTAATTTCACCGTTTGATGGGTGAAATTTGTGTGAGTTGGACTAAAAACGCTCATCGCTCACTTTCAGTCGTCTTTAAATCTGTCGGAACAATTGCCAAGCAATTTGCCGCATGCCAAGGCAAAAATGGCGCAATGCTACCTGGTCCCAAACTCTAAGTGTGTGCAAGTATTTGCACACACCGAACTGAGATAGTGAGGTCTTCTTGTTTGCAGGTTAGGCATATCGGACTTGTGTTAGTTTAGCGTATATGTTAATGATGTTAAAGCTAGATATAAACTATAATAACAATTGTCAATGTGTTGAAGTAAAAAGTGTAAAGATTTGAAATAATTATTTAAATAAGTTATAAAATGAAACCAAATGAGATGTTTTCGAAAAATAGAGTTGAATGATTAAGCTATGTTGATCAATGTGTAATTTCAGAAGCATTATGTATGTTAGCCTAAGTGGTTAGGTGCTAAGTTAGGGTTATGACCTAAATGATGGTTTAAATCCTAAAAGCTAATATTCATCCGATTAATTGTTGTTGCGGTTTTACTGATATATGTAGGATAATTGGAGATTATTTTCATTTGTGTAGCTTACAATCAAGGCAAGTTTTCTAACTCTACCTTGTTATTATTGATCAAATTCTTAAATCTTAACTCTTTACATTGAGTAAAGCTTTCTAATTTCATTCTTTTCATATTGAATGCAAGTTCCCATTCTTAAATTATTATTGTGTAAGTTCCTAACATTCTTTATGAAGTTAAGCAAGCTTAACCTATCTTGTGTATGTTTGTATAAGCTTATGTAACCTAATTCGTTACATTGAGCGAGATTTAGTTTCCTAATTATTATTCAAAGCATACATTGTTCTAATACATTGATTCAAGGGAGATTGTTTTTGTAACGACCCCAAAATAGGCCCATTCCATCCAACCCATTCTGAGTCGCCAAATATATGGTACGGAAAACAACTACAACTTTATTACAACAATTGTCGTGCAAAATACAACAACACATGTCTTTTGTGAGTTTGGATACAAATATATACCAAGCTGTAAAGTATGTCACAATGACACCTTACATAAAAGTATAGTCAAAAACCTGCTTTTAGAAATTAGAATCTTTGGGAAGTGCTCAAGAAACCTTCGTACATGGGAGGCCATGCTTTTAGGTTATGGTAGATATCATATTGCCACGAAATTATCCTTGGTTGACCTAATAGACCCCAAAGAAAAAACGAGAAGATTACTATCATATTCTTCCCAATGGTGAGTCTTCTCTTGACATATCATTATCTCCACTTGTCTCTAATTGGGTATTATACTCCAAACAAACACCAAGATTATATAGGTAGTGCTTGTAAATATACTCGACAAGTGGATGAGCACAACCATGTCTTATGATGACACGAGGTTGTATGTCATTAGACATCTTGTATGATAGTGGCAAAACACCCTTCCAAGTTAAATTCACCTCACCCTCAACATTTATAGACCACCATTCTATTCCTCGCTATCCCCCACTCGACCCAAATACACTTTTATTACACGAAAGGAATTGTGAAACAAAAGGGTGAGCACAAATAGCCCAATAAAAGAATATCATGACTAAAGATAATTAAATTATCAATATCCTTCATCGAGAATAAATCGTAGATTTAGAACATATATAGTAGATGATAAAACTTTTCAACCATAGTTGCGGTGAACGAAGCAATCCATTAAAAGAGTCAAATAGACTATAAAGTCTATTGTCTTCTCCACGTTAAAAGTCCACCAACAATGTTTTATCCCTGTAACATCAATCAACGATTCCTTTCCATAATCATATGAATAACTCATAATCATAATTGTGATTCTAAATTCCTCTTCTCATCCGGAATCAAGATAATTTTCATCACTTGTCTTTACTCAAACATCAAATATCATGGTTATACCAAATCACAGCCTCGCTCATAATCATACTAATAAATTCATCTTTGTACCACGGGCGCAAAATATATTCATCAACAGCCATCTTTACACTACAAAGCAAAGATATTCAACAACAGGTCATCTTTGCATTATGAGCCAAAGATATTCATCAATAATTCATCTTTACATTACAGGCTAAAGATATTCAACAACAGGTCATCTTTGCATTACGAGCAAAAGATATTCATCAATAATTCATCTTTGCACTACAGGCTAAGATATTCATCAACAAGTCATCTTTGCACTACGAGCCAAAGATATTCATATATCAAAGAAATACATAATCATTTCAGAAGTTATATAACAATAATTATAACCATGTTGATCAATTCACCTTTGTACTTAAGCTAAAAATATTCAATTGTAAATTCAATGGTCATGATCATACCAGGCAACAATTCAACTTTTGCACCATCGCCAAAGAGAACCTATAGTCACGATCATACCAATAATCTACCCATCTTTACACTCAAGTCAAAGAAAAATATTATCATTAGGGTTATAAGAATGTTATATAAAAACAATATAATCAAAACATGGTTTTAATTTCAAGAGTAAGATTCATAAATCAACGATAATTTGATCAGAGAAGAAAGCAATTTGTCGTGAATAGTACCCGTATTCGCAGACATAGTAGTAATATCGATACGCGTATAGTAACCTCGACACGAAAAAGATAAAGTTTCATAATAAAATTCATATCCATATTTATAACACCTTAATTCAAATGTTATAAATCTCTTAGAAATCTCATAATCTAATATTATTAATATTACAATAATATTTTAATCATTTCTAAAACTTATAAACAATTTAATTAAATTGTTTACACTTTACTAATTAATGCATTTAATCATCATAAAATGCCAAACTCATAAGATTTCATCACCAATAACCAAAACCCTCATCAAAAAAATCTGCATATACCTCATATATGATTCTCAAGCCATAAAATCATATTTTCCAATTTTCTTACTTCACATAACATATTTAATTCATTTACTCATAACTAGAATATTTTCATGAAAAATACCAAATCAGTTCCAAAAATATTTCTTTTCTGGGATTTAGCATAACATAGTCCCATATTGAACATATATTTTTCTCAAAATTTTAAAAATTCATTTACTATTTTTCATATGGCCAAAACCACCGAATATTTAAACATTTATCATAAATTATACTTTTATCCAAAAATTCTGAAATTTACACGGTATACTGATATTATATAGATGTACTCCCAATAAAAATTTCATCAATTTTGGAGTTAATCACAAGGAGTTATAAATAGTTACTTTTAAAATAGTCTTTTCTCATAAAATCCATAACTCCTAATCTATACATCCAAAAATCGCCATTTTTGGACACACTCTACAAAACTCATCAAAATATCATTTCAAAATTTTCCAGAATTTTTGAAGGTTAAGAAAAATTTCGAAACTAAAAACATAATAACCCTTAAAATCCCTTACTATCCCTTACCTCAAAAGAGCAGTACTTCTAATTAGAATAACGCTGAACGAACTTGCACCGTATAGAAACACTCAAAGTATACTCAAAATACTCACAAGAATACGCTCGATAATATAGAGAGAAAACTTCGATTTTGGTGTGATTTTCAATTCTAACCTAAGCACCTATTTATAGGAAAATGCTTAGAACACCAAAGCGTAAAATTTATTAAATATTATTATATTTTTCCAAAACTTCATACGCATGTTTTACCATCTGAACTCAGCCCCTATCACATGTTAAATGAGGAAAACAAAATGAAAAACACGTTTTTGTAAATAAAAATAATTAAAACTTTCAAAAATCAATTATTTCGGAACTTCAGAACTTCAATAATTCATAATAAATAGTCCTTTTATCAGAAAATTCAAATCACGCGTGTTTTTATAGAAAATTCAATTCTCTACAACTTTGCAGAAGAAAATTTTTCCAAATTCCAAACAAAAATTGACTAGAATCCACAAACGGATGATTTTACAAGCTATAATTAAATTTCGGTCAATAATTGTGTCCACCAACACACAAAATATGTGTTAAACATTTATTACCACAAAAATACTCTTCCTCCTCATATACTCATATATCCCACATTCATTATAAAATATCATTTGTTAATATATTATTAAAATAATATATTTAAATAAATTATTTTATCGAAAAAAGATAAAATATTAATTTTCAACAATTGTCACATTAAAAATTTTCTCCATCTATGTCCACATAAAATAAATATTTTCCTCATCATAAAAATTTAATAATTAATTATTCACAAATAATATTACATAATCACAATATTGACAACCGTGTAGTTCCTGGAAAAGAGGGCTTTCTAATAAGAATTTCTCCTTCTTGCGCCAAGCATTAGGGTGACCAAACCTCTCCTTAGATAAAACTTTCTAGACATTGCCAATAATGTTATCTAATAATATTATTCGGATAATATGAATTATTGCTCTCCGATAATGGAAAATACTATGTAATGACAATTTATTGAAATAACAAGAATATAAAATATCAATCAAAGAATTATTGAATCAATAAAATAAAATACTGAATAGTAATTACTGTAATAATTATTGAGTAGTGCCTTCTTACGTAAGAATCAATAATTGGTGCAATACCGTGTGCTACTGTTCAACAACGCGTATTACTTTACTTTACCCACTGGGTATTCCAACAGTGTTAACGGTAACAATTACGCTGTTATTTGTAAAAACTCCCTTTTTGTCGTTTTCTTCATCCGAAGCGCTTATTACATTATGGGGCCCATGAAATGGTTTGCTACTTGTCGTCATTTAATATTCCCAAACGAAAAGAATATTCCACGACCAAACGAATATTCCCAAACAATAATGAGTATTTTATAACCACTTGCTTATTTTGAAAAAATTATATATATCACCCTTAACTTTAACTTTTATCAATTTAACCATTTACTGAATAGTAGTTATAAGAAAAATTGAATACTTTTATTTCATAAAATTCGGAGCCTTACAGTTTTAACTCTTCTATAGCGCTTTGCATGTATATCATGTTTACTCAATTATATATTATTGTTATTCAATCTTTGACTTTGATAACCTGGTTCAAAGCTTTATCGTTGTATTAAACCTTTAAGTAGTAAACAAACCTTTATTAATTGAATTAATCTATATTCGAATAGTGTTCTAAAATTCTAGAAACATTGATAAGCTAGTTCAAAACTAAAATTTCTGTAGTACAGAAATTCTAAATCCAAACTGAGACGAACAACCCTAACATAGGGGATTTTGTACGTGTAACTTTTAGATGTTTGTGCACAATACATGGTACAAAGGGCTGATCCCCCTAAGTACGTTAAGAAGGGTCCGTATAGTCTAAATGACTATTAAGGTTGGGTAATAATACCTAAGTACCGGGGACATAGTTCGTGGTCTTAATACCCTCAGATAATTAAAGTTTGAACTTGTTTTCCAGTTTGATTTGTAGAACAAGTTCCTTATTGTTCAGCTTTTGTTGTTCACTCTCATGTTACTATCATTGCTACTTTCTATATCAGTGAGCATTTGTTTGCTCACTCTTGCAATTAACACTGCAGCTAAAGTGGAGAAAGTTGATGAGCCGTCGACTAGCAAAGGCAAGAGCAAGATGTCCAAATGATGAAGACTTATGAGAATTTTATTTTATTGAATTATGTTAAAGACTTGTTTTATTTTATGATGTATTCCGTAAACTGATGTAATAAATTTTAAGGTTAGATTACCTGGGATTTGATTCGAGATGATGATGTAACCCTTTAATGGGAGAGATTATTGTTTAAGTTATTTAAATTATGTCTTTATCCTTTATTGATGGGTAGTTAGATGTAATAGTTTTGATAAGTGAACACCAAATCCTGTGGGAATGAAGTACCTGGATTTGGGGGTGTCACAGGTTGGTATCAAAGCTTTAGGTTATGAACCTTAGGTGCGAAAACCTTAGGAAGTAACCTTTAAGGAGACAGAAAATATAGAGGTGTTTAACTCTTATCGAGTTTTAAGAAATGGATTAAGGTATCCATTGAAGCTAAATAACAAAAGACATTATGTGCTATGTTTTAATAACTTATGTGCTCGCGAGTATCGGAAAATGTTAAGTAAAACTTAAAATATTTTGTTGCCAGGATGTCTAACGAAGGAGGATCCAGTCCAGCTAGAGAGGTGATACCTCAGATACCTAGAGAGGATGAACCGGGATATTCACATAGTGCGGGAGCAGTTGATCTAGGAGGATGAGCACATGGCCGATCCGTGGAGGATAGTTACGAGGAGGTGGAGGAGGATGACGAGGAAGAGGATCCCGAGGAGTTTCCACCAAACTCCATATCAGCGGAGATGTATGATGCTTTGTATGACCGTAATGTAGAATTACAGGATGAGGTCGAGGAGCTAAAGGAAATGGTTGAGATGCATCACGCTTCGATGGAGCAGAAGGATGCAAAGATTCAGGAACTTGATTCGAAACTTGGAAACACGGAGTGGGACCTAGTTCATACAAAGGGTCAGCATGAAGACCTATTAGCAGTTAACGAGAAGATGAAGACTGACATGGAGAAACTGAAAGATGATTTCAAGGAGGAGTCGGCTAAGCGTGCAAGAGCAGAGGATGCTTGGATGAAGGCGACTCAACGTGCAGACCGTGCTGAAGCTAAGGTCCAAGTAAAGAAAGCCAAGATGAAAGAGATGGATTATGCTTTTAATTCGGCGATTGATAGGGCCTAGGATCGAGTCTATTATTACCCACCTCAGTTTGAGAATTCACCGTGGTTCGTGATGGATCGCAGAACGGCGTATCGTATCATGGAGGAGGAATGTCGAGAAGCCCTATGACGTCTTAATATGCCTAGATAGAATAAGATAGATAAAAATGTGTGGTTAATTATGTGAATAAATAAATGTGAATCCCTTATTTTGAGATAAATAAAGGGATAATATGAGTATGTAATCCTGGAACTTGTTTAGTTCAGGAAAGCGAATGTTTATAGTGGTTATACTATCTTGAACATGTTTTAAAACTTTATGAATGAATAAAATATTAGAGTTTATTTGAAATGCTATGTGTTATAGCTTTAATCTTGGAATATTTAAGTTAAACTTCAAATACCCAAGAAGTTGAGTAATGAGCTAATAAGCGTATATCTTAACAGAAAATGCCTCCTAGAAGAAGACAACCACGTCAGCAAGCACCTCTTGAGGGGTCTACTAATAATAGCAACAAGACCAACGCTAATCCGGTTCAGCAATTGGTAGCTTTGTTGACGGGTGCACTTGCGAATCAACCGCAAGCACAAGTCACGACTTTCATGGAATTCAAAGTAGTTGGACCGCCAGAATTTCAAGGATCTATGAATCCAGTGGAAGCCCAAACTTGGATCATGGAAATGGAGAAGGTGTTCGACGTTGCTAGAGTTAATGAAGATCAGAAGAATGCGTTCGCAACGTTCATGCTGAAGTCTGAAGCTAGCTACTGGTGGCAAGCAAACAAGGTTCGTGGAGGACAAGGAGTAATAGCGTGGGATAGATTTAAGGAAATGTTCTTTGAAATGTACTTTTCAGCGAGTTCTAGGAATCAGCTAGAAGTGCAATTTCGGAGTTGAAGCGGAACAATGATTTGCGCTTGAATATGCTGCAAAGTTTAACGAGATGGAAAGATTTGCCACTTATCAAGTCAATACCGACGAGCGTAAAGCGATAAGGTTTGAACAAGGATTGAAGCCCTGGCTTTACAGCAAGGTTTTAATGTTTTAGCTAAACACGTTTTCTGCTGTACTAGAGAAGGCAATCATCGCGGAAGGTGGAAGCGACGCCTTGACCAAGTACAATCAAGAACAAAAGAAGAAGAATGAAAATGAGAATAAGGCTGGAGGTAATAATTTTGGAAGTAATAGTCAGAAGAGGAAATGAAGCGAAAATTCGACTGCGGGAGGACAACAAGGAAATCAACAGAAGAAAATGTTTTAGGCTTGCGCAACTTGCGGGAAGAACCATACTGGATTATGTTTGAAGAGAAAGAGAGTGTGTTTCAACTGTGGTCAGGAGGGACACATTGCACCGAACTGTTTTAGTCCGAAGAAAGGAGCATGCTTTACCTGTGGTTCAAAGGATCACATGGCTCGTGATTGCCCTAAGAAGCCAGCAGGAAGTGCAAGTGACGGAAAAAGAAACAACAACGGTGGTGGTGCATTGACTATCACTAGACCAACTCAATCAAGCCGACCCACTGCGAGGACTTTCAATATGACCGTGCAAGATGTTGTACAGTCTAAGGATGTGGTGTCAGGTATCATTTCGATTAATGGAATTAATGCTTATGTACTATTTGATCCGGGTGATACTTGTTCATTTATATCCGATGAATTTGCTCAGAACTTAGATTTGCCTCAGGAAGAATTAGAATTTCCCTTAAGTATAGAGATTACGAATAAGGAAGTAATTCCTGTTAGATACGTATATAGAAATTGTAGAGTGGATATAAAAGGTCACGAGATGATGGTAGATTTGATACCAATTAGACTTGGTGAATTTGATGTTATTCTGGGAATGGATTGGTTATTCAATTATGGAGCAGTAATTGATTGCCAAAGAAATTGTGTTAACCTTATGACTCCATCAAAGGTTGTGTTCTTTGGCAGCAAGTCACCTCGACAAGCAAGTTGTCTGACGGTGATGCAAGATAAAAAGTTATTGAGACAAGGATGTATAGGATACTTAGCCTACATCGTCGATACATAGAAGAAGAGTGCGAAGTTGGAAGAGATACCGATCATAAGAGATTTTGCGACGTATTTCCGACGATTTGCCGGGTCTTCCACGGGATCGACAAATCGAGTTTGTGATTGATTTACTACCGAGAACGGCTCTGATATCTAAGGCACCATACATAATGGCCCCGATAAAAATGAAAGAGTTAATGGTGCAATTACAAGAATTGCTTTCGATAAGAAGTATATTCAAATAGAGTGTTTCGCCATGGGGAGTACCGATGTTGTTTGTTATAAAGAAAGATGGAACGATGCGGCTCTGCATTGATTACAGAGAGTTGAATAAGGTCACGATTAAAAATAAGTATCCATTACCTAGAATTGATGACATGTTTGATCAGTTGAAAGGAGCGAGGTATTTCTCGAAGATAGATCTGAGAAGTGGTTATCATCAGTTGAAGGTGAGGCCGGAGGATGTACCAAAGACAACATTCAGAACTCGGTATGGTCATTACGAGTTTCTGGTTATGTCTTTTGGTTTAACCAACGCACCTGCAGCGTTCATGGACTTGACGAACAGGGTGTTTAAACCATTCTTAGACAAATTTGTGGTGGTATTTATTGATGATATATTGGTATATTCCAAAACCAAAGAGGAACATGTGGAACATTTGAGATTGACGTTGGAGGCGTTGAGAAAAGAGAAATTGTACGCTAAGTTCTCAAAGTGTGAATTTTGGTTGGAACCTGTACAGTTTCTCGGACACGTTATTGATAAGGACGGAATTTCGGTAGATCCATCAAAGGTTGAAGCTGTAATAAACTGGGATCAGCCAAAGACATGGTCAGAAGTAAGGAGTTTATTGGGATTGGCAGGTTACTACAGGCGTTTTATTCAAAACTTTTCCAAGATTGCGACTCCATTGACGAATTTAACTAGAAAAGCGGTTAAGTTTGTTTGGACAGAGAAGTGTGAGGAAAGTTTTGAATTGAAGAAGAGGTTGAGTTCAAAGACCGTGTTGTCATTATCTGATGATATAGGAAATTTTATGGTATATAGTGACACATCGCATAAAGGACTAGGCTGTGTGCTTATGCAGAACGGCAAAGTTATTGTGTATGCATCACGTCAGTTGAAAGATTACGAGAAGGGGTATCCGACTCTTGACTTAGAGTTGGCAACAGTGGTGTTTGTCCTGAAAATTTGGAGACATTATCTTTATGGAGAGAGGTGTGAGATATATACCGACCATAAAAGTCTAAAGTATATCTTTACACAAAAAGATTTGAACATGCGACAAAGAAGATGGTTGGAGCTGATCAAAGATTGTGATTGTGAGATTTTCTATCATCCCGGAAAGGCAAATGTTGTTGCTGATGCCTTAAGTAGGAAGGGACGGGAGAAGTTAATGATGTTAACTGATCAAGAAAAGTTAGTGCCGGAAATGGCTAAGATGGAGTTGGAAATTAAATATCCGACAGAATCCGATGAAAAGTTGTTCCAGAAAAGAAATAGTTCAACGTTGGTAGATAAAGTGAGAAATGCAAAACTTCAGGATGAAGACTGCGAAAAGATAAAACAGAAGATATCTGAAGGTGAGGAAAACAAATTCAAAATCAATTCAGAAGGGTTACTTCGATTCAAAGGGAGAATTTGGGTTCCGCCAGTACTAGAAGTTAAAGAAGAAATTTTAAATGAAGCTTACAACTCTCGATATTCAATTCACCCTGGGAGTACAAAGATGTACCAGGATCTTAAACATTATTTTGGTGGCCGAATATGAAGAGGGATGTGGCTGAGTGTGTGGCGAAATGCTTAACGTGTCAGAAAGTCAAAGCTGAACATCAAAGGCCAAGCGCATTGTTACAACCGTTGGAGATACTAGAATGGAAATGGGAGCATATCACAATGGATTTTATGGTAGGTCTTCCAATGACTCGGCAAGGTTATGACGCAATTTGGGTGATTGTTGATTGACTAACGAAGTCGGCACACTTTTTGCCAATTAATATTCGATTTACCCTAGATCGGTTAGCAAAGCTGTACGTGAAGGAAATTGTGTCAAGGCATGGTATACCTATGTCTATTGTATCAGACAGAGATCCACGTTTCACATCTAATTTTTGGAAGCGATTACAAGAATGTTTGGGGACACAGCTAAGAATGAGCACAGCGTACCATCCTCAGACCGACGGACAGATTGAGAGAACCATCCAAACACTAGAAGATATGCTCAGAGCATGTATCATGGATTTCAAGGGAAATTGGGATGACCATTTGCCATTGGTGGAATTTGCTTATAATAATAGTTATCACGCGAGTATTGCATGCCGCTTACGAGCGCGTTATCTGAGAAATCTGAGAACTCCGTTATCTTTGGGATGAGGTAGGTGAACGTCGGCTATTGGGTCGAAAATTGGTGCAACGGACTGTCGAGATCATCAAAGTGATTCTAGCGAGATTAATAACCGCACAAGATAGACAGAAGAAATATGCTGATCAACATCGATAGAATCGGGAATTCGATGTCGGTAGTTATGTTTTCTTGAAAGTGTCTCTCTGGAAGGGGAAAATTCGATTTGGAAAGAAAGGGAAATTGAGCCCTAGATTTATAGGACCTTTTGAAGTGCTCAAACGAGTTAGCTGAAGTGGCATATGAGGTAGCCTTACCTCCGAAAGTTAGAGCACATTCATAATGTTTTCCATGTTTGGTGATTGAGACCAGTATAAGCTCGACTATAAACATGTTATAGAATATGAGCCCTTACAGGTTTGAAAGATTTATCATATGAAGAAGTCCCTGTTCAAATTGTTGACAGAAAAGAGCAAGTATTGTGGAATAAGATGATACCTTCTGTTAAGGTAATCTAGAAGAACCACAAGGCTGAAGAAGCTACGTAGGAATTTGAAAGCGTTATGATGAAGAATTATTCTCAGTTGTTTTCTTGATTTTGTGTAGCGATTCTAGGGACAGAATCTTGTTGAGGGAAGAATGTAGCAGATAAATTTTTCTTGTGATTCTGGGGACAGAATCCTTTTAAGGAGGGAAGGATGTAACGATCAAGAAATTTGTAATTTAATTTAAATATTTATGGAATTAAATAAATATTTAAAATAATTTATTTATTAAGGAAAATAAATATTTGAAGGGTTGTCATGAATTAATTTAGTAGCTAAATTAATTAATGTTAATTGAATCAAGTAATGATAATTTTATGTGTTGGATTTAATTTAAGGAGATAATTAAAATCAATTGCTTAAAATTTAAGAAAATAATAAAATTAAATAAATTGTTTAATTTAAAGGAAATAAATAAATTAAATATAGTGATGTGTCTAATTTATTAATTAAATTGGATATATAATGAAAATAAGATTTTTATTATTATAAGTTATTGAGATTAACTAAGCTAAGTCATTTAGATTAATTAGCTAAATAAAGGTGTGACACAAAGTAACTATACAATATAAATAATATAATAATAATCTAGTATGGGAATTAGTGGGGAACCAAACATAGCCTTATGGCTTTTGGTTATTTTAACTGACACAAACCTTTGGCTTATTCAGCTGACGTTTGTGGGAGGCCAGTTATATTATTCTTACGCGTCTATTTTTCTAAGGCTAAATATCAAAGTGTTGAGAGAGAGAGCTTGGAAGAAGAAAACACAGTGATATTGGAGGGTTAGAGAAGAAGGGTTTTGGGGATAGGATTTCTGTTAGTTTGGCTATCATATCATCAAAGATTAAGGTATAAACTATTCATATTGTTATTCTTTAGTTTTGGTTGTATATGTGTATATTTTCTTGGTATGATTTGGAAGTCACGAGATTGTGATGTATACATGTTATTGTAGAATTTCAAAACTCTGTAAATTATTATATAAACATGTTATCTATTATCAAATTCATGAGAAATTGGGTTGAGGAAGAAAAGGAAAATCACAGTGTTTGTGTTCTTGTAATATGGCCATAGAAAGTACCGAATTTCTTGTTCAATATATGATGTAATCTGTAATTTGTTGATGGATTATGATAATATGTTAAGAAACGAAAACAACGCAGTTTAAATTATGCCAATTGATTGAAAAACGAATTCGCGATGATTAAATTCGCTAAGGGTGTCAAAAATGGAGTTTTCATGAGAAAACATGAAATTTAAGGAATTAAAATAGTTTAATTTGATGTTTAATTGTTCTAAGTTAATGAATATGTGAGGAAACATGTATGTATTAGTTTTATATCAGTTGGATGTGCTAATTTCACCGTTTGATAGGTGAAATTTGTGTGAGTTGGGCTAAAAATCTGCTCTCGCTCCTTCTTGCCGTCTTTGCGTCTGTCACGAACAAGCAATTTCTGCAATAGCTTAAGTTGCAAAAAAAAAAAAATGGCGCCTTACCGGTCCCAAGCTTTCCTAAGTGTTCTTGTGTTGCCACACCCCTGAACTAAGATAGTGAGGTCTGCTTGTTTGCAGGTTAGGCATATCGGACTTGTGTTAGTTTAGGGTATATGTTAATGATGTTAAAGCTAGATATAAACTATAATAGCAGTTGTCAATGTGTTGAAGTGCAAAGTGTAAAGATTTGAAATAATTATTTAAATAAGTTATAAAATGAAACCAAATGAGATATTTTCGAAAGATAGAGTTGAATGATTAAGCTATGTTGATCAATGTGTAATTTCAGAAGCGTTATGTATGTTAGCCTAAGTTGTTAGGTGCTAAGTTAGGGTTATGACCTAAATGATGGTTTAAACCCTAAAAGCTAATATTCATGCAATTAATTGTTGTTGCGGTTTCAATGATATATGTAGGATAATTGGAGATTATTTTCATTTGTGTAGCTTACAATCAAGGCATGTTTTCTAACTCTACCTTATTATTACTGAGCAAGTTCTTAAATCTTAACTCTTTACATTGAGTAAAGCTTTCTAACTTCATTCTTTTCATATTGAATGCAAGTTCCCATTCTTAAATTATTATTGTGTAAGTTCCTAACATTCTTTATGAAGTTAAGAAAGCTTAACCTATCTTGTGTATGTTTGTATAAGCTTATGTAACCTAATTTATTACATTAAGCGAGATTTAGTTTCCTAATTATTATTCAAAGCATACATTGTTCTAATACATTGATTCAAGGGAGATTGTTTTAACTCTTCTATAGCGCTTTGCATGTATATCATGTTTACTCAATTATATATTATTGTTATTTAATCTTTGACTTTGATAACCTGGTTCAAAGCTTTATCGTTGTATTAAACCTTCAAGTAGTAAGCAAACCTTTATTGATTGAATTAATCTATATTCGAATAGTGTTCTAAAATTTTAGAAACACTGATAAGCTAGTTCCAAACTAAACTTTCTTTAGTACGGAAATTCTAAATCCAAACTGAGATGAACAACCCTAACATAGGGGGTTTGTACGTGTAACGTTTAGATGTTTGTGCACAATACATGGTACAAAGGGCTGATCCCCCTAAGTAAGTTAAGAAGGGTCCGTATAGTCTAAATGACTGTTAAGGTTGGGTAATAATACCTAAGTACCGGGGACATAGTTTGTGGTCTTAAGACCCTTAGATAATTAAAGTTTAAACTTGTTTTCCAGTTTGATTTGTAGAACAAGTTCCTTATTGTTCAGCTTTCGTTGTTCACTCTCATGTTATTATCATTGCTACTTTCTATATCAGTGAACATTTGTTTGCTCACTCTTGCAATTAACACTGCAGCTAAAGTAGAGAAAGTTGATGAGCCGTTGACTAGCAAAGGCAAGAGAAAGATGTCCAAATGATGAAGACTTATGAGAATTTTATTTTACTGAATTATGTTAAAGACTTGTTTTATTTTATGATGTATTCCGCAAACTGATATAATAAATTTTAAGGTTAGATTACCTGGGATTTGATTCGAGATGATGATGTAACCCTTTAATGGGAGAGATTATTGTTTAAGTTATTTAAATTATGTCTTTATCCTTTATTGATGGGTAGTTAGATGTAATAGTTTTGATAAGTGAACACCAAATCCTGTGTGAATGAAGTACCTGGATTTGGGGTGTCACAATTAACCCATAACCATTTCAGTCTTATTTAAACGAATGATAATATATAGTGATGCAAACTATGAAATTAAATAATACTAACTATCCCTAGAATGAAACTAGATAATGAAGACTCGAGATTACAATTTCCTCTATTGAATCATTTAAATCGACACACTTCCCGTTAAGCCAAATTAATTATAGTGGATTGTTAGTCGAGAACATAAAAGTGAAATATAGCCATCTCTCGATGTACCATACCCATATAATATAATCCCCAGTTGAAAGAATACATATGAACACCCAAATTACCTAAACCACTATATGCCTATGTGATTTACAAATAATTAGGGTTTAAGCCCAAGTTCTCAATTAACTACGAGCGATGCCTCGGTATATGTCTATCCTAAGCACAAATCATACATCTCATCACCATGTAGAACATACAAACACAAGCTATCAAGATCAGATCTAAACCCATACTTCAATTTTCAAATTCATATGTATTATCACAATAATTGATGGTCAATCAACTAAGCAAATAAGCATGAATCTTAATAGACAATCTCATAACAATTAATAAGACTAACAGTGAAGTATGTCAAAATAAACTAGGCACTAGATTCCATTGCAATCCCAAAATAGAATTTAACTCATAGTTGAATTAGAATCCATGATCCACAATTGAATATACATTGAAAGATACAAATAGAAGTAAAGAGAGTTAGGGATTAAGAATAGCAAATCTAAGTTTCTTCTCTTGTTTCACTTCTGAACTTTCAAGGATCTTCAATTGCTTCAATCCCTAAATCTTAGCTCTTCTAGGGTTCTAATCTACTCTAATCTAATAATGAAAATTAAATAGAGAAAGAAACAATAGATACTTGATCCCCCAAGGGTGGAATATCTCTCACATCATGAAAATACATCTAATATATAAGCCCTAATTGAACCCCTCTCCAAATTACGCTTCAATTGCACTATTAAATGAAAAGTCAGCTTTGGTCAACACCCGAAGTCGTGCGGCCGCACAGGAATTGGCCTGAAGTTGGGCGCGGCCGTGCTCAAGCGAAAAATCACGTTTTTGGCTCCAGGGTCGAGCGCGGCCGCGCGGGAAATGCACTACAAATTCGCGCGCCCACGCGGTCCATTTTTTGCTGCAGTGTCCTCTGGTAAAATGGCCATAACTTTTGATCCAGGAAAAGTTACGGGGCCTGAAACCTATCAAATCGAAGATATCGACGAGCTCTACAACTTTAATTCTTTGATGATTGAGAAATTCTGGCCGGATGAAGGTTGAAATTTGGCTGGAAGGGACTGCTATGAAAATGGCTAACCAAAACAACAAAGTTTAACGTTCGTTGGTACAAAGATCATAACTCTTGCATCCGAACTCCGATTAGAACGATTCAAGATATTTTGAAAAGCTACGAAGATGCTCTACAATGTAAGCTAAGTTCCAAACCAAGAACATGAAGTAAACAGGAAAGCCCAAATGATGTTCGGATTGCTTTTCTTTGCATTTACCTTGCTTTTCCTTACCAATAGTCGCTCACACCGCTCCCAAACATAAGATCTACAAAATAAACACAAAATGCATGAAAAGTAACTAAGAAACATGAATATAAGCAACTAATTCAAGTAAAAGATACCGGATAAGTAGGTATAAAACCAACTTATCACTTATATTGTAATTAAAAGTCATCTTTAGCTTACGTGCATAGATGGACTTGGTATGATTATGACCAGGGATTATTCAGTATAATCATGACCGTAATGTGACGAATGATGTGGTAAAAGTCTTCATTGGCCTGTAGTTCATTGGTGGACAGTTGTTGGTATGATTATGACCAGGGATTATTCGGTATAATCATGACCATTGATGATTACATGAATATCCTTGGCCGTGGTGCAGGGATGATTCAATTTTATTTATTAAACTGATTCTCAGTGATAAAGTTGATGAAATACTTTTTAAATCATAGAAGATAGTAGATGTTATGCTCTACTTGACTCTTCTAATGGATTGTTTATTTCCGCTGCAGTTGTTAATCTAAAACTTATTGTCTATTGCATTCTATCAGTTGTTATACTGTTGAAGGCTAAGGATAATTTATTCTGCATTATCTTAGTCATAATATTTCTTACTGGGCTAGTTGAGCTCACCCTTTCTTTCATTATTCTTTTCGGGAAATGAGAATATAGCTGGGACAAGTCGGGGAATGGAGTGATGGTCCAGGATAAATGGCTTTAGTAGTCCTCACTATTTTATAGAATAATGTGATAATAATTGTAATGAGGACACCATTGAGTGTGGATATTGTCTAGATGACAATATTCTTGTTTAAACTCTCAGCTATGTTTTGTCGTATTTTACACGACTGTTGTATAATTAAGTTGTATTTGAATTTATGTGCCATGTATTTGGCGACTCAAGACTGGTGATGTATACCTGTTTTGGGGGCGTCACATTATTTGAATAATATTATTAGATAGTATTATTGGCAATGTCTAGAAAGTTCTGTCAAGGAGAGGTTTGGTCATCTAATTGCGCGCCAGTAAGGAGAAATCCTTATCGGAAAGCCCCCTCTTTCTGGGAACGGCCTGGTTGTCATTATTGTGATTCTGTAATATTATTTTTGAATAATTATTTATTGATTTATATGATAAGAAAATATATATATATTTTTATATGGATATAAATGAAGGAATTAATGCAGAAGTATTTTATTAGTATTTTGTCAAAATAAAGAACGAAATTTGTGATTTTCAGAAAAATTAGTTTATTACTTGATTTTGTAAAATCCATCTCTGTGTGTATAATGAGTTATGAGATGAGCTATATATTAAAAGAAATCCCTGAAAGTAAGCTAAACGTAGAAATTTGAATCATCCAAAAATTCTTTGTGGATTTTTCATGGTGACTCTTTGAGTGAAACTGGTACGAGGGACTTATAGTCCGAAAATCAAATCAGTGTTCTTAAGCTCTATTGCGTGAGTTATATCTGATCGTTGGATCATTGTGATTTTTGGATATGTTATACATATATAAGTTGAGTATATGTCCATAAATTTTGAACCGTTAAAAATGAACGTATGATTTGTTATGAATTTTAAGAGGTGTTGAAAATCGTCCGTATATGGATTTCGGACATTTTCTGTTTGGAATTTTGAAAAACTTAAAGCTACAAAGTTGTAGAGAATTTGATTTCGTATGGAATGGACATAAAATTTGAATTTTTCTGATAAAAGGGCTATTTATTAGGAATTATTGAAGTTTTAAAAATTAAATGTTTTTATTAAAATTATGGGTGGGACCCACTTTTGTTTTTTTCAATACATGTGGGCTGAAAATTCTTTCAAAGATGGCTGGCTTGTTTGATCAAAATGGGTGGGCGTAGAAGTGAAGGAATAAAAAAGTATTATTTTATTAATTTAGTCTCCTTTGGCGTTCTAGCATTTTCCTATAAATAGGCGCTTAAGTTAGAATTAAAAATCACACCAGAAATATAAGTTTTCTCTCTCTATATTATCGAGCGTATTTTTGTGAGTATTTAGAAACCTTGAGAGTTTCTATTCAGTACAAGTTTCCTTTGGCTTTACATCCGATATTCCAGTCAGAAATACTACTCTTTTGAGGTAAGGGATTGTAAAGGTTATTATGTTTTTCAGTTTCGTAATTTTTTCGATCCTCAAAAATTTTGAAAACATTTGAAAGGATAATTTGATGAGTTTTCAAGATTGTGTCCAAAAATGACGATTTTTGGATGTATAGATTAAGAGTTATGAATTTTATGAGAAAAGACTATTTTAAAAGTAAACCCTTATAACTCCTTGTGGTTAACTCCAAAATTGGTAAAATTTTTATTGGGAGTACATATATATAACAGAAGTATACTCTGTAAATTTTGAAACTTTTGGACAAAAGTACAGTTTATGATAAATGTCTACATATTCGGCAGTTTTGGTCATATGAAAAATAATAAATGAATTTTAAAAATTCCGAGAAAAATATATGTTCAATATGGAACTATATTTTGCGAAATTCCAGAAAAGAAATTTTTTTGGGACTGATTTGGTATTTTTCATGAAAATGGACTAGTTAGGAGTATATGAATTAAATATGTTATGTGAAGAAAGAAAATTGAAAAATAGGATTTTATGACTTGAGAACCCTATATAAGGTATATGCAGATTTTTGATGAGGGTTTTGGTTATTGGTGATGAAATCTTATGAGTTTGGCATTTTAGGATGATCAAATGCATTAATTAGTAAAGTGTAAATAATTAAAATAAATTATTTATAAGTTTAAGAAATGATTAAATATTGTGGTAATATTAATAATATTAGGTTATGAGATTATTAAGTGATTTATAACATATGGATTAAGGTGTTATAAAATTATTGATTTAAAATATTATTTAATGATTAATAATATTAGTAAATGAATTTAATGTTATTATATAATGAATAATATTAAATGGAGTTTATAATATAATGAATAATGTTATTATCTTCGTTAAATATTCATTGAAATATTATTTTCTGTTCAAATAATTTTTGATATAATATTATTCTTGAATTTTACTCCACAAAGCAGTATCATGTTGACAATTTGGTTATTATTAAATTCTGGGTAAATTAAATTGTTAAAGTCTTTAAAATTTATTATTTATCTCATGTGATTGATTCTTTATATCTTTGTCATGATCCTCATGCTTATATTGTGATGAAAGTCATCTTTGGCCCGTAGTGCATAGATGGACTGTTGTTTGTTGGTTTTACAATTGTATGTCTTTGGCCTGTAGTGTAAAGAAGAACTGTTGATTGATATCTTTGGCCTGTAGTGCAAAGAAGAACTGTTGATTGATATCTTTGGCCTGTAGTGCAAAGATGACCTGTTGTTGAATATCTTTGGCCTATAATGCAAAGATGACCTGTTGTTGAATATCTTTAGCCTATAGTGCAAAGATAACCTGTTGTTGAATATCTTTGGCCTGTAATGCAAAGATGACCTATTGTTGAAGGCCTGTAGTGCAAAGATGAACTGTTAATGAATATCTTTGGCCCTTAGTGGAAAGATGAATTTATTAGTATGATTATGAACAAGAATTGTGATTTGGTATAACCATGATCTTTGATGTTTCAGGTAAAGACAGGTGATGAAAATTATCTTCGTCTTGGATGAGAAGAGGAATTTAGAACCACAAATATGATTATGAGTTATTCACATGATTGTGGACAAGAACTGTTGAATGATGTTACAGGAATAAAATATTGTTGGTGGACTTTTAACATAGAGAAGATAATAGACTTTATGGTCTATTTGACTCTTCTAATGGATTGCTCGTTCTGCTGTAACTATGGTTGAAAAGTTTTATCATCTACCATATGTTCTAAATTTCTGATTTATTACTGACGAATGCTATTGATAATTTAATTATCTTTAGTCATGATATTCTTTACTGGGCTATTTGTGCTCACCCTTTTGCTTCACAATTCCTTTCAGGTAATAAGAGTGTAGCTGGGTTGAACGGGGATAACAGGGGAATAGAACGGTGGTCTATAGTTTTTGAGGTTTTCCCTAAATAGTATGGAAATAATTTTATTAAGAACTTTAGATAAATGTGTTGTATTTTATACGTCATTTAATAGTTATATTTGCTGAATCAAATAGGGTGAGGCGAACCCAATTTTGGAAGAGTGTTTTGCCACTATCATACAAGATGTCTAATGACATACAACCTCGTGTTATCATAAGATAGGGTTGTGCACATCCACTTGCTGAGTATATCTACGAGCACTACCTATATAATCTTGGAGTTTGGTTGAAATATATTTTCAATTGCAGACAGTGGAGATAGTTATGTGTCAAGAGAAGACTCACCATTGGAAAGAACATGATAGTAATCTTCTCGTTTTTCTTTGGGGTCTATTGGGTCAACCAAGGATAATTTTGTGGACATATGATATCTATCATAACCAAGATGCATAGCCTCCCATGTACGAAGGTTTTCTTGAGCACTTCCCAAAGATTTTAATTTCTAAAATAGTTATTGACTGTACCTTTATGTAAGGTGCCATTGTAACGTGCTATCCAAGGTTGGAATAAGAGTCACAGTTGGTATATATTTGTATCAAAACTCACAACATATGTGTTGTTGTATTTTGCACGACTATTTTAGTAATAAAGTTGTAGTTATTTTCTGTACCATGTATTTGGAGACTCAGAATAGGTTGGATGGATTGAACCTATTTTGGGGGTGTCACAGTTGATATTAGAGCTTAGGGATATGGTCTCTGGCAGAGATCGGGGAATAAAACTAGGAGGGGAGGGATGAGTAATATCCTTCGCTAGTGTGTGTCCTACCAAAGCTGAATTTTCTTACTTAAGTTGACAAATTGTGATATGTCAATTAACCTTTGTTTTGAAGCTGTATTCTAGAATGATATCTGAAAAATAAGAAATGAACAATGGAGAAATCATGATACTGAAGAGCTTATTTGGGAGATAGAATCTGAAATGAAAGCAAGGTATTCTCAACTCTTTGAAATACCAGGTACGTAAATTTCGGGGATGAAATTTCATAAGGAGGGGAGATTGTAAAACCCCAAATTTTATGAAATAAAAGTATTCAATTTTTCTTATAATTATTATTCAGTAAATGATTAAATTGATAAAAAGTTAAAGTTAAAGGTGATATATGAAATTTTTTAAAATAAGCAAGTGCTTATAAAATACTCATTGCTGTCAGGGAATATTCGTTTGGTCGTAGAATATTCTTGTTGTCGAGAAATATTCGTATGATGGCGTAGCCATTTGTGGGCCCCATAATAGAATAACTGTCGGATTAAGAAAATGACAAGTTTGAGTTTTTATAAATAACAGCGTAATTATTATCGTTAACAATGTTAGAATACCTGGTGGTTAAAATACAGTAATATGCGTGGTTGCACAGTAGCACACGGTATTGTACCATATTTTTGAATTATTGATTCTTACGTAAGAAGGCACTACTCAATAATTGTTACAGTAATTACTATTCAATAATTTATTTTATTGATTCAATAATTGTTGCGTTGATATTTTATATTATTGTTGTTTCAATAATTGTCAGGGCACGGTATTTCTCATTATCAGATCAATAATTCATATTATTTGAATAATATTATTAAATAGCATTATTGACAATGTCTAGAAAGTTTTGTCAAGAAAAGGTTTGGTCATCTAATTGTGCACCAGTAAGGAGAAATCCTTATTGGAAAGCCCCCTCTTTCATGGGAACGGCCTGGTTGTCATTATTGTGATTCTGTAATATTATTTTTGAATAATTATTTATTGATTTATATGATAAGAAAATATATATTTTTTTATATGGATATAAATGAAGGAATTAATGTTGAGGTGTTTTATTAGTATTTTGTCGAAATGAAAAACGAAATTTGGGATTTTCAGAAAAATTAGTTTATTACTTGATTTTGTAAAATCCATAACTCTTTGTGTATAATGATTTATGAGATGAGTTATATATCAAAAGAAAGCCCTGAAAGTAAGCTAAACGTAGAAATTTGAATCACCCTAAAATTATTTGTGGATTTTTTGTGGTGACTGTTTGAGTGAAACTGGTACGAGGGACTTATAGTTCGAAAATCAAATCAGTGTTCTTAATCTCTATTGCGTGAGTTATATCCGACCGTTGGATCGTTGTGATTTTTGGATATGTTATACATATATAAGTTGAGTTTATGTCCATAAATTTAGAACCGTTAAAAATGAACGTATGATTTGTTATGAATTTTAAGAGGTGTTGAATATCGTCCGTATGTGGATTTCAGACATTTTTTGTTTGGAATTTTTAAAAACTTAAAGCTACAAAGTTGTAGAGAATTCGATTTTGTATGGAATGGACATAAAATTCATATTTTTTTTTGATAAAAGGGCTATTTATTATGAATTATTGAAGTTTCAAAAATTAAATATTTTTATTAAAATTATGGGTGGGACCCACTTTTGTTTTTTTCAAAACATGTGCGCTGAAAATTCTTTCAAAGATGGCTGGCTTGTTTGATCAAAATGGGTGGGCGTAGAAGTGAAGGAATAAAAAAATATTATTTTATTAATTTAGTCTTCTTTGGCATTCTAGTATTTTCCTATAAATAGGCGCTTAAGTTAGAATTAAAAATCACACCAGAAATATAAGTCTTCTCTCTCTATATTATCGAGCGTATTTTTGTGAGTATTTAGATACTTTGAGAGTTTTTATTCAGTGCAAGTTTCCTTCGGCTTTACATCCGATATTCCAGTCAGAAATACTGCTCTTTTGAGGTAAAGGATTGTAAGGGTTATTATGTATTTCAATTTCGTAATTTTTTCGACCCTCAAAAATTCTGAAAAAATTTGAAATGATAATTTGATGAGTTTTCTAGATTGTGTCCAAAAATGGAGATTTTTAGATGTATAGATTAAGAGTTATGAATTTTATGGGAAAAGACTATTTTAAAAGTAAACCCTTATAACTCCTTGTGGTTAACTCCAAAATTGGTGAAATTTTTATTGGGAGTACATATATATAACAGAAGTATACTCTGTAAATTTTGAAACTTTTGGACAAAAGTACAGTTTATGATAAATGTCTAAATATTCGGCAGTTTTGGTCATATGAAAAATAATAAATGAATTTTAAAAATTCCGAGAAAAATTTATGTTCAATATGGGACTATATTCTGCCAAATTCCAAAAAAGAAAATTTTTTGGCACTGATTTGGTATTTTTCATGAAAATGGACTAGTTAGGAGTATATGAATTAAATATGTTATGTGAAGAAAGAAAATTGGAAAATAGGATTTTATGGGTTGAGAACCCTATATAAGGTATATGCAGATTTTTGATGAGGGTTTTGGTTATTGGTGATGAAATCTTATGAGTTTGGCATTTTAGGATGATTAAATACATTAATTAGTAAAGTGTAAATAATTAAAATAAATTATTTATAAGTTTAATAAATGATTAAATATTGTGGTAATATTAATAATATTAGGTTATGAGATTATTAAGTGATATATAATATTTGAATTAAGGTATTATGAAATTATTGATTTAAAATATTATTTAATGATTAATAATATTAGTAAATGAATTTAATGTTATTATACAATGAATAATATTAAATGGGGTTTATAATATAATGAATAATGTTATTATCTTCGTTAAATATTCATTGAAATATTATTTTCTTTTAGAATCATTTTCGATATAATATTATTCTTGAATTTTACTCCACAAATCAGTATCATATTGACAATTTGGTTATTATTGAATTTTGGATAAATTAAATTGTTAAAGTCTTTAAAATTTATTATTTATCTCACGTGATTGATTCATTATATCCTTATCATGATCCTTATGCTTATATTGTGATGAAAGTCATCTTTGGCCCGTAGTGCATAGATGGACTGTTGTTTATTGGTTTTACAATTATATGTCGTTGGCCTATAATGCAAAGAAGAACTGTTGATTGATATCTTTGGCCTGTAGTGCAAAGATGACCTGTTGTTGAATATCTTTGGCCTATAGTGCAAAGATGACCTGTTGTTGAATATCTTTGGCCTGTAAGTGCAAAGATGAACTGTTAATAAATATCTTTGGCCAGTAGTGCAAAGATGAATTTATTAGTATGATTATGAATAGAAACTATGATTTGGTATAACTGTGAGACCCATAGAATTTTATGAATAAAGATTTAAATTTTTAACATAGAAATATATTTTTTTTGAATATTATGGTGTGGATTTGATATAATGTTATAGTTTATTATGGGTAATATTTACAAATTTTGCAAAGTAAGACAAGTGGTTATATAATATTCGATTGGTTGGGGAATATTTTACAAAGTAAGCAAGTTTATATAATATTCGATTGGTTGGGGAATATCATTTTAACGGGGGAATATTAAATGCGCAAGCACAATCATTGGTGGACCCCACAACGAAAGTATTGTCGTAGTAAGAAAATGACAAAATTATCTTTTATTAAAAATAACGGCGAAAGTGTTACCGTTAAAACTGTTGAACTACCCGGTAGTAAAAATGCGATGTCTGGCGTGGTTGCGTAGTAGCACACGGTATTGATTATTGATGCTTACGTGAAGTCACTCGATTATATTCAATTATTGCTACTGATAATTCTTTGCATCATATCTCTCATATTATTGATTCAATTATTGTCACGATATCATCTGCATAATATGATATATTATTAAATCAATAATTGAGACGACAAAGTTGTTCATATTATTAAATTTCAATATTTACAATGCCTAGAAGTTTTGTCAATGAGAGATTTGGTCATCTAATTACGCGCCAATAAGAAGAAATCCTTATCGGAAAGCCCCCTCTTTCCTGGGAACGACCTGGTTGTTAAATATTATGAGTTATAATATTAATGATGAATAAGTTCATGTTGATTAAGATAAAATTGATTGTTCCATTGTGTTGGAATTATTAGTGTTAGTGGAAATCAACATTTATTTCTATATTAATTGATGTTTGGAAGTTATACTGACCAGTCGGGTAATTAATCGGATAAATGAGCAATTAATTTCTATTAATTCACATGATTATAACTATTTGTTCACATGTGTGTACTATTAATTCACATTCTTGTTCTATTAGGGGAGTTGGTGCAAGATTGATAATACTTGCATGACTAAGTTAAAAATGGAGGTATAGATGGAGGTACTATACTGTAATTCATATTTTCACATGATTATAACTATTGATTCACATGATTGGAACTATTGATTCACATTATTTACTATTAGGGAGGTGGTGCAAGTTTGATAATACTTGCAGGACAAAATTAAAAATGAAGAAAAAGAGAGAGGTATTATACTGTAATATTTTGAGCCCCAAAACGTGCAATTATCGAAACTATATTTTCCTATAAATAGAAGCTCATTCTTCCTTCATTTCTCACCAATTCACTAAATCTTTAGAGCAATTATTATAGAGAGAAATTATAGAGAGAAAGAAGAAGAGAAGTCTGCTACCTCACTATTCTAATATCCAGTTTCTTCTAAGGTAAGGGGTATTATTCTTTTGTATTCATGAAGAGAGTTATTTTCTTTCAATACTCGTAAGAGTTATTATTCCATTCTTTATTATTATGTTGGAATAACACATACATCTGAAAAACCGCATACATGGTGAAATTCTTACATTATTCCATTCTTTATTATTACATTGGAATAACTTTTATCATGCGATTCTATCGCGTGCACAGTGAAATCTGTTGTTATTCCATTTTTATTATTACATTTGGAACATCACATGCATGCGGATTACGCATGACTGGTTCCATTCTTTATTATTACTGTTGGAATATCAATGCATGCATTACACTTTGGTTCCATTCTTTATGATATTTGAATAATTGCGTGCATGATTACAGTTCCATTCTTTTCTTTTATTACATTGGAATATCACATGCATGCGGATTCGCGTGACACAGTTCCATTCTTTATTATTACATTGGGAATAACACATGTTCATGCATGCGATCTATCGCATGCTTGTTGAATTCTTCTTGTTATTCCATTCTTTATTATTACATTGGAATAACTTTTGTCTACATGGATTTCTGCATGCATGGTGAATGATCCTTCATATTCATTCCTTATTAAATTGTGGAAATGATGATGCATTCGTGTGATTACCGCGTGGCGGAGAAAAATCCATTTGCGATTTCATATATTCTATTATACTCGATTTGGTTAAAGTTTTGGCTTCTATACTCCATGAAATTAGTAGAATATCACGGATATTTAAGCGCTTCATCCAATATCTTTTCATGGAAATATTCTTACGAGCATTCTTGAATTTTACTCCAAAAAGCGATATCATGTTGACAATTTGGGCGTAATTGATTTGAGGATAAATTAACTTATAAATCTTTAAAATTTATTCTTGAACTTGTTTTATTGAATTATTATGTCATTGTCATCATCATCATGCTTATATTGTGATGAAAGTCATCTTTGGCTTACGTGCATAGATGGACTTGGTATGATTATGACCAGGGATCATTCGGTATAATCATGACCTGTAATGTTATAAATGATGTGGTAAAAGTCCTCAGTGGCCTGTAGTGCATTGATGGATAGTTTTTGGTATGATTATGACCAGGGATTATTCGGTATAGTCATGACCATTGATGATTTAATGAATATCCTTGGCCCGTAGTGCAGGGATGATTCGATGATGTGGTTTATTTATTAAGCTGAGTCTCAACGATAAAAATTGATGAAAACATTTTAAATCATAGAAGATAGTAGATATCATGCTCTACTTGACTCTTCTAATGGATTGTTTATTCATTGATTAAACTTGATGTCTATTGTATTTTATCAGTTTAACATTGTTGAAGACTAATGATAATTTATCCTGCATTATCTTAGTCATAATATTTCTTACTGGGCTAGTTGAGCTCACCCTTTTCTTTCATTGTTCTCTTCAGGAAATGAGAACGTGGCGGGACTAGTCGGGGAGCGGAGTGATGGTCCGAGATATAGTATTAGTAGTCCTCACTATTCTATAAAATAGTGTGACAATAAATGTAATGAGGACTCTATTTGAGTGTGGATATTATCTAGAAGGCAATATTCTTATTAAAACTCTCAGATTATGTTTTGTAAGTATATTACACACGTTTTGTATAATTAAGTTTGTATTTGTATTTTGTACCATGTATTTGGCGACTCAAGATGGGTGATGTATACACTATTTTGGGGCGTCACGGTTAGTATCAAAGCTTAGGGATATGATCCTGGTGAGATGTGAGACAAGAACTAGGAGGGAGGCGAGGGAATTCCTTCGCTAGTATGACCTACCTAAGTTTATTTGGTATTTAATTGGTCGGTTAGAGTATAGGGATAATATGTGATATGATAATTAACCCTTGTTTTGTGGCGGTGTTTTGAAATGGCATCCAAAAATGTTGAGATAAGCAATGAAGCACATGAGACCATTGAGTCACCACAAATTAATACCGGGATAATGTGCAACGGAAAGACAATAATCCTCGGGTAAAACAACAACGATCGATCAATGATGAGCGATGGGATGTTCGGAGGTTTTATGCAATTCATGCAACATCGGTGAAGAGAGCTCTGTCCAAAATGCGGTGGAAACAACGACAACTCTCGGGCGACCACCACTAAGCGATTCGAGGAGCTGGGACCACCGAGTTTTTGAGAGCCAAAACCACTTAAGGTAGAGACGTGGATAAAGCGGATCAACAAGATATTTGATGTCTTGGGATGCTCAGAGAGCAAAGTTTCCTTTGCCACCTTTATGTTGCGTGAAGAGGCGATTCTTGGTGGGAATCGTAAAGCGTACTACTCGACTGCCCTTTTCGAAGATGTCTTGGGAGAAGTTCGAGAATTGTTCAATGACAAGTACTTTCACGAAAGTATTCGTCACATGAAGGAGGTAAAGTTCATCAAGCTTGAGCAAAACAATATGATGGTGTGTAGCGATCTGAAGCTAAGTTTGTCGAGTTATCTCGTTTTGCGTCCCATTTGGTTGATAATGAGGAGAGAATAACGGATGTTTCTAAGAGGTTTGAAACCCGAGATATATCAATACCTTATCTCTCATAAAATATGTTTGTATTCGGATGTTGTGAATAGGGCTCGATTATTGGAGCGCGATAATGAGTCAACCCAACCAAGAAGCGAGAGCAACAAGTCGATAATACCGGTGGTAGCAATCATCGAACGGTGATAACAATCGTGGAGGAATCATCATGCGAAGAATGGTAACCACTTGGTGGTAATCATGGCCAAGATAATAGGAGTGGAAATTTCAAGAAGAAGGTTCATGAACGATGGAAAGACAATGACACCAACACCCGTTTTCAAGGGAGGAGAAACGACCACCAATTGTATGCTTCAAATGCGGAGGGAGGGACATATCTCGGTCAAAAACTGCGTGATGCGATCAAAAGCATGTTACAATTATGGAAAAGAAGGTCACCTAGCCCATTTTTGTCGTGCACCAAAGTCGAGTCCAATTTGGGACGGTGGCACCAAAAGGCGGATCTGGACAAAAACAAAAGTCGGTGGTTTTAGGAAGAGCGTTTTTCGTGACTTCTCAAAAAGCGAGTAACCCGAACGAAGTTAGCACGGGTTTAGTTAATTATAAATTCTTGCGAAGTCTATACCTTATTGATATCTGGTTTCTACCCATTCTTTTATCTCTCTTGCTTTGCGCTCAACGTTTAAATTTGACTCAGGAGAAATTAGACTTTGACTTATCGGTTGAAACTCGTTAGGAGAAACCTTCATTACCTCCACATTTATAAATCTTGTTTGATTCAAATCGACACTTTCACGTTACTGTCGATCTTATCTCTTTTTGAAAATACTTGCCTTTGATGTGATTTTAGGAATCGATTGGTTAACTACTCATCATCAAAATTTTATTTTAAGGTTGTTAGCTTTTATATTCTAACCAACTTTGTTATGCGAATTCAAGCAACCAAACCACTAAAGTTAATCATTGTCATATCATATCGAAGCCATAAGTAAAGAGCCCCGAGCCTTTCGTTTGGTGACTTCCTTGTGTGGAATGCACCGCCGAACTATCCATAGGGGGCGTTTGTGAATAACGATGGCAAGTTGATAGGTATCGATGTGACGTACTATCTAAGTCTTGGATGAGAGTCACGATTTTGAATGATATTTCTATTGTTAATAAATTTCTGACGTATTCTTGAAGAACTTCTAGCTTACCCCTAGGCGTGAAATCAAATTTTGTATTGACCTCGATACAAAACCCATTTCTAAAACCCTTAAATATTTCTTCACCTAGAACGAGCGTATTATGCGCGCCAAAGACGTTGGCTCGAGCTATTGAAGATTACGACTATACCATTCAATATCATTGTGGAAGAAGCGAGCGTGGTAGGCGATGTGTTGAGTAGAAGATCGTATCGTTTTTCGAGTGCGATGTTGTTAACACAAAAACCCATTTAAGTATAACATACAAATGATGAAGATAGAGTTAAAGACTCTAGGGACCCACGTGAAGATAACAAATATCTGATTAGAATCGACTTTAATCGATAAAGTTAAAAGCGCTCAAACTACACACACGAATCGATGAATGTGAAGAAGAAAGAAGGTTCAAGAGGCGTTATTCTCAATCCCTCAAACCTTGATTTAATTGGCCCATTTGAAATCCTCGATCGAGTAGGAACGTGGCCTATAGACTCGTTTTACCACCAAGTATGTCGGCGTGTTCATAACGCGTTTTCACGTATCGTTGTTAGTAAAAACTTAGTCTTGGGGACTTTGGAGCCAAATTTTGGAATAATTAATGAATCTAAAAATTATGAAATCATGGGGGTTTATAGAGCATGTTAAAAGCTTTCCATAGCCTCAAAAATGGACTAATTACGATAACGGATGAAGAAGTTATGAAGATTTGAAGTACGTGTGTCAAAAGTTGCAAAATCTGGAAAATTGGAGTTAAGTGCCAAAGGTCGAGCGCCTAGGCACTAGGCTTGGTGCTTATAATCTATTCTTGGGCGCCTAGGCGCTTGCCCAAGGCCAAATTTGGGCGCCTAGGCGCTGGTCAAGTGTTAAGCCAAAATCTGTCCGGACATCCTTTAGTAAATTGGGCATAACGTTTTCATACAAACTCCGATTGAGGTGATTCAGGATGATTCGAAAAGATAACGAGTAGACCTAAAACTTTTATTCTTTATATTTTGAGATTTGAGGTCGGTATCAAGGCCTAAAATGGTTATTTTAGGGGCTGATGTGCATTCAAAGGCAATCGGAGGACATCGGGCATGCACGTATGCAACGTGTAATGTTTTCGACGATAAAGGTATTCAAGGTATCCTCACCTCTTCGGCATACCAGGTACGTACGTAAATTTCGAGGGTGAAATTTCATAAGGAGGGGAGATTGTGAGACCCCAGACTTTATAAATAAAGATTTAAATTTCTCGAAATATTTTTTTTGAATATTATGGTGTGGATTTAATATAATGTTATAGTTTTGGGTAATATTTATAAATTTTTGCAAAATAAGCAAGTGGTTATATAATATTCGATTGGTTGGGGAATATTCGTTTTAACGGGGAATATTAAATGCGATGGCACAATCATTAGTGGACCCCCCTGACGAAAAGTATTATGTAGTAGTAAAAAAATGAGATTATCTTTTATTAAAAATAACGGCGAAAGTGTTACCATTAAAGCTGTTGAACTACCCGGTAGTAAAAAAACGATGTCTGGCGTGGTTGCATAGTAGCACACGGTATTGATTATTGATGCTTCGTGAAGTCACTCGGTTATACTCAATTATTACTTCGATAATTGTTTGCATCATATCTCTCGTATTATTGATTCAATTATTGTCACGATATCATCTACATAATATGATATATTATTAAATCAATAATTGAGACGACAAAGTTATTCATATTATTAAATTGCAATATTTACAATGTCTAGAAGTTACATCGAGGAGAGGTTTGGTCATCTAATTCTAATTGCGGCGCCGATAAGGAGAAATCCTTATCGGAAAGCCCCTCTTTCACAGGAGCGACACGGTTGTTAAATATTGTGAGTTATAATATTAATGATGAATAAGTTCGTGTTGATTAAAGATGAAATTGATAGTTCCATTGTGTTGGAATTATTAGTGTTAGTGGAAATCGACATTTATTTTGATATTAATTGATGTCTGGAAGTTATACTGACCAGTCGGGTAATTAACCGGATAAATGAACAATTAATTGCTATTAATTCATATGATTATAACTATTTGTTCACATGTGTGTACTTTTGAGTCACATTCACTTACTATTAGGGGGAGTTGGTGCAAGATTGATAATACTTGCATGACTAAGTTAAAAATGGAGGTATAGATGGAGGTACTATATCTTATAATTCATATTTTCACATGATTATAACTATTGATTCACATGATTGAACTATTGATTCACATTATTTACTATTAGGGGAGGTGGTGCAAGTTTGATAATACTTGCGGGACTAAATTAAAAATGAAGAAAAGTTGAAGGTATTATCTTGTAATATTTTGAGCCCCAAAACGTGCAATTATCGAAACTATATTTTTTATATAAATAGAAGCTCATTCTTCCTTCATTTCTCACCAATTCACTAAAGCTATAGAGCAATTATTATAGAGAGAAATTATAGAGAGAAAGAAGAAGAAAGTCTACTACCTCACTATTCCAATATCCGATTTTTTTAGGTAAAGGGTATTATTCTTTCGTATTCATGAAGAGAGAGTTATTTTCTTTCAATACTAACTTAAGAGTTGTTATTCCATTCTTTATTATTATGTTGGAATAACTTTCTATACATCATGAAATGCCGCATACATGGTGAAATTCTTCTATTATTCCATTCTTTATTATTACATTTGGAATAACTTTGTGCGTCTGCGATCTATCGCGTACACGGTGAATTTTGTTGTTATTCCATTCTTTATTATTACTATTGGAACATCACATGCATGCGGATTACGCATGACCTGGTTCCATTCTTTATTATTACTGTTGGAACATCACATGCATGCGCGATTTACGCATGACACAGTTCCATTCTTTATTATTACATTGGAACATCACATGCATGCGGATTCTGCGCATGACACAGTTCCATTCTTTATTATTACATTGGAATATCACATGCATGCGGATTCTGCGTTACACACTGTTCCATTCTTTATTATTACATTTGGAATAACACATGCATGCGGTCTATCGCATGCACGGTGAATTCTTTTGTTATTCCATTCTTTATTATTACATTTGGAATAACTTTGTCTATGTGGATTCTTGCATGCATGGTGAATGATCTTTCGTATTCATTCCTTATTAAATTGTGGAAATGATGCATCTACGTGGATTATCGCATGGCGAAGCGAAAATCCATTTGTAGTTTCATATATTCTATTATACTCGGTTGGTTAAAGTTTTGGCTTCATACTCCATGAAATTAGTAGAATATCCTGGATATTTGCGCTTCATCCGATATCTTTTCATGGAAATATTCTTACGAGCATTCTTGAATTTTACTCCACAAAGCGATATCATGTTGACAATTTGGGCGTAATTGATTTCGGGATAAATTAACTTATAAATCTTTAAAATTTATTCTTGAACTTGTTTTATTGAATTATTATGTCATTGTCATCATCCTCATTCTTATATTGTGATGAAAGTCATCTTTGGCTTACGTGCGTAGATGGACTTGGTATGATTATGACCGAGGATCATTCGGTATAATCATGACTGTAATGTTATAAATGATGTGGTAAAAGTCCTCGATGGCACATAGTGCATTGATGGGCGATTTTTGGTATGATTATGACCGAGGATTATTCGGTATAGTCATGACCATTGATGATTTAATGAATATCCTTGGCCCGTAGTGCGGGATGATTCGATGATGTGGTTTATTTATTAAAATGAGTCTCAACGATAAAATTGATGAAAACATTTTAAATCATAGAAGATAGTAGATATCATGCTCTACTTGACTCTTCTAATGGATTGCTTATTCCATTGCAGATTAAACTTGATGTCTATTGTATTTTATCGGTTTAACATTGTTGAAGACTAATGATAATTTATTACGCATTATCTTAGTCATAATATTTCTTGATCTTTTGTTGGTATATATTTGTATTAAAACTCACAACATATGTGTTATTGTATTTTGCATGGCAATTGTAGTAATAAAGTTGTAGTTGTTTTCTGTACCATGTATTTGGCGACTCAGAATAGGTTGGATGGATTGGACCTATTTTAGGGGTGTCACAATTTGCGCCATTTCAGGAAGTTGATAAAGGTGCAGACCTTAATTGTATTCAGGAAGGTCCCATTACTACAAAGTTTTACAAAAAAAACAAATGAAAGATTAAAGTCGGCAAACGGTAGTCAAATAGAGATAAAATATAAATTGCCCAATGTCCACCTTTGTCAGGATAAAATGTGTTTTAAAACATATTTTGTTTTAATTTGCAATATGACTGATAAAATTATTTTGGGATTGCCATTTATATATTTGTTATACCCTTTCACTACTAGTACTGAAGGATTAAGTATTAATCATCTAGGTCAAAAGGTAACTTTTGATTTTTTTTTAAACCTAAAGAAAGAGATTTAAAATCTATTCAAGAAAACTTTATAACTAAAAAGGTGAATATATTAAATAGTAAAACTTCTCAGTTAAAGTTCTTGAAAGAAGAGATTAAATATAAACAAGTTGAAAAATAGTTAACTGATAAAAGAGTTCAAGAAAAAATTCAAGATTTAAAAAATTATATGAATCATAATCTTTGCTCGGATTTCCCAAATGCATTTTGGCATAGGAAGAAGCATATTGTAAGGTTACCTTATGCTAAAGAATTTAAAGAACATCTTATTCCTTCTAAGGCTAGACCTATACAAATGAATCACGAACAAATGGAGTTATGTAAAAGAGAAATAAATGAATTACTTAGTAAAAAATTAATACGGCATAGTAAATCCCCTTGGTCTTGTCATTCCTTTTATGTTAATAATGAAGTAGAAAAAGAAAGAGGTTCCCCTCGTCTAGTCATTAGTTATAAACCATTAAACAAAGTTCTAGAATGGATTAGGTACCCTTTTCCTAATAAAGAAGATTTGCTTAAAAGATTAAGTAATGCCACTATTTTTAGTAAATTTGATTTAAAATCTGGGTTTTGGCATATTCATCTTCATGAGAATGATATGTATAAGACTGCATTTACCACTCCTTTTGGTCATTAAGAATGGAATGTTATGCCATTCGGTCTTAAAAATGCCCCTAGTGAATTTCAAAACATTCTTAATGATATTCTTAACCCATTCAACCATTTCATCATTGTTTACATTGACGATATTCTTATTTTTTCTAAATCCATTGAAGAACACCATAAACACTTGAATTCGTTCTTCAAAATAGTCAAAAATAATGGTTTAGTTTTATTACCCACCAAGTGTAGTCTATTCCAAACTAAAGTCAGATTTTTTTGCCATAATATCTTTCAAGGTCAAATTAAACCCATTGATCGTGCTATTCAATTTGCTGACAAATTTCCTCATAAGATCACAGATAAAACTCAGCTTCAAAGATTTTTCAGCTCCCTTAATTACGTTGAGAAATTTTATGAAAATCTTCGAAGAATTTGTAAATCACTTTTTCATCGTTTACAAGAAAATCCCCCCTCTATGGACAACTTCTCATACTTCAATTGTGTAACAAGTCAACAAATATGTCAAGAATATACCTTGCCTTGGCATTTCTAATGATTCAACATTCAAAATCATTGAAACAGATGCTTCTGAAATTAGTTTCGGAGGTATTCTCAAACAAAAGTTAACCCCTTCTTCTACTGAACAAATTGTTCATTTTCATCATAGAGCTTGGAATGATGTACAACGCAATTACAAGACTATTAAAAAAAATTATCTTTAGTTTTATGCATTAATAAATTTCAAAGTGATTTATTAAATCAAAAGTTCCTAGTAAGAAAAAAAGATATTTAGTCTTAATAAAACGCTTGGTAGATTCAAAACACCTATCAAAGAAATAACCTTATCAGAGTTAAACATGGAAGTGAACAAATTAAAAAAGGAAATTTCTAACCTTAAACTAGAAATTCCTAAATTATGTAACAATATCCTTAATTTACAAAACAAAAATAAAGACAAAGATCTTCTAGTTGATGATTCTTCAGATGAAGAACCAAATAAAGAAGAACCGGAGTCTTCAAACAGTAAAGATGAGTTAAAAAAATTTGAGTTACAAGGAAATGTTCTACAAAGATTAAAAGACATCACAATTCAGAAGTGGTATATTTCTATCACTCTAGTCATTAATAAAACCTTTATTCTTAAGCTTCCTGCCCTTGTTGATACAGGTGCAGATCTTAATTGTATCCAGGAAGGTCTCCTTCCTACAAAATTTTACAAAAAAACTAATGAAAGATTAAACTCCGCAAACAGTAGTCAAATGAAGATAAAATATAAATTGCCCAATGTCCACATTTGTCAGGATAAAATGTGTTTTAAAACATCTTTTGTTTTAATCTGCAATATGACTGATAAAATTATTTTGGGATTGCCATTTGTATATTTGTTGTACCCTTTCACTACTAGTACTGAAGGATTAAGTAGTAATCATCTAGGTCAAAAGGTAACTTTCGATTTTGTTTTTAAACCTAAAGAAAGAGATTTAAAATCTATTCAAGAAAACTCTATAAATAAAAAGGTGAATATATTAAATAGTAAAACATCTCTGTTAAAGTTCTTGAAAGAAGAGATTAAATATAAACAACTTGAAAAACAGTTAACTGATAAAAGAGTTCAAGTAAAAATTCAAGATTTAAAAAAATTATATGAATCATAATCTTTGCTCGGATTTCCCTAATGCTTTTTGGCATAGGAAGAAGCATATTGTGAGATCCCGAATTTTATGAAATAAAAGTATTCAATTTTTCTATTTTGATAAATAGTTAAATTGATAAAAGTTTAAAGTTAAGGGTCATATTTGAAATTTTTTTAAAGTAAGCAACTTGTCATAAAATAACCGGTAGTAAAAGTACAGTAATACGCTTGGTTGCATAGTAGCACACGGTATTGGTTATTGATGCTTATGTGAGAAGTCACTCAGTTATACTCAATTATTGCTATAATAATTGCTGCATCATATCTCTCATATTATTGATTAAATTATTGTCACAATATCATCTAAATAATATTTTATATATTATTAAATCAATAATTGAGACGACAAAGTTATTCATATTATTATTTGCAATATTGACAATGTCTAGAAGTTCTGTCAAGGAGAGGTTTGGTCACCTAATTGCGCTCCAATAAAGAGAAATCCTTATCGGAAAGCCCCTTCTTTCTTGGGAACGACATGGTTGTTAAATATTGTGAGTTATAATATTAATGATGAATGTTATTAAAAATCGAATTTGAGTTCGGAGTTGAATTTAGAGACGCGGACGTGATATTTGAGTCCGAAACTATAAAATTAGTAGAAATGAACTATAAACACAAAATTTGTCGAGGTTGACTTTTTGGTCAAAAAAGTCAACAGTTAACTTTTTCGGAAAAAGTCAAACTTCAAAATTTCAAAAATAAAATTGTTGAGAAAAATATTTTCATTGTGTTGGGATTATTAGTGTTAGTGGAAATCGACATTTATTCCGATATTAATTGATGTCTGAAAGTTTTATTGACCAGTCGGGTAATTAATCAGATAAATGAGCAATTAATTGTTATTAATTCACATGATTATAACTATTTATTCACATGTGTGTACTATTGATTCACATTCTTATACTATTAGGGGAGTTGGTGCAAGATTGATAATACTTGCATGACTAAGTTAAAAATAGAGGTATAGATGGAGGTACTATACTATAATTCATATTTTCACATTATTATAACTATTAATTCACATGATTGAACTATTGATTCACATTATTTACTATTAGGGAGGTGGTGCAAGTTTGATAATACTTACAGGACTAAATTAAAAATGAAAGAAAAGTTGAAGGTATTGTACTGTAAATATTTCGAGCCCCAAAACGTGCAATTATCGAAACTATATTTTCCTATAAATAGAAGCTCATTCTTCTTCATTTCTCACCAATTCACTAAAGCTTTAGAGCAATTATTATAGAGAGAAATTATAGAGAGGAAGAAGAAGAGAAGTGTGTTACCTCACTATTCCAATATCCAGTTTCTTCTAAGGTAAGGGCTATTATTTCTTTCGTATTCATGAAGAGAGCTATTGTTATTACATTTCTTATTATTCTGTTAGAATAACCTGTATACGCGGACTACCGTATGCATGGTGAAATTCTTCTGTTATTCCATTCTTTATTATTATGTTGAAAAAACTATCTATGCGGAATACTGCATACACGGTGTGAAATTATTCCGTTATTCCATTCTTTTTATTATTCTCGCTGGAATAACTTCTTTATTATTCATGCATAACAGCGTTCTATCATCACATTCCCGGTGATTTTTTATTATTATCCATTCTTTATTATTATGTTTGGAATATCCGCATGCATGCGGTTTATTTTTACCGTTCCATTCTTTATTATTATTCGATTGGAATAACTTTGTACATGTGGATTACTGCATGCATGGTGAATGATCATTTGTATTCATTCCTTATTAAATTATGGTTATGATCTGTCTACGTGGATTACCGCATGGCGGGTGAAAATCCATTTGTAATTTCTTAATTTTTCTGACCCTCAAAAATTCTGTAAAAATTTGAAATGATAATTTGATGAGTTTTCTAGATTGTGTCCAAAAATGGCGATTTTTGAATGTATAGATTATGAGTTATGAATTTTATGGAAAAAGACTATTTTAAAAGTAAACCCTTATAACTCCTTGTGGTTAACTCCAAAGTTGGTGAAATCTTTATTGGGAGTACAGGTATATAACAGGAGTATACCCTGTAAATTTCAGAATTTTTGGACAAAAGTACAATTTATGATAAATGTCTAAATATTCGACAATTTTTGCCATATGAAAAATAGTAAATGAATTTTAAAAATTCCAAGAAAAATATATGTTCAATATAGGACTATATTCTGCTAAATCCCAGAAAAGAAATATTTTTCAGACTGATTTGGTATTTTTCATGAAAATAAACTAGTTATGAGTAAATGAATTAAATATGTTATGTGAAGTAACAAAATTGGAAAATATGATTTTATGGCTTGGGAATCCTATATAAGGAATATGCAGATTTTTGATGAGGGATTTGATCATTGGTAATGAAATCTTATGAGTATGACATTTTTGAATGATTAAATGCATTATTTGGTAAAGTGTAAACAATTCAAATAAATTGTTTATAAGTTTAAGAAGTGATTAAAATATTGTTATAATATTAATAATATTAGATTATGAGTTTATTAAGTGATTGATAATATTTGGATAAATTTAAAGTCTTTAATATTTATCCTTGATTTCGTTTGATTAATGCTTATATCATTGTCATCATCCTCATACTTATATTATGATGAAAGTCATCTTTGGCTTACGTGCAAAGATGGACTGTTGATTATTAGTTTTACAGTTGTATATCTTTGGCTTACGTGCAAAGATGGACTGTTGATTATTGGTTTTACAGTTGTATATCTTTGGCTTACGTGCAAAGATGAACTATTGATTGATGAGTATCTTTGGCTTATGTGCATAGATGAACTGTTTATTGGTATGATTATGACCAGGCATCATTCGGTATAATCATGACCCGTAATGTTATAGATGATGTGGTAAAAGTTCTCATTGGCCCGTAGTTCATTGATGGATAGTTATTGGTATGATTATAACCAGGGATTATTCAGTATAATCATGACCATTGATGATTACATGAATATCCTTGGTCATAGTGCAGGGATGATTCGATGATGTAGATTATTTATTAAGCTGAGTCTCAGCGATAAAATATTGATTATACACTTTTAATTCGTAAAAGATAGTAGATATCATGCTCTACTTGACTCTTCTAAAATACAGTTGTATATCTTTGGCCTGTAGTGCAAAGATGAATTGTTAATGAATATCTTTGGCTGTAGAGCAAAGATTAATTTATTAGTATGATTATGAGAAGGAATTGTGATTTGGTATAACCATGATTTTTGATGTTTCAGGTGAAGATAGGTGATGAAAATTATCTTCGTCCTGGGTGTGAAGAGGAATTTAGAATCACAATTATGATTATGAGTTATTCATATGATTGTGGACATGAATTGTTGATTGATGTTACAGAGATAAAACATTATTGGTGGACTTTTAACATGGAGAAGATAATAGACCTGATGGTCTATTTGACTCTTCAAATGGATTGCTCGTTCCGCTGCAACTATCGTTGAAAAGTTTTATCATCTACCATATGTTCTAAATCTATGATTTATTATTGATGAAGGCTATTGATGATGTAAATTATTTTTAGTCATGATATTCTTTACTGGGCTAGTTGTGCTCACCCTTTTTTCTTCACAATTCCTTTCAGGTAATAAGAGTGTAGCTGGGTCGAGCGGAGGTAACAGGAGAATAGAACGATGGTCTATAGCTGTTGAGGTTCTCCCTAAATAGTATGGAAATAATTTTATTAAGAACTTTAGATAAGTGTGTCGTATTGTATACGTCATTTGATATTTAATTTTTGTGGACCGAATAGGGTGAAGTGAACCCAACTTTGGAAGGGTGTTTTGCCACTATCATACAAGATGTCTAATGACATACAATCTCGTGTTATCATAAGACAGTGGTTGTGCACATCCACTTCTTTGAGTATATCTACGAAGCACTACCTATATAATCTTGGAGTTTATTTGAAATATAATTCTCACTTGGAGACAATGGAGATAATTATATGTCAAGAAGACTCACCATTGGAAAGAAGATGATAGCAATCTTCTTGTTTTTCTTTAGGGGACTATTAGGGTCAACCAAGGATAATTACTGTGGACATATGATATCTATCATAACATGTAGCGCACGGCCTCCCATGTACGAAGGTTTCCTTGAGTATTTTCCAAAGATTTTAATTTCTAAAACAGTTATTGACTGTACCTTTATGTAAAGTACCATTGTAAGGTGTTGTGGTCGAGGCACCATGAGAGTTACATATATTTGTATTAAAACTCACAGTTTATCTGTTGTCGTACTCTGCACGAAAGTTCAACAGTTGTATAAATAAAGTTTATATTTGATTTCTGTAGTGTGATATCTGGCAACTCAGAATGGGTCGTGTGGACCTATTTTGGTGGCATCACAAATGGTATCAGAGCTTAGAAATATGGTCGCTGGCGGAGATATGAGTCTAAAAGTAGAAGGGGAGAGACGAGTAATATACTTCTCTAGTGTGTGACTTACCTAAGCTAAAATTTTTACTTGATAAGTTGACAATTTGTGTTATGTCAATTGACCTTTGATTTGAAGATATATTCTAGAATGATATCTGAAATACAGGAGATGAGCAATGGAAAAATCATGATACAGAGGATATAACCGGGAAGGTACAATCCAAAAAGAAAGCAAGGTATTCTCATCTCTTCGAACTACCAGGTACGTAAATTTCGAGGGCGAAATTTCATAAGGAGGGGAGATTGTGAGATCCCGAATTTTATGAAATAAAAGTATTCAATTTTTCTATTTTGGTAAATAGTTAAATTGATAAAAGTTTAAAGTTAAGGGTCATATTTGAATTTTTTTTAAAGTAAGCAAGTTGTCATAAAATAACCGGTAGAAAGTAAAAGAATGCGATGTCTGTGCGTGGTTGCATAGTAGCCCACGGTATTGGTTATTGATGCTTATGTGAGAAGTCACTCAGTTATACTCAATTATTGCTATAATAATTATTGCATCATATCTCTCATATTATTGATTCAATTATTATCACAGTATCATCTACATAATATTTTATATATTATTAAATCAATAATTGAGACAACAATGTTATTCATATTATTATTTGTAATATTGACAATGTCTAGAAGTTCTGTCAAGGAGAGGTTTGGTCACCTAATTGCGCACCAATAAGGAGATATCCTTATCGGAAAACCCCCTCTTTCCAAGGAATGACCTGGTTGTTAAATATTGTGAGTTATAATATTAATGATGAATGTTATTAAAAATTGAATTTGAGTTCGGAGTTGAATTTGGAGACGCGGACGTGATATTTGAGTCCAGAATGATGAAATTAATAGAAATAGACTATAAACACAAAATTTGTCGGAGTTGACTTTTTGGTCAAAAAAGTCAACAGTTGACTTTTTTAGAAAAAGTCAAACTTCTAAATTTCAAAAATGAAATTGTTGAGAAAAATATTTCCATTGTGTTGGGATTATTAGTGTTAGTGGAAATCAACATTTATTCCGATATTAATTGATGTTTGGAAGTTATACTGACCAGTCGGGTAATTAATCGGATAAATAAGCAATTAATTGTTATTAATTCACATGATTATAACTATTTGTTCACATGTGTGTACTATTGATTCACATTCTTGTACTATTAGTGGAGTTGGTGCAAGATTGATAATACTTGCATGACTAAGTTAAAAATGGAGGTATAAATAGAGGTACTATACTGTAATTCATATTTTCACATGATTATAACTATTGATTCACATGATTGAACTATTAATTCACATTATTTACTATTAGGGAAGGTGGTGCAAGTTTGATAATACTTGCAGGACTAAATTAAAAATGAAAGAAAGGTTAAAGGTATTGTACTGTAATATTTCGAGCCCCAAAACGTGCAATTATCGAAACTATATTTTCGTATAAATAGAAGCTCATTCTTCCTTCATTTCTCACCAATTCACTAAAGCTTTAGAGCAATTATTATAGAGAGAAATTATAGAGAGGAAGAAGAAGAGAAGTGTGCTACCTCACTATTCCAATATTATTGAGCTTTTTATTATAGTAAGGGTATTATTTCTTTCAGTATTCATGAAGAGAGCTATTGTTATTCCATTCCTTATTATTACATTGGAATAACTTTTGTATCTGTGGACTCTGATGAAACATGGTAAAATTCTTCATTATTCCATTCTTTATTATTATGTTGGAATAACACATCATCTGAATACCTCATACATGGTGAAATTCTTACATTATTCCATTCTTTATTATTACATGTTGAATAACCTATCTCATGCGGTCTATCGCATGCTTGATGATTTCATTTGTTATTCCATTCTTTATTATTACATTTGAAATATATCATGTATGTGCGGTTACGCATGACTTCGGTTCCATTCTTTATTATTCTTCGATGGAATAACTTTTTTTATGCGATTATCGTATGCACCGGTGATTTTTTTTGTTATTCCATTCTTTATTATTACATTTGAATATATCATCCGTCATGCGGTTTACGGTGACTTTCGTTCCATTCTTTATTATTCTTTTAGAATAACCTGTTTATGCATGGTGAATGATCCTTTGTATTCATTCTTTATTAAATTGTGGAAATGATATGTCTACGTGGATTACCGCATGGTGGGTGAAAATCCATTTACAGTTTCGTAATTTTTCTGACCCTCAAAAATTCTGCGAAAATTTGAAATGATAATTTGATGAGTTTTCTAGATTGTGTCCAAAAATGGCGATTTTTGGATGTATAGATTAGGAGTTATGAATTTTATGGAAAAAAACAATATATTAAAAGTAAACCCTTATAACTCTTTGTGGTTAACTCCAAAATTGGTGAAATTTTTATTGGGAGTACAGGTATATAACAGGAGTATACCCTATAAATTTCAGAATATTTGGACAAAAGTACAATTTATGATAAATGTCTAAATATTCGACAGTTTTGGCCGTATGAAAAATTGTATATGAATTTTAAAAATTTCGAGAAAAATATATGTTCAATATGGGACTATATTCTGCTAAATCCCAGAAAAGAAATATTTTTCAGACTAATTTGGTATTTTTCATGAAAATGAACTAGTTATGAGTAAATGAATTAAATATGTTATGTGAAGTAACAAAATTGGAAAATAGGATTTTATGGCTTGGGAATCTTATATAAGGAATATGTAGATTTTTGATGAGGGATTTGATCATTGGTGATGAAATCTTATGAGTATGAAATTTTTGAATGATTAAATGTATTATTTGGTAAAGTGTAAACAATTCAAATAAATTATTTATAAGTTTAAGAAGTGATTAAAATATTGTTATAATATTAATAATATTAGATTATGAGTTTATTAAGTGATTGATAATATTTGGATAAATTTAAAGTCTTTAATATTTATCTTTGATTTCGTTTGATTAATGCTTATATCATTGTCATAATCCTCATGCTTATATTATGATGAAAGTCATCTTTGGCTTACGTGCAAAGATGGACTATTGATTATTGGTTTTACAATTGTATATCTTTGGCTTATGTGCAAAGAAGGACTATTGATTATAGGTTTTACAGTTGTATATCTTTGGCTTACGTGCAAAGATGAACTATTGATTGATGAGTATCTTTGGCTTATGTACATAGATGAACTGTTTATTGGTATGATTATGACCAGGGATCATTCGGTATAATCATGACCCGTAATGTTATAGATGATGTGGTAAAAGTCCTCATTGGCCCGTAGTGCATTGATGGATAGTTATTGGTATGATTATAACCAGGGATTATTCGGTATAATCATGACCATTGATGATTACATGAATATCCTTGGTCGTAGTGCAGGGATGATTCGATGATGTGGATTATTTATTAAGTTGAGTCTCAGCTATAAAATATTGATTATACACTTTTAATTCGTAAAAGATAATAGATATCATGCTCTACTTGACTCTTCTAAAATATAGTTGTATATCTTTGGCTTGTAGTGCAAAGATGAATTGTTAATGCATATCTTTGGCCGTAGTGCAAAGATGAATTTATTAGTATGATTATGAGCAGGAATTGCGATTTGGTATAACCATGATTTTTGATGTTTCAGGTGAAGATAGGTGATGAAAATTATCTTCGTCCTAGGTGTGAAGAGGAATTTAGAATCACAATTATGATTATGAGTTATTCATATGATTGTGGACAGGAATTGTTGATTGATGTTATAGAGATAAAACAATATTGGTGAACTTTTAACATGGAGAAGATAATAGACCTGATGGTCTATTTGACTCTTCTAATGGATTTCTCGTTCCGCTGCAACTATGGTTGAAAGGTTTTATCATCTACCATATATTCTAAATCTCTGATTTATTATTGATGAAGGCAATTGATGATGTAAATTATCTTTAGTCATGATATTCTTTACTGGGCTAGTTGTGATATGTGAGACCCCAGATTTTATCAATAAAGATTTAAATTTTGTCGAAATAATTTTTAATATTATAGTGTGAATTTGAGATAATATTATAGTTGTGGGTAGTATTTATAAATTTTGCAAAGTATGCAAGTGGTTATATTATATTTGATTGGTCGGGGAATATTCGGTTTAGCGGGGAATATTCGTATAACTACTCAATCATTGGTGGACCTCATTAATGTAATTATTATTTGATTGAGAAAACGACAAAAATATTTTATTGAAATAACGGCGGAAGTTTTACCATTGATCTTCGTTGAACTATTCCGGTAGTAAAAGTACGATGTCGTGTGGTTGCATAGTAGTAGCCTGCATTATTGATTATTGATGCTTATGTGAGAAGTCACTTTCGGTTTGATTCCATTATTGGAGATTAATAATATGAATTATTATAATGATAATGACGTTTTGTTTTATTCGTATTATTAACGTAATAAAATGAAACATCTTTTATATAAAATGTATACTTTATTAAAGTTATTCTATAAATAGAATATATTATATTTTATTATGCATAGTGTTGCATAGTGTTTTGCATAGTATTTGCATAGTAAAATGTTTTTATATAAATAGAATATATGATATTTTATTTAAAAGATTTTGCTTTAAATATGGACCGTTAGATTAAAGTAAATCAATCTGACCGTTCATGGATTAATTACTATGCATTCTATTTTCCTATAAATAAGCTCATTCCTTCATTATTTTCTTACTTAATTCACCGAAACTCTGAGAGAGAAATTATAGAGAGAAGCTATAGAGAGAAAATCTATAGAGAGAAAGAAGAATAGTATTCGGTACTTCACTACTTTGATATCCAAAGTGTCTTTTACGGTGAGGGGTATTATTTGTTGTACTAGTAAGGGATATTATTCGTTTGTATTCATGAAGAGAACTTCATTATTCCATTCTTTATTATTTTGTTGGAATAACTTTGTATCGCCAGACACCCTATACTTGGTGAAATCCTCATTATTCCATTCATTATTATTACGCTGAATAACTTTTGTAAAAGTGGTATACCCTATACATAACTCAGTATGCGGCATACCTATACTTGGTGAAATCCTTATGTTATTCCATCCTTATTTATTCATTGGAATAACTCAGTATCGCTGGAATCCCCTATACTTGGTGATCTTCTTCATTATTCCATTCTTTATTAATCATTTGGAATATCCTCATGCATGTGTTTTACACCCGGACTGGTTCCATTGTTTATTATTCCGCATTTATTATTACATTGGAATATCCTCATGCGTGTGTTTTACACCTAACTAGTTCCATTGTTTATTATTCAAAGATTTATTATTCTGTTGGATCATCCTCTTGGTGTGAATTTCACCTCGACCGGTTCCGTTATTATTATTACATTGGAATAACTTTTCTATGCTGCACCGCATGCATGGTGATTTCTTTTGTTATTCCATTCTTTATTATACCCAATTGGTTAAAACTTTGACTTCTATACTCCATGAAATTAGTAGAATATCCTTGATATTTGCGTTTCATCCAAAGATATCTTTTCATGGAAATATTCTTCCGATCATTCTTGAATTTTACTCTACAAAACAAAGATATCTTGTTGACAATTTGGATGTTACTAATTCTGGATAAAATAATTCTTGAACTTGTTTTATTGAATTATTATGTCATTGTCATCATCCTCATGATATATTATGTTATCTTTGGCTTACGTGCATAGATGAACTTAGTATGATTATGACCGAGGATCATTCGGTATAATCATGGCTTGTTATAAATGATGTGATAAAAGTCCTCGGTGGCACGTAATGCGATGATGGATAGTTTTGGTATGATTATGACCGGGGTGATTCGGTATAGTCATGACCATTGATAATTTGATGAAAATCCTTGGCCAGTGGTACGGGGATGATTAGATGTGGTGGTTTATTTATTAAGTCGAGTCTCGTGATAAAATTGATGAAAACCTTTTAAAACCTAAAAGATAGTAGATTTTATTCTCTACTGACTCTTTTAATGGATTGCATATTCATTGCAGATTAAACCGGTTGTCTATTGTATTTTATCGGTTTAACATCTTTGTTGAAGGCTAATGATAATTTATTACGCATTATCTTAGTCATAATATTTCTTCTTGGGCTAGTTGAGCTCACCTTTCTTTCACCGTTCTCTTGAAAATGAGAACATAGCCGGACGAGTCGGGGAACGGAGTAATGGTCCGAGAGGATAGCATTAGTAGTCCTCACTATTACGTGAAATAGTGTGATAATAGTTGTAATGAGGACTCCTTTTGAGTTTGTATAATATCTAGTAGACAATATTTGTATTCAAACTCACGGTTTATGTCATATTATACCTATTACAGTTATATTAGTAAGTTGTATTTGAATTTATGTACCATGTAAGTGGCGACCCAAGATGGGTGACGATATACCTAATTTTGGGGCGCCACATGATCACTCCTTTTGCTTCACAATTCCTTTCGTGTAATAAGAGTGTAGTATTTGGAATTGACGGATGTAACAAGAGAATAGAATCGGTGGTATATAGTCATTGAGGTTCTCCTAAAATAGTATGGAAATAATTTTATTGAGAACTTTAGATAAGTGTGTATTATTATTGTATCGTCATTTGATATTTAATTTTGGTAAACCGAATAGGGTGAAGTGAACCCAACTTTGGAAGGGTGTTTTGCCACTATCATACAAGATGTCTAATGACATACAATCTCGTGTTATCATAAGACAAGGGGTTGTGCACATCCACTTCTTTGAGTATATCTACGAGCACTACACTATATAATCTTGGAGTTTATTTGAAATATAATTCTCACTTGGAGACAATGGAGATAATTATATGTCAAGAGAAGACTCACCATTGGAAAAAGATTATAGCAATCTTCTTGTTTTTCTTTGGGGACTATTGGGTTGACCAAGGATAATTACGTGGACATATGATATCTATCATAACATGTAGCGCATGGCCTCCCATATACGAAGGTTTCCTGAGTATTTTCCAAAGATTTTAATTTCTAAAATGGTTATTGAATGTACCTTTATGTAAAAGTACCATTGTAAGGTCTTTGTGGTCGAGGCACCATGAGAGTTACATATATTTGTATTAAAACTCACAGCTTATCTGTTGTCGTACTCTGCACGACAGTTCAACAATTGTATAAATAAAGTTTATATTTGATTTCTGTAGTGTGATATCTGGCGACTCAGAATGGGTCATGTGGACCTATTTTGGGGGCGTCACACATATTGTAAGGTTACCTTATGCTAAGAAATTTAAAGAACATCTTATTCCTACTAAGGCTAGACCTATACAAATGAATCACGAACAAATGGAGTTATATAAAAGAGAAAAAATTGAATTACTCAGTAAAAATTTAATACGGCATAGTAAATTCTCTTGGTCTTGTCCTTCCTTTTATGTTAATAATGAAGTAGAAAAAGAAAGAGATGCCCCTCGTCTAGTCATTAATTATAAACCATTAAACAAAGTTCTAGAATGGATTACGTACCCTTTGCCTAATAAAGAAGATTTTCTTAAAAGAGTAAGTAATGCCACTATTTTTAGTAAATTTGATTTAAAATCTGGGTTTTGGCATATTCATCTTCATGAGAATGATAAGTATAAGACTGCATTTACCACTCCTTTTGGTCATTAAGAATGGAATGTTATGCCATTCGGTCTTAAAAATGCCCCTAGTGAATTTCAAAACATTCTTAATGATATTCTTAACCCATTCAACCATTTCATCATTGTTTACATTGACGATATTCTTATTTTTTCTAAATCCATTGAAGAACACCATAAACACTTGAATTCGTTCTTCAAAATAGTCAAAAATAATGGTTTAGTTTTATTACCCACCAAGTGTAGTCTATTCCAAACTAAAGTCAGATTTCTTGGCCATAATATCTTTCAAGGTCAAATTAAACCCATTGATCGTGCTATTCAATTTGCTGACAAATTTCCTGATAAGATCACAGATAAAACTCAGCTTCAAAGATTTTAGGCTCCCTTAATTACGTTGGGAAATTTTATGAAAATCTTCGAAGAATTTGTAAACCACTTTTTCAGCATTTACAAGAAAATCCCCCTCCATGGACAACTTCTCATACTTCAATTGTCCAACAATTCAAAAAATATGTCAAGAATTTACCGTGCCTTGGCATTTCTAATGATTCAGCATTCAAAATCATTGAAACAGATGCTTCTGAAATTGGTTTCGGAGGTATTCTCAAACAAAAGTTAACCCCTTCTTCTACTGAACAAATTGTTCATTTTCATTCTGGCGCTTGGAATGATGTACAACGCAATTACAGTACTATTAAGAAAGAAATTTTATCTTTAGTTTTATGCATTAATAAAATTCAAAGTGATTTATTAAATCAAAAGTTCCTAGTAAGAAAAACTGATATTTAGTCTTAATAAAACGCTTAATAGATTCAAAACACCTATCAAAGAAATAACCTTATCAGAGTTAAACATGGAAGTTAACAAATTAATAAGGAATTTCTAACCTTAAACTAGAAATTCCTAAATTACGTAACGATATCCTTAATTTACAAAACAAAAATAAAGACAAAGATCTTTTAGTCGATGATTCTTCAGATGAAGAACCGGAGTCTTTAAACAGTAAAGATGAGTTAAAAAATTTTGAGTTACAAGGAAATGTTCTACAAAGATTCAAAGACATCACAAATAAGAAGTGGTATATTTCTATCACTCTAGTCATTAATAAAACCTTTACTCTTAAGCTTCCTACCTTTGTTGATATAGGTGCAGATTTTAATTGTATCCAGGAAGGTCTCCTTCCTACAAAATTTTACAAAAAAACTAATGAAAGATTAAACTCCGCAAATGGTAGCCAAATGAAGGTAAAATATAAATTTCCCAACGTCCACATTTGTCAAGATAAAATGTGTTTTAAAACATCTTTTGTTTTAATCCGCAATATGACTGATAAAATTATTTTGGGATTGCCATTTGTATATTTTTTGTACCCTTTCACTACTAGTACTGAAGGATTAAGTAGTAATCATCTAGGTCAAAAGGTAACTTTCGATTTTGTTTTTAAACTTAAAAAAGAGATTTAAAATCTATTCAAGAAAACTCTATAACTAAAAAGGTGAATATATTAAATAGTAAAACTTCTCAGTTAAAGTTCTTGAAAGACTAGATTAAATATAAACAACTTGAAAAACAGTTAACTGATAAAAGAGTTCAAGATTTAAAAAATTATATGAATCATAATCTTTGTTCGGATTTCCTTAATGCATTTTGGCATAGGAAGAAGCATATTGTAAGGTTACCTTATGCTAAGGAATTTAAGAAACATCTTATTCCTACTAAGGCTAGACCTATACAAATGAATCACGAACAAATTGAGTTATGTAAAAGAGAAATAAATGAATTACTTAGTAAAAATTTAATACGGCATAGTAAATCTCCTTGGTCTTGCTCTGCCTTTTATGTTAATAATGAAGCAGAAAAAAAAGAGGTGCCCCTCGTCTAGTCATTAATTATAAACCATTAAACAAAGTTCTAGAATGGATTAGGTACCCTTTGCCTAATAAAGAAGATTTTCTTAATAGATTAAGTAATGTCGCCGTCTTTAGTAAATTTGATTTAAAATCTGGGTTTTGGCAAATTCAGCTTCATGAGAATGATAACTATAAGACTGCATTTACCACTCCTTTTGGTCATTACGAATGGAATGTTATGCCATTCGGTCTAAAAAATGCCTCAAGTGAATTTCAAAACATTCTTAATGATATTTTTAACCCATTCAGCCATGTTATTATTGTTTACATTGATATATATATATATATGGGAAATAATTCATAGCATGTATTTGCTATGAATGATAATGGGAAAATAGTATCCCCACCTTTCGTTACAATGGTGAACGACTTGGATTAAAATTTTGGGCACGTCATCTGCTAGTCCTTCTAGTGGACAGTCCAACTGCACAATTCAACATCATTTGGACGAGTATACCCCCCTTATTGGAGATCGAAAACATTGTTTTGAAGGTAGATTGGCAACAATAGTATTGCCCCAAAAACTGGAGATACTTCTCCCAAACTTCGGCTATTTCGTGAACCCTTGTTCTCAATTGAAGGCAGATTAGAACCCTTGTTCTCAATTGAAGGAAGATCGACAACAATAGTACAAATTTGATATCTCTCGTCCAAAATTTATGTTCTACATCAACTTAATCAACATTTAATCGACAAGTTTTTTAAATTTATCTTACCCACTAGATTTTTTTTCTCATATATGGGTTCAGGGCAAGCAAACTTGTTGGAATTTGTCCCTGATCTTGAGAAATCAATGTACACGGTTGTTGATGGATTTCCTTGTGTATGACTACTTAATCTTCTTGGGGAGATTGATTGTTCAAGTAGGAATTGAAATTGGATCTTTTATTTGCTACAAAATTTTTCCACTGAACAGTTGATTCCTGATCAATAATAATTTTAATTGTCTTCACAGATCTTGTTCTTGAGAAAGTTATTCCTCCAATCGTAAGACGGGACGATGCTAACAATTTGATTCAGCTATCTGCAACATTAGTGTCATTAGAAGAATATGAAAGCTTATTTTTAAGGTTTCTGTATATATTAATATTTTATTTGTTTTGTATTTCATCTATATATTTTATTTGCCTAGCCTTAAGCTCGCATGCATCAACTTCAGTAATCACCTTATTCCCTTTATATTTGCAAGAGTTTGTTTTGTTTCTTATGCATATTTATGCATGAATTTCCTTTTAGTGATACCACTCGATCAAGGGTATTGCATTCATCTTATCCTTTGTGCATATACCAAGCTCAGCGCATATCTAGTGAAATTATGATCTTTCTATGCTTCTTTGGCAATTGCACCACCACGTTCTAAAACTTACATTACGTGTATCAAGATATAGCACTTTATGCTGCTATATAGTAGAAATATTATTCTCTCTTTTTTGTTTTGATAATGAAAATTATTAGCTCTTTTTTCTGTTTCAATTAGTTGAAATATCTATTTCCCCTTTGTTTTTGTTTATAAAATAAAAAATATTTAGGCACTTCCACTTCTACTTTTATTAATTTTATTATATTTGTTCAATTTTCAAATATAATGATGATTACTCTTTAATGTTTTTTGTGTTATAGGAAATGTAGAGATTTCGGCACAAAAAACAATGGAATTTAAAATTTTCAAAACAATTTCTGAAATCCTAAAATAGGATCCATGTGAAAACATATTAATTTAGAGGTTTAGATTCTTACCGATTATCCGAGCTTGAATGGATACGATGGAAAAAAAAATTGGAACAGCTTCGAATCTTCTATGCAATCCAACAAAATTGCACCTCTACGGTATCCACACGAACACCCCACGAATCCTCACACGATCTGCAGCAAAGAGAGCCACAGTACTAGCCACTAAGGATCTGGATTTTCTGAAGTTTTTCTCTTTAGTCTCTCTCTAAGAGCGGCTATGGTTTAGTTTATGATATTATCTCTATATAAAACGGCTGATATATCATATATATATATATAGCAGTCAAAAGAAATTAACCAAAATCTAATCCCATTAGAAAAGTAAAATCCAAATTTATATATATTATATCTTAATTAAGTCTTACTTAATTAATATACATATATACAAATTATCCTATTAATTAAAATTTGTAATTTAAATACTATCAATCATATTGACATGTTTAAATTCTTATAATTTAAATTAATTCCCTTTTTAATTACGTTCTAAGTGTGTGACCCTATAGGTTATTATTACGTTGGCAATAATCTTAAAATCATATTATAAAATTATAAACAATGAGCGGCATCTAGTAATGCATCACTGCTACCCAAGTAATAATAAGATCGGTGATTCGATGCAACCTTTTCGTGACCAATGTTTCAATGTAATTTAATCCTTTTAACCTTGACATCCTAGATTAAACTCAAGGCATGGAATGTGTCATACTCTTCATAATTTAATCTGAGTTTTCTAAATCAATGAGTAGACTATATGAAACAAATCACTATTTGAGCATGGCCATGCATTTCATAGTACTACTCAATAAAGAGGCCTATAAATATTACCACTAATATATAGGAGGGTTAAATTCCATCTAGATCACTCATATTCCTCACATGATTCATGACGTACCCAATAATCACCTTTATTGTCCACCCTATTAAAGGTGACCTTTGATGATATCAAAGTACATAAATTCTCGTGTAGTAATATAGTGATTTCAGGTCGGAGGATCATTATATCATTGTCACTATGAGAATTGCTAATGACACTTTGCATAATGCTACACGTAGAATTCTCATGGTGGGTTTGTCCAGTATATTGTTCTCTAACATGTACCTATGCTTTGACTAAATATCTCATATATTTATGACCAATGAGATTTGGCCATCAGTCAATCCACATACTAGTCTCAATATATCATTTTTGTCCTATTAACAATGATACTCGACTAGGGATATTTAAGAGCAATGATACTAATTATAATTATATGATCTCATGTTCAAGTCACATACTTGAAGCTATATAATTTGTATCACTATTCTAAGGAATTTTATTATGTTAACATTTATATAACGCAGTAAATAAAACCATAATAAAATAATTCATTTATTCAATCAAATAAAATATCAAAAATGTTAAGCAATTACATCAAAGAATTGGCCTCTAGGGCATAAACTCTAACAGTCTCCCACTTGCACTAGAGCCAATCACCCATACATCTAATACCCGTGGAACTAATGTGACCTTCGTGCTTCTGCTGCGACAAAGCCTTGGTCAATGGATCTACAACATTATCATCTGTTGGCACTCTGCCTATATGTACATCTCCTCTATCAATGATTTCACGGATGATATGGTACCGCCTAAGTATATGCTTGGATCATTAGTGAGATATGGGTTTCTTAGCCTGTGCAATGGCTCCATTATTATCACAGTATAGCTCAATCGGATCAACAATAGTTGGAATAACACCAAGTTTAGTACGAACTTTTTAATCCATACAGCCTCCTTGGCTGCACTAGAAGCAACAATATACTCAGCATCTGTCGTAGAATCGGCTATTGTCTCTTGCTTCGAACTCTTCCAGCTAACACCACCACCATTAAGGCAAAACACAAAACCTGACTGAGACTTATAGTCATCTTTGTCAGTCTGGAAACTAGCATCTGTATAACCCTTTCTGCCAGTTCGTCTTTACCTCCATATACCAAGAATGAATCCTTAGTCCTTTTTAGTACTTGAGGATATTCTTGGATCGTTGTCTAATGACCTTCACTTTCACCGGATCGATCGGTATCTGGTCGTCATGCTCAAAGCATACGAGACATCCGGACGAGTACATACCATTGCATACAAGATAGATTCAATTGTCGAAGCATAAGGGATCTTTCTCATACGCTCTTCATCATCTTGTGATTTAGAACATTGGGCCTTAAAGATCTTTACACCATGAGACATGGGTAAGTGTCCTCTTTTTGCCTTTGGCATGCTGAACCGTTTCAGAACTTTATCAATATATATTCTTTGATTTAAGCCGAGCATTTTTCTCAATCTATCTCGATAGATCTTGATACCTAAAATGTAGGTTGCATCGCCCAAATCTTTCATGGAGAAAAATTTTCCTAACCATGTTTTTACAACCTGTAAGGAAGGAATGTCATTCCAAATAATTAATATGTCGTCAACATATAATACCAGGAACACAATGTGACTCCCACTAACCTTCTTATATACACAAGGTTCATCTTCATTTTTTTATAAAGCCAAACCCTTTGACTGCTTCATCAAATTGAAGATTCCAACTCCGAGAGGCTTGCTTCAATCCATAAATGGATCGCTGCAGCTTACATACCTTTCCAGCATCCTTTGGAGTGACAAAACCCTCAGGTTGTGTCACGTACACATCCTCAAGGAGATTTCCGTTAAGGAAAGCAGTTTTGACATCCATCTGCCAGATTTCGTAATCATAAAAGGTTGCAATAGCAAGTAAGATTCTGATGGATTTAACCATTTCTACTGGAGAGAAGTTTCATCATATTCAACACCTTGAACTTGTTTGAAACCTTTTACTATCAGTCGGCCTTTATAGGTTTGTACATTACCATCCATGTCAGTTTTCTTCATGAAAACCCACTTGCATCCGATTGGTTTTACCCCTTCGGGTGGATCAACCAAAGTCCATACTTGGTTAGTTTACATGGAGTCCATCTCAGATTTCATGGCTTCAAGCCATCTCTCAGAATCTGGTCCATTCAAAGCTTCTTAGTAAGAAGCAGGCTCATCCTGATCTATGAGCATCCCATCGCCGTTTTGAGTCACAAGAAATCCATAATATCTCTCGGGCTCTTGGCGTGTCCTACCTGATCTACGAATTCCTCGTTTAATTTGATCAGGTTCACTTTCCACAATATCTTGTGATTCCTGCTCACGTTCCAACTCAGGTTCAATGATATTTTGTGGTTCTCAAATTTCTTCGAGTTCTACTTTCCTCCCACTATTACATTTACAGACAAATTCTCTTTCTAGAAAAATACCAGTTCGAGCAACAAAAACTTTGTTCTCAGAAGGTTTGTAGAAATAATACCCCTTTGTTTCCTTTGGGTATCCCACAAAATTACATTTGTCAGATTTGGGTCTAAGCTTGTCAAAAGCCAGACATTTTACAAACGCCTCGCAACCCCAAATTTTCATGAACGACATACTAGGACGTTTCCCAGTCTACATCTCATATGGTGTCTTCTGAATCGTCTTTGTAGGAACACGGTTAAGTGTGAATGCAACTGTCTCTAAGGCATGACCCCAGAAGCTTATTGGAAGATCTGCATGACTCATCATTGATCGTACCATGTCCAACAAGGTGCGATTCCTCCTCTTAGACACACCATTCCATTGTGGTGTTCCAGGTGGAGTGAGCTGTGATATAATACCACACTCTTTTAGAAGGTCATCAAAGTCTTGGCTTAAGTATTCACCTCCTCGATCAGATCGAAGGGCTTTTATGCTTTTGCCAAATTGGTTTTGAACTTCATTCTTGAATTCCTTGAACTTTTCAAAGGATTCGAATTTGTGTCTCATAAGATACACATATCTATATTTACTAAAGTCGTCAGTAAATGTAATGAAGTAATAAAACCCACCTCTTGCTAACGAACTCATGGGTCCACATACATCACTATGTATAAGTCCCAATACATTGCTAGCCCGTTCACTGTGTCCAGTGAAAGGGGCTTTAGTGATCTTGCCTAATAAACAAGACTCGAATTTCTCATATGATTCAAAATCAAATGAATACAAAAACCCATCTTTATGGAGTTTGGATATGCGTTTCTCATTTATATGGCCTAAAACGACAAATTTAAAAAGATATGCCGATTTGAATCATTTGATTTAAATCGTTTTGTATTTATGTTATAGATAGGCATTTCTAAATAAAGAATAAAAAGACCATTAAACAATTGTGCAACACCATAACATATTTCATTTAAGTAAAACGAACAACTATTGTTCTTTATTAAAAATGAAAAACCTTTCTTGTCCAAACAAGAAACAGAAATAATGTTTTTGCTCATAGAAGGCACATAATAACAATCCTCTAATTCTATTACTAGCCCAGTGGGCAAAGATAAATGATAAGCTCCTACGGCTAGTGCAACAACTTTTGCTCCATTCCCAACTCGTAGGTCAACCTCTCCTTTCGCCAATGTCCTACTCCTTTGTAGTTCCTGCACATTAACACAAATGTGAGAACCACATCCAGTATCTAATACGCATGATGTAGAACTGGACAAATTGACTTCTATAACATATATACCTGAATCAGAAGTCACACTTCCTTTTTTTTTCTTTAGTTCCTCCAAATAAGCATGAAAATTCCTCTTCCAGTGTCCATGTTTTCTACAGAAGTGACGATCACCTTCTTTAGCCACCCCGCCTTTAGGTTTTAAAGCCTGTTTGGTTTTGGAATTGGGTTTGGCACCAGATTTAGATCCTATCTTCTTCTTGCCTTTCCCCTTTCCCTTAGCATTCCCCTTTTGCACCATCATTATAGGAGCGGGTCCTGCCCTTTTCATGTTGTTCTCGGTAGTTCTCAACATGCTCAACAACTTAGTAAGTGGTTTCTCAATTTCATTCATGAGGTAATTCATAACAAATTGAGAGTAGTTGATATTCAAAGATTGCAAAAAAAGATCAGTTTGGGCTTCTAGAGTAATCGAAAAACCAATTTTGTAATTTAATTTTAATATTTATTTGATTGAATAAATATTTTTTGATGAATTAATTATTAGATTAAATAATTAATTGATGAAGTTGTGATAGATTAATTTAATTATATGTGTTATATTTATTAATTTAATGTGGAGAATTTTTATTATTGAAGTATGTGATTATGTGAGCTTATTGAATTAAAAGAAATATTTAATAAGCTTTTGTTATTTTAATTAATTTAATTATTAATTAGAGATTTAATAATTTGACATTATTAATAAAAAAGAAATTGAATTATGTGACTATGTGTATTAATGAGAAATTATTATATTTTATTTAAAGTAAATTAAACTAGATATTTGATTTATTTTATAATGGATGTGACATTTTTTAAACTATATGATAAGGTTTTATTAAATTAATGGGTTTTGAAACCTAGTATATTTAGCCAAACATGGCCTTAATGGGAGTTGAGGGAGTTACCCATGATAGGTGGCCCGACCACAACAACGTCGATTGATTTTTTTTATTTATCGTCTTCTTCTTCATTTTTCTAAAGTCTAGAAAAATAAAAAAAAGAGAGAGAGAGTTTGAGAGAGATGAGAAGTGTTGAGGAGAATTTGATTGAATTGAAGAAGTTTTGAGAGGAATTCATTCACACTTTAATCTATATTAATCTACGCTTTTGGTAATTCTCTCCAACCCAAATTCTATATTTTCGTCTTTTAAGTTTTCATGAATATGGCTTAAGTTTTACGTAAAGTTTACGTAGTTGGAAAGGGTAACAATTATGTGATTATGTAATAATATATAACATCATAGTATGTTTTATATATATATATATATAGGTTTCCATATCTTGATTTCATGAAATTATCTGATAAAAAGATTTTTGAGTATATTATATGGCCATATGGCCTTATCGTGATTTTTATATGTCAAATATAATTTATTTTGCAAAATTCACACATTGATATGATTATGCATGTTAAAATGAACAAAATGAAACTTGAATGGTTGGATTTGGCTTTATAACGAATCAAGTAGCATTAAAATCCATGTTTTTGTTCAAGAACTTCAAGAACATCAAAAACGATCCAATTTGCATGCTTTAATTACGTGATTATGTGTTTTAATGGGTGAAAATCACTCCATAGATGTTAAGTATTGATTATTTATGAATTCTAGCATGTGGGTATGTCTAAATTAGTGTAAAAAATAAGTTGATTGGAAATTTTTAGTAAGTGTTACGCACATTTTTTTGAATTGAAATTGAGAATGAGTCTCGAGTCTCATGGCTGATGGCTCTCACTTCTAGTTCATTTCATGTACTGATGCATGCCACTGCATGTCGCCCATGATGTGATGCCATGTGCATGCCCATGCCATGATGCTTGAGACAAGTACAAAAGTGGCGTATTGGCTTACTTAGCGAAATATCTAAAAATGCAAATTTTTAAAGTGTTCAAGTATAGAAATGTGTTAGTAACTTAGTCTAATGAATATAAAGACTTGTTAGACCTATAATGAGATGTTAAAATAAATTCTTAACATGTCCATAACACAATTACGTGTGGAATGAATGATCAAATGCATAGTTACCTTATTGTTTGTGAAGTCTTAATTTTTGACAATAAGTGTAATAATTGACTAAGTATATAGTCATGAACTCGAGTTAGACAAAGAATAAACTTGTGATGTTTATTACGTGATAATTGATTGGTGTTGTGAACATGAATGATATATGTAGATTTAATTCAAAGAGCGAGTTTTATTAACGTGTAATCTACATGCGAGAGGCAAGTTTAAAACCTTATCTTGTTACATTGAGCAAGTTTTCTAACTCTACATTTACGTTGAGCAAGTTTCTTACCCTAAACTTTACGTTGAGCAAGTTTCCTAACCCTACTTGTTATTGTTATATAAGTTGATTAATTCATCTTTCGATATTGAGCAAGTTCTCATTATTATTGATCAAGCACATCTTGTATATTAAAGTTTATTAATCTTGAAGCATGATGTTGTTATCTGATAATTATTCTATTGTATACCTTTTTGAGATGTTATTCAAGTTAAATATTCATTCTTTGTTAAACCTTGTTAGACTAGCGAACCCTTATTGATTCGACTAGTCCATAGTTGATGAAGCGTTCTAAATTTGAGAACCCTTGATGAATTATCAAACCAAACTTCCTTTAGTGCGGACTCGAATGTCAAACGAGATGAACAACCACATATAGGGGATTATTTACGCTTTAGCGTTAAGATATTAATGCAGTGTATGGTACTAAGGGCTGATCCCCTAAAATGCGAGAAGAAGAGTCCATAGTCTTATGATTATTTAAAGGTTTCAAGTAAAACACTTGACAACCTGGGACATAGTTCAGTCTTTATGACCCTCGAAATTCTTTTGATTCTTGTTATTCATTCTTGATTCAAAAGTTGAGCTTTATATCGAAAGTTATTATTTCTCTCGCATGTTATTATTCATTGTTATATTGTTATACTTGTGGGCAATCGTGCTCACTCTTGCGTAATAATAACATTGCGATTAAAACGAAAAAAGCGACGAACCTTCCACTAGTAAGAGGCGAAAGCAAGCTTAGCAAGTAATGAAGATTTTTTATTATTGTGGTTATGTAATGATAATTAGAATTGATGTTACTAAGACTTATTTGTTTATGTTTTTCATACGAGATGATTTAAGGTTAGAGTAACACAGGATTTATTATTATTATTCATTGATGTAACCCCATAAGGGAGAGATTTATTATTTATTTCTATCTATTGCATGGTTTGCATTTTATTTATGGGTAGATAGATAGATGATGTTTATGCGATGAACACCAAATCTGTGGAAATGGAAATCTTAGGATTTGGGGTGTCACGAGTTAGTATCAAAGTTGTAAGGTTATGAACCTTAGGTGGGGGGAACAACCTTAGGTAGTAGCCTTGTAGGAGATCGAGAACATAGTAGTGGTAAACTCTTATCGAGTTCTAAGAAATGAATTTCTAAATTCATTGAAGATAATAAAAGACTTTATGTGCTTATGTGTTAATCTATGTGTTATATGCTGCACGGATTAGTAACTAAAACTTAAAATTTTGTTGTCGGGGATGTCGGATGTTGGAGGAGCTAGTCGAGTGGGGAGGAGGAACCCGATTACCTATAGAGGAGGAGCCAGAGACATTCATGTCGTCGAGAAACAACTTGTCTGAGAGAGAGCCATCTCCGTTGATCACTTTATTGTTTGTCGGGGCATGGCGGAGGCTGATCGAGAGGAGGATCTGGAGAAGAAGAAGAAGAAGAAGAGAGTTCCACCAACTCCATTGATGCGAGAGATGTATGATGCACTCTATGATCGTAACGTAGAGTTGCGGGATCTTTATTCGGGATCTGGTGAGCGCGGTTAGTCAGTCGATGATTACTATTGAAGCGAAGGATAGAGAGATTGTGACTCTTCACACGTTTAGGAAGCGTGGAGTGGGATCTGGTTCACGAGAAGGTCGAGGCCAGGATAAGTCCGCGAGAAATAGAAGTTAAAGAAGGATCTGAAGGAGAGCTCGAGAGGCTTGCCATAGCGGAGAGGAGAATTTTGGAGTCTGCGAGAGTCGCGTCGTCTTGATCGTCGTGAAGATGATGATCGTCGTCGAAGAAGGCTAAACTTGAGGAGGCGTACTCTACACTACAAAATCAATGGATGCGGTCCAAGATCGAGTTAGGAAGTATCAATCCGGTTTGAGGATCTACCATCATATATGCTAGATCGCGAGCGATGTCTCTCGCATCATGGAGGAGGAGCGTGTAGCAAGGCTATCCGGTAGCCTTAACGAGCGATGATAGTATTAGTTTAAATATGTGAAAACTATTTGATAGTTAATGATGTAAATTCCGATATGTTCATAAATAAAGGAATATTGTGATGTTTTAAATCCTGTAGATTCTTTATCTCGGGATAGTTGATGTAAATAGCAGTGATGTTATCTTATGATGTAAAGACTTTTGAATTAAATGAAATGTCAAAGTTTATTTGAAGTAATGTGTTAAGTGAGTTATGATTAAATGTTTAGTTAAGTCTTAAATGTTTTAGAGATTGAGTAAAGACCTAATAAGCGTATATTCTTAACGAAATATACTTGCTAGAAGAAGACAAAATCGTCGACAAGCCGGGGAAGGGTTAACAAACAATAACAACAACGACGCAATGATACTAACTCAGTTCGACAATTGGTAAACCTTTTAAATTGGAGCACTTAATAATCAACCCCAAGCTCCACCAAATACTTCGTTTAAGGACTTGGGCGGTGGGACCACGAGTTTAAGGGTTCCATAAAACCCAATCGAAGCTCGAGACACAGGTAATGGAGATGGAGAAGGTGTTCGATGTTGCTAGGGTAAGGGAAGATCGGAAGGCTGCTTATCTGACGTTTATCTTTGAAGTCAAAAGCCCGACTATTGGTGGCGAAAAAACAAAAGTGAGAGGAGGTGAAGGTGTAATATCACAGGAAAGATTCAAAGAGATGTTCTTGAGATGTATTTTTTCGGCTAGTTCACAAAATCGGATGGAAGTTCGGTTTCTAGAGTTAAAACGAGGGAATATGTCGATGGTGATTATGCGGCAAGGTTTAACGAGTTGGCTAGGTTAGCCACATACCAAGTGCATGTGCTGATGAGAGAGGAAGGCGAAGGCGATTTGAAGCGGGGAATTTGAAGCCACGGTTGTATAGCAAAGTGTCGATGTTCGAATTGAACACTTTTCTTTGGAGTGTTAGAAGGCCATACTTCTTTGAGGGTGGAAGCGATCACGATAACAAAGTATAATCGGGAAGCGAAGAAGAAGAAGAGTGAGAAGAAAGGTAATAACAAGGCTGTGGGAGTAGTATGCTGGGGGTAATCACGATCGAGAAGAGGAAGTGGTCTGCGATAATTAATGGTTTGGAAGTCAGCGGGGAGGCGAAGAAGAAAGATTGAGCAGTACCCAACTGCGGAAAAAACTCATTTGGGAGTTTGCTTAAAAGGGGAAAGCGAGTGTGCTACAATTGTGGTCGGGAGGCCACATAGCACCAAAGCTGTCCAGAACCCGAAAGAAGGGTGCATGCTTCACATGTGGCTCAAAGGACCATCTTGCAAGAGATTGTCTAGAAGGGATCGGGAGGGGACGAGTTCGGGGAGGAAATAGAGGAAATCTTGGTGGAAGCACTCTCGACAATCATTCTTGCGGGACCAACCATGACCAATAGACCAACAGCGAGAACATTCAACATGATGGTCACGAGGGGCCTTGATGCAGGTCTCGCGATGTGGTGTCGGTATCATTCCGATCAATAAAGTTAATGCTTATATGTGTTATTTGATTAAGGTGCTACTTGCTTCATTTATATCAGATGACTTATTAAGAACTTAGAATTGTTTAAGGGCGAGTTAGAATACCCCATGAACATAGAAATTGCGAATAGAAAATTATCCTGTTAAGTATGTGCACAAGAAGCGTAGAGTAGATATTAAGGGTAATATCATGAGCGTAGATCTTATCCTATTATTCGACTTGGAGAATTTGATGTTATTTTGGGTATGGATTGGTTATCCAATTATGGGGGTGATAATTGGTGCCGAAAAAAGCGTATTAACCTTATGACTCCGTCGAAGGTTGTGTTTTATAGTAGCAAATCGCTGAAACAAGCGAGTTGTCGGCGATGATGATGCGAGCGGAAGATTGTTAAAAACAAGGCGTGTAGGATATCTAAACTTACATAGTCGATAGTAGTCGTAAAGAAGATCCAAAATAGATGAGATTCGGTAGTGAGAGATTTCAGCGAGATGTATTTTGAGATGATTTGCGGGACTTCCTCTCGAGATAGAAGCGATTGAATTAAGTGATCGATTTGGCTCGAGGAACGGCCCCGATATCGAAGGCACCGTCTTAGAATAGCACCGGTAGAGATGAAAGAATTGATGGTCCAACTACAAAAATTCTTTGGATAAAAAGTATATTCAACCAAGCGTATCACCTGGGGGGGCGCCGATTTTATTTGTGAAGAAGAAGGATGGAACAATGCGACTCTGCGTAGACTACTAGAAACCCGAATAAGGTCACGATTAAGAATAGGTATCCATTACCGCGAATCGACGACTTGTTCGATCGATTAAAGGGAAGCAAATATTTTTCAAGATAGATTTGAGAAGTGGTTATCATCAATGAAGAAGTGAGACCGGAGGATGTCTTAGAAGACAACGTTTAGAACACGATCTGGTCACTCTGAATTTTTGGTAATGTCATTTGGTCTAAACGAATGCTCCTGCGGCATTTATGGGCTTAATGAATGGAGTGTTCAAGCCGTTTTTGGACAAATTAAGTAGTGGTATTTATAGATGACATTTTGGTATATTCAAAAACCAGGAAGAACACGAAGAGCATTTGAGGTTGACATTAGAGACATTGAGAAGAGAAGTTGTATGCTAAGTTTTTGAAATGTGAATTACGGATTGAAAGAGTACAATTTCTTGGACATGTGATTGATAGAGATGAAATTTGGTGGATCCCTCAAAAGTCGAAGCTGTGATTAATTGGGATCGGTAGAAGCAGCGTCGAAAGTAAGAAGTTTTCTTGGATTGGCGGGTTATTACGAAGATTTATTCGAGATTTTTCCAAGATCGCAACTCATTGTGAATTTGACTAGGAAATCGGTGAAATTTGTTTGGGCGGAGAAGTGTGAGAAAGCTTTCAAAATTAAAGAAGAGGTTGAGTTGACACACATGTTATCTCTTCGGGATGACACGAGAAAATTTTGTGGTTTATAGTGATGCATCGCATAAAGGACTTGGTTGTGTGCTTATGCGAAAATGGTAGAGTCATTCGTGTCGTCGTCACGACAATGAAAAGATTATGAGAAGGGTATCCAGACCCATGACTTGGAGTTAGCTTGCGATGGTTTTGCTTTGAAAATCTGGAGGCACTATCTCTATGGGGAGAAGTGTGAAATATATCTGAGATCACAAGAGTGCGAAATATATTTTTACACAAAAAAGACTTGAACATCGTCGAAAGAAGGTGGTTGGAGTTAATTAAGGACTACGATTGTGAGATTCTATACCATCCATCCGGGTAAGGCAAATGTGGTGGTAGGCCCTAAGTAGAAAAGGTCGGGAGAAATTGATGATGTTGACCGCTCGGGAGGAGCTAATTTTAGCAATGGAAAAGCTAGAATTGGAAGTGAAGTATCCTATGGAGATTGACGAGAAAGCTGTTCGGATCTGGTGAGTACAACTTTCTTGGATAAAGTTAAGGAGGCTCGACTTGGGATGAAGAATGTGAGAAAGTGAAGAAGAAGATATCTGAAGGGAATGAACCTAGATTCAAAAAATAGGCGGTGAGGGACTACTAAGATTTGAGAGCGAAATTTGGAGTACCGCTTGATGCGAGAGATTAAGGAAGAAATTTTGAAGCGAGGCTCACAACTCAAGATATTCGATTCACCTGGTAGTAGCACCAAGATGTACCAAGATCTTGACAACACTTTTGGTGGCCAAATTTGAAAGCGAGAGGTTGCGAGAATGTGTTGCCAAATGCGACATGTCGAGAAAGTAAAAGCGAAACATCGAGGGCCAGGTGGGTTACTACAACCTTTAGAGATTCCAAAATGGAAATGGGAACATATTACGATGGATTTAAGTGGTTGGCCTCTGAACGACTCGAGAAAAAATACTGACGCGATATGGGTTATTGTTGATGGATTAATGAAATCCGCACACTTCCTTCGATCAAAATCAGATTCAACCTAGATCGGTTAGCAAGGTTATATGTGAAAGAGATTGTTTCAAGCCACGGAGTTAGGTGTCGATTGTTTACGATAGAGATCCGCGTTTTTACGTCGAACTTACGAAAGCGTCTACGAGAATGCATGGGTACACGATTGCGAATGAGCACGACATATCACCCTCGAACGGATGATGATGAGTGAAAGAACAATTCGAGACATTGGAAGATATGTTAAGAGCTTGTATAATGGATTTTAAAGGAAATTGGGATGACCATTTACCTTTCGTAGAGTTTCGGTTACAACAACGATTACCACGCTAGTATTGGCATGCCACCTTATGAAGCGTTATATGGCGAAAAGTGCGAAACTCCACTATATTGGGATGAAGTTGGCGAAAACAATTACTAGGCGAAATTGGTACAACAAACAATGAGAAATAGTCAAAGTGATCCGAAGCGAGATTGATGGCGACTCAGAAGATGAGATGAGAAAAATATGTTGATCCACACGTAAGAATGTTGAGTTCGAACCGGTAGTTATGTGTTTTTAAAGGTCTCTCCTTGGAAGGAAAGATCGATTGGAAAGAAAGGAAATTAAGCCCAAGATTCATTGGACCCTTTGAAGTTTTGAGAAGGGTCGGAGAGAGTTGCTTATGAGGTAGCCTTACCTCCATCTCTAGAGAATGTCCACAATGTTTTCCATGTCTCGATCCTACGACCCTACTGAGCAGATTACAAACACGTGATTGAATATGAACCCCTACATTTTGACAAAGACTTGTCTTACGAAGAAATTCTGTTCAAATTGTCGTAGAAAAAGAACAAGTTACGAAAAAAAAAATACCTTACATTAAGGTAATTTGGAGGAACCACAATGAAAGAAAACTACGTGGGAACTTCGAAGAGAATATGATGAAAATTATCCTCATTTATTTACTTAGATTGTTATATGCGATTACGGGGAAATCTTTTTGTAAGGGGAGAATGTAGCAGGACGACTTGTTTGAGTTATGATTACGAGGACGAGAATCCTTTTAAGAGGAAAAGATGTGACAACCGTAATTTTGTAATTTAATTTTTTTATATTTATTTGATTGAATAAATATTTTTTCGAATTAATTATTAGATTAAATAATTAATTGATGAAGTTGTGATAGATTAATTTAATTATATGTGTTATATTTATTAATTTAATGTGGAGAATTTTTATTATTAGTAAGTATGTGATTATGTGAGCTTATTGAATTAAAAGAAATATTTAATAAGCTTTATGTTATTTTAATTAATTTAATTATTAATTAGAGATTTAATAATTTGACATTATTAATCAATGAGAAATTTGAATTATGTGACTATGTGTATTAATGAGAAATTATTATATTTTATTTAAAATAAATTAAATAGATATTTGATTTATTTTATAATGGATGTGACATTTTTTAAACTATATGATAAGGTTTTATTAAATTAATGGGTTTTGAAACCTAGTATGCTAGCCAAACATGGCCTTAATGGGAGTTGAGGCGAGTTACCCGTGGTGGTAGTAGCGACCACCACTCTACGTCGATTGATTTTCTTTATTATCGCTTCTTCTTTTTTTTTTCTAAGTTTAAAAAAAGTAAAAGAGAGAGAGTTTTGAGAGAGAGATTGAGAAGTGTTGAGGAGAATTGAGATTGAAGAAGAGTTTTGAGGAATTCATTCATTCACACTAATCTACATTTTCTACGCTTTGGTAATTCTCTCGACCCAATTCTATTTTCGTCTTTTAAGTTTTCATGAATATGGCTTAAGTTTTACGTAAAAGTTTCTGTAGTTGGAAAGGGTAACAATTATGTGATTATGTGTTAATATATAACATCATATAGCATGTTTTATATATATATATATGGGTTTATATCCATATCTTGATTTCATGAAATTATCTGATAAAAGATTTGAGTATGTTATATGGCCATATGGCCTTATCGTGATTTTTATATATCAAATATAATTTATTTTGCAAAATTCACACATTGATATGATTATGCATGTTAAAATGAACAAAATGAAACTTGAATGGTTGGATTTGGCTTTATAACGAATCAAGTAGCATTAAAATCCATGTTTTTGTTCAAGAACTTCAAGAACATCAAACGATCAATTTGCATGCTTTAATTACGTGATTATGTGTTTTAATGGGTGAAAATCACTCCATAGATGTTAAGTATTGATTATTTATGAATTCTAGCATGTGGGTATGTCTAAATTGGTGTAAAAATAAGTTGATTGGAAATTTTTTAGTCGTGTTACGCAATTTTTCGCGAATTGCGAAATTGAACTGGAGTCTCGTCTTGTGGCGCTGCTAACTCCTAGTTCATTTCTCATGTCATGATATGCTGCATGTGCATGATGCAGTGTCAGTGTCCCATGGCCAAGAGCTGAGTACTGAGAGTAATAAAAAGTGGCATGCATGGCTGCTTAGCGAAAATGTCGAGAAAATGCAAATTTTTAAAGTGTCAAGTATAGAAATGTGTTAGTAACTTAGTCTAATGAATATAAAGACTTGTTAGACCTATAATGAGATGTTAAAATAAATTCTTAACATGTCCATAACACAATTACGTGTGAACTGAATGATCAAATGCATAGTTACCTTATTGTTTGTGAAGTCTTAATTTTTGACAATAAGTGTAGTAATTGACTAAGTATAGTCATGAACTCGAGTTAGACAAAGAATAAACTTGTGATGTTTATTACGTGATAATTGATTGGTGTTGTGAACATGAATGATATGTAGGATTTAATTCAAAGAACGAGTTTTATTAACGTGTAATCTACGCACGAGGCAAGTTTCTAAACCTTATCTTGTTACATTGAGCAAGTTTTCTAACTCTACATTTACGTTGAGCAAGTTTCTTACCCTAAACTTTTCGTTGAGCAAGTTTCTAACCCTACTTGTTATTGTTATATAAGTTGATTAATTCATCTTTTCGATATTGAGCAAGTTCTCATTATTATTGATCAAGCATGTCTTGTATATTAAAGTTTATTAATCTTGAAGCATGATGTTGTTATATCTGATAATTATTTATTGTATACCTTTTGAGATGTTATTCAAGTTAAATATTCATTTCTTTATTAAACCTTGTTAGACTAGCGAACCCTTATTGATTCGACTAGTCCATAGTTGATAAGCGTTCTAAATTTGAGAACCCCTTGATGAATTATCAAACCAAACTTCCTTTAGTGCGGACTCGAATGTCAAAGCGAGATGAACAACCACATATAGGGGATTATTTACGCTTTAGCGTTAAGATATTATGCATGATATATGTACTAAGGGCTGATCCCCCTAAGTGCGAGAAGAAGAGTCCATAGTCTTATGATATATTAAAGGTTTCAAGTAAAAACACTTGACAACCTAGGGACATAGTTCAGTCTTATGACCCTCGAATTTCTTTTGATTCTTGTTATTCATTCTTGATTCAAAAGTTGAGCTTTATATCGAAGTTATTATTTCTCTCGCATGTTATTATTCATTGTTATATTGTTATACTTGTGGGCAATCGTGCTCACTCTTGCGTAATAATAACATTGCGATTAAAAACGAAAAGAAGCGAGACGAACCTTCCACTTAGTAAGGGCAAGGGCGAAGCTTAGCAAGTAATGAAGATTATTTTATTTATTGTTATTATGTGATGTTAGAGAATTGATGTTACTTAAGACTTATTTGTTTATGTTTTCCACGGATGTTTTAAGGTTAGAGTAACTTTGGATTTATTTTTATTATTATGGATTGATGTAACCCCATAAGGGAGAGATTTTTATTATTTATTTATATCTATTGCATGGTTTGCATTTTTATTTATGGGTAGATAGATAGATGATGTTTATATCGGTGAACACCCAAATCTGTGGAAATGGAAGATGACCCGAACCATGTTATTAAATTAGAACTAGGCGAGATAGCGAAGACTTAACGTAACGTATGAGGAGATACGTGTTAAAATCTTGGATAAGAAGGATCGTATTCAACACTCAAAGGTTATACCTCAAGAGTTAGAATCTGAAATGAAGTCAAGGTATCCTCATCTCTTGACATACCAGTGTGCGTCGTAAATTTCGAGAAAAAATTTCATAAGGAGGGAGATTGTGAGACCCCAAATTTTATGAATAAAAATTTAAATATTCTCGAAATATTTTTTTATTATTATGGTGTGGATTTGTTATAATATTATAGTTGTGGGTAATATTTATAAATTTTACAAAGTATGCAAGTTGTTATATAATATTCGATTGGTCGGGGAATATTCATTTTAACAAGGAATATTAAATGACGACACAATCATTAGTGGACCCCTACAAAAGTAATTATTGTCGGATTGAGAAAACGATAAAAATATTTTTATGAAAATAACGACGGAAGTTTTACTGTTAACTGTTGAAACACCGGTTGTAAAAAAATGCGAATCTGGCGTGGTTGCATAGTAGCACACGGTATTGATTATTGATGCTTACGTGAGAAGTCACTCAATTTTGTTCAATTATTGCTTGATAATTATTGCATAGTATCTCACGTTATTTGATTCAATTATTGTCGATATTTTATATATTATTAAATCAATAATTGAGATACAGAAGTTATTAATATTATTATTTGCAATATTAACGATATACAGAAGTTACGCGAGGAGAGGTTTATTCACCTAATTGCGCGGCATAATAGGAGAAATCCTTATTGGAAAGTCCCTCTTTCACAGGAACGACACAGTGTTGATTAATATTGTGAATTATAATAATGATGATAAATGTTGTTAAATATATTGAGGTGTCTTTTTATAGAAGTCACGAAAGTTTATATATATATATATATATATATATATATATATATATATATATAATTTTTGTTTTATTAGTATTATTAATGTAATAAAAGCGGAAAAGTTTTTTATATAAAATGAATACTTTTATAAAGTTATTTATTTTATTAGACTATAAATAGAATATATTATATTTTATTATCATGATAGTATTTTAAGCATAGTAAAATCTTTTATATAAAAATAGAATACTTTTATAAAGTTATTTATTTTATTAGACTATAGATAGAATATAATATATTTTATTATCATAGTATTTGCATAGTGTCTTCATAGTATTTGCATAGTAAATTTTTTATATAAAAAGAATACTTTTATAAAGTTATTCGTTTTATTAGATTATAAATAGAATATATAATATTTTATTTAAAAGATTTTATTTTATTAAAATATTTTATTAATCTTTGCATAATAAATCAATATGGATCGTCTAGTTTAAAAGTAAATCAATTTGGATAGTTCATGAATTAGTTCTTATTCAAATCCATTTTCTATAAATAAAGCTCATTCCTTCATTATTTCTTACAAATTCATTTGAAACTACTAGAGAGAAACTATAGAGAAAGAAGAAAAGTATTCTTCTACTTCATTACTCTTATATCCGGTTTCTTCTAAGGTAAGAGGTATTATTTCTTTCGTATTCATGAAGAGAGCTTCTATTATTCCATTATTTATTATTATGTTGGAATAACTTTATCTATGCGATCTTTGCATACATGGTGAAATTCTTACATTATTACATTCTTTATTATTACATTTGGAATATCACATGCATGCGGATTCTGGCTGAGACTGGTTCCATTCTTTATTATTACATCGTTAATAACTTTTCTGCATGCGATCTTATCGATCGCATGCATGGTGAATTCTTTGTTATTCCATTCTTTATTATTACATTTGGAATATCACATGCATGCGGTTCTGCGTGACACAGTTCCATTATTTATTATTTTGTCGGAATATCCTATGTATGCGTTTCTGTGACTGGTTCCATTCTTTATTATTACATTGGGAATAACACATGCGTGTGTAGTCTATTGCATGCATGGTGAATCCTACATTATTCCATTCTTTATTATTGAGTTGGAATAACCTGTCTATGTGGATTACCACATGCATGGTGAATGATCCTTTGTATTTAATCCTTATTAAATTGTGGAAATGATATGTATATGTGGATTACCGTATGGCGGGCGAAAATCCATTTGCAGTTTCATGTATTCTATTATACTCAGTTGGTTAAAGTTTTGGCTTCTATACTGCATGAAATTAGTAGAATATCCTAGATATTTGCGCTTCATCCAGTATCTTTTCATGAAAATATTCTTCTGAGCATTCTTGAATTTTTCTCCACAAAGCAGTATCATGTTGACAATTTGGACGTTGTTGATTCTTGGATAAATTAATTTTTGAACTTGTTTTATTTAATTATTATGTCATTGTCATCATCCTCATGCTTATATTGTAATGAAAGTCATCTTTGGCTTACGTGCATAGACAGGGATCATTAGGTATAATCGTGACATGTAATGTTATAAATGATATGGTAAAAGTCCTCAGTGGCCTGTAGTGCATTGATGGACAGTTTTTGGTATGATTATGACCAGGATTTATCGGTATAGTCATGACCATTGATGATTTAATGAATATCCTTGGCCGTAATGTAATGGGGATGATTAGATGATGTGTTTTATTTATTAAGTGAGTCTCGGTGATAAAAATTGATGAAAACATTTTAAACCATAGAAGATAGTAGATTTTATTCTCTACTGACTCTTCAATGGATTGCTTGTTCATTGCAGATTAAACTTGATGTCTATTGTATTTTATCGGTTTAACATTGTTAAAGACTAATGATAATTTATTACGCATTATTTTAGTCATAATATTTCTTCTTTGGGCTAGTTGAGCTCACCTTTCTTTCATTTATTCTCTTGAAAAAAGAAGAATATAGTTGGGACGAGTCGAGGAGCAGCAGTGATGGTCCGGATGATAGCATTAGTAATCTTCACTATTCTATTAAATTGTGTGACAATAAATGTAATGAGAACTCCATTGAGTGTGGATATTGTCTAGATGACAATATTCTTATTAAAACTCTCAGTTTATGTTTTGTCGTATTTTACACGACAGTTGTATAATTAGTTTGTATTTGTATTCAATACCTTATATCTGGCGACCCAAGATATGTGATATATACTTATTTTAGGTGCGTCACAGAGAGAGAGTCCGGTTCCTATCCGGACTCCCGGACTTTCTTAAACTACGAATTTTATTTTTTTTAAAACAACTAAATTATTTTTAATATTTTATGGAACTAAAATTTTTATATAATACAGTGTTTTGGATGTGATTTGAATACGTATAACAAAATAGGTCTGTACAGTCTGTACATACATATTTTGTTATATGTATCCAAATCACGCCCAAAATATTGTATTATGTAAAAATTCTAGTTCCATAAAATATTACTTTATTTAGTTGTTTTAAAAAAAAAAAAGCAAAAAAAAAAAGGTGTCCGGATTTGATCAGGTCCGGGAGTTCGGACCTAATCCGCTATGTATATATATATATATAGAGAGAGAAGGATCAGTCATATACTTATCTTCTTATCTGTCTCACTTACCTTTAGCGACGGACCGGGTGACCATTTGATCATTACAATAAATCGTAGTATATATTTTTAGCGACGCTATATATTGTCCGTCATTAAAAGTATGATTTACGATTGTATGATGAAAGCATCACGTCCGTCAAGCTAAAGGAGGGTGAGCACAAAAAATGAATAATAAAGGTATCTTGATCCTAATCGATATATATATATATATATATATATATATATATATATATATATATATATATATATATATATCAAACTATCACCACGATGATAGAAAACTCAAGATTAATAGTCTTGAGATTATAATCTCATAAATTATAATTCCGAGATTATAATCATTATTGATTCTTATTTTTGCCCCCTTTTGGACAAAGATTCTACCGTCGCTGTCGAATGTGGGATACTCTAAAATATTTATTTATAAAAACCAATATATTGTTTTCCGAGTATTGTTACACATCAATTCTTTTTTATGAAAAATAACTTATAAAATAAATAATGTGTCATGATTTAGTGCACATAAAGGGGTTTAGTGATTATAACTAATCACTACCTATACACATAATATTGTATTTACTTTTAGTATCAATTTTCTAATCATCAAAGCACTATCGATATTTTTAACGTCTCGCCCTCCAAATTGAAGTACCAATTTCTCTTGCACATAATTTAAGGAACAGAAATTTGAAAAAGACTTGAATCTCGTACCAAACCGCAAGAATTTCTGGACTCTTGGTACTATGACAAAAATTTAGATGATGAACTACAGACATGAAAGATGGTGTTTAATTGCATTTTAATGTATCTTAACAATTCACCCTTTAATGCATTTTAATATTTTACATCTTTATATTAAGAAGTCCTCTAAATAGTTTAAACTCATATTTATATCTTAACTATTCAGAGGATCTCTTAATACAAAGATGTGTAATATTAAAATGCATTAAGAGATAGGCTTTTAAAATACATTAAGATCAATCAAACACCACCTTAAATGATGAACAACGTATACTGCGAAGAAATTCTATGCTCTTGCCTAGGCAATGAAATGAATACGAGTCTCATTCAAATAAAAGAAATGAATTTGATTCTTACATACTTTTACTTAAAATTAATTTGAAATATTTTCAAATGTATAATTGATAGAAATTCGTTTAAAATTACAAATCAATAAATACTCTTCTAATTTGTATTACTTTTTAGATAATTTAAAATATTAATCATTATGTTGACTAAATCATCTATTTTGAGTTTAAAAATCTCATTTCAAAAAGTAAATAATGAATTAATGATCATAGAAATTGGACAGGAGGGAGTAAATGTTTAGTGTACTAGGTTTTGCTAGAAGTTTTGTACCCTATCATAGCTATCTAACTTGTATCAATGAACCTTATTTCCTTTAGAAACAAATACTAGAGTTTATTTGAAATCACACTTTCTCCAATTAAGATGCTTCCAAATTAATCCACCAAAATGGTATAGAGAACTGCAATTATCCGCTAACATCCGTTTCCGAAAAAGCCTTGAATTATCACTAAAAGAAGCGGCTTGCCAAGTATTAGTTTTCTCAGTATCACTAAAATTAACATTCTACAGCTTTTTAGCACAAAGTAGAGCTGAGTTGATTATCTAACTTAATGAATTGGTAGTCCCTCTGAAATATACAAATAACAGATCAAGCAAAAATGTCATACTGATATTTCCGGCAATCAGGGTAGTACCTTCATCGTCCCAGCAAGGCAACCCGGTCCTTCTGTACTGCCTGTGACAAGTTGATATCAAAGAGCTCACACCGAATTGGCATCTCCATTTCATAGAAAGGATTCTTTAAAACATAATCCGTGTAGAGCTCATATATATGTTTCAAAAGACCCTCCATGTGCTGTGTTCCAGGCTCAGAGATTACAAAAAACTTTGTCCCTAAGAGCAAAGGAAATTAAAATCTTAATATATCGACCAATATTAGCACACATTTTCTTCAAAACAGTAATTGAAGATAAATATGGAAGCCGTAATTTTATAGAGGGAGGGCATTATTATAACTAAATAAAAATAAATATAAATTAAGAAAAGTAAGTGGTAATTTAAATAAAAATAATAATAAAAACTTACCAAAGAGATTACAATCAAAATTACATATAAGTCACTATGAAACCATAAATTAATAGGTTTATAATTGCCTTATTTTTAGTGTTATCATTAGTACATGTTTTGAATGTAACTGTATGATCATTCATCAACTTGTTTTCTATGTGATTTCTTCCCATGATTGAAAATATTCCAGAACAAGAATCAGAAGTAAATGTAGGAAAGTATTTCAGCTCAACAGCAAAAAAATAATTCAAATGGAGCACACCACATTGATAAGCCAAGTTCAAACAGACCATTGGGAGAACCTATGTCAGTAGATGTTAAAACTAAAGTAAAAATTGAGTCAAAACTTTAGCACAAAGCAACTTCAGAAAAAAGTTTTTTCTTTATTAGTAACAATTTTGCTATTATCATTGCACATACAGGGAAGTGAACCCTGGTAATGAAATGATTCCCATCATTACTTTGGAATATGAAGAAAGGAAAGAAAAAACAAAACAAAACAAAAACGGACACTATGAATGGTGTAAAATTAAAAAGAAAAACATATGGATACAAGTTAACACTGGTAAAACATAAAATGACCTACAAAAGGAAGATAAGGATAATTTCTACCTGCAAAACTCTCATGTGATTGAAGCAGATAAGAATGATCGATAAAACATAACAGGAGACAAGATTAGATGGATAGTCTATGTAACAAGTGTACTGAAAAAGACATATCACTAAGGGGAAAAAAGAAGTGTATCGGAACAATTTAGCATAGTCTATGCTATATTTCAAGCAATGTGAACAAAAATCCCATCTAGTGGAACGTGTGCATCTCTATATTTATAGCACAGCACACAGATGTAAATGTTTGTCAATTTCATCACTTCTACAGATACATACGGGCATTTAGTATCACACAAATCAACAAGAAACTTGATTTTGACAAAATCCTCCCATCCTACCTTATCTTATCCCCTCCAACACCTTCCTTGCGTTTTCACTTTTCATTTTTCCCTTGTGAACAATAATGGGAATTGGGAAGGGGAGGGAGGTCTAACTCAAGCTCTTAGCAATAAAATAAAAAAGGACCTGCACAACCCTAGTTGCTGATTTAATTACTAAATTAGAGCATCTGACCAAAACATACTTAGCTTGTAAATCAGGATTACTGTACCTGCTAATATACTTGCATTAACTTTAGCTGATACAGTATTACCTATATCTGCCCAATTTGCTTCTTAAAATGTCATTTATAATCCATGCACAGACATTAATATAACATGTTTCCGCTACCAAAATTAAAAATTACTCACTCCCGAACTCATAATTTCTCGACACATTTGATGCCTTTAACCTGAAAATATTCATAATAGCATAATCAATCCAAAATCTCATTAACATTTTCACCACAACCAACTCAGCAACCAAACAACATGATAAATTTAACACAATGTGCTTCATAATTAGGTTAAACCACAAATCTAACAACAATCATAACCAATTAGAAAATTATTTGATTAAAAGTACCAGTAAGAGATTGAAAGCAATGAAGATCAAAAGTATCAGCCTCAAGAAGCTCGATCCCCGTACATCCATTGACCGGCGATAATTGCTGAGAAATTGCGTGCATCGAATGCCATAAACTAGCCAATCTCAAGCTGTCATTCGTATCCATACGTCCCGCAGATCCATAATCCTAAAACAAATTTTGTTTCCAAGCACATTAAAAGCATTTCTATAAAAAAAAATTGCGCAAATTTGAAGAGAATCATAACAAAATCTGATTGAATTGGAAGAAAATTTTCAATACGTACCTTGTAGTAGATGAGGCCACCGGATTTGTTGATGATGTAGAGGCTGCAAATTGCTGGCATTTTGTTGATCAATCTGTTGAATCTGGTTTTGGACTGTGAGTTGAGACCTGAAACTGAGCCAAACAGGTAATATACCGCTTAGAAGACTACATACAGTCTACAGAGTACTGGACCCTTGTGGTTGAGTTTGTGAAAAAATAAAAATTGTAAGGGCAAAAGAGTGAGAAACTAGATAACATTTTAGTGACTTTGAAGAAATGTAATTATAGACTGATAAATTAGATATAATAAAATTTATATATTTCTAAAATTTATTGAAAAGATAATAGAGTTAAAAATAGTATTTAATAGAGGAATGATTTTGATAAATTAAGTTATTAATACTTGTTTGAAATTTGACCAAAAAAAAAAAGATTTACATCATACATCAATACAAAATATAATAATACAACAAGAATTATTTAATTAATTCTCAGTCGACTCGATAATTTAAAATTTTTTATTTTATTTTATTTTATCAACTAAGTAGTTCAAAGATTTTTTTTTTTTTTTTTGGTTTTAGCATTAAACATGATAAACCTAAGAGTTTTTTTGTTTTTATTATTAAACATTAAATGTATTTTTTACGTATTTAAATTTTTACTTTTGAAGTTACTAAGGGTATTTTATAGTAGTATTTTGACTTTTAGTTTTCTTAATTCATTAACTAATTAATATAAAATTATCCCATTTATATAATTACATTATAAATATGACTCGTTTTTTTAGTTCTCGCATCCCGGTTTAAAACAACCATTAGGTCTAAGGGGTGAGCATTCTATTATAACCAATCGAAATGTCTATTCGGTTATAACCGAAAAACAAAAAATATCGACAAAACAACTATCCAAAATGCTAACCTATTTTAGAACTAACCAATAACAGAATATAGAATTACCAATGCACTGATTGGTAATTCTGATAATAACCTTAATAGACATTTGATTAAAATTAAGCATGAAGCAACATCCAACATGAACATTAAAAAAAACCTAATCAAAATAATTAATAATTAATAATTATTTTTTTAAAAATATTACAATTAGGTTATTCGGATACACGAATAGTTTGTTTTTGAAAACCTAATCGAAACCGAATATTGAATAATAATTCTTGGATATAACCGAAATTCCAAAAAAAAGCAAAAGCAAAATAATTCTTAAAATGGTTCGGTTCGGTTCGGTAGTTCGGTTTTAACCGAATTGTGCTCACTCCTAATTAGGTCCCATCTAATTCGGAATCAAGCTACGATCAAACACATAAAGGAAAAGCTCACCCTAACACCGTTTTCTTCATTCATAAGAGTCAAACTCGAGATTTTACTTAAAGGGCACTGAACTTTTTTCACCATATTACACCTAAAATTTTTACAAGTTCAATATGAATCAACAATCTTTTTGACCAACTATTTTCTAGAATATATGATTTTACTATACAAAAATAATTTTCAAGACAAATGTTATCTTATTAAATGAAGAGGTATGCAACATTATTATGATTATAAATATTCGCTCAGTTATGTTGTTTCAAAAATATGTCTGATATGTGTTCCACCTCTGAACTTCTCTCCATTGTGAGATAATATCATCAGTCTTCGTGTCTTCACCTTTGGATTTCTCTCCATTGTGGGATAATACTTATTGTTTCTCAAAGCCAAACTAAGATTTATAAAGGGGGATTTGAAATAGATCTTTTAATTTTTTTTGTTTTAAATGAAGTATTACCAGATAATTAATTAAACAAGTTTAATTACGCATGCATAGCGGAATATTAGTTTGAAAAGCCCTTTAAAGATTTCAGAAAATTCTCAGCTCTGAATTTAGTCTTTATGGAATTAAGTCACACACACCAATGAAAATTAACTGCAAAAAAGTAAAGATTGAAAAGTAAATGACACAAGACATTTTTAAGTGGTTCGGAATATAGATGACTCCTAGTCCACTCTTTTACTCTACAAGTAAGAAATTCACTAAAGATGCAGTGGTCACTTAGACCAGATCACTAAGATCTATTACAAAATTGAATCACTAAGATTCCTTCGAGTTACTAAGTCTCGGCAGCTATCACTAAGACAGGAGGGTCATTTAGACCATATTACTCAGATATTTTCAAGTCACTAAGACTTGGAACTTCAGGTCACTAAGACCACGAATCACAATAAGAAAGTGATTGTTGAGGTGTTACTAAGTTGTGTTAAACACAACTTCTGAATGACTTAGTAGCAGAACAAGTTGTTCTTCTTTCGTAGAGTAGAGTTTTCTTGAAACTGAACTAGATGTTCAACATGATGCTCGTGATTCGTACTATTTGATTGAATCTTCAAGCCCTTTTATAGAAGTCCTCGAGACTTTGTGACAACCCGAATTTTCAAAAATTATTAAGATAAGAATTTAATAAATAAAATTCTTATTATGAGATGTTTTGAGTTCGAGTAAATATTTATATATTTATATTGGGGAAATGAGGTTTAATAGTTAATTAAACTATAGAAGAAATTAAATGAAGTTGATGTGAAAAGGAAATTAGCTGAGTAATGTTGGTTAATTTAATAAAGTTGAAATTATATTATGAAATAATATAATTTGATTATTATGCCTTGCTGGCACTGGAATTATTGTTAATTAAATTTCATAAATAACGTAAGTAATTCACTAAATTAAAGTAGTGAATTAATATAAGTGTGACGCCCCCAAAATAGGTATACATCACCTATTCTGAGTCGCCAAATACATGGTACAGAATACAAATACAATCTTTAATATACAACAAGAGAGCTGTGAGTTTCAATACAAATATTGTCTTACAGACAATATCCACTCTTAGAATAAGTCCTCATTATATTTATTGTCACACTATTTAACGAATAGTGAGGACTACTAATACTATCATCTGAACCATCACTCGCTTTCCGACTAGTCCCTCCCATTACGTTCTCATTTTTTCTCAAGAGAAACGGTGAAAGAAAGAAATGAGCTCAACTAGCCCGATAAAAAATATTATGACTAAGATAATGCGAATAAATTATCATTAGTCTTCAACAATGTTAAACTTATAAAATACAATAGACATCAAGTTTAATCTGCGGTGAACATCTGATCCATTAAAAGAGTCAGTAGAGAATAAAATCTACTATCTTTTATGATTTAAAGGTTTTCATCACTTTTATCGCTAGGACTCGACAATAAATAAACCACATCATCCCTACACTACGGCAAGGATATTCATTAGTATCACAACCACAAATTATCCATGCACTACGGGCCAAGGATATTCGTGTATTCATCAATGGTAATTATCATGCCAACAACTGTCCGTCAATGCACTACGGGCCAATGAGGACTTTTACCACATCATTTGTAATATTACGGTCATGATTACACTGAATAATCCCTGGCCATAATCATACCAAGTCCATCTATGTACTACAGGCCACAGATGACTTTCAAAAAAAAAATATAAACATGAAGATGATGACAATGATATAAGAGTTCAATAAAATAAGTTAAGAATTAATTTATTCAGGAACTAATAACATCCAAATTGTCAACATGATACTTCTTTGTAGAGTAAAATTTAAGAATGCTCAGAAGAATATTTCCATGAAAAGATACTGGATGAAGCGCAAATATTAAGGATATTCCACTAATTTCATGGAGTATTGAAGTCAAAACTTTAACCAACTGAGTATAATAAAGAATGGAATAACAAAAGAAATTACCATGCATGCGGTGCCATAGCATGTATGAGTTATTCCAATGAATAATAAATAACGGAACCGTCGAGCGTAATATGCATGCGGCATGATATTCCAACGTAATAATAAAGAATGGAATAACAACAAAAATCACCATGCATGCGGTACTTGGCGTGAGCGAGTTATTCAACGAGAATAATGAATAACGGAACCGTGTCCCAGGCGTAAAAAGCGCATGATAGGATATTCAACGAGAATAATAAAGATTTTAAACCCGGTCCGAATTAAAAAGCGCACGAGAGGAGATATTCCAATGAATAATAAAGAATGGAATAACGAAGAATTTCACCAAGTATAGGGTAGCAGCGTATCTGAGTTATTCAATGAATAATAAATAATGGAATAACGAAGAATTTCACCAAGTATAGGGTAGCAGCGTATCTGAGTTATTCAATGAATAATAAAGAATGGAATAACGTAAGTTCTCTTCATGAATATGAAAAAAATAATACCCATTACCTTATAAAGAAGAGTACTCAAAGCGGTGAGGCGGGATATACTTGAAGAAAATTGCACTACGCTCAAAGCTTTCTTAAACGCTAAAGAAATACGCTCAAGATTATAGAAGAAGAATTTTCTCTACAGTTTCTATATCTAGAGTTTCAGTGAATTCGTAAGAAATAATGAAGGAATGATCTTCTATTTATAGAAGAATGGATTGAATAGTAACCAATCCATGAACGGTCCAGATTGATTTACTTTTAAACGGACGGTCCAGATTGGTTTACAATAAAATATAATATATTCTATTTATAATCTAATTAAACGAATAACTTTATAAAGTATTCTGTTTTATATAAAAAGATTTTACTATTATTTTAATTATTGTCTAATAAAATAGATAACTTTATAAAAGTATTTTGTTTTATATAAAAAGATTTTACTATTAGCCTAATAAAACGAATAACTTTATAAAAGTATTCTGTTTTATATAAAAAGCTTTTCTGTTTTATTACATTAATAATACTAATAAAACAAAACTTTATCATCATTATCATAATTTACACTATTAATCGACCGAATTGTCGTTCCTGAGGAAGAGGGGGCTTTCAATAAGGATTTCTCCTATTGGCGCCGCAATTAGGTGACCAAACCTCTTCTTGGCGTAACTTATAGACATCGTTAATAATGCAAATAATAATATTAATAACTTTGTTATCTCAATTATTGATTTAATAATATATAAAATATTGACAATAATTGAATCAAATAACGTGAGATACTATGCAGCAATTACTGAAGCAATAATTGAACAAAACCGAGTGACTTCTCACGTAAGCATCGATAATCAATCTGGTATTATTCTTATGCAACCACGCGTATTCTGTACTTTTAACACTTTGGTGTTTTTCAGCGATTAACGGTAAAACTTCTGCCGTTATTTTCATAAAATATATTTTTTTGTCGTTTTCTCAATCCGATAATAATTAAGTTATGGGGTCCACCAATGATTGTCTTGCCGCAAATGCGAATATTCCTGTTAAAATGAATATTCCCACCAATCGAATATTATAAACAACTTCATGCGTACTTTACAAAATTTCTAAATATTACCCACAACTATAACATTATATCAAATTCATTCCATAATATTTAAAATTATAATTATACAAAATTCATATTTATTCATAAAAGTTGGGGTCTTACAATGAGGGATATTTGTTTTAAGAAAATGAGGGAGTAATATATATTACATATAAATGTAATGTGTTAATGTAATAAGATTGTGAGTTTCAGTATGGTTAAATTATTTATCTAATAAAATAAATATTTTAATTAGAATATTTATGGAATTGAATAAATATTCGATGAAAATTATTATGAAAATATTCTAATTTAATTAAATAATTAAATTGGAGGATGAATGATTTATTAAGTAAATGGTAATTGTTTTGGTTAATTGAATAATTAAATTGAATTGTGACATTTGGGTAACATATAACTAGTGGTAAAATAAATTGGAGGGAGCTTAATTGGTGTTTACCAAACAAGGCATAAAGACCTTTCATATTTTTAACTGATGTGTGTTATATCCCATCAATTTATGTTTTACGTATTATTTTTATAAGGCTGAGGGTTAGGAGTAGAGATAGAGCTTAAGAGGGAAATTAAGAGAGAAGAGAAATTCTCTGTGAAATTGACAAGGGTTTAAAAATCAAAGAAGGAAGAAGAAGGATAATTAAGGCTTTCTTAATCATCTAGCCAATCTAGAGAAGAAATCAAAAGTAATAACCTAGTTGTAAACTCTATTTTCTATTTTGAATATACTTCTATGTAAAGGGAATTTTGGGTAGATGATTTGTTAAAAAATTGATTATATATGTTCTTGGTTTTATGTAATTGGTTATATGTCATCTAAGAATGATTTTGAGATAAAATTCATGAAAACATGTGATAAAAGAGGATATTTGAGTTTTATTGTAATATATGTATTTTGATCTAATTTAAGGTTAAAATTGGCTAAGAATTCACGTTATAACATGTAAATTGATGGTGGTTTGTTGTTCTCCTTTAAGAAACGAAAACAACCCAATTGGAATGAACTAAAATGGAGTTAAATCGAGTTTGTGGTGAATAATTACGCTAAACATGAAAATTAGGTATGAACTTTGAAATTGAGACATTAAAATAGGTTTTTAGTGTGTTTGGAAGATGTTGATTCTCATGTATGTTGTAATTTTAGAAGTTAGGAGTTTATAGAGTCGAAAACGGACTGATTTGGATGGGTATAACTCGAGTTATGAAGATCGGAAGGGGAAAGGGTCAAAAAATTGGAAAATAGAATAACTTGAGCAACCCATTATGCTCTTGGGTACTGCAGCACTGCCCCCAAGGCTAATTGGGGCACCGCGGCGTCGAAATAGTGTCAAATATGACTATTTTGACCTTATGTAGTAAAACGTCCATAACGTTTTCATACGAACTCCGATTGAGGAGATTCAGGATGATTCAGAAAGATAACGAGTAGACCTACAACTTTTGTTCTTTATGTTTTTTGATTTGAGGTCGTTAGAAAGGGTCAAATGGCCATATTTGAGACTGATGTGTATTTAGAGGCAATCATAGGGCGTCGGGCATGCACGTATGCAAGTGAAGTGCTTCTAACGATAAAGGATGTTGTTCTAAATTATAAGACTTGAAAATTATAAAATATAACGATGTTTAACATTAATCAATGATATATTAGACAAGTCGTGTGACGCCCCCAAAATAGGTATACATCACCTATTCTGAGTCGCCAAATACATGAATGAAATCTGAAATACAATCTTTAATATCTGACAAGAGAGTTGTGAGTTTTAATACAAATATTATCTTCTAGACAATATCCACTCTCGAATAAGTCCTCATTACATTTATTGTCACACTATTTAACGAGAATAGTGAGGACTACTAATACTATCATCATGGACCGTCACTTTCCGTTCCCCAGAAGAGTCCAAACTCGTTCTCATTTCACGAAGAGAACGGTGAAAAGAAAGGGTGAGCTCAACTAGCCCGATAAGAAATATTATGACTAAGATAATGCGAGAATAAATTATCATTAGTCTTGACAATGTTAAGCGATAAAATATAATGATAGACATCAAGTTTAAGCTGCGGTGAACATAAAATCCATTAAAAAGTCAGTAGAGAATAAAATCTACTATCTTTTATGATTTAAAGGTTTTCATCACTTTTATCGCTGGGACTCGACAATAAATAATCCACATCATCCACCTTTTCTGACGAGGATATTCATTAGTATCACAACCACAAATTATCCATGCACTACGGGCGAGGATATTCGTGTATTCATCGATGGTCATGATCATGCCAACAAGCATCCATCGATGCACTACGGGCCTATGAGGGACTTTTACCACATCATTTGTAACATTACGGTCAAGCTGATTACCTTGAATAATAATCACAGTCATAATCATACCAAGTCCATCATGCACTACTGAGCCCACGAGATGACTTTCAACAAAATATAAAACATGAGGATGATGACAATGATATAAAATTCATAAAACAAGTTCAAGAATTAATTTATCCGAGGAACTAATAACGTCCAAATTGTCGACATGATACTTCTTTGTAGAGTAAAATTCAAGAATGCTCGGAAGAATATTTCCATGAAAAGATCTTTGGATGAAGCGCTTGAATATCGAGGATATTCCACTAATTTCATGGAGTATAGAAATCAAAACTTTAACTTATTTGAGTATAATAAAGAATGGAATAACAAAAAAATCACCGTAAATGCGGTACTTAGCATGAAGACGAGTTATTCAACGAATAATAAATAACGGAACGAATCGGTAATGTCACGCTGCCAAGCGGATATTCAACGAAATAATAAAGAATGGAATAACAACGAAATCACCATACATGCGGTACTTGCGCATGAGGCGGTTATTCAACGAATAATAAATAACGGAACCGGTCCGTCGTAAAAAACGCCTGAGCATGACAGGATATTCAAACGAGAATAATAAAAAAAAGCGGAACCCGGTCCGTAAAAGCATGTAGACGAGGATATTCAAACGAATAATAAAGAATGGAATAACAACGAAGAATTTCACATATGTATAGGGTAGCCCGTATCATACAAGCGTTATTCAATGAGAATAATAAATAATGGAATAACGAAAGAATTTCACCAGTATAGGGTAGGCGTGCGTATCTGAGTTATTCAATAGAATAATAAATAATGGAATAACGAAGTTCTCTTCATGAATATGAAAAAAAAATACCCTTACCTTATAAAGAAGAAGAATTACTTGACGGTAGAGGCGAGGGATATACTTGAAGAAACTTGCACTACGCTCAAAGCTTTCTTAAACAGCTAAAAAGAAATACGCTCAAGATTATAGAAGAAGAATTCTCTCTACGGTTTCTCTCTAGAGTTTTGGTGAATTAAGTAAGAAATAATGAAGGAATGAGCTTATTTATAGAAGAATGGGTGAATAATAACCAATCCATGAGCGGTCCAGTTAATTTACTTTTAAATGGATGGTCAGTTGGTTTACATAAATATAATATATTATATTATAATCTAATAAAATGAATAACTTTATAAAAGTATTACATTTTATATAAAAAATTTTACTATATGAAACACTATATATAACATTTATACAAATACTATATAATAAAATATAATATATTAAATTATTATTATGCAATAAAAAGCAGATAACTTTATAAAAGTATTACATTTTATATAAAAAATTTTTTATTAGCCTAATAAAAGCGAATAACTTTATAAAAGTATTACATTTTTATATAAAAAGCTTTTACATTTTATTACATTAATAATACTAATAAAACAAAACTTCATCATCATTATCATAATTCACACTATTAATCGACCCGAATCGTTTCCCGAAAGAGGGGGCTTTCGATAAGGATTTCTCCTATTGGCAGCGGCAATTAGGTGACCAAACCTCTCCTTGGCGAACTTACTAGACATCGTTAATAATGCAAATAATAATATTAATAACTTTGTTATCTCAATTATTGATTTAATAATATATAAAATATTGACAATAATTGAATCAAATAACGTGAGATCTTATCGACAATTCTTTGAAGCAATAATTGAACAAAAGCGGTGACTTCTCACGTAAGCATCGATAATCAATCTGGTATGCTCTTATGCAACCACGCGTATTCTTGTACTTTTAACTTACTTTGGGTGTTTCAATAGTTAACGATAAAACTTCCGCCATTATTTTCATAAAAATATTTTTTTTGTCGTTTTCTCGATCAAATGATATAATTCCATTGTGGGGTCCACCATGATTGTCTTGTCGTCGAATATTCCTGTTAAAAGCGAATATTCCCAGACCCAATCGAATATTATATAACAAACTTGCGTACTTTTACAAAATTTATAAATATTACCCACAACTATAACATTATATCAAATTCATTCCATAATATTTAAAAATGATAATTATAGAAAATTCATCTTTATTCATAAAAGTTGAGGTCTTACTGATCTCCCTTCTTTTGAAATTTAAGCCCTCGAAATTAGAGTGCGTTACGGTATGTCGAAGAGTAAGGATACCTTGATTTCATTTTAGATTCTAACTCCCGGTCATTTCCTCGACATCGTGGTTCCTCCATAAAACTTTGACTTGAGGTATAACCTTGGGCGTAGAATATGTTCCTTCTTATCCAAGATTTGAACAGGAACCTCTTCATACGTTAAATCTTCCGCTATTTCGTCAGGTTCTAACTTCGATAATGTGGTTGGGTCTTTCACATATTTACGTAACATGGATATATGAAAAATGTTATGAACACGAGGACATACTTGGCGGTAAAGCGAGTCTATATAGGCTCGATCCCTACTCGATCGAGGATTAAAAATGGGCGATGAATCGAGGATTGAGCTTTCCTCTCTTTCCAAATCTAAGTAACTCCTTTCCATGGAAGCGACACGTAACAAACACATGATCTCGATATCAATTTCCACGTCCTTTCGATGAAGATCGGCATAACTCTTTTATCGGTCTTGTGAGGTTTTTATCGTTGTCGGATCGTTTGAATCTTTTAAAGTAGTCATACGTACCAACTCCGGTCCCAACAACGTTGTTTCACCCACCTCATCCCGGCATCTTTGGAGAATGACACTTTCTTCCATCTGGCGCCTCGAATGGAGCCATGCGATACTTGCTTGATAAGCTGTTGTTGTAGGAAAACTCCACCATGGTAAGAACTTGTCCCAACTTCCCTTGAAGTCGAGGACCACGAGTCTTAATAAATCTTGAAGAGTTTGAATAGTCCTCTCGATTGTCCGTCCGTCAATTTGAGGATGATATGCCAAACTAAATCGTAAATCCCATGCCCATAGCTTTTTGTAAACTAACCCCGAAAATCGTGAAGTGAATCTTGGGTCTCGATCGAAAACTATGGATCTTGGCATACCATGCAATCTTACAACCTCGTTTATGTACATCTGAGCAAGGCGTTCAAGTGTATAAGTTTCTCGTATTGGTAAGAAATGACGAGACTTGGTCGATCTATCAATAATGACCCAAATTGCATCTATGCCTTGAGAAACCTTGGGAAGACCGATGCTTGAAATCCATGGTAATGTGCTCCCACTTCCATTCTGGAATTTCAAGTGGTTGCATGGACCTTTTGGTACTTGATGCTCTGCCTTGACTTCGTTGACAAGTTAAACACCTTGAGATAAACAACGCTATCTCTCTCTTCATATTGCCCCACCAAAATGTATGTGTGAAGAAGATCATGATACATTTTGGTACTCCCGAGATGGATTACAAAATGGTGTGTTGTGCGCCTCCATCATGATTTTATACTTTAACTTAGGATCGTTAGGAACACAAAGTGCAGGAGTTGACTCAAGTATTCCTTCTTCATCGATTCTTGCTTAGGCGTAGCACCTTCTTGTACTTTTCTTCCTCATATGCATCGGCTCGGAGTCGTAGCTACGTAGCGACTTTAACTTTAACTTTATCGATTAAAATCGGTTCTACTTTCGTATATTCACCATCATCACATGGGTCCACTGGGTCTTTATCTCTCTATCTCCATCCTTTGCAAGTCATACAAAATGGGCCTTTGCGTTGACAATATCGCACTTTTCGTACCGCGTATGATCTTACCTCGATCGTCGGCTACTACGTTTTTTTTTCGAGGATGGTATTGGATGGTATGATCATAATCTTTCAATGATTCAAGCCAACGTCGTTATCGTCGCATGTTGAGTTCCTTTTGAGTGAAGAAATATTTTGAGGCTTTTATGATCAAGTAAAGATCTCCACTTTCTCCCCATCTGAAGTAATGCCTCCAAATTTTAAGTGCACGAAAACAACAACTTCTAACTCTAGATCATGAGTAGGATAATTCCTCTCATATTCTTTGAGTTATCGAGAGGCATAAACTATGACTTTCCCGTGTTTGCATGAGAACACATCCTAACCCTTTGCACGAAGCATCACTGTGAGATGACAAATCCCTCAAGGCGGATGGTATTGTCGAGCAGTCTTTGAAATGAGTCTTCTCTTGAGTTCTTGAAAACTCTTCTCACATTCCTCGTTCAATAGAATTTTGTATCTTTCCAAGTCGGTTTGAGTTAAGGGAGTAGCGATTAGAAAACCCTTCTACGAATCTCCAATAATAACCATTAAAGCCGAGAAAAAGCTACGTGCTTGATCATTGATTTAGGTTGCTCCCGACTTTGAATAGCTTGATCTTTCTTTGGGTCAGCGGATATTCCATGACTTGATACCGTGTGCCCAAGGATCTGCTACTTCCTCGAAGCGAACTCGCATTTCTTCAACTTGGCATAAAGCTTATATTCACGAAGCTTTTGAAGTATCGACCTCAAGTGTTGCTCATGATCTTCACGGCTTTTGGAATAAATAAGGATGTCATCAATAAAGACGACCACAAAGTGATCCAAATATTCCTTGAATACTCGGTTCATCATATCCATGAAAGCGGCGGGAGCATTAGTCGATCGAAAAGACATGACTAGAAATTCATAATGCCGTCTGCAGGAGTTAAAAGCCGTCTTTGGAATGTCGTCGGTTCTAATCTTCAATTGGTGATATCCGGAATGAAGATCGATCTTTGAAAAGAATTTGGCTCCTTGCAAGGTAGTCAAAACAAGTCATCAATACGTGGCAATGGGTACCTATTTTTGATGGTGACATGATTCACTCCAGATAATCAATACAAAGTCGCATACTCCCATCTTTCTTCTTCACGAATAGAACAGGGAGCACCCCAGGAGAAGTACTAGGGCGAATAAAGCCATGTCTAACAATTCCTGCGGTTGGGTCTTTAACTCCACGAAGTTCAATAGGAGCCATTCGATATGGGGCTTTGGAAATGGGTTTTGTCTTACCAGGGTTCAAGTCGATACAAAATTCAATTTCACGCTCTAGGGGGTAGGCGGGAAGTTCTTGAGGGAATCGTCGGAAATTCATTAACAATAGAAATATCATTCAAAAGCGGCGTATTTTTGTTTAGATCAAGTGACATGAGCTAAGAAAGCTTGACATCCATTTTTTCAATAAGCGAATAGCTTTATGGCTTGAGATAGCGGTGATTGATTTTAATGGTTTGGTTGCTTGAATTAGCATAATAGGTTGGTTAGGAATATGAAAGCTAACAACCTTACGAAAATAATCAATTTTTGCATGATGAGTGGTTAACCATCAATCCACAGAATTACGTCAAATGCAAGTATTTTCAATGAAATAAGATCGACGGGTAATGTGAGGTGCCGATTTGAACCAAACAAGACTTATAAACAATGGATGTAATGAAGGTTTCTCCCAATGGAGTTTCAACAGATAAGTCGAAGTCTAATTTCTCGGTCAAATTTAAACGTTGGCGCAAGTAGGAGAAATAAAAAGAATGGGTAGAACCGGTATCAAATAAGGTATAAACTTATTTAGAGTTTATGATAAGCTTACCGTGATGACCTCGTTCGGGTTCCTTGCTTTCTGGGAGGTCACGACAAACGCTCTCCCTTGCACTCTTGGCTTTGACTTTTACGGGGCGTCCTTTGGTGCCTCCATCCTAGTTGAACTTGTCTTGATGAATGACAAAATCGGGCTAGGTGACCTTCTCTTCCACAATTATAACATGCTTTGGATGCGGCATCGCGCGCGTTTTGGGTGATGTGTCCTCCCCTCGCATTTTTGAAGCATATGATAGGTGGTCGTTCTCCTTCCTTAACAACGGGTCTTTGGTCTTGGCGTCTTTCCATCATTGTTGAATCTCCTCTTCTTGAAATGTCCATTCTTATTATTTTGGCCATGATTACCACCAAAGTGGTTACCATTTACGGCATGTTGATTCCTCCACGCTTATTGTCACCGCTTGATGATATTTATTATCACTTTGGTATTATCATTTTGTTGGTTTTCTCTTTTGGTTGGGTTGACTCATTATCGCGCTCGAATAAGCGAGCCCTATTAACAACATCTGAATACAAACACGGTTTATGAGAGATAAGATATTGGCGTATCTCGGGTTTCAAACCTCTTAGAAACATTCGCGTCATTCTCTCCTCATTATCAACCAAATGGGGCCTGGAAACAGGGACAACTTCGGCAAACTTGGCTTCGTCTTTGCGACACGGTCGTGTTGTTTTGCTCGACTTTAATGAACTCTACCTCTTTCATGTGATGAATACTTTTGGGAAAGTACTTGTCGTTGAACAATTCTTGGAACTTCTCCCAAGTCATCTTGATCTGGCGGGTTGAGTCGTTTCTGATTCCCACCGATGTCTGCCTCTCTGCATGCATGACATGAAGGTGGCAAAGGAACCTTTTGCTCCTCGGAGCATCCCAAGACATCAAATATCTTGCGGATCTGCTTTATCCACGTCTCACCTTAAGTGGTTTTGGCTCTCCAAAAAACTCCGGTGGTCCCGGTTCCTTGAATCGCTTAGCGGTGGCCGTCAAGAGTTGCCGGTGTTTCCACCACATTTTGGATAGGAGTCTCTCTCTTTTGATGTTGCATGAATTGCATAAAGCCTCTGAACATTCCATCGTTCATCATTTGGTCGGTGTTGTTGTTTGCATGAGGATTATCGCCTTCTTCACGATGCACATTATCACGATTATTGATCTGTGGAGACTCAGCGGTCTCCACATGCTCCATTGATGTTCTCAACATTCTCGGATGCCATTTTCAAATCTTGCCACAAAACAAGGGTTAATTAACATATCACATATTATCCTATACTCTACGTGAGCCAATTAAATACCAAATAAACTTAGGTAGGTCATACTAGCGAAGAAGAATTCCCGTCTCTCCCCTCCTAGTTCTTGTCTCACATCTTAGGCCGGGGATCATATCCTAAGCTTTGATACCAAGCTGTGGCGCCCCCAAAATAGGTATACATCACCTATTACGAGTCGCTTGAATACATGGTACAAATCTGAATACAATCTTTAATATCTGACAAGAGAGAGACAAAATGTGAGTTTTTATACAAATATTGTCTTCTAGACAATATCCACTCTCGAGAATAAGTCCTCATTACATTTATTATCACACTATTTAACGAATAGTGAGGACTACTAATATTATCATCTGGGCCGTCACTCCGGTTTCCAGAGCTAGTCCCATTACGTTCTCATTTCTGAAGAGAGAATGATGAAAGAAAAGGGTGAGCTCAACTAGCCCGATAAAAATATTATGACTAAGATAATGCGAGAATAAATTATCATTAGTCTTCAACAATGTTAAGCGATAAAATACAATAGACATCAAGTTTAAGCTGCGGTGAAACATACTGATCCATTAAAAGAGTCAAGTAGAGAATAAAATCTACTATCTTTTATGATTTAAAGGTTTTCATCACTTTTATCGTTGGGACTCGACAATAAATAATCCACATCATCCACCTTTTCTGACGAGGATATTCATTAGTATCACAACCACAAATTATCCATGCACTACGGGCGAGGATATTCGTGTATTCATCGATGGTCATGATCATGCCAACAATTGTCCATCGATGCACTACACGGACCATGAGGACTTTTACCACATCATTTGTAACATTACGGTCATGATTACACCGAATAATCCACAGTCATAATCATACCAAGTCCATCTATGCACTACTGACCCACGAGATGACTTTCAAAAAAATATAAACATGAGGATGATGACAATGATATAAGAATTCAATAAAACAAGTTCAAGAATTAATTTATTCGAGGAACTAATAACGTCAAAATTGTCGACATGATACTTCTTTGTAGAGTAAAATTTAAGAATGCTCGGAAGAATATTTCCATGAAAAGATCTTTGGATGAAGCGCAAATATCGAGGATATTCCACTAATTTCATGGAGTATAGAAGTCAAAACTTTAACCAATTGAGTATAATAAAGAATGGAATAACAAAAGAAATCACCGTGCATGCGATACTTGCATGAGCAGAGTTATTCAACGAATAATAAATAACGGAACCGTCGTAGTAATAATAATAAGCTTTGGCGAGATATTCAAACGAGAATAATAAAGAATGGAATAACAACGAAATCACCATGCATGCGGTACTTAGCATATCTGAGTTATTCAACGAATAATAAATAACGGAACCGGTCCGTAAAAAATGCCGCAGAGCGGGATATTCAACGAATAATAATAAAGAAGCGGAACCGGTCGACGTAAAAGCGCCGTAGACGGGATATTCAACGAGAATAATAAAGAATGGAATAACGAAGAATTTCACCAAGTATAGGGTACTTGGCATGAGCGAGTTATTCAACGAATAATAAATAATGGAATAACGAAGAATTTCACCAAGTATAGGGTAGATTAGCGTATCTGAGTTATTCAACGAAATAATAAAGAATGGAATAACGAAAGTTCTCTTCATGAATATGAAAAAAATATACCCTTACCTTATAAAGAAGAATACTCAGAAGATGGTAGGGCGGGGATATACTTGAAGAAACTTGCACTACGCTTTCAAAGCTTTCTTAAGCGCTAAAAAGAAATACGCTCAAGATTATAGAAGAATAATTCTCTCTACGTTTCTCTCTCTCAGAGTTTTAATTGAATTAAGTAAAAAATAATGAAGGAATGAGCTTATTTATAGAAGAATGGTGAATAATAACCAATCCATGAGCGGTCCAGTTGATTTACTTTTAAGCGGACGGTCAAATTGGTTTACAATAAAATATAATATATTCTATTTATAATCTAATAAAATGAATAAATTTATAAAAGTATTACATTTTATATAAAAAGATTTTACTATCTGAAAAACTTATCTGAGACTTTATCTGAAATACTATGCATAATAAAATATAATATATTCTAATTATTGTCTAATAAAATGAATAACTTTATAAAATTACATTTTTATATATTTTATATAAAAAGAATTTTATTATTAGCCTAATAAAATGAATAACTTTATAAAAGTATTATGTTTTATATAAAAAGCTTTTCTATTTTATTACATTAATAATACTAATAAAACAAAACTTCATCATCATTATCATAATTCACACTATTAATCGACCAGGTCGTTCCCAGGAAAGAGGGGGCTTTCCAATAAGGATTTCTCCCTATTGGCGTGCAATTAGGTGACCAAACCTCTCCTTGGCAGAACTTCTAGACATCGTTAATAATGCAAATAATAATATTAACAACTTTGTTATCTCAATTATTGATTTAATAATATATAAAATATTGACAATAATTGAATCAAATAACATGAGATACTATCACGACAATTCTTGAAGCAATAATTGAACAAAACTAAGTGACTTCTCACGTAAGCATCAATAATCAATATGGTGTGTGTCTTTCTATGCAACCACGCGTATTCTTTTTAACTTTTTTCAACAATAAAACTGGGTGTTTTCAAAAATTTTTTTTTTACGTTTTAAATAAAACTAATTTAGCCGTTATTTTCATAAAATATTCCTTTTTTCCCAGGCAATCGTTTTCTCGATCAAAAATTTCTAAATAATTATAACATTATATCAAATCCATTCCATAATGATAATTATAGAAAATTCATCTTTATTCATAATATTCCTTTTATTAAGTTAAAAGCAATATTCCCAAGAGGCGAATCGAATATTATAAACAACTTGCGTAAAGTTAATTAACTTAAAAAATTTCAAATAAATATTACCCATATGTAATGAGGTTAATATAACATTATATCAAATTCATTTACCATAATATTGTAAAATGATATATTATAGAAAATTCATCTTTATTCATAAAAGTTGGGGTCTTGTAAAGTAGAGTTACTTAAATGGCTACTAAGTGTTGTTATTTGACTAATAGTTAATGTGTATGATAATATGTTGCGTAGGATTCATGAAGTGCAGATAACTATAAGTTATTTTCGGTAATTGATAATCTATGAGTCATGCAAGTCTTTTAGTTCCTTTGTGTTCTGTGATCTTATATCTTGATGCCATATGAAATGTTCTTATGTAAGCTCAAGTTTGTGTTATTCTTTATGAACGATGAAATTCAATATATGACTAAATTGATTAGGTTATTGTAAGACCCCAACTTTTATGAATAAAGAATAATTTTCTCGAAATATATTTTTGAATATTATGGTGTGGATTTGATATAAAGTTATAGTTATGGGTAATATTTATAAATTTTGCAAAGTAAGCAAGTGGTTATATAATATTTGATTGGTCGGGGAATATTCATTTTAATAGGGAATATTCGTACGCCGACACAATCATTGGTGGACCCCACAACGGAAGTATTGTTGTAATTAGAAAATGACATAATTATCTTTTTATAAAAATAACGGCGGAAGTTTTACCGTTAAACTGTTGAACTACCCAGTAGTAAAAGTACAGTAATTGTGAGACCCCAGATTTTATCAATAAAGATTTAAATTTTGTCAAAATAATTTTTTAATATTATGGTGTGAATTTGAGATAATATTATAGTTGTGGGTAGTATTTATAAATTTTACAAAGTATGCAAGTGGTTATATTATATTCGATTGGTGGGGAATATTCTTGTTTAGCGAGGAATATTAAGTCTAACTACTCAATCATTGGTGGACCCCTGACAAAATTATTGTCGGATTGAAAAAACGACAAAAATATTTTATTGAAATAACGGCGGAAGTTTTACCGTAGTTCTTGTTGAACTACTTCGGTAGTAAAAATGTAATGATAATAAGTGTGGTTGCATAGTAGCACACACCAGTATTAATTATTGATGCTTATGTGAGAAGTTACTCGGTTTGATTCCATTATTGTCGATTAATAATATGAATTATTATAATGATAATGACGTTTTGTTTTATTCGTATTATTAACGTAATAAAATGCGAAACATCTTTTTATATAAAATAGAATACTTTATTAAAGTTATTCTATAAATAGAATATATTATATTTTATTATGCATAGTGTTGCATAGTGTTTTGCATAGTATTGCATAGTGTTTTGCATAGTAAAATGTTTTATATAAATAGAATATATTATATTTTATTTAAAAGATTTTTCTTTAAATATGGACCGTCGATTAAAAGTAAATCAATCTGATAGTTCATGGATTAGTTACTTATGCATTCCATTTTCCTATAAATAGAAGCTCATTCCTTCATTATTTTCTTACAATTCATTGAAACTCAGAGAGAAATTATAGAGAGAAGCTATAGAGAAAATTATATAAAGAAGAAGAGTATTCTCTTTACTTCACTACTTCTATATTCATTCTTTTACGGTGAAGGGGTGTTATTCTTTCTTCTTGAAGAGAACTTACATTATTCCATTCATTATTATTACATTGGAATAACTTTTGTAAAAGTGGCATACCCTATACATAACTTTGTATCGCAGACATACCTATACTTGGTGAAATCCTTATGTTATTCCATTGCTTATTATTACTTGGAATAACTTTTATATCTGTGATTTACCTATACTTGGTGACATTCTTCTATTATTCTCATTGGAACATCCTGCATGTATTTTACACCGACTGGTTCCGCTTTTTATTATACTGTTGGAACATCCATCATGTGTTTTACACCGACTGGTTCCGTCTTTATCATTCTGTGGAATATCCTATCTCGTGTGTTTTGCCGATCTGGTTCCATCTTTATTATTACATTGGAACATCACATTAAGTTGTGAATTTCACGACTTTGGTTCCGTTATTATTATTACATTGGAATAACTTTGTCTGTCATGGCAATCTGCATGCATGGTGATTTCTTTTGTTATTCCATTCTTTATTATACCCAGGTTGGTTAAAACTTTAACTTCTATACTCCATGAAATTAGTAGAATATCCTTGATATTTGCGTTTCATCCAAGATCTTTTCATGGAAATATTCTTACGATCATTCTTGAATTTTACTCTCTGAAACGATGATCATGTTGACAATTTGGACGTTAATAATTCATGGATTAAATAATTCTTGAACTTGTTTTTATTGAATTATTATGTCATTGTCATCATCCTCATGTTATATTATGTTATCTTTGGCTTACGTGCATAGATGAACTTAGTATGATTATGACCGAGGATCATTCGGTATAATCATGACTTGATATAAATGATGTGACAAAAAGTCCTCAATGGCACATAATGCAAGAATGGATAGTTTTTGGTATGATTATGACCAGGTGATTCGGTATAGTCATGACCATTGATAATTTGATGAAAATCCTTGGCCGTGTAATACGGGGATGATTAGATGTGGTGGTTTATTTATTAAAATTTGAGTCTCGTGATAAAAATTGATGAAAACCTTTTAAAACCTAAAAGATAGTAGACTTTATTCTCTACTTGACTCTTTTAATGGATTGCTAATTCCATTGCGCAGCTTAACTGGTTGTCTATTGTATTTTATCGGTTTAACATTTGTTGAAGGCTAATGATAATTTATTACGCATTATCTTAGTCATAATATTTCTTCTTGGGCTAGTTGAGCTCACCTTTTTCTTTCATTGTTCTCTTGAAATGAGAACATAGCCGGGACGAGTCGGGGAACGAAGTAATGGTCCGAGAGGATAGCATTAGTAGTCCTCACTATTACGTGAAATAGTGTGATAATAGTTGTAATGAGGACTCCTTTTGAGTTTGTATAATATCTAGTAGACAATATTTGTATTCAAACTCACGGTTTATGTCGTATTGTACCTGACAGATTAGGTTAGTAAGTTGTATTTGAATTTATGTACCATGTAAGTGGCGACCCAAGATGGGTGGCGTATACCTAATTTTGGGGCGTCACGGTTGGTATCAAAGCTTAGGATATGATCCACAGGCTAAGATGTGAGAATAGTACTAGGAGGGAGAGACGGGAATTTCTTGTTAGTATGACCTACCTAAATTTATTTGGTATTTAATTGGTCGGTCAGAGTATAGGGATAATATGTGATATGTTAATTAACCCTTATTTTATGGCAGTATTTGAAAATGGCATCCGAGAATGTTGAGAATAGCAATGGAGCACAGGAGACTGTTGATTCTCCACAGATCAATAATCAGAACAATGTACAACAGGATGGCGATAATCCTCCTGTAAATAACAACACTGATCAATTGACTAACGACGGTACGTTTAAAAGGTTTTTAGAATTCATGCAACATCGGTGGCGACTCACTCTGCTCAAAACGTAGGTGGAAACACGGAAAAACTATCGGTCGGTCACCGCTAAACAATTCAAGGAGCTGGGACCACCGGAGTTTAAGGAGAGCCAAAACCACTTCGCGGCGGAAGCATGGATAAAGCAGTTACCAAGATATTTGATGTCTTGGGATGCTCAGAAGAGCAAAAGGTTCCTTTGCCACCTTTATGTTCTTGCGCGGAGAGGCGATTCTTGGTGGGAATCGGTAAACGTACTCAACTCTTTGTCTTGAAGATATCTTGGGAGAAGTTCGAGAGTTGTTCAACGACAAATACTTTCACGAAAGTATTCGCCACATGAAGGAGGTGGAGTTTATCAAGTTGGAATAAAACAATATGGCCGTGTAATAATACGAGGCAAAATTTGCGGAGTTATCACGGTTCGTCCCACTTGGTGGATAATGAAGAGAGAATGGCGCGAATGTTTTAAGAGGTTTGAAGCGAGAGATACGTCAACATCTTATTTCTCATAAACCGTCTTTTTATTCGAGATGTTGTAAATAGGGCTCGATTAGTGGAGCGCGATAACGAGTCAACGCAACTAAAAAGAGAGCGTAAGCAAAAAAATTATAATACTAGCGAGTAGTCATCGAAGCGGTGACAACAAGCGTGGAGGAATCAACGGGCGGATATGGTAACCACTTGGGTGTAATCGGGGCCAAAATAATAAGAATGGATATTTCAAGAAAATGAGATTCAACAATGATGGAAAGACGTCGACCAAAGACCCGTTTCAAAGGAAGAAGAACGACCACCGGTTATATGCTTCAAATGCGGAGAGGGACACATCGATCCGGATCGCGCCATGCCATCAAAAGCATGTTATAATTGTGGAAGAGAAGGTCACTTAGCTCGATTTTGTCGTTTCAAAGACAAATTCAACTAGGATGGAGGCACCAAAGGTCATCCCGCACAAACCAAAGCCAGTAGTTTAAGAGAGCGTTTTTTTCTCGTGACGAGGAACACGAATAAAATTATCACGGGTAAGTTAATCGTAAGCTCTTGCGAAGTCTATCTTGTGTTAGATACCGATTCTACCCACTCTTTTATTTCACCTAGTTGCATTCAACGTTTGAATTTGACTCAAGAAGTTAAACTTTGACTTATTGGTTGAAACTTCGTTAGTAGGAGCCTTCGTTACATGCTTACTATTTTTAAATCTTGTTGATTCAAATAAACATTTTCACGTTACTGTCGATCTTATCTTTTTGAAAATATTTGCCTTTGATGTGATTTTGAGTCGATTGGTTAGCTACTCATCATGCTTTTAAATAAGGTTGTTAGCTTTTATATTTATAACAACCTGTTACACTTAATTCAAAGTAACCAAACCCTAAAGTTAATCATTGTCATATCAAGCCATAAGTAAAGAGCCCGAACCTTTCGTTGTTAACTTCCTTGTGTGGAATGCACTGCAAGCCGGGGCTTTACGTAGGCGACATCGTGAATGAAGATGGCAAGTTTATAGGTATCATTGTGAGGTACTATCTAGGTTAAGGGATAGAAGTCACAGTTGGTATCAATGTGACGTACTATCCAAGTCTTAGATGAGAGTCACAGTTTTGAATGATATTTCTATTATTAATAAATTTCCTAGCGTATTTATGAAGACTTCTTAACCTACTTAGAGCGTGAAATCGAATTTTGTATTGACCCCAGTACAAAACCCATTTCTTAAACCCTCAAATAATTCTTCAACTAAAATGAACAGTTTACGTGGTTTATGATGAAAGTCATAATAAAAGCATAGGACTGATGAAAATCATGGGTATATGAAGTATTAGTAAGTTTTATGATGAGTTAGTATGTGAAAACATGAAAGTTTCTTAGAAATCACAAAGAGTTGAAAATCAGATTTTGGTGAAAAACGTAACATGAAATTCAATTGACCATATCTCTTATTATATTTTGAATTTTTGAATATGGTCAAGTCCTAGAGATAGATCTATGAGTTACCTAACTAATCCAAGTGGAATTACTGGAAAGGTGTTGTAGATTTTTGTGTGGACTGATTTTAGCAAAGGAGGCCAAAGCTGTAAATTTCAAAATGCTACTTGCTTGAAACTTTAAGGGACTGTTTCGGCCACTTAAATTATGAGAAAAATTCTGGGTTTTTGGGACATGAAAGTATATGGTATAAAGTACCTCCTGTCCAAAAATGAGCTCATTCGACTTAAAATGAGCAAGTTATGACTATTTCAATATTTAGGTTTTTCCGATAAAAACGCTATAACCGGGAGTTCTATAACTCAGATGACCATGAAATTTAAACTAGAAGCTCACGTTAACATGTGTGAGGTCCTGCCAAGATTTGGGAATTTTGGAGTTAAACTTGAGGTAGCTAATTTCTTAAGGAATTTATTGGAAATTGATTTTTGAAAAATAGTAAATGAATTTTAAAAATTCGAGAAAATATATTTTCATCATGGGACTATATTATGCTAAATTCCAGAAAAGAAATATTTTGAGAATGATTTGATATTTTCATGAAAATAGTTTAATTACTGAACATATGAGTTAAATATGTTATGTGAAGTAACAAAGTTGAAAATAGGATTTTATGGCTAGAGAATCCTATATAGAGTATATGCATATTTTTGAGAGATTTGATAATTGGTGATGATATCTTATGAGTATGACATTTTGAATGATTAAATGCATTATATGGTAAAGTGTAAACAATTAAGATAAATTGTTTATAAATTTAAGAAGTGATTAAAATATTGTTATAATATTAATGTTATTAGATTATGAGATTATTAAATGATTGATAACATGGGAATATTCTTGAATCTGGATAAATTATATTATAAATGTTTAATATTTATCCTTTATCTCATTTGATTGATTCTTTATATCATTATCCTCATGTTTATATTATGTTGAAAGTCATCCTGTGGCCTATATTGCATAGATGGACTTGGTATGATTATGACCACGGTTATTCGGTATAATCATAACCGTAAATGAATACACAATTATCTTTGGCCGTAGTGCATGGATAATTTGTGGTCGTGATACTAATGAATACACAATTATCTTTGGCCGTAGTACATGGATAATTTGTGGTCGTGATACTAATAAATATCCTTGGCCTGTAGTGCAGAGATGATTCGATGATGTGGATTAATTTTTGAGCTGAGTCTCAGCAATGAAATATTAATTCATGGATGCGTTCAAAGTCATCTGTGGCTTACGTGCATAGATAGACTTGGTATGATTATGACCGAGGATTGTTGGGTATAATCATAATCAGTAATTGAAAACACAATTATCTTTGGTAGTAGTGCATGGATAATTTGTGGTCGTTGATACTAATGAATATCCTTGGCACAGTAGTGCGGGGATGATTCGATGATGTGGATTAATTATTGAAATTTGAGTCTCGTGAATGAAATATTAATTCATGGATGCGTTCAAAGTCATCCGTGGCTTACGTGCATAGATGGACTTGGTATGATTATGACCGAGGATTGTTCGGTATAATCATGGTAGTAATTGAAAACACGAATATCCTTAGCCATGAAGCATGGATAATTCATGGTTGTGATACTATTAAAATTTGAGTCTCAAAGATATTATTGGTTTTACAGATTATATATCTTTGGCACAGTAGTGCAAAGATGAATTGTTAATAAATATCTTTGGCATGTAGTGCAAAGATGAATTGTTAATGAATATCTTTGGTAGGATTGCAAAGATGAATTTAATGTTTTCAACGATAAAGGTATTCAAGGTATCCTCACCTCTTTATCATATCAGTCGCGTACCCTAATTTCGAGGGCTAAATTCCATAAGGAGGAGATTGTGAGACCCCAGTTTTTATCAATAAAGATTTAAATTTTGTCAAAATAATTTTTTAATATTATGGTGTGAATTTGAGATAATATTATAGTTGTGGGTAGTATTTATAAATTTTGCAAAGTATGCAAGTGGTTATATTATATTCGATTGGTGGGGAATATTCGGTTTAGCGAGGGAATATTAAATGCACTACTCAATCATTGGTGGACCCTAGCAGTAATTATTGTCGGATTGAGAAAACGACAAAATATTTTATTGAAATAACGGCGGAAGTTTTACTAGTGAGTTCTTTGTTGAACTACTCGGTAGTAAAAGTACGATAATAAGTGTGGTTGCATAGTAGGACACGGTATTAATTATTGATGCTTATGTGAGAAGTTACTCGCATTTGATTCCATTATTGTCGATTAATAATATGAATTATTATAGCGATAATGACGTTTTTGTTTTATTCGTATTATTAACGTAATAAAAACGAAACATCTTTTATATAAAATAGAATACTTTATTAAAGTTATTCATAAATAGAATATATTATATTTTATTATGCATAGTGTTGCATAGTGTTTTGCATAGTGTTTTGCATAGTATTGCATAGTGTTTGCATAGTAAAATGTTTTTATATAAATAGAATATATTATATTTTATTTAAAAGATTTTTCTTTAAATATGGACCGTCAGATTAAAGTAAATCAATCTGGACCGTTCATGGATTAGTTCTTATGCATTCCATTTTCCTATAAATAGAAGCTCATTCCTTCATTATTTTCTTACGAATTCATTGAAACTCTAGAGAGAAATTATAGAGAGAAGCTATAGAGAAAATTATAGAAAGAAGAAGAGTATTACTCTTTACTTCACTACTTCTATATTCAGGTTCTTTTTACGGTGAGGGGGTGTTATTCTTTCTTCTTGAAGAGAACTTACATTATTCCATTCATTATTATTACATTGGAATAACTTTGTAAAAGTGGCATACCCTATACATAACTTTGTGATACGCGGCGTACCTATACTTGGTGAAATCCTTATGTTATTCCATTGCTTATTATTACATTGGAATAACTTTTGTACTGTGATTTTACCCTATACTTGGTGACATTCTTCTATTATTCATTTGGAACATCACATGCATGTGTTTTTACACCTGACTGGTTCTGCTTTTTTATTATTCATTTGGAACATCACATGCATGTGTTTTTTACAGGACTGGTTCCGTCTTTATCATACATTGGAATATCCTATCGTGTGTTTTACACCGGATCCGTTCCATCTTTATTATTACTGTTGGAACATCTCGCATGCGTTGTGAATTTCACGACACGTTCCGTTATTATTATTACATTGGAATAACTTTTGGCTGTCTGCAATCTGCATGCATGGTGATTTCTTTTGTTATTCCATTCTTTATTATACCCAGGTTGGTTAAAACTTTGACTTCTATACTCCATGAAATTAGTAGAATATCCTTGATATTTGCGTTTCATCAATATCTTTTCATGGAAATATTCTTACGATCACGCTTGAATTTTACTCTCTGAAACGATGTCATGTTGACAATTTGGGCGTTAATAATTCATGGATTAAATAATTCTTGAACTTGTTTTTATTGAATTATTATGTCATTGTCATCATCCTCATGTTATATTATGTTATCTTTGGCTTACGTGCATAGATGAACTTAGTATGATTATGACCGGGGATCATTCGGTATAATCATGACTTGATATAAATGATGTGACAAAAGTCCTCGATGGCTCGTAATGCGGTAATGGATAGTTTTGGTATGATTATGACCGGGGTGATTCGGTATAGTCATGACCATTGATAATTTGATGAAAATCCTTGGCCAGTAAATGCGAGGGATGATTAGATGTGGTGGTTTATTTATTAAAAGTTTGAGTCTCGTGATAAAAATTGATGAAAACCTTTTAAAACCTAAAAGATAGTAGACTTTATTCTCTACTTGACTCTTTTAATGGATTCTTAATTCCTACTGCAGATTAAACCGGTTGTCTATTGTATTTTATCGGTTTAACAACTTTGTTGAAGGCTAATGATAATTTATTACGCATTATCTTAGTCATAATATTTCTTCTTGGGCTAGTTGAGCTCACCCTTTTTTCATTGTTCTCTTGAAATGAGAACATAGGCGAGACGAGTCGAGGAACGAAGTAATGGTCGAGAGGATAGCATTAGTAGTCCTCACTATTACGTGAAATAGTGTGATAATAGTTGTAATGAGGACTCCTTTTGAGTTTGTATAATATCTAGTAGACAATATTTGTATTCAAACTCACGGTTATGTCGTATTGTACATCACGACGAGTTAGGTTAGTAAGTTGTATTTGAATTTACGTACCATGTAAGTGGCGACCCAAGATGGGTGACGTATACCTAATTTTGGGGGCGTCACAGTAATACGTATGGTTGCATAGTAGCACACGGTATTTATTTTGATGCTTACATGAGAAGTCACTCAGTTATACTCAATTATTGCTACAGTAATTGTTACATCATATCTCTCATATTATTGATTCGATTATTGTCATAGTATCATCTGCATTATATGTTATATTATTAAATCAATAATTGAGACGACAAAGTTATTCATATTATTAAATTACAATATTTACAATGTCTAGAAGTTCTGTCAAGGAGAGATTTGGTCATCTAATTGCTCACCAATAAGGAGAAATCCTTATCGGAAAGCCCCCTCTTTCCTGGGAACGACCTGGTTGTTAAATATTGTGAGTTATAATATTAATGATGAATAAGTTCGTGTTGATTAAAGATGAAATTGATAGTTCCATTGTGTTGGAATTATTAGTGTTAGTGGATATCGACATTTATTTCGATATTAATTGATGTCTGGAAGTTATACTGACCAGTCGAGTAATTAACCAGATAAATGAGCAATTAATTGCTATTAATTCACATTATTATAACTATTTGTTCACATGTGTGTACTATTGATTCACATTCTTGTACTATTAGGGGAGTTGGTGCAAGATTAATAATACTTGCATAACTAAGTTAAAAATGGAGGTATAGATAGAGGTACTATACTATAATTCATATTTTCACATAATTATAACTATTGATTCATATGATTGAACTATTGATTCACATTATTTACTATTAGGGGAGGTGGTGCAAGTTTGATAATACTTGCAGGACTAAATTAAAAATGAAAAAAAAGTTGAAGGTATTGTACTGTAATATTTTGAGCCCCAAAATGTGCAATTATCAAAACTTTATTTTCTTATAAATAGAAGCTCATTCTTCCTTCATTTATCACCAATTCACTAAAGCTTTAGAGCAATTATTATAGAGAGAAAGAAGAAGAGAAGTCTGCTACCTCACTATTCCAATATCCAGTTTCTTCTAAGGTAAGGGGTATTATTTCTTTCATTTTCATGAAGAAGCTTACATTATTCCATTCTTTATTATTATATTGGAATAACTTTTCTGTATCATCAAGTATCGCATACATGGTGAAATTCTTACATTATTCCATTCTTTATTATTTTGTTGGAATATCACATGCATGCGGATTACGCTAGACCTTGTTCCATTCTTTATTATTACATTGGAATAACTTTTCTGCATGGCTCTATCGCATGCATGGTGAATTCTTTATTATTCCATTCTTTATTATTACATTGGAATATCACATGCATGCGGATTAAGCTAGACACGGTTCTATTCTTTATTATTACATTAGAATATCACATGCTGCATGCGAATTACGCTAGACTGGTTCCATTCTTTATTATTACGTATAATCATGACACGTGTAATGTTATAAATGATGTGGTAAAAGACCTCGATGCTTTGTAGTGCATTGATGGACATTTTTGGTATGATTATGACCGAGATTATTCGATATAGTCATGACCATTGATGATTTAATGAATATCCTTGGCCGTGAGTCTGAGGATGACTCGATGATGTGGTTTATTTATTAAAATCGAAGTCTCGTGATAAAAATTGATGAAAACATTTTAAATCATAGAAGATAGTAGATATCATGCTCTACTTGACTCTTCTAATGGATTGCTTATTCCGCTGCAGTTAAAATTGATGTCTATTGTATTTTATCAGTTTATCATTTTTGAAGAGTACTAATGATAATTTATTCTGCATTATCTTAGTCATAATATTTCTTACTAGGCTAGTTGAGCTCACCCTTTCTTTCACTGTTCTCTTCAGGAAATGAGAACGTAGCCGGGACTAGTCGGGGAACGGAGTGACGGTCCAGATGATAGCATTAGTAATCCTCACTATTCTGTTAAATAGTGTGACAATAAATGTAATGAGGACTCCATTGAGTGTGGATATTATCTAGATGACAATATTCTTATTTAAACTCTTAGATTATGTTTTGTCGTATTTTACACGACTGTTGTATAATTAAGTTGTATTTGAATTTTGTACCATATATTTGGCGACTCAAGATGGGTGATGTATACCTATTTTGGGGGCGTCATAGTTATGGTACCCAATAAGTATGTGATATATGATATGAACTGACATTGTTTAGAGTACAAATCCATGTATGGTATGGACACTAGAATGATTATGGGATGTATATTGAGCATGCTATTATGTGTTACGTGATGCATAAAAACTATTAGATTTGTTGAGCTGTCGAGCTCAATCTTGCAAATAACCATTTTTGCAAGTTAAGGATTCAAGGTAATGCTATGTGCTACTTGAATGACGTAGATCAAATTTAATGCATGAAGATTAAATATTTTAGCCAAAGTTGTTATTCATGTAAACCATGTTTAAGGTTCTGGAAGTGTACTTAATGGTTTATGATGTTATATTAATGTTGAGTGTAAAGTTAGAGTTATCCAATAGATAAGGATATTGTTTTGAGATATGAACTTATAAAGTAAGTTTGGCAAGGCGAATCATCATATTAACATGATTATAAGACATTTAAGTGTAAAGGTTAAAAGCTTTGGGAACGAGAACGATTTTTAATAGAAAATTTTAATTATTCCGCAAATTTTAATGATTGTGTTATCGATTAATGATGTAAAATTAGAAGTTTGATGCATTGTTAACGACCGAAGTCGCAAGGCAAATTATATAAATTTTGGGATTGTTAAAGTTGGTATCAAAAATGATAAGTTAGAAACCTTAGGTAAGAGTTGTAAGACCCCGAATTATATGAAATAAAAGTATCCAATTTTCTTATAATTATTATTCTATTTAATAAATGGTTAAATTAATAAAAGGTTAAAGTTAAGAGTGATATTTGAAAATTTTGCAAAGTACGCAAGTTGATATAAAATATTCGTTGTGTCGGGGAATATTCATTTGGTCGGGAAATATTCTTTTTGTCAGGGAATATCCGTACGACGACACCATCATTGGTGGACCTCACAATAGAATAAATGTCGAAGTTAGAAAACGACAAAAATAACGGCAAAAGTTTTACCGTTAACTGTTAAAATATTCGGTGATAAAAATACAGTATTACGTGTGGTTGCACAGTAGCACAATAGCACACGGTATTGCACAATATATCTGATTATTGATGTTTATGTAAGAAGCCTCTTAGTTTATTCAATTATTGCAATAATAATTGTTGCATAGTATCTCATATTATTGATTCAATTATTGTCACAGTATCATCTACATAATATTTTATATTATTAAATCAATAATTGAGAAAACACATTTATTCATATGATTATTTACATTATTGACAATGTCTAGAAAGTTCTGTCGAGGAAAGGGCTTTGGTTACCTAATTGCGCGCCAATAAACAGAAATCTTTATCAGAAAGCCCTCTCTTACCTTGGAATGATCTGGTTGTCAATATTATAAGTTATAATATTAATGATAAATAGTTGTTAATAAATTAAAAGTGTGTTTATTAAAGATAAATGATTTGTGATAAATATTTATTCAATTTTTGATATAAATATAGGGATTTATTATGAGGAATTTGTTGTAAGTTTGACTTAGTATTCCATGGGAAGATTTACTAATTTTATGGACCGTCGGTGGTAGTTTTAATAGTAAATCAATCTGGACCGTTGGTGGTGGTTTTAATAGTAAATCAATCTGGACCGTCGATGGTGGTTTTAATAGTAAATCAATCTGGACTGTCGGTGGTGGTTTTAAAAGTAAATCAATCTGGACTGACGGTGGTGGTTTTAAAAGTAATCAATATGGACCATCCGTTCTAATAGTAAATCAATCTGGACCGTTCATGAATCAGTTTACTATTCATGGGCACTATTCATAAATATAGTACTATTCATAAATACGGTACTATTCACCAAGTACTATTTAAAAAGTACTATTCATGAAGTACTATTCACAAAGTACTATTCATAGGATACTATTCACAAAGTACTATTCACGGGGTACTATTCAAAAAGTACTATTCTCAAAGTACTATTCACGGGGTACTATTCACTCGGGTACTATTTACCCAGAGTACTATTTATGACAAAAATTAATTTCTTTTTGGTCCAAATAATTTTTGATACAATATTATTCTTGAATTTTACTCCACAAAGCAGTATCATGTTGATAATTTGGATATTACTGAATTCTGGATAAATTAAATTATAGATCTTTAAAATTTATCCTTGTTTTCATTTAATTGAATTCTTATATCATTGTCATAATTCTCATGCTTATATTGTGATGAAAGTCATCTGTGGCTTATGTACATAGATGGACTGTTGATTGGAATGATTATGACCAGGGATTATTCAGTATAATCATGATCGTAATGTTATAAATGATGTGGTAAAAGTCCTCATTGGCCCGTAGTGCATTGATGGACAGATGTTGGTATGATCATAACCATGCATTCTTTTTGGCCAAGGGTGCAAAGATGAATTGTTGTTCGGCATGATCATGACCATTGGTGAAAACATGAATTATCCTTGGCCCGTAGTGCATGGATAATTCATGGTCGTGATACTAATGAATATCCTTGGCCCGTAGTGCATGGATAATTCAGTGATGTGGATTATTTATTAAGCTGAGTCTCAATGATAAAATTGATGATAAACTTTTAAATCATAGAAGATAGTAGATATCATGCTCTACTTGACTCTTCTAATGGATTGCTTATTCCGCTGCAGTTGTTGATCTAAAACTTGTTGTGTATTGTATTTTATCAGTTGTTATACTGCTGAAGGCTAAGGATAATTTATTCTGCGTTATCTTAGTCATAATATTTCTTACTGGGCTAGTTGAGCTCACCCTTTTCTTTCACCGTTCTCTTCAGGAAATGAGAGCGTGGCGAACTAGTCGGAAATGGAAAAATAGGTATACATCACCCATCTTGAGTCATGCAAATACATGGTACAAAATTCAAATACAACTTAATTATACAACGATGTCGTGTAAAATACGACAAAACAAAACATATCAAAATACTACGAAACATAATCTAAGAGTTTTAATAAGAATATTGTCATCTAGACAATATCCACACTCAATGGAGTCCTCATTACATTTATTGTCACACTATTTAACGAAATAGTGAGGACTACTAATGCTATCATCTGGGCCATCACTCCATTCCCAGACTAGTCCCGCTACGTTCTCATTTCACGAAGAGAACAATGAAAGAAAGAAAGGGTGAGCTCAACTAGCCCGATAAGAAATATTATGACTAAGATAATGCGAATAAATTATCATTAGTCTTGAACAATATTAAAGCGATAAAATACAATAGACATCAAGTTTAAGCTGCGGCGGAATAATAATCAATCCATTAGAAGAGTCAAGTAGAGCATGATATCTACTATCTTCTATGATTTAAAATGTTTTCATCAATTTTTATCGTTTGAGACTCGACAATAAATAAACCACATCATCGAGTCATCCACACTTTCTACGGGCGAGGATATTCATTAAATCATCGATAGTGGTGATATATTAGAATAATCCACAGTCATTTCATCATACCAAAAAGCGTCCATCAATGCACTACAGAGGCTCTTGAGGACTTTTACCACATCATTTATAACATTACGATTCATGATTATCTTAGAATAATCCACAGTCATAATCATACCAAGTCCATCTATGCACGTAAGCGAAAGATGACTTTCATCACATATATAAGCATGAGGATGATGATGACAATGACATAATAATTCAATAAAACAAGTTCAAGAATAAATTTTAAAGATTTATAAGTTAATTTATCTTGAAATCAATTACGTCAAATTATCGACATGATCTTTGCTTTGTGGAGTAAAATTCAAGAATGCTCGAAGAATATTTCCATGAAAAGATCTTTGGATGAAGCGCAAATATCGGGATATTCTACTAATTTCATGGAGTATAGAAGCGAAAACTTTAACCAAATGAGTATCATAGAATATATGAAAGCTATGAATGGATTTTCACCCCCCATGCGGTAATCCACGTGAAACGGATCATTTCCACAATTTTAATAAGGAATGAATCTGAAGGATCATTCACCATGCATGTGATAATCCACATAGACGAGTTATTCAACGAATAATAAAGAATGGAACCGGTCAATGAAATAATAATCAAATAATAGGATATTCAACAAGAATAATAATAAATGATGGAATAATAAGAAGAATTCACCGTAAATAAATAGCGATAGAAGGTTATTCAATGAGAATAATAAAGAATGGAATAATAAAAAGAATGAACGATATGCGCACGAAGGTTATTCAACGAATAATAAAGAATGGAACGGGTCTATAATCGATATTTCAGACGGGATATTCAACGAATAATAAAGAATGGAATAACAAAAAATTCACCGTGCATGCGATATTGCATACGACAGGATATTCAACGAGAATAATAAAGAATGGAATAACAAAGAATTCATCACCATAATATTCGATAGATAATACATGAGATAGGTTATTCAATAAATAATAAAGAATGGAATAACGAGAAGAATTTCACCGCGTATGCGGTGCTTACAGACGGGATATTCAACAAAATAATAAAGAATGGAATAACGAAAGAATTTCACCATGTATGCGGTACTTGGCATAGGCAGTTATTCAACATAATAATAAAGAATGGAATAAAGCTCTCTTCATGAATCTGAAAAAATAATACCCCTTACCTTAGAAAAAAAGCTGGATCTTTGGAATAGAGAGGTAGCGAGACTTCTCTTCTTCTTTCTCTCTCTATAATTTCTCTCTATAATAATTGCTCTATAAAGCTTTAGTGAATTGGTGAGAAATGAAGGAAGAATGAGCTTATTTATAGGAAAATATAGTTTCGATAATTGCACGTTTTGGGGCTCGAAAATATTACGATCTGAATACCTTCCTCTTTTCTTTCATTTTTAATTTAGTCCTGCAAGTATTATCAAACTTGCACCACCTCCCCTAATAGTAAATAATGTGAATCAATAGTTCAATCATGTGAATCAATAGTTATAATCATGTGAAAATATGAATTACGATTATAGTACCTCCATCTATACCTCCATTTTTAACTTAGTCATTGCAAGTATTATCAATCTTGCAACTCCCCTAATAGTACAAGAATGTGAATCAATAGTACACACATGTGAACAAATAGTTATAATCATGTGAATTAATAGCAATTAATTGCTCATTTATCAGATTAATTACCCATTAGTCGATATAACTTCCAGACATCAATTAATATCGAAATAAATGTCGATTTCCACTAACACTAAATAATTCCAACCTGATGGAACTATCAATTTCATCTTTAATCAACACGAACTTATTCATCATTAATATTATAACTCACATATTTAACAACGAATTCGTTCCCGGAAAGAGGGGCTTTTCAGATAAGGATTTCTCCTTATTGGCGCGCGATTAGATGACCAAACCTCTCCTTGTGAGAACTTCTAGACATTGTAAATATTGCAATTTAATAATATGAATAACTTTGTCGTCTCAATTATTGATTTAATAATATATCATATTATGCGAGATGATCTTTGTGACAATAATAATCGAATCGATAATATGAGAGATATGATCGTGAATTCTTTCTAGCAATAATTGAGTATAAGCGGGTGACTTCTCACGTAAGCATCAATAATCAATCTGGTGTGCTCTTATGCAACCACGCGCGTATTCTTGTACTTTTACTACTAGGGTAGTTCAACGGTTTAACGGTAAAACTTTCGTAGTTATTTTTATAAAAAGATAATTATGTCATTTTCTAACTACGACAATACTTCCGTTGTGGGGTCCACCAATGATTGTGCCGTCGTACGAATATTCCCTGTTAAAATGAATATTCCCCAACCAATCGAATATTATATAACCACTTGCTTACTTTGCAAAATTTGTAAATATTACCCACAACTATAACATTATATCAAATCCACACCATAATATTCAAAAATATATTTTGAGAAAATTATTCTTTATTCATAAAAGTTGGGGTCTTACAACCTCCCCTTCTTATGAAATTTCATCCTCGAAATTAGAGTGCGTACACAGTATATCGAAGAGGTGAGGGATATATCTTGATTTCATCTCGATTCTAACTCCCGGTCATTTCCTCCACATCGTGGTTTCTCCATGAAACTTTGACTTGAGGTATAACTTTAGGCGTAGAATATGATCCTTCTTATCCAAGATTTTAACGGGTAACTCTTCATACGTTAAATCTTCCTCTATCTCGTCTGGTTCTAATTCATAATATGGTTGGGGTCTTCACATATTTACGTAACATAGATATGTGAAAAGCGTTATGAACACGAGACATACTTGGCGGTAAAAGCGAGTCTATAGGCCACGATTCCTACTCGATCGAGGATTAAAAATGGGCCAATGAATCGAGGATTGAGCTTTCCTCTCTTTCCAAATCTTGTAACTCCTTTCCATGGAAGCGACACGTAACAACACATGATCTCGATATTGAATTCCACGTCTTTTCGATGAAGATCGGCATAACTCTTTTTTATCGATCTTGTGAGGTTTTTATCGTTGTCGGATCGTTTGAATCTTTTCCGTGTCATACGTACCAAATCCGGTCCCAACAACGTTGCTTCACCCACCTCATCCCGACATCTTTGGAGAACGACACTTTCTTCCATCTGGCGCCTCAAATGGAGCCATGCGATACTTGCTTGATAACTATTGTTGTGGAAAAACTCCACCATGGTAAGAACTTGTCCCAACTTCCCTTGAAGTCGAGGACCACGAGTCTTAATAAATCTTCAAGTTTGAATAGTCCTTTTCATTTGCCCATCCGTTTGAGGATGATATGCGAACTAAATCGTAAATCCGTGCCCATAGCTTTTTTGCAAACTAACCCAAAATCTTGAAGTGAATCTTGGGTCTCGATCGAAACTATGGATCTTGGCATACCATGCAATCTTACGATCTCGTTTATATACATACTAGCAAGGCGTTCAAGTGTAAAAGTTTCTCGTATCGGTAAGAAATGAAGCGGACTTGGTCGATCTATCAACAATGACCCAAATCGCATCTATGCCTTGAGAAACCTTGGGAAGACCGATGTGAAAATCCATGGTAATGTGCTCCCACTTCCATTCTAGGAATTTCAAGTGGTTGCAATGGACCTTTTGGCACTTGATGCTCGCGCTTGACTTCGTTGACAAGTTAGACACCTTGAGATAAACCCGCTATCTCTCTCTTCATATTGCTCCACCAAAATGTATGTAGAAGATCACGATACATTTGGTACTCCCGAGATGGATTACAAGCGGTGTGTTGTGCGCCTCCATCATGATTTTTTATACTTCAAGTCGAGAATCGTTAGGAACACAAAATGCAGGAGTTGACTCAAAGTATTCCTTCTTCATCGATTCTTGCTTAGAAATAGCACCTTCTTGCACTTTCTTCTTCATACGCATCGACTCCGAGTGTGCGTAGTTTGAAGCGACTTTAACTTTATCGATTAAAGTCGGTTCCACTCGTATATTCGCCATCATCACATGGGTCCACAGGTCTTTAACTCTATTTCCATCCTTTCCAAGTCATACAAAAATGGGTCTTTGCGTTGACAATATTGCACTTTCGTGCCGCGTATGATCTTCTTTCGATAAATCGACTACTACGTTCGCTTTTCGGGGATGGTATTGGATGGTATGATCATAATCTTTCAACAACTCAAGCCATCGTCGTTTTGCGTGTTGAGTTCCTTTTGAGTGAAGAAATATTTGAGGCTTTTATGATCAGTATAGATCTCCACCTTCTCTCCATCTGGTAATGCCTCCAAATCTTAAGCGCAAAAAAAACTTTGCTTGACTCTCTAGATCATGAGTAGGATAATTCCTCTCATATTCTTTGAGTTGTCGAGAGGCATAGGCTATGACTTTCCCATGTTGCATGAGAACACATCCTAACCCTTTGCACGAAAGCATCACTTGTAGATGACAAATCCCTCAAGCGGGATGGTATTGTCGAGCAGTCTTTGAAATGAGTCTCCTCTTGAGTTCTTGAAAACTCTTTTCACATTCCTCGCTCAATGACCAAAATTTTGTATCTTTTTTTGCGGAATTGAGTTAATGGAGTAGCGATTAGAAAACCTTCTACGAATCTCAGATAATAACCGGCTAAGCGAAAAAAGCTACGTACTTGATCATTTGACTTAGGTTGCTCCCGACTTTGAATTGCTTGATCTTTGCGGGTCAGCGGATATTCCATGATTTGATATCACGTGCCCAAGGAATGCAACTTCCTCGAAGCGAACTCACATTTCTTGAACTTGGCATAAAGCTTGTTTTCACGAAGCTTTTGGAGTGTCGACCTCAAGTGTTGCTCATGGTCTTCCACGGGTTTTGGAGTATATGAGGATGTCATCAATAAAGACGACCACAAAGTGATCCAAATATTCCTTGAATACTCGGTTCATCATATCCATGAAGGCGGCGGGAGCATTAGTCGATCAAAAAGACATGACTAGGAATTCATAATGCCGTCTGGGTTAAAAGCGATCTTTGGAATGTCATCGGTTTTAATCTTCAATGATGATATCCGAACGAAGATCGATCTTTGAAAAGAATTTGGCTCCTTGCAAGCTGGTCAAACAGGTCATCGATGCGAAAGGCAGCGGGTACTATTTTTTGATGGTGACATGATTGACTCCAGATAATCAATACAAAATCGCATACTTCCATCTTTCTTCTTCACGAATAGAAACAGGAGCACCCCGAGGAGTATCTAGGGCCAATGAAACCGATGTCTAACAATTCACTGTAGTTGGGTTTTTAACTCTGAAGTTCAATAGGAGCCATTCGATATGGGGCTTTGGAAATGGGTTTTGTCTGGGATTCAAAATCGATACAAAATTCAATTTCACGCTCTGGGGTAGGCGAGGGAAGTTCTTGAGGATCGTCGTCGGAAATTTATTAACAATAGAAATATCATTCAAATCGGCGTATCTTTATTTAAATCCGTGACATGGGCTAAGAAAGCTTGACATCCATTTTTCAATAAGCGAATAGCTTTATGACTTGATATGAGCGGTGATTGATTTTAGTGGTTTGTTGCTTGAATTAGCATAATAGGTTGGTTAGGAATATGAAAGCTAACAACCTTACGAAAATAATCGATTTTAGCATGATGAGTAGTTAACCATCAATCCCCCTAAAATCACATCAAATGCAAGTATTTTCAAAGAAATAAGATCGACGGAGTAGCGTGCGATTCTGGATTTGAATCAAACAAGACTTATAAACCATGGATGTAATGAAGGTTTCTCCCAATGGAGTTTCAACGAGATAAGTCAAAGTCTAATTTCTCGAGTCAAATTTAAGCGTTGGCGCAAGTAGGAGAAATAAAGGAATGGGTAGAAGCGGTATCAAATAAAGTATAAACTTATTTAGAGTTTATGATTAGCTTACCGTGATCACCTCGTTCGGATTCCTCGCTTTTTGGGAGGTTCACGACAAAGCTCTCTCCCTTGAACTACCGGTTTTGTCTTATGCAGGACACCCTTTGATGCCTCCATCCAATTTGGACTTGACTTTGGTGCACGACAAAAAATCGGGCTAGGTGACCTTCTTTTCCACAATTATAACACGCTTTGGGCTTTGCATCGTGCGGTTTGGACTTATGTGTCCTTCCCTCCACATTTGTAACATCTGATAGGTGGTCGTTCTCCTTCCTTAACAACGGTCTTTGGTCTTGGCGTCTTTCCATCCTTGTTGAATCTCCTCTTCTTGAAATGTCCACTCTTATTGTCATGCCATGATTACCCACCAAAAGTGATTATCATTTACGGCATGTTGATTCCCTCCACGTTTGTTGTCACCACCCGATGATGTACTGCTACCACTTGGTATTATCGACTTGTCGGTTGCTCTCTCTTGGTTGGGTTGACTCATTATCGCGCTCGATAAGCGAGCCCTATTCACAACATCTGAATACAAACACGGTTTGTGAGAAATTAGGTATTGGCGTATCTCGGGTTTTTCAACCTCTTAGAAACATCCGCGTCATTCTCTCCTCATTATCAACCAAGTGGGGCCTGAAACCAGAGACAACTTCAAAAACTTAACTTAATCTTTGCATACGGTCGTATTGTTTTGCTCAAAGCTTGATGAACTCTACCTCCTTCGTGTGATGAATACTTTCGGGAAAGTACTTGTCGTTGAAACGACTCTTGGAACTTCTCCCAAGACATTTTGAGTCTGGCGGCGGGTTGAGTCGCTTTCTGATTCCCACCGATGTCTGCCTCTGCTTTGCATGACATGAAGGTGGCAAAGGGAACCTTTTGCTCCTCGGAGCATCCCAAGACATCAAATATCTTGTTGATCTGCTTTATCCACGTCTCGCCTTAAGTGGTTTTGGCTCTCAAAAAACTCGGTGGTCCCGGCTCCTTGAAGCTTAGCTTAGCGGTGGCCGTCAGAGAGTTGTCGGTGTTTCCACTGCATTTTGGGCGAGGGCCGCTTTTAGCGATGATGTTGCATGAATTGCATAAAGCCTCTGAACATCCCATCGTTCACCATTTCATCGGTGTTATTGTTTACATGAGGATTATTGTCTTCTGTTGCACATTATCACAGGGCATTAATCATGGTGACTCTCAGCGGTCTCATGTGCTTCATTGTTTATCTCAACATTTTGGATGCCATTTTCAAATCTTGCCACAAAACAAGGGTTAATTAACATATCACATATTATCCTATACTACGTGAGCCAATTAAATACCAAATAAACTTAGGTAGGTCATACTAGCGAAGAATTCCCGTCTCTCCCCTCCTAGTTCTTGTCTCACATCTCGGCCGGGGATCATATCCTAAGCTTTGATACCAAGTGTGGCCCCCCCAAAATAGGTATATCATCACCCATCTTGAGTCGCCAAATACATGGTACAAAATTCAAATACAACTTAATTATACAACGATTAGTGTAAAAATACGACAAAACATAATCTAAGAGTTTTAATAAGAATATTGTCATCTAGAACCATATCCACACTCAATGGAGTCCTCATTACATTTATTGTCACACTATTTAACGAAATAGTGAGGACTACTAATGCTATCATCTGGACCATCACTCCGTTCCCCAGACTAGTCCCATTCGTTCTCATTTCTGAAGAGAAACAATGAAAAGAAAGGGTGAGCTCAACTAGCCCGATAAAAATATTATGACTAAGATAATGCGAAATAAATTATCATTAGTCTTCAACAATGTTAAAAGCGATAAAATATAATAGACATCAAGTTTAAGCTGCGGTGAATAAGCAATCCATTAGAAGAGTCAAGTAGAGCATGATATCTACTATCTTCTTATGATTTAAAATGTTTTCATCAATTTTTATCGTTTGAGACTCGACAATAAATAAACCACATCATCGAGTCATCCACACTTTTCTGGGCCAAGATATTCATTAAATCATCGATAGTGGCGACTATATTAGAAATAATCCACAGGTCATAATCATAATCATACAAAAAAGCGTCCATCGATGCACTACTGAGGGACTCTTGAGGACTTTTACCACATCATTTATAACATTACGGTCATGATTATCTTAATAATCCACAGTCATAATCATACCAAGTCCATCTATGCACGTAAGCCAAAGATGACTTTCATCACAATATAAGCATGAGGATGATGATGATGATGACATAATAATTCAATAAAACAAGTTCAAGAATAAATTTTAAAGATTTATAAGTTAATTTATCTTGAAATCAATTACGTCAAATTATCGACATGATCTTTTTGCTTTGTGGAGTAAAATTCAAGAATGCTCGAAAGAATATTTCCATGAAAAGATCTTTGGATGAAGCGCAAATATCCGGGATATTCTACTAATTTCATGGAGTATAGAAGCGAAAACTTTAACCAAATGAGTATCATAGAATATATGAAACTATGAAATGGATTTTCACCCCCATGCGGTAATCCACGTGAACGGATCATTTCCACAATTTAATAAGGAATGAATCTGAAGGATCATTCACCATGCATGTGATAATCCACATAGAGCGAGTTATTCAACGAAATAATAAAGAATGGAACCGGGTTAATTCACGTAATCCGCTGCGAGAACAGATATATTTCAGCGAATAATAAAGAATGGAATAACGAAGAATTCACCGTGCATGCGATAGAACGCACGCGAGACGAGTTATTCAATAGAATAATAAAGAATGGAACCGAGTCAAGCGTAATCCATTACAGAATAGGATATTCAACGAAGAATAATAAAAAGAATGGAATAACAAAAAGAATTCACATGCGTAATCGAATAGCATGAGAGAGAGATATTCAATAGAATAATAAAGAATGGAATAACAAAGAATTCACCGTGCATGCGCGATCGACATGGATTATTCAACGAATAATAAAGAATGGAATAACCAAGAATTTTCACCATGTATGCGGTACCATGCACGAACGAGTTATTCAACGAATAATAAAAAATGGAATAACGAAAGAATTTCACCATGTGGATAACGAAAGAATTTCGGTTACTTGCATAGACAGTTATTCAACATAATAATAAAGAATGGAATAACCAAGAAGAAAATCTCTCTTCATGAATCTGAAAAGAAATAATACCCTTACCTTAGAAAAGAAAGCTGGATCTTTGGAATAGTGAGGTAGCGAGACTTCTCTTCTTCTTTCTCTCTATAATTTCTCTCTATAATAATTGCTCTATAAGCTTTAGTGAATTGGTGAGAAATGAAGGAAGAATGAGCTTATTTATAGGAAAATATAGTTTCGATAATTGCGTTTTGGGGCTCAAAATATTACAATCTAATACCTTACCTTGACTTTTCTTTCATTTTAATTTAGTCCTGCAAGTATTATCAAACTTGCACCACCTCCCCTAATAGTAAATAATGTGAATCAATAGTTCAATCATGTGAATCAATAGTTATAATCATGTGAAAATATGAATTACGATATAGTACCTCCATCTATACCTCCATTTTTTAACTTAGTCATTACAAGTATTATCAATCTTGCACCAACTCCCTAATAGTACAAGAATGTGAATCAATAGTACACACATGTGAACAAATAGTTATAATCATGTGAATTAATAGCAATTAATTGCTCATTTATCCTTAATTAATTACCCATTTGAGTCGATATAACTTCCAGGACATCAATTAATATCGAAATAAATGTCGATTTCCACTAACACTAATAATTCGAACACAATGGAACTATCAATTTCATCTTTAATCAACACGAACTTATTCATCATTAATATTATAACTCACAATATTTAACAACCGGTCGTTCCCGGAAAGGGGGCTTTCAGATAAGGATTTCTCCTTATTGGCGCGATTAGATGACCAAACCTCTCCTTGTGAACTTCTAGACATTGTAAATATTGCAATTTAATAATATGAATAACTTTGTCGTCTCAATTATTGATTTAATAATATATCATATTATCACGAGATGATCTTTGTGACAATAATCGAATCAATAATATGAGAGATATGATCACGACAATTCTTGTAGCAATAATTGAGTATAAGCGAGTGACTTCTCACGTAAGCATCGATAATCAATCTGATATGTGTGCTACTATGCAACCACAGCGTATTCTTTGTACTTTTACTACTTAGGTAGTTCAACGGTTTTAACGGTAAAACTTAGTAGTTATTTTTATAAAAGATTTATTTTTTATTTTTAAAATAAATTATGATCGTTTTTTTTCTAATACGTAAAACTACTTCCCAATTGTAGGGTCCACCATGATTGTATTGTGTCTGAATATTCCTGTTAAAATAATATATTCCCCTCGACCAATAATATTATATAACCACTTGCTTACTTTGCAAAATTTGTAAATATTACCCATATATAACATTATATCAAATCCACCCACATAATATTCAAAAATATATTTGAGAAATTATTCTTTATTATAAAAGTTTGGGGGTCTTATCACAGAGTAAAAAAATGTATCGTGATCTTCGACATACATTTTGGTGGAGCAATATGAAGAGAGAGGTAGCAGAGTTTATCTTAATGTGTCTAACTAGTTAACAAGTCAAGGCGGAGAATCAAGTACCAAAAGGTCCATTTCAACCACATGAAATTCTAGAATGGAAGTGTGACGCCCCCAAAATAGGCATACATCACCCATCTTGAGTCGCCAAATACATGGTATAAAATTCAAATACAACTTAATTATACAACGATTAAATGTAAAATACGTTGAAAAACATAATCTAAGAGTTTTAATAAGAATATTGTCATATAGACAATATCCACACTCAATGGAGTCCTCATTACATTTATTGTCACACTATTTAATGTAGAATAGTGAGGACTACTAATGCTATCATCTCGGGCCATCACTCAGTTCCCACTAGTCTCTGGCCACGTTCTCATTTCACTCAGAAGAACGGTGAAAGAAAGGGTGAGCTCAACTAGCCCGAAGAAATATTATGACTAAGATAATGCGAATAAATTATCATTAGTCTTCAAAAATGTTAAACCGATAAAATACAATAGACATCAAGTTTAAGCTGCGCGGCGAATAAGCAATCCATTAGAAGAGTCAAGTAGAGCATGATATCTACTATCTTCTATGATTTAAAATGTTTTCATCAATTTTTATCACGAGACTCGACAATAAATAAACCACATCATCGAGTCATCCTTGCACTACGGGCCAACGATATTTATTAAATCATCAATGGTCATGACTATACCGAATAATCTCTGATCATAATCATACCAAAAACTGTCCATCAATGCACTACAGGCCACTGAGGACTTTTACCACATCATTTATAACATTACAAGTCATGATTATACCGAATAATTCCTGTTCATAATCATACCAAGTCCATTTATGCACGTAAGCTAAAGATGACTTTCATCACAATATAAGCATGAGGGTGATGACAATGACATAATAATTAAATAAAACAAGTTCAAGAATAAATTTTAAAGATTTATAAGTTAATTTATCTTGAAATCAATTACGTCCAAATTGTCAACATGATACTGCTTTGTGGAGTAAAATTCAATAATGCTCAGAAGAGTATTTTCATAAAAAGATACCAGATGAAGCGCAAATATCCAAGATATTCTACTAATTTCATGGAGTATAAAAGCCAAAACTTTAACCAAATGAGTATCATAGAATATATGAAACTGCAAATGGATTTTTCACCCGCCATGCGCAGAATCCACGTGAAACCATTATTTCCATAATTTAATAAGGAATGAATACGAAGGATCATTCACCATGCATGTGATAATCCACATGAAGGCGTTATTCCAATGAAATAATAAAGAATGGAACCAATCATATGTAATCCACACGCATGTGATATTCCAACAAAATAATAAAGAATGGAATAACGAAAGAATTCACCATGCATCGATAGAGCCACGCACGAGACATGTTATTCAACACAATAATAAAAAGAATGGAACCAGTCTCAGCGTAATCCGCACGCATACATGATATTCCAATGAATAATAAAGATTGGAACCAGGTCTAGCGTAATCCGCACAGACATGATATATTCTAACGAAACAATAAAGAATGGAATAACAAAGAATTCACCATGCATGCGATGAATCCATGCAGACGAGTTATTCCAACGAAATAAAAAGAATGGAACCGAATGTCAAGCGTAATCGCACGAATAGGATATTCCAACGAATAATAAAGAATGGAATAACGAAAGAATTTCACCATGTATGCGGTACTTGCATGTAGGCAGTTATTCCAACATAATAATAAGGAATGGAATAATGTAAGCTCTTTTCATGAATACAAAAAATAATAATACCTTACCCTTAGAAAAAGCTGGATATTAGAATAGTGAGGTAACAGACTTCTCTTCTTCTTTCTCTCTATAATTTCTCTCTATAATAATTGCTCTAAAGCTTTAGTGAATTAGTGAGAAATAAAGGAAGAATGAGCTTCTATTTATAGGAAAATATAGTTTCGATAATTTCATATTTTGGGGCTCGAAATATTATAGTACAATACCTTGAATTTTTCTTTCATTTTTAATTTAGTCCTGCAAGTATTATCAAACTTGCACCACTTCCCCTAATAGTAAATAATGTGAATCAATAGTTCAATCATGTGAATCAATAGTTATAATCATGTGAAAATACGAATTATAGTATAGTACCTCCATCTATACCTCTATTTTTAACTTAGTCATGCAAGTATTATCAATCTTGCACCAACTCCTCTAATAGTACAAGAATGTGAATCAATAGTACACACATGTGAACAAATAGTTATAATCATGTGAATTAATAGCAATTAATTGCTCATTTATCCGGTTAATTATCCGACTGATTAGTATAACTTCCAAACATCAATTAAATATCGAAATAAATGTCGATATCCACTAACACTAATAATTCCAACACAATGGAACTAACAATTTCATCTTTAATCAACACGAACTTATTCATCATTTATATTGTAACTCACAATATTTAACAACCAGGTCGTTCCCAAGAAAGAGGGGGCTTTCCGATAAAGATTTCTCCTTATTGGTAGCATGATTAGATGATCAAACCTCTCCTCGATGTAACTTACAGACATTGTAAATATTGCAATTTAATAATATGAATAACTTTGTTGTCTCAATTATTGATTTAATAATATAACATATAATGCGAGATGATCTTTGTGACAATAATCGAATCAATAATATGAGAGATATGATCAAAGAATTCTCGTAGCAATAATTGAGTATAACTGAGTGACTTCTCACGTAAGCATCAATAATCAATATCGTGTGCTACTATGCAACCACGCGTATTACTGTACTTTTAATACCGGGTAGTTCAACAGTTTAACGGTAAAACTTCTGCCGTTATTTTTATAAAAAAATAATTATGTCTTTTTCTAATTACGACAATACTTCCGTTATGGGGTCCACCAATGATTGTGCCGTCTTACGAATATTCCCTGTTAAAATGAATATTCCTCGACCAATCGAATATTATATAACCACTTGCTTACTTTGCAAAATTTGTAAATATTACCCACAACTATAACATTATATCAAATCCACACCATAATATTCAAAAATATATTTCGAGAAAATTATTTTTTATTCATAAAAGTTGGGGTCTTACAGGAAGTGGGAGCACATTACCGTGGATTTCGTTACTGGTCTTCCCAAGGTTTGTCAAGGCATAGATGCGATTTGGGTCATTGTTGATAGATTGAGCAAATCTGCTCATTTTTTACCTATACGAGAAACTTATTCACTTGAACGTCTTGCTCGTATGTACATAAATGAGATTGTAAGACTGCATGGCATGCCAATATCCATAGTTTCTGATTAAGACCCAAGATTCACTTCACGATTTTGGGTTAGTTTACAAAAAGTTATGGGCACGGATTTATGATTTAGTTCGGCATATCATCCTCAAATGAACGGGCAGTCAAAAAGGACTATTCAAACTCTTAAAGATCTATTAAGACTATGTGTCCTTGACTTCAAGGGAAGTTGGGACAAGTTCTTGCCATTAGTGGAATTCTCCTACAACAACAGTTATCAAACAAGTATTGGTATGGCTCCATTTGAGGCGTTGTATGGGCGCAAGTGTCGCTCTCTAGTATGCTGGGACGAGGTGGGTGAAACAACATTGTTGGGACCGAAATTGGTACGTATGACTATGAAAAAGATTTAAATGATCCGACAACGTATAAAAACCTCACAAGATCGATAAAAGAGTTATGTTGATCTTCATTGAAAGGACGTGGAGTTCAATATTGGAGATCATGTGTTGTTACGTGTTGCTCCATGGAAAGGAGTTACAAGATTTGGAAAGAGAGGAAAGCTCAATCCTCGATTCATTGGGCCATTCAAAATCCTCGATCGAGTAGGAACTGTGGCCTATAGACTCGCCTTGCCGCCAAGTATATCTCGTGTTCATAACGTTTTTCACATATCTATGTTACGTAAGTATGTGGAAGACCTGAACCACATTATTGAATTAGAACCAGACGAGATAGCGGAATATTTAACATATGAAGAGGTACCTGTTAAAATCTTGGATAAGAAGGAACATATTCTACGCTCCAAGATTATACCTCAAGTCAAGGTTTTGTGGAGAAACCACGATGTTGAGGAAATGACCTGGGAGTTAGAATCCGAAATGAAATCAAGGTATCCTCACCTCTTCGTCATACCAGGTACGTGCACCAATTTTGGGGATGAAATTTAATAAAGAGGGCAGGTTGTAAGACCCAAAATTATATGAAATAAAAGTATCCAATTTTCTTATAATTATTATTCTATTTAATAAATGGTTAAATTAATAAAAGGTTAAAATTAAGGGTGATATCTTAAAATTTTGCAAATTAAGCAAGTTGATATAAAATATTCGTTGTGTCGGGGAATATACTTTTTGTCAGGGAATATCCGTACGACGACACCATCATTGGTGGACCCCATAATAGAATAACTGTCGGAGTTAGAAAATGACAAATATAACTTTTTATAAAAATAACGGCAAAAGTTTTACCGTTAACTGTTGAAATATTCGATGATAAAAATACAGTAATACGCGTGGTTGAACAGTAGCACACGTTATTGCATAGTATCTCTGATTATTGATGCTTACGTAAGAAGCCACTATGTTTATTCAATTATTGTAATAGTAATTGCTGCATAGTATCTCATATTATTGATTCAATTATTGTCACAGTATCAGCTACACAATATTTTATATTATTAAATCAATAATTGAGAAAACACATTTATTCATATGATTATTTATATTATTGATAATGTCTAGAAAGTTCTGTCGAGGAAAGGGCTTTGGTCACCTAATTGCGCGCCAATAAACAGAAATCTTTATCGGAAAGTCCTCTCTTACCTTGGAATGATCTGGTTGTCAATATTGTAAGTTATAATATTAATGATGAATAATTGTTAATAAATTAAAAGTGTGTTTATTAAAGATAAATGATTTGTGGTAAATATTTATTCAATTTTTGATATAAATATAGGGATTTGTTATGAAGAGTTTGTTATAAGTTTGATTTAGTATTTCATGGGAAGATTTACTAATTTTATGGACTGTCGGTGGTGGTTTTAATAGTAAATCAATCTGGACCGTCGGTGGTGGTTTTAATAGTAAATCAATCTGGATCATCGGTGGTGGTTTTAAAAGTAAATCAATATGGACCGTCAGTGGTGGTTTTAAAAGTAAATCAATCTGGACCATCGATTCTGGTTTTAATAGTAATCAATATAGACCATCCGTTCTAATAGTAAATCAATCTGGACCGTTCGTGAATCAGTTACTATTTAGTCCATTCTCCTATAAATAGAAGCTTAATTCTTCTTTCATTCTCACCAATTCACCGAGACTCACAAGAGAAACATTAGAGAGAGAAACTATAGAGAGCAAGAAGAAGAGTGTTCTGCTACTTCACTATTACAGTATCCAGTCTTCTACTAAGGTAAGGGGTATTCTTTCTTTCGTTCATAAGAAATACTATTTTTTGTATTCATCCTTTAATATGTCGGAATAAACCGTCTACGTGGATTACGTACCGCATGACAGGTGAAAATCCATTTGCAGTTTCGTATGTTATTTCTTTTCATATTCTTAAATCTAAACTTACTACGGTAAGTATTGCTTCTATAAACCCTGAAATTAGTGGAATATCCTTGAGTTTTACGCTTTATCCAGTATCGTTTCATTGGAATATTGATCTAAACTTTCTTATTAAATATCAATATTTTTAGCTAGGGTAATATTCACGGGTTTCTATTCATGAGTTACTATTCACTCAGTTAGTATTCACTCGGGTATTATTCACTCGGAGATTCGGGGTAATTTTTATGTCAGGGTACTATTCATGGGATACTATTCACCCAGGTACTATTTACCCAAAAAAATTATTTCTTTTCTGTCCAAATTATTTTTGATACATAGGTATTATTCTTGAATTTTAGTCCACGAAGTAGTATGATATTGACAATTTGGACATTATTGAATTCTGGATAAATTAAATTATAAATCTTTAAAATTTATCCTTTGCTTTCATTTAATTGAATTTTTATATCATTGTCATCATCCTCATGCTTATATTGTGATGAAAGTCATCTCTGGCCCGTAGTGCATAGATAGACTGTTGATTGATATGATTATGACTAGGGATAATTCGGTCTAATTATGACCTATAATGTTATAAATGATAAAAGTCCTCATTGGCCCGTAGTGCATTGATGGACAGTTGTTGGCATGATCATGACCATTGATGATTACACGAATATCCTTGGCCCGTGGTGCAGGGATAATTCGTGGACGTGATACTAATGAATATTCTTGGCCTGTAGTGCAGAGATGATTCGATGATGTGGTTTATTTATTAAGCTGAGTCCCAGCGATAAAATTGATGATAAACTTTTTAAATCATAGAAGATAGTAGATATCATGCTCTACTTGACTCTTCTAATGGATTACTTGTTCCACTGCAGTTAAACTTGATGTTTATTATATTTTATCAGTTTAACAATGTTGAAGGCTAACGATAATTTATTCTGCATTATCTTAGTCATAATATTTCTTACTGGGCTAGTTAAGCTCACCCCTTTTGCTTTCATTGTTCTCTTCAAGAAATGAGAACATAGCCGGGACTAGTCGGGGAACGGAGTGATGGTCCGAGATGGTTGTTTTAGTAGTCCTCATTATTTAGTGTGATAATAAATGTAATGAGGATTGAATTTGAGTTTGGATATTGTCTATGAGAGAATATTCGTGTAAAAACTCAGCTATGTTTTGTCATATTTTACATAACAATTGTATTAATTAAGTTTATATTTGAATTATGTATCATGTATTTGGCGACCCAAGATGGGTGATGTATACCTATTTTGGGGGCATCACAAGAGTACTTTAGGCTTTAACCTTAGAGAAGAGAGGTGAAGATTGTAAAGAATAAACTCAGATAGAGTTGAACAATAAGAGATACATTTAAAAAATGTATAGAGTGGAGATTAACATATATATGAGAAGATTCAAAGAAGAATCTTGACTCCAATAATAAAGATATTAAGTGTTAATAAATAGACGATGTTTATAAGAGGCAGATGATAAGGATAATAAGATAAACTCAAATAGAGTTTAAATAAGGATAATTCAGAGAATGCATATAAAACAAGTTAATGTAATATGAATATGTTCAAAGAAGAACCTAAAGAGTCTAAAGATTAGGGAACACCTGAGTTAATTAATTATAAGACAATATGGTTAGAGAGGAAAGAAAGAGGACAGTAAAAACAAAACGATCATAAAATAAAAGAGAATCATAAGGGAGATGACTGTAGAATAAGATCACGATATGATCTATTTAAGATGTAAATGACAGATGATTTGTAATGATTGAATAGTTATCGCTTGATGCTATAAGAGAATGTACTATGATATAGTCCGAGATAAACTCACGAGCAGTTATAAATGATGAGAAACAAAAAATTCGTATCGAGCAAAGAACAAGTTAAGAGCAAGGCGGAGTTAGGTGGGATTTCAATCAAGGATTCATGTGATGACTGAGTTGTACAAACCTTTGTATGGGCAGATATTGTGTGCTTGTACTCAGTTTATTACATTGATAATCATTGGAATATTGGTGTCGTGCTATTGATGTATATATGGGGGAAATGTGATTCTTTTCTCATATTTATATTTGATGGTTAGAGACTATTAATATGAAGTTAGAGAATATTAAGACTAGGAGTGAGTTCTTAAAACTCATGCATATGGTAAGTTCGTGACTCATAATCGTATGTATGTTTCTGAATCCCTAAGCGTATGGACAGCCCTTGATTAGTTCTTGGAATACATATTGCTACGACAAGTTCTTAAACTCATGTTATTGTGGCAAGTTCCTGGACTTCCAAAGTGTGGTAAGTTTGATGAACTATACTGGGTATTGAAAAGTTATATATCAGGAGCTAAGAATTTTTGGTATAGTGAACATTGATGGTGCTAAGGATTGATAGAATGATGAACTAATGAAGCAGTGGAGTAAAGATTGAAGTTGATGGAGGAAAATTATATATTCTAAATCTTCTAGCTATACTAGATTTTTGAAACATGTAATACCTAACAATCTCCCCCTATTTGATGACGACAAAACTAGTAGTTTCTGAAAGTAGTATGCATACAAGCCAATCATGTATGATGATAAAGCATATACTTTGTAATCAATCTTATTTATTTATTAGTAAAATAATTATTTATTAAAGGCATTTAATTATCTACTTGGTGCCATTTTTAATGATATGTGATAAACCCATAGTTTTAAGCAATGATTTTAGAATCATGATGAGATCATGCTAATGAGATCTAAATTCTTAGATAGCTTAAAACTAAAATGTTCCCAATCAATGGATTATTAAAAAGGGGATTAGTGAATCTGGATAGATTGGTACGTACGTTGTTTGCTCATTGGATGAGGATGATTGATCTCATGATCATTTGTGTGGAGACACTAAAGCAAGTATGTAGGTGCTTATTAGAGAATAAGTTCACTGAACGTGACTCGCTAAGGAATACCTAATGGAGTTTTACTTGCATGTCAATAGGAATTCCTGTAGTGATAGCAGTACAAATGATCCTTAGACTTGAGATCATCATAGTATCTTATATATAATGAATTACACTTTGACTTATTCCTTAAGACTCTTAGGGTATATCAAAGGGTATGCTTGGGTGTAATAAGTTATATATGGAGATAATGAATGATCAATAAAGAATCTACCACTTCTAGTAAAAGAAGAGAAATGTCCTATGTGACTCGATAAATGACAACCCAAGAATCCTTGGCCAAGGTAGAATAAAATTATAAAGTAGTTTCTAATTTTCACTCATCAGGAGTTGTGCATTTAGGAATCGAAATACATATAATTAAATAAAATAAGACTTGACAGTAATTCCATGTCTTATATTTAATTGGGACATTGTACGGTGGAAGGATTGAATTGTACGGTAACTATTTACTTAAAGGTTCTTTTATGATTAATGTTGAAATTTATATTATCTGGAAAGTCGTTGATCGCTAGGGAGGCTTATCCTTATTGTAGAATAAATATTATTTATTTAAATAAATTAATAGTTTAATTTATTTGTTTAAATAAGATTATAATTGTTCTAATTGATTTATTCACAACCTGGGTTAATATGGAGAACCTAAAGGATCACACCATAAAAGGAAGAATAATTATTTAAGAAGTTAATGGCATAATCATAATAATATGTTAAGTATATTTAATTTAATCTATGGTGATAGAATAAATTAAATAGTTTAATATTTATTATTTAATATTTTAGAAATATTAAATATAAATTAATATGAGGAGTCTTATTAATATTATTACAATTATTATTATTTTAATTTCTAAAAGAGTTTAGAAATTAATTTAATATAAGTACTTTTATTTATTCCTAATAGAATTAGAAGGAGAATTAGTTAAAGGAGTTTAATTAATTATCCATAATAAGATTAGGGAGCCCAATTAATTAAAAGAGTTTAATTAAATAAATAATACCTTATTTTAATTAAATGGGGTTACCTAATATCTTTATAAGATGAGTCTTATATCAGATATCAAATATACGTAATTCTAATAGTTGGAGAGTATGCCCCTTTTTATATAGAGATATGAAAAACTAGGATTTTAGCCAATACACCCTTCTTCTTGAAAATTATTCTTCCTTAGTGGATCACCTCTAGAGGCCATACACTTGGGTGGCTAACATTGATCAAAGGAAGGAATCTACCCAGAGATTCAAGGAGATCGCGGAGAAGTAGGAGGTGAACTCGTACCTGTGGAAGCTCGTATCTTCAAGGGTATGATTCCATAACTTCTTGTTCTTCATTTTAATTAATAATATGCATAAAGGATGATCCGGGTAATTAGTTTGTGAAAAATTTTAAAATATGATTTTATTTTGCTTCCGCTATTTTTGTAATTTGATTACTACTTTGATTTTCACAAAACTTTACGGTGGCATCAGAGGCAAACTTTATGCGAATTATTAATTGTTTTGATTCCATATATGCATGGGAATGTATTTAGAATAATTTATTGGGCATAATTTATTGTATAAAATTTATTTTATAAAAAAAATTAAAAAAAATAAAGGGCCGGAATCAATTTCTGAATTATTTTTATATAAATCGCGAATTTTTTTGTTTTCGCTTTGTTATTTTTTTTTTCGTGATTCACGGCTGGTTTAATGAATGTTATATATATATTACTCCCTTGGTTCCATATTAAGTGTTGTTTTAGAGAAAAAAAACTAATTCCTAATTAAGTGTCGTTTTTAGATTTTTAGGAGAAATTTTCTTATATTTTCCTAATTTACCCCTAAATCTGTCTTTTCAAGTGCAGCACTTTTCAAGTAAATTTATTTCCATAAAAACACAACACCTAATTCTTCTCTACTTTCCAAAGAAATTTATTCCTATAAAAACACTACTTACTCCATTCTATTCTCTCTCTCTCTCTCTCTCTCTCTCTCTTATTTAAGGAGAGATACACGTTAGTTTGCACCTTAATTGGAGGAAAGAGACTACCAACACATAAGAGGTAAATATGAAACTTGGGACCTATATTAAATACAAATTAATGATATCCTTAATATGTGTGTTTTATGTAATAACGACACTTAATATGGAATCGAGGGAGTACTTAACAAGTTAACAGGACATGGAGATTAGTGAATATATATATATATATATATATATATATATATATATATGTTCACGTGGTTAACATGACTTAGTTATTGAATGATTCACGTGATTTTATATATATTATTACTATAAATGTGCATGATCATAACTTTGGTAATATATATATATATATATATATATATATATATATATATATACACACACACACACACATACATTCTTAATGTAAGACCCCAACTTTTATGAATAAAGATTAAATTTTTCTCGAAATATATTTTTGAATATTATGGTGTGGATATGATATAATGTTATAGTTGTGGGTAATATTTACAAATTTTGCAAAGTAAGCAAGTTGTTATAAAATATTCGTTGCATCAGGGAATATTCGTTTTAACAGAGAATATTTGTACGACAGCATAATCATTGGTGGACCCCACAACGGAAGTATTGTCATAGTTAGAAAATGACGGAATTATCTTTTTATAAAAAAAACGGTGAAAGTTTTACCGTTAAACTGTTTAACTACCCGGTAGTAAAAGTAAAGTAATACGCGTGGTTGCATAGTAGCACACGATATTATTTATTGATGCTTACGTAAAAACTCACTCAGTTACACTCAATTATTGCTACAGTAATTGCTGCATCATATCTCTCATATTATTGATTCAATTATTGTCACAGTATCATTTGCATAATATTTTATATTATTAAATCAATAATTGAGATGACAAAGTTATTCATATTATTATTTGCAATATTGATAATGTCTAGAAGTTCTGTCAAGGAGAGATTTGGTCACCTAATTGCGTGCCAATAAGGAGAAATCCTTATCAGAAAGCCCCCTCTTTCCTGGGAACGACCTGGTTGTTAAATATTGTGAGTTATAATATTAATGATGAATAAGTTCATGTTGATTAAAGATAAAATTGATAGTTCTATTGTGTTGGGATTATTAGTGTTAGTGAAAATCGATATTTATTTTGATAATAGTTGATGTCTGGAAGTTATATTGACCAATCGGGTAATTAATCGGATAAATGAGTAATTAATTGCTATTAATTCACATGCTTATAACTATTTATTCACATGTGTGTACTATTGATTCACATGCATGTACTATTAGGGGAGGTGGTGCAAGATTGATAATACTTGTATGAATAAATTAAAAGTGGAGGTATAGATGAAGGTACTATACTGTAATTATTTTTTTTCACATGATTGAACTATTGATTCACATGATTGTACTATTAATTCACATGATATACTATTAGGGGAGGCGGTGTAAGTTTGATAATACTTGCAGGACTAAATTAAAAATGAAGGAAAAGATGAAGGTATTATACTATAATATTTTGAGCCCCAAAACGTGCAATTATCGAAACTATATTTTCCTATAAATAGAAGCTCATTCTTCCATCATTCTCACCAATTTATTAAGTCTCACAAGAGCAATTATGGACATAGAAGCTATAGAGAGAAAGAAGAAGAGTAGTCTGCTACTTCACTACTCCAGTATCCAGTCTTCTTCTGAGGTAAGGGGTATTATTTATTATTCTGAAGAGATATTATTTTTCATATTCGTATGAATATTATTTTCGTTCAATATTCATAAAGAATATTATCTTCGTTCAATATTCGTAGGAATATTATCTTCGTTAAATATTCGTTGGAATATTATTTTCTTTCAACAGTTGTAAGGGATGTTATTTTTGTTCAGTATTCATAAGGAATAATATTTTCTTCCATACTCTGTAGTATGTGAGTAATATTATTTCGTCTTATATTCTTGATTATACCCTCATTCTGTTAAAGTTTTGGCTTCTATACTCAATGAAATTTGTAGAATATCCTTGATATTTGCGCTTCATCCATTATCTTTTCATGGAAATAATATTCTAAGCTTTCTTGATAATTATTGATCTTTTCGTGACGGAATACTATTCATGAGTTACTATTCACCCAGTTACTATTCACTCAAATATTATTCACTCGGGTATTTGGGGCACTTTTCATGCCGGAGTACTATTGATGAGTTACTATTCACCCAATTACTATTCACCCGAATAGTATTCACTCGGGTAATTTGGGGTTCTTTTCATGCCAAAGTACTATTCACGAAGTACTATTCCTGAAGTACTATTCACGGGATACTATTTACCTGAAAAATATATTTCTTTTCTGTCCAAATTATTTTTGTTACATGAATATTTTTCTTGAATTTTACTCCACAAAGCAGTATTATGTTGACAATTTGGATATTTTTAAACTCTGGATAAATTTAAAGTCTTTCATATTTATCCATGATTTTGTTTTATTATTGCTTATATCATTGTCATAATCCTCATGCTTATATTGTGATGAAAGTCATCTTTGGCTTACGTGCATAGATGGACTGTTGATTAGTATGATTATGACCAGGGATCATTCAGTATAATTATGACCTGTAATATTACAAATGATGTGGTAAAAGTCCTCATTAGCCCGTAGTGCATTGATGGACAGTTGTTGGTATGATTATGACCAGGGATTATTCGGTATAATCATGACCATTGATGATTACATGAATATCCTTGACCCATAGTGTAAGACCCCAACTTTTATGAATAAAGAATAATTTTCTCGAAATATATTTTTGAATATTATGGTGTGGATTTGATATAATGTTATAGTTGTGGGTAATATTTACAAATTTTGTAAAGTAAGCAAGTGGTTATATAATATTCAATTGGTCGAGGAATATTCGTTTTAACAGAGAATATTCGTACGACGGCACAATCATTGGTGGACCCTACAACGGAAGTATTGTTGTAGTTAGAAAACGACAGAATTATCATTTTATAAAATAACTGGCGAAAATGTTACCGTTAAAACCGTTGAACTACCCGGTAGAAAAAAATACGATGTCTACGCGGGTTGCATAGTAACACACGGTATTGATTATTGATGTTTACGTGAGAAGTCACTCGCTTATACTCAATTATTGCTACAATAATTTTGCGATCATATCTCTCATATTATTGATTCAATTATTATCACAGTATCATCTGCATAATATGTTATATTATTAAATCAATAATTGAGACGACAAAGTTATTCATATTATTAAATTGCAATATTTACAATTTCTAGAAGTTCTATCAAGGAGAGGTTTGCTCATCTAACTGCAGGCCAATAAGGAGAAATCCTTATCAAAAAGCTCCCTCTTTCCTGGGAACGACCTGGTTGTTAAATATTATGAGTTATAATATTAATGATGAATAAGTTTGTGTTGATTAAAGATGAAATTGATAGTTCCATTGTGTTGGAATTATTAGTGTTAGTGGGAATCGATATTTATTTTGATATTAATTGATGTCTGGAAGTTTTACTGACCAGTCGGGTAATTAATCGGATAAATGAGCAATTAATTGCTATTAATTCACATGATTGTAACTATTTGTTCATATGTGTGTACTATTGATTCACATTCTTGTACTATTAGGGGAGTTGGTGCAAGATTGATTATACTTGCATGACTAAGTTAAAAATGGAGGTATAGATGGAGGTACTATACTATAATTCGTATTTTTACATGATTATAACTATTGATTCACATGATTGAACTATTGATTCACATTATTTACTATTAGGGGAGGTGGTGCAAGTTTGATAATACTTGCAGGACTAAATTAAAAATGAAAAAAAAAGAGGAAGGTATTATCTTGTAAATTTTGAGCCCCAAAACGCGTGCAATTATCGAAACTATATTTTCCTATAAATAAAGCTCATTCTTCCTTCATTTCTCACCAATTCACTAAAGCTTTAGAGCAATTATTATAGAGAGAAATTATAGAGAAAGAAGAGAAGAGAAGTCTCTACTCCTCACTATTCTAATATCCAGCTTTCTTCTAAGGTAAGGGGTATTATTCTTTCGTATTCATGAAGAGAGTTATTTTCTTTCAATACTGTAAGAGTCATTATTCCATTCTTTATTATTATGTTGAATAACTTTGCTCTATGCTGAGTACCACATACATGGTGAAATTCTTACATTATTCCATTCTTTATTATTACATTGGAATAACTTTTCTGCGTGTGGTCTATCGCATGCCCAGTGAATTCTCGTTGTATTCCATTCTTTATTATTCTGTTTGGAACATCCCATGCATGCGGATTACACATGACACGGTTCCATTCTTTATTATTCTATTGGAATATTCATATGCGTGTGGATTACGCATGACCGGTTCCATTCTTTATTATTCATTGGAATATACTTTCTGCATGCGATTTACGTATGACTTCGGTTCCATTCTTTATTATTATGTTGGAATAACATATGCGTCATGCGGATTACACACGCTGGTGAATTCTTACATTATTCTATTCTTTATTATTTTGTTGGAATAACTTTGTCTATGTGGATTACTGCATGCATGGTGAATGATCCTTCAGTATTCATTCCTTATTAAATTGTGGAAATGAATCGCTGCACGTGGATTACCGCATGGCGGGCGAAAATCCATTTGCAATTTCATATATTCTATTATACTCAATTGGTTAAAGTTTTGACTTCTATACTCCATGAAATTAGTAGAATATCTTGGATATTTGCGCTTCATCCAGTATCTTTTCATGGAAATATTCTTCTGAGCATTCTTGAATTTTACTCCACAAAGAAGTATCATGTTGACAATTTGGACGTTATTGATTTCTGGATAAACTAAAATTTTAAATCATTAAAATTTATCCTTGAACTTGTTTTATTGAATTATTATGTCATTGTCATCATCCTCATGCTTATATTGTGATGACAGTCATCTTTGGCTTACGTGCATAGATGGACTTGGTATGATTATGACCGGGGATCATTCGGTATAATCATGACCTATAATGTTATAAATGATGTGGTAAAAGTCCTCAGTGGCCTGTAGTGCATTGATGGACAGTTTTTCGTATGATTATGACCAGGGATTATGCATTATCTTAGTCATAATATTTCTTACTAGGCTAGTTGAGCTCACCCTTTTGCTTTCATTGTTCTCTTCAGGAAATGAGAACGTAGCCAGGACTAGTCAGGGAATGGTGTGATGGTCCGAGATGGTGTTATATAGTAGTCCTCACTATTCTATAAAATAGTGTGATAATAAATGTAATGAGGACTCTATTTGAGAGTGGATATTGTCTAGAAGACAATACTCCTGTTTAAACTCTCAACTATATTTTGTCGTATATTACACAACTTTTGTATAATTAAGTTTGTATTTGTATTCTGTACCATGTATTTGGCGACTCAAGATGGGTGATGTATACCTATGTTCGGGGCGTTACAGTTGGTATCAAAGCTTAGGGATATGATCCCTGGCTGAGATGTGAGACAACAACTAGGAGGGGAGAGACGGGGAATTCCTTCGTTAGTATGACCTACCTAAGTTTATTTGGTATTTAATTGGTCGGTCAGAGTATAGGGATAATATGTGATATGATAATTAACCCTTGTTTTGTGGCAGTATTTGAAAATGGCATCCGAAAATGTTGAGATAAAAAATGAAGCACATGAGACCGTTGAGTCACCACAGATTAATACCCAAGATAATGTGCAACAAGAAGACAATAATCCTCAAGTAAACAACAATGATCAAATGATGAACGATGGGATGTTTAGAGGTTTTATGCAATTCATGCAACATCAGGCAAAGGCGGCTCCTGTTCAAAATGCAGGTGGAAACACTGACAACTCTCAGACGATCACCGCTAAGCAGTTCAAGGAGCTGGGACCACCAGAGTTATTTGGAGAGCCAAAACCACTTAAGGCAGAGACGTGGATAAAGCAGATCAACAAGATATTTGATGTCTTGGGATGTTCCGAGGAGCAATAGTTTCCCTTTGCCACCTTCATGTTGCGGCGCAGAGGCAGATTCTCGGTGGGAATCAGTAGCGTACTCAACTCCGCAGATCAAGATGTCTTGGGAGAAGTTCCAAGAACTGTTCAACGACAAGTACTTTCCTGAAAGTATTCGTCACATGAAGGAGGTAGAGTTCATCAAGCTTGAGCAAAATAATATGACCGTGGCGCAGTACGAAGTTAAGTTTGCCGAGTTGTCTCGGTTTGCGTCCCACTTGGTTGATAATAAGGAGAGAATGACGCGGTTGTTTCTAAGAGTTTTGAAACCCAAGATATGTCAAGACCTTATCTCTCATAAACTGTGTTTATATTCAGATGTTTTGAATATGGCTCAGTTATTGGAGCGCGAAAATGAGTCAACCCAACCAAGAAAAAGCAGCCGACAAGGCGATAATACCAGTGGTAGCAGTCATCGAAGCGGTCACAACAAAAGTGGAGGGAATCAACATGCCAGAAATGGTAATCACTTCGGTGGTAATCATGGCCATGACAATAAGAGTGGATATTTTAAGAAGAGAAGATTCAATAATGATGGAAAGACGTCAGCACTAACACCTGTTTTTAAGGAAGGAGAACGACCACCGGTGGTATGTTACAAATGTGGAGGGGAAGTATAAACTCTAGCGAAGTTTATACTTTATTTGATACCGGTTCTACCCATTCTTTTATTTCTCCTACTTGCGCTCAATGTTTAAATTTGACTCCAGAGAAATTAGACTTTGACTTATCTGTTAAAACTCTGTTGGGTGAAACCTTCATTACATCCACGGTTTATAAGTCTTGTTTGATTCAAATCGGTAACCGCACGTTACCTGTCGATCTCATTTCTTTGAAAATACTTGCATGTGATGTGATTTTAGGGATTGATTGGTTAACTACTCATTATACTAAAATCGATTGTTTTCGTAAGGTTGTTAGCTTTAGTGATAAAGATAAAATATATAGCTGTAAATGAAGCTGCAAGTTGATTTTTTGGATGAAAAGTTCATTACAGAACTAGGAATAGTTCCTAAGTCTCATCTTGGATCTAAACATGTGTTGTGGCACTTTCATTTGATTATAAGAATCATTGAAAGATGGGAAATCACTATAGAGATAGTGGACTCTCAAGAACAACATTACATATCCATTAACTAAAGCTTATCCAACAGCAGGATAATCATCACTTAGAGAAGAAGAATATGAGATACCATGGCGATTGGCTTTAGTGCAAGTGGGAGATTGAAAGTAATATGCACACAAGCCAATCATGTTTGATGATAAAGCATATACTTTGTAACAATCTTATTCATTTATTAATAAAAAGTATTAATTTATTAAAGGCTTTTAATTATCAACATGATGCTGTTTTATAATATGTGATAAACCCATAGTTTTTAGCAATGCTTTTAGAATAATGATGATGATCATTCTAATGAGATCTAAATTCTTAGAAAGCTTAAAATAAAATAGTTCCCAATCGTTGGATTACTAAATTGGGGATTAGTGAATCCGGATAGATTGGTACATATGTTGCTTGCTCATTGGATGAGGATGATTGATCTCATGATCATTTGTGTGGAGACACTAAAGCAAGTATGTAGATGCTTATTAGAGAATAAGTTCACTGAACGTGGCTCGCTAAGGAATACCTAATGGAGTTTTACTTACTGTCGATAGGAATTCTCAGAGTGATAAAGTAGTCTGAGTGATCCTTGGACTTGAGATCATCATAGTATCTTGTGTATGATGAGTTATACTTTGACTTATTCCTTAAGACCCTTAGGGTATATCAAAGGATATGCCTGGGTATAATAAGTCATACATGGAGATAATGTATGATCATTATAGAATCTACCACTTCTAGTAAAAGAAGAGAAATGTCCTATGTGATTTGATAAATGATAACCCAAATGAGTCCTTGGCGTTAAGCGAGAATGAAATTAGAAAGGAGTTTCTAATTTGCATTATTTGAGTTGTGCATTTAAGAGTCGAAATATACATAATTAAATAAAATAAGACTTGATGATAATTCCATATCTTATATTTAATTGGGACATTGTATGGTGGAAGGATTGAATTATGCGGTAACTATTTACTCAAAGGTTCTTTTATGATTAATGTTAAAATCTATATTATCTGGAAAGTCGCTGATCGCTGGCAGGGAGAACATCCTATTGTAGAATAAATATTATTTATTTAAATAAATTAATATTTTAATTTATTTATTTAAATAAGATTAGAATTGTTCTAATTGATTTATTCACAATTGGTTTAATATGGAGAACCTAAAGGGTCACACCATAAAAGGAAGAATAATTATTTAAGAAGTTAATGGTATAATCGTAATAATAAGTTAAATATATTTAATTTAATCTATGGTGATAGAATAAATTAAATAGCTTAATATTATTATTTATTATTTTAGAAATATTAAATATAAATTAATAGGAGGAGTCTTATTATTATTATTACTATTATTATTATTTAATTCCTAAAAAGTTTGGGAATTAATTAATAAAAGTACTCTCAAATATCCTAATAGGATTAGGAGGCTAATTAATTAAAAGAGTTTAATTAATTATTCCTAATAAGATTGGGAGCCTAATTAATTAAAAAAATTTAATTAATTAAAATAAAACACAATTTCTTAATTGTTAAGGAGGGTTGCCCACATCTATAAATAAGAGGAGTCTTATTTTGGGTGTGGGGGTTGACGTTTTCATAGAATACATAATTCCAATAGTTGGGAGAGTACACCATTTTCTATGAGAGAGAAAAACTAGGGTTTTGCCAAATACCCATCTTCTATGGTGGATCACCTCTAGAGGCCAAACACTTGGGTGGCTAACGTTGATCAAAGGAAGGAACCAAACCCGGTGGATTCAAGTTGAACGCGAAAAAGATTGGAGGTGAACTTGTACCTGAGGAAACTCGAATCTTCAAGGGTATGATTCTTGTTCTTTCTTTTTCGTTTAATTAATAATTGTGCATAAAGGGTGATCCGGGTATATGGTTTGTAAAATTTTAAACTCTGATTTTTACACGTTTTCGCTTATTTTTTCAATTTGATTGCGTTCATGAATATTACAAACATAACAGTGGTATCAGAGCCAAACCTTTATGCAAATTATTAATTGTTTTAATTTGATATGTATATTGATATGTGTTTAGAACAAATTAATTGGGCATAATTTTATTATATAAAGTTTATTTTAAAAAAAACGTAATAAATTTCTGGAAGTATGTTGGAAATTCGCGAATTCTGTTGAAATTTTCGAAAGTCTGTACATGCTTTAAAAATTCCGTGAGCTGTGAGTCTTTTCAGGTAATATGATTACTCAGATTATATCATATATATTCCAAGCAAATCAGGATATTCAAAAAGTATACTTTGAATGCCATATATTGTTATCATATATAAACAAGTGTTTACTTTGATTTGCGTGTAACTTACCATGATTCACGTGGATCATTGGTCTGATTATGGTTAACAGGATTTGGTACACGATTAATATTATATATTTATATATATATATATATATTTATATAATATTATTAATTATTTTATAATTAAAATAAAAAGTTTTATTTTAATCTTAAAATAAAAGGTTTATTTTAATATTATAATAAAAGAGTTTATTTAAATTTTAAAATTAGAATTTTATGCTAACTAATTAGAGTTGGAATTGGATTCCATGATAACTAATTGGAGTTAAAATTGGATTCCATGTTTCCTTAAATAAAGGAGTTTATTTAGATATGAAATAAGATTTCATATTATTCAAAATAAAAGAGTTTATTTGTGAATAGGAAAATGAATCCTTATTTCCATAAATAAAGGAGTTTATTTAGATATGAAATAAGATTTCATATTATTCAAAATAAAGGAGTTTATTTGTGAATAGGAAAATGAATCCGAATTTCCTTAAATAAAGGAGTTTATTTAGATATGAAATAAGATTTCATATTATTCAAAATAAAGGAGTTTATTTGTGAATAGGAAAGAGAATCCGTGTTTCCTTTAATAAAGGAGTTTTTTTTTTACATGGAATTGGATTCCATAGTTAATTAAAATAAAGGAGTTTATTTTGATTAAAGATTTTGATTAAAATAAAATAGTTTATTTTATTCAAAATTGGATAAATTAAAATAAAATAGTTTATTTTGATTTAAATTTGGATTAAAATAAAGGAGTTTATTTTGATTCAAAAATTAAATTTTATACTAACTAAATTTGTCCATTAAATGATATCAATATATATATTGAATGTTTATTATTCATGAGATGAATGTTATTTATTGATGCATATGATGATGTGTATGATAATAAATGGGATTAATTATGGATTATTGACTAATGTGATTGTAATTATTTTAGTTGGATGCATGAATGTATGGGTTTTATTAAATGGGGTCTGCGTACCACGTCTTCTCTAATTTTTCTTAATGTAAATTCTATCTCCCTCCTATGAACTTCCCCTTGACTGCTGATCAAGGTTTCTATTTATTTTAAATAGTTTTGTAATAGGAATAGTTAGAATTAATTTTGAAGAATTGGAGATCAAAGAGCAAGGAGCGCATGAAGACCCGTTTGTAATGGAGCCCGGATTTAAATGTAATATTTATATTTAAATATTAATTCTTGCACCCCTAGGGTTTGACCTTTTGGTTCACTTGGTGGCTCTAGTGAACCAAACTAGAATAAAGTCCATAATCAATTCGGGTAGAATATAGTATTCTATACGTGCATGCTTATACTATATATATTATATATTATGCAAACATGCTTCGCATGTTAATTAATATGACGCGTATTTTTTATATATATATATATATATGTGCATGCGTGCTAAACAAGATGAGACAAATTAATAACAAACCCCTCAAATATTTTATATTAAGTTGTAACGTTCAAAGATATTTGGAATATCGAACGTCATTTCAAATGATAGAAACAATAGAGTATTAAATATTTAATATGAGTTTGTTGTGCACACACACGACAAGTATTAAATATTTAAGATGTTGTTTTTATTACATATGATGTTTATAAGGAATTGAACATTACTGTTTTGTTGTGCACACACAAGGGTTGTAGTTTTCTCTTCACTTATATGGAAATGTTGGGTCTAACTTAACTTAATTTATTTTAGTTCGGATGTGCACACACTTGACCATTATGATTTAAGAGGCAAAATACAAGGAGTTACATAGTTGATGTAATTGACAAGAGTTGTCCACCTATTTATTTATATATAGTTTGTTGTACACACACAAGGCTATATACATTTGAAATGGGATCCTTATTCTCACCAACATATCTTTAATTAGATATTGCCGAACTATATATATTGAGGGTAATATAGTTTGAAGAAAATAGTGGGAGATACACTACAACAAAAAAAGCTTATCGTGATAGCATATCGTGACCGCATACGATCAGAGATGTCTATCTGCTGACCGTGATCGCGATCATTGATACGAGTCGCAGATAATCTGGTCGCTGGAAGGACATCAGCGACCACCAATAGCGACCGAATAATTAGCGACTGCAATTAGCGACCGATACCGTCGCTATTATAACTTATGCTGAGTCATTCATCATGCGTGACGTGTCACACGTGGCGGCGTGACAGATAATAGCGATAGCAATGATTAAGCTAGATTCAAGATCATTGATACATTTTAGCGACCGCGTCGCGATCATTGATCCTTTTTTTTTTTTTTTTTTTTTTGCCTATTTTATTGATTTCCCAAAATAACACCTTTGTACTGCTTTCAATCCCAACACGATTATATATATATATATATATATATATATATATATATATATATATACAAGCATCCATATTAACATCCATCCAATACAATACAAAACATTCATCCAACACAATATAATCGATATCGTAAACATCCATATAAACTAATATAATTGTCCAAAGAATGAAGCTAAAAGAGTACAAGGCTTTAAAATCTAAAAAAAATAAGTCGGAGCACTCTTCATGGATCATCCAAATTAGGATCCTGTAATTATCAAAGTAATAAAACATATATGTTACATATAAGTAAAACATTGACTCGTGAGGCTATAAACATATAAGACAATGTAGCTAAACAATAAACGATATATATATACTGCTCCTGTTGTTGTCTGTCTTTGCTCGCTCCTCTCTTACGCCACCGCCATCTTCTTATGAACTCATCGGGACTCGAGACCGCAGATGCCCGCCAAAGATATCTGAAGAAGATCACGATCTGACAGATCGCTTCTCACACAGTCGGCGAGGAGTATGATAGAATTTGGATAACTTTGATGATATGTAGACCGGGTGGCGAGCTACATTGCCTGCCATGATGGTCGAGGCGTCGTCTTTGTCCTTGGCCTTTGACATAATTTTTTCTTCACGATGGACGCCCTCTCCCATAATTCTTGATCAATCGACGGACGCGGGGTGCCTTCAGGATAGCGCTCGTTCATTAAACCCTTATAAGTGTCCTGTCAGAAGATGAACAATTAAATAGTTAAAAATAAATAAAAAAAATACTAAAGACCATCGCGGGTGAACAACATATTAGGATAAAGTGAACTTATTACCGCTATCTGAACAGCTTCAGGTAGACCATCGCGGGTGGCCACATACACATCCAACCAATTGATAGGTTGACCTTGAGACTGAGACTCCTATAGTTCATTTTCTCATATTATTATATAAACATATGATATTTTAGCTACAAAAGATGACTGTAAACATAACATACGTTACCACAAAGAATGTGTGTTGCCATTTGTGATATCTTCGCCGCCCGATCGTCGTGCCTTTTGCCTTCTCGCCGTCGATACACACGAGGATCTGCATTACGAGGCGGCGCCTTCTTCGCCTCTTGACCCAACTCTCGACTTTCCACTTTGGTCACATACATCTGCACCCATATAAATTTGTCGCACCACTGAGGCTATGCTCGTGCATATATCTTGCTCACCACATCTGGATGGTCAATCTCGACATTGTGTAGGGCTTTTGTCGTTCCTTGTTCAAATTATCTTTAGTTAAATGCAGTATATTACGCGAAATAGTGTCTCGAATAATCGATGCACGTAAATCGTCCCATCTATATCGTTCTACAAATAAAACAACAATAATAATATTAAAATCATTATATTACTAAACAATATTATTTGATTAGCTATGTATTATCTATCGAGTGATAAAAATATACACGAAATTCATTAAATCAGCGTCCTTATGGGCGAGAGGTGTGCTCGCCCGTGTAATCACTCAGCGTGGGCGATTACATTAAGCATAATTGTGAAATGCACTTCACAATTTTACTATCTTGAAAATCACTACAATATACAATAATTTATATTAAAACCCTTACATTTAAATCACTACTATATTTATAAAAATGAAAATATTAAACCCTTATATATATATACACGATGTTTAACTTACGTGCTATCTGGAGGAGGACGGATCTGTATAAGAATGCGATCATCCGGATTAGCCGGAGCCTTCGGCACATGATTAGGGCCCCGACCCAACCCGCGCTTTCGTGCTGCAGGTTCAGAAGACATCTATAAATAAGAAATTTAGGATGTTAGTATAAGTTATAAATGAAAGGTACATAAACATGTCAGGGATATAGAGAACATCAGGATATGTAATTGTATGTAAACAAAAGGACAATAGGATAGGATAGTCTAGGCCACTAGGATAGTCTAGGCGTGTATATTTAAGTTACTTAAGGTTACTTTAGGCTTGAAAAGAGAGCTTAATAGTCCTTTGTATGAGCAACTAGCATGTATGAGCAACTTTGTATCTTCTCATAATAGTCCTTTAAGGTCAGGTACTATGAATTGTCCAAAACAGTCCATTTTTGGCTTTAAAATGTGATTTTTAACAAGTCTCGTGCTCAAAATGGCTTGGGCTTGGTTCCTTTAGTTTGTGTAGCTTTCTTATGTGTGTCATTTTCTTTATCTTCTCGACTATGAATTATGGAAAAACTTCTTTGAACCTTCTTCTTGATTGAATTATGGATAAACTTAATTCCTAGTTATGTTTTATGTTATACTCATGTTCAAGTTATATGGCCATTTGACTTATATATGAAAAAATTCGACAGAGTCTCCCCTATAATATGGACTATCCACATGCACGAGGGCATGCATACTTGACCAATTTCAGCAAAATATAATCCCAACACACAAAACAGAATGTGCACAACTATAATTCAAGGCATACATGGTCAAATTCTATTGTTATATTCTGCAGCATACATGGTCAAATTCTATTGGATACAAAGACTTGACTAATCTGATTTATTACATTAGGGGCTTTTGTTAAATTTCAAGATATCGTAATGCGGGATATCCGGCGAACTTTATGTTATTAATTAAGCGTATTTATGTATGGCTTAAGCCATACGTAATGGTTTTCCCAATAGCTTATATATGTTGTACTATATATATTAGTAGAGTATCGTATTTATGTACACAAATTAGTTAGAAATGGCATGATGTACTATATATATATATGTATATATTTTATTTTTAGACGTACGTGGCACTAGCCTCTCTTTTATTACTCTTTTTTTTTGTGTATGCGTATGATCGTAAGCTAGTAAGCGTCGACTTTGTTATTTCTTGTCTTTGTAAAATTACTACTACCAAATAGTATCTTTTAGATTTAGTTATAAATTTGTCTCTTTTTTTAACTATTAATGGAGTACCAAACAATTAATTAAAGAAGTCACCGGAATAGCTTATTAAACTTCATTGGTTGATTAGAGTCCTTCGTGGGGTAATCTTATTCTTAAAACTTACTACTAATCAAGCTGACGATTGATCACTCACTAACAGATTAATTAAAAAGGATACTATGTATATTTGATTTTTAACTTGTGTTGTCATGTACACCATAAGAAGAAGGGTATTTTGCCAGTTATTTGTTATGTCACTTATGTTGTGACCCAAAATTGATATTTTGCATATATGGTATTTTGCCAATATGGAATTTACGATATATGAGTCAGTGTATTTAGAACCACATTCTTTAGTAATTTCCCTTGCTATTTTCCGTACCCACTACAATTATCTTTTATAAGGAAAAAAGAATAACTTAAAGAAAATGTCATCTATTGCAAATTACATGGAGACCAATCCTCAAGAAACAAAAATTCATATATGCTGCCTAGCACCTACAGTGTTCATGAACTAGCAGCAGCTTGGCAAAAAAAACTTATTCATATTTCACAAAATCTTGATAAATCAGAAGTAGCAAATGGGAGTACTAGTTATTCCAAACAAATATTTCAATGAAGAAAAATATAAACACAAGCAAACTTCATTTAATAGTTTCAAAGCCAACGCAAAAACCAAAAGGTTTGGACTAGAGTCTCCATATTTTAATAACGGAAATTAACTAAATAGCCAATTTACATACACAAACTAAGGATGTCGATTATAACTTTCGGTTTAAGTAATTGAAATATTCACTAAGCTAATCCCATTTGATTTTCCACTTAAAAAAATCCATTAAAACTTGTAGGGTACAAATCTTAGAGCAGCCACTTTATGCAATGGTACCAAATGTTATACTGTGTCCAGCCCAAACATTCAAGCATTAACAATATGGTTGTTGTTAATATCAAGGTTTTAGCAGTTGTATTCCAATCCCACAACCCCGCAGTCCCGCAGTCCTCCAAAAAAGAAAAATTAGAAAATAGAAAGTAAAGAGAGATTATATTCTTTTGTTTCATTACCTTCACACAAAGGGCTCAAGCAATTGTAAAATTAATTAGTATATATTTGGTACCACTCTCATGCATAAATTCTACATCTTAAGTATGAAAAATGGCCATTTGTACTGCTTGGTGGTGTCGTGGCGGTTGTGTTGTGGTGGTGGTGATGGTGGGTGGCGACAGATGCGGTGGCCATGGTGGTGGTGGTGATGGTGGGTGGCGGCGGTGGCTGTGGTGGTGGTGGTGATGGTGGGTGGCGGCGTTTTCCCTCTTTTCCTCTTCTCTTCTCCCCTTCTCCTCTTTTCTCCTCTTTTTTTCTTCTTCGATTGAGAGTAATGAACTGAATCTGAACCGGTTAATTGGAATAGATCAATGACCATTATCGCCGACCGCGTCGCGATCGCCGATGGTGAGTGGTCGCAAATAACTAAGGCGCCAATATTTCGTACCAATTTTTTGGAGGTAAAAAATGATTTTGCGACCAAATAGCGACCGGGTTCCATCGCTAACATAATCTAGCGACCAAATTCAAGAGCGGTCGCTAATGGCGGTCGCTAGTACCACTTTCTGCGACCAAAAAGTGCGGTCGCTGATGTTTTTGGTCGCTATTACAGCATTTTCTTGTAGTGATACCAATTTAAAATAAGACCTAAATTATTTTGGTAATTAATAAAAGAATGTATGCTAAAATGTTATTAAGAACAAATTCATTTACAGAATTTTACAATGTCTAAATTACTATCACTGCGTAGCATATTAGATGCTAAATTAACTGGACCGAATTAAACGGATTGGTTATGGAATTTGAGAAAAGTTCTCACGGCTGAAAAGCTATCTTATGTCCTTAATATGCCTATCTCTACAATGGTTGTAGACAATGCCTCTGAGGAAGAGATTGCTACTTTTAGAAAGTGGCAAGATGATGCACAGTTGGCTCAATGCATCATGCTTGCATCCATGAGTAACGAGCTTCAGCATCAGCATGAAACTATGGATGCTCCTACTATATTCCTGCACATCAAGTAGTTGATGGTGAGAAAAGTAGGACTGATAGATATTAGATATCTAAGGAGCTCTTCCGATCTAGAATGACCGATGACACTACAGTACAGATAAAAGTCCTTAACATTATCAATTTGATTGATCAATTAGGAGAACATGTTTTGTCATGGATGGAGAGTTGAGCCAAGATTTGATCTTGCACTCACTCCTGGACTCCTTTCATAATTGTTGTGAATTTTTCATATGAACGAGCTAGATATCAGCCTCGCTGATTTGCTTAACATGTTGAAAAATGTTGAGAGTCACTTTCCAACCAAGAAAGACCATGTCTTACTGGTAGGAGCCAAAGGATCTTCTGAAAAGAAGAACGATTCTAAGAAGGTAAATAGAAAGGCAAAAACAAAGGATAATAAGAACAAAACTGATACAGATAGCAAAGGAGTTTGCTTCCACTGCAATAAGCCTAGACACTGGAAAGAAACTGCAAGAAGCATCTTGCAGAAGCTAACCAAAGAAGCTTAAGTGAAGTTTCGGTTATAATACAGCTTGTTCATGATTAAAATAAATTTTCCTTTGAGTCAAGCTTTTTCTTGGGTATTGGATACCGACTTTGGTTATCATAAATATAGATTTATGATGAGACCAAGCAGAAGTAGAAAGCTAAACAAAGATAAGTAATCCTATGTGTGGAAAATGAAGCAAAGGTTGCTGCATTAGCCATAGAAACTTATAGTTTAGCAATGCCTACGGACAAATCTATTAAGTCAATAAGTTGTTATTGTATTCCAGTTCTCGTTGGAAACATTATTTCTATTTTATTGTTGGACAATGAAATCTTTGGTATTATATTTAAGAACAATTGTTGTTCTATTTATAATAATAATGTTTTGTATAGAACTGGAATATTACTTAATGGATTTTGTATACTTGACTTACATGTAAAATTATTTTGCAAATTGAACAAACTAGTATAAGAAAAGGAGATGATCATTCAAAGAGTTGAATGTGTGTATTTCCTGAAATACAAGTTTGAATTATTTGAAAAGTTCAAAGAATTCAGAAGTGAAACAAATTGGCAAAGTATTAAGATTCTTTGATTAGATCAAGGAATAAATACTTGTGCAATAAGTTTCTTGATCATCTCAAATGGTTTTCTCATAATAGACGCCTCCTAATACGCAATAAATGATTGATGTAACTGAAAGGAAAAATCGTACTTTATTGGATATGGTGTGGTCCATAATGATTTTATCGACATTACAGTATCCTTCTGGGGTCATGCCCTAGAAATGGCTGCATATCTACAAAAAAGGTAACCTCAAAATCCGGCCTCAAGACTCCATAAAAGTTATGGACAGGGAGGATTCCTAATCTTAAGTATGTTAAGATAAGCGATTTTCCAACTTATGTGAAAATGTTTCAAAGGATAAGCTTGGGACAAGATTTGACAAGTGTCGATTTGTGGGACTTCCTAAAGTAAGTTTAGGGTATATGTTCTATAATCCTACTTAGCAAAAGGTGTTTGTTACAAAACGCACTGCCTTCTAAGATAAAGGTGTTTATCATTAAAAGGGCTAGTGGGAGGATAATAGATCTTGAAGAGTTCAAGAACCACAAAATACTATAAGTCAAATAAGAGGAACCTGTAGATAAACCTATTGTATCACAACCGAATCGTAAATCTAGAATAGTACCGAAGATATCTAGGAGGTATGGATTCATCATGGATGATGATGATGAGGTATGCATCATAGAAAATGATGATCCAGTTACATACGATGAGGAAAGAGTTGCAGACACTCAGAGAAATGGATTGAAGTAAGCTTCTCAAACATATAACATTCGTTTTGATGAGACAATCAAAAGAGTTTGATTTTATAAAAAATAAGAATGAACCTAGTGTGTACAAAAGGGTCAGTGGGAGCACCATGACATTCCTGGTATTATATGTTGATATACTACGGATAAGGAATGACATACTAATGCTAAAATCAGTAAAGATAAAGTTGTCTAAACATTCCTCCATGAATGATTTGGGAAGAGTATCGTAATTGGGGATACAAATCTATATAGATAGATTCAAGAGGATGCTCGACTTAACCCAAGGAACGTATATTCATTTGATGCTAAAGTCGTTTACATGGCAAACTCCAAGAGATGTCTCATGTTGATGAGCCGTGGAGTGTATCTCTCTTAATAGTCCCCATAGACTCCTAAAAAGAGAGATCGCATGAGTAACTATCATGTATGCAATGAAATATACGAGACCTGATGTTGATCAGTCATATTCTGGATAAGATCACTGTAAGATAGTGAAAAACATCTTCAAGTACTTAACTGGCACTAAGGATGTGATCATATTCATGGTGGGTCTGAATTAAAACTTGAGGGCTTAATAGACTCAAGTTTTTCAGACAGACCAGGACGACAGAAAATCCACTTTAAGGTAAAATGTTACCTTGAACGGTGGTGCAGTGAAATTGGAAAAGTTCCAAATAGCAAAGAGTTGCTGGTTTAGTGATAAAGACAAAGTATATAGTTGTAAATGAAGCTGCAAGTTGATTGTTTGGATGAAAAGTTCATTACAGAACTAGGAATAGTTCTTAAGTCTCATCTTGGATCTAAACATGTGTTGTGGCATTTTCATTTGATTATAAGAATCATTGAAAGATGGGAAATTACTATAGAGATAGTGGACTCTCAAGAACAATATTACATATCCATTAACTAAAGCTTATCCAACAGTAGGATAATCATCACTTAGAGAAGAAGAGTATGAGATACCATGGCGATTGGCTTTAGTGCAAGTGGGAGATTGAAAGTAATATGCACACAAGCCAATCATGTTTGATGATAAAGTATATACTTTGTAACAATCTTATTCATTTATTAATAAAAAGTATTAATTTATTAAAGGCTTTTAATTATCAACATGATGCTGTTTTATAATATGTGATAAACCCATACTTTTAAGCAATGCTTTTAGAATAATGATGATGATCATTCTAATGAGATCTAAATTCTTAGAAAGCTTAAAACTAAAATAGTTCTCAATTGTTGGATTACTAAATTGGGGATTAGTGAATCCGGATAGATTGGTACATACGTTGCTTGCTCATTGGATGAGAATGATTGATCTCATGATCATTTGTATGGAGACACTAAAGCAAGTATGTAAATGCTTATTAGAGAATAAGTTCACTGAACGTGGCTCGCTAAGGAATACCTAATGGAGTTTTACTTGCCTGTCAATAGGTATTCCTGTAGTGATAGTAATACAAGTGATTCTTGGACTTGAGATCATCATAGTATCTTGTGTATGATGAGTTATACTTTGACTTATTCCTTAAGACCCTTAGGGTATATCAAAGGATATACTTGGGTATAATAAGTCGTAAATGGAGATAATGTATGATAAATATAGAATCTACCACTTCTAGTAAAAGAAGAGAAATGTCCTATGTGATTCAATAAATGACAACCCAGTAGTCCTTGGCCAAGGCAGAATGAAATTAGAAAGGAGTTTCTAATTTGCATTATTTGGAGTTGTGCATTTAAGAGTCGAAATACATATAATTAAATAAAATAAGACGTGACAGTAATTCCATGTCTTATATTTAATTGGGACATTGCATGGTGGAAGGATTGAATTGTATGGTAACTATTTACTCAAAGGTTCTTTTATGATTAATGTTGAAATCTATATTATTTGAAAAGTCGTTGATCGCTAGGGAGACTTATCCCTATTGTAGAATAAATATTATTTATTTAAATAAATTAATATTTTAATTTATTTATTTAAATAAGATTAGAATTGTTCTAATTGATTTATTCACAACCGATTTAATATGGAGAACTTAAAGGGTCACACCATAAAAGGAAGAATAATTATTTAAGAAGTTAATGGCATAATCGTAATAATAAGTTAAGTATATTTAATTTAATCTATGGTGATAGAATAAATTATATAGCTTAATATTTATTATTTAATAAGAGGAGTCTTATTATTATTATTACTATAATTATTATTTAATTCCTAAAAGAGTTTTGGAATTAATTAATAAAAGTACTCTTAAATATCCTAATAGGATTAGGAGGCTAATTAATTAAAAGAGTTTAATTAATTATTCCTAATAAGATTGGGAGCCTAATTAATTAAAGGAATTTAATTAATTAAAATAAAACACAATTCCTTAATTGTTAAGGAGGGTTGCCCACATTTATAATTAAGAGGAGTCTTATTTTGGGTGTGGGGGTTGACGTTTTCATAGAATACGTAATTCCAATAGTTGGGAGAGTACACCCTTTTCTATGAGAGATAGAAAAACTAGAATTTTGCCAAATACCCATCTTCTTGAATCCTTCTTCTTCCTTGATGGATCACCTCTAGAGGCCAAACACTTGGGTGACTAACGTTGATTAAAGAAAGGAACCAAACCCGATGGATTCAAGTTGAACGCGAAAAAGATTGGAGGTGAACTTGTACCTAAGGAAGCTCGAATCTTCAAGGTTATGATTCTTGTTCTTTCTTTTTCGTTTAATTAATATTGTGCATAAAGGGTGATCCGGGTATATGGTTTATAAAATTTTAAACTTTGATTTTTACACATTTCCGCTTATTTTTGCAATTTGATTGCGTTCATGAATATTACATACCTAACAGTGGTATCAGAGCCAAACCTTTATGCAAATTATTAATTGTTTTAATTTGATATGTATATTGATATGTGTTTAGAACAATTTAATTGGGCATAATTTTATTGTATAAAATTTATTTTAAAAAACGTAATAAATTTGTGGAAGTATGTTGGAAATTACGAGTTACATTGAAATTTCCAAAAATCTCATTACGCTTTTAAAAATTCCGTGAGTAAAGAGCTTAATCATGGTACTAAGTTAATGTGAGTCTTTTCAAGTAATATGATTACTCAGATTATATCATATATATTCCAAGCAAATCAGGATATTCAAAAAGTATACTTTGAATGGCATATATTGTTATCATATATAATCAAGTGTTTACTTTGATTTGCATGTAACTTACCATGATTCACGTGGATCTTTGGTCCGATTATGGTTAACAAGATTTGGTACACGATTAATATTATATATTTATATAATATTCTTAATTATTTTATAATTAAAATAAAGAGTTTATTTTAATTTTAAAATTAGAATTTTATGCTAACTAATTAGAGTTGGAATTGGATTCCATGATAACTAATTGGAGTTAAAATTGGATTTCATGTTTCCTTAAATAAAGAAATTTATTTAGATATGAAATAAGATTTCATATTACTCAAAATAAAAGAGTTTATTTGTGAATAGGAAAATGAATCCTTATTTCCATAAATAAAGGAGTTTATTTAGATATGAAATAAGATTTCATATTATTCAAAATAAAGGAGTTTATTTGTGAATAGGAAAATGAATCCGTATTTCCTTAAATAAAGGAGTTTATTTAGATATGAAATAAGATTTCATATTATTCAAAATAAAGGAGTTTATTTGTGAATAGGAAAGAGAATCCGTGTTTCCTTTAATAAAGGAGTTTTTTACATGGAATTGGATTCTATAATTAATTAAAATAAAGGAGTTTATTTTGATTAAAGATTTTGATTAAAATAAAATAGTTTATTTTATTCAAAATTGGATAAATTAAAATAAAATAGTTTATTTTGATTTAAATTTGGATTAAAATAAAGGAGTTTATTTTGATTCAAAAATTAGATTTTATACTAACTAAATTTGTCCATTAAATGATATCAATATATATATTAAATGTTTATTATTCATGAGATGAATGTTATTTATTGATGCATATGATGATGTGTATGATAATAAATGAAATTGATTATGGACTATTGACTAATGTGATTGAAATTATTTTAGTTGGATGCATGAGGATTCATCAAGCTTGAGCAAAACAATATGACCGTTGCGTAGTACGAAGCTAAGTTTGCCGAGTTGTCTCGGTTTGCGTCCCACTTGGTTGTTAATGAAGAGAGAATGACGCGGATGTTTCTAAGAGGTTTGAAACCCGAGATACGTTAATACCTAATTTCTCAAAAACTGTGTTTGTATTCAGATGTTGTGAATAGGGCTCAGTTATTGGAGCGCGATAATGAGTCAACCCGACCAAGAGAGAGCAACCGACAAGTCGATAATACCAGTGGTAGCAGTCATCGAAGCGGTGACAACAAACGTGGAGGGAATCAACATGCCAGAAATGATAATCACTTCGGTGGTAATCATGGCCATGACAATAAGAGTGGAAATTTAAAGAAGTGGAGATTCAACAAGGATGGAAAGACGTCAGCACCAGCACCTGTTGTTAAGGAAGGAGAATGACCACCAGTCGTATGTTACAAATGTGGAGGGGAAGGACACATAAGTCCAAACTGCACGATGCAGTCCAAAGCGTGTTATAATTGTGGAAAAGAATGTCACTTAAACCAATTTTGTCGTGCACCAAAGTCAAGTCTAGCTGGGATGGAGGCATCAAAGGGTGTCCCAGATAAGACAAAACCGGTAGTTCAAGGGAGAGCGTTTGTCGTAACCTCCCAAAAATCGAGGAATCCGAACGAGGTGATCACGGGTAAACTAATCATAAACTCTAGCGAAGTTTATACTTTATTTGATATCGGTTCTACCCATTCCTTTATTTCTCCTACTTGTGCTCAACGTTTAAATTTGACTCCAAAGAAATTAGACTTTGACTTATCTGTTGAAACTCCGTTGGGAGAAACCTTCATTACATCCAAGGTTTATAAGTCTTGTTTGATTCAAATCGGTAACCGCACGTTACTTGTCGATCTTATTTCTTTGAAAATACTTGCATTTGATATGATTTTAGGGGTTGATTGGTTAACTACTCATCATGCTAAAATCGATTATTTTCGTAAGGTTGTTAGCTTTCATATTCCTAACCAACCTATTATGCGAATTCAAGCAACCAAACCACTAAAATCAATCACTGTCATATCAAGTCATAAAGCTATTCATTTATTGAAAAACGGATGTCAAGCTTTCTTAGCCCATGTCACGGATTTAAATAAAGATACGTCAGATTTGAATGATATTTCTATTGTTAATAAATTTCCTGACGTATTCCCTGAAGAAATTCCTGGCCTACCCCTAGAGCGTGAAATTGAATTTTGTATCGACCTTGATTCCGGTACAAAACCCATTTCCAAAGCCCCATATCGAATGGCTCCTATTGAACTTCAGGAGTTAAAAACCCAACTACAAGAATTGTTAGACATCGGTTTCATTCGTCCTAGAACGTCTCCTTGGGGTGCTCCTGTTCTATACTTTGTATTGATTATCGGGAATTGAATCATGTCACCATCAAAAATAGGTACCCGTTGCCTCGCATTGATGACCTGTTTGATCAGTTGTAAGGAGTCAAATTCTTTTCAAAGATTGATCTTCGTTCCAGATATCATCAGTTGAAGATTAAAACTGATGACATTCCAAAGACTGCTTTCAGAACTCGGTACGGGCATTATGAATTCCTAGTGACTAGTGCCCCTGCTGCCTTCATGGATATGATGAACCGAGTATTCAAGGAATATTTGGATCACTTTGTGGTCGTCTTTATTGATGACGTCCTCATATACTCTAAAACCCGCGAAGACCATGAGCAACACTTGAGGCTGATACTCCAAAAGCTTCGTGAAAACAAGCTTTATCCCAAGTTGAAGAAATGTGAGTTCTGGCTTGAGAAAGTTGCATTCCTTGGGCACGTGATATCAAATCATGGAATATCTGTTGACCTGGCAAAGATTGAAGCAATTCAAAGCTGGGAGCAACCTAAGTCGATGGCCAAAGTACGTAGCTTTCTGCTTAGCTGGTTATTATCGAGATTCGTGAGAAAGGTTTTCTCGAATCGCTACTCCATTAACTCAACCGACTCGAAAAGATACAAAATTCGGTTAGGCGAGGAATGTGAAAAGAGTTTTCAAGAACTCAAGAGGAGACTCATTTCAAGACACTGCTCGACAATACCATCCGCTCGGAGGGATTTGTCATCTACAGTGATGCTTCAAGCAAAGGGTTAGTATGTGTTCTCATGCAACATGGGAAAGTCATAGCCTATGTCTCTTGAAAACTCAAAGAATATGGGAAGAATTATCCTACTCATGATCTAGAGTTGGCAGAATTCGTTTTTGCGCTTATTTGGAGGCATTACCTGTATGGAGAGAAGGTGGAGGGAGATCTATACGGATCATAAAAGCCTCAAATATTTCTTCACTCAAAAGGAACTCAACATGCGACAACGACAATGACTTGAACTGTTGAAAGATTATGATCATACCATCCAATACCATCCTGGAAAAGCGAACGTAGTAGCTGACGCATTGAGTAGAAGATCATATGCGGGTACGAGTGCAATATTGTCAACGCAAAGACCCATTTTGTATGACTTAGAAAGGATGGAAATAGAGTTAAAGACTCCAGGGACCCATGTGATGATGGCGAATATACGAGTGGAACCGACTTTAATCGATAAAGTTAAAGATGCTCAAAATATAGACCTGGAGCTGATGCGTATGAAGAAGAAAGTGCAAGAAGGTGCTATTCCGGAAGTAAGAATCGATGAAGAAGGAATACTTCGAGTCAATTCCAGACTTTGTGATCCTAATGATTCTGACTTGAAGTATAAAATCATGATGGAGGCGCACAATACACCATTTTTAATCCATCATGGGAGTACCAAAATGTATCGTGATCTTCGACATACATTTTGGTGGAGCAATATGAAGAGAGAGATAGCGGGGTTTATCTCAAGGTGTTTAACTTGTCAACGAGTCAAGGTGGAGCATCAAGTACCAAAAGGTCCATTGCAACCACTTGAAATTCCAGAATAGAAGTGGGAGCACATTACAATGGATTTCGTTACTGGTCTTCCCAAGGTTTCTCAAGGCATAGATGCGATTTGGGTCATTGTTGATAGACTGACCAAGTCTGCTCATTTCTTACCGATACGAGAAACTTTTACACTTGAACGTCTTGCTAGTATATGTATATAAACGAGATTATAAGATTGCATGGTATGCCTGTATCCATAGTTTCTGATCGAGACCCAAGATTCACTTCAAGATTTTGGGTTAGTTTGCAAAAAGCTGTTGGCACGGATTTACGATTTAGTTCGGCATATCATCCTCAAATGGATGGGCAGTCGAAAAGGACTATTCAAACTCTTGAAGATTTATTAAGTCTCTGTGTCCTTGACTTCAAAGGAAGTTGGGACAAGTTCTTACCATTGGTGGAGTTTTCTTACAACAATAGTTATCAAGCAAGTATTGACTTGGCTCCATTTGAGGCGTTGTATAGAAGAAAGTGTCGTTCTCTAGTATGCTGGGATGAGGTGGGTGAAGCAACGTTGTTGGGACCGGATTTGGTACGTATGACTACGGAAAAGATTCAAACGATCCGACAACGTATAAAAATCTCACAAGATCGACAAAAGAGTTATGCTGATCTTCATCGAGAGGACGTGGAATTAAATATTGGAGATTGTAACGACCCCAAAATTCATACAATTTAATTCTCGACTTCGGTCGTTAATAATACATTCAACCTCTAATTTTACATCCTAAAACGATAATACAACCATTGAAATTTGCGGAATAATTAAAATTTTCTATTACAAACTATCCTCGTTCCCAAAACCTTCAACCTTTATATCTAAATATTTCAGAATCATTTTAATACTACAATAGTTTACATCGCAAAACGATATTACAATTCAGCATTAATAAATTATTCGGAACCTTAAACATGGTTTAAATAATAATAACACAACCAAAGTGTATAAATCTTCAAGTATCACATCTGATTCATGTCTTTCAAGTAACACATAACTTTACCTTGAATCTTGAACCTGCAAAAGTGGTTATTTTCAAGGTTGAGCTCGACAGCTCAACAAAATCTAACAGTTTTCATGCATCACATAACACATAATAACATGCTCAAGATATAACATACATGTTACAATTCATATAACAAGTGTAAAGATTGAGTCCTTACTCAATCAACATGCTTTAATCAATCAACATAGTCATAAATCGACTTTAACATTTCATACTTTCAACATATATATAACACATCATGCTTTTTGCAATAAAAATTTAAAACAGTTAATCATCAAGTTCACATAGCAAATAGGAACTGAAAGACTTGCCTGATCCATAGTTTATGAACTACGACATAACTGTTTAACGTTTATCTGCACTTCGTGTATTCCTACACACTTATATAATCATGGATTCACATCCATTAGTCATATATTAACGCATAATAGTTGTAATGTAAACATTACGCTATATCTCATAAGTCCGATGACATCCAACTTTGGATATGCTATAAACATCATATTAGCCTATTTTTAAAAGTTATTGGACACCAATTTCGGATAAGATAGATAGTCCAAAACAGTGTTCAAAAAGGGCATTCAAATCTGTTTTTCATTCTTTCCCAGCTTTACCCTTCCTCGCTAAAACAGTCATAACTAATTTGTTTCAAAACATTTTTGAGCGATTATTGAGCCCACATGAAGCTAACTTCCGAGGCTACAACTTTCATTCTTTGACCATTTCCAAATTCAAAACACAGAATTTCGGAAAATTTGTTCAAGGTGACTGTCCCGAGTTGGTTAGACAGTTTTGACGCGACTATTTTGAATGGTCATAACTCTTTGCTCCGAAGTCGGAATTAGTCCGTTCTGGAGTCTATAGAAAGCTAATTCAGTGTACTATAACATACCAAAAGCCCAGAAGTTTCTGGAAACATTAACTAATCGAAACAGTGTCCTGAATAGCACCTCCCGCTGCTGACTTTCAGTTTGACAAATTTGACACATTTCATTCCAATCACCGTTACTCCCTCATCCGAGGTCGGAATGAGGTCATTCCAAAGCCTATGGCTTCTTAACTCAGTGCACTACAACGACCCAGAAACTCAGAATTTTTCAGGCAACATAGCTATTCCAGAATTTGACACTATAGTCACTGTTCATTCAGTTTTCATTTCTAGACATGGTTTACTAAAATCTTCACCACGGATTCATTTTAACTCTGTTTTGGTTCATTCAAGTTAGGTAATCTTCAGAACTTAGAGGAATATAACATACAATCATCAAATTAAGCTTTTAGACATAAATTAAAAGCATAAATGGTCCTCAAGCTCAGTCCCAAAAATTGTCCAACATGGTTCTTTGTAAATATTTTATTTTGTGAGTTTTGGTTACACTTGGATGATGTTAAGGCTTCATATCTCTAATTACAATCATTAGAACTCATTTACATAATCAATTACAAGCCAAAATAAACATAGTAAACTAACTAGTTTACTAACAAACTAAACTTCCAAAATTTAAACTTTAACTAACAAACTAAATACAATATTTAAAATAATAACATTACCAAAAATTAAATAACAAACATACCCGAAAATACGAGTTTCATAAACTGAATACGTACTTTCACGCCAAAATTTAACTAAGGAGATCTTTATAAAAAGTCATCCCACAACAAAGTCTTTCTCAAAAATTGGAGGCCTTATTGTTGGTGAATGAAACAAAGGATCAAGCCCATCTATTTATAGGTTTAGCAAAGGGTAAAGTTCTCAATTTAGTTGATGTGAGACTTGGTTTATACTAATTCTAATTTGTTTTATACTAATTTTTCCTATTTTCAAAATGTTATGTGTATTCATTCATCACGAATTCGTTTCTTAACCAATTAGATCCGTTCAATTTGCATTGTTTTCATTTTATAGAGGAGAACAACAATCATCCATCAATTTAAAGTTTCCATCATGAATTCATCATCAACTTTAGTCCCAAAGTATACAAAAATACACATTACAATCAAAGCCCAAACTCCTCTTCTTTAGTATAAATACATGAATTTGATTTTTGAAAATTTATTTCTAGATGACCATTATCAAATTATAAATATCTAATAACATATAAAACATCGTAACCCACAAATTCATTAACCAAAACTCCAATTTTAAAAGAAACTCAAGAACACACAAACTAGAAATATAAACTAGATTATGTACCTTTAATTCCTTAAGAAATAAAATTAACCTTGTCGGTAAAATTATAATTTCTATTCAACCATTATAATCATAACATTATTTAACAAATTCTCACTCCTCTAATTTAATTATTTAATTAAATTAGAATATCAAAATTATACTTTCGCATAATAAAATATGTATAAATCTCATCTATTTTATCACACTTAAATAAACTATCCCATAATAATTTTCATCAAATATTTATTTAATACCATAAATATTTATTTTATTCCATAAAATTTGCAACTAAAATATTTAATGTACTTAATAAATATTTTACTCGCATTATACTAACATTTACATTTTTCATGCAATATATTACCTTCTCACTTTTATTAAATCAATTATACTTGTATTAATTCACTATTTTAATTAAGTGAATTATTCACACTATTTATGAAACTTAACTCATAATAATTTCCATTGCCCACAAGGCATAATAATTAAAATTATATTATCTCATAAAATAATTTCAACTTAATTAAATAAACTAATATTATTTTATTTCTTTAATAGTTTAATTAACTATTAAATCTCACATTTTCCAACATATGAATATATAATTCTCTTCACACCAAATCACATAATTCAAAATATATACACCTCATAATAAGAATTTTAATTATTAAATTCTTATTTTAATAACTTATAAAATTTCGGGTTGTCACAGATATCATGTGTTGTTACGTGTTGCTCCATGGAAATGAGTTACAAGATTTGGAAAGAGAGGAAAGCTCAATCCTTGATTCATTGGCCCATTTTTAATCCTCGATCGAGTAGGAATCGTAGCTATAGACTCGCTTTTCTGCCAAGTATGTCTCGTGTTCATAACATTTTTCACATATCTATGTTACGTAAATATGTGAGAGACCCGAACCACATTATTGAATTAGAACAGGACGAGATAGAGGAAGATTTAACGTATGAAGAGTTACCTATTAAAATCTTGGATAAGAAGGATCATATTCTACGCTCCAAGGTTATACCTCAAGTCAAATTTTGTGGAGAAACCACGATGTGAAGGAAATGACCTGGAAGTTAGAATCTGAGATGAAGTCAAGATATCCTCACCTCTTCGATATACCAGGTACGTACCCTAATTTCGAGGATGAAATTTCATAAGAAGGGGAGGTTGTAAAATTCCAACTTTTATGAATAAAGAATAATTTTCTCAAAATATATTTTTGAATATTATGGTGTGGATTTAATATAATGTTATAGTTGTAGGTAATATTTACAAATTTTGCAAAGTAAGCAAGTGGTTATATAATATTTGATTGGTCGGGGAATATTCGTACGAATTCACAATCATTGGTGGACCCCACGACAAAATTATCATTTTATAAAAATAACGGCGAAAGTGTTACCGTTAAAAACCGCTGAACTACCCTAGTAAAAATACGATGTCTGGCGTGGGTTGCATAGTAGCACACGGTATTGATTATTGATGCTTACGTGAGAAGTCACTCAGTTATACTTAATTATTGCTACAGTAATTGCTGCATCATATCTCTCATATTATTGATTAAATTATTATCACAGTATTATCTGCATAATATGCTATATTATTAAATCAATAATTGAGACGACAAAGTTATTCATATTATTAAATTGCAATATTTACAATGTCTAGAAGTTCTGTCAAGGGGAGGTTTGATCATCTAATTGCGTGCCAATAAGGAGAAATCCTTATCGAAAAGCCCCCTCTTTCTTGGAAACGACCTGGTTGTTAAATATTGTGAGTTATAATATTAATGATGAATAAGTTCGTGTTGATTAAAGATGAAATTGATAGTTCCATTGTGTGGGAATTATTAGTGTTAGTCAAAATCGACATTTATTTCGATATTAATTGATGTCTGGAAGTTTTACTGACCAGTCGGGTAATTAATCGGATAAATGAGAAATTAATTGCTATTAATTCACATGATTATAACTATTTATTCACATGTGTGTACTATTGATTCACATTCTTTTACTATTAGGGGAGTTGGTGCAAGATTGATAATACTTGCATGACTAAGTTAAAAATAGAGGTATAGATGGAGGTACTATACTGTAAGTCATATTTTCACATGATTATAACTATTGATTCACATGATTGAACTATTGATTCACATTATTTACTATTAGGGGAGGTGGTGCAAGTTTGATAATACTTGCAGGACTAAATTAAAAATGAAAGAAAAGTTGAAGGTATTGTACTGTAATATTTCGAGCCCCAAAACGTGCAATTATTGGAACTATATTTTCCTATAAATAGAAGCTCATTCTTCCTTCATTCCTCACCAATTTACTAAAGCTTTAGAGCAATTATTATAGAGAGAAATTTTAGAGAGAAAGAAGAAGAGAAGTCTGTTACCTCACTATTCCAATATCCAGTTTTTTCTAAGGTAAGGGGTATTATTCTTTCATATTCATGAAGAGAGTTATTTTCTTTCAATACTCGTAAGAGTTGTTATTCCATTCTTTATTATTATGTTGGAATAACTTTATGTCATCGCAAGTACCGCATACATGGTGAAATTCTTCTATTATTCCATTCTTTATTATTACATTGGAATAACTTTTATGCATGCGGTCTATCGCATGCCCGTGAATTTTGTTGTTATTTCATTCTTTATTATTACTGCTTAAACATCCTCGCCTGTGCGGATTCACGCATGACCGGGTTCCATTCTTTATTATTACATTTGGAATATCACATGCATGCGGTTTCTTTCGCATGACCTAGTTCCATTCTTTATTATTATGTTAGAATAACCTATTTGTGCGGATTACGCACGCCTGGTGAATTCTTCTGTTATTCCATTCTTTATAATTCTGTTGAAATAACCTGTCTATATGGATTACCGCATGTATGGTGAATGATCCTTTGTATTCACTCCTTATTAAATTGTGGAAATGATGCATCTGCACGCGGATTACTGCATGGCGAAAAAAATCCATTTGCGATTTCATATATTCTATTATACTCAGGTTGGTTAAAGTTTTGGCTTCTATACTCCATGAAATTAGTAGAATATCCTAGATATTTACGCTTCATCCAGTATCTTTTCATGGAAATATTCTTCTGAGCATTCTTGAATTTTATTACACAAAGAAGTATCATATTGACAATTTGGACGTTATTGATTTCTGGATAAACTAAAATTTTAAATCTTTAAAATTTATCTTTGAACTCGTTTTATTGAATTATTATGTCATTGTCATCATCCTCATGCTTATATTGTGATGAAAGTTATCTTTGGCTTACGTGCATAGATGGACTTGGTATGATTATGACCAGGGATCATTTGGTATAATCATGACCTATAATGTTATAAATGATGTGTTAAAAGTCCTCAGTGGCCTGTAGTGCATTGATGGACAGTTTTTGGTATGATTATGACCAGGGATTATTCGGTATAGTCATGACCATTGATGATTTAATGAATATCATTGGCCCGTAGTGCAGGGATGACTCGATGATGTGGTTTATTTATTAAGCTGAGTCTCAGCGATAAAAATTGATGAAAACATTTTAAATAATAGAAGATAGTAGATATCATGCTTTACTTGAATCTTCTAATGGATTGCTTATTCATTGCAGATTAAACTTGATGTCTATTGTATTTTATCGGTTTAAATTGTTGTTGAAGACTAATGATAATTTATTCGCATTATCTTAGTCATAATATTTCTTCTTCGGGCTAGTTGAGCTCACCCTTTTGTTTTCATTATTCTCTTCAGGAAATGAGAACGTAGCAGGGACTAGTCGGGGAACGGAGTGATGGTCCGAGATGGTGTTATATAGTAGTCCTCACTATTCTATAAAATAGTGTGACAATAAATGTAATGAGGACTCTATTTGAGAGTGGATATTGTCTAGAAGGTAATATTCCTGTTTAAACTCTCAGCTATGTTTTATTGTGTATTACACGACGTTTGTATAATTAATTTTGTATTTATGTTCTGTACCATGTATTTGGCGACTCAAGATGAGTGATGTATACCTATGTTGGGGGCATCACACGTAGTGCATGGATGATTCGATGATGTGGTTTATTTATTAGGCTGAGTCTCAGCGATAAAGTTGATGAAAATCTTTTTAAATCATAGAAGATAGTAGATTTTATGCTCTACTTGACTCTTCTAATGGATTGCTTATTCCGCTGCAGTTGTTGCTCTAAAACTTGTTGTCTATTGTATTCTATCAGTTGTTATACCGTTGAAGGTTAAGGATAATTTATTCTGCATTATCTTAGTCATAATATTTCTTACTGGGCTAGTTGAGCTCACCCTTTTGCTTTCATTGTTCTCTTCAGAAAATGAGAATATAGCTGAGACTAGTCAGGGAACAGAGTGACGGTCCAGATGATAGCATTAGTAGTCCTCACTATTCTGTTAAATAGTGTGATAATAAATGTAATGAGGACTCCATTTGAGTTTGAATACTGTCTAGAAGATAATATTCGTATTAAAACTCTCAGTTTATGTTTTGTCGTATTTTACACGATAATTATATTATTAAGTTGTATTTGAATTTTGTACCATGTATTTGGCGACTCAAGATGGGTGATGTATACCTATTTTGGGGGGAATCACAGTTGATATCAAAGCTTAGGGATATGATCCCTGGCTGAGTTGTGAGACAAGAAATAGGAGGGGAGAGACGGGAAATTCCTTCGCTAGTATAACCTACCTAAGATTATTTGATATTTAATTGGTCGGTTAGAGTATAGGGATAAAATGTGATATGTCAATTAACCCTTGTTTTGTGACAGTATTTGAAAATGGCATCTGAAAATGTTGAGATCAACAGTGAAGCACATGAGACCGTTGAGTCACCAACAATCAATACCCATGATAATGTGCAACACGAAGACAATAATCCTCAGGTAAATAGCAACAGTAATCAGATGATGAACGATGGGATATTCAGAGGCTTTATGCAATTCATACAACATCAGGCGAGAGAGACTCTTGTTCAAAATGCAGGTGGAAATACTGGCAACTCTCGGATGGTCACTGTTAAGCAGTTCAAGGAGCTGGGACCGCCAGAGTTTTTGGGAAAGCCAGAACCACTTAAGGCGGAGACGTGGATAAAGAAAATCACCAAGATATTTGATGTCTTGGAATTCTCAGAGGAGCAAAAGGTTCCCTTCGCCACCTTTATGTTGCTTGAAAAGGCATATTATTGGTGGGAATCTGTAAAGCATACCCAGCCTGACACACTCAAGATGTCTTGGGAGAAGTTCCAAGAGTTGTTCAACGACAAGTACTTTCCCGAAAGTATTCGTCACATGAAGGAGGTGGAATTCATCAAGTTGGAGCAAAACAATATGACCGTGTCGTAATACGAGGCTAAATTTGTGGAGTTATCCCGGTTTACATCCCATTTGGTCGATAATGAGGAGCGAATGACGCGAATGTTTCTAAGAGGTTTGAAACTCGATATACGTCAATACCTCATTTCTCATAAACTTTGTTTATATTCAGATGTTGTGAATATGGCTTAGTTATTGGAGCGCGATAATGAGTCAGCACAACCAAAAGGCAACGACCAACAACACGATAATAATAATCGTCTGCAAGTGGCAACGGACCATCTAACAATGATAACCATCGTGAGGGAAATTGTCATGCCAAGAATGGTAACCACTTCAGTGGTAATCTTGGCCAAGATAATAGAAGTGGAAAATTCAAGAAGAGTAGATTTAATGATGATGGGAAGACGTTGGCAGCAACACCAATACCAACAACAAATTCTAGGGGAGGAGAACGACCGCTAGTTAGATGCTACAGATGCAAAGAGGAGGGACACATAAGTCCAAACTGTTCACAGCCTTCTAAGGTATGTTTTAGTTGTGGAAAAGACGGTCACATAGCTCAATTTTGTCCTGTAGCGAAATCAAGTCCAATTGGGACGGTGACACCAAAGGCAGATACGGACAAAATAAAGTTGGTGGTTTCAGGGAGAGCATTTTTTATGACTTCTCAAAAAGAGTGCAACCCGAACGAAGTTAGCACGGGTTAGTTAATTATAAATTCTTGTGAAGTCTATGCCTTATTAGATACTGGTTCTACCCATTCTTTTATCTCTCTTGCTTGTGCTCAACGTTTAAATTTGACCCCAGAGAAGTTAGACTTTGACTTATTAGTTGAAACTTCGTTAGTAGAAACCTTCGTTACCTCCACTATTTATAAATCTTGTTGATTCAAATCGACACTTTCACGTTACCTGTCGATCTTATCCCTTTGAAAATACTTGCCCTTGATGTGATTTTAGGAATCGATTGGTTAACTACTCATCATGCCAAAATTGATTATTTTCGTAAGGTTGTTAGCTTTCATATTCCTAACCAACCTGTTATGAGAATTCAAGTAACCAAACCACTAAAGTCAATCACTGTTATATTAAGCCATAAGTAAAGAGCCCTGAGCCTTTTGCTGGTGACTTCCTTCTGTGGACTGTACCGAAGCCAGACTTTCTATAGGGGAAGCCGTGAATAACAGTGACAAGTTGATAGGTATCAATGTGACATACTATCCAAGTCTTGGGATGAGAGTCACAGTTTTTTTTCTATCGTTAATAAATTTCCTGACGTATTCCCGAAGACTTCCTGGCCTACCCCAGAGCGTGAAATCGAATTTTGAATTGATCCCAGTACAAAACTCATTTCTAAAAGCCTTAAATATTTTTTCAACCAAAATGAACGTATAATGTGCCAAAGATGTTGGGTTGAGCTGTTGAAGATTACGACCATACCATTCAATATTATCGTGGAAAAAGCGAACGTGGTAGCTGATGCATTGAGTAGAAGATCTTATGCGTTTACGAGTGCGACGTTGTTAGCACAAAAACTCATTTCGTGTAACTTATAAATGATGAAGATAGAGTTAAAGACTCTAAGGACCCACATGGTAATATCAAATATACGAGTAGAATCGACTTTAATTAATAAAGTTAAAAGCCATTCAAGCTACAGACCCGGAGCTGATGAATACGAAGAAGAAGGTTCAAGAAGGCGTTATTCTAGAAGTAAGACTCGATGAAGAGAGGAAATCTCAACCCTTGATTTTATTGGTCTATTTAAAATCCTCGATCGAGTAGGAACTGTGGCCTATAGACTCATTTTACCGCCAAGTATATTGCGTGTTCATAATGTTTTTCATGTATCGATGTTACGTAAATATGTGGACAACCCGAACCACATTATTGAATTAGAACTAGACGAGATAGCCGAAGATTTAACGTATGAGGAGATACGTGTTAAAATCTTAGATAAGAAGGATCATATTCTACGCTCAAAGGTTATATCTCAAGAGTTAGAATCTGACGAGGTATTATCATCTCTTCGGCATACCAGGTACGCACCCTAATTTCGAGGACAAAATTTCATAAGAAGGGGAGGTTGTAAGACCTTAACTTTTATGAATAAAGATTAAATTTTTCTCGAAATATATTTTTGAATATTATGGTGTGGATATTATATAATGTTATAGTTGTGGGTAATATTTACAAATTTTACAAAGTAAGCAAGTTGTTATAAAATATTCGTTGTGTCGGGGAATATTCGTTTTAACAGGGAATATTAAATGACAAAGATAATCATTGGTGGACCCCACAATGTAAGTATTGTCAAAGTTAAAAAGCATTTAAATTATCTTTTTATAAAAAACGGTGAAAGTTTTATTTATTAAACCGTTGAACTACCTTAATAATAAAAGTACTGATGTCTACGCGTGGTTGCATAGTAGCACACAAGATTGATTATTGATGCTTACATAAGAAGTCACTCGATTTATACTCAATTATTGCTACATAATTCTTTGCATCATATCTCTCATATTATTGATTCAATTATTGTCACAGTATCATCTGCATAATATTTTATATTATTAAATCAATAATTGAGACGACAAAGTTATTCATATTATTATTTACAATATTGATAATGTCTAGAAGTTGTGTCAAGGAGAGGTTTGGTCACCTAATTGCGTGCCAATAAGGAGAAATCCTTATCAGAAAGCCCCCTCTTTCCTGGGAATGACCTGATTGTTAAATATTGTGAGTTATAATATTAATGATGAATAAGTTCGTGTTGATTAAAGATGAAATTGATAGTTCCATTGTGTTGGGATTATTAGTGTTAGTGGAAATCAACATTTATTTCGATAATAGTTGATGTCTGGAAGTTATATTGACCAATCGGGTAATTAATCGGATAAATGAGTAATGAATTGCTATTAATTCACATGCTTATAACTATTTATTCACATGTGTGTACTATTGATTCACATGCATGTACTATTAGGGGAGGTGGTGCAAAATTGATAATACTTGCATGACTAAATTAAAAATAGAGGTATAGATGAAGGTACTATACTGTAATTATTTTTTTCACATGATTGAACTATTGATTCACATGATTGTACTATTAATTCACATGATATACTATTAGGGGAGGTGGTGCAAGTTTGATAATACTTGCTGGACTAAATTAAAAATGAAAGAAAAGATGAAGGTATTATACTATAATATTTCGAGCCCCAAAACGTGCAATTATCGAAACTATATTTTCCTATAAATAGAAGTTCATTCTTCCCTTCATTCTCACCAATTCACTAAGACTCACAAGAGCAATTATGGACAGAGAAGTTATAGAGAGAAGCTATAGAGAGAAAGAAGAAGAGTAGTCTGCTACTTCATTACTCTAGTATCTAGTCTTCTTCTGAGGTAAGGGGTATTATTTATTATTTTGAAGAGATATTATTTTTCATATTCGTATGAAAATATTATTTTCGTTCAATATTCATAAAGAATATTATCTTCATTCAATATTCGTAGGAATTTTATCTTCGTTAAACATTCGTTGGAATATTATTTTCGTTCAACAGTTGTAAGGGATGTTATTTTTGTTCAGTATTCATAAAGAATAATATTTTCTTCCATACTTTGTAGTATGTGAGTAATATTATTTCGTCTCATATTCCTGATTATACCCTCATTCTGTTAAAGTTTTGGCTTCTATACTCCATGAAATTAGTAGAATATCCTTGATATTTGCGCTTCATTCATTATCTTTTCATGAAAACATTATTCTGAGCTTTCTTGATAATTATTGATCTTTTCATGACGGAATATTATTCATGAGTTACTATTTATGGGTTACTATTCACCCAGTTACTATTCACTCAAATATTATTCACTCGGGTATTCAGGACACTTTTCATGTCGGAGTAGTATTCACAAGTTACTATTCATAGGTTACTATTCACCCAATTACTATTCACCCGAATAGTATTCACTAAGGTAATTTGGGGTACTTTTCATGCCAGGGTACTATTCACGAAGTACTATTCACAGGGTACTATTCACGGGGTACTATTTACCCAAAAAATACATTTCTTTTCTGTCCAAATTATTTTTGGTACATGAATATTATTCTTGAATTTTACTCCACAAAGCAGTATCATGTTGACAATTTGGATATTTTTAAACACTGGATAAATATAAAGTCTTTCATATTTATCCTTGATTTCGTTTGATTTGATTTCGTTTTATTATTGCTTATATCATTGTCATCATCCTCATGCTTATATTGTGATGAAAGTCATCTTTGGCTTACGTGCATAAATGGACTATTGATTGGTATGATTATGACTAGGGATCATTCAGTATAATCATGACCTTTAATATTACAAATGATGTGGTAAAAGTCCTCATTAGCCCGTAGTGCATTGATGGACAGTTGTTGGTATGATTATGACCAGGGATTATTCGGTATAATCATGACCATTGATGATTACATGAATATCCTTAGCCCATAGTGCAGGGATGATTCGATGATGTGGTTTATTTATTAAGCTGAGTGTCAACGATAAAGTTGATGAAAATCTTTTTAAATCATAGAAGATAGTAGATTTTATGCTCTACTTGACTCTTCTAATGGATTGCTTATTCCCCTGCAGTTGTTGATCTAAAACTTGTTGTCTATTGTATCCTATCAGTTGTTATACTGTTGAAGGCTAAGGATAATTTATTCTGCATTATCTTAGTCATAATATTTCTTAATGGGCTAGGTTAGCTCACCCTTTTGCTTTCATTGTTCTCTTCAGGAAATGAGAATATAGTTGGGACTAGTCGGGGAACGGAGTGACGGTCCAAATGATAGCATTAGTAGTCCTCACTATTCTGTTAAATAGTGTGATAATAAATGTAATGAGGACTCCATTTGAGTTTGAATCATTGCCTGAAGACAATATTCAGATTAAACTCTCTCGCTTTATGTTTTGTCGTATTTTACACGACAGTTGTATTTGAATTTTGTACCATGTATTTGGCGACTCAAGATGGGTGATGTATACCTGTTTGTGGGGCGTCACACTTAATAATTTTATAATTAAAATAAAGAGTTTATTTTAATCTTAAAATTGAATTTCATGCAACTTAAATTTCCCATTAAATGATATTCATATATATATGAAATGATTTTATTTATTGATACATATAATGATATGTATGATAATAAATGAGATTGATTATGGACTATTGACCAATGTGATTTAATTTATTTTGGTTGGATGTTTGAATGAATGAGTTTTATTAAATGTGGTCTGCGTACCTCGTCTTTTCTAGTTTTCTTATTGATGTAAATTCTATCTCTCTCCTATGTACATCCCCTTGACTGCTGATCAAGGTTTCTATTTAAATTAAATAGTTTAATTGTATAGGATTAGTTTGAATTTTTTCGAAGAACCAGAGATCAAGGAGCAAGGAGCGGTCGAAGACCCGTTTGTAATGGAGCCCGAGTTTAAATGTAATAGTTATATTTAAATATTTATTCTTGCACCCTAGGGTTTGACCTTTTAGTTCATTTGGTGGCTCTAGTGAACCAAACTAGAATAAAAGTCCATAATCAATCCGGGAAGAATATAGTATTCTATATGTACATGCTAGTATTATATATTATATATTATGCAAACATGCTTCGCATGTTTAATAATATGTCGCGTATTTTATATATATATTTGCATTCGCGCTAAACAAGATGAGACTAACACTAACAAACCCCTCAAAGTTTCTATATATTAAGTCTTAAGCGTTCAAAGATATTTAGAATATCGAGCGTCGCCTTCTAGCATGATAGAAACAATAGAGCATTAAATATTTAATGTGAGTTTGGTGTGCACACACAAGGCAAGTATTAAATATTTGAGATATTATTTTTTATTACATTTGATGTTTATAAGGAGTTGAACATTACCACTTTGTTGTGTGCACACAAGGGCTGTAGTTTTCTCTTCACTTATATAGAAATGTTGGGTACGACTTTGTAACACCTCAAAAATAGGTATACATCACCCATTCTGAGTCGCCAGATATCACACTATAAAAATCATTTACAAACTTCATTTATACAACTGTTGAACAGTCGTGCAGAATACGACCACAGTTAAACTGTGAGTTTTATTACAAATGTATGTAACTCTCATGGTTCCTCGACCACAACCTTACAATGGTACTTTACATAAAAAATACAAATCGATAACTGCTTTTAGAAATTAAAATCTTTGGAAAATACTCAAGAAAACCTTCGTATATGGGAGGCCACGCTGCGTAGGTTATGATAGATATCATATGTCCACGTAATTATCCTTGGTTGATTAATAGACCCCCAAAGAAAAACGAGAAGATTACTATCATCTTCTTTCCAATGGTGAGTCTTCTCTTGACATATAATTATCTCCGTTGTCTCCAAGTGAAAATTATATTTCAAATAAACTCCAAGATTATATAGGTAGTGCTCGTAGATATACTCAGCAAGTGGATGTGCACAACCTTGTCTTATGATAACACGAAGTTTTATGTCATTAGACATCTTGTATGATAGTGGCAAAACACCCATCCAAAGTTGGGTTCACCTCACCCTATTCGGTTCACCAAAATTAAATATCAAATGACGTATACAATACGACACACTTATCTAAAGTTCTCAATAAAATTATTTTCATACTATTTAGGGAGAACCTCAACAGCTATAGACCACCGTTATAATCCTTTTAATACCCCGCTCGACCCAGCTACACTTTATTACATGAAAGGAATTGTGAAGCAAAAGGGTGAGCACAACTAGCCCAGTAAAGAATATCATGACTAAAGATAATTAAATTATCAATATCTTTCATCAATAATAAATCAGAGATTTAGAACATATGGTAGATGATAAAACTTTTCAACCATAGTTGCAGCGGAACGAGCAATCCATTAGAAGAGTCAAATAGACCATCAGGTCTATTATCTTCTCCATGTTAAAAGTCCACCAATAATGTTTTATCCCTATAACATCAATCAACAATTCCTGTCCACAATCATATGAATTGTTAGAGTTTGTGCCCTAGAGGCCAATTATTTGATATAATTGCTTAACATTTTGATATTATATTTGATTGAATAAATGAATGATTTTATTATGGATTTATTTACTGCGTTATATAAATGTTAACATAATAAAATTCCTTAGAATAGTGATACAAATTATATAGTTTCAAGTATGTGACTTAAACATGAGATTATATAATTACAATTAGTATCATTGTTCTTAAATATCCCTAGTCGAGTATCATTGTTGATGGGACAACAATGATGCATTGAGACTAGTATGTGGATTGACTGATGGCCAAATCTCATTGGTCATAAATATATGAGATATTAAGTCAATGCATAGGTACATGTTAGAGAACGATGTACTGGACAGACCCACCATGAGAATTCTATGTGGAGCATTATGTGAAGTGTCATTAGAAATTCTCATAGTGACAATGATGTAATGGTCCTCCAACCTGAAATTACTATATTACTACATGGAAATTTATGTACTTTGATATCATCAAATGTCACCTTTAATAGGGTGGACTATAAAGGTGATTATTGGGTACATCATGAATCGTGTGAGGAATATGAGTGATCTAGATGGAATTTAACCCTCCTATATATTAGGGAAGATATCCATAGCCCTCTTGATTGAGTAGGACTATGAAATGCATGGCCATGCTCAAATAGTGATTTGTTTCATATAAACTACTCATTGATCAAGAAAACTCAGATTAAATTATGAAGAGTATGACACATTCCATGACTCGAGTTTAATCTAGGATATTAAGGTTAAAAGGATTAAATTACATTGAAACATTGGTCACGAAAAGGTTGCATCGAATCATCGATCTTATTATTACTTGGGTAGCAGTGATGCATTACTAGACGTCCCTCACTGTTTATAATTTTATAATATGATTTTAAAATTATTGCCAACGTAATAATAACCTATAGGGTCACACACATAGAATGTAATTTAAAAGGGGATTAATTTAAATTTTAAGGATTTAAATATATTAATATGATTAATAGTATTTAAATCACGAATTTAAATTAGAAGGATAATTTGTATATATGTATATTAATTAAGTAAGACTTAATTAAGGTATATATATATATATTAATTCGGATTTTATTAAATTAGGTTTTGAATAATATTTTTTTAATGGCTATATATATGATATGTAGTAGCCATTTTAGATATAATTCATAAACCAAAAACCCTAGCCGCTCTTAGAGAGAGACTAGAGAAGAAATCGTTTCAAAATCCTCATCCTTGGTGGCTAGTACCGCGATTCCTTTTTTCTGCAGATCGTAGGACGATTCGTGGAGCGTTCGTGTGGATACCGTAGAGACGCAGTTCGTTTGAATTGCATTGGAGATTCGACCGCATCGTTTAATCAGTATAATTTCTAACCACTGAATTAACTGTTTTTCGCATGGATCCTGTTTAGGGTTTCGAATTTGGTTTAAATTGTTCTATTTCCGTTGTGCGTTTCTGTGTCGAAACCCTACATGAATAACTCATAATCTTAATTGTGATTCTAAATTCCTCTTCGCACCAGGACGAAGATAATTTTCATCACCTATCTTCACCTGAAATATCAAAAATCATGGTTATACCAAATCACAATTCCTGCTCATAATCATACTAATAAATTCATCTTTGCACTACGGCCAAAGATATTCATTAATAATTTATTCTTTGCACTATAGGCCAAAGACATACAACTGTATTTTAGAAGAGTCAAGTAGAGCATGATACTTACTATCTTCTATGATTTAAAATGTTTTCATCAATTTTTATCGCTGAGACTCAGCTTAGTAAATAAACCATATCATTGAATCTTCCCTGCACTACGGGCCAAGGATATTCATTAAATCATCAATGGTCATGACTATACCGAATAATCCCTGGTCATAATCATACCAAAAACTGTCCATTAATGCACTCCAGGCCACTGAGGACTTTCACCACATCATTCGTCACATTACGGTCATGATTATACCAAATAATCCCTGGTTATAATCATACCAAGTCCATCTATGCACGTAAGCCAAAGATGACTTTCATCACAATGTAAGCATGAGGATGATGACAATGATATAAGCATTAATCAAATGAAAATAAGGATAAATATTAAAGACTTTAAATTTATCTAAATATTATCAATCACTTAATAAACTCATAATCTAATATTATTAATATTATAACAATATTTTAATCTCTTCTTAAAATTATAAACAATTTATTTCAATTGTTTACACTTTACCAAATAATGCATTTAATCATTCAAAATGCCATACTCATAAGATTTCATCACCAATGATCAAATCCTCATCAAAATCTGCATATACCCTATATAGGATTCCCCGAGCCATAAAATCCTATTTTCAAGTTTGTTACTTCTCATAACATATTTAATTCATTTACTCATAACTAGTTCATTTTCATAAAAATACCAAATCAGGTCCAAAAATATTTCTTTTAAGGGATTTAGCGAGAATATAGTCCCATATTGAACATATATTTTCTAGAAATTTTAAAATTTATTTACTATTTTTCATATGGCCAAAACTGCCGAATATTTAGACATTTATCATAAATTGTACTTTTGTTCAAAAATTTCAAAATTTATAGGGTATACTCCTATTATATACATGTACTCTCAATAAAAATTTCACCAATTTTGGAATTAACCACAAGGAGTTATAAGGGTTTACTTTTAAAATAGTCTTTTCCCATTAAATCAATAACTCTTAATCTATACATCCAAAAATCGCCATCTTTGGACACAATATAGAAAACTCATCAAATTTTCATTTCAAATTTTTCCAGAATTTTTGAGGGTCAGAAAAATTACGAAACTGCAAATGGATTTTTCACCCGCCATGCGGTAATCCATGTAGACAGATCATTTCTACAATTTAATAAGGAATGAATACAAAGGATCATTCACCATGCATGTGGTAATCCACATGACGCGAAGTTATTTCAACGTAATAATAAAGAATGGAATAACGAAGAATTCACCATGCATGTGATGTAATCGCATGACATGTGTTATTCCCAATGTAATAATAAAGAATGGAACCGAATCAAATGCGTAATCCTTACATCTGAGATATTCCAATGTAATAATAAAGAATGAAATAACAATAGAATTCACCAGGCATGTGATAGACTGCACAGACTGGCTATTCCAACATAATAATAAAGAATAGAACCAGGTCATGCGTAATTCGCACAGACAGGATATTCCAATAGAATAATAAAGAACGGAACCAGGTCATGCGTAATCCGCACAGACAGGATATTCCAACAGAATAATAAAGAATGGAATAATAGAAGAATTTCACCATGTATGCAGTACTTTGCATAGACATGTTATTTCAACATAATAATAAGGAATGGAATACCAATATCTCTCTTCATGAATACGAAAGAAATAATACCACTTACTATAATAACAATCTCCCTTACCTTAGAAAAAACTGGATATTAGAATAGTGAGGTAACAGACTTCTCTTCTTCTTTCTCTCTATAATAATTGCTCTAAAGCTTTAGTGAATTGACGAGAAATGAAGGAAGAATGAGCTTCTATTTATAGAAAAATATAGTTTCGATAATTGCACATTTTGGGGCTCGAAATATTACAGTATAATACCTTCAACTTTTCTTTCATTTTTAATTTAGTCCTGCAAGTATTATCAAACTTGCACCACCTCCCCTAATAGTAAATAATGTGAATCAATAGTACAATTATGTGACCCAATAGTTATAATCATATGAAAATATGAATTATAGTATAGTACCTCCATCTATACCTCTATTTTTAACTTAGTCATACAAGTATTATCAATTTTGCACCAACTCCCCTAATAGTAAATGAATGTGAATCAATAGTACACACATGTAAATAAATAGTTATAATCATGTGAATCAATAGCAATTAATTGCTCATTTATTCAGTTAATTACCCGATTGATCAATATAACCTCCAGACATCAATTATTATCGAAATAAATGTCGATTTCCACTAACACTAACAATCCCAACACAATGGAAATATTTTTCTCAAAAATCTCATTTTTGAAATTTTGAAGTTTGACATTTTCTGAAAAAGTCAACTATTGACTTTTTTGACCAAAAAGTTATCCCCGACAAATTTTGTGTTTATAGTCTATTTCTACTAATTTCATCGTTCCGGACTCAAATATCATGTCCGCGTCTCCAAATTCAACTCCAAACTCAAATTCAATTTTTAATAACATTCATCATTAATATTATAACTCATAATATTTAACAACCAGGTCATTCTCAGGAAAGAGGAGGCTTTCCGATAAGGATTTCTCCTTATTGGCGCGCAATTAGGTGACCAAACCTCTCATTGATAGAACTTCTAGACATTGTTAATATTACAAATAATAATATGAATAACTTTGTCGTCTCAATTATTGATTTAATAATATATAAAATATTATGCAGATGATATTGTGACAATAATTGAATCAATAATATGAGAGATATGATGCAGCAATAATTGAGTTTAACTAAGTGACTTCTCACATAAGCATCAATAATCAATCTGGTAAGCTACTTATGCAACCACGCCAGTATTCTTGTTTTTATCAATTTAACAATTTACTAAATAGAATAATAATTATAAAAATTGAATACTTTTATTTCGTAAAATTTGGGGTCTTTCAATTTCCCCTCCTTATGAAATTTCGCCCTCAAAATTTACGTATCTGGTAGTTCGAAGAGATGAGAATAACTTTCTTTCTTTTTGGGTTGTACCTTCCCGGTTATTTCCTCTGTATCATGATTTTTTCATTGCTCATCTCCTGTATTTCAGATATCATTCTAGAATATATCTTCAAAACAAAGGTTAATTGACAAATCACAATTTGTCAACTTATCAAATAAACAATTTCAGCTTAGGTAAGTCACACCCTAGTGAAGTATATTACTCGTCTCTCCCCTCCTAGTTCTAGACTAATATCTCCGCCAGCGACCATATCCTTAAGCTCTGATACCATTTATGACGCCCCCAAAATAGGTATACATCACCCATTCTGCCCCCAAAATAGGTATACATCACCCATTCTGAGTCACCAGACATCACACTATAAAAATCATTTACAAACTTCATTTATACAACTGTTGAACTGTCGTGCAGAATACGACCATAGTTAAACTGTGAGTTTTAATACAAATGTATGTAACTCTTATGGTGCCTCGACCACAACCTTACAATGGTACTTTACATAAAAGTACAATCAATAACTGTTTTAGAAATTAAAATCTTTAGAAAATACTCAAGGAAACCTTCGTACATGGGAGGCCATGCTTCTAGGTTATGATAGATATCATATGTCCACAGAATTATCATTGGTTGACCCAATAGACCCCAAAGAAAAATGAGAAGATTACTATCATCTTCTTTCCAATGGTGAGTCTTCTCTTGACATATAATTATCTCCGTTGTCTCCAAGTGAAAATTATATTTCAAATAAACTCTAAGATTATATAGGTAGTGCTCGTAGATATACTCAGCAAGTGGATGTGCACAACCCTGTCTTATGATAACATGAGGTTGTATGTCATTAGACATCTTGTATGATAGTGGCAAAACACCCATCCAAAGTTGGGTTCACCTCACCTTATTCAGTTCACCAAAATTAAATATCAAATGACGTATACAATACGACACACTTATCTAAAGTTCTTAATAAAATTATTTCCATACTATTTAGGGAGAACTTTAATGACTATGACCACCGTTCTATTCCTCTTAATACCCCGCTCGACCCAGCTAAATACACCTTTATTACCTGAAAGAAATTCTGAAGCAAAAGGGTGAGCACAACTAGCCCAATAAAAAATATCATGACTAAAGATAATTAAATTATCAATAGCTTTCATCAAAAATAAATCAGAGATTTAGAACATATGGTAGATGATAAAACTTTTCAACCATAGTTGCAGCGGAACGAGTAATCCATTAGAAGAGTCAAATAGACCATCAGGTCTATTATCTTCTCCATGTTAAAAGTCCACCAATAGTAAATAAATGTGAATCAATAATACACACATGTGAACAAATAGTTATAATCATGTGAATCAATATCAATTAATTGCTCATTTATCCGGTTAATTACCCGATTGATCAATATAACCTCCAGACATCAATTATTATCGAAATAAATGTCGATTTCCACTAACACTAACAATCCCAACACAATGGAAATATTTTTCTCCAAAATTTCATTTTTGAAATTTTGAAGTTTGACTTTTTCTAAAAAGGTCAACTGTTGACTTTTTTGACCAAAAAGTCAACCCCTACAAATTTTGTGTTTATAGTATATTTCTACTAATTTCATCGTTCTGGACTAAAATATCACGTCCGCGTCTCCAAATTCTACTCCGAACTCAAATTCAATTTTTAATAACATTCATCATTAATATTATAACTCACAATATTTAACAACCAGGTCGTTCCTAGGAAAGAGGGGGTTTTCCGACAAGGATTTCTCCTTGTTGGCGTGCAATTAGGTGACCAAACCTCTCCTTGATAGAACTTCTAGACATTGTCAATATTGTAAATAATAATATGAATAATTTTGTCATCTCAATTATTGATTTAATAATATATAAAATATTATGCAGATGATACTGTGACAATAATTGAATCAATAATATGAGAGATATGATGCAACAATTATTGTAGCAATAATTGAGTATAACTAAGTGACTTCTCACATAAGCATCAATAATCAATACCGCGTGCTACTATGCAACCACGCGTATTACTGTACTTTTATCAATTTAACCATTTACTAAATATAATAATAATTATAAAAATTGAATACTTTCATTTCATAAAATTCGGGGTCTTACAGACTTAACTTAAATCATTTTAGTTCGGATGTGCACACACTTGACCATTATGATTTAAGAGGCAAAATATAAGGAATTACATGATGATATAATTGACAAGAGTTGTCTACCTATTTATTTATATATAGTTTTTTGTGCACACACACGGCTATATACATTTAAAATAGGATCCTTATTCTCACTAGCAAATCTTCAATTAGATATTGTCGAACTATATTCATGAGGGTAATATAGTTTGAAAAAAATAGTAGGAGATACCAATATAAAACAAGACCTAATTTATTTTGGTAAAATAAATTAATAAATGAATGTTTGCTAAAATATTATCTTTTTGCATGCAGAATTTAAAAATATCACATTCACTAATTTCACTACGTAGCATACTTGATGCTAACAAACTGGCCGGACCGAATTACACGGACTAGTTAAGGAATCTGAGAATTGTTCTCACCGCTGAAAAGATTTCTCATGTCCTAAATTCACCCGTACCTACAAAAGTTGCAGAAATAGCCTCTGAGGAAGAGATTGCTACTTTTAAACAGTGGCAAGATGATGCATCAGTAGCTCAATGCATCATGCTCGCATCTATAAGTAACGAGCTTCAGCGTCAGCATGAAAACATGGATGCTCTTACTATACTGCTGCACCTGCAAGAGTTGTATGGTGAGCAAAGTAGGACTGCTAGATATGAAATATCTAAGGAGCTCTTCCGATCTCAGATGACCGAGGGTACGACTATTGAGACTCATGTCCTAAGGATGATTAATTTAATTGAATGTCTTGGACAGCTTGGGTTCATCATGGATGGGGAGTTGAGTCAAGATTTGATCTTGCAGTCACTCCCTGACACCTTCTCACAATTTGTTGTGAATTTTCATATGAATAAGTTGGACGTCAGCTTTCCTGAGTTACTTAAAATATTGAAAACTTCTGAAGGTCACTTCCCATCCAAGAAGAACCATGTCTTACTGGTGGATGATTCTTCAAAGAAAAGGAAGAGGCCCAATGTATCTTTTGAAAAGAAGAAATCCAAGAAGGCTAAGGGAAAGGCGAAAGTGAAGGATCAAAAGAAACTTGATCAAGCTAGCAAAGGAATTTGCTTCCATTGCAACAAGCTGGGTTACTGGAAGAGGAACTGCAAGGATTATCTTGTGGAACAAAAGCAGAAGAAGCTTGGAGAAGCTTCAAATCCTAATCAAGTTTTGTTTATGATTGAAATTAATTTTTCTGAAAGTCAATCTTCTACTTGGGTATTGGATACCGATTGTGGTTCTCACATATGTAATAATATCTAGGGACTGGTCAGAAGTAGAAAGTTGAGCAAGGATGAGGTTGTCCTACGAGTGGAAAATAGAGCAAAGGTTGTTGCATTAGCTGCAGGGACTTATTGTTTAGCATTGCCTACGGGCAAGTCCATTAGTTTAAATAATTGTTATTTTGTTCCGTCACTTATTAGAAACATTATTTCAATATCTGTATTGGATATGGATGGTTTTGACATTATAATAAAGAACAATAGTTGTTCTATTTATAATAATAATGTTTTATATGGTGTTAGTAATTTATGAAATGGACTTTACATTCTTGACTTGCATGAAAATATACTTCAAATTGAACAAACTAAGAAAAGGAAAAGAGATGATGTAAATTATACCTTCATGTTGTACTATAGACTCGGTCATATTAATGAAACAAGATTATCCAAGTTGTATAAAGATGGGTTCCTAGAGATATCGGATTATGAATCATATCCAACTCTTGAATCTTGTCTCATGGGAAAAATGACTAAATCTCCTTTTAGTGGAAAAGGAGACAGAGTTACAGAGTTGTTAGTGTTGGTACACACAAATGTATGTGGACCTATGACAACGAATACACGAGGAGGGTATTCTTATTTTATTACATTCACTGATGATCACTCAAGATTTAGATATGTGTATTTAATGAAATGCAAATCTGAATCATTTGAAAAGTTCAAAGAGTTCAGAAGTGAAGTAGAGAAATAAACTGGCAAAAGTATTAAGATTTTTCGATCAGATCGAGGTGGTGAATACTTAAGCGGTGAGTTTCTCAATTTTCTCAAAGAAATTGGTATAATCTCACAATGGACTCCACCAAGGACTCCACAACTGAATGGTGTATCTGAAAGGAGAAATTGAACACTGTTGGATAAATCCATCCCTAAGATTCCATATGAGATGTGAATAGGGAGGAAGCCTAGTCTTAAGAATGTTAAGATTTGGGGATGTCCAACTTATGTGAAAAGGTTTCAGAATGATAAGCTTGGAACAAGATCTGATAAGTGCACGTTTGTGGGATATCCTAAAGAAAGGTGTTTGTTGCCAAACATGTTGCCTTCTTGGAAAAGGAATTTATCCTTGAAGGGGCCAGTAGGAGTAAAATAGATCTTGAAGAAATTCAAGAACCACAAACCACTACAGATCAAATGGATGAACCTGTCCAAGTAGTGATTCCTTCTGTACCACACCCTATTCGTAAGTCTGGAAGAGTACCAAAGATACCTGATAGGTATGGACTTGTCATAGAGGATGAAGATGAGGTACGCATCATAGATAATGATGATCCATTGAATTACGAACAGCCTATGAGTAATAAAGACTCAGAGAAGTGGCAAGAATCCATGAAATCCGAGATGGAATCTATGTATGAAAACCAAGTATGGACTTTGGTTTCACCACCTGAAGGCATTAAGCTTATTGGGTGTAAATGGGTCTTTAAAAGAAACACTGGAGCAGACGGTAAGGTAGAGACCTATAAGGCCCAACTGGTCGCAAAAGGTTTCAAACAAAGACAAGGAGTTGACTATGACGAAACCTTCTCACCAGTAGTGATGCTCAAGTCCATTCGGATTTTACTTGCGATTGTAGCTTACCATGACTGCGAAATCTGACAGATGGACATGAAAATGGCCTTCCTCAATGGAAAACTTGAGGAGGATGTGTATATGACATAGCCAGAGGGATTTATTTCAAAGGTTAGAACAAATCAAGTCTGTAAGCTACAAAGATCCATTTATGGATTGAAGCAAGCTTCTCGTAGGTGGAACATCCATTTTGATGAGACAATCAAAGAGTTTGATTTTATCAAAAATGAGGATGAACCATGTGTGTACAAGAAGGTTAGTGGGAGCGCTGTTTCATTCCTCGTATTATATGTTGATGATATATTACTGATAGGGAATGATATTCCTATGCTACAATTAATTAAAATCTGGTTATCTAAACACTTCTCAATGAAGGACTTGGGAGAAACATCCTATATTTTGGGGATAAAGATCTATAAAGATAGATTTAAAAGGATGCTTGGCTTGTCCTAAGGAACGTACATTGACTTGATTCTAAAGAGGTTTAGCATGGAAGATTCTAAAAGAGGTCTCATGCCGATGACCCATGGAATAAATATCTCCGAGAAACAGGCTCCAAAGACACCTAAGGAGAGAGACTGTATGAGTAAGATTCCTTATGTTTCAGCAATAGGATCTATTATATACCGTATGATATGTACTAGACCGGATGTCGCTTATACACTTAGTATAACAAGCAGATATCAGTTGAATCCAGGAGAAGAACACTGGAAGGCAGTGAAAAATATCCTAAAGTACTTAAGCAGAACTAAGGATGTATTTCTTGTCTAAGGTGGGTCTGAATTGAAACTAGAGGGCTTTACAGACTCAAGTTTCCAAACGGACCAAGAAGACAGTAAATTCATTTCGGGGTATGTGTTTACCTTAAACGGTGGCGCAGTGAGTTGGAAGAGTTCCAAATAGCAAACAATTGCTGATTCAGTGACAAAGGCAAAGTACATAGCTGCAAGTGAAGCTGTTTGGATAAAGAAGTTCATTACTGAACTTGGTGTGGTTCCTAGCATTATAGGACCAGTACCTTTATTCTGTGATAACACCAGAGCTGTTGCGTAGGCTAAGGAACCTAGGTCTCATCAGAAATCCAAACACGTGTTGTTCCGGTTTCATTTGATCAGAGAGATCATTGAAAGAGGAGACGTCACCCTGGAGCGTGTGGACTCTCAAGACAATATTGCAGATCCATTTACTAAAGCGTTAACATAACAGTAGTTCGATCGTCACATAGAGAAGATGGGTATGAGATACCACGATGATTGGCTTTAGTGCAAGTGGGAGATTGAAAGTAATATGGATACAAGACAATCATGTATGATGATAAAGCATATACTTTGTAATCAATCTTATTTATTTATTAATAAAATAATTATTTATTAAAGGTATTTAATTATCTACATGGTGCTGTTTTTAATGATATGTGATAAACCCATAATTTTAAGAAATACTTTTAGAATTATGATGAGATCATACTAATGAGATCAAAATTCTTAGATAGCTTAAAACTAAAATGTTCCCAATCAATATATTACTAAAAAGGGGATTAGTGAATCCAGATAGATTGGTATGCACGTTGCTTGCTCATTGGATGAGGATGATTGATCTCATGATCATTTGTGTGGAGACACTAAAGCAAGTATGTAGGTGCTTATTAGAGAATAAGTTCTCTGAATGTGACTCGCTAAGGAATACCTAATGGAGTTTTACTTGCCTGTCAATAGAAATTCCTGTAGTGATAGTAGTACAAATGATCCTTAGACTTGAGATCATCATAGTATCTTATATATAATGAATTACACATTGACTTATTCCTTAAGACTCTTAGGGTATATCAAAGGGTATGCTTGGGTGTAATAAGTTATATATGGAGATAATATCAATAAAGAATCTACCACTTCTAGTAAAAGAAGAGACATGTCCTATGTGATTCGATAAATGACAACCTAAGAATCCTTTGCCAAGGTGAAATGAAATTAGAAAGTAGTTTCTAATTTGCATTCATAAAGAATTGTGCATTTAGGAATCAAAATACATATAATTAAATAAAATAAGACTTGATAGTAATTCCATGTCTTATATTTAATTAGGACATTGTATGGTGGAAGGATTGAATTGTACGGTAACTATTTACTCAAAGGTTCTTTTATGATCAATGTTGAAATTTATATTATCTAGAAAGTCGTTGATCGCTAGGGAGGCTTATCCCTATTATAGAATAAATATTATTTATTTAAATAAATTAATTGTTTAATTTATTTATTTAAATAAGATTAAAATTGTTCTAATTGATTTATTTACAACTAGTTTAATATAGAGAACCTAAAGGGTCACACCATAAAAAAGAAGAATAATTATTTAAGAAGTTAATGGTATAATCGTAATAATATGTTAAGTATATTTAATTTAATCTATGGTGATAGAATAAATTAAATAGTTTAATATTTATTATTTAATATTTTAGAAATATTAAATATAAATTAATATTAGAGTCTTATTAATATTATTATAATTATTATTATTTTAATTTCTAAAAGAGTTTAGAAATTAATTTAATATAAGTACTCTTATTTATTCTTAATAGGATTAGAAGGAGAATTAGTTAAAGAAGTTTAATTAATTATCCCTAATAAGATTAGGGAGCCCAATTAATTAAAGGAGTTTAATGAAATAAATAATATCTTATTTTAATTAAATGGGGTTACCTAATATCTTTATAAGAGGAGTCTTATATCAGATATCAAATATACGTAATTTCAATAGTTGGATAGTACGCCCCTTTTTCTATAGAGATAGGACAAACTAGGGTCTTAGCCAATACACCATTCTTCTTGAAAATTATTCTTCCTTGGTGGATCACCTCTAGAGGCCATACACTTGGGTGGCTAACATTGATCAAAGGAAGGAATCTACCCGGAGTTTCAAAGAGATCGTGGAGAAGTAGGAGGTGAACTCGTACTTGTGGAAGCTCGTATCTACAAGGGTATGATTTCATAACTTCTTGTTCTTTGTTTTAATTAATAATATGCATAAAGGATGATCTGGGTAATTGGTTTGTGAAAAATTTTAAAATCTGATTTTATTTTGCTTCCACTATTTTTGAAATTTGATTGCTACTTTGATTTTCACAAAATCTTACAGTTCCAGAGTATTCATTAATTCTACGATGCAAAGTACTTTAAAATTAAACATAACTAAAATACAGTGAGCAACTGTATTTCTAGAGCAAAAAAAATGAATTTATTGATATATTCAAAAAATTGTACAAAGTTTGAAATTTGTAAAGAAAATTTACAAGAAATGATTTATACATAATATAACTCTTTATATATCTCTTTATTTATCTTCTCTTTCTATTTTTCCCCCTCTTACTCATGGGAAGATCCAATATCTCAACTTCATGTTGTCTATTTTTGTAGCTCTTTCTCACTTTTGCTTCTCTCTTATGAATCTCCTCTATAAAATCCTTTGTACTGATATCAGGCATTTCAACCCTTTCTTCCCTTTTAATGTGAATCCCCTTAAGATTTTTGTTCAAGAAAATGGGATCACTAGACGAGAGTCATGAGCTAGTTGAAGGTACTACACTCGACGATTCTAGTATTAAAGAGGATGACTGTGACGCCCCCAAAATTAGGTATACGTCACCCATCTTGGGTCGCCACTTACATGGTACATAAATTCAAATACAACTTACTAATATAACTGTCGTCTACAATACGACATAAACTGTGAGTTTGAATACAAATATTATCTACTAGATATTATACAAACTCAAAAGGAGTCCTCATTACAACTATTATCACACTATTTCACAGAATAGTGAGGACTACTAATGCTATCCTCTGGACCATTACTTCGTTCCCCGACTCGTCCCAAATATGTTCTCATTTCACAAGAGAACAAAGAAAGAAAGGTGAGCTCAACTAGCCCAAAGAAGAAATATTATGACTAAGATAATGCGTAATAAATTATCATTAGCCTTCAACAAAGTGTTAAACTAATAAAATACAATAGACAACCAGGTTTAAGCTGCAGTGGAATAAGCAATCCATTAAAAGAGTCAAGTAGAGAATAAAGTCTACTATCTTTTTAGGTTTTAAAAGGTTTTCATCAATTTTTATCGCCGAGACTCGACTTTTAATAAATAAACCACCACATCTAATCATCCCCGCACTACCACGGTCAAGGATTTTCATCAAATTATCAATGGTCATGACTATACCGAATCACCCCCGGTCATAATCATACCAAAATTATCCATCAACGCATTACATGTGCCACCGAGGACTTTGTCACATCATTTATATCAAGTCATGATTATACCGAATGATCCTCGGTCATAATCATACTAAGTTCATCTATGCACGTAAGCCAAAGATAACATAATATAACATGAGGATGATGACAATGACATAATAATTCAATAAAACAAGTTCAAGAATTATTTAATCCATGAATTATTAACGTCAAATTGTCAACATGATCTTTTTACGTGAGTAAAATTCAAGAATGATCGTAAGAATATTTCCATGAAAAGATATTTGGATGAAACGCAAATATCAAGGATATTCTACTAATTTCATGGAGTATAGAAGTCAAAGTTTTAACCAACCGGGTATAATAAAGAATGGAATAACAAAAGAAATCACCATGCATGCGGTACTTAGCATGTATGCGGAGTTATTCCAACATAATAATAATAACGGAACCAAATTCGTGAAATTCACACCAAGCGAGGATGTTCCAACAGTAATAATAAAGATGGAACTGGATCATCCTGTAAAAACACACACGAGATAGGATATTCCAATGTAATAATAAAGATTTTAACCAGTCCGGTGTAAAACACATGCATGTGATGTTCCAACGTAGAATAATAAAGATTTTAAACCAGTCCCTAAAAACACATGCATGTGATGTTCCAAATGTAATAATAGAAGAATGTCACCAAGTATAGGGTAAACCACATATATCTGAGTTATTCCAATGTAATAATAAGCAATGGAATAACATAAGGATTTCACCAAGTATAGGGTATGCCATGTATACAAAGTTATGTATAGGGTATGCCACTTTTACAAAAGTTATTCCAATGTAATAATAGTGAATGGAATAATGTAAGTTCTCTTCAAAGAAGAAAGAATAACACCCTCACCGTAAAAAGAACCTAATATAGAAGTAGTGAAGTAGCGAGAATACTCTTCTTCTTTCTATAACTTTCTCTATAGCTTCTCTCTATAATTTCTCTCTCTAGTTTCAATGAATTCGTAAGAAAATAATGAAGGAATGAGCTTCTATTTATAGGAAAATGGAATGCATAAGTAACTAATCCATGAACGGTCCGTATTGATTTACTTTAATCTGACGGTCCATATTTAAAGAAAATCTTTTAAATAAAATATAATATATTCTATTTATATAAAAACATTTTACTATGCAAACACTATGCAATACTATGCAAAACACTATGCAAAACACTATGCATAATAAAATATAATATATTCTATTTATAGAATAACTTTAATAAAGTATTCTATTTTATATAAAAAGATGTTTCTGTTTTATTACGTTAATAATACGAATAAAACAAAACGTCATTATCGCTATAATAATTCATATTATTAATCGACAATAATGGAATCAAACTGAGTGACTTCTCACATAGGCATCAATAATCAATACTGGTATTGCTACTATGCAACCACATTGACATCTTTTACCTACTACCGAGTAGTTCAACAAGATCAACCGTAAAACTTCCGCCATTATTTTAATAAAATATTTTTGTCGTTTTCTCAATCCGACAATAATTACATTAGGAAGTCCACCAATGATTGAAATAGTTGTACGAATATTCCTACTCTAAAACCTAATATTCCCCACCAATCGAATATAATATAACCACTTGCATACTTTGCAAAATTTATAAATACTACCCACAACTATAATATTATCTCAAATTCACACCATAATATTAAAAAATTATTTCGACCAAATTTAAATCTTTATTAATAAAATCTGGGGTCTCACAATCTCCCTCCTATGGAATTTCTCCCTCGAAATTAGTGGTGCGATACTGATATGATAAAGAGGTGAGGATACCTTGAATACCTTTATCGTTGAAAACATTAAATTCATTTTTTGCAATCCTACCAAAGATATTCATTAACAATTCATCTTTGCACTCTACAGCCAAAGATATTTATTAACAATTCATCTTTGCACTACAGGCCAAAGATGTAAAACCAATAATACTGAGACTCAGCTTAATAGTATCACGACCACGAATTATCCATGCACTACTGGCTAAGGATATTCATGTTTTCAATTACGGTTATGATTATACCGAACAATCCCTGGTCATAATCATACCAAGTCCATCTATGCACGTAAGCCACAGATGACTTTGAACGCATCCATGAATTAATATTTCATTCTTTGAGACTCACCAATAATTAATCCACATCATCGAATCATCCCCGCACTACGGCCAAGGATATTCATTAGTATCACGACCACAAATTATCCATGCACTACTACCAAAGATAATTGTGTTTTTCAATTACTGATTATGATTATACCGAACAATCCTCGGTCATAATCATACCAAGTCCATCTATGCACGTAAGCCACGATGACTTTGAACGCATCCATGAATTAATATTTCATTCTTTGAGACTCACCAATAATTAATCCACATCATCGAATCATCCACCGCACTACGGGCCAAGGATATTCATTAGTATCACGACCACAAATTATCCATGCACTACTACCAAAGATAATTGTGTTTTCAATTACTGGTTATGATTATGCCAACAATCCTCAATCATAATCATACCAAGTCCATCTATGCACGTAAGCCACGAGATGACTTTGAACACATCCATGAATTAATATTTCATTCTTTGAGACTCAAATTCAATAATTAATCCACATCATCGAATCATCCCCGCACTACGTGCCAAGGATATTCATTAGTATCACGACCACAAATTATCCATGCACTACTACCAAAGATAATTGTGTATTCATTTACTGGTTATGATTATACCGAATAATCCATGGTCATAATCATACCAAGTCCATCTATGCACTACAGACACACGATTTGACTTTCAACATAATATAAACATGAGGATAATGATATAAAGAATCAATCAAATGAGATAAAGGATAAATATTAAACATTTATAATATAATTTATCCAGATTCAAGAATATCCCCATGTTATCAATCACTTAATAATCTCATAATCTAATATCATTAATATAATAACAATATTTTAATCACTTTTAAATTTATAAACAATTTATCTCAATTGTTTACGCTTTACCATATAATGCATTTAATCATTCAAAAATGCCATACTCATAAGATATCATCACCAATTATCAAATCCTCATCAAAATATGCATATACTCTATATAGGATTCTCTAGCCATAAAATCCTATTTTCAACTTTGTTACTTCACATAACATATTTAACTCATATGTTCGTAATTAAACTATTTTCATGAAAATACCAAATCAGCCCCAAAAATATTTATTTTCTGGGATTTAGCATAATATAGTCCCATAATGAAAATATATTTTTCTCGGAATTTTAAAATTTATTTACTATTTTTAAAAATCAATTTCCACTTAATTCCTTAAGAAATTAGCTACCTCAAGTTTAACTCCAAAATTCCCAAATCTTGGCAGGACCTTACACATGTTAACGTGAGCTTCCAGTTTAAATTTCATGGTCATCTGAGTTATAGAACTCCTATTATAGCGTTTTTATTCGGAAAAACCTAAATATTGAAATAGTCATAACTTGCTCATTTTAAGTCGAGAATGAGCTCATTTTTGGACAGGAGGTACTTTATACCATATACTTTCATGTCCCAAAAGGCCAGAATTTTTCTCATAATTTAAGTGGCCGAAACAGCCTCTAAAAATCATGACAAGCTTTTTCGGTTTTTGCAGCTTTGCACTCCTTTGCTAAAATCAGTCCACACACAAAATCTACAACACCTTTTCCAGTAATTCCACTTGGATTAGTTAGGTAACTCATAGATCTAATTCTAGGACTTGATCACATTCAAAAATTCAAAATATAATAAGAGATATGGTCAATTGAATTTCATGTTACATTTTCACTAAAATCGATTTTCAACTCTTTGTGATTTCTAAGAAACTTTCATGTTTTCACATACTAACCAACATAACTCATCATAAAACTTACTAATACTTCATATACCCATGATTTTTATTAGTTCTATACTTTTATTATGACTTTCATCATAATCCACGTAAACAGATCCTTTTAGTTGAAGAAATATTTGAGGGTTTAAGAAATGGGTTTTGTACTGGGGTCAATACAAAATTCGATTTCACGTTCTAAGTAGGCTAAGAAGTCTTCATGAATACGCCAGGAAATTTATTAATAATAGAAATATCATTCAAAACTGTGACTCTCATCCAAGACTTGGATAGTACGTCACATTGATACCAACTGTGACTTCTATCCCTTAACCTAGATAGCACCTCACAATGATACCTATAAACTTGCCATCTTCATTCACGATGTCGCCTCTGAAAAGTCCTAAAACTTGTTGCATTCCACACAAGGAAGTCAACAACGAAAGGTTCGGGGCTCTTTACTTATGGCTTGATATGACAATAATTGACTTTAGTAGTTTGGTTATGAATATAAAAGCTAACAACCTTACGAAAAAGAATGATGAGTAGTTAACCAATTGATTCCTAATATACCATCAAAGGCAAATATTTTCAAAGAGATAATATCGACAGGTAACGTGAAAGTGTTTATTTGAAACAACAAGATTAATAAACAGTGGAGGTAACGAAGGTTTCTCCCAACGAAGTTTCAACCAATAAGTTAAAGTCTAACTTCTCCGGAGTCAAATTTAAATGTTGAACGCAAGCAAGAGATAAAATAATGGGTAGAACCAGGTATCTTATAAGGTATAGACTTCGCAAGAATTTATAATTAACTAACCTGTGCTAACTTCGTTCGAGTCACTTGCTTTTTAAGAAGTCATGAAAAACGCTCTTCATGAAAACCACCAGACTTTGTTTTATCCAGTATCGCCTTTGGTGCCACCGTCCCAAATGGACTTGACTTTGGTGCACGACAAAATCGAGCTAAATGACCTTCTCTTCTTGAAATTTCCACTTCTATTATCTTGGCCATGATTACCAATCCAAAGTGGTTACCATTCTTGGCATGATAATTTCTCCCACGATGGTCATCATTGTTCCGATGGTCGCATTCTCTCACGGTGATGATTATTATCGTGTTGTTGGTCGTTACCTTTTGGTTGAAGTGACTCATTATCGCGCTCCAATAACCGAGCCCTATTCACAACATCTAAATACAAACACTGTCACAAAATAAGGGTTAATTAACATGCAACATATTATCACTATACTCTGACTGACCAATCAAATACCAAATAAACTTAGGTAGGTCATACTAGCGAAGGAATTCCCCGTCTCTCCCCTCCTAGTTCTATTCTCACATCTTAGCCAGGGATCATATCCCTAAGCTCTGATACCAACTGTGACTCATGTCCCAACCGTGGACAGCACCTCACAGTGGTACCTATCGATTGCCACCATGAGCAAGCGTCCCCTACGGAGAGTCCGGCTTTGGTGCATCCCCATCAACAGAAGTCACCAAATGAGAGGCTCTCGGGGCTCTTTACTTATAGCTTTGATACCAACCGTGGCGCCCCAAAATTAGGTATACGTCCACCCATCTTGGGTCGCCACTTACATGGTACATAAATTCAAATACAACTTACTAATATAACTGCTAAATACAATACGACATAAACCGTGAGTTTGAATACAAATATTATCTACTAGATATTATACAAACTCAAAAGGAGTCCTCATTACAACTATTATCACACTATTTCACGTAATAGTGAGGACTACTAATGCTATCCTCTGGACCATTACTTACGTTCCCAGACTGCGTCCCAAATATGTTCTCATTTCACGAAGAAAACAAAGGAAAGAAAGGGTGAGCTCAACTAGCCCAAGAAGAAATATTATGACTAAGATAATGCGAGATAAATTATCATTAGCCTTCAACAATGTTAAACTAATAAAATACAATAGACAACCGGTTTAAGCTGCGGCTGGAATAAGCAATCCATTAAAAGAGTCAAGTAGAGAATAAAGTCTACTATCTTTTAGGTTTTAAAAGGTTTTCATCAATTTTTATCGCCGAGACTCGACAATAAATAAACCACCACATCTAATCATCCCCGCATACCACGGTCAAGGATTTTCATCAAATTATCAATGGTCATGACTATACCGAATCACCCCTTGGTCATAATCATACCAAAAATTATCCATCAACGCATTACGAATCCGAGGACTTTGTCACATCATTTATATCAAGTCATGATTATACCGAATGATCCACTCGGTCATAATCATACTAAGTTCATCTATGCACGTAAGCCAAAGATAACATAATATAACATGAGGATGATGACAATGACATAATAATTCAATAAAACAAGTTCAAGAATTATTTAATCCATGAATTATTAACGTCCAAATTGTCAACATGATCTTTGTTTTCGTAGAGTAAAATTCAAGAATGATCGGAAGAATATTTCCATGAAAAGATCTTTGGATGAAACGCAAATATCAAGGATATTCTACTAATTTCATGGAGTATAGAAGTCAAAGTTTTAACCAACCGGGTATAATAAAGAATGGAATAACAAAAGAAATCACCATGCATGCGGTACTTCGCATGTATGCAGTTATTCCAACATAATAATAATAACGGAACCGGTCGTCGTGAAATTCACACCGGCGAGGATGTTCCAACGAGAATAATAAAGATGGAACCCGGATCCGGTGTAAAACACACGATAGGATATTCCAACGTAATAATAAAGATTTTAACCAGTCCTGTAAAACACATGCATGGATGTTCCAACGAGAATAATAAAGATTTTAACCAGTCCTGTAAAACACATGATGTGATGTTCAAAAGAATAATAGAAGAATGTCACCAAGTATAGGGTAAATCACATATACAAGTTATTCCAATGTAATAATAAGCAATGGAATAACATAAGGATTTCACCAAGTATAGGGTATCTGGCGTATCAAAGTTATGTATAGGGTATGCCACTTTTACAAAGTTATTCCAATGAATAATAGTGAATGGAATAATGAAGTTCTCTTCAAGAAGAAAGAATAACACCCTACCGTAAAAAGAACCTGAATATAGAAGTAGTGAAGTAGCGAGAATACTCTTCTTCTTTCTATAACTTTCTCTCTATAAACCTCTCTATAATTTCTCTCTAGAGTTTCAATGAATTAAGTAAGAAAATAATGAAGGAATGAGCTTATTTATAGGAAAATGGAATGCATAGTAACTAATCCATGAACGGTCCAGATTGATTTACTTTAATCTGACGGTCCATATTTAAAGAAAAATCTTTTAAATAAAATATAATATATTCTATTTATATAAAAACATTTTACTATGCAAACACTATGCAATACTATGCAAAACACTATGCAAAAACACTATGCATAATAAAATATAATATATTCTATTTATAGAATAACTTTAATAAAGTATTCTATTTTATATAAAAGATGTTTCGCTTTTATTACGTTAATAATACTAATAAAACAAAACGCGTCATTATCGCTATAATAATTCATATTATTAATCGACAATAATGGAATCAAACCGAGTGACTTCTCACATAGGCATCAATAATCAATACCGGTAATGCTACTATGCAACCACACGTATTCATCGTACTTTTACTACCGAAGTAGTTCAACAATGATCAACGGTAAAACTTCCGCCGTTATTTTAATAAAATATTTTTGTCGTTTTCTCAATCCGATAATAATAATTACATTGTTGTGGGTCCACCAATGATTGAGTAGTTATATGAATATTCCTGCTAAACCGAATATTCCCCAGAACCAATCGAATATAATATAACCACTTGCATACTTTTGCAAAATTTATAAATACTACCCACAACTATAATATTATCTCAAATTCACACCATAATATTAAAAAATTATTTCGACCAAATTTAAATCTTTATTAATAAAATCTGGGGTCTCACAATGACTGTCCACGATCTTGTCCAAAGGGAATTGCTTAAGGTGTTCTTGAGGGAGAATGATGAATTGATGATTGTTGTTGAACTCGTCTCCTTTTCCCATTTATCTCCCCCTTTTTGTCTTTTTCCCTCTTTTTGTCAGTATCTTTTTTCTTGACGTAACGCGTTGACATCTTCGGAGAGCTGCCTAACAACTGATACTAGCTTTTGCATTAAATTTTGGGACATGGCAATGTCAGCTCTATTTTGTTGCTGCCTGACATCAGCTCGTTCGCTCTGATGATGAACAAAAGACATGTCATTATTAGTTTACTCCATTTGCTGCATTACCATGCCTTTGAAATCTGATATGGAGGAGTTGAGGTTAAAAACCTTGTCAAAGAGGAGCTTTATGAATTATGCATTTGTTTGCCGAAGAAAGATTACAACAGTTTTGTGGTCTGCGATTTGTTTAAGCTAGATCTGGTCCTTTATGTTTAGATTGTTAGACACAATTTAACCATATATTTTGACCTTTTGTCGAACTCCTAAGACATTTTGCCTGGAATTTTGGAGGCAGTCTCTGCAATGTGATAAGCCCTTTTGTATCCCAGTGGTCATTTCCTCAATGTCTGTTACATATTCATCATCTATTATGTCTAGCATTCTCTCCATTTGTGTTTTAGATGACACCACTTATACTCTTTCTAGAATTTTCTCCATGAGGGCTTCAACACCATCCTTATTACTCTGATTGAAGAATGGAAGACCAAGGGTTAGATTAATGTTTTAAGAGTTTGAGGATGAAGTATATCATTATGAGTATTGGAGGTTGAAGGTATATCTGTACAAATATGGGGTGAGGAAGGTACATATGTATTGTTATTATGTACATGAGAAGCTATAGGAGATGTATGTAAAGAAGAAATGTGTATTGGAGAACTAGTATTTTGTACATCGATTGTAGGGTTTTTAGACTCTACGATCGGGGAGTCAGAAGTTTGTACATTGGTCGTAGTGTGTTGGGACTTTACGACTGGAGAATTAGAGTTTTGAATAACGATCGTGGGGTTTTGGGAATCCATGATCGGGGAATGAATAAATGAAATAGAAGGTTACTCAGAAATCATAGTGTGGGATTCTATGACTTCTTCATACCAAAGAAGAGGAAGAGTAGAAAAGAATGAAGAATTTGGAATAAAAGTTACCTTATTATATACACTAGAAAAAGAAGATGGCTCGTTGCAGATAGTCTTTGTTGCAAATGAGAGAACTCTTGGGAAATTTTGAGAGACTAGATTGAGATTTGGGAACCTGGAATAGTTTCATCTAATTAAGCTCTTGTCTCTGCACGTTACTTCTCTAACTAAAGGTATTACAAACATGAAATAGAATAATTGGTCACTATCATGATAAAATATAGTGTTCTGTCTATCTCGATGTTGGAGTAGCATTTGTAGAGTTCATTGCCCATGCACACAACTTGCATTCGTCTAGCTCTCATTCTTTTGAACTTGTTAGAGAGTCTAGTATCCAGAATCTCCTCTGCTTCCAGAACAATGCGCATTCGCCCTGCCCCTGATCTTGATGAGTTAGAGGGGGGGTCTAGGACATCTAACTAGTTTCTCCCCTCGGAAGATGGATTTTCTGAAATTATAACATCCAGGCTTTCTTTTCTTTCGATATCCTCAACTACTAATTGGATGATCTTTGTAAGCATGGGAGAACCATCAGAAGAGCTTAAGTGTTGGGTTTGTTCCACCTCCTTGGAGATAGCTTGAGGTGATTGGGCTACCTCTAGGGTTTTCTTTTTATTTTTCTTCTCCATCTTCTTTTCTGCATTCTTCTTCTTCTCAACCATATTTATCATCATCTTCTTCCTCTTAGGCTTAAGATTTGTAATCTTCACAACCATAACTGTATCAGCTTCTTGTGGCTCCAGTGTAAGACCCCAAATTTTATGAATAAAGATTTAATTTTCTCGAAATTATGTTGTGGATTTGAGATAATGTTATAGTTGTGGGTAATATTTAGAAATTTTGAAAAGTATGCAAGTGGTTATATAATATTCGATTGGTCGAGGAATATTCTTTTTTTCGGGGAATATCCGTACGACGGCACAATAATTGGTGGACCCCACAACGAAATTATTATCGGAATGAGAAAACGACAAAAATATTTTTATGAAAATAACAGCGGAAGTTTTATAGTTAAAACTGTTAAACTACTCGATAGTAAAAGTACAGTAATACGCGTGGTTGCATAGTAGCACACGGTATTGATTATTGATGCTTACGTGAGAAGTCACTAAGTTATACTCAATTATGGCTACAGTAATTGCTGCATCATATCTATCATATTATTGATTCGATTATTGTCACAGTATCATCGACATAATATGATATATTATTAAATCAATAATTTAGACGACAAAGTTATTCATATTATTAAATTGCAATATTTATAATGTCTAGAAGTTCTATCAAGGAGAGGTTTGGTCATCTAATTGTGCGCCAATAAGGAGAAATCCTTATCGGAAAGCCCCCTCTTTCCTGGGAATGACCTGATTGTTAAATATTGTGAGTTATAATATTAATGATGAATAAGTTTGTGTTTGATTAAAGATGAAACTGATAGTTCCATTGTGTTGGGATTATTAGTGTTAGTGGAAATCGACAACTATTCCGATGATAATTGATGTCTGGGGGTTATATTGATAAATCGGGTAATTAATCAGATAAATGAGCAATTAATTGCTACTGATTCACATGCTTATATAACTATTTATTCACATGTGTGTACTATTGAATCACATTCTTGTACTATTAGGGGAGTTGGTGCAAGATTGATAATACTTACATGACTAAGTTAAAAATGGAGGTATAGATGGAGGTACTATACTGTAATTCATATTTTCACATGATTATAACTATTGATTCACATGATTTACTATTAGGGGAGGTGGTGCAAGTTTGATAATACTTGCAGGACTAAATTAAAAATGAAAGAAAAGTTGAAGGTATTGTACTGTAATATTTTGATCCCCAAAACGTGCAATTATCGAAACTATATTTTTCTATAAATAGAAGCTCATTCTTCCTTCATTTCTCACCAATTCACTAAAGCTATAGAGCAATTATTATAGAGAGAAAGAAGAAGAAAGTCTGCTACCTCTACTTTCGAAAGATCCAACTTTATTCTAAGGTAAGGGGTATTATTTCTTTCAGTATTCATGAAGAGAGCTTACATTATTCCATTTCTTATTATTAAGTTGGAATAACTTTGTCTATCTTGATCTGCCGCATACATGGTGAAATTCTTTTATTATTCCATTCTTCATTATTACGTCATGATATCACATGCATGCGGATTACGCGTGACACAGTTCCATTCTTTATTATTCACGTAATATCTTGTATGTCGTATTACATACGTGACTGGTTCCATTCTTTATTATTTTGTTGGAATAACACATGCATGCATGCGGTCTATCGCTTTCATGGTGAATTCTATTGTTATTCCATTCTTTATTATTACATTGGGAATATCACATGCATGCGGATTACGCATGACTGAATTACATTCTTTATTATTACATTGGGAATAACTCGTCTGCATGCGGTCTATCGCATGCATGGTGAATTCTTCGATTATTCCATTCTTTATTATTACATTGGAATAACTTTGTCATGTGGATTACCACATGCATGGTGAATGATCCTTTGTATTCATTCCTTATTAAATTGTGGAAATGATCTGTCTACGTGGATTATCGCATGGCGGGTAAAAATCCATTTGCAGTTTCGTAATTTTTCTGACCCTCAAAAATTCTGAAAAAATTAGAAATGATAATTTGATGAGTTTTCTATATTGTGTCCAAAGATGGCGATTTTTGGATGTATAGATTAAGAGTTATGGATTTTATGGGAAAAGACTATTTTAAAAGTAAACCCTTATAACTCCTTGTGGTTAACTCCAAAATTAGTGAAATTTTTATTGGGAGTACATGTATATAACAGGAGGTATTCCCTGTAAATTTCGAATTTTTGGACAAAAATACAATTTATGATAAATGTCTAAATATTCGGCAGTTTTGGCCATATGAAAAATAGTAAATGAATTTTAAAAATTCCGAGAAAAATATATGTTCAATTTGGGACTATATTCTGCTAAATCCCAGAAAAGAAATATTTTTGGAACTGGTTTGGTATTTTTCATGAAAATGAACTAGTTATGAGTAAATGAATTAAATATGTTATGTGAAGTAACAAAATTGGAAAATAGGATTTTATGGCTTGAGAATCCTATATAGGGTATATGAAGATTTTTAATGAGGGATTTGATCATTGGTGATGAAATCTTATGAGTATGGCATTTTTGAATGATTAAATGCATTATTTAGTAAAGTGTAAACAATTGAAATAAATTGTTTATAAGTTTAAGAAGTGATTAAAATATTGTTATAATATTAATAATATTAGATTATGAGTTTATTAAGTGGTTGATAATATTTGGATAAATTTAAAGTCTTTAATATTTATCCTTGTTTTCATTTGATTAATGCTTATATCATTGTCATCATCCTTATGCTTATATGGTGATGAAAGTTATCTTTGGCTTACGTGCCAAGATGGATTGTTGATTATTGAATTGTATATATTTGGCTTACGTGCAAAGATGGACTGTTGATTATTGGTTTTATAGTTGTATATCTTTGGCTTAGGTGAAGAGATGGACTTGGTATGATTATGACCAGGGATCATTCGGTATAATCATGACCTGTAATTTTATAAACAATGTGGTAAAGGTCCCCAGTGGCCTATAGTGCATTGATAGACAGTTTTTGGTATGATTATGACCAGGGATTATTCGGTATTGTCATGACCATTGATGATTTAATGAATATCCTTGGCCCGTAGTGCAGGGATGATTCGATGATGTGGTTTATTTATTTAGCTGAGTTTCAGTGATAAAAATTGATAAAAACATTTTAAATTATAAAAGATAGTAGATATCATGCTCTACTTGACTCTTCTAATGGATTTCTTATTCCGCTACAGTTAAACTTGATGTCTATTGTATTTTATCAGTTTAACATTATTGAAGGCTAATGATAATTTATCCTGCATTATCTTAGTCATAATATTTCTTACTGGGCTAGTTGAGCTCACCCTTTCTTTCACTGTTCTCTTCAGGAAATGAGAATATAGCTGGGACGAGTCGAGGAGCGGAGTGATGGCGGTCGTGATGATAGCATTAGTAGTCCTCACTATTCTGTTAAATAGTGTGATAATAAATGTAATGAGGACTCCATTGAGTGTGGATATTGTCTAGATGACAATATTTGTATTCAAACTCATAGCATATGTTTTGTCGTATTTTACACGACAGTTGCATAATTAAGTTTTTATTTGTATTTTGTACCATATATTTGGCGACTCAAGATGGGTGATGTATACCTATTTTGGGGGCGTCACATCCAGCGCATTTGCCATCACAACCGTCTCATCAATATTTTCTTGTGACTCTGGTATAATCGTTATCACAACCATCTCATCACCAACAGTTGACTAAGACTCAACAACTATCTCAGCCGTCACATCAAATTTTCTTGGCTCATGCTCTATGGTCGTATCATCTATCATGTTGACTTAGTCATATTCCATCCTTGAGTTTTGATGATGAATTATTCATTTACTAAATTATTTTATGGCATTTCAGGTATATTGATGATGAGGAACTTTGATTGGATATTCAAGTGGTTGAAGAATTTTTCTTTACTAGGAAACAAGTGTAAGGTCAATTGCATAATAATTGATTTTTCATTTAAAGGCTCTAGGACATATCATTTGCATTGTGTTATATGTTTTAAATGAAAAATGATTTAAAAATCTAGTGAAAAAGGTTTTTCTAAAAATAAAATGAGATCAGATTAATATATATCATCAAGTATAAAAAGGGATTGATATTTTATTTGATATATATATTACATGTGTATATCACTTAATATATGTTTCACATGCATTACTTCATAGGTTATATACAGAACTCAGTTGTGTGCATACACGTGGATATATGTTAATATATGCCTAGAAGCTAGAAAGGAGGGTAGCATTGTGATACGTGTGCATGCCTAAATAAATGTCTAATTGATATCCTTGGGACATTTTCATTCTTGATACATGTGGATATCTATGTAATTATGATTTCCTAGAAAGACTAAAGGATGGAAGCTACATCTGTTATGATTTGATGCATATGAGGTTTTTTCAAGGAGTAATAATTATTGGGATCTTGGAACTTTAAAGACCTTGATTCTTGGAAAAAGATAAGTAATGTTATACACCAGTATTACACACCACTTGATATATGGAGAGGTATAGTCAAAGATGATTAGTGGGTTATCTTTTTAAAAGGTCTTTTGATTTATTCAAACTGAGTAACTAACAAGAATTTGTTTTGCTAAATTGGATATATATTAACGTTGTGGACTGATTCATAGTTTTACCGTTGGAGGGTTTTTTAAACAAACCAGATTTTGTGGACTAATGAAAATAGATGTTATACTTGATATTAACAGTAACTATTGTGGGCTATATAAATAGGATTTCATATATGGGATAAATACACAACTCACGAAATTATTCTTGCACTAATTACTGTTATTTACGAGCAATTTAATTTAATCAGTGCAACTTTTGAGCAGCTAAGCAATTAATTTCTGATATTCTTTGACCTGGTATTTGGTAAGATTTAAAGTGTTTATTTTTTTGTGCTAATTGATCATTGCATATAGTTTAGCCTGTAACTGTTAAATTGATTATTTTTGCATTGATCATAGACCTCTATATTTGTATTTAATTTTTTGTTTAGACTAAGTATAGTCTAAAGGTGTTAATCCTAGTGGATTAGAGAAAAGGCTTACAAACAGGTTCAAGGAAGCAAAGGTGCTTGAAGAATGCATAGGTGCACAAGGAGCAAGAGTGCTCAAGTGAAGTTAATTGTTAATTAATTTTTGTAAGAATCTGTCTTGTAATCAGTGTTTATTTATAAAGAAATAAATAAAGTGAGTCTCCAATACTAGTTGGTATTGGACGTGGACTAGGCTATTATTATAGAGGGTAATAGCTGAACCACGCAAAAAGTCTTGGTGTTGATTTTATTTTCTTTACTTTAATTCTAAAATCATATAAGCTATTTAATTATCATAATAATTAAAATTTGAATACTTGTATTATATTAAGATACTTCTTTAACACCAAGTATTTTATTTAAGATATAAATTCAACATGATATTTTCTTAAAATAATCAGTTAATTCAGTAGGCTATATTAATTCAGTAAGCTGAATTCTTCAATATAGTACGTAGCCTGAAATTAATAGTTTGATTTAAAATTTAAAAATTGGTCATAGATTGCTCCCACACTTATTCAACCCCCCCCCCCCTTCTAAGTGTGCCTAGATAAATTTCGTTTAGTATTAGAGCTTGGCTCTACTTATCTTGGTCTTAAAGGTGACTTGTAGGGAAAGATTCTGACATGGCACAGTTTGGACAATCAACCAATAGACCTCTTTTACTATTTGGAACGAAAAATTACAACTTCTGGAAGTTTCGAATGAGGATCTATCTTAAAAGAGATCCTTGGGAATGGTGGGTTGTGGAGAACGGACCAGTTATTCCACGAAGAGATGATCGGACACCAAAGACTCTGCTAGAGATGGATTCAACTGAAACCTACATGGTCTCATATGATTCGAGGGCAATGAATACACTTCTCAGTGGTATGGTACAATTTCAAGATTGACAAAGTCTCCTCATGCAACACACCTAAGGAAATTTGGGATACTCTAGTGGAAAGTCATGAAGGAGCATCCAAAGTACGAGAAGTCAAGCTAAGCATGCTTGTGCACGATTATGAAATGTTCAAGCTCGAAAAAGATGAAACCATTAAGATAGCTCAAGCAAGATTTCTAGTCCTTATAAACTCCTTAAAATTACTGGACAAGACTATTCCTCAAAGTGAGATCAACCGTAAGTTGCTTCGGGCTATGCTCAAAAGGTTTTCTTCTAAAATCACCACTCTTCAAGATTCTGCTACTATTTCTTCCATGGATACTTTAACTTTATTTGGTGAATTAGAAGAATATGAACATCAGTTAAAGAGATATGATGATGAAGAGGAAACTCCTCGAAGAAAGGTCTTAGATGTGACGCCCCCAAAATTAGGTATACGTCACCCATCTTGGGTCGCCACTTACATGGTACATAAATTCAAATACAACATACTAACATAACTGTCGTGTATAATACGACATAAACTGTGAGTTTGAATACAAATATTGTCTACTAGATATTATACAAACTCAAAAGGAGTCCTCATTACAACTATTATCACACTATTTCACAGAATAGTGAGGACTACTAATGCTATCCTCCGGACCATTACTCCGCTCCCAGACTAAATCCCAAATATGTTCTCATTTCACAAGAGAACGGTGAAAAGAAAGGGTGAGCTCAACTAGCCCAAGAAGAAATATTATGACTAAAATAATGCGAGAATAAATTATCATTAGCCTTTAACGATTATTAAACCGATAAAATACAATAGACAACCGGTTTAATCTAGCGGTGAAATATGCAATCCATTAAAAGAGTCAAGTAGAAAATAAAGTCTACTATCTTTTAGGTTTTAAAAGGTTTTCATCAATTTTTATCACTAAGACTCAGTTTAATGAATAAACCACAATATCTAATCATCCCTGTACCACGGTCAAGGATTTTCATCAAATTATCAATGGTCATGACTATACCAAATCACCCCTGGTCATAATCATACCAAAAACTATCCATCATCGCATTACATGAGCCCTTTGAGGACTTTTGTCACATTATTTATATCAAGCCATGATTATACTGAATGATCCCTGGTCATAATCATACTAAGTTCATCTATGCACGTAAGCCAAAGATAACATAATATAATATGAGGATGATGACAATGACATAATAATTCAATAAAACAAGTTCAAGAATTATTTAATCCAGAAATTATTAACATCCAAATTGTCAACATGATACTGTTTTGTAGAGTAAAATTCAAGAATAATCAGAAGAATATTTCCATGAAAAGATACTGGATGAAACGCAAATATCAAAGATATTCTACTAATTTCATGGAGTATAGAAGTCAAAGTTTTAACCAACTGGGTATAATAAAGAATGGAACAACAAAAGAAATCACCATGCATGCGGTACTTATGAGGCGAGTTATTCCAATGAATAATAATAACGGAACCAGTCGTGAAATTCACAAGCGGAGGATGATCCAATAGAATAATAAATGCTGAATAATAATAAACAATGGAACCAGGTCCGGTGTAAAACACATGACATGAGATATTCCAAATGAATAATAAATGCGAAATAATAAACAATGGAACCCGTGTCCGTTAAAACACACACGAACGGATATTCCAATAGAATAATAAAGAATGGAATAACGAGAAGAAGATCACCAAGTATAGGGATTCCACAGATATCAAGTTATTCCAATGAATAAATAAGAATGGAATAATATAAGGATTTCACCAAGTATAGGGTATCACAGCGTATACAAAGTTATGTATAGGGTATGCCACTTTTACAAAGTTATTCCAATGTAATAATAATGAATGGAATAATGAAGTTATCTTCATGAATAAGAAAGAATAACACCCCTTTACGGTACAACAAATAATATCCCTTACTTAGTAAAAGACACTTTGGATATCAAAGTAGTGAAGTACCGAAATACTCTTCTTCTTTCTCTCTATAGATTTTTCTCTATAGCTTCTCTCTATAATTTCTCTCTCTAGAGTTTCAAATTGAATTAAGTAAGAAAATAATGAAAGAATGAGCTTCTATTTATAGGAAAATAGAATGCATAGTAATTAATCCATGAAACGATCCAGTTTGATTTACTTTAATCATGACGGTCCATATTTAAAGCAAAATCTTTTAAATAAAATATCATATATTCTATTTATATAAAAACATTTTACTATGCAAATACTATGCAACACTATGCAATACTATATGCAAAACACTATGCAAAAACACTATATGCAACACTATGCATAATAAAATATAATATATTCTATTTATAGAATAACTTTAATAAAGTACTGCTTTATATAAAAAATGTTTACGCTTTTATTACGTTAATAATACTGAATAAAACAAAACGTCATTATCGCTATAATAATTCATATTATTAATCGACAATAATGGAATCAAACCGAGTGACTTCTCACATAAGCATCAATAATCAATACCGTGTCTTTACTATGCAACCACACGTATTCTTGTACTTTTACTACTGAAAGTAGTTCAACATTATCCACGGTAAAACTTCCGCCATTATTTCAATAAAATATTTTTTGTCGTTTTCTCAATCCGAGCAATAATTACATTGTGGGGTCCACCAATGATGATTGGTAGTTGTGCGAATATTCCCCTGCTAAACCGAATATTCCCGACCAATCGAATATAATATAACCACTTGCATACTTTGCAAAATTTATAAATACTACCCACAACTATAATATTATCTCAAATTCACACCATAATATTAAAAAATTATTTCGACAAAATTTAAATCTTTATTGATAAAATCTGGGTCTCACAATCTCCCTCCTTATGGAATTTAGCCCTCAAAATTAGAATGCGTGCACGATATGATAAAGAGGTGAGGATACCTTGAATACCTTTATCGTTGAAAACATTAAATTCATCTTTGTAATCCTACGAAAGATATTCATTAACAATTCATCTTTTGCACTTCGGCCAAAGATATACAACTGTAAAAACCAATAATCTTTGAGACTCGACTTAATAGTATCATCACGACCACGAATTATCCATGCACCATTGGCCAAGGATATTCGTGTTTTCAATCTGATCATGATTATACCGAATAATCCTTGGTCATAATCATACCAAGTCTATCAATGCACTACTGACCAAATATGACTTTTACCACATCCATGAATTAATATTTCATTCTTTGAGACTCAATTTCAATAATTAATCCATATCATCGAATCATCCCCGCACTACGGGCCAAGGATATTCATTAGTATCACGACCACGAATTATCCATGCACTTTCGACCAAAGATAATCGTGTATTCATTAGTATCACGACCACAAATTATCCATGACACTACTGACAAAGATAATCGTGTATTCATTAGTATCACGACCACAAATTATCCATGCACTACTACCAAAGATAATCGTGTATTCATTAGTATCACGACCACAAATTATCCATGCACTACTACGAAAGATAATCGTGTGTATTCATTAGTATCACGACCACAAATTATCCATGCACTTTACGCCAAAGATAATCGTGTTTTCAATTACGGTTATGATTATACCGACGAACAATCCTCAGTCATAATCATACCAAGTCCATCTATGCACTACAGTGCCACGATGACTTTCAACACAATATAAGCGTGAGGATAATGATATAAAGAATCAATCAAATGAGATAAAGGATAAATATTAAACATTTATAATATAATTTATCCAGATTCAAGAATATCCCCATGTTATCAATCACTTAATAATCTCATAATCTAATATCATTAATATTATAACAATATTTTAATCACTTCTTAAATTTATAAACAATTTATCTCATTTGTTTACGCTTTACCATATAATGCATTTAATCATTCAAAATGCCATACTCATAAGATATCATCACCAATTATCAAATCCCTCAAAACAAAATATGCATATACTCTATATAGGATTCTCTAGCCATAAAATCATATTTTCAACTTTGTTACTTCACATAACATATTTAACTCATATGTTCGTAACTAAACTATTTTCATGAAAAATACCAAATCAGTCCCAAAAATATTTCTTTTCTGGGATTTAGCATAATATAGTCCCATAATGAAAATATATTTTTCTCGAATTTTTAAAATTCATTTACTATTTTTCAAAAATCAATTTCTAATTAATTCCTTAAGAAATTAGCTACCTCAAGTTTAACTCCAAAAATTCCCAAATCTTGACAGGACCTTACCCATGTTAACGTGAGCTTCCAGTTTAAATTTCATGGTCATCGGAGTTATAGAACTCCGGTTATAGCATTTTTTTCTCCGAAAAAATCTAAATATTGAAATAGTCATAACTTGCTCATTTTAAGTCGAATGAGCTCATTTTTGGACAGGAGGTACTTTATACCATATAATTTCATGTCCCAAAAGGCCAGAATTTTTCTCATAATTTAAGTGGCAAAAACAGCCCTCTAAAATCATGGCAATGAACTTTTTCTTTTTTTGCAGCTTTGCACTCCTTTGCTAAAATCAGTCCACACAAAACTCTACAACACCTTTTCCAGTAATTCCACTTGGATTAGTTAGGTAACTCATAGATCTAACTCTAGGACTTGACCACATTCAAAAATTCAAAATATAATAGGAGATATGGTCTATTGAATTTCATGTTACGTTTTCACCAAAATCGATTTTCAACTCTTTGTGATTTCTAAGAAACTTTCATGTTTTCACATAATAACCAACATAACTCATCATAACACTTACTAATACTTCATATACCCATGATTTTCATTAGTCCAATGCTTTTATTATGACTTTCATCATAGTCCTCGTAAATGATCCTTTTAGTTGAAGAAATATTTGAGGTTTAAGAAATGGGTTTTGTCTTTGGGGTCAATACAAAATTCGATTTCACGCTCTAGGGTAGGCTAGAAATCTTCAAGAATACGTCAAAGAATTTTATTAATGATAGAAATATCATTCAAAAGCATTACTCTCGTCCAAGACTTGAATAGTACGTCACATTAATACCAATTGTGACTTCTATCCCTTAACCCGGATAGCACCTCACAATGATACCTATCAACTTGCCATCTTCATCACGGCGTCGCCTCTGACGTAAAAGTCCGGTTGCATTCCACACAAGGAAGTTAACAACGAAAGGATCGGGGCTCTTTACTTATGGCTTGATAACAACGTTGATTAACTTTAGGGTTTGGTTACTTTGAATTAAGTATAACGAGGTTGGTTAGGAATATGAAAGCTAACAACCTTACAAAAAGAATAATGAGTAGTTAATCAATCGTTTTCAAAAATTACCTCAAAGGCAAGTATTTTCAAAGAGATAAGATCGTGAAAGTGTTTATTTGAAACAACAAGATTAATAAACGATTGGAGGTAACGAAGGTTTCTCCCAACGAAGTTTCAATAGATAAATCAAAGTCTAATTTTCCGAGTCAAATTTAAACATTGAACACAACTAGGTAGAATAAAAGAGTGGGTAGAACTTGTATTGAATAAAGTATAGACTTAAGTAATAATTTATAATTAATTTACCCGTAATAACTTCGTTCGGGTTTTCGAAATAAACGCCTCGCTTAAATTACCGAAGTTTGACTTTACTATAGGGTACATTCCACCCTTAAGTGCTTCTTCACATTCTGATCCATGATTTGAATCATTATTCTCCGATCCATATCGAATTCGGGTTGGCCGCTATGCAGGTGGTAATTCCGAATTCGATGTTGGGTTCTTCTCAATTCTTTGTCCAAAAAGCAAAGTCCATTTCATCTATTTTGGCTTTATTGGATCGACGTCTTTTCTTTTCTACACTATCAACGCGTTAGCAAACTTTTACCCATGCATCGCCTATTCTCCTTCGTTCATTGTTTCTTCTTTCAAATGATCTTTGATTTTAAATTCTCGATTCCAACTTTAATATCTTACACCTGCCTGAAAGCGTGATTTTGTTCGAGCATCACATATCGGGTAACCCATTTTGAATTGTTGTATCCCTTTGTTCCACGACCGTTTGCGCTCTTCAACCTGTTCTTCTAGCTCACGAACACGATTTTGTAATTCTAAGTTTTGATCATAAACTTCTTCTAACCAATTCTCCTCAGGTTCCTCTTCTTCCTCTTCTTCCTCACTCTCAACCGCTACCTCTCGCAACTAGCTCAAGATGCAACAATTAGTTCTTCATTCACTATGTGGACATCTCTAATTTGTTCCTCGTCTGACACTGCATTAACCTGATTAGTGATTAAAGGTGTCACAACGGTCACATTCACTCCATTGTGAATATTTTCAGCTGCCATTTCCAAACACTGCCACAACACTTGGGTTAATTAATATATCAAATATTATCCTTATACTCTGATCCAGACCAATTAAATAACAAATAAACTTAGGTAGATCATACTAGCGAAGGAATTCCCCGTCTCTCCCTCCTAGTTCTTATCTCGCATCTTAGCCGTGGATCATATCCTAAGCTCGATACCAAGCGTGACGCCCCCCAAATTAGGTATCGTCACCCATCTTGGGTCGCCACTTACATGGTACATAAATTCAAATACAACTTACTAACATAAGCGTGTGTATACAATATGACATAAAGCGTGAGTTTGAATACAAATATTGTCTACTAGATATTATACAAACTCAAAAGGAGTCCTCATTACAACTATTATCACACTATTTCACGAATAGTGAGGACTACTAATGCTATCCTCTCGGACCATTACTCCGTTCCCTGAGCTCGTCCAAATATGTTCTCATTTCACGAAGAGAACGGTGAAAGAAAGGGTGAGCTCAACTAGCCCAATGAAGAAATATTATGACTAAGATAATGCGAATAAATTATCATTAGCCTTCAACAGTGTTAAACGATAAAATACAATAGACAACCGGTTTAAGCTGCGGATGAAATATCACGATCCATTAAAAGAGTCAAGTAGAAAATAAAATCTACTATCTTTTAGGTTTTAAAAGGTTTTCATCAATTTTTATCACTAAGACTCGGTTTAATGAATAAACCACAATATCTAATCATCCACGTACCACGGTCAAGGATTTTCATCAAATTATCAATGGTCATGACTATACTGAATCACCTCTCGGTCATAATCATACCAAAAACTATCCATCATTGCATTACAAAATAATTTGAGGACTTTTGTCACATCATTTATATCAAGCCATGATTATACCGAATGATCCTGGTCATAATCATACTAAGTTCATCTATGCACGTAAGCCAAAGATAACATAATATAATATGAGGATGATGATGACAATGACATAATAATTCAATAAAACAAGTTCAAGAATTATTTAATCCTCGGAATTATTAACATCCAAATTGTCAACATGATCTTTGTTTTGTAGAGTAAAATTCAAGAATAATCGGAAGAATATTTCCATGAAAAGATCTTTGGATGAAACGCAAATATCAAAGATATTCTACTAATTTCATGGAGTATAAAGTCAAAGTTTTAACCAATGGGTATAATAAAGAATGGAACAACAAAAGAAATCACCGTACATGCGGTACTTGCATGAACGAGTTATTCCAATAGAATAATAATAACGGAACCAGTCGTGAAAATTCACCGGCAAGCGGATGATCCAATGAGAATAATAAATGCTTGAATAATAATAAACAATGGAACCGAATCCCGGGTGTAAAACACGCACGTGATATTCCAACGAGAATAATAAATGCGAAATAATAAACAATGGAACCAGTCCCATGTAAAACACACGCATGTGGATATTCCAATAGAATAATAAAGAATGGAATAATGTAAGAAGATCACCAAGTATAGGGATTCCAGCATGATCAAAAGTTATTCCAATGTAATAAATAAGAATGGAATAATATAAGGATTTCACCAAGTATAGGGTATCTGCGTGTCTAGGTTATGTATAGGGTATGCCACTTTTACAGTTATTCAAATGAATAATAATGAATGGAATAATGAAGTTATCTTCATGAATAAGAAAGAATAACACCCCTTACGGTACAACAAATAATATCCCTTACTAGTAAAAAGACACCGGATATCAAAGTAGTGAAGTACCGAATACTCTTCTTCTTTCTCTCTATAGATTTTCTCTCTATAGCTTCTCTCTATAATTTCTCTCTCTAGAGTTCGATTGAATTAAGTAAGAAAATAATGAAAGAATGAGCTTCTATTTATAGGAAAATAGAATGCATAGTAATTAATCCATGAACGATCCAGTTGATTTACTTTAATCGACGGTCCATATTTAAAGCAAAATCTTTTAAATAAAATATCATATATTCTATTTATATAAAAACATTTTACTATGCAAATACTATGCAACACTATGCAATACTATGCAAAACACTATGCAAAATACTATGCAACACTATGCATAATAAAATATAATATATTCTATTTATAGAATAACTTTAATAAAGTACTACATTTTATATAAAAAATGTTTACATTTTATTACGTTAATAATACGAATAAAACAAAACGTCATTATCGCTATAATAATTCATATTATTAATCGTGATAATAATGGAATCAAACCGAGTGACTTCTCACATAAGCATCAATAATCAATACCGCGTGTCTTTCTTATGCGACCACACGTATTATTGTACTTTTCTTTACTACCGAGTAGTTCAACAAAGATCCACGGTAAAACTTCCGCCGTTATTTCAATAAAATATTTTTATCGCTTTCTCGATCCGAATGAATAATTACATTATGGGGTCCACCAATGATTGAGTAGTTGTAAATATTCCCTCTTCTAAACCTAATATTCCCAACCAATTGAATATAATATAACCACTTGCATACTTTGCAAAATTTATAAATACTACCCACAACTATAATATTATCTCAAATTCACACCATAATATTAAAAAATTATTTCGACAAAATTTAAATCTTTATTGATAAAATCTGGGGTCTCACATTAGATCTTACTGCAGATAATGAAGAGGAGCTTGATGATGACTCAGATGAAGAAATAACCATGATTTCAAGAAGACTCAAGGGGCTACTACAAAGGAAGAATAAGAGAAGAAATACTTTCAATTCAAATAAACTCAAAAGAAAGCAAACTGAAGAGACGTGCTTCGAATGTGGACGTCTTGGTCACTTCAAGAGAGATTGTTTTCAATTAAAGAACAAAGGGAAGACAAACTACAAAGACAATAAGAAGAACAAAGCCCTTGTGACTTGAAGTGATGAGGAATCCGAAGTGGAGATCGATGCTAAAGATGAGATAACACAAGTATGCTTTGTGGGAATTAAAGGTGAATCTAATCAGGTATCTTTTAATGAACTGAACTCATTAGAATAAGAAAATAAGAAGTTAAAAGAAAAGAATGCATGCTTAAGATGTTTAGTTAATACTTTAATGAGTGAAGTAGATTCGCTAAAAGATGAAAAGAAAGAAATTGAAAAGGAATCTACATGTAAAGAAGAAAAGGTTTTGATTGCTAAGATTGATTATTTAGACAATTATAACAAAATACTTTTCAATAAAGTAAATTTCTTGAATAATGAAGTCCAAAAATTGACTAATTAGCTAAAAATGAGAGATGTGTGTATTGATGCATTTAGTGATAAATCTCCTGTTAAAACCTTTCCTAATAATGAACTTCAAAAAGAAATAGCTTCATTAAAATTATTTCTTGCTAAATTTGTCCAAGGTTAAGAAAATTTAAATGTCATATTAGGTAAACAAAGACCTAGTTTTGAAAGACAAGAAATTGGTTATGATTCTATGCATAAAAAGAGTAATATGAAAATGCTAAAATCAAAGTCACGGTTTAGTTTAAATTATTGCTCTCCTTTCATAACTTGTAAACATTGTGGTAGTAAAGGTCATTTAGATATAAATTATTTTAAGAAATGAAACAAGGTTAAAAAGGTATGGATTAAAAAGAATGATTTACATGATACTAACATAAGTGGACCCAAAAAGATATGGATACCAAAAGGATAAATTATTCTTTCTTGACAGGTATGTTTAAAGGCAAGAGTTCCATCTCAAAAATGGATTCTTGATAGCGGATATTCTCGGCACATGACAGGTGATAAATCAAAATTCGTAGAACTAAATATCAAGAAGAAGAATGGAACGGTCACGTTTGGAGACAATAAAACTTACGAGATAATTGGAAAAGGTAAATTGGTAATGGCAAGGTAAGTATAAATAATGTGCACCTCGTTAATGGTCTTGAATTCAATCTAATTAGTATTACTCAATTAATGGATAATGGCCATCAAGTTAACTTTGAAAAAGATAAATGCATAATATTTCATGGTACGAACAATACTACTCTAGTTGCACAAAGAGAAGGAAATATATATACTCTTGATTTTGAGCAACAAGATGAAGAACTATGTCTTACTTCAGTACAAGATGAAGCTTATCTATGGAATAAAAGGATGGGACATGTTCACATGGACTTAATCAAGAAACTATCCTCAAAGAATCTCGTCAAAGGGTTGCCAAGAATCAGGTTTGAAAAGAAAGGAATATGTATTCCTTGTCAACTAGGAAAACAAGTAAGAACTTCTTTTACGGCAAAGAATATGGTATCAACCTCGTCTCCGTTGCAATTACTTCATCTTGATTTATTTGGACCAGAAAGACATTCAAGTATTAATGGTAAATTTTATGCATTTGTAATAGTTAATGACTTTTCAAGATACACATAGGTATTATTTTTGAGAACTAAGGATGAAGCATTCAAAGAGTTTGAAAAATTAATAAGGAATCTTGAAACTAAGTATAGCTTCAAACTCATTAGAATTAGAAGTGATCATGGTAATCTTGAATTTCAAAAGATTTTATAACCTTTTTTTTTGATCAAAGGGTAATGACCATGAATTTTCAAATTTGAGGACTCCTCAACAAAATGGGGTGGTGGAAAGGAAGAATAGGACTCTACAAGAGATGGCAAGAACTTCTCTCTTGAGAAAGTAAGCTTCCAAAGAAATTTTGGGCCGAAGCAGTAAGTACATCATGTTATGTTTTAAATAGAGTACTCATTCGTCCTATTATTTTGAAAACACCTTATGAGCTTCTAAATAATAAAATTCCAAACATAAGTTATTTCAAAGTATTTGGTTCTAAATGTTTCATCTTAAATACAAGTGATAATTTGGGGAAATTCGATGCTAAGTCATATGAAGGAATATTCATTGGTTATTCTCAAAATAGTAAGGCTTATCGTATTTTCAATATTAGAAAATCATGTGTAGAAGAGTCCATTCATATCACTTTCAATGAAACTAATAATGATATTCCAAAAGAAAGTGAAGATGATGCAGGAAATTTGGAGATAGTCAAGAATTTAGCAAACCAAAAAGAACAAAACAAGAGACCGAATGAACAAATTGAAATTTATAACCAGCAGGAGCGTGAACCTGAAAATTTGCAAGATGCTGAAGATGAATCTCATGATCAAGAGGAAGTTATACATGATATCCAAATGCCAAAAATAGCTAGATATATCAAGAATCATCCTCTGGAGAATATCATTGAAGATATCAACAAAGGTGTAACCACACGAAGAGGTTTATAAAATCATTGTGCATTCTCTGCATTTTTGTCCCAGGTTGAGCTAAAGAATGCAAAGGATGCAGTTCTTGATAAAAACTGGTTATTGACAATGCAAGAAGAACTTCAACATTTTGAAAGATGCCAAGTATGGGAACTTATGCCTCCTCCAAAAGATGCTTCCATTATTGGTACTAAATGGGTATTCAAGAACAAGCTTGATGAGCATGGGAAAATCATTCGTAATAAAACAAGGTTAGTAGCTCAAGGATACAACCAACAAGAGGGAATTGACTATGAAGAAACCTATGCACTAGTGGCAAGATTGGAATCAATTCTAATTCTGTTGGCTTTTGCATGTTACAGGAAGTTTACACTTTATCAAATGGACGTAAAGAGCGCCTTTCTAAACGGATACATCAATAAAGAGGTATATGTAAAATAGCCTCCTGGATTCGACCATGAAAAGTATCCTAATCATGTCTATAAATTAAAGAAAGCTTTTTATGGCTTGAAACAAGCTCCAAGGGCTTGGTACGAAAGGATAAGTAAGTATCTCTTGTCAAACAGATTTATTAGAGGTAAAATAGATTCTACATTATTTGTTAAGCACAAAAATATAGATATCATTATTGTTCAAATATATGAAGATGATATAATATTTGGTGCTACTAATGATCACCTTTGTGAGTGGTTTTCTAAGTACATGCATAAAGAATTTGATATGAGCTTAATGGGAGAGCTTAACTACTTTTTGGGACTTCAAATCAAGCAAACGAAGGAAGGAATTTATATCCATCAAACCAAATTGTGACGCCCCCAAAACAGGTACATCACCCATCTTGAGTCACCAAATACATGGTACAAAATTCAAATACAACTTAATAATACAGCTGTCGTGTAAACAATACGATAAAACATAAACTGAGAGTTTTAATAAGAATATTGTCATCTAGACAATATCCACACTCAAAAAAGTCCTCATTACATTTATTGTTACACTATTTAATAGAATAGTGAGGACTACTAATGCTATCATCTGGACCGTCACTCCATTCCCCGACTCATCCCAGCTATATTCTCATTTCCTGAAGAAAACAGTGAAAGAAAGGGTGAGCTCAACTAGCCCAGTAAGAAATATTATGACTAAGATAATGCAGAATAAATTATCATTAGTCTTCAACAATGTTAAACCGATAAAATATAAAAAACATCAAGTTTAATGCGGTGAGGAACAAGCAATCCATTAAAAGAGTCAAGTAGAGAATAAAATCTACTATCTTCTATGATTTAAAAAGTTTTTCATCACTTTTATCGCTGGGACTCAGCTTAATAAATAATCCACATTATCAATTCATCCCTGCACTACAAGCCAAGGATATTATTTAGTATCACGACCACAAATTATCCATGCACTAAGGGCCAAAGATAATTGTGTTTTCATCAACGGTCCTGATCATGCCATAAAATAATTCATCTTTACTCCCTTGGCCGAAGAGAATCCATAGTCATTATCATACCAAAAACTGTCCATCAATGCACTACGGGCCAATGAAGACTTTTTCCACGACATTTGTAATATTACGGTCATGATTATACCGAATAATCCCTGGTCATAATCATACCAAGTCCATCTATGCACTACAGGCCACAGATAACTTTCAACAAAATATAAACATGAGGATGATGACGATGATATAAGAATTCAATAAAACAAGTTCAAGAATGAAATTATCCAGGAACTAATAACGTCCAAATTGTCAACATGATACTTCTTTGTAGAGTAAATTCAAGAATGCTTAGAAGAATATTTCCATGAAAAGATACTGGATGAAGCACAAATATCAAGGATATTCCACTAATTTCATGGAGTATAGAAGTGAAAACTTTAACCAACTGAGTATAATAAGGAATGGAATAACAAAAGAAATCAACATGCATGCGGTACTTCACATAGACAGGTTATTCCAACAGAATAATAAATAACGAAACTAGGTCAGGCAATATTGGCAATTAAAGCGGGATGTTCCAATGTAATAATAAAGAATGGAATAACAACGAAATCACCATGCATGCGGTATTTCAGATGGCAGTTATTCCAACGAATAATAAATAACGGAACCAAGTCCGGCGTAAAACGCATAGATGTGGATATTCCAACGAATAATAAAGAATGTAATAACAATGAAATCACCATGCATGCGGTACTTAGATAGACAGTTATTCAACAATGAATAATAAATAACGGAACCAGTCCGGCGTAGAATGCATGCATGAGGATATTCCAATGTAATAATAAAGAATGGAATAATGTAAGAATTTCACCAAGTATAGGGTAGGCTGAGTATACGAGTTATTCCAACAAAATAATAAATAATGGAATAACGAAGAATTTCACCAAGTATAGGGTAGCATCACAGATCTGAGTTATTCAATGAATAATAAATAATGGAATAATGTAAGAATTTCACCAAGTATAGGGTAGACCACGTGTCAAAGTTATTCCAATGTAATAATAAAGAATGGAATAATGAAGTTCTCTTCATGAATATGAAAAAAAATACCCCTACCTTAGAAGAAGAACTGGATATTGGAAAAGTGAGGTAGTAGAATACTTTTCTTCTTTCTCTCTATAGTTTCTCTCTGTAGAGTTTTAGTGAATTCGTAAGAAATAATGAAGGAATGAGCTTCTATTTATAGGAGAATGGACTGAATAGTAACTAATTCATGAACGGTCCAGATTGGTTTACAATAAAATATAATATATTCTATTTATAATCTAATAAAATGAATAACTTTATAAAAGTATTCTATTTTATATAAAAAGATTTTCTGTTTTATTACATTAATAATACTAATAAAACAAAATTCATATAATATATATATATATAATAATTGATAATAATTGAATCAAATAACATGAGATACTATGCAGCAACTACTGTAGCAATAATTGAATAAAACTGAGTGACTTCTCACGTAAGCATCAATAATCAATACCGTGTACTACTATGCAACCACGTGTATTACTATACTTTTACTACCAGGTAGTTCAACAGTTTTATCGGTAAAACTTCCGCCGTTATTTTCATAAATATATTTTTGTCATTTTCTCATTCCGACAATAATTCTGTTGTGGGGTCCACCAATGATTATTGTGGTTATGCGAATATTCTCTGCTAAAACGAATATTCCCCGACTAATCGAATATAATACAACAACTTGCATACTTTGCAAAATTTATAGATACTACCCATAACTATAACATTATATCAAATTCATTCCATAATATTCATAAAAATATTTCAAGAAATTTAAATCTTTATTCATAAAATCTGGGGTCTCACAATCTCCCCTCCTTATGAAATTTCGCCCTCGAAATTTACGTACGTACCTGGTATGCCGAACAGATGAGGATACCTTGACTTCATTTTAGATTCTAACTCTTGAGGTATAACCTTTGAGTGTTGAATACGATCATTCTTATTCAATATTTTAACACGTATTTCCTCATACGTTAAATCTTCCGCTATCTCGTTCAATTCTAAATCAATAATGTGGTTCGGGTCGTCCATATATTTATGTAACATCGATACGTGAAAAATGTTATGAACATGCGACATACTTGGCGGTAAAACGAGTCTATAGGCCATAGTTCCTACTCGATCGAGGATTTCAAATGGGCCAATAAAATCAAGGGTTGACATTTTCTCTCTTCATCAATTCTTGTTTCTAGAATAACACCCTCTTGAATCTTTTTTTTAACATTCATCAGCTTTGGGTGTATAGTTTGAGCGGCTTTAACTTTATCGGTTAAAGTCGATTCTACTCGTATATTCGTTATCTTCACGTAGGTTCGTATATTCACACTCATAAACGCATATGATCTTCTACTCAACGCGTCAGCTACCACGTTCGCTTTTCCACGATGGTATTGAATGATACGATCGTAATCTTCAACAGCTCGAGCTAACGTCTTTGGCGCATGTTACGTTCGTTTTGGGTGAAGAAAATATTTGAGGGTTTAAGAAATGGGTTTTGTACTGGGGTCAATACAAAATTCGATTTCACGCTCTAGGGGTAGGCTAAGAAGTCTTCAAGAATATGTCAGGAAATTTATTAACAATAGAAATATCATTCACAACTGTGACTCTCATCCAAGACTTGGATAACACGTCACATTGATACCTATCAACTTGCCATCATTATTCACAACGTCCCTACGGAAAAGTCCGCTTTTGCATTCCACACAAGGAAATCAACAACGAAAGGACCGGGGCTCTTTACTTATGGCTTGATATGACAATGATTGACTTTAGTGGTTTGGTTGCTTGAATTCGCATAACAGGTTGGTTAGGAATATGAAAGCTAACAACCTTACTAAAAGTATGATGAGTAGTTAACCAATCGATTCCTAAAATCACATCAAAGGAAAGTATTTTCAAAGAGATAAGATCGACAAGTAACATGAAAGTGTTGATTTGAATCAAACAAGATTTATAAATAGTGGAGGTAACGAAGGTTTCTCCCAACTAAGTTTCAATAGATAAATCAAAGTCTAATTTCTCCGGAGTTAAATTCAAACATTGAACACAACTAGGTGAAATAAAAGAGTGAGTAGAACCGGTATCTAACACGCTATAGACTTCACAAGAGTTTATGATTAACTTACCCGTGATAATTTTATTCAGGTTCCTCATCACGAAAAAAAAATGCTCTCTCTTAAACTACCGGTTTTGGCTTGTCTGGGACATCCTTTGGCATCACCATCCCAGCTGGACTTAACTTCACCATACGACAAAATCAAGCTAGGTGACCTTCTCTTCCGCAATTAAAACACGCTTTGGATTCTTTGCGTCACAGTTTGAGACGGATGTGTCCCTCTGTCGCATTTGAAACATACGACCGATGGTCGTTCTTCTTCCTTTGAAGCGGTGTTGGTGCTCATTGTCTTTCCATCATTATTGAACCTTCTCTTCTTGAAATTTCCACTTCTATTATCTTGGCCATGATTACCACCAAGTGGTTACCATTCTTAGCATGATGATTTCCCCGATGGTTATCATTGTTCCGATGGTTTTACACCACATACCAATTATTATCGTGTTGTTGGTTGTTGCCTTTTGGTTTTGCTGACTCATTATCGCGCTCCAATAACTGAGCCCTATTCACAACATCTGAATATAAACAAAGTTTGTGAGAAATGAGGTATTGACGTATATTGGGTTTCAAACCTCTTAGAAACATTTGCGTCATTTGCTCCTCATTATCGACCAAATGGGATGCAAACCGAGACAACTCAACAAACTTAGCCTCGTACTACGACACGGTCATATTGTTTTGCTCGACTTGATGAACTCCACCTCCTTCATGTGATTTAATACTTTCGGAAAGTACTTGTCATTGAACAACTCTTGAGCTTCTCCCAAGACATCTTGAGTCGTCCAGTTTGGGTATTTTTTCTGATTCCCACCAATGATCTCGCTTCTTCACGCAACATAAAGGTGGCGAATGGAACTTTTTGCTCCTCTGAGTATTCCAAGACATCAAATATCTTGGTGATCTGCTTAATCCACGTCTCTGCCTTAAGTGGGTCTGGCTTTCCCAAAAACTCTGGTGGTCCCAGCTCCTTGAACTTCTTAGCGGTGACCAACCGTGGGTTACCATTGTTTCCACCTGCATTATGAACAGGAGTCTCTCTCGTTTGGTGTTACATGTATTCTAAAAAGCTCCTAAACATACCATCATTCGTCATTTGATCAGTGTTGTTGTTTACAGGAGGATTATCGCCTTCCTGTTGCACATTATCCTGATTATTGATCTGTGGAGACTCAACGGTCTCCTGTGCTCCATTGCTATTCTCAACATTTTCGGATGCCATTTTCAAATACTGCAACAAAACAAGGGTTAAATAACATATCACATATTATCCCTATACTCTGACCGACCAATTAAATAATAAATAAACTTAGGTAGGTCATACTAGCGAAAGAATTTCTCGTCTCTCCCCTCCTAGTTCTTGTCTCACATCTCAGCCAGGGATCATATCCCTAAGCTTTGATACCAACTGTGACGCCCCCAAAACAGGTATACATCACCCATCTTGAGTCGTCAAATACATGGTACAAAATTCAAATACAACTTAATAATACAACTGTCGTGTAAACAATACGACAAAACATAAACTGAGAGTTTTAATAAGAATATTATCATCTAGAAAATATCCACACTCAAAGGAGTCCCCATTACATTTATTGTCACACTATTTAACAGAATAGTGAGGACTACTAATGCTATCATCATCTGAGATCACTCACTCCGCTTCCCACTCATCCCAGCTATATTCTCATTTCCTGAAGAGAACAGTGAAAGAAAGGGTGAGCTCAACTAGCCCAGTAAGAAATATCTATATAATAAAACAGAATCCATTTTGAATCTTTTATTTGACAAAGCACAAGGACGGTTCAGATTCATTCTAACTTAATTCTTCCAACATAATCTAAAGGCTCATATTTCTTCCCGTCCAAATCAAATTCACTCCTACACCCTACTCTCTCTCATGTTCACACACAAAATCTTTCTCCATCCTCTCTTCTTCACACATAAACAAATAATAATAATAATAATAATAATAATTATTATTATTATTATTATTATTATATAAAATAATTATAATGTCTATATAATAAAACAGAACCCATTTTGAATCTTTTATTTGACAAAGCACAAGAATAGTTCAGATTCATTCTAACTTAATTCTTCCAACTTAATCTAAAGACTCATATTTTTTCCCGCTCAAATCAAATTCACCACTACACCCTACTCTCTCTCATGTTCATACACAAAATCTTTCTCTCTCTTCTCTTCTTCACATACAAACAAATAATAATAATAATAATAATAATAATAATACTAATAATAATAATTATAACAGTACTACTACTACTAATAATAATAGTAGTAATAATAATAATTATTATTATAATTATAATAATAATTATAATTATAATATTAATTATAATAGTACTAATAATATTAATAATAATAATAATAATAATTATTATTATTATTATTATTATAATAATAGTAATAATAATAATAATAATAATAATAATAATAAAGATTCAGAGTCATTCTAATTGATTTGGGCGAGAAAGCCCAAGTACGGTTCAGATTCATTTTAATTTTAATTCAAAATAATAATAATTATAATATAATAATTATTATTATAATAATAATTATTATAATTATAATAATACTACTACTACTAATAATAATAACAATTATAATAATAATAATAATAATAATAATAATAATAATAATAATAATAATATTAATAACAATAATAATAAAATATAATAACAATAACAATAATAATAATAATAAGAATAATTATAATAATAATAATAATATTATAATTATTATTATAATAATATTAATATTAATAAATTAATAATAATATTATTATTATTAATATTAATAATTATAATTATAATTATAATTATAATAGTAATAATAATAATAATTATACTAATAATAACAATAATAATAATAATAATAATAACAATAATAATAATAATAATAATAATAATAATAATAATAATTATAATAATAATTATTATTATTATAATACTAATAAAATAATACTAATAATAGTACTAATAATAATAATAATAATAATAATAATAATAATAATAATAATAATAATAATAATAATAATAATAATAATAATAAAAACAATAATAATAACAATAATAATTATTATTGTGGTGGTGTGGTGAATTATGATAATTTTTATTGATGATTGTAAGTTTTGTAGACAAGTTTAGATTTTTCTGGATATCTATTTTCAAAGGAAAATTAATTATTGTGGTAGTGTCGTAAATTATGATAATTGTTATGTCTGATTGTAAGTTACTTTAAGTTGAAAATAGTCTTTAGGTAATATAGTATTTTTTGAATTTTAATCTAATTTTTCGTTACATCGTGCCTTCAGGCACGGGTAATTACTAGTTATGACTAAGATAATGCAGAATAAATTATCATTAGTCTTCAACAATGTTAAACTGATAAAATATAACTAACATCAAGTTTAACTACAGCGGAGCAAGCAATCCATTAGAAGAGTCAAGTAGAGAATAAAATATACTATCTTCTATGATTTAAAAAGTTTTTCATCACTTTTATCATTTGGGACTCGAATTTTAATAAATAATCCACATTATCAATTCATCCCCTCGCACTACAAAGCCAATGATATTATTTAGTATCACGACCACGAATTATCCATGCACTACGGGCGAAGATAATTGTGTTTTCATCAATGGTCCTGATCATGCCATAAATCAATTCATCTTTGCTCCCTTGGACGAAGAGAATCCATAGCCATAATCATACCAAAAACTGTCCATCAATGCACTACGGGCCAATGAAGACTTTTTCCACATCATTTGTAATATTACGGTCATGATTATACCGAATAATCCCTGGTCATAATCATACCAAGTCCATCTATGCACTACAGAATACGTAGATGACTTTCAACAAAATATAAACATGAGGATGATGACAATGATATAAGAATTCAATAAAACAAGTTCAAGAATTAAATTATCCAGGAACTAATAACGTCCAAATTGTCAACATGATACTTCTTTGTAGAGTAAATACAAGAATGCTCAGAAGAATATTTCCATGAAAAGACACTGGATGAAGCGCAAATATCAAGGATATTCCACTAATTTCATGGAGTATAGAAGTCAAAACTTTAACCAACTGAGTATAATAAAGAATGGAATAACAAAAGAAATCACCATGCATGCGGTACTTCACATAGACAGGTTTTTCCAATAGAATAATAAATAACGAAACCAGGTCAGGAGAAATTAGCATGCAAGCGGGATGTTCCAATGTAATAATAAAGAATGGAATAACAACAAAAATCACCATGCATGTGGTACTTAGCGTGATAAAAGTTATTCCAATGAGAATAATAAATAATGAACCGGTCCCATGTAAAAGCGCGATAGATAAGATATTATAACGAGAATAATAAAGAATATAATAACAACAAATCACCATATGCATGCGGTGATTGGCATGTACGAGTTATTCCAATGAATAATAAAAAAGGAACCAGTGCGGCGTGAGAACGCATAGGCAGGATATTCCAATGAGAATAATAAAGAATGGAATAATGTAAAGAATTTCACCAAGTATAGGGTAGCCCACGATACAAAAGTTATTCCAACAAAATAATAAATAATGGAATAACGTAAGAATTTCACCAAGTATAAGGTAGCTCACAGTATCTGAGTTATTCCAATGAATAATAAATAATGGAATAACGTAAGAATTTTACCAAGTATAGGGTGATCCAGCGTATCAAAAGTTATTCCAATGAAATAATAAAGAATGGAATAACAGAAGTTCTCTTCATGAATATGAAAAAAAATAATACCCCTTAGCTTAGAAAAACTGGATATTGGAAAAGTGAGGTAGTAGAATACTTTTCTTCTTTCTCTCTATAGTTTATCTTTGTAGAGTTTCAGTGAATTCGTAAGAAATAATGAAGGAATGAGCTTCTATTTATAGGAGAATGGACTGAATAGTAACTAATTCATGAACGGTCCAGATTGATTTACTTTTAAACGGGACGGTCCAGTTGGTTTACAATAAAATATAATATATTCTATTTATAATCTAATAAAACAAATAACTTTATAAAAGTATTTTGTTTTATATAAAAAGTTTTTCTGTTTTATTACAATTAATAATACTAATAAAACAAAACTCATATATATATATATATATATATATATAACAATCGACAATAATTGAATCCAATAACGTGAGATACTTGTCGTGAATCATCAGTAGCAATAATTGAACAAAACTGAGTGACTTCTCACGTAAGCATCAATAATCAATACCGTGTACTACTATGCAACCACGTGTATTACTGTACTTTTACTACCGGATAATTCAACAGTTTTATCGGTAAAACTTTCGCCGTTATTTTCATAAATATATTTTTGTCGTTTTCTCATTCTGACAATAATTCCGTTGTGGGGTTCACCAATGATTGCGTCGTTGTATGAATATTCTCTACTAAAATGAATATTCCCCAACCAATCGAATATAATACGACAACTTGCATACTTTGCAAAATTTATAAATACTACTCACAACTATAACATTATATCAAATTCATTCCATAATATTCAAAAAAATATTTCAAGAAATTTAAACCTTTATTCATAAAATCTGGGGTCTCACACAAATAAACAAAAGAATTACTCAAGAGATTTGACTTTGAAGGTTCTAGCTCAAAAGGTACACCTATGAACACATCAATAAAGCTCACTACTGATGAGAAAGGTATTGATGTTGATATAACAAAATATCAAGGGTGTCAAATCGATAGAAAAAGTACGAGTGGTGCTTGTACTTTCTTGGGACAAAGTCTCGTATCATGGCATAGTAAAAAGCAAACCTCAGTGGCTCTTTCAACTACTGAGGGTGAATACCTAGCTGCAAGAAGTTGCTATTCTCAAATTTTTTGGATGCGACAAACTCTATGTGATTTTGATATATTATGTGATTGTGTGCCTATATATTGTGATAATTCTAGTGCTATAGATATATCTAAAATTCTTGTGTTACATTCACGTACAAAGCATATAGAAGTAAGGCATCATTTTTTAAGAGACAGTGTGTCAAAAGGTTTAATTAAATTAATTTTTTTCCAACTGAAAATCAAATTGCAGATATTTTTACTAAACCATTAAGTGAAGATAGATTTTGTATGCTGCGAAGAGAACTTGGGATGTGTATCACATAATTCTTTTTAAATCTGTATTATCGTTATCCTATTCTGCTTGTATATCTTACTAACTGCTAAAATTTAGGATAATTGATTATGTGATTTTTCGGTTACCCATTTAAGTCTCTAATTCCTATACACAATATATCTCATAATGGTTTTGAAAACTGAAAAGACAGGATGGAAAAGGGTTTCTCGAGAGACGTAAGCATGTATGAGAGTATTTCGTACATGCATTTGTTCATTTTATTTATCCTTCTCTCTATATTATCCTTACATCTCATATTTTCTTCTAACTTTCTCTCACTTTATTTTCTCATCTTGTTCTTCATCTGAAAACTTCAATCACCATGAGAACTAGGACTCATAAACAATCTTTAATCGATTCTGATGACGATCAAACACCGATTCCACCCCAATCTTTTGTCGGTCCATCACAAAAACAGAGAAAATTGAAGAAGATGGTGTCTGCCAAAATGGAATCTATGGACTCTTCATCATCTAATGAGTCAACCTTTAGTCCATCTCTGTTGAAAACATCAGGACCATCTCAAAGACGGAAGTCAACTATTCCATCCTTTAAACCTGAGTTTGTTCCACCATCTGATTCGGTAAATCCTATCCTTTCTTCTGATCTTCCAGATAATTTCTTTCGTAGCAATTCCTATGAGGTATGATTTAAGACCGTTGTGTTTCCAAAATAATTAGTTTATGAAAAGTCTGTCGATCAAATCTGTTATCAACAATCTCATTTGAAAAAGTTGTTTGAATCTTGTGGAATTTCTTCTATGCTTTTTCCTCTATCAGTTGCATATCCTGGACTAGTCCAACAGTTTTATACAAATATGGAGTGTCATGGGGATTTTTATACCACTGTTGTCAAAGTAAAATCTTTATATTTTACTGTCATGGATTTTGGGAGTATTCTAAACATTCCATCCTCTAGTGTTTGTCCATTTACTAGAAAAGGGGCTATCCATTTCCTGTTTACTCCTTTGGAACAGTTACAGACTGTTATGAATAACCCTTTGTTGGATGATGTTTTTACTCTAAAAACGGTGGAAGTTTCTCCTATTTCATGTGTGCTTCATCATCTTGTTAGATACAATCTGTTGCCTCATTTAGGTTGAGGAGCAGATTTTACTTACCAAGACTTGATAATCATTGCTATGATTTTAAAAGGAGTGTCTTTTAATTTTTCCCAAATATTTCTTCACCACATAACAACTTGTTTACAAAAAACCAAAATATGTGCCTTACAGTGCCACTCTCACTACTCTGTTACATCATTTTAAAATTTCATTTGAAAATGAAATCTCTGTTGCTGTTACTGATTCCATCAGTGTTGGTTCTTTAAAAATGTCGCGTATTGTTTTAATTGATGGTATGTTTGTTCGAAGAACTTCTGATAATCCTATTCCTCCTTCTGTGTCAAATCCAACTTCACCTGTTCTGTCTCCAACTCAATCTTCTCCTGAAATTGTGGATATGTTGAAAGTTATTCTTAGTAATCAGGAGAAAATGCAAATTGAAATGTCTGCTCTTCACAATTGTATGTCTTTGTTGGAAAAAGGTAAGTTGCCTTTAGGTGCGCTTGAAATCAATAAACTCTATCACAACATTGAGGATGAGTTCATTGATTTACAAGCCGGGTTTGAATTACAAACCATTGCTTTGGCTGAGGTAATGCAACGGAGACTTAACCGAAATTCTTGTCAATTGAGTCAGGAGATTAAGTTCATTAGCAATCAGGTTGGAGGGTTAGCTGATTTCATGGCTATGAGGTTCAATGATGTGGGCTCTAAGTTACATATACAGCGTAAGCACTCAAATGTTATGGACTAGGTGTATTGTAACTGGTTAGCCAAATATCTTGGTGAATTTCTTGACGTACCACTACCACCTGCAACTGTTATTCCACGACCTCCTCAATTTGCTGCTGATCTGAGCATTGCTGAAAAGGTCCATTATGCCAATCATCGACCATACTTCACGCAACGAGCTGCTCAACGTGCAACGGTGGTAGATCTTGATTGATTACGTTTCCTCCCTTTTTGTTTTATGACAAAGGGGGAGAAGTTTAAGTTCTTAATTACTTTTGGATTTCGGTAGACTAAATTATGATTGTTCTATGTTGATTTTTAAGACTTATTTTGATGAGACTTATGTTGAATGTTTTCAAAGTTTTAACCTGATATGTTTGAAATGTTAGCAGTTGATATTTGATATTTGGAACTAACATGAATGCAGGTAGCAGGTTACTGAAAATCGAATTTTTCAGTTAGATGAACATTATGAAATTTCTAAAATGATAATGCATTGCATGGATTTAGGGGGAGATAATTGTATGCATGATTTTAGGGGGAGCTAATTTAATTTTTTGGTTGTCATCATCAAAAAGGGGGAGATTGTTGACTTAGTCATATTCCATCCTTGAGTTTTGATGATGAATTATTCATTTACTAAATTATTTTATGGCATTTCAGGTATATTGATGATGAGAAACTTTGATTGGATATTCAAGTGGTTGAAGAATTTTTCTTTACTAGGAAACAAGCGTAAGGTTAATTGCATAATAATTGATTTTTCATTTAAAGGCTCTAGGACATATCATTTGCATTGTGTTATATGTTTTAAATGAAAAATGATTTAAAAATCTAGTGAAAAAGGTTTTTCTAAAAATAAAATGAGATCAGATTAATATATATCATCAAGTATAAAAAGGGATTTATATTTTATTTGATATATATATTGCATGTGTATATCACTTAATATATGTTTCACATGCCTTAGTTCATGGGTTATATCCTGAACTCGGTTGTGTGCATACACGTGGATATATGTTAATATATGCCTAGACGCTAGAAAGGAGGGTAGCTTTGTGATACGTGTGCATGCCTAAATAAATGTCTAATTGATATCCTTGGGATATTTTCATTCTTGATATATGTGGATATCTATGTAATTATGATTTCCTAGAAAGACTAAAGGATGGAAGCTACATCTGTTATGATTTGATGCATATGCGGTTTTTTCAAGGAGTAATAATTATGGGTATCTTGGAACTTTAAAGACCTTGATTCTTGGAAAAAGATAAGTAATGTTATACACCACTATTACACGCCACTTGATATATGGAGAGATATAGTCAAAGATGATTAGTAGGTTATCTTTTTAAAAGGTCTTTTGATTTATCCAAACTGAGTAACTAACAAGAATTTGTTTTGCTAAACTGGATATATATTAACGTTGTGGACTGATTCATAGTTTTACCGTTGGAGGGTTTTTTAAACAAACCAGTTTTTGTGAACTAATAAAAACAGATGTTATACTTGATATTAACGGTAACTATTGTGGGCTATATAAATAGGATTTCACATATGGGATAAATACACAACTCACGAAATTATTCTTTCACTAATTACTTTTATTTACGAGCAATTTAATTTAATCAGTGCAACTTTTAAGCAGCTAAGCAATTAAATTTCTGATATTCTTTGATCTGGTATTTGGTAAGATTTAAAGTGTTTATTTTTTTGTGCTAATTGATCATTGCATATAGTTGAGCCTTTAACTGTTAAATTGATTATTTTTGCATTGATCATAGACTTCTATATTTGTATTTAATTTTCTATTTAGACTAAGTGTAGTCTAAAGGTGTTAATCCTAGTGGATTAGAGAAAAGGCTTACAAACAGGTTCAAGGAAGCAAAGGTGCTTGAAGAGTGCATAGGCGCACAAGGAGTAAGAGTGCTCAAGTGAAGTTAATTGTTAATTAATTTTTGTAAGAATCTGTCTTGTAATCAATGTTTATTTATAAAGAAATAAATAAAGTGAGTCTCTAATACTAGTTGGTATTGAACGTGGACTAGGCTATTATTATATAGTTTAATAGTTGAACCACGTAAAAAATCTTGGTGTTGATTTTATTTGCTTTAATTTAATTCTAAAATCATATAAGCTATTTAATTATCTTAATAATTAAAATTTGAATACTTGTATTATATTAAGATAATGCTTTAACACCAAGTATTTTATTTAAGATATAAATTCAACAAGATATTTTCTTAAAATAATCAGTTAATTCAGTAGGCTATATTAATTCAGTAAGATGAATTCTTCAATATAGTAGCCTGAAATTAATAGTTTAATTTAAAGTTTAATAATTGGTCATAGATTGCTCCCACACTTATTCAACCCCCCTTCTAAGTGTGCCTAGATAAATTTCATATCATATCATCAACTCTAGGCTTAGGCTCTATGATTATCTCACTCCTCACTTTAGTGCCTCTATGGTCGAGTTGCTCGATGAACTCCTCAGCTTGTTCTCTTCTGAACTTGGGAGGAGGCTTGGTAGATATTTTCCTTAAGCAATTGTCTGTCCATCATTTCTGTTTGACTAGCTAAGAAAATGACACTAATTTCTCCTTCTCCCTCATCTCAAAAGCTTATGGCTTGTCCTGAGAGTCCTTAGAAGCCTCTTTTGAGTCATCTGAATCAAGAAACTGATTTTGACTAGCGCCTTCCCTCTTCCTTACCTCTCCAACCTTGGTCTTCTTCAATTTCTTTTGAGGGGGTTTTTCGACAGTTGATACCAGTGAGTCAAGAACTGATGGGGCTACAGAGCCCTGAAAAGCTTCCTCCTTGATTGTCGCAATCTTTCTCCTCAACTTGGTCATTATAGGTTTCTACACCTTATTGAGGTTCTTCGCATTGCCCTCTAACTACTTGGACTGGAGGATTTAACTGGATTCTTTTTCCAATTTTCGAAAAGCTTCATTGTTATCCTTTTGTTGACATTGAGGACTTCTCTCTCTTGGTCTCCAATAAGTTTCTTTATCCTCTTCTTCAGAAATGATGCTGATGAACCACCCATAGAACATCTTTGGCATTGGTTTGCCTGCAACCTTCTTCTTCTCAACATCATTGATCCATTTAGCAATCCAATCCTTAAAGATGGCTCTAAAATTAATCTTCATTTTCAAGAATATAACAATCATCACCTTCAGTTTAAGCTCACTTATTAAGTCATGGGCAGAGTTAAGATGCACTTCCCAACGATGTCAGCAAGGAACTCATATTCTTGGGAAAACTCTTGCTTCTTCATCCCCTTAAGTTGTGGGTTCTTTTTTTAACCCATCATGTCTGCACCTTCGAATGACGTGATGCCCTCATTCATGAATTCCAAATGATGGCTCATCTCCATCACATCAATTTGAAGAGTTGTGCCCTTAATCTTGGTCGCGAGGACTCCATCGGTGCAAACAATGTTCAGGTAGAACTATTTAACCATATTGGTGTAGATCTTTATGCTGGTATTTAGAGCTTCATAGAAACCAGCCTTCTACACCAACACCAGAATGTCTTTGAACTTCTTATTCGCTTCTCTGAACTTCTCGAAACTTAGTTGGTTTCCAAAGATCACTTGGTAGTTTATCATCTTCTTTTACAAGGATTTTGTAAGACCCCAACTTTTATGAATAAAGATGAATTTTCTATAAATATCATTTTTGAATATTATGGAGTGAATTTAATATAATGTTATAGTTGTGGGTAATATTTATAAATTTTGCAAAGTACGCAAGTTGTTATATTATATTCGATTGGTCAGGGAATATTCGTTTTAACAGAAAATATTCGTACGACGGCACAATTATTGGTGGACTCCACAACGAAATTATTGTCGGATTGAGAAAACGATAAAAATATCTTTTTATAAAAATAACGGCGAAAGTTTTATTTATTAATCGTTAGAATACCCGTGGTTAAAATATAGTAATGTGAGGGGTTGCGGTAGCACACGATATTATGATAAGATTTTTGAATTATTGATTCTTACATAAGAATGCACTACTCAATAATTGTTACATTAATTATTTATTCAATATTTTATTTTATTGATTCAATAATTGTCTTTGCGTTGATATTTTATATTATTGTTGTTTCAATAATTGTCAACGCACAAATATTTCCCATTATCAAATCAATAATTCACATTATTTGAATAATATTATTAGATAGCATTATTGGCAATGTCTAGAAAGTTCTGTGAAGGAGAGGTTTGGTCACCTAATTGCGCGCCAGTAAGAAGAAATCCTTATCGAAAAGCCCCCTCTTTCTTGGGAACGGCCTGGTTGTCATTATTGTGATTCTGTAATATTATTTGTGAATAATTTTTGATTTATATGATAAGGAAATATTTATTTTATGTGGACATAAATGATGGATATGAAAATATTTATTTTATGTGGTTATAAATGAAGGAATTAATGTTGAGGTATTTTATCAGTATTTTGTCGGATTGGAGGTATTAAAAAATCAAATCAATGTTCATAAAGCTCTATTGCGTGAGTTATAATTTTAATCCGACCGTTGGATCGTTGTGATTTTTGGATATGTTATGCATATATAAGTTGAGTATTTGTCCACAAATTTTGAACCGTTAAAAATTAACTTATGATTTGTTATGAATTTTAAGAGGTGTTGAAAATTATCCGTTTGTGGAATTCAGATATTTTTTGTTTGGAATTTGGAAAAACTTTCTTCTGCAAAGTTGTAGAGAATTCGATTTCGTGTTGATAGGACATAAAATTCGTATTTTTCTGATAAAAGGGCTATTTTTTATGCATTATTGAAGTTTTGGAAAATAAATATTTTTATTAAAAACATGGTGGACCCCACTTTTTGGTTGGTGTGGAAAGTTGCTGATTTTGGTGGGGCCCACTAGTGGTGGCTGAGTTTTGGTCAAGAAAATGTGCATGAAAATAATAATAATATTATTTTATTATTTAGTCTCCTATGGCATTCTAGCATTTTCCTATAAATAGGCGCTTAAGTTAGAATTGAAAATCACTCCAGAATCAGAGAATTCTTCTTCTATAATCTTGAGCATTTTTCTTTCCAGATTTAGAAAGCATTAAGCGTAGAAAATAGTGAAAGTTTTCTTCAAGAATATCTCCGCTATACTAGTTGGAATACTCTTCTTTTCAAGGTAAGGGATGTTATTTTTGTTCAATATTCGCTTGAAATAATATTTTCTTCCATACTCTGTAGTATGTAAGTAATATTATTTTATTTCAGATTTCGAATTCTATACTCGTTTTGTTAAAATTTTGGCTTCTATACTCCATGAAATTAGTAGAATATCCTTGATATTTGCGCTTCATCCAGTATCTTTTCATGGAAATATTATTCTGAGAATTCTTGATAAGTTTTAACTTTTTCATGCCGGAGTACTATTCACGGGGTTACTATTCCCGAAGTACTATTCATGGGGTACTATTCACTCGAGTACTATTCACCCGGGGTACTATTCATGATAAAAATTGATTCATTTTCGGTCTAAATTATTTTTGGAACAATATTATTCTTGAATTTTACTCCACGAAGCAGTATCATGTTGACAATTTGGACATTATTGATTTCGGGATAAATTAAATTATAAATCTTTTAAAAATTTATCCTTGAACTTGTTTTATTGAATTCTTATATCATTGTCACCATCCTCATGTTTATATTATGTTGAAAGTCAACTGTGGCCTGTAGTGCATAGATTGACTTGGTATGATTATGACCAGGGATTATTCGGTATAATCATGACCGTAATATTACAAATGATGTGGTAAAAGTCCTCATTGGCCTGTAGTGCATTGATGGACAGTTGTTGGCATGATTATGACCATTGATGAATACACGAATATCCTTGGCCCATAGTGCATGGATAATTTGTGGTCGTGATACTAAAGAATATCCCTGGCCGTAGTGTAGGGGTGATTCGATGATGTGGATTATTTATTAAGCTGAGTCTCAGTGATAAAAGTGATGAAAAACCTTTTAAATCATAGAAGATAGTAGATTTTATGCTCTACTTGACTCTTCTAATGGATTGCTTGTTCCACTGCAGTTAAACTTGATGTTTGTTATATTTTATCAGTTTAACACTGTTGAAGGCAAAAGATAAATTATTCTGCATTATCTTAGTCATATTATTTCTTACTGGGCTAGTTGAGCTCACCCTTTTGCTTTCATCACCCTCTTCAGGAAATGAGAACGTAGCCGGGACTAGTCGGGGAACGGAGTGATGGTCCAGATGATAGCATTAGTAGTCCTCACTATTCTATGAAATAGTGAGATAATAAATATATTGAGGACTCTATTTGAGTTGAATACTGTCCAGAAGACATTATTCGTTTTAAAACTCTCAGTTTATGTTTTGTCGTATTTTACACGACAGTTGTATTATTAAGTTGTATTTAAATTTTGTACCATGTATTTGGCGACTCAAGATGAGTTGTGACGCCCCCAAAATAGGTATACATCACCCATCTTGAGTCTCCAAATACATGGTACAAAATTCAAATACAACTTAATTATACAACGATGTGTAAAATACTGACAAAACATAATCTAAGAGTTTTAATAAGAATATTGTCATCTAGACAATATCCACACTCAATGGAGTCCTCATTACATTTATTGTCACACTATTTAATGTAATTGTGAGGACTACTAATGCTATCATCTGATCACACCCGCTCCCCGACTAGTCCCTGCTTATGTTCTCATTTCCTAAAGAGAATAAAATGAAAGAAAGGGTGAGCTCAACTAGCCCAAAGAAGAAATATTATGACTAAGATAATGCGTAATAAATTATCCTTAGCCTTCAACAAAGATAACAACCGACAAAATATAATAGACAACAAGTTTTAGATCAACAACTGCAGTGGAATAAGCAATCCATTAGAAGAGTCAAGTAGAGCATAAAATCTACTATCTTCTATGATTTAAAAAGATTTTCATCATCTTTATCGGTGAGACTCAGCTTAATAAATAAACCACATCATCCCTGCACCACGGCCAAGGATATTCATGTAATCATCAATGGTCATGATTATACCGAATAATCTCTGGTCATAATCATACCAACAACTGTCCACCAATGAACTACATGCCAATGAGGACTAATACCACATAATTCGTTACATTACGGTCATGATTATACCAAATAATCCCTAGTCATAATCATACCAAGTCCATCTCTGTACGTAAGCCAAAGATGACTTTCATCACAATATAAGCACGAGGATGATGACAATAATATAAGCATTAATCAAACGAAAACAAGGATAAATATTAAAGACTTTAAATTTATCCAAATATTATCCATCACTTAAATAACTCATAATCTAATATTTTTAATATTATAACAATATTTTAATCACTTCTTAAACTTATTAACAATTTAATTTAATTATTTACACTTTACCAAATAATGCATTTAATCATTCAAAAATGTCATACTCATAAGATTTCATCACCAATGATCAAATCACTCATCAAAAATCCGCATATACCTTATATAGGATTTTCAAGCCCTAAAATCCTATTTACCAATTCATCAACTTCACACAACATATTTAACTCATATGTTTGTAACTAAACCATTTTCATGAAAAATTACCAAATCAACTTATTATTTTTCTATCCTTTGTCCAAACATATATACATATATTTCATACATAACAAGTGTTTTTTTATAATTTTTTAACTCCCTTAAGCATTTTTCAAAAATCAATTTCTAATTAATTTCTTAAGAAATTAGCTACCTCAAGTTTAACTCCAGAAATTCCCAAATATTGGCAGGATCTTACACATGTTAACGTGAGCTTCTAGTTTAAATTTCATGGTCATCGGAGTTATAGAACTCCGGTTATAGCATTTTTCGTCGGAAAAACTTAAATATTGAAATAGTCGTAACTTGCTCATTTTAAGTTGGAATGAGCTCACTTTTGGACAGGAGGTACTTTATACCATATATTTCCATGTCCCAAAAGTCCGGAATTTTTCTCACAAATTAAGTGGCCAAAACAGCCCTTACAAAATTGTGGGCAGTAGCTTTTTCTCTTTTTTTTTTGTACTTTTTCATGCTTTGTTAAAAATAGTCCATACAAAAATCTACAACTCCTCTTTTAGTGATTCCACTTAGAGATGTTAGAAAATTTATCATAATATCCTCCCAAATTTTTCCAGAATTTTTGAATGTCCGAAAAAACTACGAAACTGCAAATGGATTTTAACCCGCCATGCGGTAATCCACGTAAATAGATCATTTTCACAATTTAATAAGGAATGAATACGAAGGATCATTCACCATGCATGTGGTAATCCACATAGACAAGTTATTCCAACAGAATAATAAATAATGGAACCAGGTTAGGCGTAATACGCACCGACAGGATATTCCAACAGAATAATAAAGAATGCAATAACAACAGAAATCATCATGCATGCGATAGACTGCACAGACATGTTATTCCAACAGAATAATAAATAATGGAACCAGGTCAAGCGTAATACGCAAGCACGGATATTCCAATGAATAATGAAGAATGGAATAACAACGAAATCACCATGCATGCGATAGGCCGCATGCATGACGAGTTATTCCAATGAATAATAAATAATGGAACCAAAGTTAAAGTAATAATACACAGCGACGGGATATTCCAATGTAATAATAAAGAATGGAATAATAGAAGAATTTGACCATGTATGCGGTACTTCACATAGACAGATTATTCCAACAGAATAATAAGGAATGGAATAAAAATAGCTCTCTTCATTAATACGAAAGAAATAATACCCCTTACCTTAGAAAAAAACTGGATACTAGAGTAAAGAGGTAGCAGACTTCTCTTCTTCTTTCTCTCTATAATTTCTCTATATAATAATTGCTCTATAGTTTTAGTGAATTTGTGAGAAATGAAGGAAGAATGAGCTTTTATTTATAGAAAAATATAGTTTCGATAATTGCACGTTTTGGGGCTCGAAATATTACAGTACAATACCTCCAACTTTTCTTTCATTTTTAATTTAGTCCTACAAGTATTATCAAAATTGCACCACCTCCCCTAATAGTAAATAATGTGAATCAATAGTTCAATCATGTAAATCAATAGTTATAATAATGTGAAAATACGAATTACTGTATTGTACCTCCATTTATACCTCCATCTTTAACTTAGTCATGCAAGTATTATCAAACTTGCACAAACTCCCCTAATAGTGCATGAATGTGAATCAATAGTACACACATGTGAATAAATAGTTATAATCATGTGAATTAATAGCAATTAATTCCTTATTTTTCCAATTAATTACCCGATAACTTCCAGACATCAATTATTATCAAAATAAATGTCGATTTTCACTAACACAAATAATTCCAACATAATGGAACTATAAATTTCATCTTGAATAAACACAAACTTATTCATCATTAATATTATAACTCACAATATTTAACAACTAGGTCGTTCCTAGGAAAGAAGGGGCTTTCCGATAAGGACTTCTCCTTATTGACACGCAATTAGATGACCAAACCTCTCCTTGACAGAACTTCTAGACATTGTAAATATTATAATTTAATAATATGAATAACTTTATCGTCTCAATTATTGATTTAATAATATATAAAATATTATGCAAATGATACTGTGACAATAATCGAATCAATAATATGAGAGATATGATGCAGCAATTATTGTTGCAATAAGTGAGTATAACTGAGTGACTTCTTACGTAAGCATCAATAATCAATACCCTATGCTACTATACAACCACACGTATTACTATACTTTTACTACCGGGTAGTTCAATAGTCTTAACGGTAACACTTTCACCGTTATTTTTATATAATGATAATTATGTCATTTTCTAACTACAACAATACTTCTGTTGTGGGGTCCACCAATGATTGTGTCATCGTACGGATATTCCCTGACAAAAAATATATTCCCCGACCAAACGAATGTTTTATAACAACTTGCATACTTTGCAAAATTTATAAATATTACCCACAACTATAACATTATATCAAATCCACACCATAATATTCAAAAAAATATTTTGATAAAATTTGGGGTCTTACATGGGTGATGTATACCTATTTTGGGGGTGTCACAGATTTGAACTGAACGAACAAAATAGTGTTTGATTTTTCTAGATTTTGAAATCTAGGGTTTGAAAGTTAGAAAGAATTTGAAAGCTCTAGATTTCAAATTGCAAATATACATAATAAAGGCCAGATGAAAAAATTGAAAATCTTTTATGTCACTTCCCTCTAATTCGGCTGAGTGGGGCACGTTTCAGGCTTTGATTGGTTACACGTCGCAACATAACTGCTATTCACAACTGTAGTGCATAAAATTTTCCTTTTTACTCTCTTTTTCTGGAATTGAAGTCCACATGCCTTAATTACCATTCTTTTTGCTCTATGAGTTTTTAGGTAACGTAGATTTAACCTTTACAAGGTCTTTTGACACTACAAAACCTCTCTGGTCGATGACCCGCCCTTTGAGCTCCTTCTGCTCAACGATCCATACTGCGAACCCTTCCACTCTACGAATAGTTCTATGATCCTTTTCGTACAACCAAGCACTCAACGAACATGAAGTGCTCTATGAACTTTTCTCTTCTTGAATTGTTTTACGATCTCTTCCTACACAGTTAGTTGCTATTAGGGCATAATACTAAGGGTGCAAATTTAGCATTCCTAACTCACTACTTAACTTATTAAATCTAGTTTATCTAAGGGTTTGGTGAAAACATTAGTAAGTTAATTTTCAATAGAGATGAAATGTAATTATATGCTTTTATTTTGAGCATAATCTCTAATAAAATGCTATCTGATGTCTATATGCCTAGTCCTAGAATGCATGACATGATTATGGGTTATAGCTATAGCACTAGTATTATCACAAAATATGCGAATATATTTAAACTCAAACCCATAGTCAGCTAGATGATTCTTCATCCACAAAATTTGAGCACAACATCTACTAGCAATAATGTACTTAGCTTCTGCAATAGAAGTTGACACTGAATTCTACTTCTTCCTAAACCATGAGACAAGTTTATTCCCTAATATTTGACATGTTCTACTGGCGCTTTTCTTGTCTATCTTGCATCCTGCAAAATATGCATCTGAATACCCTATTAGATTAAATGAAGACTTATTGGGATACCACAGTCCCAAATATGGAGTGCCCTTGAGATATTTTAAAATCCTTTTAACAATAGTTAAACGAGATTCCCTAGGATTAGCTTGAAATCTAGCACAAATGTGACGTCCCCAAAATAGGTATATAACACCCATTCTGAGTCGCCAAATACATGGTACATAAAGCAAACTACAACTTCAATAATACAATTGTCGTGCAAAATACGACAACACATATTGTGAGTTTAAATACAAATATTGTCTTCTAGACAATATCTACACTCAAATAAGTCCTCATTACAATTATTCAAACACTATTTTATAGAAATAGTGAGGACTACTTAAACATCTTTCTAGCACCATCACTCCATTTTCCATTAGATCCTCGCTATGTTCTCACCTCCCCGAGAAGAAAAATGGAACAAAAAAGGAAAAGGGTGAGCTCAACTAGCCCAGTAAAGAATATTATGACTAAGATAATATACAACAAATTATCATTAGTCTTTAATAGGGAAAAATCTGATAGAATATTATTAGACAACAAGTTTTAGATCAACAACTACAGCGGAAATAGCAATCCATTAGAAGAGTCACATAGAGAATGAATTCTACTATCTTCTAAGATTTAAAAGTTCATCATCAATATTTTATCCCTATAACAACAATCAATATACATCTTTAATCAAATATTCATCTTTGCACTACAGGCCAAAGATATTCATCTGTATCACCAATTGGACATGTTCATCTCAACACCTGTTCATCTTTGCACTACGGGCCAAAGATATTCATCAGTTAGTCATTCATCTTTGCACTACAGGCCAAAGATATTCAGTAATATCATCATTTAAGACTGAGGATGATGAAAAATATTTTAAAGAAAACGAATCCAGTGAGACAGAAGGACAAATTTTAGGGATTTATTTAACAGTTTATCCAAGATCAATAATACTCCATAATAACCAATTTTGAAGCAGGATTCAAAAATAAAGATCAAAACATGGATACAATCAAAGATAGTAACCATAATAGACATCTTGGACAAAGGAAAATTTTCATTTTTCAGTGAATAGTGCCGTATTCGTGAATACTGCCGTATACGTGAATAGTGCCATATACGTGAATAATAACCCTGACACAAAAGTTCCAAATTTGATTAAAAAGTTTAAACCAATATTTCGGCATAATAATATTGAAGAAAATAATATCATTTAAGAAGAAAATAACATCCTTTACCTCAAAGAAACAGTACTTCGGAATGAAAGGTCGGAAGTGATGCTGAATGAAACTTGTACTGAACAACAACTCTCAAAGTATCCAAATACTCACAAAATACGCTCGATAATATAGAGAGAGAAAGAGAGAAAACTTTGTTTCTGGTGTGATTTTCAATTCTAACGTAGCCCTCTATTTATAGGAAAATGTTAGCCTTAGCAAGCAAGGCGACTTGACTGCTACTTGATGGGCTTTACTCTCTACTATTTCCACCCACCACATTTGAAATTCAATTTGAGCACATTTCTCACCAACCAAAAGTGGGGCCCACCAATTCTAGAATTGTCCACCAAAATGATAAATTCGGATACTTCAACAATTTCTAAACCAGACACCTCTTAAAATTCATAACAAATCATACGTTCATTTTTAACGGTTCAAAATTTTTGGACATATACTCAACTTATATATGTATAACATATCCAAAAATCACAACGATCCAACGGTCGGATCAAAAATTATAACTCACGTAATATATCTCAAGAACACTAGTTTGATCTTTTAATACCTCCAATCCGACAAAATACTGATAAAACACGTCAACATTAATTCCTTTATTTATAACCACATAAATAAATCCATCATTTATATCTGCATCAAATAAATATTTCCTTATCATATAAATCAATAATTAATTATTCACAAATAATATTATAGAATCACAATTATGACAACCAGGCAGTTCCCAGGAAAGAGGGGGTTTTCCAATAAGGATTTCTCCTTACTGGCGCGCAATTAGGTGACCAAACCTCTCCTTGACAGAACTTTTTAGACATTGCCAATAATGCTATATAATAATATTATTCAAATAATATGAATTATTGATATGATAATGAGAAATACTGTGCAGTGACAATTATTGAAACAACAATAATATCAAATATCAATGCAGCAATTATTGAATCAATAAAATAAAATATTGAACAATAATTACTGTAACAATTATTTAGTAATGCCTTCTTACGTAAGGATCAATAATTCAAAAATATTGTGCAATACCGTGTGCTACTGTGTAACCACGCATATTACTGTATTTTTAACCACCAGGTATTCCAACAAGTGTTAATCTTGAAACAACTACTGTAGTTATTTATTAAAACTCATACTTTGTCGTTTTCTTCATCCAACCGCTTTTCCATTATGGGGCCCATAAATGGTCATCTTGGCAAATCGTCTGAATATTCCCCAACAACAAGAATATTCAACGACATCAAACGAATATTCCCTACGAAAATGAATATTCTATAACCACTTTCTTATTTTGCAAAATTTGCATATTTCACCCATAACCAAAGCATTATATCAAATTAACACCTTATTAATTTAGAATAATGAATAGAAGAAAATTCAATTTTATTTATAATAAGTTGTGTTCTTACAACCTCCCCTCATAAAATTTCATCCTCGAAATTGGCGTCACGTATTGCAGTGTTTCAGCGGTGAGGTACCTTACTTTCATTTCTGATTCCAACTCCCAGGTCATTTATTCAATAGCATGGTTCCTCCACAAAACCTTAACTTGTGGTATAACCTTGGTGCGTAGGACATGCTTTTTCCTATCCAAGATCTTAACAGGTACCTCCTCGTACGTTAAATCTTTGGCTATCTCGTCTGGTTCTAACTCAATAATGTGGTTCAGGTCTTTCACATATTTATGAAGCATAGATATGTGGAAAACATTGTGAACACGAGACATACTTGGAGGTAACGCGAGTCTATAGGCCACATTTCCTATTCGGTCAAGAATCTCAAATGGACCAACAAACCTTGGATTGAGCTTTCCTCTCTTTTCAAATCTTGTAACTCCCTTCCATGGAGGAATACGTAATAATACATGATCCCCAATATTAAATTACACGTCCTTTCGATGAAGATCAGCATAACTCTTTTGTCGATCCTGTGAGGTTTGAATATGTTGTCGAATCATTTGGATTTTTTCTGTAGTCATGCATACCAATTCCGATCCCAACAAAGTTGCTTCACCCACCTTGTCCCAGCATACTGGAGAACGACACTTTCATCCATACAACGCCTCGAATGAAGCCAAGCCTATACTTTCTTGATAACTGTTGTTGTAGGAGAATTCCACCAGTGGCAAGTACTTATCCCAACTTCCTTTGAAATCTAGGACACAGAGTCTTAATAGATCTTTAAGGGTTTGAATAGTCCTCTCTGATTATCCGTCCGTTTGAGGATGGTATCTGCGAATCCAATCAATAAATCTGCGCCCATAGCTTTCTGCAAGCTAACCCAAAATCTTGAAGTAAATCTTGGGTCATGATCCGAAACTATGGATACTGGCATACCATGCAATCTCACAATCTCATTCAAGTACATACGAGCAAGACGTTCAAGGGAATAAGTCTCACGTATAGGCAAGAAATGAGCAGACTTGGTTAATCTATCAACAATAACCCAAATCGCATCTATGCCTTGAGAAACTTTGGGAAGACCTGTAACGAAATCCATAGTAATGTGTTCCCACTTCCATTCCAGAATCTCAAGTGGTTGCAATGGAACTTTTGGCACTTGATGCTCCGTCTTTACACGTTGACAGGTTAAACACCTGGAGATAAACTCCGCGATCTCTCTCTTCATATTGTTCCACCAAAATGTATGTCGAAGATCATGATAAATTTTGGTACTCCCAGGATGTATTACAAACGGGGTGTTGTGTGCCTCCATCATGATTCTATGCTTTAAGTCGGAGTCGTTAGGAACGCAAAGTCTAGAGTTGACTCTAAGTATTCCTTCTTCATCGATTCTTGCTTCTGGTATAGCACCTTCTTGTACTTTCTTCTTCATACGCATCAGCCCCAGGTCCGTAGCTTGAGCAACTTTAACTTTATCGATTAAAGTCGGTTCTACTAGTATATTTGCCATCATCATGTGGGTCTCTGGAGTCTTTAATTCTATCTCCATCCTTTGCAAGTCATATAAAATGGGCCTTTGTGTTGACAATATCGCACTCGTACTCGCATATGATCTTCTACTCAATGTGTCAGCTACTACGTTCGCTTTTCCAAGATGATATTGAATAGTGTGATCTTAATCTTTCAATAGCTCAAGTCAACGTCATTGCCGCATGTTGAGTTCCTTTTGGGTGAAGAACTATTTGAGGCTTTTATGATCCGTATAGATCTCCACTTTCTCCCCATACAGGTAGTGTCTCCTGATTTTTAACGCGAATCATTGCTGCATAACTCCGGATCATGAGTAGGATAATTCCTCTCATATTCTTTGAGTTGTCATGAGGCATAAAGGCTATGACTTTCCCATGTTGCATGAGAACACATCCTAACCCTTTGCTCAAGCATCATTTGAGATAACAAATCCATCCGAACCGGATGGTATTGTCGAGCAGTCTTAAAATGAGTCTCCTCTTGAGCTCTTGGAAACTCTTCTCGCATTCCTCGCTCCATACGAATTTTGTATCTTTCCGAGTCACCGAGTTAATCAGAGTAGCGATTCAAGAAAATCCTTCCACGAATCTCCGATAATAACCATCTAAGCCCGAGCTACGCACTTCTATCATCGACTTTTGTTGCTCCCTAACTTTGTATTGCTTTAATATTCGTCAAGTCAATGAGATACTCCATGTTTTGACACCATGTGCCCAAGGAATGCTACTTCCTCAAGCCGTAACTCAGATTTCTTGACTTGGCATAATAAAGTTTGTTTTCACGAAGCCTTTCAAGTATCAGCTTTAAATGGTGCTCATGATCTTCACGACTTTTGGAATAGATGAGGATGTCATCAATAAAGACAACAACGAACTGATCCAAGTATTCCTTGAATACACGATTCATCATATCCATGAAAGCACCAGGAGCATTAGTCAATCCAAAAGACATGACTAAGAATTTATAATTCCTGTACCGAGTTCTGAAGGCAGTCTTTGGAATGTCCTCAGTTTTAATCTTCAGCTGATGATATCCAGAATGAAGATCGATCTTTGAAAAGAATTGTGCTCCTTGTAACTGGTCAAACAAGTCATCAATGCGAGGTAGCGGATACCTATTCTTGATGGTGACATGATTTAATTCTCGGTAGTCAATACAAAGTCGCATACTCCCGTCTTTCTTCTTTACGAATAAAACAGGAGCACCCCAAGGAGATGTACTAGGATGAATGAAATCGATGTCTAATAACTCTTGTAGTTGGACTTTTAACTCCTAAAGTTTAATAGGGTTTTAGAAATGGGTTTTGTACCCGATTCAAGGTCAATAAAGAATTCAACTTCTCGTTCTGGGGGTAGACCAGGAAGTTCTTTAGGAAATACATCAAGAAATTCTCTAACAACAGAAATATTATTCAAATCCGACTTATCTTTATTCAAATCCATAATATGGGCTAAGAAAGCTTGGCATCCATTTTTCAATAAATGAATAACTTTGTGGCTTGATATGATAGTGACTGATTTTAATGGTTTAGTTGCTTGAATTCGCATAACAGGTTGGTTCGGAATATGAAAACTAACAACCTTACGAAAATAATCAATTTTAGCATGATGAGTGGTTAACCAATCAATTCCTAAAATCACATCAAAAGCAAGTATCTTTAAAGAAATAAGATCAACAGGTAATGTGATTGTGCCAACTTGGTTCAAGCAAGATTTATAAACTGTAGATGTAACGAAGGTTTCACCCAATGGAGTTTCAACAAATAAATCAAAGTCTAATTTCTCCAGAGTCAAGTTTAAATGTTGAGCACAAGCAGGAGAGATAAAAGAATGGGTAGAACCGGTATCTAGTAAGGTATAAACTTCGCAAGAATTCAAGATTAGCTTACCCGTGATTACCTCATTTGGGTTCCTCACGTTTTGGCCAGTCACGACAAACGCTCTTTGAGGAACCGTTGATTTCGACTTATCCGAGACAACTTTTGGAGTCACCATCCCCGCTGAACTTGGTTTTGCTACAGAACACTCTCGGGCTATATGACCCTTCTTTCCACAGTTATAACATACCTTGGATTGTTGTGGGCGGGTTGATGATATGTCCCTCTTTCCGCATTTGTAACACACGACCGGTGGTCGTTCTCCTCCCCTAGCAATAGTTGATGTTGGTGTTGCTGCTGATGTCTCCCGTCATTGTTGAATCTCCTCTTTCTGAAATTTGACTCACCTCTCCTATTATCATGGCCACGATTACCACCCGAGTGGTTACCGCCTTTGTCCGTATTCTTCCTCCTCGCTAGTTATCATCGCCTCGATGATCAGCACCACCGCATATGACCACAGTTGTGATCCCTCGGTTTAGTATACTCATTATCTCACTCTAATAATTGAGCCCTGTTGACAACATCTGAATACAGAGAAAATTTATGAGAGATAAGGTATTGACGAATCTCGGGTTTTAGACCTCTCGAAACATTCACGTCATCGTTCCTCATTTTCTACCAAATGAGGTGCAAACCGGATAACTCATGAACTTCGCCTTTCGTCTCGAGACACCGCCATGTTATTCTCATTCGATCTAATAAACTTTACCTCCTTCATATGATTTAATACTTTCTCTAGAAAGTACTTGTCATTGAACAGTTTCTGAAATCATTCCCAAGACATGTTAAGTGCGGCTGGCTGGGTACGCTTCACAGATTCCCACCAGTAATCTGCCTCACCACGGAACATAAATATGGCGAATGGAACCTTCTGTTCCTCCGTGCATCCCAAGACATCGAATATCTTAGTAATTTGCTTGACCCACGTTTCCGCCTTAATCGGATCGGGCTTTCCTCAGAAATCTGGTGGTCCTAACTCCTTGAACTGCTTGGCTGTGATAGACCACGCGTTTTTATCACTTCCACTAGTATTTTGTACACGAGTCTCCCTCGTCTGATTTTGCATAAACTGCAAAAAGCTCCTAAACATTCCATCATTCATTGTTTGCTCGGTAATGTTGTTTACAGGAGGAATATTGCCTTTCTGTTGCACGTTCTCCTGGTTTGTGACTAAAGGTTGTTCCACAGTCTCATACACTCCATTGTTAACGTTCTCAGCAACAATTCTTAAATACTGCCATAAAACAAGGGTTAATTAAACAAATTAACATATCACATAATATCCCTATATTATGACCGATCAACAAATAAGCTTAGATAGGACACACTAGCGAAGGATTTACTCATCTCACCCCTCCTAGTTCTATTCCCCGATCTCCGCCAGAGACCATATCCTTAAGCTTTGATACCAACTGTGACTCCCCCAAAATAGGTATACAACACCCATTCTGAGTTGCCAAATACATGGTATAGAAAGAAAACTACAACTTCAATAATACAATTGTCGTGCAAAATACAACAACACATACTGTGAGTTTAAATACAAATATTGTCTTCTAGACAATATCTACACTCAAATAAGTCCTCATTACGATTATTGAAACACTATTTTACAGAAATAGTGAGGACTACTTAAACATCTTTCTAGCACCATCACTCCATACCCCGACTAGATCCTGCTATGTTCTCACCTCCTGAGAAGAAAAATGGAACAAAAAGGAAAAGGGTGAGCTCAACTAGCCCAGTAAAGAATATTATGACTAAGATAATATACAACAAATTATCATTAGTCTTTAATAGGGAAAAATCTGATAGAATATTATTAGACAACAAGTTTTAGATCAACAACTACAGCGGAAATAGCAATCCATTAGAAGAGTCACATAGAGAATGAATTCTACTATCTTCTAAGATTTAAAAGTTCATCATCAATATTTTATCCCTATAACAACAATCAATATACATCTTTAATCAAATATTCATCTTTGCACTACAGGCCAAAGATATTTATCTGTATCACCAATTGGACATGTTCATCTCAACACCTGTTCATCTTTGCACTACGGGCCAAAGATATTCATCAGTTAATCATTCATCTTTGCACTACAGGCCAAAGATATTCAGTAATATCATCATTTAAGACTGAGGATGATGAAAAATATTTTAAAGAAAACGAATCCAGTGAGACAGAAGGACAAATTTTAGGGATTCATTTAACAGTTTATCCAAGATCAATAATACTCCATAATAACCAATTTTGAAGCAGGATTCAAAAATAAAGATCAAAACATGGATACAATCAAAGATAGTAACCATAATAGACATCTTGGACAAAAAGGAAAAATTTCATTTTTCAGTGAATAGTGTCGTATTTGTGAATAGTTCCGTATACGTGAATAGTAACCCCGACACAAAAGTTTCAAATTTGATTTAAAAGTTCAAACCAATATTTCGGCATAATGATATTAAAGAAAATAATATCATTTAAGAAGAAAATAACATCCCTTACCTCAAAGAAATAGTACTTCGGAATGAAAGGTCGGAAGTGATGTTGAATGAAACTTGTACTGAACAACAACTCTCAACGTATCCAAATACTCACAAAATACGCTCGATAATATAGAGAGAGAAAGAGAGAAAACTTTGTTTCTGGTGTGATTTTCAATTCTAACTTAGCCCTCTATTTATAGGAAAATGTTAGCATCTTAGTAGCGTGACTTAACTTTGCTACACGATGGCTTTACTCGCTACTATTGCCACCCACCACATTTGAAATTCAATTTGAGCACATTTCTCACCAACCAAAAGTGGGGCTGACCAATTCTTGAATTTTCCACCAAAATGATAAATTCGGATACTTCAACAATTTCTGAACCAATCACCTCTTAAAATTCATAACAAATCATAGGTTCATTTTTAACGGTTCAAAATTTGTGGATATATACTCAACTTTTATATGTATAACATATCCAAATATCACAACGATCCAACGGTCGGATCAAAAATTATAACTCACGCAATATATCTCAAGAACACTAGTTTGATCTTTTAATACCTCCAATCCGACAAAATATTGATAAAAAACCTCAACATTAATTCCTTTATTTATAATCACATAAATAAATCCATCATTTATATCCGCATCAAATAAATATTTCCTTATCATATAAATCAATAATTAATTATTCACAAATAATATTACAGAATCACAATTATGACAATCAGGCAGTTCCCAGGAAAGATGGGGCTTTCCAATAAGGATTTCTCCTTAGTGGCGCGCAATTAGGTGACCAAACCTCTCCTTGACAGAACTTTCTAGACATTGCCAATAATGCTATCTAATAATACTATTCAAATAATATGAATTATTGATATGATAATGAAAATCTTGTCGGCGATGACAATTATTGAAACAACAATAATATCAAATATCAACGCAAAGAATTATTGAATCAATAAAATAAAATATTGAATAAAGAATTACCGTAACAATTATTTAGTAGTGCCTTCTTACGTAAGGATCAATAATTCAAAAATACTGCAATACCGCACAGGTGCCACTTTGTGCAACCACGCATATTATCGTATTTTTTACCACCGTGTATTCGAACAAAGGTTAATGGTAACAACTACTGCCAGTTATTTATAAAAACTCATACTTTGTCGTTTTCCTTCATCCAACCGTTTTTTCATTATGGGGCCCACAAATGGGTCACTGGCATTAAATGCGATATTCCCGACAACAACAGAATATTCCACGACCAAACGAATATTCCCCTACAGTAATGAATATTCTATAACCACTTGCTTATTTTGCAAAATTTACACATTTCACCCATAACCAAAGCATTATATCAAATTAACACCTTATTAATTTTGAATAATGAATAGAAGAAAATTCAATTTTATTTATAATAAGTTGGGTTCTTACAACAAATACAAATAGCTAATATAATATATGGCCTACTAATAGTTAAATATAAGAGAGATCCTATTATAATCTTTATTGAGTTATATCAATGCTTTTACCAATTTCATCCTTGTAAAGCTTGGTTGCAAAGGCCATTGGAGTCTTCATGGGAGTGGCTAATTCCATGTTATACTTCTTGAGTAAATCCTTGATGTACTTGGTGTGATTGATGAAGATCCTTTCATCGGTCTACTTCACTTGAAGTCGAAGAAAGAAGTTCAACTCACTCATTATGCTCATCTCAAACTTACTCTGCAATATTTTGGTAAATCTCTCACATAAATTTTCATCAATAGAGCCATAAATAATATCATTTACATGGATTTTTACTAATAGAGTTTTATCCTTGTGCTTCCTAAGGAATTGTGTTGTGTCTACCCTACCTCTATTGAATCCTTTTTCAATAAAAAAAATAGTAAGTGTTTCATACCATGCCCTAGGTGTTTGCTTTAGACCATAAAGAGTCTTATCTAATTTATAAACATGATTTGAAAGGGTTGGATTGACAAAACCTGACGGTTGTTCAACATACACCTCTTCTTGAATTTATCCATTTAGAAATGCACTCTTGACATCCATTTGAAAGACTTTGAATTTCATGTGGGCCGCATAAGCTAGGAACATTTTAATACCTTCCAATCTGGCAACAAGAGCAAAGATCTCATCATAGTCGATGTGACGCCCCCAAAATTGCTATACATCACCCATTCTGAGTCACCAAATACATGGTACAGAAAACAACTACAACTTTATTATTATAATTATCGTGCAAAATACGACAACACATACTGTGAGTTTAAATACAAATATTGTCTTCTAGACAATATCCACACTCAAATAAGTCCTCATTACAATTATTGATGCACTATTTTACAAAAATAGTTAGGACTGCTAAAATAACTGTCAAGAACCATCACTCTATACCCCGACTGGTTCCTGTTATATTCTCTCTTCCTGAGAAGAAAAATGGAACAAAAAGGAAAATGGTGAGCTCAACTAGCCCAGTAAAGAATATTATGACTAAGATAATATACAACAAATTATCCTTAGTCTTCAACAGGGAAAAATCTGATAGAATATAATAGACAACAAGTTTTAGATCAACAACTGTAGCGGAAACAACAATTCATTAGAAGAGTTAAATAGAGAATGAAATTTACTATCATCTATGAATTTAAAAATCCATCATCAATATTTTATCCCTGTAACATCAATCAATATACATCTTGAATCAAATATTCATCTTTGCATTACGGGCCAAATATATTCATTTGTATCACCAGTTGGTCATATTCATCTCAACACCTGTTCATCTTTGCACTACGGGCCAAAGATATTCATCAGGTAATCATTCATCTTTGCACTACAGGCCAAAGATATTCATCAAGTATCACCATTAAGGACTGAGGATGATGAAAAATATTTTAGAGAACGAATCCAGTGAGACAAACGAACAAAGATTAGGGATTCGTAATTTAGATAATTCAAGTTCAAAAATACTCCATAATAAACAATAGTGTAGTAAAATTTAAGAATGAAGATCAAAACATGGATACAATCAAAGATAGTAACCATAATAGACATCTGGGACAAAGAAGAGAAAATTTATTTTTTGGTGAATAGTGATGTATACATGAATAGTGTCGTATACATGAATAGTAATCCCGACACAAAAAGGTAGAAATTCCACAATAAAATTCATATCAATATTTCAGCATAATGATATTGAAAAAAATAATATCATTTACGAAGAAAATAACATCCCTTACCTCAAAATAACAGTATTTCTGATCGGAATATCGGATGTAAAGCCAAAGGAAACTTGCACTGAATAGAAACTCTCAAAGTATCTAAATACTCACAAAATACGCTCGATAATATATAGAGAGAGAAAATTTATTTCTGGTGTGGTTTTCAATTCTAACTAAGCACCCTATTTATAGGAAAATGCTAGAACGCCAAAGGAGACTAAATTAATAAAATAATATTATTATTTTTCTTCACTTCTACGCATGCCATTTTGGAAAGCCATTAGCCCATCACATTTGAAAAAAATTTCCAGCACACGTTTTCATAAAAAATAAAAGTGGGTCCCACCCATAATTTTAATAAAAACATTTAATTTCTGAAACTTCAATAATTCATAATAAATAGCCCTTTTATCAGAAAAATACAAATTTTATGTCTGTTCCATAGAAAATCAAATTCTCTACAACTTTGTAGCTTTAAGTTTTTCCAAATTCTAAATGAAAAATGTCCGAAATCTACATACGGATGATTTTTAATACCTCCATTCCGACAAAATACTGATAAAACACCTCAGCATTAATTCCTTCATTTATAATCACATAAAATAAATATTTTTCTATCCTTCATTTATATCCACGTAAAATAAATATTTCCTTATCATATAAATCAATAATTAATTATTCACAAATAATATTACAGAATCACAATTATGACAACCAGGTCGTTCCCAGGAAAGAGGAGGCTTTCCGATAAGGATTTCTCCTTACTAGCGCGCAATTAGGTAACCAAATCCCTTTTCTAGACAGAACTTCCTTAGACATTGCCAATAATGTTATCTAATAATATTATTCAAATAATATGAATTATTGATTTGATAATGGGAAATACTGTGCAGTGACAATTATTGAAACAATAATAATATAAAATATCAACACAACAACTATTGAATCAATAAAATAAAATATTGAACAGTAATTACTGTAAGAAATATTGAGTACTGCCTTCTTACATAAGAATCAATAATTCAAAATACTGCAATACCGCACAAGTATCATCGCAAAACCACGCCAGACATCAGTATTTTAACCACCGATAATCCAACGTGTTAATTCAGAACAATTACGCCGTTATTAATAAAAACTTAAACTTGTTATTTTCTTCATCCGACAGTTATTCTGTTATGGGGCCCACAAATGGTTGCACTGTCATACGAATATTCCCCGACAACAAGAATATTCCACGACCAAACGAATATTCCCTGACAAAAAATGAATATTTTATAACCACTTGCTTATTTTGCAAAATTTGCACATTTCACCCATAACCAAAGCATTATATCAAATTAACTCCTTATTATTTCAAGATAATGAATAGAAGAAATTCAATTTTTATTTATAATAAGTTGGGGTCTTACAACCTCCCCTCCTTATAAAATTTTATCCTCGAAATTGACGTACGTACCTGATGTTTCGAAAAGGTGAGGGTACCTCGCTTTCATTTTCGATTCCAACTCCCAGGTCATTTCCTCCATAACATGGTTCCTCCACAAAACCTTGACTTGTGGTATAACCTTTGTTTGTAAGACATGCTCTTTCCTATCCAAGATCTTGACAGGTACCTCCTCGTATGTTAAATCTTCGGCTATCTCGTCTGGTTCTAACGCAATAATGTGGTTTGGGTCTTTCACATATTTACGAAGCATAGATATATAAAAAACTTTATGAACACGAGACATGGTTGAAGGTAATGCGAATCTATAGGCCACATTTCCTATTCGGTCAAGAATCTCAAATGGACCAACAAATCGTGGATTGAGCTTTCCTCTCTTCCCGAATCTTGTAACTCCCTTCCATGGAGCAATACGTAACAGTACATGATCTCCAATATTAAATTACACGTCTTTTCGATGAAGAAGATCATAATTCTTTTGTCGATCTTGTGAGGTCTTTATTCATTGTCGAATCATTTGAATCTTTTCTGTAGTCATGCGTATTAATTCTGTTCCCAATAACGTTGCTTCACCCACCTCGTCCCAACATACTGGAGAACAACACTTTCGTCCATACAACGCCTTGAATGGAGCCATGCCTATACTTGCTTAATAACTGTTGTTGTAGGAGAATTCTACCAATGGTAAGTACTTATCCCAACTCCCTTTGAAATCTAGGACACAGAGTCTTAATAGATCTTTAAGAGTTTGAATAGTCCTTTCTGATTGCCCGTCCGTTTGAGGATGGTATGCCGAACTGAATCATAAATCCATGCCCATAGCTTTCTGCAAGATAACCCAAAATCGTGAAGTGAATCTTGGGTCACGATCCGAAACTATGGATACTGGTATGCCATACAATCTCACAATCTCATTTACGTACATACGAGCAAGACGTTCAAGGGAATAAGTCTCACGTATAGGCAAGAAATGAGCAGACTTGGTTAATCTATCAATAATAACCAAAATCGCATATATACCTTGAGAAACCTTGGGAAGACCCGTAACGAAATTCATAGTAATGTGTTCCCACTTCCATTTCGGAATCTCAAGTGGTTGCAATGGACCCTTTGGCACTTGATGCCCTGCCTTTACACGTTGACAAGTTAAACACATCGAGATAAACTCCATGATTTCTTTCTTCATATTACTCCAGCAAAATGTATGTCAAAGATCATGATACATTTTGGTACTCCAAGGATGGGTTGCAAATGGTGTGTTGTGTGCCTCCATCATGATTCTATGCTTCAAGTCAGAATCATTAGGAACGCAAAGTCTAGAGTTGACTCGAAGTATTCCTTCTTCATCGATTCTTGCTTCTGGAAGAACACCTTCTTGTACTTTCTTCTTTATACGTATCATTAGGTCTGTGGCTTGAGCAGCTTTAACTTTATCGATTATAGTCAGTTCTACTCGTATATTTGATAGCATCATGTGGGTATTTGGAGCCTTTAACTCTATCTTCATCCTTTGTAAGTCGTACAAAATGGGTCTTTGTGTTAACAACATCGCACTCGTACCCGCATACAATCTTCTACTCAATACATAAGCTACAACATTTGTTTTTCTAGGATGATATTGAATGTTATGGTCGTAATCTTTTAACAGCTCGAGCCAACGTCGTTGCCGCATGTTGAGTTCCTTTTGGGTGAAGAAATATTTGAGGCTTTTATGATCCGTATAAATTTCCACTTTCTCCCCATACAGGTAGTGTCTCCAGATTTTCAATGCAAAAACGACTGCTGCCAACTCAAGATCATGAGTAGGATAATTCCTCTCATGTTCTTTGAGTTTTCGTGAGGCATAGGCTATGACTTTCCCATGTTGCATGAGAACACATCTTAACCCTTTGCCTGAAGCATCTTTGTAGATAACAAATCCATCCGAACCAGATGGTATTGTTAGAACAGGTGCCAAAATGAGTCTCCTCTTTAGCTCTTGGAAACTCTTCTCACATTTCTCGCTCCATGCGAATTTTGCATCCTTCCGAGTCAGCTGAGTTAACGGAGTAGCGATTCGAGAAAATCCTTCCACGAATCTCCGATAATAACCAGCTAAACCCAGAAAGCTACGTACTTCGGTCACCGACTTCGGTTGTTCCCAACTTTTTATTGCTTTAACCACGTGCCCAAGGAATACTACTTCCTTAAGCCAGAACTCGCATTTCTTCAGCTTGGCATATAGCTTTTTGTCACGAAGTCGTTGAAGTACCAGCTTCAAATGGTGCTCATGATCTTCATGGCTTTTGGAATAGATGAGGATGTCATCAATAAAGACAACAATGAACTGATCCAAATATTCCTTGAATACACGATTCATCATATCCATAAAAGCAGTAGGAGCATTAGTCAATCTAAAAGACATGACTAAGAATTCATAATGCCTGTATCGAGTTCTGAAGGCAGTCTTTGGAATATCCTCAGTTTTAATCTTCATCTGATAATATCCAAAACGAAGATCGATCTTTAAAAAGAATTGTGCTCCTTGCAACTGGTCAAACAGGTCATCAATGCATGGTAGCGGATACCTATTCTTAATGGTGACATGGTTTAATTCCCGGTAGTCAATACAAAGTCGCATACTCCTGTCTTTCTTCTTTATAAATAAAACAAGAGCACCCCAAGGAGATGTACTAGGATGAATGAAACCTATGTCTAACAATTCCTATAGTTGGACTTTTAACTCCTGAAGTTCAATATGAGCCATTCGATATGGGGTTTTAGAAATGGGCTTTGTACCCGGTTCAAGATCAATAAAGAATTCAACTTCACGTTCTGGGGGTAGACCAGAAAGTTCTTTAGGAAATACGTCAGGAAATTCACTAACAATAGAAATAGTATTCAAATCTGACGTGTTTTTGTTCAAATCCATAACATGGGCTAAGAAAGCTTGACATCCATTTCTTAATAAACGAATGGCTTTATGGCTTGATATGACAGTGATTGACTTTAGTGGTTTGGTTACTTGAATTTGCATAACAGGTTGGTTAGGAATATGAAAACTAACAACCTTACGAAAACAATCAATTTTGGCATGATGAGTAGTTAACCAATCAATCCCTAAAATTACATCAAATGCAAGTATCTTTAAAGAGATAAGATCAACAGGTAATGTGATGGTGCCAACTTGGATCAAGCTAGATTTATACACAGTGGATGTAATAAAAGTTTCTCCTAACGGAGTCTCCACAGATAAGTCAAAGTCTAATTTCTTCGGCATCAAGTTTAAACATTGAGCACAAGCAGGAGAGATAATAGAATGGGTAGAATTGGTATCTAGTAAGGTATAAACTTCGCAAGAGTTCAAGATTAGCTTACCCGTGATCACCTCGTTCGGGTTTCTCATGTTTTGGCCAGTCACGACAAACGCCCTCCCTTGAACTACCGACTTTGTTTTGTCCGTAGTCGCCTTTGGTGCCACCGTCCCCAAATGGACTTGACTTATTTACCGACATAAAATCGGGCTATATGACCGTCTTTTCCACAACCTGAAACACACCTTGGAAGGTCAGTGAATAGTTTGGACTTATGTGTCCCTCCTCTCCGCATCTCAGAAGCATCTAACTAGCGCTGTTCTCCTCCCTAGAATTTGTTGTTGGTCTTTGGTCTCATTGCTGTGATGTCTTCCCATTATTATTGAATCTCCTCTTTTTGAAATTTTCACTTGGCTCACCTATCCTATTATCATTGCCACGATTACCACCCGAGTGGTTACCTATTTTGTTCAGTATTTCCCCCCCTCATTTGGTTATCGTCACTCCGGATGATTAACATCCTTTAGTATGACCACAGTTGTGGTCCTCGAATGAACATACTCATTATCTCGCTCTAATAATTGAGCCATATTAACAACATCTGAATATAAAGAATATTTGTGAGAGATAAGGTATTGACGAATCTCGGGTTTTAGACCTCTCAGAACATCTGTGTCATACGTTCCTCATTCTCTACCAAATGAGGTGCAAACCTGGATAACTCCGCGAACTTCGCCTCGTCTTTGGGACACCGCCATGTCATTCGTTATTACATTCGATCTAATAAACTCTACCACCTTCATATGACGAATACTTTCAGGAAAGTACTTATCATTGAATAGTTTCTGAAATCTTTCCCAAGACATGTTGAGTGTGGCTGGCTGGGTACGCTTCACTGATTCCCACTAGTAATCTGCCTCACCACGGAACATAAATGTGGTGAATGGAACCTTCTGTTCTTCCGTGCATCCCAAGACATCGAATATCTTGGTAATTTGTTGATCCACATTTCCGCCTTAATCAGATCTGGCTTTTCCAAGAAATCTGGTGGTCCCAACTCCTTGAACTGCTTGGCTGTGACAAACACTCCAAAAAAATTCCACTCCAAAAAATGTCTGTCCTACAGCTGCTTCATCACCAAACTATTTACCCACTTCCAAATTCCACTCGATGATGAGGGTTCTATCCACTTGACTGATTCTATCGATTCAAACTATCTCAAAGGGGCTCATATCACTCTACTTAAAGGAAAGTTCATACGTGTGATACCAGAAATTCCCAAACCGATACCTCCTACTTCACTGCCTTCTTCCCCTGAAATTCTCATAATCCTTCACACCATCGCAAACAATCAAGCCCAAATTACTTCTGATGTCAAAGACATCCAACTCCGTCTCTCTATCCTTGAAAAAGGAAAACTCCCCATTCGGTGTGATGATCTTCATGCTATGTTTCAAAATTTGGAAGATAAGTTTATTGACCTCCAAGCAGGGTTCGAGTTGCACACTCGGGCGATGGTTGAAGCCCTACAACGGAAGATGAACCGCAACGCCTATCAATTGAGCACTGAGATAAAGTTCATCAGTAATCAAATTGGGACTCTGGGACGTTTTACCGAGTGCCGCATGAATAATCTTAGTGAGGAGCTGCAAGCAGACCAAGTCCAAGCGTGCATACCCGAATGGCCCCAATGCAATTGGATAGTCGAGTATCAAGGTGACTTTCTGGACCTGCCATTACCACCTCCTACCTTCATTGCTCGTCCTCCCAGATTTTCCAACACAATGTCCTTGGAAGAAATCATACACCACAGGCTTCACCGACCCTATTTCACCGCCCGAGAAGCCAATCATGTTAATCTTGAGGAGGAGGATGATTAGATGCCCTGTCCCTTTTGGCATTTTGGACACACCTTTTTGATTGATGCCAAAGGGGGAGAAGACTTATGCTTGCTTTCCCTGCTTCCAAAGATAATTTTTTAAAATTTTCATGCGTGATAACTTGTGGTGTTAAGACTATGGTTTAAATTTGTTGATAGATGATGGTTTAATCGTTTCCTATAATCTTTTGCTTAACATATTGTGGACTAACCAGAAAATGCAGGGTTACTTTTAACTTGTCATAAACTGCAAAGAGCAGGGTTGCTCAAACACTGCATATATGCAGTTAATAGTATGCATGAATTAAGCGGGAGCTGTAACTCTCTTGAAATGCATGGTTTTAGGGGGAGCCATAAGTATTTTGTTGTCATCATCAAAAAGGGGGAGAATGTTGACTTATGTCACACCCTATGTTTTGATGATGACTATATTTGTTCTCTAACCATGTCTTATAACATTTCAGGAATATCAAGGAAGAAGGTCCAAAGTCAAGATGTCTTTGAAGAAAGAAAAGCTAATTTGAATCCTAGGAATATATATAAGATCTTAGCATTTATCACTTTCCAAAATAAGGCTCTAGGACATGTGCATTACATATATAATACTTGCATTCATATTTGATGTTACATGTTAATTAACTAGCTCATAATATGCATGACCAAAATTGCTCACGTAAGGAATCAAATCTTGTTAAATACGGTAGAGCAAGAAATGGGGTAAACATATTACCATAAGCTTTGCTTCATAATATTATCCCACGATTCAAGGGATCTAATTGGGTGTCCGAATATAAGGTAAGATATATGGACACAGGTCAGAAGATATTGTATGGTAAGCTCAAAACATGACATCATAGATCTTGCTTCATCATACTTCATAATTTATGCGTCATAAATCAAGGGTCTTAAATCTAGGAAATTATTTAAGGTAACGAATTGATTGCATAAATTACCATATGTTGCATACTCATAGCAGAAATCATGTGCCATAATCCCGTCTCACGATTTGAGTAACTTAATTGATTAAGTCTAACAGACCAATGCATGTTAAGAGATATGGAAACATGCCTGCAAATGATTATGTGCATATAGGGTAATAAATCCTGGCTTTGTAAATTGGGATTGTTAGTAATCTGCGTTAAGTTTTTCTCCCATGCAATGGAAATCAATTAAGCCTTAAATCACTGATGGCGTGATAGAATCTCTGTGATTAAAATCAAGTTGAGTAGATCATGATTGATATTGAACGGGAAGATTTGTGCAAAGTGTTTTTAATCAGCATATCACAGCAGCAAACATTTGCAACGGTAATATCCTAGAAGTGGTCTATATAAACTGTGCCTTGTAACATATTTAAACACGAAAAACATACACAATAACTTATCGCATATAAGCTACGAAATTGTTTTTCACTGAGACAGACATTGATTGCATTAAGAACAGAATTGCAGCTACGAAGAACGAATAGAAAATATTCTGGTAATATTCTTCGTGCATATCATTTCATACTAGAGCCTTAAGTTGGTAAGCGATACATTACTTGATCATTAGACCTCTAGTGTGTATCTTATATTTTTGATATCTCAATCAATACTTTATTGTGATTAATTCTGTTTGAATTGATAACTTATTACAGTCAAGTTCTGTGGAAAGCATAGGTGCTTAATAGTGCATAGGTGCACAGGGAACAAAGGTGTTCAAATTATTGGAACTTGTATTGTAATTGGAAGAGTTTAATAAAAGTGAGTCTCCAATACTAGTTGATATTGGACGTGGATTAGGCTACTATTCTAGAGGGTAGTAGTTGAACCACGTAAAAATTCTGATGTTTATGTGATTGCTTTCTGTGCTTGAATATCTTGTTATTTATCTAGCAGCCTGCATTCTATTTATATCAGTAAAACTGGTTAACTCAATAATATTTTGATTTGGTAATCCAGCTTGCTGCATTTAACATCCAAAGGATTTTTTGATAAGAAATAAAAATTGGACATAGTTTGTGCCTACACTTATTCAACCCCCCCCCCCCCCTTTCTAAGTGCACCTATTTAAATTTCACAACTGTCTAGGACCATCACTCTATACCCCGACTGGTTCCTGCTATATTCTCACTTCCTGAGAAGAAAAATGGAACAAAAAGGAAAAGGGTGAGCTCAACTAGCCCAGTAAAGAATATTATGACTAAGATAATATACAACAAATTATCTTAGTCTTCAACAGGGAAAAAACTGATAGAATATAATAGACAACAAGTTTTAGATCAACAACTGCAGCGGAAATAACAATTCATTAGAAGAGTTAAGTAGAGAATGAAATCTTCTATCATCTATGAATTTAAAAGTTCATCATCAATATTTTATCCCTGTAAAATTAATCAATATACATCTTGAATCAAATATTCATCTTTGCACTACAGGCCAAAGATATTCATTTGTATCACCAGTTGGTCATGTTCACCTCAACACCTGTTCATCTTTGCAATACGGGCCAAAGATATTCATCAGGTAATCATTCATCTTTGCACTATAGGCCAAAGATATTCATCAAGTATCACCATTAAGAATTGAGGATGATGAAAAATATTTTAGAGAACGAATCCAGTGAGACAAAAGAACAAAGATTAGGGATTCGTAATTTAGATAATCCAAGTTCAAAAATACTCCATAATAAACCGTATTCGTGAATAGTGTCGGATTCGTGAATAATGTCGTATACGTGAATAGTAATCCTGACACAAAAAGGTAGAAATTCCACAATAAAATTTATATCAATTTTTCAGCATAATGATATTGAATAAAATAATATCATTTACAAAAAAAATAACATCCCTTACCTCGAAATAACAGTATTTCTGATCGGAATATCGGATGTAAAGCCAAATGAAACTTGCACTGAATAGCAACTCTCAAAGTATCTAAATACTCACAAAATATGCTCGATAATATAGAGAGAGAGAAAAAAAAAACTTGTTTTTTGGAGTAAAATTCAAGAATGCTCAGAAGAATATTTCAATGAAAAGATACTGAATGAAGTGCAAATATCCAGGATATTCTACTAATTTCATGGAGTATAGAAGCCAAAACTTTAACCCACTGAGTATAATAGAATATATGAAACTGCAAATGGATTTTCGCCCGCCATGCGGTAATCCATTTTAAAAGATCATTTGCACAATTTAATAAGGAATGAATACGAAGGATCATTCACCATTCATCTGGTAATCCACATGATAAAAGTTATTCCAATGAGAATAATAAAGAATGGAACCGGTCATCGCGTAATTCACACGCACAAGATATTCCAACGAAATAATAAAGAATGGAATAACAACAATTCACCATGTATGCGGTGCCAGCATAGACATGTTATTCCAATGAATAATAAATAATGGAACCGGTCAAATGCGTAATACGTATGAGCATGGATATTCCAACAAAATAATAAAGAATAGAATAACGAAAGAATTTCACCATGTATGCGGTACTTGGCATGTATGTGTTATTCCAACATAATAATAAAGAATGGAATAACGAAAGAATTTCACCATGTATGCGGTACTTGGCATGAAAATGTTTATTCAACATAATAATAAAGAATGGAATAACAGAAGAATTTCACCATGTATGCGGTACCTCGCATAGACAGGTTATGCCAACATAATAATAAAGAATGAAATAACAAAAGCTCTCTTCATGAATACGAAAGAAATAATACCCCTTACCTTAGAAAGAAGAGTATTCTGACTGGTAGGGCGAGGATATTCTTGAAGAAAACTTATACTGCTTTCTATGCTCAAAGCTTCTTAAAACTCTAAAGAAATACGCTCAAGATTATAGAAGAAAAATTCTCTGAATTTCTGGTGTGTTTTCAATTCTAACTAAGCATCCTATTTATAGGAGAATGGAAAGGATACTATGTAATAAAATATAATATATTCTATTTATAATATATATATATATATATATATATATATATTTATTTAAAATCTAATAAAACAAATAACTTTATAAAAGTATTATGTTTTATATAAAAAGATTTTACTATCTGCAAATACTATCTGCAGCACTATGCAAACACTATGCATAATAAAATATATATATATTCTATTTATAATCTAATAAAACAAATAACTTTATAAAAGTATTACATTTTATATAAAAAGATTTTATTATGCAAATACTACGCAAAACACTACTGCAAATACTATGCATAAAAAAATATATTATATTCCATTTATAATCAAATAAAACAAAACTTTATAAAAAGTATTACATTTTTATATAAAAAGATTTTATTATCTGCAAATACTATGCAGCACTACGCAAATACTATTCATAAAAAAATATATTATATTCCATTTATAATCAAATAAAACAAAACTTTATAAAAAGTATTACATTTTATATATAAAAAGTTTACATTTTTATTACATTTATAATAATAATAAAATAAAATTCATCATCATTATTATAATTCACACTATTAATCGACCGTGTCGTTCTCGGAAAGAGGGGCTTTCAATAAGGATTTCTCCTATTGGCGCATGATTAGGTGACCAAACCTCTCTCTTGATGTAACTTTTAGACATCGTTAATATTACAAATAATAACATTAATAACTTTTTATCTCAATTATTGATTTAATAATATATAAAATATCGACAATAATTGAATCAAATAACGTCAGATACTATGCAACAATTATTGTAGCAATAATTGAACAAAACTGAGTGACTTCTCACGTAAGCATTAATAATCAATACCGTGTGCTACTATGCAACCACGCGTATTACTGTACTTTTAACACCAAGTGTCTCAACAGTTAACGGTAAAACTTCCGTTATTATTTTCATAAAAATATTTTTGTTATTTTCTCAATCCGATAATAATTTCGTTGTGGGGTCCACCAATGATTGTGCCATCATACAAATATTCCCTGTTAAAACGAATATTCCCCGACCAATCAAATATTATATAACAACTTGTGTACTGTGTAAAATTTATAAATATTACCCATAACTATAATATTATATCAAATTCATTCCATAATATTCAAACATGATATTTATAGAAAAATCATCTTTATTCATAAAAGTTGGGGTCTTACACTTAGGTTGCTCTCAACTGTGACTCATATACCAATCTTGGATAGCACATCACAATGGCACCTATCATTTTACCGCTACACAAATATAGTGTCCCCTATGGAGAGTCTGGCCTTGGTGCATTCCACAAAAGAAGTCACCAGATAGAAGCTCGAGTACCAACTCTTGTAGTTGGGTTTTTAACTCCTGAAGTTCAATAGGAGCCATTCGATATGAGATTTATGGGTTTTGTACCGGGTTCAAGGTAAATACAAAATTCAATATCACGGTCTAGGGGTAGGCCAGAAAGTTCTTCAAGAAATACGTCAGGAATTTCACTAACAACAGAAATATTATTCAAATCTGACATATTTTTGTTTAAATCCATGACATGGGCTAAGAAAACTTGACATCTGTTTTTCAATAAACGAATGGCTTCATAGCTTGATATGACAGTGATCGACTTTAGTGGTTTGGTTGTTTGAATTCGCATAATAGGTTGGTTAGGAATATGAAAATTAACAACCTTACGAAAATAATCAATTTTAGCATGATGAGTGGTTAACCAATCAATCCCTAAAATCACATCAAATGCAAGTATTTTCAAAGAGATGAGATCAACAGGTAATGTGATGGTCTCAACTTGAATCAAGAAAATTTATAAACCGTGGATGTAATGAATGTTTCTCCTAACGGAGTTTCAACAGATAAGTCAAAGTCTAATTTCTAAGGATTTAAGTTCAAACGTTAAGCACAAGTAGGAGAGATAAAAGAATAGGTAGAACCGGTATCTAATAAGGTATAAACTTCGCAAGAGTTTATGATTAGCTTACCCATGATAACTTCGTTCGGTTCCTCGTCACAAAAAATGCTCTCCCTTAAACTACCGACTTTATTTTGTCCGTATCTGTCTTTTGTGCCACAGTCCCTGCTAGACTTAATTTCGCTATAGGACAAAATCGAGCCATGTGACCATCTTTTCCACAACTAAAACATACCTTGGAAGGCTGTGAACAGTTTAGAATTATGTGTCCCACCTCTCCGCATCTGTAGTATCTAACTGGCGGTCGTTCTCCTCCCCTATAATTTGTTGCTGGAGTTGGTGTTGCTGCCGACGTCTTTCTATCATCGTTAAATCTTCTATTCTTGAATTTTCCACCTGAATCATTTCTTCTATTATCTTGGCCATGATTACCACCGAAGTGGTTACCATTTCTGACATGATAATTTCCTCCACGATGGTTATCATTGTTCCGATGGTTGTTGCCACCGGTACGATTATTATCGTGTTGTTGGTCGTTCTTTTTTTGGTTGAGCTGACTCATAATCCCGTTCCAATAACTGAGCCATATTCACTACATCTGAATATAGAGAAAATTTATGAGAAATGAGGTATTGACGAATTTCGGGTTTCAAACCTCTCAGAAACATCTGCGTCATACATTCCTCATTCTCTACCAAATGAGGTGCAAACCTGAATAACTCTGCGAACTTAGCCTTGTACTGGGACACAGTAATGTTGTTCTGTTCCTGTCTAATAAACTCTACCTCCTTCATATGATGAATACTTTCAGGAAAGTACTTGTCATTGAACAGTTTCTGAAACATTTCCCAAGACATATTGAGTGCGGCTGGCTGGGTACGCTTTATAGATTCCCACCAATAATCTGCCTCACCACGGAACATAAAGGTGGCGAATGGAACCTTCTGTTCCTCCATGCATCCCAAGACATCAAATAGCTTAGTAATTTGCTTAACCCACATTTCTGCCTTGATCGGATCCGGCTTTCCCAAAAAATTTGGTGGTCCCAACTCTTTGAACTGCTTGGCTGTGACAAGCCACGCGTTGCTATTATTTCCACCCGTATTTTGTACACGAGTCTCCCTCGTCTGATTTTTCATGAAATGTAAAAAGCTTCTAAACATCCCATCATTCATCATTTGATCAGTGGTGTTGTTTACAGGAGGAACATTTGTCGTCCTGTTGCACGTTCTCCTGGTTGGTGATTAAAGGTATCTCAACGGTTTCATTCACTCCATTGTTAACAATTCTAGCTACCATTCTCAAATACTGCCATAAAACAGGGTTATTTAAACAAATTAACATGCTATATAATATTCCTATATTCTGACCAACCAAACAAATAAGCTTAGGTAGGACATACTAGTGAAGGATTTACTAGTCTCTCCCCTTCTGGTTATAATCTCAGATCTCCACCAGAGATCATATCCCTAAGCTCTGATACCAACTGTGACGCCCCCAAAATAGGTCCACACAACCCATTCTAAGTCGCTAAACACATGGTACAGAAAACAACTACAACTTCAATATTACAATTGTCGTGCAAAATACGACAACACATATGCTGTGAGTTTAAATACAAATATTGTCTTCTAGACAATATCCAAACTCAAATAAGTCCTCATTACAATTACTGATACACTATTTTACAAAATAGTGAGGACTGCTAAAAAAACTGTCTCGAACCATCACTCTACACCCCGACTAGTTCCTGTTATATTCTCGCCTCCTAAGAATAAAAAATGGAACAAAAAAGAAAAAGGGTGAGCTAAACTAGCCCAATAAAGAATATTATGAGTAAGTTAATGTACAACAAATTATCTTAGTCTTCAATAGGAAAAAATCTGATAGAATATAATAAACAACAAGTTTTAGATCAACAACTGCAGCGGAAACAACAATTCATTAGAAGAGTTAAGTAGAGAATGAAGTTTACTATCTTCTATGATTTTAAAGTCCATCGTCAATATTTTATCCCTGTAATATCAATCAATATACATCTTGAATCAAATATTCATCTTTTTTACTACACGGCCAAAGATATTCATTTAATATCACCAATTGGTCATGTTCATCTCAATAATTTGTCCATCTTTGCACTACGGGCCAAAGATATTCATCAGGTAATCATTCATCTTTGCACTACAGACCAAAGATATTCATCAAGTATCACCATTTAAGACTGAGGATGATAAAAAATATTTTAAAGAACGAATCCAGTGAGATAAAGAACACGATTAGAGATTCGTAATTTAGTTTATCCAAGTTCAAGAATACTCAATAATAATCAATTGTGTAGTAAAATTCAAGAATAAAGTTCAAAACATAGATCCAATCAAAGATATGAACCATAACAGACAACTTGGACGAAGGAAAGAAAAATTAATTTTTCTATGAATAGTGTCGTATTCGTGAATAGTGCTGTATACATGAATAGTGTCGTATATGTGAATAGTAACCCAGACAGGAAAAGGTAGAAATTTTACAAGAAAAATCATACTTCGTGAATCGTACTCGTAAAGAGTACCATATTTGTGAATAGTGTCGTATACGTGAATAGTGTCATATACGTGAATAGTAAAAATTTCATAATAAAATTCATACCAATATTTTGGTATAATGATATTGAAAGAAATAGCATCATTTACGAAGAAAATAACATTCCTTACCTCAAAAGAATAGTACTTCTGGCTGAAATATCAGATATAATGCTGAAGAAAACTTGCACTGCTTATCAACTCTCAAAGTATCTAAATACTCACAAAAATACGCTCGATATTATAGAGAGAGAAAACTTCTGATTCTGGTGTGATTTTCAATTCTAACTAAGCACCCTATTTATAGGACCAGAACGCCAAAGTAGACTAAAATTTAATAAAATGATATTTTATAAAACATTTCATGCACACCACTTGACCAAGTTCAACACTCCACTTTTGGAAAAAAATTCTCAACACATTTTCCCATAAAAAAACAAAAGTGGGTCCCACCCATATTTTTTTAAAAAAAATATTTATTTACGAAAACTTCATTAATTCATAATAAATAACCCTTTTATCAAAAAAATATGAATTTTATGTTCATTTCATATAAAATTTAATTCTCTACAACTTTGTAGAAAAAAGTTTTTCCAAATTCCAAATAGAAAATGACCGAAATCCACATACGGATAATTTTTAATACCTCCATTCCGACAAAATACTGATAAAATACCTCAGCATTAAATCCTTCATTTATATCCATATAAAATAAATATTTCCTTATCATATAAATCAATAATTAATTATTCACAAATAATATTGCAAAATCACAATAATGACAATCAGGTCGTTCCCAGGAAAGAAGGGGACTTTTCGATAAGGATTTCTCCTTACTGGCGCCCAATTAGGTAACCAAACCCCTTTCCTAGACAGAACTTCCTTAGACATTGCCAATAATGTTATCTAATAATGTTATTCAAATAATATGAATTATTGATCTGATAATGGGAAATACTGTGCAGTGACAATTATTAAAATAACAATAATATAAAATATCAACGTAACAATTATTGAATCAATAAAATAAAATATTGAATAGTAATTACTGTAACAATTATTGAGTAGTGCCTTCTTACGTAAGAAGCATTAATCCAAAAATATCGCATGCGTCTGGTGTATTTCTCTGTGTAAACATGCCAGACATTCACGTATTTTAACCACCGAATATTACAACAAGTGTTAACGATATAACTACGTCGTTATTTATAAAAAAAACTCATACTTATCATTTTCTTCATCCGACAGTTTTCCCTTATGGGGCCCACAAATGGTTGCGCCGTCGTACGAATATTCTCCGACAACAAGAATATTCCACGACCAAATGAATATTCCCCGACAACAATAAATATTTTATAACCACTTGCTTATTTTGCAAAATTTGCACATTTTACCCATAACCAAAGCATTATATCAAATTAATATCTTATTATTTCAAAATAATGAATAGAGAAAATTCAATTTTATTTATAAAAAAGTTGGGGTCTTACAATTTTCTCAGGATAATATCCGATATTCCAGTCAAAACTAGTTTCTACTAAGGCAAAAGATATTATTTTATTTCAATACTCATAAGAAATGGAGTTAAGGTTATCATTTTTGTTTTGAATTCTTCCGTGCGCATTTTGAATTCTCTTCTACGTATTCTTTTTCCAAAGTGATGGTAGATGGAATGCCTGCAAAGTGTGTTTTCTAAAGAGTGGGCCTCAACTTTGGAAAATAAGGAATTAGGCAGAAGTTAGGCATGAAAGAGAAAGGAGAGTTAGACATACTTATTTAACTTTTCTCCCTCTGTTGCATTATAAAAGGAAGGTTACCCCTCCTTTCTAAACACATAATTATAATATCAAAAATTCTTATTCTATAGTATTGTGAGTATTTCTCTTGAGTATAAGGATACTTTGAGTGTAGTTTTTTGTTTAAAATTTTCTCAGAATGATATCCGATATTCCATTCAAATTCAGTTTCTACTAAACTAAAGGATATTATTTATTTCATATTCGTGAAGGATATTATTTTATTTCAATACTCGTAAGAAATATCATTTTCTTTCATACTTCATATTATGTAAGGGATATTATTTCATTTCATATTCTTAAATTTAAACTTACTATGATAAGTATTGCTTCTATAATTCTTAAAATGATTAAAAATTTCTTAAGTTTTACGCTTCATCTAATATCATTTCATTGGAATATGGGTTTGAACATTCTTATTAAATTTTAATCTTTTCATGTTGGGGTACTAATCCAAGGTACTATTCATACGATACTATTCATACGTTACTATTTATACTGTACTATTCATGAGTACTGTTCACAATAGAATTTAATTTTTTTTTCTATCCAGATTAATTTTTGATATATGAATATCATTCTTGAATTTTACTTCACAAATAGTTATCATGTTGACAATTTGGACATTTTTGAACTCTGGATAAATTGAATTAGAAGTCTCTAATATTTATCTTTGATCTCACTTGATTGATTCTTTATATCATTGTCATCATCCTCATGCTTATATTGTGATGAAAGTTGTGACGCCCCCAAAACAGGTATACATCACCCATCTTGAGTCGCCAAATACATGGTACAGAATTAAAATATAAACTTAATTATACAAAACATCGTGAAATATACGAGAAAACATAGCTGAGAGTTTAAACTGGAATATTGCCTTTTAGACAATATCCACTCTCAAATAGAGTCCTCATTACATTTATTGTCACACTATTTTATAGAATAGTGAGGACTACTATAACACCATCTCGGACCATCATTCCGTTCTCCGACTAGTCCCGGCTACGTTCTCATTTCCTGAAGAGAACAATGAAAGAAAAAGGGTGAGCTCAACTAGCCCAGTAAGAAATATTATGACTAAGATAATGCAGGATAAATTATCATTAGCCTTCAACAATGTTAAACTGATAAAATACAATAAATATCAAGTTTAACTGCAGCGGAATAAGCAATCCATTAGAAGAGTCAAGTAGATCATGATATCTACTATCTTCTATGATTTAAAATGTTTTCATCAATTTTTATCATTGAGACTCGACAATAAATAAACCACATCATCGAGTCATCCCTGCACTACGGGCCAAGGATATTCATTAAATCATCAATGGTCATGACTATACCGAATAATCCCTGGTCATACTCATACCAAAAAAATCGTCCCATTAATGCACTTTCTGAGACCACTGAGGACTTTTACCACATCATTTATAACATTACAGGTCATGATTATACCGAATGATCCCTCGTCATAATCATACCGAGTCCATCTATGCACGTAAGCCAAAGATGACTTTCATCACAATATAAACATGAGGATGATGACAATGACATAATAATTCAATAAAACAAGTTCAAGAATAAATTTTAAAGATTTATAAGTTAATTTATCCTTAAATCAATTCGTCCAAATTATCGACATGATCTTTGCTTTGTGGAGTAAAATTCAAGAATGCTCGGAAGAATATTTCCATGAAAGATCTTTGGATAAAGCGCAAATATCCGGGATATTCTACTAATTTCATGGAGTATAGAAGCTAAAACTTTAACCAACCGAGTATAATAGAATATATGAAGCTATGAATGGATTTTCGCCCACCATGTGGTAATCCACGTAGACAGATCATTTCCATAATTTAATAAGGAATGAATATGAAGTATCATTCACCATGTATGCGGAAATCCACATAGACAGGTTATACCCAACAGAATAATAAAGAATGGAACCAGGTCATGCGTAATCCGCACAGATAGGATGTTCCAACAGAATAATAAGAAATGGAACTAGGTCATGCGTAATCTGCACAGACAGGATATTCCAACAAAATAATAAAGAATGGAATAACAACAGAATTCACCAGGCATGCGATAGACCGTACAGACAGGTTATTCTAACAGAATAATAAAGAATGGAATAACAGAAGAATTTCACCATATATGCGGTACTTCGCATAGACAGGTTATTCCAACATAATAATAAAGAATGGAATAACAACTCTTATGAGTATTGAAAGAAAATAACTCTCTTCATGAATATGAAAGAATAATACTCCTTACCTTAGAAGAAGACTAGATACTGGAATAGTGAGGTAGCAGACTTCTCTTCTTCTTTCTCTCTATAATTTCTCTCTATAATAATTGCTCTATAGCTTTAGTGAATTGGTGAGAAATGAAGGAAGAATGAGCTTCTATTTATAGGAAAATATAGTTTCAATAATTTCACGTTTTGGGGCTCAAAATATTACAATATAATACCTTCCTCTTTTTCTTCATTTTTAATTTAGTCCTGCAAGTATTATCAAACTTGCACCACCTCTCCTAATAGTAAATAATGTGAATCAATAGTTCAATCATGTGAATCAATAGTTATAATCATGTGAAAATACTGAATTACGATATAGTTCCTCCATCATACCTCCATTTTAACTTAGTCATGCAAGTATTATCAATCTTGCACCAACTCCCCTAATAGTACAAGAATGTGAATCAATAGTACACACATGTGAACAAATAGTTATAATCATGTAAATTAATAGCAATTAATTGCTCATTTATCCGATTAATTACCCGACTGGTTAGTAAAACTTCCAGACATCAATTAATATCGAAATAAATGTCGATTTCCACTAACACTAATAATTCCAACACAATGGAACTATCAATTTCAACTTTAATCAACATGAACTTATTCATCATAAATATTATAACTCGTAATATTTAACAACTAGGTCGTTCTCAGGAAAGAGGGGGCTTTCCGATAAGGATTTCTCCTTATTGGCGCGCAATTAGATGACCAAACCTCTCCTTGACAGAACTTCTAGACATTGTAAATATTGCAATTTAATAATATGAATAACTTTTTCGTCTCAATTATTAATTTAATAATATAACATATTATGCAGATGATACTGTGACAATAATTGAATCAATAATATGAGAGATATGACACAACAATTACTGTAGCAATAATTGAATATAACTGAGTGACTTCTCACGTAAGCATCAATAATCAATACGATTATTATTCTTATCGACCACATCGCTTTTACTTTTACTCTTTGGGTAGTTCAACAGTTTTAACGGTAACACTTTCGCCGTTATTTTTATAAAAAGATAATTATGTCATTTTCTAACTACGACAATACTTACGTTATGGGGTCCACCAATGATTGTGCCATCATACGAATATTCCCTATTAAAATGAATATTTCCTGACCAATCAAATATTATATAACCAATTGCTTACTTTGAAAAATTTGCAAATATTACCCACAACTATAACATTATATCAAATCCATACAATAATATTCAAAAATATATTTCGAGAAAATTATTCTTTATTCATAAAAGTTGGGGTCTTACAACCTCCTCTTCTTATGAAATTTTGTCCTCGAAATTAGGGTACGTACCTGGTATATCGAAGAGGTGAGGATATCTTGACTTCATCTCAGATTCTAACTCCCAGGTCATTTCTTCCACATCGTGGTTTCTCCACAAAACTTTGACTTGAGGTATAACCTTGGAGCGTAGAATATGATCCTTCTTATCCAAGATTTTAACAGTCTTCCTCTATCTCGTCTGGTTCTAATTCAATAATGTGGTTCGGGTCTTTCACATATTTACATAACATAGATATGTGAAAAACGTATGAATATGAGACATACTTGGCGGTAAGGCAAGTCTATAGGCCACAGTTCCTACTCATTCGAGGATTATAAATGGGCCAATGAATCGAGAATTAAGCTTTCCTCTCTTTCCAAATCTTGTAACTCCTTTCCATGGAGCAACACGTAACAACACATGATCTCCAATATTGAATTCCACGTCTTTTCGATGAAGATCAGCATAACTCTTTTGTCGATCTTGTGAGGTTTTTATACGTTGTTGGATCGTCTGAATCTTTTCCGTAGTTATACGTACCAAATCCGGTCCCAACAATGTTTCTTCACCCACCTCCCTTGAAGTCAAGGACACAGAGTCTTAATAAATCTTCAAGAGTTTGAATAGTCCTTTCTGACTGCCCATCCGTTTGAGGATGATATGCCAAACTAAATCATAAATTCGTGCCCATAACTTTTTGCAAACTAACCCAAAATCTTGAAGTGAATCTTGGGTCTCGATCAGAAACTATGGATACTGGCATACCATGCAATCTTACAATCTCGTTTATGTACATACTATGACGACGTTCAAGTGTATAAGTTTTTCGTATCGGTAAGAAATGAACAGCCTTGGTCAATCTATCAACAATGACCCAAATTGCATCTATGCCTTGAGAAACCTTGGGAAGACCAGTAACAAAATCCATGGTAATGTGCTCCCATTTCCATTATGGAATTTCAAGTGGTTGCAATGGACCTTTTGGCACTTGATGCTCTGCCTTGACTCTTTGACAAGTTAGACACCTTGAGATAAACCCTGCTATCTCTCTCTTCATATTGCTCCACCAAAATGTATGTTGAAGATCACGATACATTTTGGTACTCCCAAGATGGATTGAAAACGGTGTGTTATACGCCTCCATCATGATTTTATACTTCAAGTCAGAATCGTTAGGAACATAAAGTCTGGAGTTGACTCGAAGTATTCCTTCTTCATCGATTCTTGCTTCCGGAATAGCACCTTCTTGCACTTTCTTCCTCATACGCATCAGCTCTAGGTTTGTAGCTTGAGCATCTTTAACTTTATCGATTAAAGTCGGTCCCACTCGTATATTCACTATCATCACATGGGTCCCTGGAGTCTTTACCTCTATTTCCATCCTTTCTAAGTCATACAAAATGGGCCTTTGCATTGACAATATTGCACTCGTGCCCGCATATGATCTTCTACTAAATGCGTCAGCTACTACATTCGCTTTTCTAGGATGGTATTGGATGGTATGATCATAATCTTTCAACAACTCAAGCCATCGTCATTGCCGCATGTTGAGTTCCTTTTGAGTGAAGAAATATTTGAGGCTTTTATGATCCGTATAAATCTCCACCTTCTCTCCATATAGGCTTCTCCTCTTGAGTTCTTGAAAACTCTTTTCACATTCCTCGCTCCAACCGAATTTTGTATCTTTTCAAGTCAGCTGAGTTAATAGAGTAGCGATTTGAGAAAATCCTTCCACGAATCTCCGATAATAACCAGTTAAGCCGAGAAAGCTACGTACTTCGGTCACTGACTTAGGTTGTTCCTAGCTTTGAGTTGCTTCAATCTTTTGCAGGTCAACAGATATTCCATGATTTGATATCACGTGCCCAAGGAATGCAACTTCCTCAAGCCAGAACTCACATTTCTTCAACTTGGCATAAAGCTTGTTTTCACGAAGCTTTTGAAGTATCAGCCTCAAGTGTTGCTCATGGTCTTCACGGGTTTTGGAGTAAATGAGGATGTCATCAATAAAGACGACCACAAAGTGATCCAAATATTCCTTGAATACTCGGTTAATCATGTCCATGAAGGCAGCAGGAGCATTAGTCAATCCAAAAGACATGACTAGGAATTCATAATGCCCATACCAAGTTCTGAAAGTAGTCTTTGGAATGTCATGAGTTTTAATCTTCAACTGGTGATATCCGGAATGAAGATCAATCTTTGAAAAGAATTTGGCTCCTTGCAACTGGTCAAACAGGTCATCAATGCGAGGCAACGGGTACCTATTTTTGATGGTGACATGATTTAACTCCCGATAATCAATACAAAGTCGCATACTTCCATATTTCTTCTTCACGAATAGAACAGGAGCACCCCAAGGAGAATACTAGGATGAATGAAACCGATGTCTAACAATTCCAGTAGTTGGGTTTTTAACTCCTAAAGTTCAATAGGAGCCATTCGATATGGGGCTTTGGAAATGGGTTTTGTACAGGATTCAAGGTTGATACAAAATTTAATTTCACGCTCTGGGGGTAGGCCATGAAGTTCTTCAAGGAATATGTTAGGAAATTTATTAACAATAGAAATATCATTCAAATCTGACGTATTTTTATTTAAATCCGTGACATGGGCTAAGAAAGCTTGACATCCATTTTTCAATAAACGAATAGTTTTATGACTTGATATGACAGTGATTGATTTTAGTGGTTTGATTGCTTGAATTTGTATAATAGGTTGGTTAGGAATATGATAGCTGACAACCTTACGAAAATAATCGATTTTAGCATGATGACTAGTTAACCAATCAATCCTTAAAATCACATCAAATGCAAGTATTTTCAAGGAAATAAGATCGACAGGTAACGTGCGGTTACTGATTTAAATCAAACAAGACTTATAAACAGTGGATGTAATGAAGGTTTCTCCCAACGAAGTTTCAACAGATAAGTCAAAGTCTAATTTCTCCGGAGTCAACTTTAAACATTGAGCGCAAGTAGGAGAAATGAAAGAATGGGTAGAACCGGTATCAAATAAAGTATAAACTTCACTAGAGTTTATGATTAGCTTACCCGTGATCACCTCATTCGGATTCCTCGCTTTTTGGGAGGTTATGATAAACGCTCTCCCTTAAACTACCGATTTTGTCTTGTCTGGGACACCCTTTGATGCCTCCATCCTAGCTAGACTTGACTATGGTGCACGACAAAATTGGGCGAGGTGACCTTCTTTTCCACAATTGTAACATGCTTTGTGTGAGACCCAAGATTTTATGAATAAAGATTTAAATTTCTCGAAATATTTTTTTGAATATTATGGTGTGGATATGATATAATGTTATAGTTGTGGGTAATATTTACAAATTTTTGCAAAGTAAGCAAGTTGTTATAAAATATTCGTTTGGTCGGGGAATATTCTTTTTGTCGGGGAATATCCATACGACGGCACAATCATTGGTGGACCCCACAACGGAAGTATTGTCGTAGTAAGAAAATGATAGAATTATCTTTTTATAAAAATAACGGCAAAAGTGTTACCGTTAAAACTGTTGAACTACCCGGTAGTAAAAATGCGATGTATCGTGGTTTGCGTAGTAGCAGCACGGTATTGATTATTGATGCTTACATAAGAAGTCACTCGGTTATACTCAATTATTGCTACATAATTCTTCGCATCATATCTCTCTATATTATTGATTCGATTATTATCACAATGATCATCTATATAATATGTTATATTATTAAATCAATAATGGAGACGGCAAAGTTATTCATATTATTATTTACAATATTGACAATGTCTAGAAGTTCTGTCAAGGAGAGGTTTGGTCACCTAATTGCACGCTAATAAGGAGAAATCCTTATCAGAAAGCCCCCTTCTTTCCTGGGAACGACCTGGTTGTTAAATATTGTGAATTATAATATTAATGATGAATTAGTTCGTGTTGATTAAAGATGAAATTGATAGTTCCATTGTGTTGGAATTATAAGTGTTAGTGAAAATTGACATTTATTTCATTAATAATTGATGTCTGGAGGTTATATTGACCAATCGGGTAATTAACCGGATAAATGAGCAATTAATTGCTATTCATTCATATGATTATAACTACTTGTTCACATGTGTGTACTATTGATTCACATTCTTGTACTATTAGGGGAGGTGGTGCAAGATTGATAATACTTGCATGACTAAGTTAAAAATGGAGGTATAGATGGAGGTACTATACTGTAATTCGTATTTTCACATGTCTAGAATTATCGATTCACATGATTTACTATTAGGGGAGATGGTGTAAGTTTGATAATACTTGCAGGACTAAATTAAAAATGAAGGAAAAGAGGAAGGTATTATACTGTAATATTTCGAGCCCCAAAACGTGAAATTATTGAAACTATATTTTCTTATAAATAGAAGCTCATTCTTCCTTCATTTCTCACCAAGAAGAGAAGTCTGCTACCTCTCTATTCCAGTATCCAGCTTTATTCTAATGTAAGGGGTATTATTTCTTTCATTTTCATGAAGAGAGCTATTGTTATTCCATTCCTTATTATTATATTGGAATAACTTGTCTATGCGAAGTACCGCATACATGGTGAAATTCTTCTATTATTCAATTCTTTATTATTACATTGGAATATCTCGGTGCGTATGTATTCACGCATGACACAGTTCCACTATTTAATATTCTCATTGGAATAACTTTATCTATCTGAAGTAATCTGCATACATGGTGAAATTCTTACATTATTCCATTTTTATTATTACATTGGAATATCCTCATGCATGCGCATATTCACGAATGACCTGGTTCCACTATTTATTATTCTTTGGAATAACCTGTCTATGTGAAGTACCGCATACATGGTGAAATTCTTGTGTTATTCCAATCTTTATTATTTTGTTGGAATATCACATGCATGCATGCATATTACGCGTGACACAGTTCCATTATTTATTATTACATTGGAATAACTTTTATCGTATGTGGTCTATCGCATGCCCGGTGAATTTTGTTGTTATTACATTCTTTATTATTACATTTGGAATATCACATGCATGCATTTCGATTTACATGACTCAGTTCCATTCTTTATTATTACATTGGCAATAACTTTTGTATGTGCGATTACTATCGCATACATGGTGAATTCTTTTGGTATTCCATTCTTTATTATTCTGTTGGAATAACCTGTCTATGTGGATTATCACATGCATGGTGAATGATCCTTTATATTCATTCCTTATTAAATTGTGGAAATAATCTGTCTACGTGGATTACCGTATGGCGGGCGAAAATCCATTTACAGGTTCATATATTCTATTATACTCAGTCGGTTAAAGTTTTGGCTTCTATACTCCATGAAATTAGTAGAATATCCTGGATATTTGCGCTTCATCCAGTATCTTTTCATGGAAATATTCTTCTGAGCATTCTTGAATTTTACTCCACAAAGCAGTATCATGTTGAAAATTTGGACCTTTTTGAGTTCAGGATAAATTAACTTATAAATCTTTAAAATTTAATTCTTGAACTTGTTTTATTGAATTATTATGTCATTGTCATCATCCTCATGTTTATATTTTGTTGAAAGTCATCTGTGGCCTGTAGTGCATAGATGGACTTGGTATGATTATGACCAGGGATTATTCGGTATAGTAATGACCGTAATGTTACAAATGATGTGGTAAAAGTCCTCATTGGCCCGTAGTGCATTGATGGACAGTTGTTGGCAAGATCATGACCATTGATGAAAACACGAATATCCTTGGCCCGTAATGCATTGATAATTTGTGGTCGTGATACTAATGAATATCCTTGGCCGTAGTGCAGGGATGCCGTGGTTTATTTAATAAGCTGAGTCTCAGCGATAAAAGTGATGAAAAACCTTTTAAATCATAGAAGATAGTAGATTTTATTCTCTACTTGACTCTTCTGATGGATTGTTTATTCCGCTGCAGTTAAACTTGATGTTTGTTATATTGTATCAGTTTAACATTGTTGATGGCTAACGATAATTTATTCTGCATTATCTTAGCCATAATATTTCTTACTGGGCTAGTTGAGCTTTCATTGTTCTCTTCAGGAAATGAGAACGTAGCAGGGACTAGTCGGGGAACGGAGTGACGGTCCAGATGATAGCATTAGTAGTCCTCACTATTCTATGAAATAGTGTGATAATAAATGTATTGAGGACTTATTTTGAGTTTGAATACTATCTAGAAGACAATATTTGTATTAAAACTCACAGCCCATGTTGTATATTAAAGATTGTATTTGTATTCTGTACCATATATTTGGCGACTCAGAGTAGGTGATGTATACCTATTTTGGGGGCGTCACACTTTGGACTGCATCGTGTAGTTTGGACTTATGTGTCCTTCCCCTCCACATTTGTAACATACGACCGGTGGTCGTTCTCCTTCCTTAACAACAGGTGCTGATGCTGACGTCTTTCCATCATTATTGAATCTCCTCTTCTTGAAATGTTCACTCTTATTGTCATGGCCATGATTACCATCGAAGTGATTACCATTTCTGGCATGTTGATTCCCTCCACGTTTGTTGTCTCCACTTCGATGACTGCTACCACTGGTATTATCGACTTGCCGACTGCTCTCTCTTGGTTGGGTTGACTCATTATCGCGCCCAATAACTGAGCCATATCGACAACATCTAAATACAAACACAGTTTATGAGAGATAAGGTATTGACGCAAGTGGGACGCAAACCGAGACAACTCGGCAAACTTAGCTTCGTACTGTGCCATGGTCATATTGTTTTGCTCAAGCTTGATGAACTTTACCTCCTTCATGTGACTAATACTTTCAGGAAAGTACTTGTCGTTGAACAGTTCTTGGAACTTCTCCCAAGACATCTTCGGTCACGGCGGAGTTGAGTCGCGCTTTACAGATTCCCACCAGTAATCTGCCTCTGCTCGCAACATGAAGGTGGCAAAGGGAACCTTTTGCTCCTCGAAGCATCCTAAGACATCAAATATCTTGTTAATCTGCTTTATCCATGTCTCTGCCTTAAGTGGTTTTGGTTATCCAAAAAAATTCGGTGGTCCCAGCTCTTTGAACTGCTTAGCGGTGACCATCCAAGAGTTATCAGTGTTTCCACCTGCATTTTGCATAGGAGCCGCCTTCGCCTAATATTGCATGAATTGCATAAAACCTCTTAACATCCCATCGTTCATCATTTGATCATTGTTGTTTACCTGAGGATTATTGTCTTCTTGTTGCACATTAACCTAGGTATTAATCTGTGGTGACTCAATGGTCTCATGTGCTTCATTGCTAATCTCAACATTTTCGGATGCCATTTTCAAATACTACCACAAAATAAGGGTTAATTATCATATCACATATTATCCCAATACTCTGACCGACCAATTAAATACCAAATAAACTTAGGTAGGTCATACTAGCGAAGGAATTCCCCGCCTCTCCCCTCCTTGTTCTTGTCTCACATCTCAGCCAGGGATCATATCACTAAGCATTGATACCAACTGTGACGCCCCCAAAACAAGTATACATCACCCATCTAGAGTCGCAAAATACATGATACAGAATACAAATACAAACTTAATTATATACGACAAAACATAGCTGAGAGTTTAAATAGGAATATTGCCTTCTAGACAATATCCACTCTCAAATAGAGTCCTCAATACATTTATTGTCACACTATTTTATAGAATAGTGAGGACCACTATAACAGCATCTCGGACCATCACTTCGTTCCCCGACTAGTCCCGACTACGTTCTCATTTCCTGAAGAGAACAATGAAAGGAAAAGGGTGAGTTCAACTAGCACAGTAAAAAATATTATGACTAAGATAATGCAGGAAAAATTATCATTAGCCTTCAACAATGTTAAACTGATAAAATACAATAGACATCAAGCTTAACTGCAGCGGAATAAGCAATCCATTAGAAGAGTCAAGTAGAGCATGATAATCTACTATCTTCTATGATTTAAAATGTTTTCATCAATTTTTATCACGAGACTCGACAATAAATAAACCACATCATCGAGTCATCCCTGCACTACGGGCCAAGGATATTCATTAAATCATCAATGGTCATGACTATACCGAATAATCCCTGGTCATACTCATACCAAAAATTGTCCATCAATGCACTACAGACCACTGAGGACTTTTACCACATCATTTATAACATTACAGGTCATGATTATACAGAATGATCCCTGGTCATAATCATACCGAGTCCATCTATGCACGTAAGCCAAAGATGACTTTCATCACAATATAAGCATGAGGATGATGACAATGACATAATAATTCAATAAAACAAGTTCAAGAATAAATTTTAAAGATTTATAAGTTAATTTATCCTGAAATCAATTACATCCAAATTGTCAACATGATACTGCTTTGTGGAGTAAAATTCAAGAATGCTCAGAAGAATATTTCCATGAAAAGATCTTTGGATAAAACGCAAATATCCGGGATATTCTACTAATTTCATGGAGTATAGAAGCCAAAACTTTAACCAACCGAGTATAATAGAATATATGAAACTATGCAAATGGATTTTCGCCCCATGTGGTAATCCACGTGAAACGCATCATTTCCACAATTTAATAAGGAATGAATACGAAGGATCATTCACCATGCATCATGAGAATCCACATGAGGCGAGTTATTTCAATGAATAATAATAAAGAATGGAATAATGTAAGAATTCACTGTGTCATGCGATAAACCGCCTGAGTACATGTTATTCCCAACAGAATAATAAAAAATGGAACCAGTTCATGCGTAATCCACACAGACAGGATATTCCAACGGGATAATAAAGAATGGAATAACAACAGAATTCACCAGGCATGCGATAGACCGCACAGACAGGTTATTCTAACGGAATAATAAAGAATGGAATAATAGAAGAATTTCACCATGTATGCGGTACTTCACATAGACAGGTTATTTAAACATAATAATAAAGAATGGAATAACAACTTTTACGAGTATTGAAAGAAAATAACCCTCTTCATGAATACGAAAGAATAATACCCCTTACCTTAGAAGAAGACTGGATACTAGAATAGTGAGGTAGCAGACTTCTCTTCTTCTTTCTCTCTATAATAATTTCTCTATAGCTTTAGTGAATTGGTGAGAAATGAAGGAAGAATGAGCTTCTATTTATAGGAAAATATAGTTTCGATAATTGCACGTTTTGAGGCTCAAAATATTATAATATAATACCTTCCTCTTTTTTCATTTTTAATTTAGTCCTGCAAGTATTATCAAACTTGCACCACCTCCCCTAATAGTAAATAATGTGAATCAATAGTTCAATCATGTGAATCAATAGTTATAATCATGTGAAAATACGAATATAGTATAGTACCTCCATCTATACCTCTATTTTTAACTTAGTCATGCAAGTATTATCAATCTTGCACCAACTCCCCTAATAGTACAAGAATGTGAATCAATAGTACACACATATGAACAAATAGTTATAATCATGTGAATTAATAGCAATTAATTGCTCATTTATCCGATTAATTACCCGACTGGTTAGTAAAACTTCCAGACATCAATTAATATCGAAATAAATGTCGATTTTCACTAACACTAATAATTCCAACACAATGGAACTATCAATTTCAACTTTAATCAACATGAACTTATTCATCATAAATATTATAACTCATAATATTTAACAACTAGGTCGTTCTCGGGAAAGAGGGGGCTTTCCGATAAAGATTTCTCCTTATTGGCGCGCAATTAGATGACAAAATCTCTCCTTGACAGAACTTCTAGACATTATAAAAATTGCAATTTAATAATATGAATAACTTTGTCGTCTCAATTATTGATTTAATAATATAGCATATTATGCAGATGATACTATGACAATAATTGAATCAATAATATGAAAGATATTATGCAACAATTCTTCGTAGCAATAATTGAATATAAGCGAGTGACTTCTCGTAAAGCATCGATAATCAATACCACGTATTACAATGCAACCACGTATTCTTATCGCTTTTTACTCTAAGGGTAGTTCAACGGTTTTAATGGTAACACTTTCGTCGTTATTTTTATAAAAGATAATTACGTAGTTTTCTAACTACGACAATACTTCCGTTATTAAGTACACTAATGGTTGTCTTGCCGCATCGACTATTCCCTGTTAAAACGAATATTCCCCGACCAATCGAATATTATATAACCACTTGCTTACTTTGAAAAATTTGTAAATATTACCCACAACTATAACATTATATCAAATCCACGCCATAATATTCAAAAATATATTTCAAGAAAATTATTCTTTATTCATAAAAGTTGGGGTCTTACAAAAGTCATCTTTGGGCCGTAGTGCAAAGATGAACTGTTGATTGGTATGATTATGACTAGGAATTGTGTATTGGTATAATCATGACCTTTAATGTTACAGACAAATGATGTCGTGTGTAAGACCCCAACTTTTTATGAATAAAGATTTAATTTCTCTAATTATTATTTCTAATAATTAGGTGTTGATTTGATATAATGCTTTATTTATGGGTGAAATGTGCAAATTTTGCAAAGTAAGTTGCCATAAAATATTCATTTGGTCGGAGAATATCCATACAACGGCGCAATCATTGGTGGAACACATAACAAAATATGTAAAAATTTTGCAAAGTATGCAAGTTGTTATAAAATATTCGTTTGGAAGGGAATATTCGTACGGCGGCACAATCATTGGTGGGCCCCACAATGGAATTATTGTCGGATTGAGAAAATAACAAAAATATTTTTATGAAAATAACGGCGGAAGTTTTACCGTTAAAACTGTTGAACTACTCGGTAGTAAAAGTGCGATGTCTGGCATTGGTTACATAGTAGCATACGGTATTGATTATTGATGCTTACTTGAGAAGTCACTCAGTTTTGTTTAATTATTGCTACAGTAATTGTTGCATAGTATCTCACGTTATTTGATTTAATTATTGTCGATATTTTATATATTATTAAATCAATAATTGAGATGACAGAGTTATTCATATTATTATTTACAATATTGACGATGTCTAGAAGTTCTGCCAAGTAGATGTTTGGTCACCTAATTGCGCGCCAATAGGGAGAAATTCTTATTGGAAAGCCCTCTCTTTCCTAGGAACGACCTGGTCGATTAATAGTGTGAATTATAATAATGATGATGAATTTTGTTTTATTATTATTATAAATGTAATAAAAAAAACTTTTTATATAAAACAGAATACTTTTATAAAGTTATTTGTTTTATTAGATTATAAATAGAATATATTATATTTTTATTATGCATAGTGTTTGCATAGTGCCTACATAGTATTTGCATAGTAAAATCTTATTATATAAAATAGAATACTTTTATAAAGTTATTTGTTTTATTAGATTATAAATAGAATATATTATATTTTATTATGCATAGTGTTTGTATAGTGCCTTATAGTGGTTTTGCATAGTAAAACTTTTTATAAAAAATGCGAATACTTTTATAAAGTTATTTGTTTTATTAGATTTTAAATATAATATATAAATATATATATATATATATATATATATTATAAATAGAATATATTATATTTTATTGCATAGTATCCTTTCCATTCTCCTATAAATAGGATGCTTAGTTAGAATTGAAAACACACCAGAAATTCAAAGAATTCCTCTTCTATAATCTTGAGCGTATTTCTTTAGAGTTTTAAGAAACTTTGAGCATAGAAAACAATATAAGTTTTCTTCAAGAATATCATCGCCTTACCCGTTGAAATACTCTTCTTTTTAAGGTAAGAGATATTATTATTATAGTAAAGGGTATTATTCTTTCGTATTCATGAAGAGAGTTATTTTCTTTCAATACTCGTAAGGGTTGTTATTCCATTCTTTATTGTTATGTTGGAATAACCTCTCTATGCGAAGTACCGCATACATGGTAAAATTCTTCATTATTCCATTTTTATTATTATATTGGAATAACTCCGTCTGCATCTGCCTATCTATCGCATGCAGTGAATTCATTGTTATTCTATTCTTTATTATTACATTGGAACATCCTGCATGTGCGTGAATTACACATGACTGGTTCCATTCTTTATTATTCTATTGGAATAACTCGTGCATGCGATCTATCGCATGCTTGAGTGAATTCTCGTTATTATTCCATTCTTTATTATTCTCATTTAGAACATCCTATGCATGCGGATTACGCATGACACTGGTTCCATTCTTTATTATTCTGTTGGAACATCACGTGCATGCGGATTACGCATGACACGTTCCATTTTTTATTATTTTGTTGGAATAACTTTTATGCATGCGATTATCGCATGCACGTGAATTCTGTTGTTATTCCATTCTTTATTATTCTGCTGGAACATCTTATCTGTAAGCGGATTCGCATAATCGGTTCCATTCTTTATTATTACATTGGAATAACTCATTGCATGCGCGCGGTCTATCACATGCTTGGTGAATTACATTATTATTCCATTCTTTATTATTCTCATTAGAACATCCTCACAGCCGATGCAATTACGCATTTACTTGGTTCCATTCTTTATTATTCTATTGGAACATCCTGTCTGTGCGGATTACGCATGACCTGGTTCCATTTTTTATTATTTTGTTGGGAATAACCTGTCTATGCGGTCTATCGCATGCATGATGAATTCTTCTGTTATTCCATTCTTTATTATTCTGTTGAAATGATCTGTCTACGTGGATTACCGCATGGCGGGCGAAAATCCATTTGCAGTTTTGTAATTTTTCTGACCCTGAAAAATTCTGGAAAAATTTGAAATGATAATTTGATGAGTTTTCTATATTGTGTCCAAAAATGGCGATTTTTGGATGTATAGATTAAAAGTTATGAATTTTATGGGAAAATACTATTTTAAAAGTAAACCCTTATAACTCCTTGTGGTTAACTCCAAAATTGGTGAAATTTTTATTGGGAGTACATGTATATAACAGAAGTATACCTTGTAAATTTCGGAATTTTTGGACAAAAGTACAGTTTATAAAAAAATGTCTAAATATTTGGCAGTTTTGGCCATATGAAAAATAGTAAATGAAATTTTAAAATTCTGAGAAAAATATATGTTTAATATGAGACTATATTCTGCTAAATCCCAGAAAAGAAATATTTTTGGGACTAATTTGGTATTTTTCATGAAAATGGACTAGTTATGAGTAAATGAATTAAATATGTTATGTGAAGTAACAAAATTGGAAAATAGGATTTTATGGTTTGGGAATCCTATATAAGGTATATGCAGATTTTTGATAAGGGTTTTGGTTATTGATGATGAAATCTTATGAGTTTGGCATTTTGGGATGATTAAATGCATTAATTAGTAAAGTGTAAACAATTAAAATAAATTGTTTATAAGTTTAAGACATGATTAAAATATTGTTATAAAATTAATGATATTAGATTATGAGATTATTAAGTGATTGATAACATTTGGTTATTATTGAACGTTGGATAAATTGTATTATAAATGTTTAATATTTTTCCTTTATCTCATTTGATTGATTCTTTATATCATTGTCATTATTCTCATGCTTATATTATGATGAAAGTCATCTGTGGCCTGTAGTGCATAGATGGACTTGGTCTGATTATGACCAGGGATTATTCGGTATAATCATGAACATAATGTTATAAATGATGTGGTAAAAGTCCTCATTGGCCCGTGGTGCATTGATTGACAGTTTTTGGTATGATTATGGCCATGGATTCTCTTCGGCCAAGGGTGCAAAGATGAATTATTTTATGGCATGATCATGACCGTTGATGAAAACACGATTATCTTTGTCCCGTAGTGCATAGATAATTCGTGGTGGTGATATTAACGAATATCCTTGGCATGTAGTGCTGGGATGATATGGATTAATTATTGAGCTGAGTCTCAGCAATGAAATATTAATTCATGGATGTGATAATAATGAATATCCTTGGCCCGTAGTGCATGGATAATTCATGGATGTGATATTAACGAATATCCTTGGTCGTAGTGCAGGGGTGATTCGATGATGTGGATTATTTATTAAGCTGAGTCTCAATGATAAAATATTGATAATAAACTTTTAAATTCGTAGAAGATAGTAGATATCATGCTCTACTTGACTCTTCTAAAATACAGTTGTATGTCTTCGGCCTGTAGTGCAAAGATGAAATGATAATGAATATCTTTGGCCCGTAATGCAAAGATGAATTTATTAAGTATGATTATAAACACGAACTGTGATTTGGTATAACCATGATCTTTGATGTTTCAGGTAAAGATAGGTGATGAAAATTATCTTCGTCCTGGGTGCGAAGAGGGAATTAGAATCACAGTTATGATTATGAGTTATTCATATGATTGTGGAAAGGAACTGTTGATTGATGTTACAGGGATAAAACATTGTTGGTGGACTTTTAACGTGGAGAAGATAATAGACTTTATGGTCTATTTGACTCTTCTAATGGATTGCTTCGTTCACCGCAACTATGGTTGAAAAGTTTTATCATCTACCATATGTTCTAAATCTCTGATTTATTACTGATGAAGGCTATTGATGATGTAAATTATCTTTAGTCATGATATTCTTTACTGGGCTAGTTGTGCTCACCCTTTTTGCTTCACAATTCATTTCAGGTAATAAGAGTGTTTCCGGGTCGAGCGGGGATAACAGGGGAATAGAACGGTGGTCTATAGATGTTGAGGTTCTCCCTAAATAGTATGGAAATAATTTTGTTGAGAACTTTAGATAAGTGTGTCGTATTGTATACGTCATTTGATATTTAATTTTGGTGAACCGAATAGGGTGAGGTCAACCCAACTTTGGAAGAGTGTTTTGCCACTATCATACAAGATGTCTAATGACATACAACCTTGTGTTATCATAAGACAGGGTTGTTCACATCCACTTGCTGATTATATCTACGAGCACTAACTATATGATCTTGGAGTTTGGTTAAAATATAGTTCTCAATTGCAGACAGTGGAGATAGTTATATATCAAGAGAAGATTCGCCATTGGAAGGAACATGATAGTAATCTTCTCATTTTTCTTTGGGGTCTATTGGGTCAACCAAGGATAATTCTGTGGACATATGGTATCTATCATAACCTAGATGCATGGCCTCCTATGTACGAAGGTTTCCTTGAGCACGTCCCAAAGATTTTAATTTCTAAAACAGTTATTGACTGTACCTTTATATAAGGTGCAATTGTGACATGAGTCAGGGTTTGTATAAATATTTTTATTTAAACTCACAGTATACATGTCATCGTATTTTGCACGACAATTGTATAAATGAAGTTGCCAATAGTGTATTTTGTGGCGACTCAAGATGGGTGATGTATACCTATTTTGGGGGCGTCACATATCCGATATTCCAGACAAATCCAGTTTCTACTAAGGTAAAGGATATTATTTATTTCATATTCGTAAAGGATATTATTTTATTTCAATACTCGTAATAAATATCATTTTCTTTCATACTCCTTATTATGTAAGTGAAATTATTTTATTTCATAACCTAAATCTATACTTACTATGGTAAATATTACTTCAATAATTCCTGAAATGATTAGAAATTCCTTAAGTTTTGCGCTTCATCTAATATCATTTCACTGGAATTTTAGTTTGAACATTCTTATTAAATTTTAATCTTTTCATGTTGGGGTACTATTCATACGGTACTATTCACAACAAAATCTTTTGATGAAAACACGATTATCTTTGTCCCGTAGTACATAGATAATTCGTGGTCGTGATATTAACGAATATCCTTGGCATGTAGTGCAGGGATGATTCGATGATATGGATTAATTATTGAGCTGAGTCTCACCCTTTTTGCTTCACAATTCCTTTCAGGTAATAAGAGTTTAGCTGGGTCGAGCGGGGGTAACAGGAGAATAGAACGGTGGTCTATAGCTGTTGAGGTTCTCCTTAAATAGTATGGAAATAATTTTATTGAGAACTTTAGATAAGTGTGTCGTATTGTATACGTCATTTGATATTTAATTTTGGTGAACCGAATAGGATGAGGTGAACCCAACTTTGGAAGGGTGTTTTGCCACTATCATACAAGATGTCTAATGACATACAACCTTTTGTTATCATAAGACAGCGTTGTGCACATCCACTTGCTGAGTATATCTACGAGCACTACCTATATGATCTTGGAGTTTGGTTAAATATAGTTCTCAATTACAAACAGTGGAGATAGTTATATATCAAGAGAAGACTCACCATTGGAAGGAACATGATAGTAATCTTCTCATTTTTCTTTGGGGTCTATTGGATCAACCAAGGATAATTCTGTGGACATATGATATCTATCATAAACTAGACGCATGGCCTCCTATGTACGAAGGTTTCCTTGAGCACTTCCCAAAGATTTTAATTTCTAAAACAGTTATTAATTGTACCTTTATATAAGGTGAAATTGTGACATGAGTCAGAGCTGGTATAAATATTTGTATTTAAACTCACAGTATACATGTCATCGTATTTTGCACGACAGTTGTATAAATGAAGTTGTTTGTAGTGTATATTCTGGCGACTCAAGATGGGTGATGTATACCTATTTTGGGGGAGTCATATTTGGTATCATAGCTTAGGGATATGGTCGCTGGCGGAGATATTAGTCTAGAACTAGGAGGGGAGAGACGAGTAATATACTTCTCTAGGGTGTGACTTACTTAAGCCAAAAATTTTACTTGATAAGTTGACAATTTGTGATATGTCAATTGACCTTTGTTTTGAAGATATATTCTAGAATGATTTCTGAAATACAGGAGATGAGCAATGGAAAAATCATGATACAGAAGATATAACCGGGAAGGTGCAATCCGAAAAGAAAGCAAGGTATTCTCATCTCTTCGAATACCAGGTACGTACGTAAATTTCGAAAGCAAAATTTTATAAGGAGGGCAGATTGTGAGATCCCGAAATTATGAAATGAAAGTATTCAATAATTATTATTTTATTTAGTAAATGGTTAAATTGAGAAAGGGTGATATGTGAAAATTTTGCAAAGTATGCATGTGAGACCCTAGATTTTATGAATAAAGATTTAAATTTCTCAAAATATTTTTTTTGAATATTATGATGTGGATTTGATATAATGTTATAGTTGTGGGTAATATTTACAAATTTTGCAAATTAAGCAAGTGGTTATAAAATATTCGATTGGTCGGGGAATATTCGTTTTAACAGGGGAATATTAAATGCGACAAAGACAATCATTGGTGAACCCCACAACGCAAGTATTGTCGTAGTTAGAAAATGACAGAAATATCTTTTTATAAAAATAATGGTGAAAGTGTTACTGTTAAAAACTATTGAACTACTTGGTAGTAAAAAATACGATGTCTGGCGTGTAGTTGCGTAGTAAGAAGACGGTATTGATTATTGATGCTTACGTAAGAAGTCATTTAGTTATACTCAATTATTTCTACAGTAATTCCTGCATCATATCTCTCATATTATTGATTCAATTATTGTCACAGTATCATCTGTATAATATGTTATATTATTAAATCAATAATTAAAACGGCAAAGTTATTCATATTTTTATTTGCAATATTGACAATGTCTAGAAGTTCTGTCAAGGAGAGGTTTGGTCATCTAATTGTGTGCCAATAAGGAGAAATCCTTATCGGAAAGCCCTCTCTTTCTTGGGAACGACCTGGTTGTTAAATATTGTGAATTATAATATTAATGATGAATAAGTTCGTGTTGATTAAAGATGAAATTGATAGTTCCATTGTGTTGGAATTATTAATGTTAGTGGAAATCGACATTTATTTCGATATTAATTGATGTCTGAAGTTATCTTTGACCACCGTGGAATTAATCTGGATAAATGAGCAATTAATTGTTATTAATTCACATGATTATAACTATTTGTTCACATGTGTGTACTATTGATTCACATTCTTGTACTATTAGGGAGGTGGTGCAAGATTGATAATACTTGTATATGTAAGTTAAAAATGGAGGTATAGTTGAAGGTACGATCTTTTGTAATTTGTATTTTCACATGATTATAACTATTGATTCACATGATTGAACTATTGATTCACATTATTTACTATTAGGGAGGTGGTGCAAGTTTGATAATACTTGCGGGACTAAATTAAAAATGAAGAAAAGCGGAAGGTATTATCTTTGTAATATTTTGAGCCCCAAAACGCGTAAATTATCGAAACTATATTTTCCTATAAATAGAAGCTCATTCTTCCTTCATTTCTTACCAATTCACTAAAGCTATAGAGCAATTATTATAGAGAGAAATTATAGAGAGAAAGAAGAAGAGAAGTCTGCTACCTCACTATTCCAGTATCCAATCTTCTTCTAAGGTAATGGGTATTATTTTTTTTGTATTCATAAAGAGAGATATTTTCTTTCAATACTCGTAAGAGTTGTTATTCCATTCTTTATTATTATGTTGGAATAACCTATCTATGCGAAGTACCGTATACATGGTGAAATTCTTCTGTTATTCCATTCTTTATTATTATGTTGGAATAACTCATCTGCATCTTGATCTATCGCATTCTGGTGAATTCATTGTTATTCCATTCTTTATTATTACATTAGAACATCACATCTGTCATGGATTACGCATGACCGGTTTCGCTTCTTTATTATTACATTGGAATATCCTTTCTGCAAGGCGGATTACCCATGACTGGTTCCATTCTTTATTATTACATTGGAATATCCTCATGCATGCGGATTACGCATGACCGGTTCCATTCTTTATTATTCTATTGGGAATAACTCATGCATGCGGTCTATCGCATGCAGGTGAAATCTTCTCATTATTCCATTCTTTATTATTCTGCTGGAATAACTTTGTCTATGTGGATTACTGCGTGCATGGTGAATGATCCTTCGTATTCATTCCTTATTAAATTGTGGAAATGATCTGTCTATGTGGATTACCGCATAGCGGCGAAAATCCATTTGCAGTTTCATATATTCTATTATACTCAGTTGATTAAAGTTTTGGCTTTTATACTCCATGAAATTAGTAGTGTGACGCCCCCATAATAGGCATACACGACCCATTCTGAGTCACCAGATATCATACTATAAAAATCACATACAAACTTCATTTATACAATTGTTGAACTGTCGTGCAGAATACGACCATAGTTAAACTGTGAGTTTTAATACAAATGTATGTAACTCTCATGGTGCTTTCACCACAACCTTACAATGGTACCTTACATAAAAGTACAGTCAATAACTGTTTTAGAAATTAAAATCCTTGGAAAATGCTCAAGGAAACCTTCGTACATGGGAGACCATGCGTCTAGGTTATAATAGATATCATATATCCACATAATTATCCTTGGTTGACCCAATAGACCCCAAAGAAAAACGAGAAGATTACTATCATGTTCTTTCTAATGGTGAGTCTTCTATTGACATATAATTATCTCCATTGTCTGCAATTGAAAATTATATTTCAACCAAACTCCAAGATTATATAGGTAGTGCTCGTAGATATACTCAGCAAGTGGATGTGCACAACCCTGTTTTATGATAACATGAGGTTGTATGTCATTAGACATCTTGTATGATAGTGGCAAAACACCCTTCCAAAGTTGGGTTCACCTCACCCTATTCGGTTCACCAAAATTAAATATCAAATGACGTATACAATACGACACACTTATCTAAAGTTCTCAATAAAATTATTTCCATACTATTTAAGGAGAACCTCAACTACTATAGACCACCGCTTATTCTCCTCACTTACCCATTCGACCCAAATACACTCTTATTACCCAGAAATGAATTGTGAAGCAAAAAGGGTGAGCACAACTAGCCCAGTAAAGAATATCATGTCTAAAGATAATTTAGATCATCAATAGCCTTCATCAGTAATAAATCAGAGATTTAGAACATATGGTAGATGATAAAACTTTTCAACCATAGTTGTAGCGGAACGAGCAATCCATTAGAAGAGTCAAATAGACCATAAAGTCTATTATCTTCTCCACGTTAAAAGTTCACCAACAATGTTTTATCCCTGTAACATCAATCAACAGTTCCTTTCCACAATCATATGAATAACTCATAATCATAAATGTGATTCTAATTCCCTCTTCGCACCCAGGACGAAGATAATTTTCATCACCTATCTTCACCTGAAACATCAAAAATCATGGTTATACCAAATCACAATTCCTGCTCATAATCATACTAATAAATTCATCTTTGTACTATGGCCAAAGATATTCATTAACAATTCATCTTTGCACTACAGGCCAAAGACATACAACTGTATTTTAGAAGAGTCAAGTAGAGCATGATATCTACTATCTTTTAGGAATTAAAAGTGTATAATCTATATTTTATCGCTGAGACTCAGCTTAATAAATAATCCACATCATCGAATCATCCCTGCACTACGGCCAAAGATATTCATGTAATCATCAATGGTCATGATTATACTGAATAGTCCTTGGTTATAATTATACCAATAACTGTCCATCAATGCACTACGGGCCAATGAGGACTTTTACCGCATCATCTATAACATTATAGGTCATGATTATACCGAATGATCCCTGGTCATAATCATACTAATAAACAGTTCATCTATGCACATAAGCCAAAGATACTCATCAATCAATAGTTCATCTTTGTACGTAAGCCAAAGATATACAACTGTAAAACCAATAATCAACAGTCCATCTTTGCACGTAAGCCAAAGATATACAACTGTAAAACAAATAATGAACGGTCCATGTAAGACCCCGAATTTTACGAAATGAAAGTATTCAATTTTTATAATTATTATTCTATTTAGTAAATGGTTAAGTTGATAAAAGTACAGTAATATACGTGGTTGCATAGTAGCACACAGTATTGATTATTGATGCTTATGTGAGAAGTCACTCAATTATACTCAATTATTGCTACAATAATTGTTGCATCATCTCTCTCATATTATTGATTCAATTATTATCACACTATCATCTGGATAATATTTTATATATTATTAAATCAATAATTGAGACAACAAAGTTATTCATATTATTATTTGCAATATTGACAATGTCTAGAAGTTCTGTCAAGGAGAGGTTTGGTCACCTAATTGCACGCCAAGAAGGAGAAATCTTTATCGGAAAGCCCCCTCTTTCCTGAGAACGACCTGATTGTTAAATATTGTGAATTATAATATTAATGATAAATAAGTTCGTGTTGATGAAAGATGAAATTGATAGTGTGACGCCCCCAAAAATAGGTATACGTCACCCATCTTGGGTCGCCACTTACATGGTACATAAATTCAAATACAACTTACTAATATAAGCGCCGTGGTACAATACGACATAAATCGTGAGTTTGAATACAAATATTGTCTACTAGATATTATACAAACTCAAAAGGAGTCCTCATTACAACTATTATCACACTATTTCACGTAATAGTGAGGACTACTAATGCTATCCTCCGGACCATTACTCGCTTCCCAGACTAAGTCCCAATATGTCCTCATTTCACGAGAGAACGGTGAAAGAAAGGGTGAGCTCAACTAGCCCAAGAAGAAATATTATGACTAAGATAATGCGTAATAAATTATCATTAGCCTTCAACGTTGTTAAACCGATAAAATACAATAGACAACCGGTTTAATCTGCGGAAATATGCAATCCATTAAAAGAGTCAGTAGAGAATAAAATCTACTATCTTTTAGGTTTTAAAAGGTTTTATCAATTTTTATCATTTGAGACTCGACAATAAATAAACCACCACATCTAATCATCCCTGTACCACGGTCAAGGATTTTCATCAAGTTATCAATGGTCATGACTATACCGAATCACCCCTGGTCATAATCATACCAAAAACTATCCATCACTGCATTACAGGCCACTGAGAACTTTTGTCACATCATTTATATCAAGTCATGATTATACCGATTGATCCCTGGTCATAATCATACTAAGTTCATCTATGCACGTAAGCCAAAGATAACATAATATAACATGAGGATGATGACAATGACATAATAATTCAATAAAACAAATTCAAGAATTATTTAATCCATGAATTATTAACGTCCAAATTGTCAACATAATACTTTGTTTTGAGAGTAAAATTCAAGAATGATCGAAGAATATTTCCATGAGAAGATCTTTGGATGAAACGCAAATATCAAGGATATTCTACTAATTTCATGGAGTATGGAAGTCAAAGTTTTAACCAACCGAGTATAATAAAGAATGGAATAACAAAAGAAATCACCATGCATGCGGTACTTTGCGCCAGACGGAGTTATTCCAACGAAATAATAATAACGGAACCAAATCGGGTGAAATTCACAATCGCGGGATGTTCCAACGTAATAATAAAGATGGAACCGGATCCTGTAAACACACGTATAGGATATTCCAATGAAATGATAAAGACGGAACCGTGTCCTGTAAAACACATAAACATGGATGTTCCAACGTAATAATAAAAAGCGGAACCCGTGTCCTGTGTAAAACACATGCATGTGATGTTCCAATGAATAATAGAAGAATGTCACCACCAAGTATAGGTAAACCACATATCTGAGTTATTCCAATGTAATAATAAGCAATGGAATAACATAAGGATTTCACCAAGTATAGGTATCTGCCATATACAGGTTATGTGTATAGGGTATGCCACTTTTACAAAGTTATTCCAATGTAATAATAGTGAATGGAATAATGAAGTTCTCTTCAAGAAGAAAGAATAACACCCTTACCGTAAAAGAACTGAATATAGAAGTAGTGAAGTAGCAGAATACTCTTCTTCTTTCTATAATTTTCTCTCTATAATTTCTCTCTAAAAGTTTCAATGAATTAAGTAAGAAAATAATGAAGGAATGAGCTTCTATTTATAGGAAAATAGAATGCATAGTAACTAATCCATGAACGGTCCAGTTGATTTACTTAAATCGACGGTCCATATTTAAAGAAAAATCTTTTAAATAAAATATAATATATTCTATTTATATAAAAACATTTTACTATGCAAACACTATGCAATACTATGCAAAACACTATGCAAAAACTATGCAACAAAGATGCATAATAAAATATAATATATTCTATTTATAGAATAACTTTAATAAAGTATTCTATTTTATATAAAAGATGTTTCGCTTTTATTACGTTAATAATACGAATAAAACAAAACGTCATTATCGCTATAATAATTCATATTATTAATCGGCAATAATGGAATCAAACCGAGTGACTTCTCACATAAACATCAATAATCAATACCGTAGCTACTATGCAACCACACGTATTCATCGTACTTTTACTACCGAGTAGTTCAACAATAACCACTTCGTAAAACTTCTCGCCGTTATTTCAATAAAATATTTTTGTCGCTTTCTCAATCCGACAATAATTACATTTGTGGGGTTCCACCAATGATTGAGCCGTTGTATTTAATATTCCTCGCTAAACCCAATATTCCTCGACCAATCGAATATAATATAACCACTTGCATACTTTGCAAAATTTATAAATACAACCCACAACTATAATATTATCTTAAATTCACACCATAATATTAAAAAATTATTTCAACAAAATTTAAATCTTTATTGATAAAATCTGGGTCTCACAATCTCCCTCCTTATGGAATTTCCCTCGAAATTAGGGTGCGATACTGGTATGATAAAGAGGTGAGGTACCTTGAATACCTTTATCGTTAAAAATATTAAATTCATCTTCGCAATCCGCCAAAGATATTCATTAACAATTCATCTTTGCACTACAGCCAAAGATATACAATCAGTAAAACCAATAATGCCGAGACTCTTAATAGTATCACAAACCATGAATTATCCATGCACTATTGGCTAAGGATATTCGTGTTTTCAATTACTACTCATGATTATACCGAATAATCCGTGGTCATAATCATACCAAGTCTATCAATGCACTACTACGAAAGATGACTTTTACCACATCAATGAATTAATATTTCATTCACGAGACTCACTCAATAATTAATCCATATCATCGAATCATCCCCGCACTACGTGCCAAGGATATTCATTAGTATCACGACCACAAATTATCCATGCACTACTACCAAAGATAATCGTGTATTCATTAGTATCACGACCACAAATTATCCATGCACTACTACTAAAGATAATTGTGTTTTCAATTACTGTTATGATTATACCGAATGATCCTCAGTCATAATCATACCAAGTCCATCTATGCACGTAAGCCACGTAGATGACTTTGAACACATCCATGAATTAATATTTCATTCTTTGAGACTCACCAATAATTAATCCACATCGTCAATCATCCCCGCACTACGAACTAAGGATATTCATTAGTATCACGACCACAAATTATCCATGCACTACGGCCAAAGATAATTGTGTTTTCAATTACTGTTATGATTATACTGGAATGATCCCAGTGGTCATAATCATACCAAGTCCATCTATGCACGTAAGCCACGTATGACTTTGAACACATCCATGAATTAATATTTCATTCTTTGAGACTCACTTCAATAATTAATCCACATCGTCGAATCATCCCCGCACTACAAAGCTAAGGATATTCATTAGTATCACGACCACAAATTATCCATGCACTACTACCAAAGATAATTGTGTTTTTCAATTACTGATTATGATTATACCCAAACAATCCTCATTCATAATCATACCAAGTCCATCTATGCTCTACAGCCACGTATGACTTTAAAAAATATAAAACATGAGGATAATGATATAAAGAATCAATCAAATAAGATAAAGGATAAATATTAAACATTTATAATATAATTTATCCGAGATTCAAGAATATCCCCATGTTATCAATCACTTAATAATCTCATAATCTAATATCATTAATATTATACCAATATTTTAATCACTTCTTAAATTTATAAACAATTTATCTCAATTGTTTACGCTTTACCATATAATGCATTTAATCATTCAAAATGCCATACTCATAAGATATCATTACCAATTATCAAATCCCTCAAAAAATATGCATATACTCTATATAGGATTCTCTAGCCATAAAATCCTATTTTCAACTTTGTTACTTCACATAACATATTTAACTCATATGTTCAGTAATTAAACTATTTTCATGAAAAATACCAAATCAGTCCCAAAAATATTTCTTTTCTGGGATTTAGCATAATATAGTCCCATGATGAAAATATATTTTCTCTCGAATTTTTTAAAATTCATTTACTATTTTTCAAAATCAATTTCTAATTAATTCCTTAAGAAATTAGCTACCTCAAGTTTAACTCCAAAATTCCCAAATCTTGGCAGGACCTTACACATGTTAACATGAGCTTCTAGTTTAAATTTCATGGTCATCTGAGTTATAGAACTCCTAAGTTATAGCGTTTTTAAATCGGAAAAACCTAAATATTGAAATAGTCATAACTTGCTCATTTTAAGTCAGAATGAGCTCATTTTTGGACAGGAGATACTTTATACCATATAACTTCATGTCCCAAAAGGCCAGAATTTTTCTCATAATTTAAGTGGCCGAAACAGCCCCTCTAAAATCATGGCAGCAGCTTTTTTTGGTTTTTGCAGCTTTGCACTCCTTTGCTAAAATCAGTCCACACAAAAATCTACAACACCTTTTCCAGTAATTCCACTTGGATTAGTTAGGTAACTCATAGATCTAACTCTAGGACTTGACCACACTCAAAAATTCAAAATATAATAGGAGATATGGTCAATTGAATTTCATGTTACGTTTTTCACCAAAATCGATTTTTTCACTCTTTTGTGATTTCTAAGAAACTTTCATGTTTTCACATAATAACCAACATAACTCATCATAACACTTACTAATACTACGTATACCCATGGTTTTCATTAGTCCAATGCTTTTATTATGACTTTTATCATAAACCACGTAAACTGTTCATTTTAGTTGAAGAAATATTTGAGGGTTTAAGAATTGGGTTTTTGTACTGGGGTCAATACAAAATTCGATTTCACGCTCTAGGGTAGGCTAGGAAATCTTCAAGAATACGCTAAGAAATTTATTAATGATAGAAATATCATTCAAAATCACATTACTCTCGTCCAAGACTTGGATAGTATGTCACATTAATACCAATGTGACTTCTATCCCTTAACCCGATGGCACCTCACAATGATACCTATCAACTTGCCATCTTCAATCATGACGCCGCCTACGAGAAAGTCCGCTTTTGCATTCCACACAAGGAAGTTAACAACGAAAGGATCGGGGCTCTTTACTTATGGCTTGATATAACAAAGATTAACTTTAGGGTTTGGTTACTTTGAATTCAGATATAACAAAGTTGGTTATGAATATAAAAGCTAACAACCTTACGAAAAACATGATGAGTAGTTAACCAATTGATTCCTAAAATCACATCAAAGGTAAGTATTTTCAAAAGATAAGATCGACGAGTAACGTGAAAGTGTTTATTTGAATCAAACAAGATTTAAAAATAGTAAGCGATAACGAAGGCTCCTACTAACGAAGTTTCAACCAATAAGTCAAAGTCTAACTTCCTAGAGTCAAATTTAAACGTTGAACGCAACTAGGTGAAATAAAAGAGTGGGTAGAATCGGTATCTAACACGGTATAGACTTCGCAAGAGCTTATGATTACTTACCCGTGATAATCTTCTTCGTGTTCCTCGTCACGAAAAAAAAACGCCTATCTTAAACTACAAACTTTGGTTTGTCTGGGGACACCTTTGGTGCCTCCATCCTAGTTGAATTTGTCTTGATGGCGACAAAATCGAGCTAAGTGACCTTCTCTTCCACAATTATAACATGCTTTGAATGGCGCGGCGGGCTAGCTTCGGACCGATGTGTCCCTCTCCTCCGCATTTGAAGCATATAATAGGTGGTCCTTCTCCTTCCTTGACAACAAAAGTCTTTGGTCGACGTCTTTCCATCATTGTTGAATCTCCTTTCTTGAAATGTCCATTCTTATTGTTTTGGCCTCGATTACCACCGGTGGTTACCATATCCGCCTGTTGATTCCCTCCACGCTTGTTGTCACCGCTTCGATGACTACTCTCCGGTATTATAATTTTGCTTGCTACTTTCTTTTAGTTAAGTTGACTCGTTATCGCGCTCCACTAATCGAGCCCTATTTACAACATCCTGAATAAAAATACGCTTTATGAGAAATAAGATGTTGACGTATCTCCGCTTCAAACCTCTTAAAAACATTCGCGTCATTTTCTTCATTATCCACCAAGTGGGACGAAATCGTGATAACTCCGCAAATTTTGCCTCGTATTGCGACACGGTCATATTGTTTTGTTCCAACTTGATAAACTCCACCTCCTTCATGTGGCGAATACTTTCGTGAAAGTATTTGTCGTTGAATGCGACTCCCCGGAACTTCTCCCAAGATATCTTCAAGATCTGAAGTTGAGTACGTTTTACCGATTCCCACCAAGAATCTGCTCTCTCGCGTGAACATAAAGGCGGCAAAAGGAACCTTTTGCTCCTCGGAGCATCCCAAGACATCAAATATCTTGGTAATCTGCTTTATCCATGCTTCCGCCATAAGTGGTTTTGGCTCTCCCTTAAACTCCGGTGGTCCCAGCTCCTTGAACTGTTTAGCGGTGACCGCCGAGAGTTTTCCGTGTTTCCACCTACGCGCTTTTGGACAGAGTCTCTTTTAAATGCGATGTTGCATGAATTCTAAAAACCTTTTAAACGTACCGTCATTCATCAATTGATCAGTGTTGTTGTTTACAGGAGGATTATCGCCATCCTGTTGCACATTGTCCTGATTATTGATCTGTGGAGAATCAACAGTCTCCTGTGCTCCATTGCTATTCTCAACATTCTCGGATGCCATTTTCAAACACTGCCACAAAATAAGGGTTAATTGACATGCAACATATTATCACTATACTCTGACCGACCAATCAAATACCAAATAAACTTAGGTAGGTCATACTAGCGAAGGAATTCCCCGTCTCTCCCCTCCTAGTTCTTATCTCACATCTTAGCCAGGGATCATATCCTAAAGCTCGATACCAACTGTGACGCCCCAAAAATAGGTATACGTCACCCATCTTGGGTCGCCACTTACATGGTACATAAATTCAAATACAACTTACTAATATAACTGTCGTGTACAATACGACATAAACTGTGAGTTTGAATACAAATATTGTCTACTAGATATTATACAAACTCAAAAGGAGTCCTCATTACAACTATTATCACACTATTTCACAGAATAGTGAGGACTACTAATGCTATCCTCTGGACCATTACTCTGCTTCCCGACTCGTCCCAAATTTATGTTCTCATTTCAAGAGAACGGTGAAAGAAAGGGTGAGCTCAACTAGCCCAAGAAGAAATATTATGACTAAGATAATGCGTAATAAATTATCATTAGCCTTCAATAAAGTTAAACCGATAAAATACAATAGACAACCAGCTTTAATCTGCAGCTGAATATGCAATCCATTAAAAGAGTCAAGTAGAGAATAAAATCTACTATCTTTTAGGTTTTAAAAGGTTTTATCAATTTTTATCATTTGAGACTCGACAATAAATAAACCACCACATCTAATCATCCCCGTACTACGGTCAAGGATTTTCATCAAGTTATCAATGGTCATGACTATACCGAATCACCCCGGTCATAATCATACCAAAACTATCCATCACCGCATTATAGGCCACTGAGAACTTTTGTCACATCAATTATATCAAGTCATGATTATACCGATTGATCCTCAATTCATAATCATACTAAGTTCATCTATGCACGTAAGCCAAAGATAACATAATATAACATGAGGATGATGACAATGACATAATAATTCAATAAAACAAATTCAAGAATTATTTAATCCATGAATTATTAACGTCCAAATTGTCAACATAATACTTTGTTTAAGTAGAGTAAAATTCAAGAATGATCGAAGAATATTTCCATGAGAAGATATCTTTGGATGAAACGCAAATATCAAGGATATTCTACTAATTTCATGGAGTATGGAAGTCAAAGTTTTAACTAACCGAGTATAATAAAGAATGGAATAACAAAAGAAATCACCATGCATGCGGTATTTCGAGATGTACAAAGTTATTCCAATGAATAATAATAACGGAACGAACCAGTCGTGAAATTCACACGCAAGCGTGGATGTTCCAACAGAATAATAAAGATGGAACCGGATCCGAGTGTAAAACACATGATAGGATATTCCAACAGAATGATAAAGATTTTAACCAGTCCTGTAAAACACACGCATGTGATGTTCCAATGAATAATAAAAAGCGGAACCAGTCCAATGTAAAACACATGCATGTGATGTTCCAACGTAATAATAGAAGAATGTCACCAAGTATAGGGTAAACCACAGATACAAAGTTATTCCAATGTAATAATAAGCAATGGAATAACATAAGGATTTCACCAAGTATAGGGTATGCCACGCATATACAAGTTATGTATAGGGTATGCCACTTTTACAAAGTTATTCCAATGTAATAATAGTGAATGGAATAATGTGTTTCTCTTCAAGAAGAAAGAATAACACCCTTACTACGTAAAAGAACCTAATATAGAAGTAGTGAAGTAGCGTAATACTCTTCTTCTTTCTATAATTTTCTCTCTATAAACTTCTCTCTATAATTTCTCTCTAAAGTTTCAATGAATTAAGTAAGAAAATAATGAAGGAATGAGCTTATATTTATAGGAAAATGGAATGCATAGTAATTAATCCATGAACGGTCAGATTGATTTACTTAAATCGACGGTCCATATTTAAAGAAAAATCTTTTAAATAAAATATAATATATTCTATTTATATAAAAACATTTTACTATGCAAACACTATGCAATACTATGCAAAACACTATGCAAAACACTATGCAACAGTATGCATAATAAAATATAATATATTCTATTTATAGAATAACTTTAATAAAGTATTCTATTTTATATAAAAAGATGTTTCTGTTTTATTACGTTAATAATACGAATAAAACAAAACGTCATTATCGCTATAATAATTCATATTATTAATCGACAATAATGGAATCAAACTGAGTGACTTCTCACATAAACATCAATAATCAATACCGTGTACTACTATGCAACCACACGTATTACTGTACTTTTACTACCGAGTAGTTCAACAATAACCACGGTAAAACTTCCGCCGTTATTTCAATAAAATATTTTTGTCGCTTTCTCAATCCGACAATAATTCTGTTGTGGGGTCCACCAATGATTGAGCCGTTGTACGAATATTCCCTGCTAAACCGAATATTCCCCGACCAATCGAATATAATATAACCACTTGCATACTTTGCAAAATTTATAAATACTACCCACAACTATAATATTATCTTAAATTCACACCATAATATTAAAAAAATTATTTCAACAAAATTTAAATCTTTATTGATAAAATCTGGGGTCTCACAGATAGTTTCATTGTGTTGGAATTATTAGTGTTTGTGAAAATTGACATTTATTTCGATAATAATTGATGTCTGGTAGTTATATCGACCAATCGGGTAATTAATCGGATAAATGAGCAATTAATTGCTATTAATTCACATGATTATAACTATTTCTTCACATGTGTGAACTATTGATTCACATTCTTGTACTATTAGGGAGTTGGTGCAAGATTGATAATACTTGCATGACTAAGTTAAAAATGGAGGTATAGATGGAGGTACTATACTGTAATTCGTATTTTCACATGTCTAGAACTATTTATTCACATGATTTACTATTGATTCACATGATTTACTATTAGGGGAGGTGGTGCAAGTTTGATAATACTTGCATGACTAAATTAAAAATGAAGGAAAAGATGAAGATATTATACTGTAATATTTCAAGCCCCAAAATGTGCAATTATGGAAACTATATTTTTCTATAAATAGAAGCTCATTCCTTCATTATTTTTCACCAATTCACTAAAGCTATAGAGCAATTATTATAGAGAGAAAGAAGAAGAGAAGTCTGCTACCTCACTATTCCAGTATCCAGTTTTCTTATGAGGTAATAAGAGTGTAGCTGGGTTGAGCGGGGGCAACAGGAGAAAAGAACAGTGGTCTATAGCTGTTGAGGTTCTCCCTAAATAGTATGGAAATAATTTTATTGAGAACTTTAGATAAGTGTGTCGTATTGTACGTCATTTGATATTTAATTTTGGTGAACCGAATAGGGTGAGGTAAACCCAACTTTGGAAGGGTGTTTTGTCACTATCATACAAGATGACTAATGACATACAACCTCGTGTTATCATAAAATAGGATTGTGCACATCCACTTGCTGAGTATATCTACGAGCACTACCTATATAATCTTGGAGTTTATTTGAAATATAATTCTCACTTGGGGACAACGGAGATAATTATATGTCAAGATAAGATTGACCATTGGAAAGAAAATGATAGCAATCTTCTTGTTTTTCTTTGGGGACTATTGGGTCAACCAAGGATAATTCTGTGGACATATGATATCTATCATAACCTAGACGCATGGTCTCCCATGTACGAAAGTTTCCTTGAGCATTTCCCAAGGATTTTAATTTCTAAAATAGTTATTGACTGTACTTTTATGTAAGGTACCATTGTAAGGTTATGGTGAAGGCACCATAAGAGTTACATACATTTGTATTAAAACTCACAGTTTAACTGTGGTCGTATTCTGCACGACAGTTCAACAATTGTATAAATGAAGTTTGTATGTGATTTTTATAGTATGATATCTGGCGACTCAGAATGGGTCATGTGGACCTATTTTGTGGGCGTCACAGTCCATCTTTGCACGTAAGCCAAAGACGACTTTCATCATTATACAAGCATGAGGATGATGACAATGATATAAGCATTAATCAAACGAAATCAAGGATAAATATTAAAGACTTTAAATTTATCCAGTGTTTAAAAATATCCAAATTGTCAACATGTGTAAGACCCCAACTTTTAGGAATAAAAATGAATTTTCTATAAATATCATTTTTTTTTAATATTATGGAGTGAACTTAATATAATAATTGTGGGTAATATTTATAAATTTTGCAAAGTACGCAAGTTGTTATATAATATTCGATTGGTCGGGGAATATTCGTTTTAACAGGGAATATTCGTACGACGGCACAATCATTGGTGGACCCCACAATGGAATTATTGTCGGATATATTGAGAAAACGATAAAAATATTTTTATGAAAATAACGGCGGAAGATTTACCGTTAACTGTTGAAACACCCGGTGTTAAAAGTACAGTAATACGCGTGGTTGCATAGTAGCACACGGTATTGATTATTAATGCTTACGTGAAGTCACTCAGCTTTGTTCAATTATTGCTACAATAATTGTTGCATAGTATCTCACGTTATTTGATTCAATTATTGTCTATATGTTATATATTATTAAATCAATAATTGAGATAACAAAGTTATTAATATTATTATTTGCAATATTAACGATGTCTAGAAGTTCTGCCAAGGAGAGGTTTGGTCACCTAATTGCGCGCCAATAGGGATAAATCCTTATTGGGAAGCCCCCTCTTTCCTGGGAACGACCTGATCAATTAATAATGTGAATTATAATAATGATGATATATGTTGTTAAAAATATTGAGAGGATTTTTATGAAGTATTTGATATTATTATATGGACCCCTATTTACCCATTTTTTAAATATTCGGTAGAAAATTATTTAATATTATAAATGTGAGGCCACATGTGGGGCCCACATGTGGAAGAAAAATTTAAAAATGGGGGATCTTGGATGTTCACGGGAAGTTAGAATTATATGTATAGATATATTATGTAAGTATAATGATTAATATTATATATATATATGTATATATATATATATAATAAATGAATGTAACATTGGTGTTTAAAGAAGAATTAGTGGGGGAATCACGGGTGTATCCCGTGAATGATCATTATTACGCACGTGTCTTAGTCATTAAATTGGTGGAGTGGAATGGAGCACTATATCATTATTATTATTATTATTATTATTATTATTATTATTATTATTATTATTATTATTATTATTATTATTATTATTATTATTATTATTATTATTATTATTATTATTATTATTATTATTATTATTATATATTATGTAACATTTGTCTGATGGAGCAAGTAATATCACGGGATTGAATCCCGTGAATTTAAGAAAGGAGCATGTGATATATAATATATATATATATAATATTTTATTTAAAAGTTTTATTTTATTAGAATATTTTATTGCATAGTATCCTTTCCGCTCTCCCAAATATAGTTCATTCCTTCATTATTTCTTACTTAATTCATTTGAAACTCTAGAGAGAAAGAAGAAAATATTCTCGCCACTTCACTACTCTTATATCCAGCTTTCTTCTAAGGTAAGGGTATTATTTCTTTCAGTATTCATGAAGAGAACTTCATTATTCCACTCTTTATTATTCTGCTGGAATAACTCAGTATACGCTGCTACCCTATACTTGGTGAAATTCTTACATTATTCCATTCTTTATCATTATATTGAATAACTTGTCTACATCTGATCTGCAAGATACATGGTGAAATTCTTACATTATTCCATTCTTTATTATTATGTTGGAACATCATGTACGTATGCGTTTACGATGACACAGTTCCATTATTTATTATTCTATTGGAATATATTATTCATGCGTTTACATGACGTTCCTGGTTCCATTATTTATTATTACATTGGAATTTCATCGCTCGTGCGTTTACATTACTGGTTCCATTATTTATTATTTTGTTGGAATATCCCGCCGTGCGTTTATGCATGACCGGTATAATAAAGAATGGAATAATGAAGAATTCACCATGCATGCGATAGATGAAGATGCATAGCGGTGTTATTCTCAACAAAATAATAAAGAATGGAGCGTGTCATCGTAATCCGCATGCATGTGATATCCCAACGTAATAATAAAGAACGGAACTAGGTCGCCATGTAATCCGCATGCATGTGATATTCCAATGTAATAATAAAGAATCTAACCAGTCATGCGTGAATCCGCGATAAACCGGATATTCCAATGTAATAATAAAGAATGGAATAACAACAGAATTCACTGTGCTTGCGATAGATCGCATGCATGCATTATTCCAATGTAATAATAAAGAATGGAATAATGGAAGAATTTCACCATGTATGCGATACTTCGCATAGACAGGTTATTCCAACATAATAATAAAGAATGGAATAACAACCCTTACGAGTATTGAAAGAAAATAACTCTCTTCATGAATACAAAAGAATTACACCCCTTACTATAATAATAATATCCCTTACCTCAGAAAAAGTCTGGATACTGGAATAGTGAAGTAGCAGACTTCGCTTCTTCTTTCTCTCTATAGCTTCTCTCTCTATAATTTCTCTATAATAATTGCTCTTGTGAGACTTAGTGAATTGGTAAAAAATAATGAAGGAATGAGCTTCTATTTATAGGAAAATATAGTTTCGATAATTGCACGTTTTGGAGCTCAAAATATTACAGTATAATACCTTTCTATTTTCTTTCATTTTTAATTTAGTCCTACAAGTATTATCAAACTTGCACCACCTCCCCTAATAGTAAATCATGTGAATTAATAGTATAATCATGTGACTCAATAGTATAATCATGTGAAAAAAATAATTACAGTATAATACCTTTATCTATAACTTCATTTTTAATTTAGTCATGCAAGTATTATCAATCTTGCACCAACTCCCCTAATAGTAAATGAATGTGAATCAATAGTACACACATGTGAACAAATAGTTATAATCATGTGAATCAATAGCAATTAATTGCAAATTTATCCGGTTAATTACCCGATTGGTCAATATAACCTCCAGACATCAATTATTATCGAAATAAATGTCAATTTTCAATAACACTTATAATTCCAACACAATGGAACTATCAATTTCATCTTTAATCAACACGAACTAATTCATCATTAATATTATAATTCACAATATTTAACAACCAGATCATTCCCAGGAAAGAAGGGGGCTTTCCGATAAGGATTTCTCCTTATTGGCGTGCAATTAGGTGACCAAACCTCTCCTTGACAGAACTTCTAGACATTGTCAATATTATAAATAATAATATGAACAACTTTGCCATCTCCATTATTGATTTAATAATATAACATATTATATAGATGATACTGTGATAATAATCGAATCAATAATATGAGAGATATGATGCAGCAATTACTGTAGCAATAATTGAGTATAACTGAGTGACTTCTTACGTAAGCATCAATAATCAATACCGTGTGCTACTATGCAACCACGCCAGACATCGTACTTTTTTACTAATGGGTAGTTCAACAGTTTTAACGGTAACACTTTTGCCGTTATTTTTATAAAAAGATAATTCTATCGTTTTCTTACTACGACATTACTTCCATTGTGGGGTCCACCAATGATTGTGCCGTCGTACGGATATTCCCCGACAAAAAGAATATTCCCCGACCAAACCAATATTTTATAACAACTTGCTTACTTTGCAAAAATTTGTAAATATTACCCACAACTATAACATTATATCAAATCCACACCATAATATTCAAAAAAATATTTCGAGAAATTTAAATCTTTATTAATAAAATCTAGGGTCTCACACAAAGCATGTTACAATTGTGGAAAAGAAGGTCACCTCGCCCAATTTTGTCGTGCACCAAAGTCAAGTCCATCTGGGATGGAGGCATCAAAGGGTGTCCCAGACAAGACAAAACCGGTAGTTTAAGGGAGAGCGTTTATCGTAACCTCCCAAAAAGTGAGGAATCCGAATGAGGTGATCACGGGTAAGCTAATCATAAACTCTAGTGAAGTTTATACTTTATTTGATACCGGTTCTACCCATTCTTTCATTTCTCCTACTTGCGCTCAACGTTTAAAGTTGACTCCGGAGAAATTAGACTTTGACATATCTGTTGAAACTTCGTTGGGAGAAACCTTCATTACATCCACTGTTTATAAGTCTTGTTTGATTCATATCGGTAACCGCACGTTACCTGTCGATCTTATTTCCTTGAAAATACTTGCATTTGATGTGATTTTAAGGATTGATTGGTTAACTAGTCATCATGCTAAAATAACTACCAGACATCAATTATTATCGAAATAAATGTCAATTTTCACTAACACTAATAATTCCAACACAATGAAACTATCAATTTCATCTTTAATCAACACGAACTTATTCATCATTAATATTATAATTCACAATATTTAACAACCAGGTCGTTCCCAGGAAAGAGGGTGCTTTCCGATAAGGATTTCTCCTTATCATGCCGCAATTTAAGTGACCAAACCTCTCCTCGATGTAACTTCTAGACATTGTCAATATTGCAAATAATAATATGAATAACTTTGTCGTCTAAATTATTGATTTAATAATATAAAATATTATGCAGATGATACTGTGACAATAATTGAATCAATAATATGAGAGATATTATACAGCAATTACTGTAGCAATAATTGAGTATAACTGAGTGACTTCTCACGTAAGCAACAATAATTAATTCCGTGTGCTACTGTGCAACCACGCGTATTACTGTACTTTTACTACTGGGTATTTTATGACAACTTGCTTACTTTTAAAAAAAATTCACATATCACCCTTAACTTTAAACTTTTGTCAATTTAACTATTTACCAAAATAGAAAACTTGAATACTTTTATTTCATAAAATTCGGGATCTCACAAGTAGAATATCCTGGATATTTGCGCTTCATCCAGTATCTTTTCATGGAAATATTCTTCTGAGCATTCTTGAATTTTACTCCACAAAGTATTATCATGTTGACAATTTGGACGTAATTGTTTTCAGGATAAATTAACTTATAAATCATTAAAATTTATTCTTGAACTTGTTTTATTGAATTATTATGTCATTGTCATCAACTTAATGCTTATATTGTGATGAAAGTCATCTTTAGCTTATGTTCATAGATGGACTTGGTATGATTATGACCAGGGATCATTCAGTATAATCATGACCTGTAATGTTATAAATGATGTGGTAAAAGTCCTCAGTGGCCTGTAGTGCATTGATGGACAGTTTTTGGTATGATTATGACCAGGGATTATTCGGTATAGTCATGACCATTGATGATTTAATGAATATCCTTGGCCCGTAGTGAAGGGATGATTCGATGATGTGGTTTATTTATTAAGATCAATCTCAAATATAAAATTGATGAAAACATTTTAAATCATAGAAGATAGTAGATATCATGCTCTAGTTGACTCTTCTAATGGATTGCTTATTCTGCTGCAGTTAAACTTGATGTCTATTGTATTTTATCAATTTAACATTGTTGAAGGCTAATGATAATTTATCCTGCATTATCTTAGTCATAATATTTCTTACTGGGCTAGTTGAGCTCACCCTTTTGTTTTCATTGTTCTCTTCAGGAAATGAGAACGTAGCCGGGACTAGTTGGGGAACGGAGTGATGGTCCGAGATGGTGTTATAGTAGTCCTCACTATTCTATAAAATAGTGTGACAATAAATGTAATAAGGACTCTATTTGAGAGTGGATATTGTCTAGAAGGCAATATTCTTGTTTAAACTCTCAGCTATGTTTTGTCGTATATTACACGACATTTGTATAATTAAGTTTTTATTTATATTCTGTACCATGTATTTGGCGACTCAAGATGGGTGATGTATACCTGTTTTGGGGGCGTCACAGTTGGTATCAGAGCTTAGGGATATGATCCCTGGCTGAGATGTGAGACAAGATCTAGGAGGGGAGAGACGGGGAATTCCTTCGCTAGTATGACCTACCTAAGTTTATTTGGTATTTAATTGGTCGGTTAGAGTATAGGGATAATATGTGATATGTCAATTAACCCTTGTTTTGTGACAGTGTTTAAAAATGTCATCTAATAATGTTGAGATCAGAAATGAAGCACATAAGATCGTTGAGTCATCAACGATCAATACCCAGGATAATGTGCAATAGGAAGATAATAATCCTCAGGTAAATAACAACACCAATTAGATGATGAACGATGGGATGTTCAGAGGCTTTATGCAATTCATGCAATATCAGGCGAGAGAGACTCATGTTCAAAATTCAAGTGGAAACACTGGCAACCCACGGTTGGTCACCGCTAAGCAGTTCAAGGAGCTGGGACCACCGGAGTTTTTGGGAAAGTCAAAACCACTTAAGGCGGAGACGTGGTTAAAGCAGATCATCAAGATATTTGATGTCTTGAGATGCTCCGAGGAGCAAAAGGTTCCCTTTCCACCTTTATGTTGCGTGAAGAGGCAGATTACCGGTGGGAATCTATAAAACGTACCCAGCCTGACACACTCAAGATGTCTTGGGAGAAGTTCCAAGAGCTATTCAACGACAAGTACTTTCCCGAAAGTATTCGTCACATGAAGTAGGTGGAATTCATCAAGTTGGAGCAAAATAATATGACCGTGTCGCAATACGAGGCTAAATTTGCGGAATTATCCCGGTTTGCATCCTATTTGGTCGATAATGAGGAGAGAATGATGCGAATGTTTCTAAGAGGTTTGAAACCCGAAATATGTCAATACCTCATTTCTCACAAACTTTGTTTATATTCGAGATGTGGTGAATAGGGCTCATTTATTGGAGCCGCGATAATGAGTCAAGACAACCAAAAAGGCACGACCAACAACACGATAATAATCGTCATTCAGCAACAACGGCCATCGGAACAATGATAACCATCGTGGGGGAAATTATCATGCCAAGAATGGTAACCACTTCGGTGGTAATCATGGCCAGGATAATAAGAGTGGACATTTCAAGAAGAGGAGATTCAATAATGATGGAAAGACGTCAGCACCAACACCTTCGTTGGTTGAAACTTCGTTAGACTTTGACTTATTGGTTGAAACTTTGTTAGTAGAAACCTTCACTTCATATGCTATCCAAGTCTTGGATGAGAGTCTTAGTTTTTAAATGATATTTCTATCGTTAATAAATTTCCTGACGTATTCTCAAAGAACTCCTTAGCTTACCCCTAGAGCGTGAAATCGAATTTTGTTAATCCCAGTACAAAACCCATTTCTAAAACCCTCAAATATTTCTTTACCTAAAACAATTGTATAATGTGCCAAAGACGTTGGCTCGAGCTGTTGAAGATTACGATCATACCATTCAATATCATTGTGGAAGAGAGAACGTGGTAGCTGACGCATTGAGTAGAAGAACGTGTACGTTCATGAAAAGCGATGTTGTTAACACAAAAACCCATTTCGTATAACTTACAAATGATGAAGATAGAGTTAAAGACTCTAGGGACCCACGTGAAGATAACGAATATACGATTAGAATTGACTTTAATCGATAAAGTTAAAGTCGCTCAAACTACACACCTGGAGCTGATGAATGTGAAGAAGAAGGTTCAAGAGGGCGTTATTCTAGAAGCAAGAATCGATGAAGAGAGGAAATCTCAACCCTCAATTTTATTGGCCCATTTGAAATCCTTGATCGAGTAGGAACTGTGGCCTATAGACTCGTTTTACCGCCAAGTATGCCGCGTGTTCATAACGTTTTTCACATATCGTTGTTAGTAAAAACTTAGTCTTGGGAGACTTTGGAGCCAAATTTCAGAATAATTAATGAATCTAAAAAATTATGAAATCATGGGGGTTTTATAGAGCATGTTACAAGATTTCCATAGCCTCGAAAATGGACTAATTCCGATAACGGATGAAGAAGTTATGAAGATTTGAAGTATGTGTGTCAAAAGTTGCAAAACTTGAAAAATTGGAGTTAAGTGCCAAAGGTCGAGCACCTAGGCACTAGGCTCGACACTTAGAATCTGTTCTTGGGCACCTAGGTGCTTGTCCAAGGCCAAATTTGGGCACCTAGACGCTGGTCAAGTGTTAAGCCAAAATTTGTCTGGACGTCCTTTAGTAAATTGGGCATAACATTTTCAGACAAACTTCGATTGAGGTGATTCAGGATGATTCGGAAAGATAACGAGTAGATCTAAAACTTTCATTCTTTATATTTTGAGATTTGAGGTCAGTATCAAGGCCTAAAATGGCTATTTTAGGGACTGATGTGCATTCAGAGGCAATCGGAGGACATCGGGCATGCACGTATGTAACGTGTAATGTTTTCGATGATAAAGGTATTCAAGGTATCCTTACCTCTTCGGCATACCAGGTACGTACGTAAATTTTGAGGGCAAAATTTCATAAGGAGGGGAGATTGTGAGACCCCAGATTTTATGAATAAAGGTTTAAATTTCTCGAAATATTTTTTTGAATATTATGGTATGGATTTGATATAATGTTATAGTTGTGGGTAATATTTACAAATTTTGCAAAGTAAGTAAATGGTTCTAAAATATTCGATTGGTCGGGGAATATTCATTTTATCAGGGAATATTCGTACGACGGCACAATCATTGGTGAACCCCACAACGGAAGTATTGTCATAGTTAGAAAACGACAGAAATATCTTTTTATAAAAATAACGGCGAAAGTGTTACCGTTAAAAACTGTTGAACTACTTGGTAGTAAAAGTACAGTAATATGCGTGGTTGCATAGTAGCACACGGTATTGATTATTGATGCTTACGTAAGAAGTCAATTAGTTATACTCAATTATTGCTACAGTAATTGCTGCATCATATCTCTCATATTATTGATTCAATTATTGTCACAGTATCATCTGTATAATATGTTATATTATTAAATCAATAATTGAGACGGCAAAGTTATTCATATTATTATTTGCAATATTGATAATGTCTAGAAGTTCTATCAAGGAGAGGTTTGGTCATCTAATTGCACACCAATAAGGAGAAATCCTTATCGGAAAGCCCCATCTTTCCTGGGAATGACCTGGTTGTTAAATATTGTGAATATAATATTAATGATGAATAAGTTTGTGTTGGTTAAAGATGAAATTGATATTTCCATTGTGTTGAAATTATTAGTGTTAGTGGAAATCGACATTTATTTCGATATTAATTGATGTCTGGAAGTTATACTGACCAGTCGGGTAATTAACTGGATAAATGAGCAATTAATTGCTATTAATTCATATGATTATAACTATTTGTTCACATGTGTGTACTATTGATTCACATTCTTGTACTATTAGGGGAGGTGGTGTAAGATTGATAATACTTGCATGACTAAATTAAAAATAGAGGTATAGTTGAAGGTACTATACTATAATTCGTATTTTTACATGATTATAACTATTGATTCACATGATTGAACTATTGATTCACATTATTTACTATTAGGGGAGGTGGTGCAAGTTTGATAATACTTGCAGCGCTAAATTAAAAATGAAGAAAAAGAGGAAGGTATTATACTGTAATATTTTGAGCCTGAAAAGTGTAATTATCGAAACTATATTTTTCTATAAATAGAAGCTCATTCTTCCTTCATTTCTCACCAATTCACTAAAGCTATAGAGCAATTATTATAGAGAGAAATTATAGAGAGAAAGAAGAAGAGAAGTCTACTACCTCACTATTTTAGTATCCAGTCTTCTTCTAAGGTAAGGGGTAATATTCTTTCGTATTCATGAAGAGAGTTATTTTCTTTCAATACTCGTAAGAGTTGTTATTCCATTCTTTATTATTATATTGGAATAACCTGTCTATGCAAAGTACCGCATACATGGTGAAATTCTTCTGTTATTCCATTCTTTATTATTCTGTTGGAATAACCTGTTTGTGCGGTCTATCACATGCCAGGTGAATTCTGTTGTTATTCCATTTTTTATTATTCTGTTGGAACATCATGTCTGTACGGATTACGCATGACCTGGTTCCTTTCTTTATTATTCTGTTGGAATATCTTGTTTGTGCGGATTACGCATGACCTGGTTCCATTCTTTATTATTCTGTTGGGAATAACCTGTATGTGTGGTCTATCGCATGCCTAGTGAATTCTTCTATTATTTCATTCTTTATTATTATGTTGGAATAACTTGTCTATATGGATTATCGCATGCATGGTGAATGATCCTTCGTATTCATTCCTTTTTAAATTATGGAAATGATATGTCTACGTGGATTACTTTATTGCAGGCGAAAATCCATTTGCAATTTCATATATTCTATTATACTCAGTTGGTTAAAGTTTTGGCTTCTATACTCCATGAAATTAGTAGAATATCCTGGATATTTGCGTTTCTTCCAGTATGTTTTCATGGAAATATTCTTCTGAGCATTCTTGAATTTTACTCCACAAAGCAGTATCATGTTGACAATTTGGACGTAATTGATTTCGGGATAAATTAACTTATAAATCTTTAAAATTTATTCTTGAACTTGTTTTATTGAATTATTATGTCATTATCATCAACCTCATGCTTACATTGTGATGAAAGTCATCGTTGGCTTACGTGCATAGATGGACTTGGTATGATTCTGACCAGAGATCATTCGGTATAATCATGACCTGTAATGTTATAAATGATGTGGTAAAATTCCTCAATGGCCTGTAGTGCGTTGATGGACAGTTTTTGGTATGATTATGACCAGGGATTATTCGGTATAATCTTGGCCATTGATGATTTAATGAATATCATTGGCCTGTAGTGCAGGGATGATTCGATGATATGGTTTATTTATTAAGCTGAGTCTCAGCGATAAAAATTGATGAAAACATTTTATATCATAGAAGATAGTATATATCATGCTCTACTTGACTCTTCTAATGGATTGCTTATTCCGCTGCAGTTAAACTTGATGTCTATTATATTTTATAAGTTTAACATTGTTGAAGTCTAATGATAATTTATCCTACATTATCTTAGTCATAATATTTCTTACTGGGCTAGTTGAGCTCACCATTTTGCTTTCATTGTTCTCTTCAAGAAATGAGAACGTAGCCGGGACTAGTCGGGGAACGGAGTGATGGTCCGAGATGGTGTTATAGTAGTCCTCACTATTCTATAAAATAGTGTGACAATAAATGTAATGAAGGCTCTATTTGAGAGTGGATATTATCTAGAAGGCAATATTCCTGTTTAAACTCTCAGCTATGTTTTGTCGTATATTACACGACGTTTGTATAATTAAGTTTTTATTTATAATCTGTACCATGTATTTGGCTAATCAAGATGGGTGATGTATACCTATTTTGGGGGCGTCACAATGCAAGTTGTTATAAAATATTCATTTGGTCAGGGAATATTCGTACGATGGCACAATCAATGGTGGACCCCACAACAGAATTATTGTCGAATTTAGAAAACGACAAAAATATTGTTATGAAAATAACGGCGGAAGTTTTACCGTTAAAACTGTTGAACTACTCGGTAGTAAAAGTACAGTAATACGCATGGTTGCATAGTAGCTCACGATATTGATTATTGATGCTTACGTGAGAAGTCATTCAGTTTTGTTCAATTATTGCTAAAGTAATTATTGCATAGTATCTCACGTTATTTGATTCAATTATTGTCAATATTTTATATATTATTAAATCAATAATTGAGATGACAGAGTTGTTCATATTATTATTTGCAATATTGGCGATGTCTAGAAGTTCTGCCAAGTAGAGGTTTGGTCACCTAATTGCGCGCCAATAAGAAGAAATCCTTATTAGAAAGTTCTCTCTTTCCTAGGAACGACCTGGTCGATTAATAGTGTGAATTATAATAATGATGATGAATTTTATTTTGTTATTATTATAAATGTAATAAAACAGAAAACTTTTTATATAAAACAGAATACTTTTATAAAGTTATTTGTTTTATTAGATTATAAATAGAATATATTATATTTTATTATGCATAGTGTTTTGCATGGTAAAATCTTTTTATATAAAACAAAATACTTTTATAAAGTTATTTGTTTTATTAGAATATAAATAGAATATATTATATTTTATTATGCATAGTGTTTGCATAGTAAAAACTCTTTATATAAAATAGAATACTTTTATAAAGTTATTTGTTTTATTAGATTTTAAATAAAATATATAAATATATATATATATATATATATTATAAATAGAATATATTATATTTTATTGCATAGTATTCTTTCCATTCTCCTATAAATAGGATGTTTAGTTAGAATTGAAAACACACCAGAAATTCAGAGAATTCTTTTTCTATAATCTTGAGCGTATTTCTTTAGAGTTTTAAGAAGTTTTGAGCGTAAAAAACAGTATAAGTTTTCTTCAAGAATATCATCGCCTTACCCATCGGAATACTATTCTTTTTAAGGTAAGGGATATTATTATTATAGTAAGGGGTATTATTCTTTCGTATTCATGAAGAGAGTTATTTTCTTTCAAAACTTGTAACAGTTTTTATTCCATTCTTTATTATTATGTTGGAATAACCTGTCTATGCGAAGTACCGCATACATGGTGAAATTCTTCTATATTTCATTCTTTATTATTCTATTGGAATAACCTCGTTATGCAAGCGCCTATCGCATGCCCGGTGAATTTCATTGTTATTCCATTCTTTATTATTCTATTGGAACCTCCTCATCTGCAAGCGGATTACGCATGACCGGTTCCATTCTTTATTATTCTGTTGGAATAACTCATGCATGCGGCCTATCGCATGCCCGGTGAATTTCATTGTTATTCCATTCTTTATTATTCATTAGAACATCCTCGTCTGCAAGCGGATTACGTATGACCTGGTTCCATTTTTTATTATTTTGTTGGGAATAACCTGTCTATGCGGTCTATCGCATGCATGATGAATTCTTCAGTTATTCCATTCTTTATTATTCTGTTGAAATGATCTCGCTCACGTGGATTATCGCATGGCGCGCGAAAATCCATTTGCGCTTCGTAATTTTTCCGACCTGAAAATTCTCGAAAAATTTGAAATGATAATTTGATGAGTTTTCTATATTGTGTCCAAAAATGGCGATTTTTGGATGTATAGATTAAAAGTTATGAATTTTATGGGAAAAGACTATTTTAAAAGTAAACCTTTATAACTCCTTGTGGTTAACTCCAAAATTGGTGAAATTTTTATTGGGAGTACATGTATGTAACAGAAGTATACCTTTTAAATTTTGGAATTTTTGGACAAAAGTACAGTTTATAAAAAATGTCTAAATATTCGACAGTTTTGGCCATATGAAAAATAGTAAATGAATTTTTAAAATTTTGAGAAAAATATATGTTTAATATGAGACTATATTCTGCTAAATCCCAGAAAAGAAATATTTTTGGGACTGATTTGGTATTTTTCATGAAAATGGACTAGTTATGAGTAAATGAATTAAATATGTTATGTGAAGTAACAAAATTGGAAAATAGGATTTTATGGCTTGGGAATCCTATATAAGGTATATGCAGATTTTTGATAAGGGTTTTGGTTATTGATGATGAAATCTTATGAGTTTGGCATTTTAGGATGATTAAATGCATTAATTAGTAAAGTGTAAACAATTAAAATAAATTGTTTATAAGTTTAAGACATGATTAAAATATTGTTATAAAATTAATGATATTAGATTATGAGATTATTAAGTGATTGATAACATTTGGTTATTATTGAACGCTGGATAAATTGTATTATAAATGTTTAATATTTTTCCTTTATCTCATTTAATTGATTCTTTATATCATTGTCATTATTCTCATGCTTATATTATGATGAAAGTCATCTCATGGCTCAGAGTGCATAGATGGACTTGGTCCCGATTATGACCGTGGATTATTCGGTATAATCATGAAATATAATGTTATAAATGATGTGGTAAAAGTCCTCATCGCCCGTGGTGCATTGATGGATGCTTTTGGTATGATTATGGCCATGGATTCTCTTGACCAAGGGTGAAAAGATGAATTGTTTTATGGCATGATCACGACTGTTGATGAAAACACGATTATCTTTGTCCCAGAGTGCATAGATAATTGTGGTCATGATATTAACGAATATCCTTGACATGTAGTGCAGGGATGATTCGATGATATGGATTAATTATTGAGTTGAGTCTCACCCTTTTTTGCTTCACAATTCATTTCGTAATAAGAAGAGTGTTGCTTGAGTCGAAACGGGATAACCGGGAATAGAACGATTGGTCTATAGTCATGGAGGTTCTCCCTAAATAGTATGGAAATAATTTTGTTGAGAACTTTAGATAAGTGTGTCATATTGTATACATCATTTGATATTTAATTTTGGTGAACCGAATAGGGTGAGGTGAACCCAACTTTGGAAGGGTGTTTTGCCACTATCATACAAGATGTCTAATGACATACAACCTTTTGTTATCATAAGACAGGGTTGTGCACATCCACTTGCTGAGTATATCTACGAGCACTAACTATATGATCTTGGAGTTTGGTTAAAATATAGTTCTCAATTGCAAACAGTGGAGATAGTTATATATCAAGAGAAGACTCACCATTGGAAGGAACATGATAGTAATCTTCTCATTTTTCTTTGGGGTCTATTGGGTCAACCAAGGATAATTCTGTGGACATATGGTATCTATCATAACCTAGACGCATGGCCTCCTATGTATGAAGGTTTCCTTGAGCACTTCCCAAAGATTTTAATTTCTAAAACAGTTATTGACTGTACCTTTATGTAAGGTGCAATTGTGACATGAGTCAGGGTTGGTATAAATATTTGTATTTAAACTCACAGTATACATGTCATCGTATTTTGCACAACAATTGTATAAATGAAGTTGCCAATAGTGTATTTTCTGGCGACTAAAGATGGGTGATGTATACCTATTTTGGGGGCGTCACATATCCGATATTCCAGACAAATCCAGTTTCTACTAAGGTAAAGGATATTATTTATTTCATAATCGTAAAGGATATTATTTTATTTCAATACTCGTAATAAATATCATTTTCTTTCATACTCCATATTATGTAAGTGAAATTATTTCATTTCATAACCTAAATCTATACTTACTATGGTGAATATTACTTCAATAATTCCTGAAATGATTAGAAATTCCTTAAGTTTTGCGCTTCATCTAATATCATTTCACTGGAATATTAGTCTGAAAATTCTTATTAAATTTTAATCTTTTCATGTTGGGGTACTATTCATACGGTACTATTCACAACAAAATTTAATTTTCTTTTCTGTCCAAATTATTTTTGATACATGAATATCATTCTTGAATTTTACTTCACAAAAAGTTATCATGTTTATAATTTGGACATTTTTGAACTCTGGATAAATTGAGTTAGAAAATCTCTAATATTTATCTTTGATCTCACTTGATTGATTCTTTTTATCATTGTCATCATCTTCATGCTTATATTGTGATGAAAGTCATCTTTGGCCCGTAGTGCAAAGATGGACTGTTGATTAGTATGATTATGACCAGAAATTGTGTATTGGTATAATCTTGACCTATAATGTTACAGACAAATGATGTGGTGAAAGTCCTCTTTGGCTCGTAGTGCATAAATGGACAGATGTTTGGCATGATCATGACCACTGGTGATACAAACGAATATCCTTGGCCCGTAGTGCATAGATAATTCATTGATGTGAAATATTTATTTATTGGTGTTACAGAGATAAAATATTGACGATAGAATTTTAAATCATAGAAATTAGTAGACATCATGCTCTACTTTACTCTTCTAATGGATTGTTATTTCCACTGCAGTTGTTGATCTAAAACTTGTTGTTTATTGTATTCTATCAGATTTTTCTCTGTTAAGGACTAAGGATAATTTATTCTGCATTATCTTAGTTAAAATATTCTTTACTGGGCTAGTTGAGCTCACCTTTTTCTTTCATTATTCTCTTCAGGAAATGAGAATATAGCTGGGATTAGTCAGGGAATGGAGTGATGGTCCAAGATGTTACTATAGTAGTCATCACTATTCTATAAAATAGTGAGATAATAATTGTAATGAGGATTTTATTTGAGTTTGGATATTGTCTACGAGAATATATTTGTATTAAAACTCACAGCCTATGTGTTGTCGTATTTTGTACGACAATTGTATAATTAAAGTTGTATTTGAATTATGTACCATGTATTTGGCGACTCAGAATGGGTTGTGTGGACCTATTTTGGGGGGCTTCACAATTGGTATCAGAGCTTTAGAATATGATCTCTGGTGGAGATCTGGGATTAGAACTAGGAGGGGAAAGACGAGTAAATACTTCGCTAGTGTATCCTACCTAAGCTTATTTGTTACTGGTCGGTCAGAATATAGGGATAATATATGGCATGTCAATTTCTTTAATTAACCTTTATTTTGTGCCAGTATTTAAGAATGCCATCTGAAAATCAAGAGATGAACTCATATAGAGTTTTAAGTGATGAATTGAGGAGATTTATTTAAAGAATAAATATTAAAGTATATTATCTTGTTATAACAAAGATGTTTATTGGGGTGTACTAATTAAGTTATTGAACTTGATTGTAGGATGTCATGCGAAGAAGAAATTAGAGATATCCATATGGTGAGTGAAGAATTAATAGTTGCACCCAAGCTAGTCGCAGAGGTAGCAGTTGAGAGTGAGGAAGAAGAGGACCCTGAGGAGGATTTATTAGGAGAAATTTTTGATCAAAATATAGAACTGCAAGATCGTATTCATGAGTTAGAAAAGCAAGGTGAATAACGAAAGGCAATCGTGGAGCAAAGGGATGCAACAATTCAATATTTTGCTACCCGATATACGAAGCTTGAACAAAAGCTCTCTTTGGCAGAGTATAAGATAATAGAGTTGGAATATGAGAATGCAAATGTCAAATATCAGCTGAAAGAAGAAACAACTGAACGGGTGAGAATGGAGGATGCATGGGTAAAAGCCGCACAACGCGTTGATATTGTAGAAAGAGACGTCCGATCCAAAAAGACCAAAATAGATGATATGGATCTTACTTTTTGGACAATAATTGGGAGAACCCAACATCGAGTTTGGAATTATCCTGTATAGAGCGGTCAACCCCAATTCGATATGGATCGAAGATTAATGATTCAGATCATGCAGCAGGAGTACGACGAAGCTATTGAGGGTGGAATGTGCCTTATAGCGAAGTTAAGTCCAGCTGAGATGGTAACACCAAAAGCTGTCCCAGACAAGTCAAAGTTGGTGGATCAAGGGAGAGCGATTTCGTGACTTCCCAAAAAGTGAGGAACCCGAACGAAGTTATCACGAGTGAGCTAATCATAAACTCTTGCGAAGTCTATACCTTATTAGATACCGATTCTACCCATTCTTTTATTTCACATGTTTATGCTCAACGTTTGAACTTGACCCTTGAGAAATTAGACTTTGACTTATCTGTTGAAACTCCGTTGGGAGAAACCTTCATTACATCCACTGTTTATAAGTCTTGTTTGGTTCAAATCGGTACCCTCACATTACCTTTCGATCTTATTTCATTGAAAATACTTGCATTTGATGTAATTCTAGGGATTGATTGGTTAACTACTCATCATGTTAAAATTGATTATTTTCGTAAGGTCGTTAGTTTTCATATTCCTAACCAACCTGTTATGCGAATTTAAACAACCAAACCACTAAAGTCAATCACTGTTATATCAAGCCATAAAGCCATTCGTTTATTGAAAAATGGATGTCAAGCTTTCTTATCCCATGTCATGGATTTAAACAAAAATACGTCAGATTTGAATGATATTTCTGTTATTAATGAATTTCCTGACGTATTTCCTGAAGAACTTCCTGGCCTACCCCGAGAGCGTGAAATCAAATTTTGTATTGACCTTGAACCTGGTATAAAAACCATTTCCAAAACCCCATATGGAATGGCTCATATTGAACTTCAGGAGTTAAAAACCCAACTACAGGAGTTGGTACTCGAGCCTCTATTTGGTGACTTTCTTTGTGGAATACACTGAAGCCAGACTATCCGTAGGGGAAGCCATATTTGTGCGGTGGTAAACTGATAGGTGCCATTATGAGGTGCTATCCAAAGTTGGGATATGAGTCACATTTGAGAGCAACTTAAGTCATTAATCGAAGTACGTAGCTTTCTGGGCTTAGCTGGTTATTATCGGAGATTCATTGAAGGATTTTCTTGAATCGCTACTCTATTAACTCAGCTGACTCGAAAAGATACAAAGTTCGAATGGAGCGAGGAATGTGAGAAGAGCTTCTAAGAACTCAAGAGGAGACTCATTTTAGCATTTGTTCTGACAATACCATTAGGTTCGAAGGGATTTGTCATCTACAACGATGCTTCAAGCAGAGGTTTAGGATGTGTTCTCATGTAGCATGGAAAAGTCATAGCCTATGTCTCAAGACAACTCAAAGAATATGAGAGAAATTATCCTACTCATGATCTAGAGTTGGCAGTAGTCGTTTTCGCACTAAAGATCTAGAGGCACTACATGTGTAAGACCCCAACTTTTATCAATAAAGATTTAATTTTCTCCAAATATCTTTTTGAATAATAAGGTGTGGATTTGATATAATGTTATAGTTGTGGGTAATATTTACAAATTTTGCAAACTAAGCAAGTTGTCAAAAAATATTCGTTTGGTCGGGGACTATTCGTTTTATCAGGGAATATTCATACGACGGCACAATCATTGGTGGACCTTATAACGGAATTATTGTCGGAGTTAGAAAATGACAGAAATAACTTTTTATAAAAATAACAGCAAAACTTTTACCATTAACTGTTGAAATACCCGGTGATAAAAGTATAGTAATACGCGTGGTTGCATAGTAGCATACGGTATTGTACAGTATCTTTGATTATTGATGCTTACGTGAGAAGTCACTCAGTTTTATTCAATTATTGCCACAATAATTGTTGCATAATATCTCACATTATTGATTTAATTATTGTCACAGTATCATCTGCACAATATTTTATTTTATTGAGACGAAAAAGTTATTCATATTATTATTTGTATTATTGACGATGTCTAGAAAGTTCTTTCAAAGAAAAGGGTTTGGTCACCTAATTGTGTGCTAATAAGAAGAAATCATTATCGGAAAGCCCCCTCTTTCCTGGGAATGATCTGATTGTTAATATTGCGAGTTATAATATTAATGATGAATAAATGTTATTAAAAATGTGTTTTGTGAAGCCAAGTGAATTGAGATAAATAAAGGGGTTTGTCATGAAGTATTTGTTGTAAATTTGGTTTATTACATGGACCTCCACTTACTCATTTTTCAAAATCGTCGGTGGAAAGTTATCTCAATTTTGTTATATATATATATATATATATATATATATATATATTATTCAATTTAAATTTTTTGTTTTATTAGAATATTTTATTGTATAGTACTGCATAGTATTTGCATAAGATCAGATATAGTGCAAAACATAGTCTTTATAGTAAAATCAAAAAAAATTTAGCCGAACGAATTCGGCGCCCGTGAATGTTTATTGTGCGTCCGTTATTTTATTTTCTAAATAGTATCCTGCCATTCTCCTATAAATAGGATGCTTAGTTTAGAAATAAAAATCACACCAGAATCAGAGAATTCTTCTTCTATAATATTGAGCGTATTTCTTTAGAGTTTAAAGAAGCATTCAGTGTAGAAAACAGTACAAGTTTTCTTCAAGAATATCCCCGCCATACCAGTCAGAAATACTCTCCTTTTAAGGTAAGGTATATTATTTTTATTCAATATTCGTAAGAAATAATATTTTCTTCCAAACTCTGTAGTATGTAAGTAATATTATTTCTTTTCATATTCCTAATTCTACACTCATTTTGATAAGTATTGCTTCTATACTCCTTGAAATTATTAGAATATCCTTAAAATTTATGCTTCATCTAGTATCGTTTCTGTGACGCCCCCAAAATAGGTATACATCACCCATTCCGAGTTGTCAATATATGGCATGTAAACAACTACAACTTTATTATTACAACAAGAAATCTGTGAGTTTGAATACAAATATTATCTTCTGACAATATCTATACTCAAATAAATCCTCATCACATTTATTGATACATTATTTTACAAAATGGTGAGGACTACTAAACAACTCTCTCTAGAACCTTCATTCCATACCCCACTGCACTGCGCTATATTCTCACCTCCCGAGAAGAAAAATGGAACAAAAAGAAAAAGGTGAGCTCAACTAGCCCAAGAAGAATATTATGACTAAGATAATATACAACAAATTATCATTAGTCTTCAACAGGGAAAAAATCTAATAGAATACAATAGACAACAAGTTTTAAATCAATATTCGCAATGAAATAATAATTCATTAGAAGAGTTAAGTAGAGAATGCAAACTACTATCTTCTATATATGAATTTAAAAGTTCATCGCCTATCTTTTATCCCCAGTAACATCAATCAATATACATCTGAATCAAATATTCATCTTTGCACTACAGCCAAAGATATTCATCAAGAATCATTCATCTTTGCACTACAGCCAAAGATATTCAATAATATCATCATTTAAGATCGAGGATGATGAAAATATTTTAAAGAAACGAATCCAAAGGAAACAAAATGACAAGGATTAAGGATTAAGGATTCGTATTTTATTTTATCCACGCATAAAAAATACCTCAAAAAATAATCATAGTGGTGTAAAATTCAAGAATGATCAAAACATGGATACAATCAAAGCTAGTATCCACAATAGATATTTTGGACGAAAAGAAAATTTTTCATTTTTCGATGAATAGTGTCGTATTCGTCAATAGTACCGTATACGTGAATAGTGCCGTATACGTGAATAGTGTCGTATACGTGAATAGTGCCGTATACGTGAATAGTAACTTCGACACCAAAAGATAGAAATTTCCCAAAAAACATCATCACGCTTCGTGAATAGTACTCGTGAATAGTAACTCATGAATAGTAACTCGTGAATAGTAACTCATGAATAGTAACTCATGAATAGTAACCCCGACATGAAAAAGTTCCAAATTTGATAAAAATTTCCAACCAATATTTTGGCATAATGATATTGAAGAAATAATATCATTTTCGAATAAAATAACATCTCTTACCTCGAAAGATCAGTACTTCTAGCTGAAACACCGGATATAGGCTATGACTTGAACTTGCACCGTATAGCAATACTCAAAGTATACTCTAAATACTCACAAGAATACGCTCGATAATATAGAGAGAGAAAACTTCAATTTCTGGTGTGATTTTCAATTCTAACCTAAGCACCCTATTTATAGGAAATTGCTTAGAACACCAAAGCAGAAAATTTAATATAATAATATATATAATCAAATTTCCTACGCACACAAATCTGGTCCAAACTTCAGCCACACATGTGCCAAAAAAAATAAAAAAACGTTTTCTTAATAAAATAATTAAAACTTCCAAAAATCAATTATTTTGAGCTTCGAACTTCAATAATTCATAATAAACAGCCCTTTTATCGAAAAAATTCAAATCACGCGATTTTTTATAGGAAATTCAATTCTCTACAACTTTACGTAAGAAAGTTTTTCCAAATTCCAAATGAAATTGACCAAAAATCCACAAACCAAGCGATTTTACAAGCTATAATCAAATTTCACCAATAAATAGGGTCCACCGACATGTTTAACATGTTTTAAACATTTATTGCAACAAAAATACTCTTCCTCCTCATATACTCATATATCCCACATTCGTTGTAAAAATATCACCATTATTATATTATTAAAATATAATAATACATTTAAATGAATTATCTTATCGTAAAAAGATAAAATTTCAATTTTCAACAATTGTCACATTAAAAATTTTCTCCATCTATATCCACATAAAATCAATATTTTCTCATCATATGAATCAATAATTAATTATTCACAAATAATATTACGTAATCACAATATTGACAACTAGGCGCCTTCCTGGGAAGAGGGGCTTTCCAATAAGAATTTTCCTTCATCAAGCGCCGCAATTAGGTGACCAAACCTCTCCTTAGATGTAACTTTCTAGACATTGCCAATAATGTTATCTAATAATATTATTCAGATAATATGAATTATTGCATCGATGATGAAAATACTCGTAATGACAATTATTGAAACAACAACAATATAAAATATCAACGCAAAGAATTATTAAATCAATAAAATAAAATAATCGATCAAGAATTATCAGTAACCATTATTGAGTAGTGCCTTCACGTAAGAATCAATAATTGGTGCAATAATATAAAGCACATGCAAGTTAACCACGGAGTATTTTAATAGTATTAATTGAGAATAACTACGCCGTTATTTTTAAACAACTTATATTTGTCGCTTTTCTTCATCCAATCGCTTTCAGTTATGGGGCCCATAAAATATCATACGAATATTCCCCGACAACAATGAATATTCCCCGACAACAATGAATATTTTATAACCACTTGCTTATTTTGAAATATTTATGTATTTTACCCATAACTATTCACATTAATCAAATCAACCCTTACTATTTCAAAATAAAAATAGAAAAAATTAAATTTCATTAATAATAAGTTGGGGTCTTACAACCTCCCTCCTTATGAAATTTCATCCTCGAAATTGACGTACGTATTGGTGTTTCAAAAGGTGAGGATACCTCGCTTTCATTTCCGCTTTCCAATTCCCGTGTCATTTCTCTATAGCATGATTCCTCCACGTAACTTTAACTTGTGGTATGACCTTTCTTGGCGTAGGACATGCTCCTTCTTATCCAAGATCTTGACAGTACCTCCTCATACGTTAAGTCTTCTGGCTATCTCGTCCTGCTCTAACTCTATAACGTGGTTCGGGTCTTTCACATATTTACGGAAGTACGAGATATGTGAAACACATTATGAACACGAGACATACTTTGAGGTAACACAAGTCTATAGGCTACATTTCCTACTTCCCCCAAGAATTTGAAATGGACCAATAAATCGTGGATTGAGTTTTCCTCTCTTCCCAAATCTTGTAACTCCTTCCATGGAGCAACTCGCAACAATACATGATCCCCATATACTAAATTCCACGCCCTTTCGATGAAGATCCGCATAACTCTTTTTATCGATCTTGTGCCGCTTGTATACGCTGTCGAATCATTTGGATCTTTTCTTTGATCATATCGTATTTAACTCGGGTCCCAACAATGTTGCTTCACCCACCTCATCCCAACATATTGAGAACGACATTTTCGTCCATATAATGCTTCAATGGAGCCACACCTATACTTGCTCGATAACTGCTTGTTGTAGGAGAATTCCACCAATGGTAAATACTTATCCCAACCGCCTTGAAGTCTAGGACACAGAGTCTTAATAGATCTTCAAGAGTTTGAATAGTTCTCTCTCGATTGTCCGTCTGCTTTGGGGATGGTATGCCAAACTAAATCGCAACTCCGCGCTCCATAGCTTTTTGCAAGCTAACCCAAAATCTTAAAGTGAATCTTGGGTCACGATCCAAACTATGGATACTTGGCATGCCATGCAACCTCACAATCTCATTCACGTATATACTAGCAAGACGCTCAAGGAATAAGTCTCCCGACGGCAAGAAATGAATGAGCAGACTTTGGTTAATCTATCAACAATAACCCAAATAAGATTGATGCCTTGAGAAACCGTAGGAAGACCCGTAACGAAATCCATGGTAATGTGTTCCCACTTCCATTTCGTAATCTCAAGTGGTTGCAACGGACCCTTAGGTACTAGATGCTCGCCTTTACACGCTTGGCAAGTTAAACACATCGAGATAAACTTTGCAATCTCTCTCTTCATATTGTTCCACCAAAATGTATGTCGTCAAGATCACGATACATTTTGGTACTTCCGTGATGGATTGCAAATGGTGTATTGTGTGCTCCATCATAATCTTGTACTTCAAATCGTAGTCGTTAGGAACACAAAGTCTAGAGTGGACTCAAGTATTCTTTCTTCATCAATTCTCGCCTTAATAGCTCCTTCTTGTACTTTCTTCTTCATACGATCACCCCCTGCCTGGTGGCTTGAGCAACCTTAACTTTTTCTATTAAAGTTGGCTCTACGCGATACTTGACATCATCGCACTCATTCCCACATATGATCTTCTACTCAACGCCGCCACCACCACGCTCGCTTTTCGGTGATGGTATTGAATAGTGTGGTCGTAGTCTTCAATAGCTCGAGCCAACGTCACCGCCAGATGTTGAGTTCTTTTTTGAGTGAAGAAATATTTAAGGCTTTTATGGTCTGAATATATCTCCACTTTCTACCCATATAGATAGTGCCTCCATATCTTTAAGCGCCAAACGATCACGCTAACTCTAGATCATGAGTAGGATAATTCCTCTCATACTTTTAAGTTGTCATGAGGCATAAAGCTATGACTTTCCCACGCTGCATGAGAACACATCCTAACCCTTTACCTCAAGCATCATCAGAGATAACAAATCCATCCGAACCAGATGGTATTGTTAGAACAGTCTTAAAATAAGTCTCCTCTTAAGCTCTTGGAAACTCTTCTCGTATTCTTTGCTCCAAACGAATTTTGTATCCTTTCAAGTTAGCCGAGTTAATGGAGTAGCGATTCGAGAAAACCCTTCCACGAATCACCGATAATAACCAATTAAGCCCAAAAAGCTACGATTTCGCCATCGATTTTCGCTTGGTTCTCTAACTTTGTATTGCTTCAATCTTCGCCAGATCAACAGATACTCCATGTTTCGACACCACGCGCCCAAGGAATGCTACTTCCTCAAGCCGTAACTCGCATTTCTTCAATTTGGCATATAGTTTGTTTTCACGAAGCCTTTGGAGTACCAAATTTTCAAATGGTGCTCATGATCTTCACGACTTTTGGAATATATGAGGATGTCATCAATAAAAACAAAACGAATCGATCCAAATATTCCTTGAATACTCGGTTCATCATATCCATGAAAGTCATAGGAGCATTAGTCATCCGAAAGACACGACTAAGAATTCATAATGCCCATACCGAGTTCTCAAGGCGCCTTTGGATTATCCTCGCCTAATCTTCACCGATGATATCCGTAACGAAGATCGATTTTTGAAAAGAATTGTGCCCTTGCAATCGGGTCAAACAAGTCATCAATACGAGGTAGAGGATACCTATTCTTGATGGTGACATGGTTAAATTCCCGATAGTCAATACAAAAGTCGCATACTCCGCCTTTTTTTCTTTACGAATAAAACAGAGCACCCCAAGGAGATGTACTAGACGAATGAAACCGATGTCCAACAATTCTCAGAGTTGGACCTTTAACTCCTCGAAGTTCAATAGGAGCCATTCGATATGGGGTTTTAGAAATGGGCTTTGTACCAGTTCAAGATCAATAAAGAATTCAACTTCACATTCGGGGTAGACAAGGAAGTTCTTCAGAAATACGTCAGAAAGTCAATAACAACAGAATATTATTCAAATTTGACGTGTCTTTATTCAAATCCATAACATGGGCTAAGAAAGCTTGACATCCGCTTTTCAATAAACGAATAGCTTTATGATTAGACATGATGTTGTGATCGATTTTAATGGTTTAGTTGCTTGAATTGCATAAACAGTCAAGTTAGGAATATGAAAACTAACAACCTTACGAAAACAATCAATTTTGGCATGATGAGTTGTTAACCAATCAATCCCTAAAATCGCATCAAAAGCAAGTATCTTTAAAGAGATAAGGTCAACAGTAAGGTGATGGTGCCAACTTGAATCAAACAAGATTTATAAACAATGGATGTGATGAAAGTTTCTCCTAACGGAGTTTCCACAGATAGGTCAAAGTCTAATTTCTCCTGAGTCAAGTTTAAACGTTGAGCACATGCAGAGAGATAAATGAATGGGTAGCACCGTGATCAAGTAAGGTATAAACTTCGCAAGAATTTATAAATAGCTTACCCGTGATCACCTCATTTAGGTTCCTCGATTTTGACCACCACAACAAACGCTTCCCGAACCGCTGACTTTGACTTTTCGGGATATCTTTTTGAGTCACCGCCCCTCATTGAACTAGGTTTCACTACCATACAATCTCGAGCGATATGTCCTTCCTTTCCACAATTATAGCATACCTTGAACTGTCAGGGCGCTTGGACCGATATGTCCTCTTTTCCGCATTTGTAGCATATGATCGGTGGTCGTTTTTCCCCTTAGAACCAACCATTCTTCACGCAAGACCGCTGTCTCTTCACATGGTCGTTGTTAAATCTCCTCTTTTAAAATCTCCTCCCGACTCGCTTTCTTCTATTTTTATGGCCATGATTACCACCAGAGTGGTTACCATTTTTGTCCGTCTCTTTTTTCTCCGCCGGTTATCATTATTCTTGCTTGATCGATATCTCCGTATACGATCCTCGGTTATGGTCCTCGATTGAACATACTCATCTTATCTCGCCTAACAATTGAGCCTCATTAACAACATCCTAATAGAGAGAAAATTTATGAGAAATGAGATATTGTCAGTGTCTGGTTTCAAACCTCTCGTAAACATCCACGTCATACGCTCCTCATTCTCCACCAAATGAGGTGCAAACTCGATAACTCGCAAACTTTGCCTCGTCATCGAGATCCGCAGAGACCCAAGATTTTATCAATAAAGATTTAAATTTTGTTGAAATAATTTTTTAATATTATGGTGTGAATTTAAGATAATATTATAGTTGTGGGTAGTATTTATAAATTTTGCAAAGTATGCAAGTGGTTATATTATATTCGATTGGTCTGGGAATATTCTTGTTTAGCGAGGAATATTTGTACAACTACTCAATCATTGGTGGACCCCACAATGTAATTATTGTTTTGATTGAGAAAACAACAAAATATTTTATTGAAATAACAAATGAAGTTTTACCGTGGTTACCGCTGAACTACTTTAAGTAGTAAAAAAGTACGATGAATACGTGGGTCGCATAGAGCAGACACCTGTATTGATTATTGATGCTTATGTGAGAAGTCACCAGGTTTGATTCCATTATTGTCAATTAATAATATGAATTATTATACGATAAATGACGCTTTTGTTTTATTCAGTATTATTAACGTAATAAAATGTAAAACATCTTTTATATAAAATAGAATACTTTATTAAAGTTATTCTATAAATAGAATATATTATATTTTATTATGCATAGTGTTGCATAGTGTTTTTTGCATAGTGTTTTGCATAGTATTGCATAAATGTTTGCATAGTAAAATGTTTTTATATAAATAGAATATATTATATTTTATTTAAAATATTTTCTTTAAATATGGACCGTCGATTAAAGTAAATCAATCTGGACCGCTCATGGATTAGTTACTATGCATTCCATTTTCCTATAAATAGAAGCTCATTCCTTCATTATTTTCTTACTTAATTCATTGAAACTCTGAGAGAGAAATTATAGAGAGAAGCTATAGAGAGAAAGTTATAGAAAGAAGAAGAGTATTCTCGCTACTTCACTACTTCTATATTCAGCCTTTTTTTACTGGTAAGGGTGTTATTCTTTCTTCTTGAAGAGAACTTCATTATTCCATTCATTATTATTCTGCTGAATAACTTTAAAAAGTGGCATACCCTATACATAACATGTATACGCGGCATACCCTATACTTGGTGAAATCTTATGTTATTCCATTCTTAATTATTCTCATTGGAATAACTCAGATACGCTGCTTTACCCTATACTTGGTGACATTCTTCTACTATTCTCATTGAACATCCTCGTCACATGTTTTACAACGGACCGGGTTCCGCTTTTTTATTATTCTGCTGGAACATCCTGTCTGTGTGTTTACACACCGACCCGGTTCCGCTCTTTATCATTCTATTGAATATCCTATCTCATGTGTTTTACACCTGGATCCGGGTTCCATCTTTATTATTCATTGGAACATCCCGCTTGCAGAATTTCACCTAACTCGTTCCGTTATTATTATTCTGTTGAATAACTCGCCTATGCGCACCGCATGCATAGTGATTTCTTTTGTTATTCCATTCTTTATTATACCCAAATAGTTTAAAACTTGAACTTCTATACTCCATGAAATTAGTAGAATATCCTCGATATTTGCGTTTCATCCAAAGATCTTTCCATTGAAATATTCTTCCCGATCATTCTTGAATTTTACTCTACGAAACAAAGATCATATCGACAATTTGGACGTTAATAATTCATGGATTAAATAATTCTTGAACTTGTTTTATTGAATTATTATGTCATTGTCATCATCCTCGTGTTATATTATGTTATCTTTGGCTTACGTGCATAGATGAACTTAGTATGATTATGACCGTGATCATTCAAGATAATCACGACTTGATATAAATGATGTGACAAAAGTCCTCAAAGGGCTCAGTAATGCAGTTGATGGATAGTTTTTGGTATGATTATGACCAGGGTGATTCGGTAGATAGTCATGACCATTGATAATTTGATGAAAATCCTCGACCGTGGTACAGGGATGATTAGATGTGGTGGTTTATTTATTAAAATTTGAGTCTCAAATGATAAAAATTGATGAAAACCTTTTAAAACCTAAAAGATAGTAGACTTTATTCTCTACTTGACTCTTTTAATGGATTGCTTATTCCACCGCAGCTTAAACCGTTGTCTATATTGTATTTTATCGCTTTAACATCATTGAAGGCTAATGATAATTTATTCTCGCATTATCTTAGTCATAATATTTCTTCTCGGGCTAGTTGAGCTCACCTTTTTCTTTCACCGTTTCTCTTCGTGAAATGAGAACATAGCCGGGACGAGCCTGGGAACGAAGTAATGGTCCGTAGGATAGCATTAGTAGTCCTCACTATTCTGTGAAATAGTGTGATAATAGTTGTAATGAGGACTCCTTTTGAGTTTGTATAATATCTAGTAGACAATATTTGTATTCAAACTCACGCTTTATGTCGTATTGTACACCTACGCTATATTAGTAAGTTGTATTTGAATTTATGTACCATGTAAGTGGCGACCCAAGATGGGTGACGATACCTAATTTTGGGGGCGCCACAATTGGTATCGAGCTTAGGAAATGATCCCCGCTAAGATGTGAGAATAGTACTAAGAGGGGAGAGACGGGAAATTCTTTCGCTAGTATGACCTACCTAAGTTTATTTGGTATTTGATTGGCTCACGAGTATAGTGATAATATGTTGCATGTTAATTAACCCTTGTTTTGTGACAAAGTTTGTATTTAGATGTTGTGAATAGGGTTCTTGTTATTGAGCACGATAATGAGTCACCAACCAAAAGGTAACGACCAACAACACGATAATAATCATACTAAGCCAGAACGACCATCTAAACAATGATGACCATCGTGGGAGAAATTATCATGCTAAGAATGGTAACCACTTTGGTGGTAATTTTGGCCAAGATAATAGAAGTGGAAATTTCAAGAAGAGAAGGTCATTTAGCTCGATTTTGTCGTGCACCAAAGTCAAGTCCAAATGGGACGGGCACCAAAGGCGATAAGGATAAAACAAAGTCGGTGGTTTCATGAAGAGCGCTTTTCATGACTTCTTAAAAAGCAAGTGACTCGAACGGGTTAGCACCAAGTTAGTTAATTATAAATTCTTGCTAAGTCTATACCTTATAAGATACCGGTTCTACCCATTATTTTATCTCGCTTGCTTGCTCAACATTTAAATTTGACTCGGAGAAGTTAGACTTTAACTTATTGGTTGAAACTTCGTTGGGAGAAACCTTCGTTACCTCCACTCGCTTATTAATCTTGTTGTTTCAAATAAACACTTTCACGCTACTTCGTCGATATTATCTCTTTGAAAATATTTGCCTTTGATGGTATTTTAGGAATCAATTGGTTAACTACTCATCATTCTTTTCGTAAGGTTGTTAGCTTTTTATATTCATAACCAAACTACTAAAGTCAATTATTATCATATCAAGCCATAAGTAAAGAGCCCCGAACCTTTCGTTGTTGACTTCCTTGTGTGGAATGCACCGGGCCGGACTTTCTCAGAGGCGATATCGTGAATGAAGATGGCAAGTTTATAGGTATCATTGTAAGGTGCTATCTAGGTTAAGGGATAAGCGATCACGGTTAGTATCATTGTGACGTATTATCCAAGTCTTGGATGAGAGTCACGCTTTTTGAATGATATTTCTATTATTAATAAATTTCTTGACGTATTCTTGAAGATTTCCCTACCCTACCCTAGAGCGTGAAATCGAATTTTGTATTGACCCCAAAGACAAAAACCCATTTCTTAAACCCTCAAATATTTCTTCAACTAAATGAACAAATTACGTGGTTTATGATGAAAGTCATAATAAAAGCATTGGAATAATGAAAATCATGGGTATTCGTGGTATTAGTAAGTTTTATGATGAGTTATGTTGGTTAGTATGTAAAAACATGAAAGTTTCTTAGAAATCACAAAGAGTTGAAAATCGATTTTGGTGAAAAACGAATATGAAATTCAATTAATCATATCTCCTATTATATTTTGAATTTTTGAGCGTGGTCAAGTCCTAGAGTTAGATCTATGAGTTACCTAACTAATCCAAGTGAAATTACTGGAAAAGGTTTTGTAGATTTTGTGTGGACTGATTTTAGCAAAGGAGGCGTAAAGCTGTAAATTTCAAAAATGCTACTGCCCAGAAACTTTAAGGGACTATTTCGGCCACTTAAATTATGAGAAAATTTCTGGCCTTTTGGGACATGAAAGTATATGGTATAAAGTACATCCTGTCCAAAAATGAGCTCATTCTCGACTTAAAATGAGCAAGTTATGACTATTTCAATATTTAGGTTTTTCCGATTTAAAAACGCTATAACCGAGTTCTATAACTCATGACCATGAAATTTAAACTGAGGCTCACGTTAACATGTGTAAGGTCCTGCCAAGATTTGGGAATTTTGGAGTTAAACTTGAGGTATCTAATTTCTTAAGGAATTAATTAGAAATTAATTTTGAAAAATAGTAAATGAATTTTAAAATTCTTGAGAAAAATATATTTTCATTATGGGACTATATTATGCTAAATCCCCCAGAAAAGAAATATTTTTGGGACTAATTTGGTATTTTTCATGAAAATAGTTTAGTTACTAACATATGAGTTAAATATGTTATGTGAAGTAACAAAGTTGAAAATATAATTTTATGGCTAAAGAATCCTATATAGTAGTATATGCATATTTTTTTGATGAAGGATTTGATAATTGGTGATGATATTTTATGAGTATGGCATTTTGAATGATTAAATGCATTATATGGTAAAAGCGTAAACAATTAAGATAAATTGTTTATAAATTTAAGAAGTGATTAAAATATTGTTATAATATTAATGTTATTAGATTATGAGATTATTAAGTGATTGATAACATGGGAATATTCTTGAATCCTCGGATAAATTATATTATAAATGTTTAATATTTATCCTTTATCTCATTTGATTGATTCTTTATATCATTATCCTCATGTTTATATTACGTTGAAAGTCATCTGGCATAGACTGTAGTGCATAGATGGACTTGGTGTGATTATGACCAGTGGATTGTTCTTGGATAATCATAACCGTAATTGAAAAAACACAATTATCTTTGTCAGTAGTGCATGGATAATTTATGGTCGTGATACTAATGAATACACGATTATCTTTGGTCAGTAGTGCATGGATAATTCGTGGTCGTGATACTAATGAATACACAATTATCTTTGGTCAGTAGTGCATGGATAATTTATGGTCGTGATACTAATGAATACACAATTATCTTTGGCCATAGTGCATGGATAATTTGTGGTCGTGATACTAATGAATACACGATTATCTTTGGTCAGTAGTGCATGGATAATTCGTGGTCGTGATACTAATGAATACACGATTATCTTTGTCGCAGTGCATGGATAATTCGTGGTCGGATACTAATGAATATACAATTATCTTCTTTGTCGTAGTGCATGGATAATTTGTGGTCGTGATACTAATGAATACACAATTATCTTTGGTCGTAGTAGTATGGATAATTTGTGGTCGTGATACTAATGAATACACAATTATCTTTGGCGAAGTGCATGGATAATTTGTGGTCGTGATACTAATGAATATCCTCGGCACGTAGAAAAGGATGATTCGATGATATGAATTAATTATTGAGTCGAGTCTCAAAGAATGAAATATTAATTCATGGATGTGGTAAAAGTCATCTTTGGTCAGTAGTGCATTGATAGACTTGGTATGATTATGACCAAGGATTATTCGGTATAATCATGACCAGATTGAAAACACGAATATCCTTGGCCAGTGGTGCATGGATAATTCGTGGTCGTGATACTATTAAGCTGCGTCTTAGCATTATTGGTTTTACAGTTGTATATCTTTAGCCTGTAGTGCAAAGATGAATAGTTAATGAATAGCTTTGGCAGATTTCGAAGATGAATTTAATATTTTCAAGGTATCCTCATCTCTTTATCATATCAGGTACGTACCCTAATTTCGAGGGCGAAATTCCATAAGGAGGGGAGATTGTGAGACCCCAGATTTTATCAATAAAGATTTAAATTTTGTTGAAATAATTTTTTAATATTATGGTGTGAATTTAAGATAATATTATAGTCAGGGGTAGTATTTATAAATTTTGCAAAGTATGCAAGTGGTTATATTATATTCGATTGGTCGGGGAATATTCTTGGTTTAGCGGGGAATATTCGTATAACTACTCAATCATTGGTGGACCCCATAATGTAATTATCATTGCTTGATTGAGAAAACGACAAAAATATTTTATTGAAATAACTACGGAAGTTTTACCGTGGTTACCGGGTTAACTACTCCTAGTAGTAAAAGTACAAAGAATACGTGTGGTTGCATAAGAAGACACCAGTATTGATTATTGATGCTTATGTGAGAAGTCACTCACTTTGATTCCATTATCATCGATTAATAATATGAATTATTATAATGATAATGACGCTTTTGTTTTATTCGTATTATTAACGTAATAAAATGTAAAACATCTTTTTATATAAAATAGAATACTTTATTAAAGTTATTCTATAAATAGAATATATTATATTTTATTATGCATAGTGTTGCATAGTATTTTTGCATAGTGTTTTGCATAGTATTGCATATGTTGTTTGCATAGTAAAATGTTTTTATATAAATAGAATATATTATATTTTATTTAAAAGATTTTTCTTTAAATATGGACCGTCGATTAAAGTAAATCAATCTGACCGCTCATGGATTAGTTACTATGCATTCCATTTTCCTATAAATAAAGCTCATTCCTTCATTATTTTCTTTTACGAATTCATTGAAACTCTAGAGAGAGAAATTATAGAGAGAAGCTTATAGAGAGAAGTTATAGAAAGAAGAAGAGTATTCTCGCTACTTCACTACTTCTATATTCGCCTCTTTTACTTTAGTAGTGGTGTTATTCTTTCTTCTTGAAGAGAACTTCATTATTCCATTCATTATTATTCTCGTTGAATAACTCAGTAAAAGTGGCATACCCTATACATAACCTCAGATAATGCGTGGCATACCCTATACTTGGTGAAATCCTTATGTTATTCCATTCTTAATTATTCTCGCTGGAATAACTCAGATGTATGCGCCGATTTACCCTATACTTGGTGACATTCTTCTATTATTCTTGCTGAACATCCTCATCATGTGTTTTACACCGACCTGACCGGTTCCGCTTTTTATTATTATTCATTGGAACATCCTCGTCATGGTTTTACACCGGACCGGTTCCGCTTTTTATCATTCTATTGGAATATCCTATCATGTGTTTTACACCGGATCCGGTTCCATCTTTATTATTCTGTTGGAACATCCTCACTTGCGTGTGAATTTCACCGACTCGTTCCGTTATTATTATTCTCGCTGAATAACTCGCCTATGCGCAAGCACCGCATGCATAGTGATTTCTTTTGTTATTCCATTCTTTATTATACCCAAATTAGTTAAAACTTGAACTTCTATACTCCATGAAATTAGTAGAATATCCTCGATATTTGCGTTTCATCCAAAGATCTTTTCATGGAAATATTCTTCCGATCATTCTTGAATTTTACTCTACGAAACAAAGATCATATCGACAATTTGACGTTAATAATTCATGGATTAAATAATTCTTGAACTTGTTTTATTGAATTATTATGTCATTGTCATCATCCTCATGTTATATTATGTTATCTTCGGCTTACGTGCATAGATGAACTTAGTATGATTATGACCAGGATCATTCTAAGTATAATCATGACTTGATATAAATGATGTGACAAAAGTCCTCAATGGCCTCGTAATGCAAATGATGGATAGTTTTTGGTATGATTATGACCGTGGTGATTCTAATAGTAGTCATGACCATTGATAATTTGATGAAAATCCTTGACCGTGGTACAAGGATGATTAGATGTGGTGGTTTATTTATTAAGTCGAGTCTCAAATGATAAAAATTGATGAAAACCTTTTAAAACCTAAAAGATAGTAGACTTTATTCTCTACTTGACTCTTTTAATGGATTGCTTATTCACGCAGCAGTTAAACCGGTTGTCTATTGTATTTTATCGCTTTAACATCGTTGAAGGCTAATGATAATTTATTCTCGCATTATCTTAGTCATAATATTTCATCGGGCTAGTTGAGCTCACCTTTTCTTTCACCGTTCTTCGTGAAATGAGAACATAGCCGGGATAAGTCGGGGAACGAAGTAATGGTCCGTAGGATATAGCATTAGTAGTCCTCACTATTCTGTGAAATAGTGTGATAATAGTTGTAATGAGGACTCCTTTTGAGTTTGTATAATATCTAGTAGACAATATTTGTATTCAAACTCACGCTTTATGTCGTATTGTATACGATAGTTATATTAGTAAGTTGTATTTGAATTTATGTACCATGTAAGTGGCGACCCAAGATGGGTGACGATACCTAATTTTGGGGCGCCACAGAGACATCGCCATGTTGTTTTGTTCAAATCGATGAACTCCACTTCCTTCATACGACGTAACACTTTCGTGAAAGTATTTGTCATTAAATAGTTTCAAACGCCTCCCAAGACATGCCGAAAAGTACTTTGGATGGGTACGCTACACGTATCTCCCACCAAGAGTTCGCTTCGCCCACGGAACATAAAGGTGGCGAATGGAACCTTCGTTCTCCGTGCATCCCAAGACATCGAATATCTTGGTAATTTGCTTGACCCATGTTTCCGCCATGATCGGATCTGCTTTCCCTAAAATTCGGTGGTCCCAACTCTTTGAATCGCTTGGTGTGTGACAACCCGTGAATTGCTATCATTTCCTCCTATATTTTGAACACAAGTCTCCTCGTTTGATTTTGCATGAACTCGCAAAAAGCTTCTAAACATCCCTCGCTCATCATCTCGCTCAGGTGGTGTTGTTCACAGGAGGAACATTTCCACTGTTGCATCGTTCTCCTCGTTGGTGAGTACCGTGCTCTCCACTGGCCTCATTTCCATTATTAATATTCTCAATCGACATTCTCAAATATCGCCATAAAACAAGGGTTAATTAAGGAAATCAATATATCACATAATATCCTTATATATCGACCAACTAACAACAAATAAGCTTAGGTAGGACATACTAGCGAAGGATTTACTCGCCTCCCTCCTAGTTCTATTCCCGATCTCCGCCAGAGATCATATCCCTAAGCTTCGATACCAACCGTGGCCGCCCCCAAAATAGGTATACATCACCCATTCCGAAAGTTGTCAATACATGGTATGTAAACAACTACAACTTTATTATTACAACAAGAAATCTGAGTTTGAATACAAATATTATCTTCTAGACAATATCTATACTCAAATAAATTCTCATCACATTTATTGATACATTATTTTACAAAATGGTGAGGACTACTAAACAACTCTCTCTAAACCTTCATTCCATACCCCGACTTGCAGTACTCGCTATATTCTCGCCTCCCGAGAAGAAAAAATGGAACAAAAGGGAAAAGGGTGAGCTCAACTAGCCCAAGAAAGAATATTATGACTAAGATAATATACAACAAATTATCATTAGTCTTCAACAGGAAAAATCTAATAGAATTCAATAGACAACAAGTTTTAAATCAATATTCGCAATGAAATAATAATTCATTAGAAGAGTTAAGTAGAGAATGCAAACTACTATCTTCTATATATGAATTTAAAAGTTCATCGCTCATCTTTTATCCCCGTAACATCAATTAATATACATCCGAATCAAATATTCATCTTTGCACTACAAAGCCAAAGATATTCATCAAGAATCATTCATCTTTGCACTACAAAAGCAAAGATATTCAATAATATCATCATTTAAGACCGAGGATGATGAAAATATTTTTAAAGAAACGAATCCAAAGGAAACAAAATGACAAGGATTAAGGATTAAGGATTAAGGATTCAGATTTTGTTTTATCCACGCACAAAAAATACCTCAAAAATAATCATAGTGGTGTAAAATTCAAGAATGATCAAAACATGGATACAATCAAAGCTAGTATCCAGAATAGATATTTTGGACGAAAAGAAAATTTTTTATTTATCGATGAATAGTGCCGTATTCGTCAATAGTACCGTATACGTGAATAGTGTCGTATACGTGAATAGTGCCGTATACGTGAATAGTAACTCCGACACCAAAAGATAGAAATTTCCCAAAAAACATCATCACGCTTCGTGAATAGTACTCGTGAATAGTAACTCGTGAATAGTAACTCGTGAATAGTAACTCATGAATAGTAACCCCGACATGAAAAAGTTCCAAATTTGATAAAAATTTCCAACCAATATTTTGGCATAATGATATTGAAGAAATAATATCATTTTCAAATAAAATAACATCCCTTACCTCGAAAGATCAAGATTTCTAAATTGAACACCTGATATAGGCTATGACTTGAACTTGCAATCGTATAAGCAATACTCAAAGTATACTCAAAATACTCACAAGAATACGCTTGATAATATAGAGAGAGAAAACTTCAGCTTCACGTGTGATTTTCAATTCTAACCTAAAGACCCTATTTATAGAAATTGCTTAGAACACCAAAGCGTAAAATTTAATATAATAATATATATAATCAAATTTCCTACGCCACAAATCTGGTCCAAACTTCACCACACATGTGCCAAAAACAATAAAAAAACGTTTTCTTAATAAAAATAATTAAAACTTCCAAAATTAATTATTTTGAGCTTCGTAACTTCAATAATTCATAATAAATAGCTCTTTTATCGTAAAATTCAAATCTCACGAATTTTATAGGAAATTCAATTCTCTACAACTTTGCGTAAGAAAGTTTTTCCAAATTCCAAATGTAAATCGACCAAAATCCACAAACTGGACGATTTTAGAAGCTATAATCAAATTTCAACCAATAAATGGGGTCCACCGACATATTTAACATGTTTTAAATATTTATTGCAACAAAAATACTCTTCCTCCTCATATACTCATATATCTCACATTTGTTGTAAAAATATCAACATTATTATATTATTAAAATATAATAATACATTTAAATGAATTATCTTATCAGAAAAAGATAAAATTTCAATTTTAAACAATTGTCACATTAAAAATTTTCTCCATCTATATCCACATAAATCAATATTTTTCTCATCATATGAATCAATAAGTAATTATTCACAAATAATATTACAGTAATCACAATATCGACAACCGTGCGCTCTCGTGAAAGAGGGGGCTTTCCAATAAGAATTTCTCCTTATTGGCGCGCAATTAGGTGACCAAACCTCTCCTTAGACAGAACTTTCTAGACATTGTCAATAATGTTATCTAATAATATTATTCAGATAATATGAATTATTGCATCGATAATGAAAAATACTATGTAATGACAATTATTGAAACAACAACAATATAAAATATCAACGCAAAGAATTATTAAATCAATAAAATAAAATAATCGATCAAGAATTATCGTAACCATTATCGAGTAGTGCCTTCACGTAAGAATCAATAATTGGTGCAATACCGCAGTGCTACTTCTGTGTTAACCAATTTAGTATTTTAATAAGATTAATTCAGAATAACTACGCTCAGTTATTTTTAAACAACTTATATTTGTCGCTTTCTTCATCCAATCGCTTTCCGTTATGGGCCCACAAAAAAAATCAAGACCGACGCATTTAATATTCCCCGACAACAAAGAAGAATATTCCACGACAAAACGAATAATCCCCGACAACAATGAATATTTTATAACCACTTGCTTATTTTGAAATATTTGCGTATTTTACCCATAACTATTCACATTAATCAAATCAACCCTTACTATTTCAAAATAATAAATAGAGAAAATTAAATTTCATTAATAATAAGTTGGGGTCTTACAGTTTCACTGAAAAAAAATTCTGGACATTCTTTTTAAATTTTAATCTTTTCATGTCGGAGTACTATTCATAAAGTACTATTCACGAGGTACTATTTACTCGGGTACTATTTACCCGAGGTACTATTCACGATAAAAATTGATTTCTTTTCTGTCCAAAGTATGTTTGATACATGAATATTATTCTTAAATTTTACTCCACAAAGCAGTTATCATGTTGACAATTTAGACATTTTTAAACTCTGGATAAATTAAAAATCTTTAATATTTATCCTTTATTTCGTTTGATTGATGCTTAAATCATTGTCATCATCCTCATGCTTATATTGTGATGAAAGTCATCTTTGGCCCGTAGTGCATAGATGGACTGTTGATTAGTGTGATTATGACCAGGAATTATGTATCGGTATAATCATGACCTGTAAGGTTACAAAGGATGTGGTAAACATCTTCATTGGCCCGTAGTGCATTGATGGACAGTTGTTGGCATGATCATGACCATTGGTGATAATAACGAATATCATTGTCCCGTAGTGCATGGATAATTCATGGATGTGACACTAACGAATATCTTTGGCTCGTAGTGCATGGATAATTCGGTGATGTGGTTTATTTATTGAAATGTGTTACAGAGATAAAATATTGATGATGGACTTTTAAATCATAGAATATAGTAGATATCATGCTCTACTTAACTCTTCTAATGGATTGCTTGTTCCGCTACAGTTAAACTTTCTGTCTATTGTATTCTATCAGTTTTTATACTGTTAAAGGCTAAGTATAATTTATTCTGCATTATCTTAGTCATAATATTCTTTTTGGGCTAGTTGAGCTCTCCCTTTTCTTTCATTGTTCTCTTTAGGAAATGAGAATATAGCTAGGACTAGTCGGGGAATGGAGTGATGGTCCAAGCAGGTGACTATAGTAGTCCTCACTATTCTATGAAATAGTGTGATAATAATTATAATGAGGACTTCATTTGAGTTTGGATATTTTCTATGAGACAATATTCGTGTTACAACTCTCTAAACTATGTTTTGTCGTATTGTATAAATGAAGTTTGTATTTAAATTCTGTACCATGTATTTGGCGACTCAGAATGGGTTGTTTATACCTATTTTGGGGGCGTCACAACCTGTATGGGGAAAAACTGGAGATCTATATAGATCATAAAAGCCTCAAATATTTTGTCACCCAAAAGGAACTCAACATGCAGCAACGACGTTGGCTCGAGCTATTGAAAGATTATGAACATACCATTCAATACCATCCTGGAAAAGCGAACATGGTAGCTGATGCGTTGAGTAAAAGATCATATGCGGGTACGAGTGCGATGTTGTTAACGCAAAGACCCATTTTGTATGACTTACAAAGGATGGAGATAGAGTTGAAAACTCCATGGACCCACGTGAAGATGGCAAATATACGAGTAGAACTGACTTTAATCGATAAAGTTAAAGTTGCTCAAGCCACAGACCCGGAGCTGATGCGTATGAAGAAGAAAGTACAAGAAGGTGTTATTCTAGAAGTAAGAATAGATGAAGTAGGAATACTTCGAGTCAACTCCAGACTTTGTGTTCCTAACGACTCTGATTTGAAGTACAAAATCATAATAGAAGCACACAACACACTGTTTGCAATCCATCCCGGGAGTACCAAAATGTATCGTGATCTTTGACATACATTTTGGTGGAGCAATATGAAGAGAGAGATCGCGGAGTTTATCTCAAGGTGTTTAACTTGTCAACGTGTCAAGGCGGAGTATCAAGTACCAAAAGGTCCATTGCAACCATTTGAAATTCCAGAATGGAAATGGGAGCACATTAACAGGATTTATTTACCAGTTTTCCCAAGGTTTCTCAAGGCATAGATACAATTTAGGTAATTGTCGATAGATTAACCAAGTCTGCTCATTTCTTGCCTATACGAGAAACTTATTCACTTGAACGTCTTGCTCGTATGTATATAAATGAGATTATGAGATTGCATGGTATTTCAGTATCCATAGTTTCTGATCGAGACCCAAGATTCACTTCACAATTTTGGGTCAGCTTGTAGAAAGCTATGGGCACGGATTTACAATTCAGTTCTGCATATCATCCTCAGACGGACGGACAGTTAGAAAAGACTATTCAAACTCTTGAAGATCTATTGAGACTTTGCGTACTAGACTTTAAAGGAAGTTGGGACAAGTACTTACCATGGTGGAATTTTCCTACAACAACAGTTATCAAGCAAGTATAGGCATGACTCCATTCGAGGCGTTGTATGGACGAAAGTGTCGTTCTCCAGTATACTGGGATGAGGTGGGTGAAGCAACGTTGTTGTGACCAGAAATGGTATGCATGACTACGGAAAAGATTCAAATGATCCGGCAACGTATACAAACCTCACAAGATAGACAAAAAAGTTATGATTATCTTCATCAAAGGGACGTGGAGTTCAATGTTGGAGATCATGTATTATTACGTGTTGCTTCATGGAAAGAAGTTACGAGATTTGGAAAGAGATGAAAGCTCAATCCTCGATTCATTGGTCCATTTGAAATCATCGATCAAGTAGGAAATGTGGCCTATAGACTCGCTTTACTGCCAAGTATGTCTCGTGTTCATAACATTTTTCACATATCCATGCTACGTAAATATGTGAAAGATCCGAACCACATTATTGAATTAGAATCAGACGAGATAGCAGAAGATTTAACGTATGAAGAGGTACCTGTTAAAATCTTGGATAAGAAAGAACATATTTTATGCTCAAAGGTTATACTTCAAGTAAACGTTTTATGGAGAAACCATGATATTGAGGAAATGACTTGGGAGTTAGAAACTAAAGTAAAAACAAGGTATCCTCACCTTTTCGACATACTAGGTACGTACAATAATTTTGAGGACGAAATTTCATAAGGAGGGGAGGTTGTAAAACCCCAACTTTTTATGAATAAAAATTTAATTTTCTCTAATTATTATTTTGAATAATAAAGTGTTGATTTGATATAATGCTTTAGTTATGGGTGATATGTGTAAATTTTGCAAAGTATGCAAGTTGTCATATAATATTCGTTTGGTCGAGGAATATTCTTTTTGTCGGAGAATATCCGCATTTACCGGCCGCAATCATCAGTGGACCACATAATGTAATAACTATCGACATATAGAAGAGATGTAAATAACTTTTTATAAAAATAACGGAAAAACTTTTACCGTTAACTGTTGAAATACCCTATGATAAAAGTACAAAGAATACTTGTGGTTGCATAGTAGCACACCAGTATTGCACAAAGATCTCCGATTATGGATTTTACGTAAGAAGTCACTCGCTTTCATTCAATAATTACCACGAGAATTGTGTTGATAAGATCTCATATTATTGATTCAATTATTGTCACAGTATCATCTGCATAATATTTTATATTATTAAATCAATAATTTACACGACACAATTATTCATATTATTAGTTAGCATTATTGACAAATAATGTCTAGAAAGTTCTGTCAAGGAAAGGGGTTAGGTTATATAATTGCGCACCAATAAGGATAAATTCTTTTCGGAAAGCCCCCTCTTTCTTGGCAATGATCTGGTTGTTAATATTGTGAGTAATTATTATGTGGTGGATATTAGTTCAATTTTGATATAAATGAAGGAATTTTTCATGAAATATTTGTTGAAAGTTTGGCAATTATCTTCTCCGATAAAATATTCATTCTAATATATTATTATAATATTACATTATAATAATGTGATAATATAGTAATATAATTTTTTTTATAATGGTAATATTATTATTAAAATATATAATTTTTAACATGTGAATAAAAGTGGAGTGAAGATTATCATTTTTGTTTTGAATTCTTCCGTGCGCATTTTGAATTCTCTTCTACATATTCTTTTTCCAAAGTGATGGTGGATGGAATGCCTGCAAAGTGTGTTTTCTAAAGAGTGGGCCTCAACTTTGGAAAATAAGGAATTAGGCAGAAGTTAGGCATGAAATAGAAATGAGAGTTAGGCATACTTATTTAACTTTTCTCCCTCCGTTGCACTATAAAAGGAAGGTTACCCCTCCTTCCTAAACACACAATTACAATATCAGAAATTCTTATTCTATAGTATTGTGAGTATTTCTTGTGAGTATAAGGATACTTTGAGTGTAGTTTTTCGTGCAAGATTTTCTCAGAATAATATCTGATATTCCATTCAAATCCAGTTTCTACTAAGGTAAAGGATATTATTTATTTCATATTCGTGAAGGATATTATTTTATTTCAATACTCATAAGAAATATCTATTTCTTTCATACTCCATATTATTTAAGAGATATTATTTCATTTCATATTCTTAAATTAAAACTTACTATGGTAAGTATTGCTTCTATATTTCTTGAAATGATTAAAAATTCCTTAAGTTTTGCGCTTCATCTAATATCATTTCGTTGGAATATTGGTCTGAACATTCTTATTAAATTTTAATATTTTCATGTTGGGGTACTATTCATGGGTACTATATTATTCATACGGTGCTATTCATGAGTACTGTTCACAACAGAATTTAATTTTCTTTTCTATCCAAATTAATTTTTGATATATGAATATCATTCTTGAATTTTACTTCACAATTAGTTATCATGTTGACAATTGAACTCTGGATAAATTGAATTAGAAATCTCTAATATTTATCTTTGATCTCACTTGATTGATTCTTTATATCATTGTCATCATCCTCATACTTATATTGTGATGAAAGTCATCTTTGGCCCGTAGTGCAAAGATGGACTGTTGATTAGTATTATTATGACCAGAAATTATGTATTGGTATAATCATGACCTGTAATGTTACAGACAAATGATGTGGTGAAATTCCTCTTTGGCCCGTAGTGCATAGATGGACAGATGTTTAGTATGATCATGACCACTGGTGATACAAACGAATATCCATGGCCCGTAGTGCATGGATAATTCGTTGATGTGAAATATTTATTAATTGGTGTTACAGAGATAAAATATTGAGGATGGACTATAGTAGTCCTCACTATTCTATAACATAGTGTGATAATAATTGTAATGAAGATTTTATTTGAGTTTGGATATTGTCTACGAGACGATATTTGTATTAAAACACACAGCCCATGTGTTGTCGTATTTTGTATGACAATGGTATAATTGAAGTTGAATTTGAATTATGTACCATGTATTTGACGACTCAGAATGGGTTGTGTAGACCTATTCAAGTTTTACTCGACTCTAAGACCCCTTGAGGCTTGATCGTTAACTTTAACTTTCTATACGATTTTACAAATCATAGCCCAGTATGCAACCTATTGTTCTTAAGAACAATAATTTGGTCTGCAGAGATTAGGCTGTTAAGAATATTAGGCTCAACAACCTCTTTGGATTTCACAAGCACTGTGACGTCCCCAAAATAGTTCCACACAACCCATTCTGAGTTGCCAAATACATGGTACATAATTTAAATACAAACTTTATATTTACAACTATTAAACTGTCGTGCAAAATACGATAACATATATGCTGTGAGTTTCAATACAAATATTGTACTAAATATAATACAATAATATACACACTCAAATTATTACAATGCCGTATAAAATACAGCAACAAAAAATTCAAGTCTTCGAAGGAACTAGGACTGATAATTCGGTTATAACTGAACCGAATAGGATATTCGGTTATAACCAAAAATCGAAATTTGTACAATTTTAGTATCCAAACAAGTAACCAAATTACCCAGTAACCGAATTACCGAATAACAGAATAACTGAATTTACTATTCGGTTATTCGGGTAATAACCGAAATTAATAAATATATTTCTGATTTCTCCAACAAAACAAAACCCATATCAACATAAATCTCCTACAATAGCATCAAACTTTTATAAGTGGCCATATTAACCATATCGTACCTTCAAGCAACTGATTTAAGGAACTCTGACAGGATGTGATATCCTTTATGTAACTGAAAGAAGTTATTTGGTTAACTTTTAAGCTCTTCCATTAATCCCTATGGTACATAGACAAGAATGAAAACAAATAGCCAGAGTAGAGTTATAGAAAATTTGTACGGTAGGGTAAACCACCTGAGAGATATATTGCACCGCATCAGTTCGCCAAAGAAGATCAGAGTTGTTCGATGGAAGTCGAAGATTGCAAATTTGAAAGTGGTGATATACATAGGTGATATACGTAGGTGATGACCGCATCGGACAAAATCTGTTATAGCAAAGTGGCTGATTTTAGTGATTTGGGGTTAGGGCAGAGAGTCAAAGACAAACTAGGAGTCCTGTATACTTTTACTTTTTATGTTTTAAATTTTTGAAACTCTTATTCGGTTATACGGTTAACCGAATTACCAAATTTTAATAATCAAACCCGAACCCAAAAATCGGATAGTAAAACAGATATAACCGAAATACTCAAAATAACCGAATAACCGAAATATTTTGTTTAAAAAAATTCGGTCCGGTTCGGTTATTCAGTTTTACCCATTTTTTGCTCAGTCCTAAAAGGAACACTAGAAGATTTTTGTCCTCCTCATTCTAATGGGGTGTATTTTTGACGCTTCCAAATTCAAGTTCACCTCACCCTATTGTTGTTCACCAAAATTAACTATTAAATGACATATAAAATACGACACACACATTTTAAGTCCTCAATACAATTATATATTGTCATTCTATTTTATAATATATTAAGAAACTTCAATAGTCAAAGACCATCACTTTATTCCCATTTTATCCCTGCTCGACCTAGCTACACTCTTATTACCTGAAAGGAATTGTGAAGCAAAAGGGTGTGCACAAATAGCCTAGTAAAGAATATTATGACTAAAGATAATCAAATTATCAATAACCTTCATCAGTAATAAATCAGATATTTAGAACATATGGTAGATGATAAAAGTTTTCAACCATAATTGCAGCGGAATCAACAATCCATTAAAAGAGTCAAGTAGAACATAATGTCTACTATATATCTCCTCCAAATTAAAAGTTCATCATTAATATTTCATTCCTGTAAACCCATCAACAGTTCTCTGTTGTACCCAAGGTAAAGAAAACTTTCATCACCTGTCTTCAGCTGAACCACCAATGATTATAGTTAAATTCACAATTCATGTTCATAATTATGTAAATCAACAATTTCTCCTTGTCACAAAGGGTTAATAGAACTTTCACTCAATATCATTACCCCAAAGGCTAAAGACATTCAAATGTATTAAAAATGATCATACCAATCAATTGTCTATCTTTGCACTACAAGCCAAAGATAATCAACCAATGGTCATGATCATGCCAATCAATTGTATGTCAGTGCACTACGGCCAAAGACATTCAACTGTAAACCAATGGTTATGATCATGCCAAACAATAGTCTATCTTTGCACTACGGGCCAAAGATATTTATTTGTATTATCAGTGGTCATGATCATGTCATACACCTGTCCATCTTTGCACTATGGGACAAAGCTATCAATTAATAGTTCATAGTTCATCTTTGCACTACGACCAAAGATATCAATCAATAATTCTTCTTTGCACTACAGGCCAAAGAGAACTTTCATCACAAGTCTTTATTTGTAACATTAAATGTCATGATTATACCAATACACAGTTCCTGGTCATAATTATTCCAATTAACAGTCCATCTTTGCACTACGGGCCAAAGATTACTTTTCGACACAAATTAAGTCTGAGGATATAACAATGATATAAAGAATAAATCAAGTGAGATCAAGGATAACATGATGATCAAAAAGTGGATTCAATTTAAGAATAAGATTCATATATCAAAGATAATTTGGACAGAAAAAGAAACCAATTTTATCATGAATAGTCTCCCGGTATGAATAGTACCCCGTCATGTAAAGTACCTCGAATAAATAGTACTCCGTCATGCAAAGTACCCTGAATAAATAGTACCCCGTCATGCAAAGTACTCAGAATGAATAGTACTCTGGTATGAATAGTACCCATAAATGGAGAATAAGAAAGAAAACAATATCCCTTAACGAGTAAAAAAGAAATGATATCACATACAAGTATGAAAGAATATACGAAACTGTAAATGGATTTTCACCCGTCATGGGGTAATCCGCGTAGACAGATCATTTCTACAATTTAATAAAGAATGAATACGAAGGGTTATTCACCATGCATGCGGTAATCCGCAGAAATAGGTTACTCACGTAGATTAATAAAGAATGAATACAAAGGGTCATTCACCATGCATACGGTAATCCGTGTAGATAGGTTATACCCACATATTTTTATCAACAATTTCATCTTTGAATTTTCGAAGTTTGACATTTTCTGAAAAAGTCAACTGTTGACTTTTTGACCAAAAAGTTAACCCCGACAAATTTTGTATTTATAGTTTATTTTGACTAATTTCATCACCCCGGACTCAAATATCTCATTCGCGTCTCCAAATTTAACTCCGAACTCAAATTCAATTTTTAATTTCATTTTCTTGTGTTTTATACATACTTTTGATTTCTTAGTTAGTTCAAACTATTTAATTAGTCTTGACTAACTATTAAATTAAATCTCACGACTTATCGCCAATAAATATATATAATACATTTTTAATCTTTCAAAAATTATTTATTATTAATATTATAACTCACAATATTTACAACCAGATTGTTCCTAGGAAAGAGGGAGCTTTTCGATAAGAATTTCTCCTTATTGGCGCACAATTAAATAATCTAACCCCTTTTCTCGACAGAACTTTCTAGATATTTTCAATAATGCTAATAATAATATGAATAACTGTGTCGTCTCAATTATTGATTTAATAATATAAAATATTGTGCAGATGATACTGTGATAATAATGGAATCAATAATATGAGATACTATGCAGCAACTACTGTGGTAATTATTGAATGTAACTAAGTGGCTTCTTACGTAAGCATCAATAATAAAAGATATTGTGAAATATCGTGTGCTACTGTGCAACAATGCGTATTACTGTACTTTTATCACCGGATATTTCAACAGTTTAACGATAAAAGTCTTGTCGTTATTTTATGAAAAGGTTATTTCTATCGCTTTCTATATCCGACAGTTATTCCATTATGTAGTCCACTAATGATTGCGCCGTCGTACGAATATTCCCCAAAAAGGAATATTCCCCAACCAAACGAATATTTTATGACAACTTGCTTTCTTTGTAAAAAAATTTTTACATATCACTCTTAACTTTAACCCATTTTATCAATTTAACCATTTACTGGATAGAATAATAATTATAAGAAAAATTGAATACTTTTATTTCATAAAATTAGGGGGTCTTACAAGCACAATGCCTCTATGGGAAGAAGAAGTATTATTATTGTTAATCTCCATCGATTTCTCCACACTTGGATCTGTGGAAGAATCCCTAAATCCCAATAGAGACTGCTATTTGACTCGTGATCAGGGAGTCCATTGACGAGGAATATCGATTTCACGTAAAGATAGTCTTCTCCAATTTCTATGTCTTAAAGGTCAGGATTGACTCTCTCTGTTCACTATGTTTAATTATCTGCCTCAACCTTGCATTCTCTACCTCAAAGTTTGAGAGAGAGGCACTTTGTAGAGTTGTTTCCAACTCTACTTGAACTTTCTCTTTATCCTATTAAAGAAGAGAATGGTCCTTTGATAGAAACCTAAATCATTTCATATATTGTTGCAAATCTACAGTAATATCATATAATGCGGTTCTAAGATCATTAATATTTACATCTAGGGAGTTAAAATCAAATACCTCACTGTTGTCAATTTCTTGATGATCAATGGTGTTCCCAGCATCTGCTTTAATGGCCATGAGACATAGGTTGTCCACATGAGGTCCTTCATCTTCTCTTAACTAGCTTAAATAATTCTCTGAGTCACTCCATAATCCTTCTGAAACTTCTTGGAGTCTTTCTTTGGGGCTGACTTCTCCTTGTCTCTCTTTAGCTCTTCTTACAGAGGCTTGGTGCACTCTGTGATATAGTGACCTGGCTTCGTACAGTTGTAGCACAAGTCCTTTTCTTGGTCTTTGTTGTTGTTGCTTTTGTTGTTGAAGTATTTCCTTGGTCTGTTGCTTCTGCCCTTTCGTATGGATTTTCTCAGTCTCTCATTAAGCAACACGATGATTTCATCATCGTCATCATCATCATCAGACTTTGTGTGACGCCCCCAAAATAGGTCCACACAACCCATTCTAAGTCACCAAATACATGGTACAGAATTTAAATACAACTTCAATTATACAATTGTCGTAAAAAATACGACAACACATAGGCTGTGAGTTTTAATACAAATATCGTCTCGTAGACAATATCCAAACTCAAATAAAATCTTCATTACAATTATTATCACACTATGTTATAGAATAGTGAGGACTACTATAGTAACCATCTTGGACCATCACTCCATTCCCTAACTAGTCCCAACTATATTCTCATTTCCTGAAGAGAATAATGAAAGAAAAGGGTGAGCTCAACTAGCCCAGTAAAGAATATTATGACTAAGATAATGCAGAATAAATTATCATTTGTCCTCAATGGAGAAAAATCTGATCAAATACAATAGACAACAAGTTTTTGATCAACAACTGTTGCGGAAATAGCAATCAATTAGAATAGTCAAGTAGAGCATGATGTCTACTATCTTCTATGATTTAAAAGCCAATCATCAATATTTTATCTCTGTAACACCAATCAATATATATTTCACATCAACGAATTATTCATGCACTAAGGGCCAAGGATATTCGTTTGTATCACCAGTGGTCATGATCATGCCAAACATCTGTCCATCTATGCACTACGGGCCAAATAGGACTTTCACCACATCATTTGTCTGTAACATTATAGGTCATAATTATACCAATACACAATTTTTGGTCATAATCATATAAATCAATAGTCCATCTTTGCACTACGGGCCAAAGATGACTTTCATCACAATATAAGTATGAGGATGATGGCAATGATAAAAAGAATAAATCAAGTGAGATCAAAGATAAATATTATAGATTTTCTAATTCAATTTATCCATAGTTTAAAAATGTCCAAATTGTAAACATAATAACTTTTTGTGAAGTAAAATTCAAGAATGATATTCATGTATCAAAAATAATTTGGACAGAAAAGAAAATTAAATTCTGTTGTGAATAGTACCCATGAATAGTACCGTATGAATAATACCCCAACATGAAAAGATTAAAATTTAATAAGAATGTTCAAAATAATATTCTAGTAAAATGATATTAGATGAAGCGCAAAATTTAAGGAACTTCTAATCATTTCAAGAATTATAGAAGCAATACTTACCGTAGTAAGTTTAAATTTAGGAATATGAAATAAAATAATTTCACTTACATAATATGGATTATTAAAGAAAATGATATTTCTTACAAGTATTGAAATAAAATAATATCATTTACGAAAAAAATAATATCCTTTACCTTAGTAGAAACTGGATTTGACTGAAATATCAGATATTATTCTGAGAAAATCTTGCACAAAAAGCTACACTCAAATTATCCTTATACTCAAGAGAAATACTCACAATACTATAGAATAAGAATTTTTGATATTGTAATGGTGTGTTTAGAAAGGAGGGGTAACTTTCCTTTTATAGTGCAGTACGAAGGAAAAATCACATAATTCTGCCTAACTCTGCCAAACATTTTCTCCGCCTAACTTATATATTCTCTGCCTAACTTCTCATTTTTCCTTATAGGTGAGGGTCCACCTTTTGAAATACGGCTTGCAGGAAGAATTCTCCACCAACCACTCTTAGAAGAAAAAAAACAAAGCATTCAAATAATTTTGCCCACTTTCGTCCCTTTTTATCACATGCATATATATATATATATATATATATATATATATATATATATATATATATATATTGTGAGACCTTTATTTTATGAATAAAGATTTAAATTTCTAAATATTTTTTTTGAATATTATGGTGTAGATTTGATATAATGTTATAGTTGTGGGTAATATTTACAAATTTTGCAAAGTAAGCAAGTGGTTATATAATATTCGATTGGTCGGGAAATATTCGTTTTAACAGGAAATATGTAACGACCCCAAAAATTCATACAATTTAATTCTCGACTTCGGTCGTTAATAATTCATTCAACCTCTAATTTTACATCATTAAACGATAATACAACCATTGAAATTTGCGGAATAATTAAAATTTTTTATTACAAACTATCCTCATTCCCAAAACCTTCAACCTTTACATCTAAATATCTCAGAATTATTTTAATACTATAATTGTTTACATTCGCAAAACAATATTACAATTCAATAGTAATACATTATTCGAAACCTTAAACATGGTTCAAATAATAATAACGCAACCAAAGTATATAAATCTTCAAGTATCACATCTGATTCATGTCTTTCAAGTAACACATAACTTTACCTTGAATCTTGAACCTGCAAAAGTGGTTATTTACAAGGTTGAGCTCGACAGCCTAGCAAATTTACCAATCTATCATGTTTCACATAGCACACAATTCATGCATTATACATTTCTAATTTATCGAGTTACATTATACAACATGCATGTGCTATCACATATCACATATAAATTGAGTTCCATAACCCAATTAACTTGGTCATATTTTGACTTTAATAATTCATAAAGCATGGTATGTAACTCACCACATAATCACATTTAATCCACAAACATAATAGAACTGAAAAACTTGCCTTGGATGTTGTTTAATGTTTATAACTTATCTACGCTGTGATGTTCCTACACAAATTGAGGATACATACATGTACATATTAGTTTCACATACAAAAATCACATACTCAATGTAATCTAATTTTATTTAACTATAATATTTTGTTCTTGTCTTAAAACCATTCCATGATTCTTTAGAAACTTTTGTCTGTTATAACCTTTTTTACGCCCAAAAAGGTTCTCTCATGGATTTAGTATGTAAATACTTTACGTATCAAAACATAAACCATGTATATCCCCTTCGTTTTACATTACTAGGTTCAATATAATTTCAAATGAGATTTATGATTTCATTATGTTACATATACGCTTTACATATCATTTTCCTAATTACGCCAGAGATAGTTATGAAAACTTACATTTACATTACATTTCTATCGCTTTTCTTTACATTTAAAGTGAGTTTTCGCGATATATAAGCATTATATAATATCTATACATCTCTCTCGGTGTTTTGTTACATGTTAAATGTACCACAAAACCACCCAAAAGTGTTATTGAAAATCGAGACGTTGAATGCTATGGTCGGTCGCTATCTCTTCGTCACGCCACAAGCGTGCGCAGATTCCTCACCTTTGACACCCACTTCATGACTTAATAGCTTGCAATCTACTTATCCAATCGTAAGGCATTTTTTAGTATGTTTTTTATGGCATACAAGACTATTTTTAAGAAATACTAACCTCTCATTTCGGGTTTGTTAAGTAGTCTAAAAAATGTGCCAAAAATTGACGTTCATAACAGTCTTCAATTTTTTTCCCAGCTTTACCCTCTCTCGCTAAAACAGTCATAACTAATTCGTTCCAAAACATTTTTGAGCGATTCTTGAGCCCACGTAAAGATAACTTCTGAGGCTACAACTTTCATTCTTTGACCATTTCCAAATTCAAAATACAGAATTCCGGAAAATTCGTTCAAGGTGACTGCCCCGAGTTGGTTGGACAGTTTTGACGCGACTATTTTGAATGCTCATAACTCTTTGCTCCGAAGTCAGAATTAGTCCGTTCTGGAGTCTATGGAAAGATAATTCAGTGTAATATAACATACCAAAAGCCCAGAAGTTTCTGGAAACATTAACTGATCAAAATAGTGTCCCGAATAGCACGTCCCACTGCTGATTTTTAGTTTGACAAATTCGACACATTTCTTTCCAATCACCGTAACTCCCTCATCCGAGGTCGGAATGAGGTCATTCCAAAGCCTATGGCTTCCTAACTCAGTGTACTACAACTACCCAGAAACTCAGAATTTTTCAGGCAACATAGCTATTCCAGAATTTGACACTATAGTCACTGTTCATTCAATTTTTATTTCTAGACATGGTTTACAAAAATCTTCACCACGGATTCATTTTAACTCCGTTTTGGTTCATTCAAGTTAGGAAATCTTTAGAACTTAGAGGGATATAACATACAATCATCAAATTAAGCTTTTAGACATAAATCAAAAGCACAAATGGTCCTCAAGCTCAGTCCCAAAAATTGCCCAACAAAGTTCTTTGTAAATCTTTTATTTTGTGAGTTTTGGTTACACTTGGATGATGTTAAGGATTCATATCTCTAATTACAATCATTAGAACTCATTTACATAATCAATTACAAGCCAAAATAAACATAGTAAACTAACTACTTTACTAACAAAACTAACTAAACTTCCAAAATACAAACTTTAACTAACAAACTAAATACAATATTTAAAATAATAACATTACCAAAAATTAAATAAGAAACATATCCGAAAATATAAATTTCACAAACTGAATACGTACTCGACCAAAATTTAACTAAGAAGATCTTTATAAAAAGTCCTCCCACAACAAAGCCTTTCTCAAAATTGGAGGCCTTGTTGTTGGTGAATGAAAAAAAGGATCAAGCCCTTCTATTTATAGGTTTAGCAAAGGGTAAAGTTCTCAATTTAGTTGATGTGGGACTTGGTTTATACTAATTTTAATTTGTTTATACAAATTTTTCCTATTTTCAACATGTTGAGTGTATTCATTCATCACGAATTCGTTTCTTACCAATTCGATCCGTTCAAGTTGCGTTGTTTTTGTTTTATAGAGGAGAACAACAATCATCCATCAATTTAAAGTTTCCATAATGAATTCATCATCAACTTTAGTCCCAAAGTACACCAAAACACACATTACAATCAAAACCCAAATTCCTCTTCTTTAGTATAAATATATGAATTTGATTTCTGAAAATTTGTTTCTAGATGACCACTATCAAATTATAAATATCTAATAACATATATAACATCGTAACCCACAAATTCATTAACCAAAACTCCAATTTTAAAAGAAACTCAAGAACACATAAACTAGAAATATAAACTAGATTATGTACCTTTAATTCCTTAAGAAATAAAATTAACCTTATCAAGAAAAATTATAATTTCTATTCAACCATTATAATCATAACATTATTTAACAAATTTCACCTCTAATTTAATTATTTAATTAAATTAGAATATCACAATTATACTCGCGTAATAAAATACGTGATAAATCTCATCTATTTTATCACACTTAAATAAACTATTTCATAACAATTTTCATTAAATATTTATTTAATATCATAAATATTCATTTTATTCCATAAAGTTTCCAACTAAAATATTTAATGTACTTAATAAATATTTTACTCGCATTATACTAACATTTATATTTTCATGCAATATATTACCTTCTCACTTTATTAAATCAATTACACTTGTATTAATTCACTATTTTAATTAAGTGAATTATTCACATTATTTATGAAACTTAACTCATAATAATTTCCATTGCCCACAAGGCATAATAATTAAAATTATATTATCTCATAATATAATCTCAACTTAATTAAATTAACTAATATTATTTAATTTCTTTAATAGTTTAATTAACTATTAAATCTCACATCCTCCAACATATGAATATATAATTCTCTTCACACCAAATAATATAATTCAAAATATATACACCTCATAATAAGAATTTTAATTATTAAATTCTTATTTTAATAACTTATGAAAATTCGGGTTGTCACATCCTTCCCTCCTTATAAGGATTCCGTCCTCGAAATCAAAGAAACCTCCCTTACTCGGTTTTCACCAAATCTCTTTTCAAAATTTACTCGGGATATTACAGAATATTCGTACGACGCCACAATCATTGGTGGACCCCACAATGGAAGTATTGTCGTAGTAAGAAAACGACAGAATTATCTTTTATTAAAAATAACGGCGAAAGTGTTACCGTTAAAATTGTTGAACTACCCTAGTAGTAAAAAGTACAAAGAATACGCTGGTTGCATAAGAGCACACAAGATTGGTTATTGATGCTTATGTGAGAAGTCACTCAGTTATACTCAATTATTGCTACAGTAATTGATGCATCATATCTCTCATATTATTGATTCAATTATTGTCACAGTATCATTTGTGACGCCCCCAAATTCAGGTACTTGAAACCCGAATTCAGTGCATCACGATACCATTTCTTTGAGCGGAATAATAATAATAATAATGTCATAAATATCAAACTTAATTTACATATCATAGTTTTCTAAATCCCAGGTACGCGACCTTAAAACATTTCATTACATGATAGATAATAAATAACATAATCTTATTTAAGTCTAGCTATTACATAAGATAACACAAACTTATTCTGACAGCTTTTCTTTCCCTTTATTCCTGGCAGAGCCCTCTGGCTGGTCATACTTAACTGAAAATATTTAATTTAAGCAAGGATGAACATTTGAGTGCCCAGCAAGTAATAACAATTATAAATATTAGCTGGAAGGATTAAATGTTTTCCTTGTACTACCCTTCTACAACAAATCAATGGTTGTGAAGTAATCTGAACCGATAATAATATTATAACAATTCTCTATCAAAATTTTGAAACTATGTACTGACTATAAATAGGGTTAAGGTGACATACTATAAACATTATTCTCAATTTTTGAATAGGTTTAGCAGAACTTCATCTGCAAACCGTCATAACTTACGGGCACGCAGGGATGATCACCACATTGTACCTCAGATTGATCAATACTACATGCAAGAACGATATTATCGTTCACTCTGTCCGCCTTGGGCGCATAAAAATTTTCCCATTATCGGGATGTTCATACTTAGTCTGGAATCTGAACCAAAACAATTTGATTGGATATAAAAAGGTTTTATCATATTCAACAACATTTCTAAATCTGTGTCTAACTGGTCAAATAGCTTAGACGACACTTTGTTATCGTGATACATATCAAATCAATAGGTATATATATATATATATATATATATATATATATATATCAACACGTGTTTAAATACAATAATTATCTAAGTGGGGACACTTGAATAACCATGTTTAGACATTAACGAACAGAATATATATATCTGAATTACAATATAGTACCATTTTGATAATCAATGATCGGATATAACATATATAACAATAGGGTTAATAATCTAATACAATAATAATATAATTCTGAAACTTTCTTACTCATGTCCATTGCATAAAGAAAATGCAAAGGTAAAGATACTTGCTCAATAATAATTGGTGTAAGTATAGGAAACTTGCCTGGTCTGCTGTTTACACAACTTAGTTCTACCTTTAATTCAACGACCTATCATTTATAAGATGGTTCTATTGATTAGAAAATCATATCATAACACATCGTACTATTATTTATAAATAATACATAACCTAATCACATCATCACATAGTTATATCACCATTAAGACACAAAATAAACACTTATACAAATAAAATCATATAGGTTCGAATCAAATTCGATAGCATTTTGGTGTACCGATGGCTTTATCGAAAAATTATCGAGTTTAAAACTCTAATCTGTATCTTAAATACTATTCTGGATACTTTAAATATCAATCATGGGACTTATAATAATTTTTAATTGATTATTATAATTTATCATAATTTTTCAAACTCTGGAATCATTATTAAATGATTTAAATATTAAATAATTCTATTTAAATAATATTAAAACATTTAATGCAACCCTTGCCAAAATATCAAAGTTATTTTATAATTACTCAAAATATTTTTAAAGTATTAATTATTACCCTTAAATGATTTTTTAAAACATTTAAAATCATTTTAAACAATTACCATTAATATTTAAATATTAAGGTATTAATCACTAAAATATTAAAAGTCATTTATAATAAATTAAAATATTTTAAAACCACTTATATTCTTTTTAAATGATTTTTAAATCAATAAAATCATTTTTAATCTATTTATTTAATATTATTATTAAATAAATTTAATATCATTAATATTAAATAATTAATGAAATTTATCTTAAAATATTGAAAGTTACATTTTATAACTTAAAATATTATTAAATACCTTATTATCATTTAAAATGATTTTTAATATAATAAAATCATTTTTAGTTAATTTATTTAATGCATTTATTAAATAAATTAAATATTAATAATATTCAAATAATTACTAATATTTTGGAAAATATGTTAAATTATTAAAAGTTAATTTTTATAACTTAAAATAATTTTTAAAACTGATTTATAATTTTTAGAATTTTTTTACTATTTTTAAATGATTTTTAGAAATTATTTCAATTTTTAATCATTTTTCGGAAATTAGAAAACTAAAATAATTAAATCCGTTGCTAAAGGCTTTAGCGACGGTTGCAGTCGCGGTTGGTGTTCTTGAGCTCAAGAAAACTGACATGTCAGTGTTCAAGGGGCTCGGTTTGACCAACGCTAATTATCTGAACAAATTCGTTCTGGACAATATAATACTTTGATGTTGTAGAATATATATAGTACTACAAGGTCCATTCATTACTTTGGTCATACAACATCACAACCAGGAGATCAGAGCCCCCAAACTTGTTGTAAGACTTCATCTGGGTTTTCTGGGTTACCCAGAAATCCAGACAGTTTCGACTTGGTACTTTCTAGCTTAATTTAATCTAGGTACTGGTCATCTATTGGTCAATCTAATGGTTCAAGCTTGTAATACACATGTCAAGGTACAACTATCCTACATCATATCAATCAAACTACATCAGAATAACTAGATATCATACGGTCAAACCATGTCAAAATTGGTGTTCTTGAGTTTTCTGGAATTTCCAGAAAACAGATTTCGTGACCGAGTAGGGTAGTTTGACCTTCCCCTGTGTTCCATATATTTGTGGTTTAAGGGATCTAAAAGCATGTAACCATAGTACTCATAACAAACTACAACTTAGATATAACAACATAAACAAAAGACTCAAAATCTGACAGATTCATGCTTTGCAAAACCTTGTCAGACACTGATAAGGACTTTCTGGGTTACCCAGATTTGAAAAGTCATGGTCGGTCAATGACCTTTGACCATGAATAACTTACAATCTGTTCATGCTCTGACTCTGATTCAAGTTTTAGATCAAAGATCTCATAGCATACTACAACTTCAAACATTTAAACAACACAAACGATAACCTGATAAAGATCTATGTGGTCTGACATTTGGTTGTCAGACCACTTTTGAAAATTTCCCAGATTTTGTAAAAACTTAAATTCGAGCATATAAATGTTATGGATCTACTATTTAGCAACCCAGATCATCAAAAGACACTACAAACAACATATTTAAACATCTAAACATAACATCTAACATGACTTTAAAGATCAAATTTCTAGGGTTAGGTTTATACCTCTTATGAACAAATCTTGAATCTGACTTCTTGATCTGTTATGGGTGAACTTGGGACTTGATTAGGGACTGGTCTAGCAAGAATTTTTGGGTGTTTGAAGTTGAGAGAGTCTTGGTTAAGTGTTGGTGTATAAATGAGCAAGTTAGTAGCCTTTCTCTCTCCTTGATCTTATATAATACTTGAATCTAGTGTACTTGTGATGATGCAAGATGGTCATGATTGAATGATTAAAGCTTACTTCTAGACCACATGGCTAGCTAGAGTTGGTCACCAACTCCTTACTATGGTTAGATCTACACTCCACCTTATTAAAATAATAAAAAGGGCAATTTGGTCATTTGACTTATAAAGTGCATGGCAACTTGGTAACTTCTCACGCCTATTAGGTTTTAACCCTTAGAGTTTAACCCTTAGGGTTTAACCCTAGGGTTTCGTAAGCTTTAAATCTAGAATTGTGTATTAAGGGCAAAATGGGAATCTTAGTTTCTAGAAATGTGAATTAGGGTTTCCTAATTGAATTAGGTTTCCTAATCACTTTAGGCTTGCAAAATAGGCTTTGTAAAATTCTAATTATCATTAAGCTTGCTAAATTAGTAATTAGGGTTTATAACTTAGCAACTAGGGTCTTGATCTAGTAATTAGGGTTTCTAAATGTCAATTAGGGTTTACCTAATTAACATTAAACATAATAATGGTCATAACACATAACTTAACAAATCTTACAGTCATATTTGACATTGTACTATAGTTTATCAGTAATGCTAGAATTTGTACTGTTTTACTATAACTGTTCCACACATTAACATTACACACATATAAGACATGTTTATATTACTAAAATGTAAATAATATTATATTATTATTCTCATTCCTTATTCAAAATCCAGGACTTAGGGTTTTGAATTTATATCTGATATAACCTTCATAGATATACCATTAAGTTAAAATAATTAACTTAATTAATATAATATACATATCATAATATCCATATCATATATACAATAATCATATTTTCATGGAAAATAAATAATAAATATTTTATTACAAAATTAATTTATTATAAGAATATAATCTATAATGATCAATAAGTCTAATAAGAAATTATTTACATCTAATAAGTAATTTTATTTATCAGATATATACATATACTTTACTTGCACATATTCCCACCTTTATATATATATAAAAAATAAAAAAAAATTATTCGCAAAATTTTTTATTGAAAATATTGGGTTATTACATCCACCCTCCCTTATAAGGATTCCGTCCCCGGAATCACCGCTTTAAAACCTATAGACACTAGGGCAAATAGCATATGCAGTCATTTCAAGTAGATCTCGATCAGGTTTGATTGAATTGATCTTTAACTTCTCAACATAAAGCTTGTCTATCTAATTCTACGGAAATTTGATTTCTAACAGAACCCAAATTTCTCCTTCAAAATTTCTTTATAACATAATTTACTTATACCCAAGAAAATCATATATACGAAAACACAATAATACACAATAATACCAAGTCCCATCCCCTACTGCTTCGGATCCTCGAACTCATCATGTTGAAGACTCTCGCGGTTGATTTCGTCAAAGTTGGTCCCGTTATCGCCATTGTTCCATTGCCTTTTCCCGCATTCACACTCCCTATATCCATTCTCCTCTTTGGACAGTCCATCACCGTATGCTCCGTGGATCCACACAGAAAACACCCATTGTTCATCCTAGGATTGGGGCAGTTAGGAGAGATATGTCCCTCCTGCCCACACTTATAACACACAAACTTACCCTTAAGACACTCACCTGAATGATTCTTCCCACAATTCTTACACTGCACAGCCTGCTTTTTCACACCTTCCTGCTTGACTTGGACACTCCCAATACTGTTCTATTTTCTTTTCTCACCCCTACTTCCACTACCTACTTCTACCTTCCCGGTTCCCTCACCCTTATTCTTTCTCTCCTTATTGTAGAGGCTCATGGCCTCACTTCCCCCTTCAACTATGATAGCTTTTCCTAAGAGTGTGGCAAACGTATTGATCTGCAACACCGCCACCTTATTGTAGAGCCAGGGTTTTAGGCCTAGCTCAAACCTCATTGCCTTTCTAGCCTCCGTATCCACTTGGTGTGGAGTGAACATAGCTAATTCATTGAACTTTGCAGCATACTCTGCAACTGTCAAGTTCTCCTGCTTCAATTCTAAAAACTTCACCTCCATCCTAGCCTGCACACTAGCCGAGAAATAATTCTCAAAGAATAATGTCTTAAACCTAGTCCATGCTATCACTCCTTCTCCTGCCCTAACTTGATTTGCCTCCCACCAGAAATTCGATTCTCCTTTCATCATATAGGTGGCAAAAGTTGTGTTTTGCCCCTCATCTACCCTAGCGACTACAAACGCTTTTTATATCTCCTTAACTCAAGCTTGGGCTTCTATCGGGTCAGTGGTACCACTAAATTCGGGCGGTCATACGGCCTTAAAATTCTTGAAGTTCGTAAATCGGTTGTCTGGCTGATTTCTGGCCGCTGGCATTCTATTCTACATGGCTTGAGCTACCATGTTCGCGAAATTCTACATCAGGTCTGGTTGTTGTCCTCCAGCATTGTTGACAGATTCTTCTGCCCTTTGGTTTCGAGTTTGACGTCTTGGCGGCATGTTCTGGTCAAATAAAACAAAATCTATATTTTATCAACTTACATTCTAAACCTCATCGTAAAACTTATTCCATTAATCAGACATAGATTCATATCCATTCGACTAATTCATAGTACATAGCATAGCACATACTACTTTAAACATCCGATATCCCTTTGTGACCACAAAATTCGGGAATCGCTACCACCACTTACACCAAGGTTGGGATTATTACAATACACACATACATTACCAAACATACATAATTTAAAACTAATTCTACCTATTTCCTACATCTCTTTCCTAATTCTGGACAACCCTTCGCCTGATGACCTTCCAATCCACAAATAAAACATGCACCTGGTTTATAGTCAGGACAATACAGAGTGGTATATCCTTCATAACCGCAAAGATAACATATTCTTTTCCCTTTCTTCTTATCAGATTTTCCTAAGTCATGGTCATCTATCTTTCTTTTCTCCTTCTTGCTCGGAGCTGCACACGATATGTTGCTTGTGGCTCCTATTTGATCAATTTGGATTTTAAGCTTATCTTGTTCTTCCATTGTTTCTAGTAAAGCTTTTCGCAACTGACTATTCAACAGCTTTTTTATTTCCCGCAGCTTTTCCAGAGAAGAAACCTTGTTCCTCAGATTCTGCACCTCCGTTGATGCTTGATCAGCTTCAACTTTAGTGTCTGAATCACTATCTATTAATTCCACCATTTCTGGGTTCGGTACTATATTTTCCAAAATGATCACCTCATCAAGGTTATCTTCAACGCGAGCCTCTACTTCAGCTATTGGTTTTGATATTGGCTCCTTCTTTACGATCTTAGGGTATCCTAATCCTTTTCCTCCTGACATCTACACATAAATTATCCTGATTAGCATATAGTGTATACACACAACAAGTAAGAGTTTTATATAAGTTATCTTTTATTTTTGTTTGACGATGAATTTATTCGATTCACCTCCTTTAAAACTCTATATGAGTTATTTGTACTTTCAATATTTTTCTCTGCTCTAAGGTTATAGCCTAAGGTCTACTCCCACCTATGGTTTCTAACCCTAAAGCTCTGATACCAACCTGTGACGCCACCAAATTCGTGTACTTGAAACCCTAATTCAAAGGTTTCACGATACCATTTCTTTGAGCGAAATAATAATAATAATAATGTCATAAATATCAAACTTAATTTACATATCAGAGTTTTCTAAATCCCAGGTACGCGACCTTAAAACATTGCATTACATGATAGATAATAAATAACATCATCTTATTTAAGTCTAGTTATTACATAAGATAACACAAACTTATTCTGATAGCTTTCCTTTCCCTTTATTCTTGGCAAAGCCCTCTGGCTGGTCATACTTAACTGTAAACATTTAATTTAAACAAGGATGAGCATTTGAGTGCCTAGCAAGTAATAACAATTATAAATATTAGCTGGAAGGATTAAATGTTTTCTTTGTACTTCCCTTATACAACAAATCAATAGTTGTGAAGTAATCTGAACCGATAATAATATCATTACAATTCTCTATCAAAATTTTGAAACTACGTACTGACTATAAATAGGGTTAAGGTGACATACTATGAACATTATTCTCAATTTTTAAATAGGTTTAGCAGAACTTCATCCGCAAACCGTCATAACTTATGGGCACGGGGGGTGATTAGCCTGTTATACCCTGTATTGATCAATACTACATACAAGAACGATATTATCGTTCACTCTATCCGCCTTGGGCGCATAAAAATTTTCCCATATTCGGGATGTTCATACTTAGCCTGGAATCCGAACTAAAATAATTTGATTGGATACAAAAAGGTTTTATCAACAACATTTCTAAATATGTGTCTAGCTGGTCAAATAGCTTAGACGACACTTTGTTATCGTATACATACTGGGGTCAATAGGTATATATATATATATATATATATATATATATATATATATATATATATATATATATGTGTTTAAATACAATGATTATCCAAGTGGGGACACTTGAATAACCATGTTTAGACATTAACGAATGTAATATATATATCCTAATTATAATATAGTACCATGTTGATAATCAATGATCGAATATAACATATATAACAATAGGTTAATAATCTAATATAATAATAATATAATTCTGAAACTTTCTTACTCATGTCCATTGCATAAAGAAAATGCAAAGGTAAAGATACTTCGCTCAATAATAATTGGAGTAAGTATAGGAAACTTACTCGTCTCAATGCTTACACAACTTAGTTCTACCTTTAATTCAACGACCTATCATTTATAAGATGGTTTTATTGATTAGAAAATCATATCATAACACATCGTACTATTATTTATAGTCACTACATAACCTAATCACATTGTCACATAGTTATATCAGTCATTAAGACATAAATAAACACTTATACGGTCAAATCATATTGGTTCAAATCAAATTCGATAGCACTTTGGTGTACCGACGGCTTTATCGAAAAATTATCGAGTTTAAAACTCTAATCTGTATCTTAAATACTATTCTGGATACTTTAAATATCAATCATAGGACTTATAATAATTTTTAATTGATTATTATAATTTATCATAATTTTTCAAACTCTGGAATCATTATTAAATGATTTAAATATTAAATAATTCTATTTAAATAATATTAAAAAATTTATGCAATCCTTGCCAAAATATCAAAGTTATTTTACAATAACTCAAAATATTTTTAAAATATTAATTATTACCCTTAAATAATTTTTAAAACATTTAAAATCATTTTAAACAATTACCATTAATATTTAAATATTAAGGTATTAATCACTAAAATATTAAAAGTCATTTATAATAAATTAAAATATTTTTAAACCACTTATATCCTTTTTAAATGATTTTAAATCAATAAAATCATTTTAATCTATTTATTTAATATTATTATTAAATAAATTTAATATAATTAATATTAAATAATTAATGAAATTTATCTTAAAATATTGAAAGTTACATTTTATAACTTAAAATATTATTAAATACCTTATTATCATTTAAAATAATTTTTAATATAATAAAATCATTTTTAGTTAATTTATTTAATGCATTTATTAAATAAATTAAATATTAATAATATTCAAATAATTACTAATATTTATGGAAAATATGTCAAATTATTAAAAGTTAATTTTTATAACTTAAAATAATCTTTAAAACCGATTTTAAATTTTTAGAATTTATTTACTATTTTTAAATAATTTTTAGAAATTATTTCTATTATTAATCATTTTCCGAAAATTAGAAAACTAAAATATTTAAATCTGCTGCTAAAGGCTTTAGGGACTGCGGTTTACATCATGCTATTGGTGTTCTTGAGGCTCAAGAACATTCACATATCGATGTTCGAGGGGCCTTTGTTTGATTAACGTTAATTATCTAACAAATTAGCTTACGACAATATAATACTTTGATGTTGTAGAATATATATAGTACTACAAGGTCCATTCATTACTTTGGTCATACAACATCACAACCAGGAGATCAGAGCCCCCAAACTTTTTGTAAGACTTCATCTGGGTTTTCTGGGTTACCCAGAAATCCAGACAGTTTCGACTTGGTACTTTCTAGCTTAATTTAATCTAGGTACTGGTCATCCACTGGTCAATCTAATGGTTCAAGCTTGTAATACACATGTCAAGGTACAACTATCCTACATCATTTCAATCAAACTACATCAGAATCACTAGATTTCATACGGTCAAACCATGTCAGAAGTGGTGTTCTTGAGTTTTCTGAAATTTCCAGAAAATAGATTTCGTGACCGAGTAGGGTAGTTTGACCTTCCCCTGTGTTCCATATATTTGTGATTTAAGGGATCTAAAAGCATGTAACCATAGTACTCATAACAAACTACAACTTAGATATAACAACATAAACAAAAAAGACTCAAAATCACAGATTCATGCAAGCTCAACAAAACCTTGTCGAGATTAATCGATAAGGACTTTCTGGGTTACCCAGATTTGAAAAGTCATGGTCGGTCAATGACCTTTGACCATGAATAACTTACAATCTGTTCATGCTCTGACTCTGATTCAAGTTTTAGATCAAAGATCCCATAGCATACTACAACTTCAAACATTTAAACAACAAAAACAATAACCTAATAAAGATCTATGTGGTCTGACATTCGGTTGTCAGACCACTTTTGAAGATTTCCCAGATTTTGTAAAAACTTAAATTCGAGCATATAAATGTTATGGATCTACTATTTAGCAACCCAGATCATAAAAAGACACTACAAACAACATACTTAAACATCTAAACATAACATCTAACATGACTTTAAAGATCAAATTTCTAGGGTTAGGTTTATATCTCTTATGAACAAAATCTTGAATCTGACTTCTTGATCTGTTATGGTTGAACTTGGGACTTAATTAGGGACTGGTCTAACAAGAATTTTCGGGTGTTTGAAGTTGAGAGAGTCTTGGTTAAGTGTTGGTGTATAAATGAGCAAGTTAGTAGCCTTTCTCTCTCCTTGATCTTATATAATACTTGAATCTAGTGTACTTGTGATGCAAGATGGCTGAGATTGAATGATTAAAGCTTACTTCTAGACCACATGGCTAGCTAGAGTTGGTCACCAACTCCTTACGAGGGTTAGATCTACACTCCACCTTATTAAAATAATAAAAAGGGCAATTTGGTCATTTGACTTATAAAGTGCATGGCAACTTGGTAACTTCTCACACCTATTAGGTTTTAACCCTTAGGGTTTGACCCTTAGGGTTTAACCCTAGGGTTTCATAAGCTCTAAATCTAGAATTATGTATTAAGGGCAAAATGGAAATCTTAGTTTCTAGAAATGTGAATTAGGGTTTCCTAATTGAATTAGGTTTCCTAATCACTTTAGGCTTGCAAAATAGGCTTTGTAAAATTCTAATTACCATTAAGCTTGCTAAATTAGTAATTAGGGTTTATAACTTAGCAGTCTTGATCTAGTAATTAGGGTTTCTAAATGTCAATTAGGGTTTACCTAATTAACATTAAACATAATAATGGTCATAACACATAACTTAACAAATCTTACAGTCATATTTGACATTGTACTATAGTTTATCAAGAATGCTAGGATTTGTACTTTGCTTTTACTATAATTGTTCCACACATTAACATTACACATATATAAGACATGTTTATATTACTAAAATGTAAATAATATTATATTATTATTCTCATTTCTTATTCAAAATTCCGCACTTAGGGTTTTGAATTTATATCCCATATAACCTTCATAGATACCATTAAGTTAAAATAATTAACTTAATTAATATAATATACACATATCATTATATCCATATCATATATACAATAATCATATTTTCATGAAAAATAAATAATAAATATTTTACTACAAAATTAATTTATTATAAGAATATAATTTATAATGATCAATAAGTCTAATAAGAAATTATTTACATCTAATAAGTAATTTTATTTATCGATATATACATATACTTTACTTGCATATATTCCCACCTTTATATATATAAAAAAATTTAAAAATTATTCATAAAAATTTCTTATTGAAAATATTGGGTTATTACATCATCTCAGATAATATGTTATATTATTAAATCAATAATTGAGACTGAAGTTATTCATATTATTATTTTGCAATATCGACAATGTCTAGAAGTTCATCGAGGAGAGGTTTGATCATCTAATTACAAGCTACCAATAAGGAGAAATCCTTATCTAAAGCCCCTCTTTCACAGAACGACTCAGTTGTTAAATATTATGAATTATAATATTAATGATGAATAAGTTCGTGTTGATTAAAGATGAAATTGATAGTTCTATTGTGTTAGTGGAAATCGACATTTATTTCAAAATTGATAGTTCCATTGTGTTGGAATTATTAGTTTTAGTGGAAATTCGACATTTGTTCACATGTGTGTACTATTGATTCACATTCTTGTACTATTAGGGGAGGTGGTGCAAGATTGATAATAATTGCATGACTAAGTTAAAAATAGAGGTATAGTTGAAGGTACTATACTGTAATTTGTATTTTCACATGATTATAACTATTGATTCACATGATTGAACTATTGATTCACATTATTTACTATTAGGGGAGGTGGTGCAAGTTTGATACTACTTGCAGGACTAAATTAAAAATGAAGAAAAAGAGGAAGGTATTATACTGTAATATTTTGAGTCCCAAAACGTGCAATTATCGAAACTATATTTTCCTATAAATAGAAGCTCATTCTTCCTTCATTTCTCACCAATTCACTAAAGCTATAGAGCAATTATTATAGAGAGAAATTATAGAGAGAAAAAAGAAGAGAAGTTTGTTACCTAACTATTCCAGTATCCAGTCTTCTTTTGAGGTAAGGGGTATTATTCTTTCGTATTCATGAAGAGAGTTATTTTCTTTCAATAGTCATAAGGGTTGTTATTCCATTCTTTATTATTATGTTGAATAACTTTATCATCTGAAGTACCGCATACATGGTAAAATTCTTACATTATTCCATTCTTTATTATTCTCGTTGGAATAACTCGTTCTGCATGCGGTCTATCGCGCCTCGGTGAATTGCTTTTATTCCATTCTTTATTATTCTGTTGGAATATCTTGTCTGTGCGGATTACGCATGACCTAGTTCCATTCTTTATTATTCTATTGGAATATCTTGTCTGTGCGGATTACGCATGACCTGGTTCCATTCTTTATTATTCTGTTGGAATAACCTGTCTGTGCAGTCTATCGCATGCCTGGTGACGTCTTTTGTTATTTCATTCTTTATTATTCTGTTGAAATAACCTGTCGGTGTGGACTACCGCATGGATGGTGAAAGATCCTGCATATTCATTCCTTATTAAATTGTGGAAATGATCTGTCTACGTGGATTACTGTATGGCGGGTGAAAATCCATTTCTAGATTTCAGATATTCTATTATACTCGTTCGAGATATCATTTCTTTTGTACTCGCCATGGAATATCATTTTCTTTGGTATTTTTTTTACGAGTTACTATTCACGGGTTACTATTCACCCGGTTACTATTCACTCTAATATCATTCACTTTCGGGTATTCGGATATTTTTGGTAATCGGGATACTATTCACGAGGTACTATTCCCTCAAGTACTATTCACGGGTACTATTCACCTAAAAATATATTTCTTTTCTGTCCAAATTATTTTTGGTACATGAATATTATTCTTGAATTTTACTCTACAAAGCAGTATCATGTTGACAATTTGGACGTTATTGATTTCTAGATAGATTAAATTATAAATCTTTAAAATTTCCTTGAACTTGTTTTATTGAATTATTATGTCATTGTCATCATCCTCATGCTTATATTGTGATTAAAGTCATCTTTGGCTTACATGCATAGATGGACTTGGTATAATTATGGCCAGGGATTATTCGGTATAATCATGACCATAATGTGATAAATGATGTGGTAGAAGTCATCATTGGCCTGTAGTTCATTGATGGACAGTTGTTGGTATGACTATGACCAGGGATTATTCGGTATAATCATGACCATTGATGATTACATGAATATCCTTGGTCGTGGTGCAAGGATGATTCGATTTTATTTATTAAGCTGAGTCTCAGCGATAAAGTTGATGAAAAACTTTTTAAATCATAGAAGATAGTAGATTTTATGCTCTACTTGACTCTTCTAATGGATTGCTTATTTCCATTGCAGTTATTAATCTAAAACTCGTTGTCTATTGTTTTCTATCAGTTATTATACTGTTGAAGGCTAAAGACAATTTATTCTGCATTATTTTAGTCATAATATTTTTTTACTGGGCCAATTGAGCTCACCCTTTCTTTCATTGTTCTCTTCAGGAAATGAGAATATAGCTGGGACGAGTCGGGGAATGGAGTGATGGTCCAGGATAAATGGCTTTAGTATTCCTTACTATTCTACGGAATAATGTGACAATAATTGTAATGAGGACTCCATTGAGTGTGGATATTGTTTAGATGACAATATTCTTGTTTAAACTCTTAGATTATATTTTGTCGTATTTTACACGACTGTTGTATAATTAAGTTGTATTTAAATTTATGTACCATGTATCTGGCGACTCAAGATGGGTGATGTATACATGTTTTGGGGGCACACACACACACACACACACACACACACACACACACACATATATATATATATATATTATAATATTTTTATTATTTAAACAATTATAATATATTATAATAATATATTTGAATGAATATTTTATCGGAGGAGATAATTATAATTCCACAGAAAAATATGTCAAACTTTCAACAAATGTTTTATGCTAAATTCCTTCGTTTATATCAAAATTGAACCAATATCCACCACATAATAATTATTCACAATTAATATTATAAGATCGCAATATTAACAACTATATCATTCCTAGGAAAAAGGGGGCTTTTCGATAAGTATTTATCCTTATTGGCGCGCAATTATATAACCTAACCCTTTCCTCGATAGAATTTTTTAGACATTGCCAATAATGCTAACTAATAATATGAATAATTATGTCGTGTCAATTATTGATTAATACTATAAAAGATTATGCAGATGATACTGTGGCAATAATTGAATCAATAATATGAGATATTATGCAACAATTACTGTGGAAATTATTGAATGAAACTGAGTGACTTCTTACGTAAGAATCAATAATAAAAAATACTGTGCAATATCATGTGCTACTATGCAATCACGCGTATTACTGTACTTTTATCGTCGGGTATTTCAACAGTTAACGGTAAAAAATTTGTCGTTATTTTTATAAAAGTTTATTTTTGTCGCTTTCTATATCCGACAGTTATTATGTTATGTGGTCCACCAATGATTGCGTCGTCGTACGGATATTTCTCAACAAAAAGAATATTCCCCGACCAAACGAATATTATATGACAACTTGCTTACTTTGCAAAATTTGCACATATCACCCATAACTAAAGCATTATATCAAAGCAACATCTTATTATTCAAAATAATAATTAGATAAAATTAAATCTTTATTCATAAAAAGTTGGGATCTTACACTTTGCTCTAATTAGGGCTTTAGAGGCTGCTTCTAATGCCTTGAGAGCAACCCATCCCTTTTTCTTGAATGGTTTCTGCCCGTCGGTTCAGCTCTAGCTTATAGGTAAAGAGATTGTCGTAGAGCCTCTGCACAGTCATCTCATACATATTCTTTGATTCTCGGATGGTGGTGCTCTTGGCATCCCACATCCTAGAAAAAGCTCTCATAAACTTGATATTAAGGTCCTTGTTTGGATAGATCTTTCCATAAGCTCTAAGAGAATTTAGCATCACATTAAATCTTTCATAGGTGGTTGCTATGTTCTTCCCAAGCAAATGAGAGAACATTTTGTACTGTTAGGTGAGTAGGAGCTGCTTATTCTCCCTGGCCTCTTCAGTACCTTCGTGCATGACCAGCAAGGCTTCCCACACCTCCTTGGTTATTGTGTAGTTGACAACATTCTAGGAAAGCTCATCTTCTAGATCCATGAATATGATGTTCTTGGACCTCTTATCCAGTTACACCATCTTCTTCTCCATGTCTGTCCATTCAGCTCTCTACTTAATAGCCATTTTGCTTAGATCATCTACTGTTGGAGCTAGCTTTGTTGGGACGTAGGGACTACTAATGACAACAATGAACATGTCTTCATTAATAGCGTCCATGTAGGCTTGTATACAATCTTTTCAATTAGCAATTTTTTCTCTATTACAAAGGTGTGACTTGTTTCCACCACCAAGCTCAAAACTAGTTTTGGTTTGTGCCACAGATCAACTCAAGCGATTTAAGATTTTGTTCAAGAGAACCTGCTTTGATATCACTTGTTATTTTCCATAGGCACACTAAGATATAGAAAGGGGGGTTTGAATAGATCTTTAATTTTTTTTGTTTTAAATGAAGTATTACTATGACGCCCCCAAAATAGGTCTACACAACCTATTCCGAGCCGCTAAATACATGGTACAGTATCCAAATATAAACTTCCTATAAACAACTTTTAACTGTCATGTAAAATACGACAAAACATAAGATGTGAGTTTCAATACAACTATTGTCTCGTAGACAATATCCAAACTCAAATTAAGTCTTCATTACAATTACTGTCACATTATTTTACAACATAATGAAGATTGCTATAGTGACTGTCTCGGACCGTCACTCCATTTCTCGACTAGTCCCAGCTATATTTTCATTTCCTAAATAGAACAATGAAAGAAAATGGTGAGCTCAACTAGCCCAGTAAAGAATATTATAACTAAGATAATGTAGAAAAAATTATCCTTAGTCCTCAACAGGAAAAAATCTGATAGAATACAATAGACAACAAGTTTTAGATTTAAAAATTATATCTTCTATGATTTAAAAGTAGATTTTGTAATTTAATTTAAATATTTATTGGATTAAATAAATATTTTTCGATGAATTAATTATTAGATTAATTAATTAATTGATGAAGTTGTGATAGATTAATTTAATTATATGTGTTATATTTATTAAATTGAAGTGGAGAATTTTATTATTAGATGTATGTATTTATGTGAGCTTATTGAATTAAAAATTGAAATATTTAATAAGCCTTTGTTATTTTAATTAATTTAATTATTAATTAGAGATTTAATAATTGATATTATTATTAAATGAGAAAAATTTAATTATGTGACTATGTGCATTATTGAGAAATCATTATATTTTATTTAAAATAAATTAAATAAGATATTGATTTATTTTATAAAGGAGTGTGACATTATTTAAACTATATGATAAAGTTTTATTAAATTAAATGATTTTTAAAACCTATTCTAACTAGCCAAACATGGCCTTGGTGGGAGTTGAGGAAGTTACCCATGATGGGGGTGGCCCGACCTCTCTTCGTCGATTTTTTCTCCTTTATTATCGAGGCGTCTTCTCTTTTCTTATTATTTTTCTAAGTCTGCAAAAAAAGCAGAGAGAGAGAGAGAGAGAGAGAGTTTGAAAGTTTTGAGAGATTGTTAAGAGATTGTGAGAGTTAAGAAGAAATTGGGAAAGGTTTGATCCTACTAATCTACGCTTGGGTAATTCTCTTGACCCAAATTCTTATTTTACGTCTTTTAAGTTTCATGAATATGGCTTAAAGTCTTACGTGAATCTCTGCAAATTGGAAAGTTGTTATAAGAATATATGTAATAATTAGAGTAGTGGCATGTTTTATATATATATATTATGTAATTCCATATCATCGGTTTCATGAAATTTTCTGATTATCAAGATTATGAGTATATGTGATATGGCCATATGGCCTTATATCATGATTTTTATATGTCAAATATAATTTATTTTAAAAATTCACACATTGATATGATTATGCATGTTAAAATGAACAAAATGAAACTTGAATGGTTGGATTTGGCTTTATAACGAATCCGTAGCATTAAAATCCATGTTTTTGTTCAAGAACTTCAAGAACATCAAAACAGTCAATTTGCATGCTTTAATTCTATGATTATGTGTTTTAATGTGTTAAAATCACTCTATATATGTTAAGTAATGGTTATGTATAAATTCTAGCATGTGGGTATGTTTAAATTGGTGAAATTAATGATCACGTGAAATTTTATTTAGTTTGAATTACGTGTTTTCGCGAATTGAAAATTGAGAATGCTGGAGTCTCATGTGTGTGGCTCAACTCTAGAACTTTTCCACTCTTGTATTCTTTGCACATGCCACCAACACACACCAGTGCATGACACATGCCTGCCTGCATATGAAGCATAAAAGTATATAAAAGTGGTATGCATGCTATATTAGCGAAATAATCGAAAATGAGTTTTTAAAAGTGTACAAGTATAGAAATGTGATAGCAACTTAGTCTAATGATTATAAAGACTTGTTAGACCTATAATGAGATGTTAAAATAAATTCTTAACATGTCCATAACACAATTACGTGTGGATTGAATGATCGAATGCATAATTACCTTATTTTTTGTGAAGTCTTAATTTTACAATAAGTGTAATAATTGACTAAGTATAGTCATGAATTCGAGTTAAACAAAGAATAAACTTGTGATGTTTATTACGTTATTATTGATTGGTATTGTGAACATAAATGATATGTAGGATTTAATTCAAAGAACGAGTTTGTTTAAGTGTAATCTACATACGAGGAAGTTTAAAACCTTATCTTGTTACATTGAGCAAGTTTTCTAACTCTACATTTACGTTGAGCAAGTTTCTTACCTAAACTTTAGTTGAGCAAGTTTCCTAATCCTACTTGTTATTGTTATATAAGTTGATTAATTCATCTTTTCGATATTGAGCAAGTTCTCATTATTATTGATCAAGCATTTCTTATATATTAAAGTTTATTAATCTTGAAGCATGATGTTGTTATCTGATAATTATTCTATTGTATACCTTTTAGATGTTATTCAAGTTAAATATTCATTCATTTATAAACCTTGTTAGACTAGCGAACCCTTATTGATTCGACTAGTCCATAGTTGATGAGCGTTCTAAATTTCAGAACCCTTGATGAATTATCCAAACCAAACTTCCTTTGGTGCGGACTCGAATGTCAAAACTGAGATGAACAACCCTGTATAGGGGATTATTTACGCTTTAGCGTTAAGATATTAATGCGCGATGTATGGTACTAAGGGTGATCCCCTAAAATGCGAGAAGAAGAGTCCATAGTCTTATGATATTAAAGGTTTCAAGTAAAAACACTTGACAACCTGGGGACATAGTTCAGTCTTATGACCCTCGAAATTCTTTTGATTCTTGTTATTCATTCTTGATTCAAAAGTTGAGCTTTATATCGAAGTTATTATTTCTCTCGCATGTTATTATTCATTGTTATATTGTTATACTTGTGGGCAATCGTGCTCACTCTTGCGTAATAATAACATTGCGATTAAAACGAAAAAAGCGAGACGAACCTTCCACTAGTAAGGCGAAGCGAGAAGCTTAGCAAGTAATGAAAGGCGTTTTATTATGTGGTTATGTGATGATAATTAGAATTGATGTTACTAAGACTTATTTGTTTATGTTTTCCTTACGAGATGATTTAAGGTTAGAGTAACTTTGGGATTTATTTATTATTAGATTGATGTAACCCCATAAGGGAGAGATTTTATTATTATTTCTATCTATTGCATGGTTTGCATTTTATTTATGGGTAGATAGATAGATGATGTTTATCTGATGAACACCAAATCACATGTGAAATGGAAATCTTAGGATTTGGGGTGTCACGAGTTAGTATCAAAGGCATAGGTTATGAACCTTAGGTGGGGAACAACCTTAGGTAGTAGCCTTGTAGGAGATCGAGAACATAGTAGTGGTAAACTCTTATCGAGTTCTAAGAAATGAATTTCTAAATTCATTGAAGATAATAAAAGACTTTATGTGCTTATGTGTTAATCTATGTGTTATTGCTATACGGATTAGTAACTAAAACTTAAAATTTTGTTGTCGGGATGTCGGATGTTGGAGGAGCTAGTCGAGTGGGGAGGAGGAACCCGATTACCTATAGAGGAGGAGCCCAGAGACATTCATGTCGTCGAGGGAACAACTTATCTGAGAGAGCCATCTCCGTTGATCATTTATTCTTTGAGTCGGGGAGCATGGTAGGAGGCAGATCGAGAGGAGGATCTGAGGAAGAGGAAGAAGAGAAGAAGAGGTTCCCACCAACTCCATTGATGCGAGAGATGTATGATGCACTCTATGATCGTAACGTAGAGTTGCGAGGATCTTGTTCGGGATCTGGTGAGCGGTGGTTAGTCGGTGATTACTATTGAGCGAGAAGGATAGAGAGAGATTGTGACTCTTCACACGTTTAGGAAGCGTGGAGTGGGATCTGGTTCACGAGAAGGTCGAATGGGGATAAGTCCATGAAGATAGAAAAGTTGAAGAAGGATCTGAAGAGAGAGCTCGAGAGGCTTGCCATAGCGAGAGAGGAGGGTTTGGAGTGCGAGAGTCGCGTCGTCTTGATCGTCGCGAGAAGATGATCGTCGTCGAAGAAGGCTAAACTTGAGGAGGCGTACTCTACTACTACAAAATGCAATGGATGCGGTCCAAGATCGAGTTAGGAAGTATCCAATCCGGTTTGAGGATCTACCATCATATATGCTAGATCGCGAGCGATGTCTCGCATCATGGAAGAGGAGCGTAGCAAAGGCTATTCGGCGCCTTAACAGAGCGGTGATAGTATTAGTTTAATTATGTGAAAACTATTTGATAGTTAATGATGTAAATTTAGATGTGATTATAAACAAAGGAATATTGTTGATGTTTTAAATCACCTTAGATTCTTTATCTCGGGATAGTTGATGTAAATAGCGGTGATGATTATCTTATGATGTAAAGACTTTTGAATTAAATGAAATGTCGAAGTTTATTTGAAGTAATGTGTTAAGTGAGTTATGATTAAATGTTTAGTTAAGTCTTAAATGTTTTAGAGATTGAGTAAAGATCTAATAAGCATATATTCTTAATAGAAATATACGCTAGAGAAGAAGACAAAATCGTCGACAAGCCGGAAAGAATCAACAAACAATAACAACGACGCCTGATGCTAACTCCGTTCGACAATTGGTAAACCTTTTAAATTTGGAGCACTTAATAATCAACCCCAAGCTCCACCAAATACTTCGTTTAAGGACTTCAAAGTGGTGGGACCGCTTGAGTTTAAGGGTTCCATAAACCCAATTGAAGCTCGAGACGTGGGTAATGGAGATGGAGAAGGTGTTCGATGTTGCTAGGGTAAGGGAAGATCGAAAGGCTGCTTATCTGACGTTTATCTTTGAAGTCAAAAGCCGACTATTGGTGGCGAGCAAACAAAGTGAGAGGAGGTGAAGGTGTAATATCACAGGAAAGATTCAAAGAGATGTTCTTGAGATGTATTTTCCGACTAGTTCACAAAATCGGATGGAAGTCCGGTTTCTAGAGTTGAAAACGAGGAAATATATGTCGATGGCGATTATGCGGCAAGGTTTAACGAGTTGGCTAGGTTACTTACATACCAAGTGCTGCTTTGATGAGAGGAAAGCGAAGCGATTTGAGCGAGGGATTTGAGCCACGGTTGTATAGCAAAGTGTCGATGTTCGATTGAACACTTTTGCGGAGTGTTAGAAGAAGCCATACTTCTTTGAGGGTGGAAGTGATGCGATAACGAAGTATAATCGGGGAAGCGAAGAAGAAGAAGAAGAAGAGTGAGAAGGAAGGTAATAACAAGACTGGTGGGAGTAGCAGGGGGTAATCACAATCGAGAAGAGAAGTGGTGCGATAATTAATCGGTTTGGAAGTCAGCAGGGGAGGCGAAGAAGAAGAAGATTGAACCGTGCTGAACTGCGAAAAAACTCATTTGGGAGTTTGCTTAAAAGGGGAAGCGTGTGCTACTGATTGTGGTCGGGAAGCCACATAGCACCAAAATTGTCCGAACCCAAGAAGGGTGCATGCTTCACATGTGGATCGAAGGACCATCTTGCGAGAGATTGTCTAAGAAGGGATCGGGAGGGGCGAGTTCGGGAGGAAATAGAGGAAATCTTGGTGGAAGCACTCTAACCATTGCGGGACCAACCGCAACCAATAGACCAACAACGCCGAGCGTTCAACATGGCGGTCACGGGATGTGATGCGATCTCGCGATGTGGTGTCGGTATCATTCCGATCAATAAAGTTAATGCTTATGTGTTATTTGATTAGGTGCTTTACTTGCTCATTTATATCAGATGACTTCGCTAAGAACTTAGAATTGTTTAAGGGCGAGTTAGAATACCCCATGAACATAGAAATTGCGAATAGAGAAATTCCACCTGTTAAGTATGTGCACAAGAAGCTGTAGAGTAGATATTAAGGGTAATATCATGAGCGTAGATCTTATCCTATTAGACTTGGAGAATTTGATGTTATTTTGGGTATGGATTGGTTATCCATTATGGGGATGTAATTGGTTGCCGGAAAAAGCGTATTAACCTTATGACTCAAAATCGAAGGTTGTGTTTTATAGTAGTGAAGTCGCCTAAACAAGCGAGTTTGTCGGCGATGATCTGAGCGGAAGATTGTTAAAGGCGAAGGTTGTGTAGGATATCTAACTTACATAGTCGATAGTCGTAAAGAAATCCAAAAATTGATGAGATTCCGGTAGTGAGAGATTTTATGAGCGTATTTCCGGATGATTTGTCGGGACTTCCTCGAGATATAAGCGATTGAATTCGTTATCGATTTGGCTCGAGGAGCGGCCCCGATATCGAAGGCACCATCTTAGAATAGCACCGGTAGAGATGATGAAAGAATTGATGGTCCAACTACAAAATTCTTGGACAAAAGTATATTCAACCAAGCGTATCACCTTGGGGGCGCGGTTTTATTTGTGAAGAAGAAGGATGGAACGATGCGACTCTGCATAGACTATAGAAAGCTGAATAAGGTCACGATTAAGAATAGGTATCCATTACTGCGAATCGATGACTTGTTCGATCGATTAAAGGGAGCAAAATATTTTTCAAAGATAGATTTGAGAAGTGGTTATCATCAATGAAGGTGAGACGGAGGATGTCTGAAAGATAGCGTTTAGAACACGATCGATCACTCTGAATTTTTGGTAATGTCATTTGGTCTAACGAATGCTCTGCGACATTTATGGGCTTAATGAATGGAGTGTTCAAGCCGTTTTGGACAAATTAAGTAGTAGTATTTATAGATGACATTTTGGTATATTCAAAAACCAAGGAAGAACACGAAGAGCATTTGAGGTTGACATTAGAGACATTGAGAAGAGAGAAGTTGTATGCTAAGTTTTGAAATGTGAATTACGGATTGAAAGAGTACAATTTCTTGGACATGTGATTGATAGAGAGCGAATTTGGTGGATCCCTCAAAGTCGAAGTTGTGATTAATTGGGATCGGTAGAAGGCAGCGTCGAGAAAGTAAGTTTTCTTGGATTGGCGGGTTATTACGGAAGATTTATTCGGGATTTTCCAAGATCGCAACTCATTGACCAATTTGACTAGGAAATCGGTGAAATTTGTTTGGAATGGAGAAGTGTGAGAAAGTTTTCAAAATTAAAGAAGAGGTTGAGTTGACACACACATGTTATCTCTTCCGGATGATACGAAAATTTTGTGGTTTATAGTGATGCATCGCATAAAGGACTTGGTTGTGTGCTTATGCGAAAATGGCGAGTCATTGCGTGTCATGCGTCACGACAATGAAAAGATTATGAGAAAGGGTGTCAGGCCCATGACTTGGAGTTAAATTGCGATGGTTTTGCTTTGAAAATTTGGAGCACTATCTCTATGGGGAGAAGTGTGAAATATATCTGAGATCACAAGAGTCTAAAATATATTTTTACACAAAAGACTTGAACATCGTCGTCGAAAAAGGTGGTTGGAGTTAATTAAGGACTACGATTGTGAGATTACATACCATCCGGGTAAAGGCAAATGTGGTGGTAGGCGCCCTAAGTAGAAAAGGTCGGGAGAAATTGATGATGTTGACCGCTCGGGAGGAGCTAATTTTAGCGATGGAAAAGCTAGGAATTGGAAGTGAAGTATCCTATGGAAATTGACGAGAAAAGCTATTCCGGATCTGTTGATACAACTTCTTGGATAAAGTTAAGGAGGCTCGACTTGGGACGAAGAATGTGAGAAAGTGAAGAAGAAGATATCTGAAGGGGTGAACCTAGATTCAAAATAGACGGTGAGGGACTACTAAGATTTGAGAGAAAAATTTGGAGTGCCTTGATGCGAGAGAGATTAAGGAAGAAATTTTGAGTGAGGCTCATGACTCAAGATATTCGATTCACCACTGGTAGCACCAAGATGTACCAAGATCTTGACAACACTTTTGGTGGCCAAATTTGAAACGAGAGGTTGCGAGAATGTGTTGCCAAATGCGACATGTCGAGAAAGTGAAAGCGAACATCGAGAGGCAAAGTGGGTTACTACAACCTTTAGAGATTCCAAAATGGAAATGGGAACATATTACGATGGATTTAAGTGGTTGGCCTCTGAAACGACTCGGAAAAGGCTACGACCTTGATATGGGTTATTGTTGATGGATTGACGAAATCCGCACACTTCCTTCCGATCAAAATCGAGATTCAACCTAGATCGGTTAGCAAGGTTATATGTGAAAGAGATTGTTTGAGCACGGAGTTAGGTGTCGATTATTTACGATAGAGATCCGCGTTTTATGTCGAACTTACGAAAGCGTCTACGAGAATGCATGGGTACCGATTGCGAATGAGCACGACATATCACCCTCGAATACGGATGGACGAGTGAAAGAACAATTCGACATTGGAAGATATGTTAAGAGCTTGTATAATGGATTTTAAAGGAAATTGGGATGACCATTTACCACTTGTAGAGTTCGGTTACAACAACGAGTTACCACGCTAGTATTGGAATGCCACCTTATGAAGCGTTATCTGGCGAAAAGTGCGAGAACTCCACTATATTTGGGATGAAGTTGGCGAAAGACAATTACTAGGCCGAATTGGTACAACAAGCAATGATGAGAGATAGTCGAAGTGATTGAGCGAGATTGATGATAGCGACTCAAGATGAGCGGAAAAATACGTTGATCCACCACCAAAGAATGTTGAGTTCGAACCGGGTAGTAGTATGTGTTCTTAAAGGTCTCTCCTTGGAAGGAAAGATCGGTTAGGAAAGAAAGGAAAATTGAGCCCAAGATTCATTGGACCCTTTGAAGTTTTGAGAAGGGTAGGAGAAGTTGCTTATGAGGTAGCCTTACCTCCATCTCTAGAAGAATGTCCACAATGTTTTCCATGTCTCGATCCTACCCCTACTGAAACACGATTACAAGCACGTGATTGAATATGAACCCCTACATTTCGACAAAGACTTGTCTTACGAAGAAATTCTGTTCAAATTGTCGTAATAAAAAAACAAGTTACGAAAATAAAGTAATACCTTACATTAAGGTAATTTGGAGGAACCACAATATTTGAAGAAGCTACGTGGGAACTTCGAAGAGAATATGATGAAAAATTTTCCTCATTTGTTTACTTAGATTGTTATAAGCGATTACGGGGACGAGAATCTTTGTAAGGGGGGAGAATGTAGCAGGATGAATTATTAAGTTGTGATTACGAGGACAGAATCCTTTTAAGAGGGAAAGATGTGACAATAGAGATTTTGTAATTTAATTTAAATATTTATTGGATTAAATAAATATTTTTGATGAATTAATTATTAGATTAATTAATTAATTGATGAAGTTGTGATAGATTAATTTAATTATATGTGTTATATTTATTAAATTGAAGTGGAGAATTTTATTATTAGATGTATGTATTTATGTGAGCTTATTGAATTAAAAGAAATATTTAATAAGCCTTTGTTATTTTAATTAATTTAATTATTAATTAGAGATTTAATAATTGATATTATTATTAAATGAGAAAATTTAATTATGTGACTATGTGCATTATTGAGAAATCATTATATTTTATTTAAAGTAAATTAAATAAGATATTGATTTATTTTATAAAGGAGTGTGACATTATTTAAACTATATGATAAAGTTTTATTAAATTAAATGATTTTTTAAACCTATTCTAACTAGCCAAACATGGCCTTGGTGGGAGTTGAGGAAGTTACCCATGATGGGGAGTAGCGACCTCTCTTTAACGTCGATTTTTCTCCTTTATTATCAGACGTCTTCTCTTTTCTTATTATTTTTCTAAGTCTGGCAAAAACAGAGAGGAGAGAGAGAGAGAGAGAGAGAGAGAGTTTGAAAGTTTTTGAGAGTGTTAAGAGATTGAGAGAGTTGAAGAAGAAATTGGGAAAATTTTTCATCCTACTAATCTACTCTTTTGGGTAATTCTCTTGACCCAAATTCTTATTTTACGTCTTTTAAGTTTTTCATGAATATGGCTTAAAGTCTTACGTGAATCTCTGCAAATTGGAAAGTTGTTATAAGAATATATGTAATAATTAGAGTAGTGGCATGTTTTATATATATATATATATATATATCCATTCCATATCATCGGTTTCATGAAATTTTACGATATCACGATTATAGAGTATGTTGATATGGCCATATATATTATCGTGATTTTTATATGTCAAATATAATTTATTTTAAAATTCACACATTGATATGATTATGCATATTAAAATGAACAAAATGAAACTTGAATGGTTGGATTTGGCTTTATAACGAATCAAGTAGCATTAAAATCCATGTTTTTGTTCAAGAACTTCAAAAACATCAAAACGATCAATTTGCATGCTTTAATTCTATGATTATGTGTTTTAATGGGTTAAAATCACTCCATATATGTTAAGTAATGATTATTTATAAATTCTAGCATGTGGGTATGTTTAAATTGGTGAAATTAATGATTGATTGGAGTTTATTTATTTGAATTTACGTGTTCTTCATGAATTGAAATTGAAATCTGGAGTCTCGTCATTGTGCGAACTCTAGTTCTCTGAGCACTGAGCACATGAGCCTTGTGTGCATTGACACACATGCATACACATGCATGTGACCTGATGAGCATGAGTATAAAAGTGGCATGTGGCGCATGGCCCACTTAGCGAATAATCGAAATGAGTTTTTAAAAGTGTACAAGTATATGGAAATGTGATAGCAACTTAGTCTAATGATTATAAAGACTTGTTAGACCTATAATGAGATGTTAAAATAAATTCTTGACATGTCGATAACACAATTACGTGTGGATTGAATGATCGAATGCATAATTAGTTTATTTTTTGTGAAGTCTTAATTTTACACTAAGTGTAATAATTGACTAAGTATAGTCATGAATTCGAGTTAAACAAAGAATAAACTTATGATGTTTATTACGTTATTATTGATTGGTATTGTGAACATATAATGATATGTAGGATTTAATTCAAAGAAAGAGTTTGTTAAAGTGTAATCTACACGAAGCAAGTTTCTAAACCTTATCTTGTTACATTGAGCAAGTTTTCCAACTCTACATTTACGTTGAGCAAGTTTCTTACCCTAAACTTTTCGTTGAGCAAGTTTCCTAATCCTACTTGTTATTGTTATATAAGTTGATTAATTCATCTTTTTCGATATTGAGCAAGTTCTCATTATTATTGATCAAGCATTGTCTTGTATATTAAAGTTTATTAATCTTGAAAGATGATGTTGTTATCTGATAATTATTCTATTGTATACCTTTTGAGATGTTATTCAAGTTAAATATTCATTCATTATTGTTAAACCTTGTTAGACTAGCGAACCCTTATTGATTCGACTAGTCCATAGTTGATAAGCGTTCTAAATTTGAGAACCCCTTGATGAATTATCAAACCAAACTTCCTTTGAGTGCGGACTCGAATGTCAAAATGAGATGAACAACCCACATATAGGGGATTATTTACGCTTTAGCGTTAAGATATTAATGCAGCATGATGGTACTAAGGGTGATCCCCCCTAAATGCGAGAAGAAGAGTCCATAGTCTTATATTTATTTAAGGTTTCAAGTAAAAACACTTGACAACCTAGGACATAGTTCAGTCTTATGACCCTCGAATTTCTTTTGATTCTTGTTATTCATTCTTGATTCAAAAGTTGAGCTTTATATCGAAAGTTATTATTTCTCTCGCATGTTATTATTCATTGTTATATTGTTATACTTGTGGGCAATTGTGTCGTCTCACTCTTGCGTAATAATAACATTGCGATTAAAAACGAAAAAGCGAGCGAACCCTTCCACTTTAGTAAGGGCGAGGCAAGCTTAGCAAGTAATGAAGACTATTTTATTAATGTGGTTATGTGATGTAATTAGAATTGATGTTACTAAGACTTATTTGTTTATGTTTTTATACGGATGTTTTAAGGTTAGAGTAACACAGGATTTATTTATTATTGATTGATGTAACCCCAAAGGGAGAGATTTATTATTTATTTCTATCTATTGCATGGTTTGCATTTATTTATGGGTAGATAGATAGATGATGTTTGTCTGATGAACACAACAAATCCTGTGGAAAAATATCTCGATCGTCACTCCATTCCTCGACTAGTCCCTACACTACGTTCTTGAAGAGAACAATGAAAGCAAAAGAGTGAGCTCAACTAGCCCAGTAAGAAATATTATGACTAAGATAATGCAGAATAAATTACCATTAGCCTTCAACAGTGTTAAATTGATAAAATACAATAAACATCAAGTTTAACTGCAGCGGAACAAGCAATCCATTAGAAGAGTCGAGTAGAGCATGATATCTATTATCTTCTATTATTTAAAAAGTTTGTCATTCACTTTATCGCTGAGACTCAGCTTAATAAATAAACCACATCATCGAATCATCCCTGCACTACGAGCCAAGGATATTCATGTAATCATCAATGGTCATGATTATACCGAATAATACCTGATCATAATCATACCAACAACGGTCCATCAATGCAATACGGGCCAATGAGGACTTTTACCACATCATTTGTAACATTATGGGTCATGATTATACCAAATTATCCCTGATCATAATCATACCAATCAACAGTCCATCTATGAACGTAAGCCAAAGATGACTTTCATCACAATATAAGCATGAGGATGATGACAATGATATAAACATTAATCAAACGAAATAAAGGATAAATATTAAAGAATTTAAATTTATCCAGAGTTTAAAAATATCCAAATTGTCAACATGATACTGCTTTGTGGAGTAAAATTCAAGAATAATATTCATGTATGCAAAATAATTTCGACAGAAAAGAAATATATTTTTTGGGTGAATAGTACCCTGTGAATAGTACTTCAGTAATAGTACCTCGTGAATAGTATCCCGACATGAAAAGTACCCCAAATACCCGAGTGAATAATATTCGAGTAAATAGTAATGGGGTGAATAGTAACCCATGAATAGTAACTCATGAATAGTACTCCGGCATGAAAAGTACCCCGAATACCCGAGTAAATAATATTCAAGTGAATAGTAACCGGGTGAATAGTAACCCGTAAATAGTAACTCATGAATAATATTCTGGTATGAAAAGATCAATTGTGATGCCCCCAAAATAGGTATACATCACCCATCTTGAGTCGCTAAATACATGGTACAAAATTCAAATACAACTTAATTATACAACAGTAGTGTAAAATATGACAAAACATAGGCTGTGATTTTTAATACAAATATTGTCATCTAGACAATATCCACACTCAATTGAGTCCTCATTACATTTATTATCACACTATTTAATGTAATAGTGAGGGACTACTAATGCTATTATCTCGGACCAGTCACTCCGTTCCCCCGACTAGTCCCTCGCCACGCTTCTCATTTCACAAGAGAACAATGAAAGTAAAAGGGTGAACTCAACTAGCCCAAGAAGAAATATTATGACTAAGATAATACATAATAAATTATCGTTAGCCTTCAATAGTGTTAAACCGATACAATATAACAAACATCAAGTTTAATGCATGATGAACAAGCAATCCATTAAAAGAGTCAAGTAGAGAATAAAATCTACTATCTTTTATGATTTAAAAGGTTTTCATCACTTTTATCATTTGGGACTCGACAATAAATAATCCACATCATCTCACACTACTGACCAAGGATATTCATTAGTATCACAACCACAAATTATCCATGCACTCACGGGTCAAGGATATTCGTGTATTCATCAATGGTCATGATCATGCCAACAACTGTCCATCAATGCACTACGGACCAATGAGGACTTTTACCACATCATTTGTAACATTACGATCATGATTATACCGATTAATCCCTGGTCATAATCATACCAAGTCCAGATGCACTACAGGTCACAGATGACTTTCAACATAATATAAACACGAGGATGATGACAATGATATAAGGATTCAATAAAACAAGTTCAAGAATTAATTTATCCAGGAACCAATAACGTCCAAATTGTCAACATGATACTTCTTTGTAGAGTAAAATTCAAGAATGCTCAGAAGAATATTTCCATGAAAAGATATTGGATGAAGTGCAAATATCAAGGATATTCCACTAATTTCATGGAGTATAGAAGTCAAAGCTTTAACCAACTGAGTATAACAGAATATATGAAACTGCAAATGGATTTTCGCTCGTCATGCGGTAATCCACGTAGACACATCATTTCCACAATTTAATAAGAAATGAATACGAAGGGTCATTCATCATGCATGTGGTAATCCACATAGACAGGTTATTCCAACAGAATAATAAAGAATGGAATAACAGAAGAATTCACCATGCATGCGATAGACCGCATGCATGTGTTATTCCAATAGAATAATAAATAATAGAACCAGGTCATGCGTAAATGCACATACAGGATATTCCAACAGAATAATAAATAATGGAACCGTGTCATGCGTAACGCACAAAAGCAGGATATTCCAAATGTAATAATAAATAACGAAAACCGTGTCAGCAAAATTCACACCAAAAGGATGTTCCAATGTAATAATAAATAATCGAAATCAGGTCATGCGTAAAACGATGCGTGATGTTCCAACAGAATAATAAAGAATGGAATAACGTAAGAATTTCACCATGTATGCGGTGCCATTATGACAAGGTTATTCCAACATAATGATAAAGAATTGAATAACGAGTAAGAATTTCACCAAGTATAGGGTAGATTATGTATATATAGGTTATTCCAATGAATAAAAAATTGAATAACAGAAGTTCTCTTCATGAATACGAAAGAAATAATACCCCTTACCTTAGAATAAACTGGATATAGGAGTAGTGAAGTTGCAAAATACTTTTCTTCTTTCTCTCTATAGTTTCTCTCTCTAGAGTTTCAGTGAATTCGTAAGAAATAATGAAGGAATGAGCTTCTATTTATAGGAGAATGGACTGAATAGTAACTAATTCTGAACGGTCCGTTTGATTTACTTTTAAACAGACGGTCCCGTTGGTTTACTATAAAATATTCTAATAAAACAAAATCTTTTAAATAAAATATAATATAATCTATTTATAATCTAATAAAATGAATAACTTTATAAAAGTATTCTATTTTATATAAAAAGATTTTACTATACAAACACTATGCAGACACTATTAAAACACTATGCATAATAAAATATAATATATTCTATTTATAGTCTAATAAAACGAATAACTTTATAAAAGTATTCTGTTTTATATAAAAAGATTTTACTATGCAAAATACTATGCATAATAGAATATAGTATATTCTATTTATAGTCTAATAAAACGAATAACTTTATAAAATGTAAGACCCCAAATTATTAATAAATGAAATTTATTTTCCTCTATTTATTATTTTGAAATAGTAAGGGTTGATTTGATTAATGTGGATAGTTATGGGTAAAATACGCAAATATTTCGAATAAGCAAGTGGTTATAAAATATTTATTATTGTCGGGAAATATTCATTTGGTTGTGGAATATTCGTACGACGGCGCAGTCTTTTGTGGGCCCCATAACGAAAACGATTGGATGAAGAAAACGACAAATATAAGTTGTTTATAAATAACTACGTAGTTATTCTCAATTATCTTGTTAAAATACTCGTTGGTTAAAACACAAGAAGATATACGGTATTGCACCAATTATTGATTCTTACGTAAGAAAGCATTTACTCAATAATTGTTACAATAATTAATGCTCAAATTTTTATTTTATGGATTCAATAATTGTTGCATTGATATTTTATATTGTTGTTGTTTCAATAATTATCATTACACAGTATTTTCCATTATCGAAGCAATAATTCATATTATCTGAATAATATTATTGGATAACATTATTGGAAATGTCTATAAAGTTACGCTCAAGGAGAGGTTTGGTCACCTAATTGCACGCTTAGTAAGGAGAAATTCTTATTGAAAGCCCTCTTCCTGGGAGCTACACGGTTGCCCGATCTTGTGATTCTCAGAATATTATTTGTGAATAATTAATTATTGATTTATATGATGAGGAAAATATTAATTTTATGTGGATATATATGGAGAAAATTTTAAAATGACAATTGTTGAAAATTAATATTTTATCTTTTTCGATAAAATAATTCATTTAAATATATTATTTTAATAATATATTAACTGTGATATTTTTATAATGAATGTGGGATATATGAGTATATGAGGAGGAAGAGTATTTTGTGGCATTAAAGGTTTAACACATATTTTGTGTGTTGGTGGACACAATTATTGATTAAAAATTTGATTATAGCACATAAAATCGCCTGCTTATGGATTTCTTGTCAATTTCATTTGAATTTGGAAAAACTTTCTTACGCAAAGTGGTAGAGAATTGAATTTCCTATAAAAAAAAAAGCGAGATTCAATTTTCTGATAAAAGGCTATTTATTATGAATTATTGAAGTTCCAAAGTTCAAATAATTGATTTTTGAAAGTTTTAATTATTTTATTTACAAAACGCGTGTTTTTCATTTTGTTTCCCTCGCTTTAACATGTGATAGGGGCTGAGTTCAGATGGTAAAGCATCGTATGAAGTTTTGGAAAAATATAATAATATTTAATAAATTTTCTACTTTGGTGTTCTAAGCATTTTCCTATAAATAGGTGCTTAGGTTAGAATTGAAAATCACACCGTAAACTCAAGTTTTCTCTCTATATATTATCGAGCGTATTCTTGTGAGTATTTTGAGTATACTTTGAGTATTGCTATACTGGTCTGCAAGTTCAAGTCATAGCTTATATCCTGTTTTCAACTAGAAATACTTTGTCTTTTCGAGGTAAGGGATGTTATTTTATTCGAAAATGATATTATTTCTTCAATATCATTATGCCGAAATATTGATTGGAAATTTTATCAAATTTGGAACTTTTTTTCATGTCGGGTTACTATTCATGAGTTACTATTCACGAGTTACTATTCATGAGTTACTATTCACGAGTTACTATTCACGAAGTACTATTCACGGCGTGAAGATGTTTTTTTTTGTGAAATTTCTATCTTTTGGTGTCTGATTTACGATTCACGATACAAACTACTATTCACTTAATACTGCACTAATCACCTAAAAATGAAATTTCTTCTTTTTGTCCAAAATATATATTATGGATACTAGCTTTGATTGTATCCATGTTTTGATCATTCTTGAATTTTACTCCACTCGATTACTTATGAAGTATTTTTGAACTTGGATTGTTTAAAATACGAATCCTTAATATTGTTCTTTTGTTTCACTTGGATTCGTTTCCTTTAAAATATTTTTCATCATCCTCACCCCTAAATGATGATATTCTTGAATATCTTTGGCCAGAGTGCAAAGATGAATGATTTCTTGATGAATATCTTTGGCCCGTAGTGCAAAAGATGAACAAAAGCTAAGATGAACATGACCGATGATTAATATCTTTGGCCCGTAGTGCAAAAGATGAGCAGTGTTTAGATGAACATGACTAATCGATGAATATCTTTGGCTCAGTAGTGCAAAGATGAATATTTGATTCCGATATATATTGATTGATGTTACGAGGGATAAAATATCGACGATGGACTTTTAAACTCATATATAGAAGATAGTAGTTTGCATTCTCTACTTAACTCTTCTAATGAATTATTGTTTCCGCTGCAGTTGTTGATTTAAAACTGGTTGTCTATTGTATTCTATTAGATTTTTTCCTGTTGAAGACTAACGATAATTTATTGTATATTATCTTAGTCATAATATTCTTTCTTGGGCTAGTTGAGCTCACACTTTTCCTTTTTTTGTTCCATTTTTCTTCTCGGGAGGCGAGAATGTAGCGAGTGCAGTCCTGGGTATGGAATGATGGTTATAGAGAGAGTTGTTTAGTAGTCCTCACCATTTTTGTAAAAATAATTGTGATGAGGATTTATTTGGGTATGTATATTGTCTAGAAGACAATAATTGTATTTAAACTCACAGTATATATGTTGTCGTATTTTGCACGACAAATGTATTAATAAAGTTGTAGTTATTTCTGTACCATGTATTTGGCGACTCAGAATGGGTTGGATGGAATGGACCTATTTTGGGGGCGTCACATAAAAGTATTCTGTTTTATATAAAAAGTTTTTCTGTTTTATTACATTAATAATACTAATAAAATAAAACTTCATCATCATTATTATAATTCACACTATTAATCGACCAGGTCGTTCCCAGTAAAGAGAGGGCTTTCTAATAAGGATTTCTCCCTATTGGCGCGCAATTAGGTGACCAAACCTCTCCTTGGTAGAACTTCTAGACATCGTTAATATTGAAAATAATTATATTAATAACTTCGTCGTCTCAATTATTGATTTAATAATATATAAAATATCGACAATAATTGAATCAATTAACGTGAGATACTATGCAATAATTATTGAAGCAATAATTGAACAAAACTGAGTGACTTCACACGTAAGCATCAATAATCATTACCGTGTGCTACTATGCAACCACGCGTATACCTGAACTTTTAACACCGGGTGTTTCAACAGTTAACGATAAAACTTCCACCGTTATTTTCATAAAACATTTTTGTCATTTTCTTAATCCGACAATAATTCTTTTGTGGGGTCCACCAATGATTGTGTCGTCGTACGAATATTCCCTGTTAAAACAAATATTCCCCGACCAATCGAATATTATATAATAACTTGCGTACTTTGCAAAATTTATAACTATTACCCACAACTATAACATTATATCAAATTCATTCTATAATATTCAAAAATGATAATTATAGAAAATTCATCTTTATTCATAAAAGTTGGGGTCTTACAATCTCCCCTTCTTATAAAATTTTCGCCCTCGAAATTAGAGTACGATACTGGTATGTCAAGAGGTAAGGATACCTTGATTTCATTTCAGATTCTAACTCCCAGGTCATTTCCTCAACATCGTGGTTCCTCCATAAAACTTTAACTTGAGGTATAACCTTGGAGCGTAGAATATGTTCCTTCTTATCCAAGATTTGAACAGGAACCTCTTCATACGTTAAATCTTCCGCTATTTTGTCCGGTTCTAACTTAATAATGTGGTTCGGGTCTTTCACATATTTACGTAACATGGATATATGAAAAATGTTATAAACACGAGACATACTTGGCGGTAAAGAGAGTCTATAGGCTACAGTCCCTACTCGATAGAGGATTAAAAATGGGCCAATGAATCGAGGATTGAGCTTTCCTCTCTTTCTAAATCTCGTAACTCCTTTCCACGGAGCAACACGTAAAAACACATGATCTCCAATATCGAATTCCACGTCCTTTCGATGAAGATCAGCATAACTCTTTTGTCGGTCTTGTGAGGTTTTATACGTTGTCGAATCATTTGAATCTTTTTCGTAGTCATACGTACCAACTCCGGTCCCAACAACGTTGCTTCACCCACCTCATCCCAGCATATTGGAGAACGACACTTTCTTCCATACAACGCCTCGAATGGAGCCATGCCAATACTTGTTTGATAACTGTTGTTGTAAGAAAACTCCACCAATGGTAAGAACTTGTCCCAACTTCCCTTGAAGTCAAGGACACAGAGTCTTAATAAATCTTCAAGAGTTTGAATAGTCCTCTCTGATTGTCCGTCCATCTGAGGATGATATGCCGAACTAAATCGTAAATCCGTGCCCATAGCTTTTTGTAAACTAACCCAAAATCGTGAAGTGAATCTTGGGTCTCGATCAGAAACTATGGATACTAGCATACCATGCAGTCTTACAATCTCGTTTATGTATATACGAGCAAGACGTTCAAGTGTATAAGTTTCTTGTATTGGTAAGAAATGAGCAGACTTGGTCAATCTATCAATAATGACCCAAATTGCATCTATGCCTTGAGAAACCTTGGGAAGACCAGTAACGAAATCCATGGTAATGTGCTCCCACTTCCATTCTGGAATTTCAAGTGGTTGCAATGGACCTTTTGGTACTTGATGTTGTCCCTTGACTCGTTGACAAGTTAAACACCTTGGGATAAACAGCGATATCTCTCTCTTCATATTTCCCCACCAAAATGTATGTCGAAGATCATGATACATTTTGGTACTCCCGAGATGGATTGCAAACGGTGTGTTATGCTTCATCATGATTTTATACTTTAACTCAGGATCGTTAGGAACACAAAGTCTGGAGTTGACTCGAAGTATTCCTTCTTCATCGATTCTTGCTTCTAGCATAGCACCTTCTTGTACTTTCTTCCACATATGCATCAGCTCCAGGTCTGTAGCTTGAGCAGCTTTAAATTTATCGATTCAAGTCGGTTCTACTCGTATATTCGCCATCATCACGTGGGTCCCTAGAGTCTTTATTTCTATCTCCATCCTTTGCAAGTCATACAAAATGGGCCTCTACGTTGACAATATCGCACTCGTACCCGCATATGATCTTCTACTTAATGCGTCAACTACCACGTTTGCTTTTCTAGGATGGTATTGGATGGTATGATCATAATCTTTCAACAGTTCAAGCCAACATCGCTGTAGCATATTGAGTTCCTTTTGAGTGAAGAAATATTTGAGGCTTTTATGATCCGTAAAGATCTCCACTTTCTCCCTATACAAGTAATGCCTCCAAATTTTAAGTGCGAAGACAACAGCTGTCAACTCTAGATCATGAGTTGGATAATTCCACTCATATTCTTTGAGTTGTCGAGAGGCATAGGCTATGACTTTCCCAAGTTGCATGAGAACACATCCTAACCCTTTACCTGAAGCATCACTGTAGATGACAAATCCCTCCGAGCCAGATGGTATTGTCAGAACATGTGCTAAAATGAGTCTTCTCTTAAGTTCTTGAAAACTCTTCTCACATTCCTCGTTCCAACCGAATTTTGTATCTTTTCAAGTCAGCTAGATTAAGGGAGTAGCGATTCGAGAAAACCCTTCTACGAATCTCTGATAATAACCAGCTAAGCCGAGAAAGCTACGTACTTCGGTCACTGATTTAGATTGCTCCCAGCTTTGAATATCTTCAATCTTTGCTGGGTCAACAGATATTCCATGACTTGATACAACGTGCCCAAGGAATGCTACTTCCTCAAGCCAGAACTCGCATTTCTTCAACTTGGCATAAAGCTTATATTCACGAAGCTTTTGAAGTATCAGCCTCAAGTGTTGCTCATGATCTTCACGGCTTTTGGAATAAATAAGGATATCATCAATAAAGACGACCACAAAGTGATCCAAATATTCCTTGAATACTCGGTTCATCATATCCATGAAGGCAGCAGGAGCATTAGTTAATCCAAAAGACATGACTAGGAATTCGTAATGCCCGTACCGAGTTCTAAAAGCCGTCTTTGGAATGTCATCGGTTCTAATCTTCAATTGGTGATATCCGGAACGAAGATCAATCTTTGAAAAAAAAATTGGCGCCTTGAAACTGGTCAAATATGTGAGACCCCATATTTTATCAATAAAGATTTAAATTTTGTCGAAATAATTTTTAATATTATGGTGTGAATTTGAGATAATATTATAGTTGTGGGTAGTATTTATAAATTTTGCAAAGTATGCAAGTTGTTATAAAATATTAGTTTGGTCGGGAATATTCTTTTGTTAAGGAATATTAAATGCAACTACTCAATCATTGGTGGACCCCACAACGAAATTATTATCTGGATTGAAAAACGACAAAATATTTTATAAAAATAACGGCGGAGGTGTTCTGAATTAAAAGCTGCTGAACTACCCGGTGGTAAAGAAAAGAATGCGATGTCTGGCATTAGTTGCGTAGTAGCACTGCGGTATTGATTATTGATGCTTACGTGAGAAGTCACTTTCATTATGCTCGATTATTACTTCTGATAATTTCTTTGCATCATATCTCTTATATTATTGATTCAATTATTGTCACGATATCATCATATAATATGTTATATTATTAATTGAGGCGACAAGTTATAAATGATTAATAATTGTTGAAAGATTAAAAATGTGTTGATTAAAAATAAAATGATTTGTGGTAATATTTATTCAATCCTTAATGTATATAAAAGTTACATTATGAGACGTTTGTGGTAAGTTTGATTATTTTATGGGGGCCCATATGTCATTATCTAAGAGTCTCTTCGTCGATAGTAATTACCTTTGTGAATAGTAATTACCTTTGAATAGTAATTACCTTCACCGTCGAATAGTATTTACCTTCGTCGATAGTATTTACCTTCGTCGATAGTAATTACCTTCCGTCGATAGTAATTACCTTTGTGATAGTAATTACCTTAAATCGATAGTATTTACCTTCGTCATAGTAATTACCTTCGTCAATAGTAATTACCTTTACCAGACGTCGAACCACTTGGCGTTTCACATTACTGAGTCAAAACCACTTGCACTTGTTTCATTACTAAAGTGTCGAACCACTTGTTGTTTCACATTACAAAGCGTCGAACCACTTTTCTTTTCACATCACCGGTCGTCGAAGCCACTTGCCTTTTCACATGGTAGGTCTTAAGCTAGAAATCTTCTATAAATAGAGGCCTAGTGCTTCATTATTTTCACGAATTCACTGAAACTCTGAGAGAAAACTATAGAGAGAAAGAAGAAAAGTATTACGCTACTTCACCTTGCCATATTCAGTTCTTCTAAGGTAGGGAATATTATTTGTTGTACACTGTAAGGGTGTTATTCTTTCTTATTCATGAAGAGAAACTGTTGTTATTCCATTGCTTATTATTACATTGGAATAACTTTTGTAAAAAGTGGTATACCTATACATAACCTATATACATGGGCATACCACATATTTGGTGAAATCCTTATATTATTCCATTCTTATTTATTACATTGGAATAACTTTGTATCATGAATCCCCTATACTTGGTGATCTCCTTACATTATTCCATTCTTTATTATTACATTGGAATATCACATGCATGTGTTTTTACAGGACACAGTTCCATTGTTTATTATTCCGCATTTATTATTACATTGGAATATCACATACGTGTGTTTTACAGGACACAGTTCCATTGTTTATTATTCACATTTATTATTACATTAGATCATCACATCGGTGTGAATTTCACGACGACCTAGTTCAGTTATTATTATTACATTGGAATAACTTTTATCATCTGAAATACTGCGCATGCATGGTGATTTCTTTTGTTATTCCATTCTTTATTATACTCGATTGGTTAAATCTTTGACTTATATACTCCATGAAATTAGTGGAATATCCTTGATATTTGCGCTTCATCCGATATCTTTTCATGGAAATATTCTTGATCATTCTTGAATTTTACTTACAAAAAGCAATGTATCATTTTGACAATTTGGGCGTTAATAATTCTGGATAAAATAATTCTTGAACTTGTTTTATTGAATTATTATGTCATTATCATCATCCTCATGTTATATTATGTTATCTTGACTTACGTGTATAGATGAACTTAGTATGATTATGACCGAGGATCATTCGGTATAATCATGGCTTGTTATAAATGATGTGATAAAAGTCCTCGATTGGCACGTAATGCGATGATGGATAATTTTGGTATGATTATGACCGGGGGTGATTCGGTATAGTCATGACCATTGATAATTTGATGAATATCCTTGGTAGTAGTGCGGGGGTGATTCGATGATGTGGATTATTTATTAAAAGTGAGTCTCGGCTATAACGATGATGAAAAACCTTTTAAAACCTAAAAGATAGTAGACTTTATTCTCTACTTGACTCTTTTAATGGATTGCTTATTCATTGCAGTTAAACTTGTTTGTCTATTGTATTTTATCGGTTTAACAACTTTGAAGAAGGCTAATGATAAATTATTACGCATTATCTTAGTCATAATATTTCTTCTTGGGCTAGTTGAGCTCACCCTTTCTTTCCTTTATTCTCTTGAGGAAATGAGAACATAAATTTGGAGACAGTCGAGGAGCGGAGTAATGGTCGAGAGGATAGCATTAGTAGTCCTCACTATTACGTGAAATAGTGTGATAATAGTAGTAATGAGGACTCCTTTTGAGTTTGTATAATATCTAGTAGACAATATTTGTATTCAAACTCACGATTTATGTCGTATTATACCACAGCAGTTATATTAGTAAGTTGTATTTGAATTTATGTACCATGTAAGTGGCGACCCAAGATGGGTGATGTATACCTAATTTTGGGGGCGTCACGGTTGGTATCGAGCTTAGGATATGATCCACAGCTAAGATGTGAGAATAGTACTAGGAGGGAGGCAGGGAATACCTTCGCTAGTATGACCTACCTAAGTTTATTTGGTATTTGATTGGTCGATCGGAGTATAGTGATAATATGTTGCATGTCAATTAACCCTTATTTTGTGGCGGTGTTTGGAAATGGCGGTGAAAATATTCACATGGAGTGAATGTGACCGTTGTGACACCTTTAATCACTAATCGAGTTAATGCGATTATCGGGGCGAGGAACAAATTAGAGATATCCACGTAGTGAATGAAGAACTAATTGTTGCACCCGAGCTAGTTCTTGAGGTAGCGGTGAGGTGAGTGAGAAAGAAGAGAAGAAGAGGAACACGAGGAGAATTGGTTAGAAGAAGTTTATGATCAAAACTTAGAATTACAAAATCGTGTTAAGTGAGCTAGAAGAATAGGTTGAAGAACGGCAAGCGGTTAGTGGAACAAAGGGATACAACAATTCAAAATTGGGTTACCCGATATGTGATGCTCGAACAAAATCACGCTTTGGCGAGGTGTAAGATATTAAAGTTGGAATCGAGAATTTAAAAATCAAAGATCAAATTTGAAAGAAGAAACAAGCTGAACGAAGGAGAATAGGCGATGCATGGGTAAAAGGCACTGCAATAACGTTGATAGTATAGAAAAAGACGTCCAGATCGATAAAGCTAAAATAGATGAAATGGACTTTGCTTTTTGGACGACAATTGGGAGAACCCGACATCGAATTGAATTACCACATGCATAGCGGTCAACCCGAATTCGATATGGATCGAGAAATAATGATTCAAATCATGGATCGGGAATGTGAAGAAGCACTTAAGGGTGGAATGTACCTATAGTAAAGTCGAAACTTCGATAATTTAAGCGAGGCGTTTTTAAAAACCCAGAGCGAAGTTATTACGGGTAAATTAATTATAAATTATTACGAAGTCTATACTTTATTCAATACAAGTTCTACCCACTCTTTTATTCTACCTAGTTGTGTTCAATGTTTAAATTTGACTCGGGAAAAATTAGACTTTGATTTTTCTATTGAAACTTCGTTGGGAGAAACCTTCGTTACCTCCACTTATTTATTAATCTTGTTGTTTCAAATAAACACTTTCACGATCTTATCTCTTTGAAAATACTTGCCTTTGAGGTAATTTTTGAAAATGATTGATTAACTACTCATTATTCTTTTTGTAAGGTTGTTAGCTTTCATATTCTAACCAACTTTGTTATCTGAATTCAAAGTAACCAAACCCTAAAGTTAATCATTTGTTATATCAAGCCATAAGTAAAGAGCCCCGATCCTTTCGTTGTTGACTTCCTTGTGTGAAATGCAAAGCCGGACTTTACGTAAGGCGACGTCGTGGATGAAGATGGCAAGTTGATAGGTATCATTGTGAGGTCTTATCGAGTTAAGGGATAGAAGTCACGGTTGGTATTAATGTGACGTCTTATCCAAGTCTTGGACGAAATATGATTTTGAATGATATTTCTATCATTAATAAATTTCTTAGCGTATTCTTGAAGTCTTCTAGCCTACCCTAGAGCGTGAAATCGAATTTTGTATTGACCCCGATCTAAAAACCCATTTCTTAAACCCTCGAATATTTCTTCAACTAAAAGGATGCATTTACGTGGATTATGATGAAAGTCATAATAAAAGGATAGAACTGATGAAAATCATGGGTATATGAAGTGTTAGTAAATTTTAAGATGAGTTATGTTGGTTGGTATGTGAAAACATGAAAGTTTCTTAGAAATCACAAAGAGTTGAAAATCGATTTTTGGTGAAAAACATAACATGAAATTCAATTGACCATATCTCTATTATATTTTGAATTTTTGAGTGTGGTCAAGTCCTAGAGTTAGATCTATGAGTTACCTAACTAATCTAAGTGGAATTACTGGAAAAGGTGTTGTAGATTTTTGTGTGGACTGATTTTAGCAAAGGAGTGCAAAGCTGCAAAAAAAGCAAAAAAAAGCTGCTGCCATGATTTTAGACGGGCTGTTTCGGCCACTTAGATTATGAGAAAAATTCTGGCCTTTTGGGACTTGAAGGTATATGGTATAAAAGTACCTCCTGTCCAAAAATGAGCTCATTCGACTTAAAATGAGCAAGTTATGACTATTTCAATATTTAGGTTTTTCCGATGACGCTATAACTATAACAGGAGTTCTATAACTCAGATGACCATGAAAATTTAAACTAGAAGCTCACGTTAACATGTGTGAGGTCCTGCCAAGATTTGGGAATTTTTGGAGTTAAACTTGAGGTAGCTAATTTCTTAAGGAATTAATTAGAAATTGATTTTTGAAAAATAGTAAATGAATTTTAAAATTCCGAGAAAATATATTTTCATTATGGGACTATATTATGCTAAAACCCAGAAAAGAAATATTTTTGGGACTGATTTGGTATTTTTCATGAAAATAGTTTAATTCTGAACATATGAGTTAAATATGTTATGTGAAGTAACAAAGTTGAAAATAGGATTTTATGGCTAGAAATCCTATATAGAATATATGCATATTTTTTTGATGAGGATTTGATAATTGGTGATGATATCTTATGAGTATGGCATTTTGGATGATTAAATGCATTATATGGTAAAAGCGTAAACAATTGAGATAAATTGTTTATAAATTTAAGAAGTGATTAAAATATTGTTATAATATTAATGATATTAGATTATGAGATTATTAAGTGATTGATAACATGGGGATATTCTTGAATCTGGATAAATTATATTATAAATGTTTAATATTTATCCTTTATCTCGTTTGATTGATTCTTTATATCGTTATCCTCATGTTTATATTATGTTGAAAGTCAAATACATGTGGCGTGTAGTGCGTAGATGGACTTGGTATGATTATGACCGAGGGGATTGTTAGGTATAATCATAGTAATTGAAAACTACGATTATCTTTGGCCATAGTGCATGGATAATTTGTGGTGCGTGATACTAATGAATACGATTATCTTTGGCCTTAGTGCATGGATAATTTGTGGTGCGTGATCTTAATGAATACACGATTATCTTTGGTAGTAGTGCATGGATAATTTGTGGTCGTGATACTAATGAATACTACGATTATCTTTGGTAGTAGTGCATGGATAATTTGTGGTGTGTGATACTAATGAATACACGATTATCTTTAGTAGTAGTGCATGGATAATTTATTGTGTCGTGATACTAATGAATACACGATTATCTTTGGTAGTAGTGCATGGATAATTATCCGTCGTGATACTCTTAATGAATATCCTTGGCATATAGTGCGGGGGATGATTCGATGATATGGATTAATTATTGAAATTTGAGTCTCGGCAATGAAATATTAATTCATGGATGTGGTAAAAATCATCTTTAGTCAGTAGTAGTAGACTTGGTATGATTATGACCAAGGATTATTAGAGTATAATAATCATGAATGGTAAATGAATGCATGATGACGAATATCCTTAAAGATTGCATGGATAATTTAATTATAGTTTTCGTATGATTGCATATTATTAATTCAAGCGTCTCGGCATTATTGGTTTCTGAAGACCCCATCTTTTATAAATAAAGATGAATTTTTCTATAAATATTATTTTTGAATATTATGGAATAAATTTGATATAATGTTATAGTTGTGGGTAATATTTATAAATTTTGCAAAGTATGCAAGTTGTTATAAAATATTAGTTTGGTGGGGAATATTCTTTTTGTTAGGGAATATTAAATACAATGGCTCAATCATTGGTGGACCCCCTGGCAAATTATTGTCGGATTGAAAAGCGACAAAAATATTTTATAAAAATAACGGCGGAGGTGTTCTGAATTAAAAGCTGTTGAACTACCGTTGGTAAAAAATGCGATGTCTGGCGTGGTTGCGTAGTAGCACGCGGTATTGATTATTGATGCTTACGTGAGAAGTCACTTCGGTATGCTCGATTATTACTACGATAATTCTTTGCATCATATCTCTTATATTATTGATTCAATTATTGTCACGATATCATCATATAATATGTTATAGTATTAAATCAATAATTGAAATGATTAATAATTATAAATGATTAATAATTGTTGAAAGATTAAATATGTGTTGATGAAAAAAAATGATTTGTGGTAAGTTTGATTATTTTATGGGGGCTCGTATATGTCATCTAAGAGTCTCTTAAATCGATAGTAATTACCTTAAATCGATAGTAATTACCTTAAATCGATAATATATTAATTACCTTGTGAATAGTATTTACCTTCGTCGATAGTAATTACCTTAAATCGATAGTAATTACCCTTGTGAATAGTATTTACCTTAATCGATAGTAATTACCTTTGTCGATAGTAATTACCTTTGTGAATAGTATTTACAACCGTCGATAGTATTTACCTTCGTTAATAGTAATTACCTTTACGAACGTCGAACCACTTGTCGTTTTTCACATTACGAGATCGAACCACTTGTCGTTTCACATTCTGATCGTCGAACCCGATTAATCGAGCCACTTGCCTTTTCACACAGCGGGTCTTAAGCTAGAAATCTTCTATAAATAGAGGCCTGGGGCTTCATTATTTTCACGAATTCATTCAAGCTATAGAGAGAAAAGTATAGAGAGAATAGAGAAAAGAAGAAGAGTATTTTATTCTTACTGCTTCTTTGCGATATTCAATCTCCTACCAAATGTAAGGGGTGTTATTCTTTCTTATTCATGAAGAAGCATTTGTTATTCCATTGCTTATTATTACATTGGAATAACTTTTGTATCGTGGTTTACCTATATACTTGTGACATTCTTCTATTATTACATTTGGAACATCACATGCATGTGTTTTACAGGACTGGTTAAAATCTTTATTATTATTACATTTGGAACATCACATGCATGTGTTTTTACAGGACTGGTTAAAATCTTTATTATTACATTGGAACATCACATGCATGTGTTTTACAGGACTGGTTAAAATCTTTATTATTATTACATTGGAACATCACATGCATGTGTTTTACAGGACTGGTTCCGTTCTTCTTTATTATTACATTGGAATATCCTATCACGTGTGTTTTACAGGATGCAGTTCCATCTTTATTATTACATTGGAACATCACATCCGGTGTGAATTTCACGACTGGTTTAGTTATTTATTATTACATTGGAATAACTTTTATGCATGCGATATCGCATGCATGGTGATTTCTTTTGTTATTCCATTCTTTATTATACCCGGTTGGTTAAAACTTTGACTTCTATACTCCATGAAATTAGTGGAATATCCTTGATATTTGCGTTTCATCGATATCTTTTCATGAAAATATTCTTGATCATTCTTGAATTTTACTCTACAAAAAAGCGATATCATGTTGATAATTTGGGCGTTAATAATTCTGGATAAAATAATTCTTGAACTTGTTTTATTGAATTCTTATATCATTGTCATCATCCTCATGTTTTTATTTTTTTTTTTAAAGTCATCATGGCACATGAGTGCATAGATGGACTTGGTATGATTATGACGAGAGACTATTGATTAATCATGGCCGTAGTAATGTTACAAATGATGTGATAAAAATCCTCGATGGCCGTAGTGCATTGATGGGCGATTGTTGGCATGATCATGACCATTAATGAATACACAAATATTCTTGGCAGTAGTGCATGAATAATTGTGGTGCGTGATACTAAAAAAATATCCTTGGCCGTAGTAGTGGGGGTGATTCGATGATGTGGAATATTTATTAAAATGAGTCTCGGCTATAAATGATGATGAAAAACCTTTTAAAACCTAAAAGATAGTAGACTTTATTTTCTACTTGACTCTTTTAATGGATTGCATATTCATTGATTAAACTGGTTGTCTATTGTATTTTATCGGTTTAACATTGTTGAAGACTATTGATAATTTATTACGCATTATCTTAGTCATAATATTTCTTCTTGGGCTAGTTGAGCTCACCCTTTCTTTCCTTTGTTCTCTTGAGAAATGAGAATATAAATTTGGGGACGAGTCGGGAAGCAGTGATGGTCACGAAGATAGCATTAGTAGTCCTCACTTATTACGTAAAATAGTGTGATAATAATTATAATGAGGACTTTTTTTTGAGTTTGTATAATATCTAGTAGAAGCGATATTTGTATTTAAACTCACGGTTTATATCGTATTATTACCACGACGAGTTATGTTAATAAGTTGTATTTAAATTACATACCATGTAAGTGGCGACCCAAGATGGGTGATGTATACCTAATTTTGGGGCGTCACGGTTAATATCGAGCTTAGGATATGATCCTGGCTAAAGATGTGAGAATAGTACTAGGAGGGAGAGCAGGGAATACCTTGTTAGTATGACCTACTAAGTTTATGTGCTATTTTATTGGTTGGTGGGAAGATAGGGATAATTTGTTACATGTCAATTAACCTTTTGTTTTGTGGCGATGTCTGAAAATGACATCGAGAATGTTGAGAATAGCAATGGGCCCTTGACGATCGTTGATTCACCATATCGATAATCGGGATAATGTGCATCGAGGAAGCGACAATCCTCATCTGACAACAACAACAACGACCAAATGATGAATGATCAAATGTTGAGGCTTTATGCGATTTATCTGACAATGATGAGAGAAGCGACTCTGTCCAAAAGCGTGGGTGGAAACACGGAAAACTCTCGGTGGTCACATTAAACAATTTAAGGCTGGGACCACCGGAGTTTAAGGGAGAGCAAAACCACTTGGCGGAAGCATGGATAAAGCAGATTACCAAGATATTTGATGTCTTGGGATGCTCAGAGAAGCAAAGGTTCCCTTCTTGCCTTTATGTTGCTTGGCGGAGGCGGATTCTTGGTGGGAATCGGTAAAAGCGTACTCAACTTCTTTGTCTTGAAGATATCTTGGGAGAAGTTCGAGGAGGCATTTCAGCGACAAATACTTTCACGAAAGTATTACATACATGAAGGAGGTGGAGTTTATCAGTTGGAAACAAAACAATATGGCCAGTGTCATGATCGAGGCAAAATTTGCGGAGTTATCACGGTTTCGTCCCACTTGGTGGATAATGAAGAGAATGGCGCGAATGTTTTTAAGAGGTTTGAAGCGGAAATCGTCGACATCTTATTTCTCATAAAGCGTGTTTGTATTGAGATGTTGTAAATAGGGCTCGATTAGTGGAGCGCGATAATGAGTCAACCTGACTAAAAGAAGCGGTAAGCAAAATTATAATACCGGCGAGAATAGTCATCGAGCGGTGACAACAAGCGTGGAGGAATCAGCGGGCGGATATGGTAACCACTTGGTGGTAATCGAGGCCAAAAACAATAAGAATGGACATTTCAAAAGGAGATTCAACATGATGGAAAGCGTCGGCCGGCACCCGTTGTTAAGGAAGGAAAAGACCACCTATCATATGCTTCAAATGGGAGGAGAGGACACATCGATCAAAGCTGCGTCATGCTTGGTCAAAGCGTGTTATAATTGTGGAAGAAAGGTCACTTAGCTCGATTTTGTCGTTTCTGAAAAGACAAATTCAGCTAGGATGGAGAGCACCAAAGCCGTCCCGGAAAATTCAAAAGCGGTAGTCTGAGGAGGCGTTTGTTGTGACCTCCCAAAGAGCGAGGAATCCGAATGAGGTCATCACGGGTAAGCTTATCATAAACTCTAATGAAGTCTATACTTTATTTGATCTGGGTTCTACCCATTCTTTTATTTCTCCTACTTGCGCTCATCGATTAAATTTGACTCAGGAGAAATTAGACTTTGACTTATCTGTGGAAACTCAGTTGGGAGAAACCTTCATTACATCCACTTTTTATAAGTCTTGTTTGGTTCAAATCGGTACCCTCACATTACACATCGATCTTATTTCATTAAAAATACTTGCATTTGGCGTGATTCTAAGATTGATTGGTTAACTACTTATCATACAAAAATTGATTGTTTTAAATGGGTTGTTAGCTTTCATATTCCTAATCAACCTATTATCACGAATTCAAACGACCAAACCATTAAAATCAATCACGGTCATCTCAAGCCATAAAATTATTCGTTTATTGAAAAAGCGGATGTCAAGCTTTCTTAGCTCATATCACGATTTAAATAAAAATAAATCGGTTTTAAGCGATATTCCTATTGTTAATAAATTTCTGACGTATTCCCAAGAAGAACTTCTGGCCTACCCCGGCGTGAAATTGAATTTTGTATCGACCTTGAACCGGTACAAAACCTATTTCAAAGCCCATGTCGAATAGCTCTATTGAACTTGAGGAGTTAAAGACCAAATGCGAGGAATTGTTAGACATTGGCTTTATTAGTCCTAGTACTTCTCCTTGGGGTGCTCTGTTACATTAAATGAAGAAGAAAGATGGGAGTATCGACTTTGTATTGATTATCGGGAGTTGAATCATGTCACCATCAAAAATAGGTATCCATTGCCCCGCGTATTGATGACTGTTTGACCCGATTGCAAGGCAAATTCTTTTCAAAGATTGATCTTAGTTAGGATATCACCAATTGAAGATTAGAACCGTGACATTCGAAAGGCGGCTTTGAGAACTTCGATGCGGGCATTATGAATTCTAGTCATGTCCTTTGGATTGACTAATGCTCCTATTTGCCTTCATGGATATGATGAGCCAAGTATTCAGGAATATTTAGATCACTTTGTGGTCGTCTTTATTGATGACATCCTTATTTATTCCAAAAGCGTAGTGAAGATCATGAAAGCAACACTTGAGGTGACACTCCAAAAGCCGTGAATATAAGCTTTATGCGAGTTGAAGAAATGAGTTACGGCTTGAAGAAGTAGCATTCCTTGAGCACGTGGTATCAAGTCATGGAATATCTGTTGACCCGACAAAGATTGAAGCTATTGAAAGTTGGGAACAACCTAAATCGATGGCCGAAATCGTAGCTTTCTCGGTTTAAATTTGGTTATTATCGGAGATTAAATGGAAGGATTTTCTCGAATCGCTATTCCGTTGACTCGGTGACTCGGAAAGATCTGAAGTTTCGGTTGGGCGAAGAATGTGAGAAGAGTTTTCAAGAACTTCGAGAGAGACTTATTTGACACTGTTACGTGAATACCATCGGCTCGGAGGGATTTGTCATCTCTGATGATGCTTGAGGCAAAAGGGTTGGGATGTGTTCTTATGCAACATGGAAAAGTTATAGCTATGCCTCGCGACAACTCAAAGAATATGAGAGGAATTATCCTACTCATGATCTAGAGTTAGCGGTATTATCTTTACACTTAAAATTTGGAGGCATTACTTGTATGGGGAGAAAGTGGAGATCTTTACGGATCATAAAAGCCTCAAATATTTCTTCACTCAAAAGGAACTCGACATGCGACAACGGCGTTGGCTTGAAGCTGATTGAAGATTATGATCGTACCATCGATACCATCTGGAAAAGCGAGCGTGGTAGGTGGCGCGTTGAGTAGAAAATCATATATGCAAATCTGAGTGCGATATTGTCAATGAGGCCCATTTGTGTGACTTGCAAAGGATGGAGATAGAGTTAAAGACTCGAGGGGCGCGCGTGTGATGATAAGCGAGTATCTGAGTAGAGCAAACTTTAATCGATAAAGTTAAAAGGCTGCTCGAGCTACGGACACAGGTGATGCGTATGAGGAAAAAAGTGCAAGAAGGTGCTTTATCTTAGGAGCAAGAATCGATGAAGAAGGAATACTTGAGTCGACTCCGGACTTTGTGTTCTAACGACCACGATTTAAAGTATAATATCATGATGGGCGCACAACACACCATTTGCAATCCATCACAGGAGTACCAAAATGTATCATGATATTAAATCATACATTTTGGTGGAAGCAATATGAAGAGAGAGATAGCGTTTTGTTTATCTCGAGGTGTCTAACTTGTCAGCGAGTTAAGCGGAGCATCAAGTACCAAAAGGTCCATTGCAACCACTTGAAATTCGAATGGAAGTGGGAGCACATTACCACCATGGATTTAGATTCTGGGGTCTTCTAAGGTTTCTCAAGGCGTTGATGCGATTTGGGTCATTGTTGATAGATTGACCAAGTCTGCTCATTTCTTCTGCGTCTGAGAAACTTATACACTTGAAACGTCTTGCTTTCGTATGTACATAAGCGAGATTGTAAGGCTTTGCATGGTATCTTAGGTATCCATAGTTTACGATCGAGACCCAGATTCACTTCACGATTTTGGGTTAGTTTGCAAAAAGCTATGAGCGCAGGACTTACGATTTAGCTTCGGCATATCATCCTCGAGACGGACGGACGATCGGAGAGGACTATTCAAACTCTTGAAGATCTATTAAGACTACGTGTCCTTGATTTCAAGGGAGTTGGGACAAGTTCTTACCATTGGTGGAGTTTTCCTCTGACAACGATTATCAAGCAAGTATTGGCATGGCTCCATTCGAGCGTTGTATGGAAGAAAGTGTCGTTCTCTCGATTATCTTTGGGATGAGGTGGGTGAAACAACGTTGTTGGGACCGGAGTTGATGCGTGACTACGGAAAAGATTGAAACGATCCGAATGACGTATAAAAACCTCACAAAATCGACAAAAAGTTATCTTGATCTTCATCGAAAGGGCGTGGAATTCGATATAGGAGATCATGTGTTGTTAAGAGTTGCTCCATGGAAAGGAGTTACAAGATTTGGAAAGAGAGAAAACTTAATCCTCGATTCATCGGTCCATTTTAATCCTCGATCGAGTAGGAGCGTGGCTATAGACTAAGCTTTCTGCTGAAATATGTCTCGTGTTCATAACGTTTTTCACATATCTATATTACGTAAATATGTGAAAGACCGAACCATATTATTGAGTTAGAACCCGGACGAAATAGCGGAAGATTTGGCGTATGAAGAGGTTCTGTTCAAATTTTGGATAAGAAGGAACATATTCTACGCTCGAGTTATACCTCAAAATCGAAAGTTTTGTGGAGGAACCACGATGTTGAGAAATGACTTGGGAGTTAGAATCGAAATGAAATCAAGGTATCCTTACCTCTTGACATACAGTCGTACCCTAATTTGAGGCGAAATTTCATAAGAAGGGAGGTTGTAAGACCCAATCTTTTATAAATAAAGATGAATTTTTCTATAAATATTATTTTTGAATATTATGGAATAAATTTGATATAATGTTATAGTTGTGGGTAATATTTATAAATTTTGCAAAGTATGCAAGTTGTTATAAAATATTAGTTTGGTGGGGAATATTCTTTTTGTTAGGGAATATTAAATACAATGGCTCAATCATTGGTGGACCCCACAATGAAATTATTGTCGGATTGAAAAGCGACAAAAATATTTTATAAAAATAACGGCGGAGGTGTTCTGAATTAAAAGCTGTTGAACTACCCGGTGGTAAAAAATGCGATGTCTGGCGTGGTTGCGTAGTAGCACACGGTATTGATTATTGATGCTTACGTGAGAAGTCACTTTCGGTATGCTCGATTATTACTCTGATAATTCTTTGCATCATATCTCTTATATTATTGATTCAATTATTGTCACGATATCATACATATAATATGTTATAGTATTAAATCAATAATTGAGGCGACAAGTTATAAATGATTAATAATTGTTGAAAGATTAAATATGTGTTGATGAAAAAAAAATGATTTGTGGTAAGTTTGATTATTTTATGGGGGCTCATATGTCATCATCTAAGAGTCTCTTCGTCGATAGTAATTACCTTAATGAATAGTATTTACCTTCGTCGATAGTAATTACCCTTGTGAATAGTATTTACCTTCGTCGATAGTAATTACCTTCGTCGATAGTAATTACCCTTGTGAATAGTATTTACCTTAAATCGATAGTAATTACCTTACGTCGATAGTAATTACCCTTGTGAATAGTATTTACCTTCCGTCGATATAGTATTTACCTTCGTTAATAGTAATTACCTTTACGGAGACGTCGAACCACTTGTCGTTTCACATTCTGAGCGTCGAACCACTTGTCGTTTCACATTCACGAGCGTCGAAACCACTTTTCTTTTCACATCATTAATTCGTCGACCACTTGCCTTTTCACACGGCGGTGCTAAGCTAGAAATCTTCTATAAATAGAGGCTGAGGGCTTCATTATTTTCACGAATTCATTCAAGCTATAGAGAGAAAGTATAGAGAGAATAAGAGAAAGAAGAAGAGTATTTTATTCTTACTACTTTCTTTGCGATATTCAATCTCTACCAAATGTAAGGGGTGTTATTCTTTCTTATTCATGAAGAAGCTGTTGTTATTCCATTGCTTATTATTACATTGGAATAACTTTTGTATCTGTGGTTTACCTATACTTGGTGACATTCTTCTATTATTACATTGGAACATCACATGCATGTGTTTTACAGGACTGGTTAAATCTTTATTATTATTACATTGGAACATCACATGCATGTGTTTTACAGGACTGGTTAAAATCTTTATTATTATGTTGGAACATCACATGCATGTGTTTTTACAGGACTGGTTAAAATCTTTATTATTACATTGGAATATCCTATCATGTGTTTTTTACAGGATGCAGTTCCATCTTTATTATTACATTGGAACATCACATGGGGTGTGAATTTCACGACACAGTTTGTTAGTTATTTATTATTACATTGGAATAACTTTTATGCATGCGATCTATCGCATGCATGGTGATTTCTTTTGTTATTCCATTCTTTATTATACCCGGTTGGTTAAAACTTTGACTTCTATACTCCATGAAATTAGTGGAATATCCTTGATATTTGCGTTTCATCGATATCTTTTCATGAAAATATTCTTACGATCATTCTTGAATTTTACTCTACAAAAGCGATATCATATTGATAATTTGGGCGTTAATAATTCTGGATAAAATAATTCTTGAACTTGTTTTATTGAATTCTTATATCATTGTCATCATCCTCATGTTTATATTTTTTTTTTTGAAAGTCATCACATGGCACATGTGTGCGTAGATGGACTTGGTATGATTATGACCGAGAGACTATTCGGTGTAATCATGGCCAAGTAATGTTACAAATGATGTGATAAAAATCCTCGATTAGGTAGTAGTGCATTGATGATGGGCGATTGTTGGCATGATCATGACCATTAATGAATACACAAATATTCTTGGCGTAGTGCGTGAATAATTGTGGTGCGTGATCTTAAAAAGAATATCCTTGGCCGTAGTGCGGGGGGTGATTCGATGATGTGGAATATTTATTAAAGTGAGTCTCGGCTATAACGATGATGAAAAACCTTTTAAAACCTAAAAGATAGTAGACTTTATTTTCTACTTGACTCTTTTAATGGATTGCATATTCAATTGCAGATTAAAGCGGTTTATCTATTGTATTTTATCGGTTTAACATTATTGAAGACTATTGATAATTTATTACGCATTATCTTAGTCATAATATTTCTTCTTGGGCTAGTTGAGCTCACCCTTTCTTTCCTTTATTCTCTTGAAATGATAATATAAATTTTGGGCGAGTCGGGGGAAGCAGTGATGGTCTGAAGATAGCATTAGTAGTCCTCACTATTACGTAAAATAGTGTGATAATAATTATAATGAGGACTTTTTTTTGAGTTTGTATAATATCTAGTAGGCGATATTTGTATTTAAACTCACGATTTATGTCGTATTATACAGCGCGAGTTATGTTAATAAGTTGTATTTAAATTACATACCATGTAAGTGGCGACCCAAGATGGGTGATGTATACCTAATTTTGGGCGTCGTTGAAAGATTAAAAATGTGTTGATTAAAAATAAAATGATTTGTGGTAATATTTATTCAATCCTTAATGTATATAAAGAGTACATTATGAGGCGTTTGTGGTAAGTTTGATTATTTTATAGGGGCCCATATGTCATTATCTAAGAGTCTCTTAAATCAATAGTAATTACCTTTGTGAATAATAATTACCTTTCGTCGATAGTATTTACCTTCGTCGATAGTATTTACCTTCGTCGAATAGTAATTACCTTAAATCGATAGTAATTACCTTTGTGAATAGTAATTACCTTCGTCGATAGTATTTACCTTCGTCGATAGTAATTACCTTCGTCGATAAGTAATTACCCTTGTGAATAGTAATTACCTTCGTCGATAGTAATTACCTTTGACGACGTCGAAACCACTTGGCGTTTCACATTCTGAGCGTCGAAACCACTTGCTTTTTCACATTCTGAGCGTCGAAACCACTTGTCGTTTCACATTCTGAGTGTCGAACCACTTGTCGTTTCACATTCTGATGCCGAACCACTTTTCTTTTCACATCACCGATTCGTCGAAGCCACTTGCCTTTTCACATGGTAGGTCTTAAGCTAGAAATCTTCTATAAATAGAGGCCTAGTGCTTCATTATTTTCACGAATTCACTTTGAAACTCTAGAGAGAAAAACTATAGAGAAAGAAGAAAAGTATTCTGCTACTACTTCACCTTGCCATATTTCAGTTCTTCTAAGGTAGGGAATATTATTTGTTGTACAAGTAAGGGGTATTATTCTATCTTATTCATGAAGAGAACTTTCTTATTCCATTGCTTATTATTACATTGGAATAACTTTGTAAAAGTGGTATACCCTATACATAACTTTGTGACATATATACGGCATACCTATACTTGGTGAAATCCTTATATTATTCCATTCTTATTTATTACATTGGAATAACTTTGTATCATGGAATCCCTATACTTGGTGATCTCCTTACATTATTCCATTCTTTATTATTACATTTGGAATATCACATGCATGTGTTTTACAGGACTGGTTCCATTGTTTATTATTCCGTATTTATTTTTACATTGGAATATCACATGCGTGTGTTTTTACCGGACTGGTTCCATTGTTTATTATTCAAAGCATTTATTATTACATTGGATCATCACAGTCGATTGTGAATTTCACGACTTCGTTCCGTTATTATTATTACTGTTGGAATAACATATACATCTATCGCATCTCTGCATCGTGGTGATTTCTTTTGTTATTCCATTCTTTATTATACTCGATTGGTTAAATCTTTGACTTCTATACCCCATGAAATTAGTGGAATATCCTTGATATTTGCGCTTCATCCATATCTTTTCATGGAAATATTCTTACGATCATTCTTGAATTTTACTCTACAAAAAAGCAGTATCATTTTGACAATTTGGGCGTTAATAATTCTGGATAAAATAATTCTTGAACTTGTTTTATTGAATTATTATGTCATTGTCATCATCCTCATGTTATATATTATGTTATCTTGACTTACGTTACGTATATAGATGAACTTAGTATGATTATGACCGGGATCATTCGGTATAATCATGGCTTGTTATAAATGATGTGATAAAAGTCCTCGGTGGCTTTGTAATGCGGTGATGGATAATTTTTTTTGGTATGATTATGACCGGGGGTGATTCGGTATAGTCATGACCATTGATAATTTGATGAATATCCTTGGTAGTAGTGCGGGGGTGATTCGATGATGTGGATTATTTATTAAAAGCGAGTCTCGGCTATAACGATGATGAAAAACCTTTTAAAACCTAAAAGATAGTAGACTTTATTCTCTACTTGACTCTTTTAATGGATTGCTTATTCATTGCGATTAAACTTGTTGTCTATTGTATTTTATCGGTTTAACTTTTGTTGAAGGCTAATGATAAATTATTACGCATTATCTTAGTCATAATATTTCTTCTTGGGCTAGTTGAGCTCACCTTTCTTTCACTTTATTCTCTTGAGAAATGAGAACATAGGCTTGAGACGAGTCGAGGAGCGGAGTAATGGTCGAGAGGATAGCATTAGTAGTCCTCACTATTACGTGAAATAGTGTGATAATAGTAGTAATGAGGACTCCTTTTGAGTTTGTATAATATCTAGTAGACAATATTTGTATTCAAACTCACAGTTTATGTCGTATTGTACACGACAGTTATATTAGTAAGCTGTATTTGAATTTATGTACCATGTAAGTGGCGACCCAAGATGGGTGATGTATACCTAATTTTGGGGGCGTCACAAAATAGGTCATCAATGTGAGGCAATGGATATCTATTTTCGATAGTGACATAGTTCAACTCCCGATAATCAATACAAAGTCGCATACTCCCATCTTTTTTCTTCACGAATAGAACAGGAGCACCCCAAGGAGACGTACTAGGACGAATGAAATCGATGTCTAACAATTCCTGCAGTTGGGTCTATAACTCCTAAAGTTCAATAGGAGACATTCAATATGGGGCTTTGGAAATGGGTTTTGTACCGGGTTCAAGGTCGATACAAAATTAAATTTCACATTCTGGGGGTAGGCCAGAAAGTTCTTCAGGGAATACGTCAGGAAATTCATTAACAATTGAAATATCATTCAAAACTGACGTATTTTTGTTTAGATCCGTGACATGAGCTAAGAAAGCTTTACATCCGTTTTTCAATAAATGAATAGCTTTATGGCTTGAGATGACAGTAATTGATTTTAATGGTTTAGTTGATTGAATTCGCATAATAGGTTGGTTAGGAATATGAAAGCTAACAACCTTACGAAAATAATCAATTTTTGCATGATGAGTAGTTAACCAATCAATCCCTAGAATTACGTCAAATGCAAGTATTTTCAATGAAATAAGATCGACGGGTAATATGAGGTGCCGATTTTGAACCAAATAAGACTTATAAATAGTGGATGTAATGAAGGTTTCTCCCAATGGAGTTTCAACAGATAAGTCAAAGTCTAATTTCTCCGGAGTCAAATTTAAACGTTGAGCGCAAGTAGGAGAAATAAAAGAATGGGTAGAACCGGTATCAAATAAGGTATAAACTTCGCTAGAGTTTATGATAAGCTTACCCATGATGACCTCGTTCAGGTTCCTTGCTTTCTGGGAGGTCACGACAAACGCTCTCCCTTTCACTATTGGCTTTAATTTTTTTGGGATGTCCTTTGGTGCCTCCATCTTAGCTGAACTTGTCTTCGGTGAATGACAAAATCGGGCTAGGTGACCTTCTCTTCCACAATTATAACATGCTTTGGACGGCATCGCGCAGTTTGGACTGATGTGTCCATCCCCTCCACATTTGAAGCATTTGATAGGTGGTCGTTCTCCTTCCTTAACAACGGGTGCTGGTGCTGACGTCTTTCCATCATTGTTGAATCTCCTCTTCTTAAAATGTCCATTCTTATTATTTTGGCCATGATTACCACCGAAGTGGTTACCATTTCTGGCATGTTGATTCCCTCCACGCTTATTGTCACCGCTTCGATGACTACTATCACTAGTATTATCATTTTGCCGACTGCTCTCTTTTAGTTGGGTTGGCTCATTATCGCACTCCAATAACTGAGCCCTATTAACAACATCTGAATACAAACATAGTTTATGAGAGATAAGATATTGACGTATCTCAGGTTTCAAACCTCTTAGAAACATTCGCGTCATTCTCTCCTCATTATCAACCAAATGGGACACAAACCGGGACAACTCGGCAAACTTGGCTTCGTACTGCGACACGGTCATGTTGTTTTGCTCCAACTTGATAAACTCTACCTCTTTCATGTGACGAATACTTTCGGGAAAGTACTTGTCGTTGAACAATTCTTAGAACTTCTCCCAAGTCATCTTCAGTGCGGCAGGTTGAGTACGTTTAAATGATTCCCACAAGTAATCTGCCTCTGCGTGCAACATGAAGGTGGCAAAGGGAACCTTTTGCTCCTCGGAGTATCCCAAGACATCAAATATCTTGCAGATCTACTTTATCCACGTCTCCGCCTTAAGTGGTTTTGGCTCTCCAAAAAACTCCGATGGTCCCAGTTCCTTGAACTGCTTAGCGGTGACCGTCCGAGAGTTGTCAGTATTTCCACCTACATTTTGTACAGGAGCCACTCTTGTCTGATGTTGCATGAATTGCATAAAGCCTCTAAACATTCCATCGTTCATCATCTGGTCAGTGTTGTTGTTTGCCTGAGGATTGTCGCCTTCCTGATGCACATTATCCTGATTATTGATCAGTGGAGACTCAACGGTCTCATGTGCTCCATTGTTAATCTCAACATTCTCGGATGCCATTTTCAAATACTGCCACAAAACAAGGGTTAATTAACATATCACATATTATCCCTGTACTTTGACCGACCAATTAAATACCAAATAAATTTAGGTAGGTCATACTAGCGAAGGAATTCTCCGTCTCTCCTGTGACACCCCCAAACCCAGTACTTCATTTCCACAGGATTTGGTGTTCACTTAATCAAACATTCATATCTAACTACCCAATCACAATAAAACTGGATAAATAAAACCTTTCTCATTAAAGGGTTACATAATAAAATCTCCCAAGTTGTCTAATCTTTAAATACAATCATTCAAATGCAGAATTTAAAATTATTACATAACATCATTATTAAGAAGTCTAAGATCATCACAATAAATAAAAGTACAAATCAGCATCACTTGTACAATTTTCCCTTTCCTTTGCTAGTTAAATGTTCATCTACCTTCTCCACTTTAGCTGCAATGAGTTTATAAATATGCAAGAGTGAGCAAAACAATTGCTCACCGGATAGAATAATGAATCAACAGAAGAATAACAATAATAACTGTCAATGAGTAGGCTCATCAAAACTAGATAGTACTCTAACAATGATAATCAGGAACTGAAATTCAAAGTATGGAATAAACATAACCGAGGGTCATAAGACCATGAACTATGTCCACAGTTGCGAGTAATCTTTCAACTCCAACTTTAACAGTCATAAGACTATAAAGACTCCTCGTACTTAGGGGGATCAGCCCTTCGTACCATGTATTGTGCACAAACATTTAACGATACGCGTAAGATAATAGGGTTGTTCATCTCAGTATTTAGAGTACAAGTCCGCACCAAAGAGAGTTTGGTTTGGATAAGCTTTCAAGGGTAATTTGAAGTTCAACGATCATCAACTAGAGGACTAGTTAAATTAATACCAATAACATCATACTATAGAATACTCGTAATTGAATCGTCATGGTAAATTAAAATCATGCTTTAGGAATAATCTAATAGCATACAACTTGAACAACTATAACAAACCTTACTTGAACAATATTAAGCCAAGGTTATTTAGAGTTGAATACTAAGCATGCATGGTAATATGAACAATAAACTATTCAAATATATTTGGGCATGCTAAACAACAAGTTAAATACAAGAATAACTTGTTCAATATCAAAATCAAAGTTTAGAAACCTTGCATTATTATATTGAAAACAATAGTTGATTCAACAAGATAATAGATTAGAAAACTTGCATCATTTATAAGGTAATCGAATTGAAAACAATAATTGATTCAATAAGAAAATAGATTAGAGAACTTTCCTTGCTCGTGGGCTAAACCGAACAATTCAAATCACAATATCCTATAAACATATGTCATCATGACATAATTAGTCATTACCACCTTATAAACATAACTAAGTACGTTCATCATGTAAAAATTGGATTTTTTTTAATCATATAATCAAGTTATAACACAAGTTAATCGTTAATAACATACTTATTCATAGTATAAAAATACTAAAATCAACATTTTACAGTCCTACTATCATCACATAACAATTCCTTAAAATTTTGAGTACAAAAAGTACACATCGGAACCATTCTCGCTAACTCATTCATATTGCTTATTTCCACGATTTATCTTGTGGTGCGGCGTATATTGACAAGACGAGATGATATTGTTGTGCGAGAATAAAGCTACAAGGTGACGGTGGCATGGCGCCGTATTTGCGATGCGAGATTAATATTGCAAGTCGTCTTCCATCTTAAATCTAGCTGATTTATTGACAACTTCCGCAATGATAAGAAAAAGCCAATTTTGGCTAAAAAGTTCCTTTCTAACGACTTTAACTCACATGCAAATCATACAAGGACTTCATGTAAACCTAATTCAAGAATTCCTAACATGTTTCTATCCATACAACAACATAAACAACAAGTTTAAAACATCCAATTTCACTATGTTTGATAAAAATTCACTTTTTGATGTTTTTAATGAAAATCAACACTGTGATTTTGTTTTGCAACCAAAACAGTTAATTTAAAGAATTTTATCACAGTTTATACATACTCTATCAAATAGAATAGCCAATTTATCAACTAAACAACAAATAAACCCTTAATTTCTACCTTAAACTAACCCATATATATATACACAAAAACTCTCTGTAGAAATAGTTTTTCTTCACAACCATACATATAATGTAAATTCATGGACTATTCTCAATTATAGCTTAAGAAAATAGTTTAACAACACTAGATTATCATATAAAATCATATACATAACAACAATTCAACTTCTACAAAGCTTTTATGGAGAAAATTGGGAGAGAGAGAATACAACTATAGCTTTGAAAAGAAAAACAATAACAGAGTTTAGATGATACCTTGTTTGAAGAAGATGATGGCCAACCCTTTTTGATTCTCAAGCCTCTTCTTCTCTCCAATTCCCTAGCCTTTCTTCCTCTCTTCTTTTTTTCTTCTCTGCAAACTCTCTTCTTCTCTCTTCCCTCTCTATTCTAATCTTACGTCTTAGGATTATAACGTATAATAATAATAATATAGATATAATATATATTAATTATATAATATAATACTAACTTAACTGATATCAGTTATTTTTATTTTGAAAACCAAAAGCCATAAGGCTTGTTTGGCTAACCACTAAAAAAATAATCAATTAATCTTTATGCCTTGTTTGGTAAAACACAATTAGAATAAAGGCTTAATAGACATTAGGCCTTGTTTGGCAAAACTGAATTAAACTCCTTTAAGTTATTTTAATAACTCCTTTATAAAAGGTTATTCGTCACACTTTTATTAAAATAATTCTAATAACAATTTATTAAATTACTACATCACATAAATCAATACCATGAAATTATAATTTTCTATATAATTATAACTTTATTTACTCAACTAACACATCCTTTAATTACAAATTCAAATAAAAGAATAATAATTCAATTAATCAAAACTCTCTAACTTAATAATTAAATTAAATTAGAATATAATAATTAATTTCCTTAATTATTTATTTAACAAATAATTAACCAAATCGAATCAAATTTGAACAATTACAAATTCAACCATAAACACATCAATTAAATATTTATATAATTCAACAAATATTTAATATAACAATTAAAATTCTGGAATGTTACATCTCCCCTCTTAGTTCTTGTCTCACATCTCAGTCAAGGATCATATCCCTAAGCTTTGACACCAACTGTGATGCCCCCAAAATAGGTATACATCACCCATCTTGAGTCGCCAAATACATGGTACAAAATTCAAATACAACTTAATTATACAACAGTAGTGTAAAATACGACAAAACATATGCTGTGAGTTTTAATACAAATATTGTCATCTAGACAATATCCACACTCAATTGAGTCCTAATTACATTTATTATCACACTATTTAATAGAATAGTGAGGACTACTAATGCTATTATTATCGGACCGCACTCCGCTTCTCGACTAGTCCTTGCTACATTCTCATTTCACGAGAGAATAATGAAAGTAAAAGGGTGAGCTCAACTAGCCCGATAAGAAATATTATGACTAAGATAATACATAATAAATTATCGTTAGCCTTCAATAAAGTTAAACCGATACAATATAAAAAACATTAAGTTTAATCTGCGGTGACAAGCAATCCATTAAAAGAGTTAAGTAGAGAATAAAATCTACTATCTTTTATGATTTAAATGGTTTTGAAAGTAGTATGCACAAAGCCAATCATGTTTGATGATAAAGCATATACTTTGTAACAATCTTATTCATTTATTAATAAAAGTATTAATTTATTAAAGGCTTTTAATTATCTACATGATCTTTGTTTTATAATATGTGATAAACCCATAGTTTTAAGCAATGCTTTTAGAATAATGATGATGATCATTCTAATGAGATCTAAATTCTTAGAAAGCTTAAAACTAAAATAGTTCCCAATCGTTGGATTACTAAATTGGGGATTAGTGAATCCGGATAGATTGGTACATCGTTAACTTGCTCATTGGATGAGGATGATTGATCTCATGATCATTTGTGTGGAACACTAAAAAGCAAGTATGTAGGTGCTTATTAGAGAATAAGTTCCTTTGAGCGTTGGCTCGCTAAGGAATACCTAATGGAGTTTTATTTGCTGTCGATAGGAATTCTGTAGTGATAGTAGTCTGAGTAATCCTTGGACTTGAGATCATCATAGTATCTTGTGTATGATGAGTTATACTTTGACTTATTCCTTAAGACCCTTAGGGTATATCAAAGGGTATGCTTGGGTATAATAAGTTGTACATGGAGATAATGTATGATCGATAAAGAATCTACCACTTCTAATAAAGAAGAAATGTCTATGTGATTAGATAAATGACAACCCAGTGAGTCCTTGGCGGCGAGAATGAAATTAGAAAGGAGTTTCTAATTTGCATTATTTGAGTTGTGCATTTAAGGATCGAAATACATATAATTAAATAAAATAAGACTTGTGATAATTCCATATGTCTTATATTTAATTGGGACATTGTATGGTGGAAGGATTGAATTATGCGGTAACTATTTACTCGAAAGGTTCTTTTATGATTAATGTTGAAATCTATATTATCTGGAAAGTCGTTGATCATTAGGGGAGGCTTATCCATTTGTAGAATAAATATTATTTAAATAAATAAATTAATTGTTTAATTTATTTATTTAAATAAGATTAGAATTGTTCTAATTGATTTATTCACAACCAGGTTTAATATGGAGAACCTAAAGGGTCACACCATAAAAGGAAGAATAATTATTTAAGAAGTTAATGGCATAATCGTAATAATATGTTAAGTATATTTAATTTAATCTATGGTGATAGAATAAATTAAATAGCTTAATATTATTATTTAATATTTTGAAATATTAAATATAAATTAATAAGAGGAGTCTTATTAATATTATTACAATTATTATTATTTTTTAATTTCTAAAAGAGTTTAGGAATTAATTTAATATAAGTACTCTCATTTATTCTAATTGGATTAGGAAGGAAAATTAGTTAAAGGAGTTTAATTAATTATCCCTAATAAGATTAGGGAGCTTAATTAATTAAAAGAATTTAATTAATTAAATAAAATCCAATTCCTTAATTGTTAAGGTGGGTTGCCCACATCTATAAATAAGAGGAGTCTTATTATGGGTGATAAGGTTGTTGACTTTTACAACATACGTAATTCCAATAGTTGGGAGAGTACGCCTCTTTCTATAGAGATAGAAAACTAGGGTTTGAGCGAATACCCCTTTTCTTGAATCATTATTCTTCCTTGGTGGATCACCTCTAGAGGCCAAACATATGGGTGGCTAACGTTGATCGAAGGAAGGAACAAAACCCGGTGGATTCAAGTTGAGCGAAAAGGATTTGGAGGTGAACTTGTACACGAGGAAGCTCGATCTTGAAGGGTATGATTTTATTCTTTATCTTTTCGTTTAATTAATAATTATGCATAAAAGGTGATCAGGGTATATGGTTTGTAAAAAATTTAAACTCGATTTTACACGCTTAGCATTATTTTGCAATTTGATTGCGTTACATGAATATTACAAACCTAACGGTGGCATCGAGCCAAACCTTTATATAAATTATTAATTGTTTTAATTTGATATGTATATTGATATGTGTTTAGAACAATTTAATTAGGCATAATTTTATTGTATAAAATTTAAAAAAAAAAAAAAAAAAAAAAAATTTTAAAAAAATACACGATTTCGTAAATCTCACCCGATAAAACGTTAAAGGATTGATGAAAATTTGATTATTAAATAATTGTGTTAAACACGTGGTCACCATATTTTTTTTAAAAAAAAAAAAGGTCTTGAATTTAATGTCCAATTTATCCTTTGCTTTTTATATGAGCATGAATTACGTGAATTAATGAAAAGCGAAAATAAATCATAAAATTGGAATTCAAAGGAAAGTGATGCACGAAAAAAAATAAAAAAATAAAAATAAAAAAATAAAAATCTGGTTACATATATATATATGATTACTTTTAATCATTAAAAATGAAACAAAAATAGGATTTCTAGGATTCAAAAGGAATATATATATATATATATATATATATATATATATATATATATATATATATATATATATATATATATATATATATATATATATATATATATATATATTATATATATATATATATATATATTCTTAATTATTATATAATTAAAATAAAAGTTTATTTTAATTTTAAAATAAAAGGTTTATTTTAATATTAAAATATAAAGTTTTATTTTAATTTTAATAATTTTATAATTAAAATAAAAAGGTTTATTTTAATTTAAAATAAAAGGTTTATTTAAATATTAAAATAAAAGATTTATTTTAATTTTAAAATTAAATTTCATGCTAACTAATTAGAGTTGGAATTGGATTCCATAATAACTAATTGGAGTTGAAATTGGATTTTATTTTTCCTAAAATAAAAGAGTTTATTTGTGAATAGGAAAAGTAAATCCATCTTTCCTTAAATAAAGGAGTTTATTTAGATATGAAATAAGATTTCATATTATTCAAAATAAAAGAGTTTATTTGTGAATAGGAAAGAAAATCCATATTTCCTTAAATAAAGGAGTTTATTTAAATATGAAATAAGATTTCATATTATTCAAAATAAAGGAGTTTATTTGTGAATAGGAAAAGAATATCCGTGTTTCCTTTAATAATTTTTTTTACATGGAATTGGATTCCATAATTAATTAAAATAAAAGAGTTTATTTTAATTAAAAAAATTTTTTATGAATTGGATTCCATAATTAATTAAAATAAAGGAGTTTATTTTGATTAAAATTTTGATTAAAATAAAATAGTTTATTTTATTCAAAATTGGATAAATTAAAATAAAATAGTTTTATTTTGATTTAAATTTGGATTAAAATAAAGGAGTTTATTTTGATTCAAAATTAGATTTTATACTAACTAAATTTGCCCATTAAATGATATCAATATATATATTAAATGTTTATTATTCATAAGATGAATGTTATTTATTGATGCGTATGGTGATGTGTATGATAATAAATGGGATTGATTATGGACTATTGACCAATGTGATTGGATTTTATTTTAGTTGGATGCATGAATGTATGGGTTTTTATTAAATGGGGTTACTGCGTACCTCGTCTTCTCTAATTTTTTCTTAATGTAAATTCTATCTCCTCCTATGTACTTCCCCTTGATTGGCGATCGAGGTTTTATTTTATTTTAAATAGTTTTGTAATAGGAATAGTTAGAATTAATTTTGAAAATTAGAGATCAAGGAGCAAGGAGGCGGACTTGAAGACCCGTTTGTAATGGAGCAGGTTTAAATGTAATAGTTATATTTAAATATTATTTCTTGCACCCCTAGGGTTTGACCTTTTGGTTCACTTGGTGGCTCTAGTGAACGAAACTAGAATAAAGTCCATAATCAATCCAGGTAGAATATAGTATTCTTCTATATGCATGCTTATACTATATATATTATATATTATGCAAACATGCTTAGCATGTTCATTAATATAATAGTATTTTATATATATATAATAAATGCATGCGCTAAAACAAGATGAGACAAATTAATAACAAACCCCTCAATTTTTATATTAAGTCCTAAGCGTTCAAAGATATTTGGAATATCGAGCATATAGCCTTCTAGCATGATAAAATTAATAGAGTATTAAATATTTAATATGAGTTTGTTGTGTCACCACAAGGCAAATATTAAGTATTTAAGATGTTAATTTATCACATTTGATGCTTATAAAGAAAATTGAACAATATTGTTTTGTTGTGTCACCACAGGATGATATTTTCTTTTTTTTTGAATATATGGAGTGCTAGGTTGGACTTAACTTGGATAATTTTGATTCGGATGTGCCACCACTTGATCAAAATAATCTAAGAGGCAAAATAAAAGGAGTTGCATAGTTGATGTAATTGACAAAAGTTGTCTACCTATTTATTTATATATAGTTTGTTGTGTCACCACAAGGCTATATACATTTGAAATGGGATCCTTATTCTCACTAGCAAATCTTTAATTAGATTTTGCTTAGAACTATATAAGTGAGGTAATATAGTTTGAAGAAAATAGTGGGAGATACCAATTTAAAACAAGACCTAATTTATTTTGGTAATTAATAAAAGAATGTATGTTAAAATGTTGTTAATTACAAATTCATTTACTGAAATTTTACAATGTCTAAAATTACTATCATCCTTTGCGAAGCATATTAGATGCTAAATTAACGGGATAAGAATTAAATGGATTGGTTAAGGAATTTGAGAATAGTTCTCATGGCTGAAAAAGCTATCTTATGTCATGTAATACGCCTATCCTGCAATGGTTTGCGAACAATGCCTCTGAGGAAGAGATTGCTACTTTTAGAAAGTGGCAAGATGATGCCACAGATTGGCTCGATGCATCATGCTCGCATCCATGAAATAACGAGCTTGACGGCATGAAACTATGGATGCTCTACTATATTCACTGCACATCAAGTAGTTGATGGTGAGGAAAGTGGGGCCGATAGATATCGAGATATCTAAGGAGCTCTTCCGATCTAGAATGGCCAATGGCACTATAAATGCAGACAAAAAAGTTCTTAACATAATCAATTTGATTGATCGATTAGGACAACTGGTTTTGTCATGGATGGAGAGTTGAGCGAAGATTTGATCTTGCACTCACTCGGACTCCTTTCACAATTGTTGTGAATTTTTCATATGAACAAGCTAGATATCGACTTTCATTGATTTGCTTAACATATTGAAAAATGTTGAGAGTCACTTTCCAACCAAGAAAGACCATGTCTTCTTGGTAGGGGCCAAAGGATCTTCTGAAAAGAAGAAACGATTCAAAGAAGGTAAATAGAAAGGCAAAAACAAAGGATAATAAGAACAAAAGCGTCTGGGATAGCAAAGGAGTTTGCTTCCTTTGCAATAAGCACAGACACTTGAAAAAAAGCTGCGAGAAGCATCTTGCGAGAGGCTAACCAAAAGAAGCTTAGTGAAGTTTGATTACAAATACAAATTTTGTTCATGATTTAAAATAAATTTTTCTTTAAGTCGAGTTTTCTACTTGGGTATTGGATACCGACTTTGGTTATCATAAATATAGATTTATGAAGGGACCAAGCGAGTAGAAAGCTAAACAAATATAAGTAATCTATGTGTGGAAAATGAAGCAAAGGTTGCTTTGCATTAGCCATAGAACTTATAGTTTAGCAATACCTACGGAGCAAATCTATTAAGTCGATAAGTTGTTATTGTATTCCAGTTCTTGTTAAAAATATTATTTCCATTTTATTGTTGGACAATGAAATCTTTGGTATTATAATTAAGAACAATTGTTGTTCTATTTATAATAATAATGTTTTGTATAGAATGGAATATTACTTAATAAATTTTGTATACTTGACTTACGTGAAAATAATTTTGCAAATTGAACAAACTAGTATAAGAAAAGGAGATGATCATTCAAAGAGTTGAATGTGTGTATTTGTTGAAATACAAGTGTGAATTATTTGAAAGGTTCAAAGAATTGAAAGTGAAACAAATTGGCAAAGTATTAAGATTCTTTGATTAGATCAAGGAATAAATACTTGTCTGATAAGTTTTAGATCATCTCAAATGGTTTTCTCATAATGGACGCCTCGATCTGTGAATAATTGATTGATGTATCTGAAAGGAAAAATCATACCTTGTTGGACATAGTGCGGTCCATAATGATTTTACTGAGCATTCCGGTATCCTTACAGGATAATGTCCTAGAAATGGTACTGCATATCTCTGAAAATGGTAACCTCAAAATCCATTGAAGACTCCATAAAAGTTATGGACGGGGAGGATTCTAATCTTAAGTATGTTAAGATAAGGGGTTGTCCAACTTATGTGAAAAGGTTTCAAAAGGATAAGCTTGGGACAAGATTTGACAAGTGTCGATTTGTGGGACATCCTAAAAAAAAAGTTTAGGGTATATGTTCTATAATTCTACTTAGCAAAAGGTGTTTATTCTGAAACACGCGCCTTACAAGATAAAGGTGTTTATCATTGAAGGGGCTAGTGGGAGGATAATAGATCTTGAAAAGTTCAAGAACCACAAAACACTATAAGTCGAATAAGAGGAACACTGTAGATGAACCTATTATACCTGGCCCAGATCGTAAATGCGGAATAGTCTTAGAAGATACAGGGAGGTATGGATTCATCATAGATGATGATGATGAGGTACACATCATAGAAGATGATGATCCGATTACATATGATGAGGTAAGTGTTGTAGACACTCGGAGAAATGGATTGAAGCAAGTTTCTCAAATATGGAACATTCGTTTTGATGAGGCAATCAAAAGAGTTTGATTTTATCAAAAATAAGAATGAACCTAGTGTGTACAAAAGGGTGGGATTAGGGCATCGTGACATTCCTAGTATACATATGTTGATATACTACGGATAAGGAATGACATACCAATGCTACTGATCGATAAAGATAAAGTTGTCTAAACATTCCTCCATGAATGATTTGGAAGAGTATCTTAATTGGGGATATAAATCTATATAGATAGATTTAAGAGGATGCTTCGACTTAACCCGAGCGTATATTCATTTGATGCTAAAGTCGTTTAGCATGGCAAACTCAAGAGATGTCTCATGTTGATGAGCTATGGGTGTATCTCTCTTAATAGTCCCCATAGACTCTGAAAAGAGAGGTCGCATGAGTGACAATCATGTATGCAATGAAATATACGACGAGACACGATGTTGATCGGTCATATTATGGAAAAGTTCACTATGAGTCGGTGAAAAACATCTTAAAGTGCTTAGCAAGCACTAAGGATGTGATCATATTCATGGTGGGTCTAAATTAAAACTAGAGGGCTTAACAGACTCAAGTTTTTTCAGACGGAGACCAAGATGACGAAAAAATCCACTTTAAGGTAAAGCGTTATCTTGAGCAGTGGTGCGATGAATTGGAAAGGTTCCAAACAACAAAAAGAGTTCTTTGGTTTAGTGATAAAGACAAAGTATATAGCTATAAATGAAGGCTACAAGTTGATTGTTTGGATTAAAAGTTCATTCTGAGAACTAGGAATAGTTCTAAGTCTCATCTTGGATCTAAACATGTGTTGTGGCACTTTCATTTGATTATTAGAATCATTGAAAGATGGGAAATCACTATAGAGATAGTGGACTCTCATGAACAACATTACATATCCATTAACTAAAGCTTATCCAACGGCGGGATAATCGTCACTTAGAGAAGAAGAGTATAAGATACCATGACGATTGGCTTTAGTGCAAGTGGGAGATTGAAAGTAGTATGCACACAAGCCATCATGTTTGATGATAAAGCATATACTTTGTAACAATCTTATTCATTTATTAATAAAAGTATTAATTTATTAAAGGCTTTTAATTATCTACATGATCTTTGTTTTATAATATGTGATAAACCCATAGTTTTAAGCAATGCTTTTAGAATAATGATGATGATCATTCTAATGAGATCTAAATTCTTAGAAAGCTTAAAACTAAAATAGTTCCCAATCGTTGGATTACTAAATTGGGGATTAGTGAATCCGGATAGATTGGTACATCGTTCTTGCTCATTGGATGAGGATGATTGATCTCATGATCATTTGTGTGGAACACTAAAAGCAAGTATGTAGGTGCTTATTAGAGAATAAGTTCACTTTGAGCATTGGCTCGCTAAGGAATACCTAATGGAGTTTTATTTGCTGTCGATAGGAATTCTGTAGTGATAGTAGTCTGAGTAATCCTTGGACTTGAGATCATCATAGTATCTTGTGTATGATGAGTTATACTTTGACTTATTCCTTAAGACCCTTAGGGTATATCAAAGGGTATGCTTGGGTATAATAAGTTGTACATGGAGATAATGTATGATCGATAAAGAATCTACCACTTCTAATAAAAGAAGAGAATGTCTATGTGATTAGATAAATGACAACCCGGTGAGTCCTTGGCGGCGAATGAAATTAGAAAGGAGTTTCTAATTTGCATTATTTGAGTTGTGCATTTAAGGATCGAAATACATATAATTAAATAAAATAAGACTTGTGATAATTCCATGTCTTATATTTAATTGGGACATTGTATGGTGGAAGGATTGAATTGTCGGTAACTATTTACTCAAAGGTTCTTTTATGATTAATGTTGAAATCTATATTATCTGGAAAGTCGTTGATCATTGGGAGGCTTATCCTATTGTAGAATAAATATTATTTATTTAAATAAATTAATTGTTTAATTTATTTATTTAAATAAGATTAGAATTGTTCTAATTGATTTATTCACAATAGGTTTAATATGGAGAACCTAAAGGGTCACACCATAAAAGGAAGAATAATTATTTAAGAAGTTAATGGCATAATCGTAATAATATATTAAGTATATTTAATTTAATCTATGGTGATAGAATAAATTAAATAGCTTAATATTATTATTTAATATTTTAGAAATATTAAATATAAATTAATAAGAGAGTCTTATTAATATTATTACAATTATTATTATTATTTTAATTTCTAAAAGAGTTTAGGAATTAATTTAATATAAGTACTCTCATTTATTTCTAATTGGATTAGGAAGGAAAATTAGTTAAAGGAGTTTAATTAATTATCCCTAATAAGATTAGGGAGCTTAATTAATTAAAAGAATTTAATTAATTAAATAAAATCCAATTCCTTAATTGTTAAGGTGGGTTGCCCACATCTATAAATAAGAGGAGTCTTATTATGGGTGATAAGGTTGTTGACTTTTACAACATACGTAATTCCAATAGTTGGGAGAGTACGCCCCTTTCTATAGAGATAGAAAACTAGGGTTGAGCCAATATCCCTTTTTCTTGAATCATTATAATTCCTTGGTGGATCACCTCTAGAGGCCAAACATATGGGTGGCTAACGTTGATCAAAGGAAGGAACAAAACCCCGGTGGATTCAAGTTGAGCGAAAAAGATTTGGAGGTGAACTTGTACACGAGGAAGCTCGATCTTCAAGGGTATGATTTTATTCTTTATCTTTTCGTTTAATTAATAATTATGCATAAAGGGTGATCCGGGTATATGGTTTGTAAAATTTTTTAAACTACGATTTTACACGCTTAGCATTATTTTGCAATTTGATTGCATACATGAATATTACAAACCTAACTCTCCTGGTAGATTCCTTCCTTTGATCAATGTAAGCCACCCAAGTGTATGGCCTCTATAGTGATCAACCAAAGAAGAATAATTATCAAGAAGAAGGATATATGGCTCAAACCCTAGTTTTTCCTATCTCAGTATAGAAAAGGGTGTTCTCTCAAAATCTAGAATTACGTATATTAGATATCCGATATAAGACTCTCTTATAAAGATATCATGTAACCCTATTTTAATTAAAATAAGGTATTATTTATTTAATTAAACTCTTTTAATTAAATGGGCTCCATAATCCTATTAGGGGTAATTAATTAAACTCCTTTAACTAATTTTCTTTCCTAATCCAATTAGGAATAAATGAGAGTACTTATATTAAATTAATTCCTAAACCTTTAAGAAATTAAAATAATAATAATTGTAATAATATTAATAAGACTCCTCTTATTAATTTATATTTAATATTTCTAAAATATTAAATAATAAATATTAAGCTATTTAATTTATTCTATCACCATAGATTAAATATACTTAACATATTATTACAATTATGCCATTAACTTCTTAAATAATTATTCTTCCTTTTATGGTGTGACCCTTTAGGTTCTCCATATTAAACCTATTGTGAATAAATCAATTAGAACAATTCTAATCTCATTTAAATAAATAAATTAAACAAATAATTTATTTAAATAAATAATATTTATTCTACAATAGGGATAAGCCTCCCTAAATGATCAACGACTTTCCGGATAATATAGATTTCAACATTAATCATAAAAGAACCTTTGAGTAAATAGTTACCGTACAATTCAATCCTTCCACCATACAATGTCCCAATTAAATATAAGATATGGAATTATCACAAGTCTTATTTTATTTAATTATATGTATTTCGATTCCTAAATGAACAACTCCTAATGAATACAAATTAGAAACTACTTTCTAATTTCATTCCACCTTGGCCAAGGATTCCTGGGTTGTCATTTATCGAATCACATAGGACAATTCTCCTTTTACTAGAAGTGGTAGATTCTTTATTGATCATTCATTATCTTCATATATAACTTATTACACCCAAGCATACCCTTTGATATACTCTCTAAGAGTCTTAAGGAATAAGTCAAAGTGTAATTCATTATATATAAGATACTATGATGATCTCAAGTCTAAGGATCATTTGTACTACTATCACTACAGAATTCCTATCGATGTAAGTAAAACTCCATTAGGTATTCCTTAATGAAGTCAATGCTCAAAGGAACTTATTCTCTAATAAGCACCTACATACTTGCTTTAGTGTCTCCACACAAATGATCATGAGATCAATCATCCTCATCCAATGAAAGCAAGAAACGTATGTACAAATCTATCCTGGATTCACTAATCCCCAATTTAGTAATCCAATGATTGGGAACTATTTTAGTTTTAAGCTATCTAAGAATTTAGATCTCATTAGAATGATCATCATCATTATTCTAAAAGCGTTGCTTAAAACTATGGGTTTATCACATATTATTAAAACAAAGACCATGTAGATAATAAATGCCTTTAATAAATAATTCTTTTATTAATAAATAAATAAGATTGATTACACAGTATATGTTTTATCATCATACATGATTGGCTTGTATGCATAATACTTTCACATATGACTTTCAACATAATATAAACATGAGGATGATGACAATGATATAAGGATTCAATAAAATAACTTCAAGAATTAAATTATCTAGGAACCAATAACGTCCAAATTGTCAACATGATACTTCTTTGTAGAGTAAAATTCAAGAATGCTCAGAAGAATATTTCTATGAAAAGATACTGGATGAAGCGCAAATATCAAGGATATTCCACTAATTTCATGGAGTATAGAAGTTAAAGCTTTAACCAACTGAGTATAACAGAATATATGAAACTGCAAATGGATTTTCGCTCGCCATGCAGTAATCCACGTAGACAGATCATTTCCACAATTTAATAAGAAATGAATACGTAGGGTCATTCACCATGTATGTGGTAATCCACATAGACAAGTTATTCCAACAGAATAATAAAGAATGGAATAACAGAAGAATTCACCATGCATGCGATAGATCGCACAGACAGGTTATTCCAATAGAATAATAAATAATGGAACCAGGTCATGCGTAAACGCACAGACAGGATATTTCAATAGAATAATAAATAACGGAACCAGGTCAGGCGAAATTAGCACCGATAGGATGTTCCAACAGAATAATAAATAACGAAACCAGGTCATGCGTAAACGCACAGACAAGATGTTCCAACAGAATAATAAAGAATGGAATAACAGAAGAATTTCACCATGTATATGGTACTTCGCATAGACAGATTATTCCAACATAATGATAAGGAATGGAATAACAGAAGAATTTCACCAAGTATAGGGTAGACCGCGTATATAGGTTATTCCAACAGAATAAAAAATGGAATAACAGAAGTTCTCTACATAAATACGAAAGAAATAATACCCATTACCTTAGAACAAACTGGATATAGGAGTAGTGAAGTAGCAGAATACTTTTCTTCTTTCTCTCTATAGTTTCTCTCTCAGAGTTTCAAAGGAATTCGTAAGAAATAATGAAGGAATGAGCTTCATTTATAGGAGAATGGACTGAATAAGTAACTAATTCTGAACATCCCATTGATTTACTTTTAAACGGACGGTCCAGATTGGTTTACTATAAAATATTCTAATAAAACAAAATCTTTTAAATAAAATATAATATATTCTATTTATAATCTAATAAAACGAAAACTTTATAAAAGTATTTTGTTTTATATAAAAGATTTTACTATACAAATACTATGCATAATAAAATATAATATATTTTATTTATAGTCTAATAAAACGAATAACTTTATAAAAGTATTCATTTTATATAAAAAGATTTTACTATATCTGGCACTATGCGTAATAGAATATAATATATTCTATTTATAGTCTAATAAAACGAATAACTTTATCAAAGTATTACATTTTTATATAAAAAACTTTTCTGCTTTATTACATTAATAATACTAATAAAACAAAACTTCATCGTCATTATTATAATTCACACTATTAATCAACCAGTCGCTCCTGTGAAAGGGGGCTTTCCATAAGAATTTCTCCTATTGGCGCGCAATTAGGTGACCAAACCTCTCCTTGGCGTAACTTCTAGACATCGTTAATATTACAAATAATAATATTAATAACCCGTCGTCTCAATTATTGATTTAATAATATATAAAATATCGACAATAATTGAATCAATTAACGTGAGATACTATGCAACAATTCATCAAGCAATAATTGAACAAAAGCGAGTGACTTCTCATGTAAGCATCAATAATCATATATCGTGTGCTACTATGCAACCACGCGTATTCCCTCGCACTTTTAACACTTTGGGTGTTTCAACAGATTAACGATAAAACTTCCACCGTTATTTTCATAAAATATTTTTTGTCGCTTTCTCAATCGAGATAATAATTCCGTTGTGGGGTCCACCAATGATTGTGTCCTCGTACGAATATTCCCTGTTAAAACGAATATTCCCCGACCAATCGAATATTATATAACAACTTGTGTACTTTGCAAAATTTATAACTATTACCCACAACTATAACATTATATCAAATTCATTCCATAATATTCAAAAATGATAATTATAGAAAATTCATCTTTATTCATAAAAGTTGGGGTCTTACATCAATAATTATCAAGAAAGCTCAGAATAATATTTCCATAAAAAGATACTGGATGAAGCGCAAATATCAAGGATATTCTACTAATTTCACGGAGTATAGAAGCAATACTTTAACATAATGAGTGTAGAATTAGGAATATGAAACGAAATAATATTACTCACATACTACAGAGTATGGAAGAAAATATTATTTATAAGAATACTGAAAAAAATTATATCCCTTACGAATACGAAAGAAATAATACCCCTTACCTCAGAAGAAGACTGGATACTGGATAGTGAAGTAGCAGACTTTTCTTCTTCTTTCTCTCTATAGCTTCTCTCTCTATAATTGCTCGTGTGAGTCTTAGTGAAATGGTGAGAATAAAAGAAGAATGAGCTTCTATTTATAGGAAAATATAGTTTCGATAATTGCACGTTTTAGGGCTCGAAATATTACAATATAATACCTTCATCTTTTCCTTCATTTTTAATTTAGTCCTGCAAGTATTATCAAACTTGACCCACCTCCCCTAATAGGTATAGTATAGTACATTCATCTATACCTCTATTTTTAATTTAGTCATGCAAGTATTATCAATCTTGCACCACCTCCCCTAATAGTGCATGCATGTGAATCAATAGTACATACATGTGAACAAATAGTTATAAGCATGTGAATTAATAACAATTAGTTGCTCATCTATCCGATTAATTACCCGATTGGTCAATATAACCTCCAGAAATTAATTATTATCGAAATAAATGTCGATTCCCACAAACACTAATAGTCCCAACACAATGGAACTATCAATTTCATCTTTAATTAACACGAACTTATTCATCATTACTATTATAACTCATAATATTTAACAACCATATCATTCCCAGAAAAGAAGGGGCTTTCCGATAAGTTTTTCTCCCTATTGGCACACAATTAGGTGACCAAACCTCTCCTTGACAAAACTTTCTAGACATCATCAATATTGTAAATAATAATATGAATAAATTTGTCGTCTCAGTTATTGATTTAATAATAATAAATATTATGCAGATGATACTTTGACAATAATCGAATCAATAATATGAGAGATATTATCACGATAATTCTTTGTAGCAATAATTGAGTATAAGCGAGTGACTTCTCACGCATGACATCAATAATCAAAGATCTTTATACAATACCGCATATCTGCTATGTAACCCGCATATTCTTTGTACTTTTACTCTGGGGTAGTTCAACGGTTTAACGGTAAAACTTTAATAGTTATTTTTATAAAAGATATTTTTGTCGTTTTCTAACTCGATAATACTTAGTTGTGGGGTCACCAATGATTGTTGTGTCGTCGTAAGAATATTCCTTGTTAAAAGCGAATATTCCAATCAATCGAATATTTTATAACCATTACTTACTTTTGCAAAATTTATAAATATTACCTAACTATAACATTATATCAAATCCACACTATAATATTCAAAATATATTTCGAGAAAAAATTAATCTTTATTCATAAAAGTTGGGGTCTTACACCTTAACGAGTACAAAAGAAATGATATCTCATACGAGTATGAAAGAATATGCGAAACTACAAATGAATTTTTGTGAGACCTCAAATTTTATGAATAAAGATTTAAATTTCTCGAAATATTTTTTTGAATATTATGGTGTGAATTTGATATAATGTTATAGTCGTGGGAAATATTTATAAATTTTGCAAAGTATGCAAGTTGTTATATAATATTCGATTGGTTGGGGAATATTCTTTTTGTCGGGAAATATTCGTACAACGACACAATCATCAGTGGACCCCATAACTAAGTATTGTCGTAGTAAAAAATGATGTAATTATCTTTTATAAAATAACGAGAAAGTGTTACCGTTAAAACCGCTGAACTACCCTAGAGTAAAAGTACAAAGAATACGCTGTGGTTGTATAGTAGAATACTAGATTGATTATTAATGCTTACGTGATAAGTCACCCGCTTATACTCAATTATTGCTACAAGAATTGTCGCATCATATGTCCTTATATTATCGATTCAATTATCACACAGATCATCCGTATAATATGTTATATTATTAAATCAATAATTGAGACGACAAAGTTATTCATATTATTATTTGCAATATTGACAATGTCTAGAAGTTCACAATGAGAGGTTAGATAATCTAATCAGGCGCCAATAGGAGAAATCCTTATTAAAACCCCTCTTCCCCGAACGACTGGTGTTAAATATTACGCGTTATAATATTAATGATGAATAAGTTCATGTTGATTAAGGATTAAATTGATAATTCCATTGTGTGGAAATTATTAGTGTTAGTGGAAATAGACATTTATTTCGATAATAATTGATGTCCTGAGGTTATATCGATCAATCCAGTAATTCACCGATAAATGAGCAATTAATTGCTATTAATTCACATGCTTATAACTATGTGTTCACATGTGTGTACTATTGATTCACATGATTTACTATTAGGGAAATTGGTGCTAGATTGATAATACTTGCATGACTAAATTAAAAATAGAGGTATAGATGAAGGTACTATACTATAATTAATTTTTTCATATGTTTAGATGTGACGCCCCCAAAATAGGTATACATCACCCATCTTGAGTTGCCAAATACCTGATACAAAATTCAAATACAACTTAATTATACAACAGTCGTGTAAAATACGACAAAACATATGCTGTGAGTTTTAATACAAATATTGTCATCTAGACAATATCCACACTCAATTGAGTCCTCATTACATTTATTATCACACTATTTAATAGAATAGTGAGGACTACTAATGCTATTATCTGGACCGTCACTCCGTTCCCCGACTAGTCCTTGCTACGTTCTCATTTCCTGAAGAGAATAATGAAAGTAAAAGGGTGAGCTCAACTAGCCCAGTAAGAAATATTATGACTAAGATAATACATAATAAATTATCGTTAGCCTTCAACAGTGTTAAATCGATACAATATAAAAAACATTAAGTTTAACTGCAGCGGGACAAGCAATCCATTAAAAGAGTTAAGTAGAGAATAAAATCTACTATCTTTTATGATTTAAATGGTTTTTCATCACTTTTATCGATGGAACTCAGCTTAATAAATAATCCACATCATCCCTGCACTACGGCCAAGGATATTCATTAGTATCTCAACCACAAATTATCCATACACTACGGGCCAAGGATATTCGTGTATTCATCAATGGTCATGATCATGCCAACAACTGTCCGTCAATGCACTACGAGCCAATGAGGACTTTTACCACATCATTTGTAATATTACAGTCATGATTATACCGATTAATCCCTGGTCATAATCATACCAAGTCCATCTATGCACTACAGGCCACAGATGACTTTCAACATAAAATAAACATGAGGATGATGACAATGATATAAAAATTCAATAAAAACAAGTTCAAGAATTAATTTATCCAGGAACTAATAACGTCCAAATTGTTAACATGATACTTCTTTGTAGAGTAAAATTCAAGAAGGCTCATAAGAATATTTCCATGAAAAGATACTAGATGAAGCGCAAATATCAAGGATATTCCACTAATTTCATGGAGTATAGAAGTCAAAACTTTAACCAACTGAGTATAATAAAGAATGGAATAACAAAAGAAATCACCAGCGATGCGATAGGCCGCGCATGACATGAGTTATTCCAATAGAATAATAAATAACGAAATCAGGTCATGCGTAACGCCTTGATGTGATATTCCAATGTAATAATAAATAATCTAATCGTGTCAAAGTGAAATTACGCACCGGCTGCGGGATGTTCCAATGTAATAATAAATAACGGAATCAATCATGCGTAACGCATGACGTGATGTTCTAACGAGTAATAATAAAGAATGGAATAATGTAAGGATTTCACCATGTATGCGGTATTGCCATGATAAAAGTTATTCTAACATATTGATAAAGAATGGAATAACATAAGAATTTTACCAAGTATTGGGTAGACCAGCGTGATCTGAGTTATTCCAACAGAATAAAAAAAATGGAATAACAGAAATTCTCTTCATGAATACGAAAGAAATAATACCCCTTACCTTAGAAAAAAACTGGATATATGAGTAGTGAAGTAGCAGAATACTTTTCTTCTTTCTCTCTATAGTTTCTCTCTAGAGTTTCAAAGAATTCGTAAGAAATAATGAAGGAATGAGCTTATTTTTATCGAGAATGGACCTAATAGTAACTAATTCTGAGCAGTCTATCGATTGATTTACTTTTAAGCGGTTTCATCGATTGGTTTACTATAAAATATTATAATAAAACAAAATCTTTTACATAAAATATAATATATTCTAATTATAATCTAATAAAACGAATAACTTTATAAAAGTATTCTGTTTTATATAAAATGCTTTTCTGTTTTATTACATTAATAATACTAATAAAACAAAACTTCATCATCATTATTATAATTCACACTATTAATCGACCAAATTCGTTCCTGGAAAGAGGGGCTTTCGATAAGGATTTCTCCCTATTAGCGCATGATTAGGTGACCAAACCTCTCCTTGGCAGAACTTCTAGAAATCATTAATATTGCAAATAATAATATTAATAACTTCGTCGTCTCAATTATTGATTTAATAATATATAAAATATCGACAATAATTGAATCAATTAACGTGAGATACTATGCAACAATTACTGATGCAATAATTAAACAAAACTGAGTGACTTCTCACGTAAGCATCAATAATCAATACCGTATGCTACTATGCAACCACGCGTATTCCTGTACTTTTAACACCGGGTGTTTCAACAGTTAACGATAAAACTTCCACCGTTATTTTCATAAAATATTTTTGTCATTTTCTCAATCCGACAATAATTTTGTTGTGGGGTCCACCAATGATTGTGCTGTCGTGCGAATATTCCCTATTAAAACGAATATTGCCCGACCAATCGAATATTATATAACAACTTTCGTACTTTGCAAAATTTATAACTATTACCCACAACTATAACATTATATCAAATTCATTCCATAATATTCAAAAATGATAATTATAGAAAATTCAACTTTATTCATAAAAGTTGGGGTCTTACAATCTCCCCTTCTTATGAAATTTTGCCCTCTAAATTAGGGTACGTACCTGGTATGTCGAAGAGGTAAGGATACCTTGATTTCATTTTAGATTCTAACTCCTAGGTCATTTCCTCAACATCGTGGTTCCTCCATAAAACTTTGACTTGAGGTATAACCTTGGAGCATAGAATATGTTCTTTCTTATCCAAGATTTGAACAGGAACCTCTTCATACGTTAAATTATCCGCTATTTCGTCCAGTTCTAACTCAATAATGTGGTTCGGGTCTTTCACATATTTACGTAACATGGATATATGAAAAACGTTATGAACACGAGACATACTTGGTGGTAAAGCCGAGTCTATAGGATACGGTCCCTACTCGATCGAGGATTAAAATGGGCCAATGAATCGAGGATTGAGCTTTCCTCTCTTTCCAAATCTCGTAACTCCTTTCCATGGAGCAACACGTAACAACACATGATCTCCAATATAGAATTCCACATCCTTTCGATGAAGATCAGCATAACTCTTTTGTCGGTCTTGTGAGGTTTATATACGTTATCGGATCGTTTGAATCTTTTCCGTAGTCATACGTACCAACTCTTGTCCCAACAACATTGCTTCACCCACCTCATCCCAGCATACTGGAGAATGACACTTTCTTCCATACAACGCCTCGAATGGAGCCATGCCAATACTTGTTTGATAACTGTTGTTGTAAGAAAACTCCACCAATGGTAAGAACTTGTCCCAACTTCCCTTGAAGTCAAGGACACAAAGTCTTAATAAATCTTCAAGAGTTTTAATAGTCCTCTCTGATTGTCCGTCCGTCTGAGGATGATATGCCGAACTAAATCGTAAATTCGTGCCCATAGCTTTTTGTAAACTAACCCAAAATTGTGAAGTGAATCTTGGGTCTCGATCAAAAACTATGGATATTGGCATACCATGCAGTCTTACAATCTCGTTTATGTACATACGAGCAAGGCGTTCAAGTGTATAAGTTTCTCGTATTGGTAAGAAATGAGCAGACTTGGTCAATCTATCAACAATGACCCAAATTGCATTTATGCCTTGAGAAACCTTGGGAAGACCGATGCTTAAATCCATGGTAATGTGTTCCCACTTCCATTCTAGAATTTCGAGTGGTTGCAATGGACCTTTTGGTACTTGATGCTCTACCTTGACTCTTTGATAAGTTAAACACCTTGAGATAAACAGCGCTATCTCTCTCTTCATATTGCCCCACCAAAATGTATGTCGAAGATCATGATACATTTTGGTACTCCTAGGATGGATTGTAAATGGTGTATTGTGCGCCTCCATCATGATTTTATACTTTAACTCAGGATCGTTAGGAACACAAAGTCTGGAGTTGACTCGAAGTATTCCTTCTTCATCGATTCTTGCTTTCGGCATAGCACCATCTTGTACTTTCTTCCTCATATGCATCAGCTCCAGGTCTGTAGCTTGAGCAGCTTTAACTTTATCGATTAAAGTCGGTTTTACATGTATATTCACCATCATCACGTGGGTCCCTGGAGTCTTTATCTCTATCTCCATCCTTTGCAAGTCATACAAAATGGGCCTCTGCGTTGTGATGATCGCTTTCGTGCCAAGCATATGATCTTCTTCTACTCAATCGCCATCATCTACCACATTTGCTTTTCCGTGATGGTATTGGATGGTATGATCATAATCTTTCAATAGTTCAAGCCAACGTCATTTGTCGCGTGTTGAGTTCCTTTTGAGTGAAGAAATATTTGAGGCTTTTATGATCCGTAAAGATCTCCACTTTCTCCCTATACAAGTAATGCCTCTAAATTTTAAGTGCGAAGACAACAACTGCCAACTCTAGATCATGAGTAGGATAATTCCTCTCATATTCTTTGAGTTGTCGAGAGGCATAGGCTATGACTTTCCCATGTTGCATGAGAACACATCCTATCCCTTTGCATGAAGCATCACTGTAGATGACAAATCCCTCCGAGCCAGATGGTATTGTCAAAATAGGTGCTAAAATGAGTCTTCTCTTGAGTTCTCAAAAACTCATCTCACATTCCTCGTTCCAACCGAATTTTGTATCTTTTCGAGTCAGCTGAGTTAAGGGAGTAGCGATTCCAAAAAACCCTTCTACAAATCTCCGATAATAACCAGCTAAGCCAAGAAAGCTACGTACTTCAGTCACTAATTTAGGTTACTCCCAGCTTTGAATAGCTTCAATCTTTGCTGGGTCAACAGATATTCCATGACTTGATACCAAGTGCCCAAGGAATGCTACTTCTTCAAGCCAGAACTAGCATTTCTTCAACTTGGCATAAAGCTTATATTCACGAAACTTTTGAAGTATCAGCCTCAAGTGTTGCTCATGATCTTCACGGATTTTGGAATAAATAAGGATGTCATCAATAAAGACAACCACAAAGTGATCCAAATATTCCTTGAATACTTGGTTCATCATATCCATGAAGGCAGCAGGAGCATTACTTAATCCAAAAGACATGACTAGGAATTCATAATGCCCGTACCGAGTTCTGAAAGTCGTCTTTGGAATGTCATCGATTCTAATCTTCAATTGGTGATATCCAAAACGAAGATCAATCTTTGAAAAAAATTTGGCACCTTGCAATTGGTCAAACAGGTCATCAATGTGAGGCAATGGATATCTATTTTCGATAGTGACATAGTTCAACTCCCGATAATCAATACAAAGTCGCATACTCCCATCTTTTTTCTTCACGAATAGAACAGGAGCACCCCAAGGAGACGTACTAGGACGAATGAAATCGATGTCTAACAATTCCTGCAGTTGGGTCTATAACTCCTAAAGTTCAATAGGATACATTCAATATGGGGCTTTGGAAATGGGTTTTGTACCGGGTTCAAGGTCGATACAAAATTCAATTTCACATTCTGGGGGTAGGCCAGAAAGTTCTTCAGGGAATACGTCAGGAAATTCATTAACAATTGAAATATCATTCAAAACTGACGTATTTTTGTTTAGATCCGTGACATGAGCTAAGAAAGCTTTACATCCGTTTTTCAATAAATGAATAGCTTTATGGCTTGAGATGACAGTAATTGATTTTAATGGTTTAGTTGATTGAATTCGCATAATAGGTTGGTTAGGAATATGAAAGCTAACAACCTTACGAAAATAATCAATTTTTGCATGATGAGTAGTTAACCAATCAATCCCTAGAATTACGTCAAATGCAAGTATTTTCAATGAAATAAGATCGACAGGTAATATGAGGGTACCGATTTGAACCAAATAAGACTTATAAATAGTGGATGTAATGAAGGTTTCTCCCAATGGAGTTTCAACAGATAAGTCAAAGTCTAATTTCTCCGGAGTCAAATTTAAACGTTGAGTGCAGGTAGGAGAAATAAAAGAATGGGTAGAACCGGTATCAAATAAGGTATAAACTTCTCTAGAGTTTATGATAATCTTACCCGTGATGACCTCGTTCGGGTTCCTTGCTTTCTGGGAGGTCACGACAAATGCTCTCCCTTTCACTACTAGCTTTGACTTTTCTAGGACATCCTTTGGTGCCTCCATCCTAGATGAACTTGTCTTCGGTGAATAACAAAATTGGGCTAGGTGAACTTCTCTTCTACAATTATAAAATGCTTTGGATGGCATCGCGCAGTTTGGACTGATGTGTCCCTCCCCTCCGCATTTGAAGCATATGATAGGTGGTCGTTCTCCTTCCTTAACAACGGTCTTTGGTCTTTGACGTCTTTCCATCATTGTTGAATCTCCTCTTCTTGAAATGTCCATTCTTATTGTTTTGGCCATGATTACCACCGAAGTGGTTACCATTTCTGGCATGTTGATTCCCTCCACGCTTATTGTCACCGCTTCAATGACTGTTATCACTAGTATTATCATTTTGTCGGTTGTTCTCTTTTGGTTGGGTTGACTCATTATCGCGCTCCAATAACTGAGCCCTATTAACATCTGAATACAAACACAGTTTATCTCAACGTATTTCTGGTTTCAAATCTCTTAGAAACATTCGTGTCATTCTCTCCTCATTATGAAACAAATGGGACGCAAACCAGGACAACTCGGCAAACTTGGCTTCGTACTGCGACACGGTCATGTTGTTTTGCTCCAGCTTGATGAACTCTACCTCTTTCATGTGACGAATAATAAATATGGAACCCGTGTCCCACGTAACGCACGCATGTGATATTCGACGAATAATAATAAATGCGAATAATAAGTAATGGAACCGAGTCAAAGCGAAATTGCACCGACAAGATATTCAACGAATAATAATAAAGAGCGGAATAATAGAAGAATTTCACCACGTATCACGGATTTCACATAAACAAAGTTATTCCAACATAATAATATAGAATTGAATAACGTAGGATTTCACCAAGTAGGTATGCCATGGCGTATCTGAGTTATGTATAGGTATTATACAGCGTACATGTTATTCCAATGTAATAATAATAAAGAATGGAATAACAAAAGAATTTCTTCAAGTATAGGGTATGCTGGCACAGATACAAAGTTATTCCAATGAATAATAAAGAATGGAATAATGAAGTTCTCTTCATGAATAAGAAAGAATAACACCCCTACCGTAAAAGACCTTTGGATATCGAAGTAGTGAAGTAGCGAGAATACTCTTCTTCTTTCTCTATAGTTTCTCTCTCTAGAGTTTTAGTGAATTCGTAAGAAATAATGAAGGAATGAGCTTCTATTTACGGAGAATGGACCTAATAGTAACTAATTCTGAACAGTCCCGATTGATTTACTTTTAAACTAGACGGTCCAGTTGGTTTTCTATAAAATATTCTAATAAAACAAAACTTTTAAATAAAATATAATATATTCTATTTATAATCTAATAAAACGAATAACTTTATAAAAGTATTACATTTTATATAAAAAGCTTTTCTGTTTTATTAAATTAATAATACTAATAAAACAAAACTTCATCATCATTATTATAATTCACACTATTAATCTACCAGGTCGTTCCCAGGAAAGAGGGGGCTTTCCAATAAGAATTTTTCCCTATTGGCGCACAATTAGTTGACCAAACCTCTCCTTGGCAGAACTTCTAGACATTGTTAATATTGCAAATAATAATATTAATAACTTCATCGTCTCAATTATTGATTTAATAATATATAAAATAACGACAATAATTGAATCAATTAACGTGAGATACTATGCAACAATTACTGAAGCAATAATTGAACAAAACTGAGTGACTTCTCACGTAAGCATCAATAATCAATATCGTATGCTACAATGCAACCACGCGTATTCATGTACTTTTAACACCGGGTGTTTCAACAGTTAACGATAAAACTTCCACCGTTATTTTCATAAAATATTTTTGTCGTTTTCTCAATCCGACAATAATTCCGTTGTGGGGTCCACCAATGATTGTGCCGTCGTACGAATATTCCCTGTTAAAATGATTATTCCCCGACCAATCGAATATTATATAACAACTTGCGTACTTTGCAAAATTTATAACTATTACCCGCAACTATAACATTATATCAAATTCATTCCATAATATTCAAAAAACATAATTATAGAAAATTCATCTTTATTCATAAAAGTTGGGGTCTTACATTAGAACTATTGAGTCACATGATTTACTATTGATTCACATGATTTACTATTAGGGGAGGTGGTGCAAGTTTGATAATACTTGCAGGACTAAATTAAAAATGAAGAAAAAGAGGAAGGTATTATACTGTAATATTTCGAGCCCCAAAATGTGCAATTATCGAAACTATATTTTTCTATATATAGAAGCTCATTCTTCCTTCATTTCTCACCAATTCACTAAAGCTATAGAGCAATTATTATAGAGAGAAATTATAAAGAGAAATAAGAAGAGAAATCTGCTACCTCACTATTCCAGTATCCAGTTTTCTTCTAAGGTAAGGGGTATTATTCTTTCGTATTCATGAAGAGAGTTATTTCTTTCAATATTCGTAAGGGTTGTTATATCATTCTTTATTATTCTATTGGAATAACTTTTCGCATGCGATTATATCGCATGCCCGGTGAATTCTTCTATTATTCCATTCTTTATTATTACATTGGAATAACCTATCTATGCAGTCTATCGCATGCCTGGTGAATTCTTCTATTATCCCATTCTTTATTATTCCGTTGGAATAACCTGTCTGTGCGGTCTATCGCATGCCTGGTGAATTCTTTTGTTATTCCATTCTTTATTATTCTATTAGAATAACTTTCTATGCATGGATTACATCGCATGAATGGTGAATTCTTCTCATTATTCCATTCTTTATTATTCTCATTGGAATAACTTGTCTATGTGGATTACCGCATGCATGGTGAATGGTCCTTCGTATTCATTCCTTATTAAATTGTGGAAATAATCTGTCTACGTGGATTACCGCATGGTGGGCGAAAATCCATTTACAGTTTCATATATTCTATTATACTCGGTTGGTTAAAGTTTTGAAACCTATACTCCATGAAATTAGTAGAATATCCTGATATTTGCGCTTCATCCAAAGATCTTTTCATGGAAATATTCTTCCGAGCATTCTTGAATTTTACTCCATAAAAGCGAGATGTTGACAATTTGGGCGTTATTGATTTTTGGATAAATTAAATTATAAATATTTAAAATTTATCCTTGAACTTGTTTTATTGAATTATTATGTCATTGTCATCATCCTCACGCTTATATTGTGATGAAAGTCATCTTTGGCTTACGTGCATAGATGGACTTGGTATGATTATGACCGAGAATTATTATGTATAATCATAATAGTAATGTAACGAATGATGTGGTAAAAGTCCTCATTGGCTTTTGTAGTTCATTGATGGACGATTCTTTGTATGATTATGACCGAGGATTATTCAAGATAATCATGACCATTGATGATTACATGAATATCCTTGGCCGTGATGCAAGGATGATTCGATTTTATTTATTAAGTCGAGTCTCAAATGATAAAGTTGATGAAAACTTTTTAAATCATAGAAGATAGTAGATTTTATGCTCTACTTGACTCTTCTAATGGATTTCTTATTCATTGCCGCATTGTTGATCTAAAACTTGTTGTCACATTATATTATATCGGTTGTTATCTTTGTTGAAGGCTAAGGATAACTTATTCAAAGATTATCTTAGTCATAATATTTCTTCTTGGGCTAGTTGAGCTCACCCGCTTTCTTTCACTTTTCTCTTGAAGAAATGAGAATATAGTCGGGACGAGTCGGGAAGCCATTGACGGTCCGGATGGTTGTTTTTGTAGTCCTCACTATTCTATAAAATAGTGTGACAATAAATGTAATGAAGACTCCATTGAGTGTGGATATTGTCTAGATGACAATATTCTTATTAAAACTCTTAGATTATGTCATATCGTATTTTACACGACTGTTGTATAATTAAGTTGTATTTGAATTTTATACCATGTATTTGGCAACTCAAGATGGGTGATGTATACCTATTTTGGGGGCGTCACAGTTGGTATCAAAGCTTAGGGATATGATCCCTGGCTGAGATGTGTGACAAGAACTAGGAGGGGAGAGACGGGGAATTCCTTCACTAGTATGACTTACCTAAGTTTATTTGGTATTTAATTGGTCGGTCAGAGTATAGGGATAATATGTGGTATGTCAATTAACCCTTGTTTTGTGACAGTGTTTGAAAATGGCATCTAAAAATGTTGAGATCAGCAATGAAGCACATGAGACCGTTGAGTCACCAACGATCAATACTCAGGATAATGTGCAACAGGAAGACAATAATCCTCAGGTAAACAACAACACCGATCAGATGATGAACGATGGATGATCAGAGGCTTTATGTAATTCATGTAACATCAGGCGAGAGAGACTCCTGTTCAAAATGCAGGTGGAAACACTGGCAACTCTCGGATGGTCACCGCTAAGCAGTTCAAGGAGCTGGGACCACCGGAGTTTTTGGGAGTGCCAAAACCAATTAAGGCGGAGACATGGTTAAAGCAGATCACCAAGATATTTGATGTCTTGGGATGCTCCGAGGAGCAAAAGGTTCCCTTTGCCACCTTTATGTTGCGTGAAGAGGCAGATTAATTGTGGGAATCTATAAAACGTACCTAGCCTGACGCACTCAAGATGTCTTGGGAGAAGTTCCAAGAGTTGTTCAACGACAAGTACTTTCCCGAAAGTATTCGTCACATGAAGGAGGTGGAATTCATCAAGTTGGAGTAAAACAATATGGCCACCGTCGCGATACGAGGCTAAATTTGCGAGTTATCCGGTTTGCATCCCATTTGGTCGATAATGAGGAGCGAATGACGCGAATGTTTCTAAGAGGTTTGAAACCCAATATACGTCAATACCTCATTTCTCACAAACTTTGTTTATATTCAGATGTAGTGAATAGGGCTCAATTATTGGAGTGCGATAACGAGCAACAACACGATAATAATCGTACCGGTGGCAATGCCATCGGAACAATGATAACCATCGTGGGGGAAATTATCATGCCAATAATGGTAACCACTTCGGTGGTAATCATGGACAAGATAATAGGAGTGGAAATTTTAAGAAGATAAGGTTCCATAACGATGGAAAGACAACAGCACCAACACCTGTTTTCAAGGAAGGAGAACGACCACCAATTGTATGCTTCAAATGAGGAGGAGAGGGACATATCAGTCCAAACTGCGTGATACAGTCCAAAGCATGTTACAATTATGGAAAAGAAGGTCACCTAGCCCAATTTTGTCATGCACCAAAGTCAAGTCCAGCTGGGACGGTGGCACCAAAGGCGGATACGGACAAAATAAAGTCGATGGTTTCAAGGAGAGCGTTTTTTGTGACTTCTCAAAAAGCGAGTAACCCAAACGAAGTTAGCACGGGTTAGTTAATTATAAATTCTTATGAAGTCTATACCTTATTAGATACCGGTTCTACCCATTATTTTATCTCTCTTGCTTGCGCTCAACGTTTAAATTTGACTCCGGAGAGATTAGACTTTGACTTATCGGTTTAAACTCGGTTAGGAGAAACCTTCGTTACCTCCATTGTTTATAAGTCTTGTTTGATTCAAATCGACACTTTCACGTTACCTGTCAATCTTATCTCTTTGAAAATACTTGCCTTTGATGTGATTTTAGGAATCGATTGGTTAACTACTCATCATGCTTTTCGTAAGGTTTCATATTCTTAACCAACCTATCATGTGAATTCAAGCAACCAAACCACTAAAGTTAATCACTATTATATCAATCAATAAGTAAAGAGCCCTGATCCTTTCGTTGTTAACTTCCTTGTGTGGAATGCACCGAAGCCAGACTTTTTGTAGGCGACGCCGTGAATGACAATGGCAAGTTGATAGGTATCAATGTGACGTGTTATCCAAGTCTTGGGATGAGAGTCACAGTTTTGAATGACATTTCTATTGTTAATAAATTTCCTGACGTATTCTCTGAAGACTTCCTAGCCTACCCCAGAGCGTGAAATCAAATTTTGTATTGACCCCAGTACAAAACTCATTTCTAAAAACCCTTAAATATTTTTCTTCACCCAGAACGAACGTAACATACGCCAAAGATGTTGGCTCGAGCTGTTGAAGATTACGACTATACCATTCAATATCATCGTGGAAGAGCGAACGTGGTAGCTGACGCGTTGAGTAGAAGATCGTATGCATTTACGAGTGCGATGTTGTTAACACAAAAAAACTCCATTTCGTATAACTTACAAATGATAAAGATAGAGTTAAAGACTCTAGGGACCCACGTGAAGATAACAAAAATACGATTAAAATCGACTTTAATCGATAAAGTTAAAGCCGCTCAAACTACACACCTGGAGCTGATGAATATGAAGAAGAAGGTTCAAGAAGGCGTTATTCTAGAAGGAAGAGTCAATGAATAGAGGAAATCTCAACCCTCTATTTAATTGGCACATTTAAAATCCTCGATGGAGTAGGAATTGTGGCCTATAGACTACTTTTACCGCCAAGTATGTCACGTGTTTATAACGTTTTTTTTTACGTATCAATGTTACGTAAATATGTGGATGACCCGAACCACATTATTGAATTGGAACTAGACGAGATATCAGAAGATTTAACGTATGAGGAGATACATGTTAAAATCTTAGATAAGAAGGATCCTATTCGACACTCAAAGGTTATACCTCAAGAGTTAGAATCTGAAATGAAGTCAAGGTATCCTCACATCTTCGGCATACCAGGTACGTACGTAAATTTCGAGGGCGAAATTTTATAAAGAGGGGAGATTGTGAGACCCCAAATTTTATGAATAAAGATTTAAATTTCTGGAAATATTTTTTTGAATATTATGGTGTGGATTTGATATAATGTTATAGTTGTGGGAAATATTTATAAATTTTGCAAAGTATGCAAGTTGTTATATAATATACGATTGGTCGGGAAATATTCTTTTTGTAGGGGAATATCCGTACGACGGCACAATCATTGGTGGACCCCACAACGGAAGTATTGTCGTAGTAAGAAAATGACAGAATTATCTTTTTATAAAAATAACGGCGAAAGTGTTACCGTTAAAAAGCGTTGAACTACCCGATAGTAAAAAATACGATGTCTGGCGTTGTTGCATAGTAGCACACGGTATTGATTATTGATGCTTACGTGATAAGTCACTCAGTTATACTCAATTATTGCTACAGTAATTGTTGCATCATATCTCTCATATAATTGATTCAATTATTGTCACAATATCATCTGTATAATATGTTATATTATTAAATCAATAATTGAGACGACAAAGTTATTCATATTATTATTTGAAATATTGACAATATCTAGAAGTTCTGTCAAGGAGAGGTTAGATAATCTAATTGCGCGCCAATAGGGAGAAATCCTTATTGGAAACCCCCTCTTTCCTGGGAACGACTTGGTTGTTAAATATTGTGCGTTATAATATTAATGATGAATAATTTCGTGTTGATTAAGGATGAAATTGATAATTTCACTGTGTGGGAATTATTAGTGTTAGTGGAAATAGACATTTATTTCAATAATAATTGATGTTTGGAGGTTATATTGACCAATCGGGTAATTCACCGGATAAATGAGCAATTAATTGCTATTAATTCACATGCTTATAACTATGTGTTCACATGTGTTTACTATTGATTCACATGATTTACTATTAGGGGAATTGGTGCAAGATTGATAATACTTGCATGACTAAATTAAAAATGGAGGTATAGATGAAGGTACTATACTATAATTAATTTTTTCACATGTTTAGTACTATTGAGTCATATAATTTACTATTATTCACATGATTTACCATTAGGGGAGGTGGTACAAATTTGATAATACTTGCAGGACTAAATTAAAAATGAAGAAAAAGATGAAGGTATTATACTTTAATATTTCGAGCCCCAAACGTGTAATTATTGAAACTATATTTTCCTATAAATAGAAGCTCAATCTTCCTTCATTTCTCACCAATTCACTAAAGCTATAGAGCAATTATTATAGAGAAAAATTATAGAGAGAAAGAAGAAGAGAAGTCTGCTACCTCACTATTCAGTATCCAGTTTTCTTCTAAGGTAAGGGGTATTATTCTTTCGTATTCATGAAGAAAGTTATTTCTTTCAATATTTGTAAGGGTTATTATACCATTCTTTATTATTCTATTGGAATAACCTGTCTGTGCGGTCTATCGCATGCCTGGTGAATTCTTCTATTATTTCATTCTTTATTATTACATTGGAATAACTTTTATGCATGCGGTGTATCGCATGCACCCGTGAATTCTTCATTTATTCCATTCTTTATTATTACATTGGAATAACTTTCTGCGCTTGATCTATCGCATGCCTCGGTGAATTCTTACATTATTCCATTCTTTATTATTCTATTGGAATAACCTCTTTGTGCGGTCTATCACATGCCTGGTGAATTCTTCTGTTATTCCATTCTTTATTATTCTGTTGGAATAACCTGTTTGTGCGGTCTATTGCATGCATGGTGAATTCTTCATTATTCCATTCTTTATTATTACATTGGAATAACACTATACTATATTGATTCTTTGCATGCATGGTGAATGATCCTTCGTATTCATTTTTTTATTAAATTGGGAAATGATGCATACATGTGGATTACTGCGCATGGCGAAGCGAAAAAATCCATTTTGCGCTTTCATATATTCTATTATACTCAAATTGGTTAAAGTTTTGGCTTCTATACTCCATGAAATTAGTAGAATATCACGGATATTTAAGCGCTTCATTCAAGATCTTTTCATGGAAATATTCTTCTAAGCATTCTTGAGTTTTACTCCACAAAGCGATATCATGTTGACAATTTGGGCGTTATTGATTTCTCGGATAAATTAAATTATAAATCTTTAAAATTTATCCTTGAACTTGTTTTATTGAATTATTATGTCATTGTCATCATACTCATGCTTATATTGTGATGAAAGTCATCTTTGGCTTACGTGCATAGATGCACTTGGTATGATTATGACCAGGAATTATTCGGTATAATCATGACCGTAATGTAACGAATGATGTGGTAAAAGTCCTCATTGGCCTGTAGTTCATTGATAGACAGCTGTTGGTATGATTATGACCAGGGATTATTCGGTATAATCATGACCATTGATGATTACATAAATATCCTTGGTCGTGATGTAGGGATGATTCGATTTTATTTATTAAGCTGAGTCTCAGCAATAAAGTTGATGAAAAACTTTTTAAATCATAGAAGATAGTAGATTTTATGCTCTACTTGACTCTTCTAATGGATTGTTTATTCCGCTGCAGTTGTTGATCTAAAACTTGTTGTCTATTATATTATATCAGTTGTTATACTGTTGAAGGCTAAGGATAATTTATTCTGCAGTATCTTAGTCATAATATTTCTTACTGGGCTAGTTGAGCTCACCGTTTCTTTCACTTTTCTCTTCAAGAAATGAGAATATAGCTGGGACGAGTCGGGGAACGGATTGACGGTCCAGATGGTTAATTTAGTAGTCCTCACTATTCTATAAAATAGTGTGACAATAAATGTAATGAGGACTCCATTGAGTGTGAATATTATCTAGATGACAATATTCTTATTAAAACTCTTAGATTATGTCATGTCATATTTTACACGACTGTTGTATAATTAAATTGTATTTGAATTTTATACCATGTATTTGGCGACTCAAGATGGGTGATGTATACCTATTTTGGGGGCGTCACAATTTTCACCCGTTATGCGGTAATCCGCATAGACAGATCATTTCCACAACTTAATAAAGAATGAATACGAAGGGTTATTCACCAAGCATGTGGTAATTCGCGTAGACATGTTATTCCCAGAAATTAATAAGGAATAGAATGACAACCCTTATGAGTATGAAGAAAATAACATTCTTTAACTTAATAAAAGACTATAAATTGCACTAGTGTCGTAGCAGAACTTTGTGTTGGTAGTATGTGCTTGCTTCTCGAATACTCTTCTTCTTTCTCTCTTATTCTCTCTATATAGCTTTAGTGAACTGGTGAGAATGAAAGAAGAAATGAGCTTCTATATATAGAAGAAATGAGCTTCTATTTATAGAAGAATTCTAGCTTGGCCCTTGTAATGTGAAGAGGCAAGTGGATTGACACCTAGTAATGTGAAAAGGCAAGTGATTTGACGCCTGTAATGTGAAAATGCAAGTGGTTTGACGCCTGTAATGTGAAAAGGAAAGTTGTTTGACGCCTATAATGTGAAAAGATAAGTGGGTTGACGTCTGGTAAAGGCAAGTACTATTGGCGAAAGTGACTCTTAGATGATAACTTATGGGTCTCATAGAATAAACCAAACTTACAACAAACATCTCATGACAAACCTCTCTATTTATATCAATAATTGAATAAATATTTACCACAATTCACTTATCTTCAATCAACACATTTTAATCTTTTAACAATTATTCATCATTAATATTATAACTCACAATATTGACAACCAGATCATTCTCATGAAAGAGGGGACTTTTCGATAAGGATTTCTCCTTATTGGCGCGCAATTAAATAGCCTAACCCTTTTCATCGACAGAACTTTCTAGACATTGTCAATAATGTAAATAATAATATGAATAATTGTGTCATCTAAATTATTGATTTAATAATATAAAATATTGTGCAAATGATATTGTGACAATAATTGAATCAATAATATGAGATACTATGCAGCAACTACTGTGTCAATTATTGAATGAAGCTGAGTGACTTCTTATGTAAGCATCAACAATCAGAGATACTGTGTAATACCGTGTGCTACTGTACAATACCGCGTACCACTGTGGAACAACGCGTATTACTATACTTTTATCACTGGGTATTTCAACAGTTTAACGGTAAAAGTTTTGCCGTTATTTTATGAAAAGGCTATTTTTGTCGTTTTCTATATCCGACAGTTATTCCGTTATGGGGTTCACCAATGATTGCGCCATCATACGAATATTTCCCAACAAAAAGAATATTCCCCGACCAAACTAATATTTTATGACAACTTGCTTACTTTGCAAAATTTGCACATATCACCCATAACTATAGCATTTATTAAATTATCACCTTACTATTTAGAATACTATTCAGAGAAAATTGAATCTTTATTCATAAAAGTTGGGGTCTAACAATTACCAGATAATTAATTAAGCAAGTTTAATTACTTATGCAAAGCGGAATATTAGTTTGAAAACCCCTTAAAAGATTTAAGAAAATTCTAAGCTCTATATTAAGTATTTATGGAATTAAGTCACACATAACAATGAAAATTAACTACAGAAAAGTAACTACTGAAAAGTAAATGACATGTGATATTTTTAAGTGGTTTGGAGTATAAATGACTCCTAGCCCACTCTTCTACTTTACGAGTAGGAAATCCACTAAGGATTCAGGGGTCACTTAGACCAGATCGCTAAGATCTATTAGAATATTAAATCACTAAGATTCCTTTGATTCACTGAGTCTCAACAGCTGTTACTAAGACATAAGGGTCACTTAGACCAGATCACTAAGATTTCTTCAATTCACTAAGACTTGGAACTTCAGGTCACTAAGACCAGAAATTAATGACAATAAGAAAGTGATTGTTGAGGCGTTACTAAGTTACGTTAAGTACTACTTCTGAATGACTTAATAGCAGAACAAGTTTGTAAAATCCCAAATTTTACAAATAAAGATTTAATTTTCTCGAAATATTTTTTTGAAAATTATGGTGTGAATTTGAGATAATATTATAGTTGTGGGTAGTATTTATAAATTTTGCAAAGTATGCAAGTTGTTGTATTATATTCGATTGGTCGGGGAATATTCTTTGTGTTGGAGAATATTCGTACGATGGTACAATCATTGGTGGACCCCGCAACAGAATTATTGTCGAAATGAGAAAATGACAAAAATATTTTTATGAAAATAACGGCGGAAGTTTTACTGTTAATACTGTTGAACTACTCGGTAGTAAAAGTACGATGTCTGGCGTGGTTGCATAAGAGCACACGGTATTGGTTATTGATCTTACGTGAGAAATCACTCGCTTATACTCAATTATTGTTATAGTAATTGATGCATCATATCTCTCATATTATTGATTCGATTATTGTCACAGTATCATCTGTATTATATGTTATATTGTTAAATCAATAATTGAGACGACAAAGTTATTCATATTATTAAATTGCAATATTTACAATGTCTAGAAGTTACATCGAGGAGAGGTTTGGTCACCTAATTGCGCCGCCAATAGGGAGAAATCCTTATTGAAAGCCCCTCTTTCCTGTAGAAACAACCTTGGTTGCTAAATATTGTGAGTTATAATATTAATGATGAATAAGTTCGTGTTGATTAAAGATGAATTTAATAGTTTCATTGTGTTGGGATTATTTGTGTTAGTAGAAATCGACATCTATTCCGATGATAATTGATGTCTGGAGGTTATATTGTTCAATCGGGTATTCGGGGAACTTTTTGTGTTAGAGTACTATTCACGAGTTACTATTCATGAGTAATTCATGAGTTACTATTCACGAGTTACTATTCACGAGTTACTATTCATGAGTTACTATTCACGAGTTACTATTCAACCGGTTACTATTCACTCTAGTATTGTGCATTCGGATATTTGGGTACACTATTATTCCATGAGGAGATGTGCTAATTTTTCAGACCGTTGGTTGAAGTTATATTAGTGAATCAATATGGATAGATTGGTGGAAAGTTATAATAGTGAATCAATATGGATCATTTGGTTTAAAGCTTTAATAGTAAATCAAGATGGACCGTTGCTTTAAGTTTTAATAGTAAATCAATCCGGATGTCTGCTTAAAAAGTAAATCAATCTGGACCGCTTCAGAATTAGTTGTTATTCAATCCATTCTTCTATAAATAGAAGCTCATTCCTTCATTATTTCTTACGAATTCACTAAAACTCTAGAGAGAGAAATTATAGAGAGAAAGAAGAAGAGTATTCTGCTACTTCACTACTTCGATATCCAATGTCTTTTACGGTAAGGGGTGTTATTCTTTCTTATTCATGAAGAGAACTTCTGTTATTCCATTCTTTATTATTCTGTTGGAATAACCTGTATACGCGGCATACCCTATACTTGAAGAAATTCTTTTGTTATTCCATTCTTTATTATTTTGTTGGAATAACATGTATACGCGAGCATACCCTATACATAACCTGTATACGCGGCATACCCTACTTGGTGAAATCCCTCTGTTATTCAATTCTATATTATTATGTTGGAATAACCTGTTTATGTGAAGTACCGCATACGTGGTGAAATTCTTCTATTATTCCGTTCTTTATTATTCTGTCGTAATATCTTGTCGGTGCGAATTTCGCCTGACCTGGTTCCATTACTTATTATTCCGCATTTATTATTCAATTGAATATCACATGTCTTCAAGGCTTACGCCGGACACAGTTCCATATTTATTATTCTGTTGGAATAACCTGCATGTGCTATCTATCACATGCCTGGTGATTTCTTTTGTTATTCCATTATTTATTTACTCAGTTGGTTAAAGTTTTAACTTCTATACTCCATAAAATTAGTGGAATATCCTTGATATTTGCGCTTCATCCAGTATCTTTTTATGGAAATATTCTTCTGAGCATTCTTGAATTTTACTCTACAAAGAAGTATCATGTTGACAATTTGGATGTTATTAGTTCCTGGATAAATTAATTCGTGAACTTGTTTTATTGAATTCTTACATCATTGTCATCATCCTCGTGTTTATATTTTTGAAAGTCATCGTGGGCTCATAGTGCGTAGATGGACTTGGTATGATTATGACCGAGGATTATTCGGTATAATCATGGTAGTAATGTTACAAATGATGTGATAAAAGTCCTCATTGGCCCGTAGTGCATTGATGGACCGATTGTTGGCATGATCATGACCATTGATGAATACACGAATATCCTTGGCCCGTAGTGCATGGATAATTTGTGGTCGTGACCTAATGAATATCCTTGGCCGTAGTGCAGGGATGATGTGGATTATTTATTAAGGAGTCTCGATGATAAAAGTGATGAAAAACTTTTTAAATCATAAAAGATAGTAGATTTTATTCTCTGCGCTTGACTCTTTTAATGGATTGCTTATTCATTTGCAGATTAAACTTGTTGTCTATCAGATTTTATCGCTTTAACATTGTTGAAGGCTAATGATGATTTATCCTGCATTATCTTAGTCATAATATTTCTTACTGGGCTAGTTGAGCTCACCCTTTCTTTCACTATTCTCTTCAGGAAATAAGAACGTTGCAGGGACTAGTCGGGGAACGGAGTGATGGTCCAGATAATAGTATTAGTAGTCTTCACTATTCTATTAAATAGTGTGACAATAAATGTAATGAGGACTTATTCTGAGAGTGGATATTGTCTAAAAGACAATATTTGTATTAAAACTCACAGCTTTCTTGTTGTATATTAAAGATTGTATTTGTATTCTGCACCATGTATCTGGCGACCCAAGATGGGTGATGTATACCTATTTTGGGGGCGTCACAAAGTTCTTCTTCTTTCGTAAAGTAGAGCTTTCTTAAAACATGGGCAGCGGTACAGTTTGACGTTCGTGGTTCATACTGTTTGATTGAATCTTCATGCTCTTCTATAGAAGTCGTCGAGACTTTTCTGTTACAAAGTTGTCATTGTGCATTTAATACTCTAGTCTTAGAAGATCTTTGATTGACTTTCAAAGTGGATGTGTCAGCTTACTTTCGGCTTTGATAGGTTATTTCTGACTTTTGCAGTACCTACCACATGGGTGATGTCACATCAGCAAACTAGTTGTTAGACACATCTTGGTTTGATCTTCAATTTAAAATTAGGATGATCGAAAAACATATCAGGTTCTTCACTTTGCAAAGCTCCACACATTGTCAATTTTTTGTCAGACCCGACAAGCTCTACGTGACTAATCGTAATGGTCCATGGAGATCGTAGAGCTTTAGGCTTGCTTCACTCAACATTCTGAACTCTACGCTCTGTTCTACGATCGACTTGCTCTATGAATTGAAAGACACTCTATGATCTGCTCTGCGATCCTTGAGCATACTCTGCGATCTTTACTTCACCTTACGATCTTAGAGCGAACTCTATGATTCTTCTGCAAACTCTGCGATCATGAATTTTTCTTTACGAACTTCTGGTAGACTCTGCGAACTTGCTTCACTTTACGCTCTTAAAGTTCATGATTTTTCTGCAGACTCTGCGATCTTGATTTAACTTTATGAACTCTTAGCAGAATCTCTAAATTCTCTACGATAGCATAACTAACTCTGCAATCTTCAATCATTAATCCTGACTATACGATCGATTCAATCCTATCATCTATATATCTGCTCAGCTTAGAAGATCAACATAACAAGTTTGATCTTTTTATTCTAAGTCCTTATACATCATATTCTTATTAAGATCTTTACAAAAGCTACTGGTACAAATATATATTAATATTATCACATCATCATCAAATCAAACATGCAATACCTAACATACCACCAACATTCGTCTCTTCATTGTGAGATAATACCACCAACTTTCGTGTCCCCACCTCCAGCAAACTTGATCGGATGACCCAATCTGAACTTTCAAGAGTAGACTCTGATACCATATGTAATAACCCGGGTCAAATCCCGAATCTGGAACAAATTTTATGTTAAATTCCAAGCCCGAATTGAATCAAATCCATCCAAACAAGACATTAAACCACTAACCTAATAATATATTCTTGGGTTATTTTAGCCCACCACATGCTCATAAAAGAGGGTCATGACTGAAGGTATTATTGTTAGTAACTTAACTTTTTTATATACAAACAAATTTTTTTTCAATATAAGACTGAGGTGTTACATATAATACTCTAGACAAGATTATATGCTCAAATCTACCCCTCATCAAGAAATCAGAATCCAACAAAGGTTACAAAAAATTAAAAGGGATAAATCAACTTCTGGAACCTGTACTGGAACATGACTTACAATTTGGTACCTGAAGTGAAAAAAGTTACAAACTGGTGATTGTACTTGAAAAATGTTACACTCCGTTAAACATTAGGGACATGACTTACAATTTGGTATCCGAAGTAAAAAAAATAACAAACTGGTGATTGTACTCGAAAAATGTTGAAATCTGGTGCTTGTACTTTCCAATTTTTAAATAATCGTTAAAATTGATCCAATGGGAGAGACAAACATACAGAGAGAGAAGTGAAGTCGACGCGAAGAAGATCCTCGATATTTTGTTCCATCTTTCCTTGCCTCCCACATTCACACCATTGCTCCACAGTGGCACCGACTTGGGAACTTTGGTGTAATCCATTCATTTTTATTGCATGAACTACAATCTTCTTCCCCGATTTCATTTACGATTCCACTCCAAGACGAGCTTATCCTTTCAATTAAACACTGAAAACCCTTTAATAAATATATGGAAACTAGTAATCAATGGAGAATCGAGATAGGAAGAAGGACAGAAGAAGAGAATCCTAATTTTCAAACAGAATAAAGATAAAACCCTACTGTTTAAAGGAGTGTAACATTTTTCGAATACAATCATCAGTTTGTAACTTTTTTCACTTCGGATACCAAATTATAAGTCGCGTCCCTAATGTTTAACGGAGTGTAACATTTTTCGAGTATAATTACTAATTTGTAACTTTTTTCACTTCGAGTACCAAATTGTAAGTCGTGTCCCACTACAGATACCAAAAATTAATTTATCCCAAAATTAAAAAGTAAGTTTCCTCTCCCCTCTCCCCCTCTCCCCCTCTCCCAACCCCCAACCCCACCCACAACCCTCACCCACCACCCCAACCCCCACCCCTACCCCTACCCCTACCCCTACCCCTAACCCCTAACCCCTAACCCCGATCTCTTTTTGGCTCATTCCACATCTTCCGCTATGATTACCGAAATAAGGAAATTAAAAAAATGACAAATACCTTGGTTCGGTGGTAGATTCCAACTTTGTCTACGTTAGTTACTTCTATTTTGGAAAAAAGAAGAATGCTACTACTTTGGCAATTTAGCAATAATGAACCCTTCAATTTAGGACATCTCAAAACGAGAAGGACAGTGTAGCGTGCACGCCTCAGCAAGCCAGCCAGATGCCCCCTCTCAAATGGCGCTGTAAGAAAAAACACGATAAACAATTCAACAGCTATAGTGTCCATCACCCACCTGCGCACTTTAGCATCTCTCAGCCAACTCCCGCTTCAGCTTCTTTCAACTTTCGCATAACAAATACCGACTCTTATCTTATTACACCACTTTTCTCATGTCATCAACCTTACCCACCTCGATTCGCGTGCCTATCTCTATCCATATTCATCTTTATAATTCATTTGATTTTATCCCGTTAGAATCATATTTCTATTACATACATACGTTCATGTATAATATCTCTGTATACTATATACGAAAACATTTACCAAAAATTTTTAACAACTAATTGAATTGAATTTTCCTGCGAAATTATTGAAATGGATTCTACGGCTCAGAGGCGTCTTAAATCGATTCAGGCCCATCTCCTTCCTGCTACTGGCAACGATCAGAGCTTGCAGATTCAAGCAAACGAAACCGCCGGCGAATTTGTGCACGGTAAGTATATGAGAGATTGTAGTAATTTACATTTGAGCTATCTGTTTTAGAATTTGAATTGGTTCTGAAATAAATTGTGTTATCTCTAGATTATGAAGTAGTTTGATGAAGCTGAGTATATATAAAGTTGTGGGTTGTTTAGTGATTTTTCATTTCTGGCTTCATTAAATTCCATTGAATTAGGGTTCTTATTTCTAAGCAAACTGATTGGGATCATTCCACTTCAAATCTATCTAACTTTTTTTTGGGCTTTTGTTTGTATTATTTCCACATAAACAGTCCCATTTTGACTCAATTCGGGAAATCATAATATTTAAATTGATATGATTAATATAAGGTTAAAACAATAAAATTTACTAATTAGTTGTATCAGTTTGAAATATCCACTGTTATTATACTGATAAAAACAAAATGAATCGCATCAATTTTAAAATTTAGAATTCCCCAAATGAAAGTTACTCCTGTGGTATTGAAAGAGCATCTGCATCTGTCATTGTATTGTTGTTAAATCATACAAAATATTTAATTCAAATAAAATTAGAAAAATATAGATACTGCATTTTTAACTGTAATTCTTCCACAGTACTTTAAAAGATTATGTACAAATTGGTCCCTCATATGAGGATGTTCAAATCCAATTAAAGATTGTTTGTTGGATTAATAAACTTGGTATAAACTTAAGAGTCTGTTTGGCGAAGCAATGCATTAGATTAAAAACATTTTAAATATGGAATTATGGATATAAGTTGGTCAAAATATTTTAAATTTTAAATATGGATATTGTTTAGTCAACGTGACCATCTAAAGTGCTTTTTAAGTGGAGATTTTGACTAAAAAACCCTTCTGAAAGAAACAAGAATATTTATGTTTCTAGCGGAAATACTTTTAGTTGAAAACACAATTTAAGGACCAATATTTATGTTTCTAGCGGGAGTACTTTTACTTGAAACACAATTTATTGTTCATAAATTGTTAGAGAAATATGAAAGTTTCTATAACATATTTTTATTTGATTTCGTTTATTTCAAAAGTAGTGTAACCAAATATTTTTTTAACTTTTTTATAAAACCAAAACTCTATATTACTGCACCAGACTGCACCAAATGGATACCATGGATAGACTTAACTTTGCTTAAAGTAGCTCACCAATATTAATTGAATTGCAATTTGATTATTATGTAATCCCTAATCTAATTATTATTGACCCATAATACATGACAACAGTTAGAATAGGAGGGTTTAAAATTTAAACTATACCGTCATGCAAAACGTGGTTAAACTATAGTTATCAAAGAAAAGCTAACATGATAGCAAATTGCATTTTGATACAAATATTTCAAAACATGGTACATTTTCGTTCCGAAACACTAAATTTAGTGATCCAAAACTTATTTTCCTGTTGCAGAGACATAATAGAGACATAATTACAACTATGCTTTGTAATTTACCATTTTAGGACATCCCTTGTAAAAACATTGGTTCATACAAGCATAGGTTAGAATCCAATATAATGGAGGGCTTGGATTAACTTGTCACATGTTAAATTTAAAACACTATAAAAAATTCTAGTATGTACAAAAATATTCTAGAGAATGCCAACTAATTTAATCCAATTAGCACTTTGTTATTACCCTACGTTTAGAAACTACTGAACTAATTTTAACTATATTTATTATAAAAACCAACCCAACCCAATGTACCACATTTGGGATAAATGTATCAATTATTAAGAGATTTAAAGACCAGGTTGATGTTTTCATTACTGTTTTCACTCTATGTATCGAATTAGGTACCATTGGGTAAAACTCTATGTATCGAATTAGGTACCATTGGGTAAAACTCTATGTTTCAATTAGAATAGGAATCTAAAGTTTAATCAGCTGCCTACTATCAAAAAATGGACTAACTACATTTGACGGCAAAATGTGGTAAAACTTTCTATTTCAAATCACAGTTATTGATCTTCAGCATAAACACCTTGAAAGCTTTATCATATGGTAGAATCATGTCTGGGGAAACTGCTATTTTACACGTTAACTCTTAAGATTCTACCTCAAACTATATAATGTCATTCGATTCTTCTGTGAATACATGTATGTAGTAAATCTAATATTATGCTTTCTTTCGTCAGTTATTAATCCTGCTTCCTCATTCTTCTAGTTGGTGTTTTTGTTTTCTTATCATTTCATTCCATTATTTTTCTTGTTTTATAAAGTGTTTAAAATATCGTAGTGATGGGATGCAGGTCAGGGGTACAGTGTAGTTCTTCCTGAAAAACTGCAGACAGGAAAGTGGAATGTATACAGGTTGGCTACAGTTTATGTTATGTTATGAGCCGGATATAGATCCTTGTCTCTTTTTTTTCTTCTTTTTTTAAAGTTTTAGATTTGTTATACTTATCAGTGACATTTTTCTTCATGGCAGATCTGTACATTCTCCGTTGAAGCTTGTCAATAGATTCCCTGAACATCCTGAAATTGGCTCTTTGCATGATATCTTCATGTGAGAATTAAACCATCTTTTGATGCCCTCCTCATCCAGTTCTCTGAGATTATCCATTTATGTTCTCTAGTTGAAAGCATTCTTGGTGAAGTCGGTCATGTTTCTTTTTATTCTCTTGATAACCCTAAAGCTTCATTGCAACTTGGCTCGCTCTAGAAACTGCCGATAAATTGACTTAAAATTATGCTTTTAAAATCTCCTGACGATATTTTTTGTTCAGGCATGCAGTGGAAACATTCCGAGATTACAAGTACTTGGGAACACGCATTTGGGTAGATGGAACGGTTGGAGAGTAAGTATATAGATATATATATAATCACTAACCTAGTGTCTTCTTAGGTCGATCAAATGAAATAATATATCTCAATAAAAGTTACTTTACATATGTCATATTCATTTTTCATACTTGAAGGTACAAATGGATGACATACGGAGAGGCAAGCACTGCTCGCTCAGCAATAGGTTCAGGCCTTCGCCATTATGGACTATCAAAAGTGAGTAATTAGTTTTCCTTATTTTCTATATTATCTCATTTACCCCAAATATAAGCAGGTTTTGGAAACTTACGAGGTCTCTTTCCCCCCCTATTATTTTCTTCTAAGCGTCTCCAGTTATATATCTCAGGCACAAGTTTACAGAAAATGTTATATGAAATTTTGAACTAACTGACTTAACAATGACATCGTTGGGTCTTATATGGAACAGGGAGCTTGTGTCGGACTGTATTTTGTAAACAGACCAGAGTGGCTCATTGTGGATAACGCGTGCTCAGCATATTCTTATATCTCAGTTCCATTATATGATACTCTTGGTGTGTAGTTGTTCTGCTTAAATTTTTACCAAGTGAGGACAAGTCCGTTGAACTTATAAAAAAAAATTTCCTTTCCTCTGCAGGTCCTGATGCTGTCAAGTATATTGTAAATCATGCTGATGTACAAGGCATCTTTTGTGTGCCAAGTACACTGAAAACAGTGAGTTTGATCTTTCCCCATTACTGCAAACTAACCTAGTTAATGAACTCTCTCTCTCTCTCTCTCTCTCTTATCTATACACACACGAGACACTTGTGTATGTGTGCCATGAAAACCTGTCCTGTAAAGGAATTTAATGTATTCAACTGAGTTTTATTTGTTTTTCCATTGTGAATGTATTAGTTGATATGAGTTCATCAAGGAAGAAGCATTTAAATTCAAGGAAAATAAATTAAAATTCTAAGACAAATTATATGATACTCGCTCTAGCATCTAACACCCCGCCCTCCTCCTCCCTATTTCCTATTTACTGCCTTTGGATCAGAATTAGAAATAAAGACTATCGTTTGTGCGTGTAATGATTCTTTTTAATTTGAACATTACTTGATAGTATGTATCTGATAACTATTACATTATTTTTCATCAAACTTCAAATTTGCAAATAGACAAAGTCTTAGTAGCAAACTTGAGATATATTAGAAGGCTAATGTTCTCATTTCTTTGTTTTAATTATCTTATTTGAATATTTTTTTTATAATGCGAGGTATTTTAGCTTTCCCATTCATGAGGTTCTGCAAATTTCTGTCAACTATATGTTCTGAACTTGCAAGATATTAATACTTCAACCCTGACACTTGCAGTTATTGAGCTTCTTATCTGACATTCCATCTGTTCGTGTAATAGTGGTATGTATTTCTGGAAGTTGAGCTTGTAGCCATGCTATATTGAACCATAGAGATAATACTGCTGTTTCTCTAAAGTGCTTTACTTCATACATCCTTCGTGTTGCAGGTGGTGGGAGGAATAGATGAAGACCTACCCTCACTTCCACCAACATCTGGTGTTAAGATTTTGTCATATTTGAAGCTACTTAGTGAGGTTATCTTCTGAATCTCTTCTATTATGTGTATGTAGATTTTTGTAGTTTGGGTTTTGTTTAGCTTTCTTGTTCACTAAGAAAATGCCGTGGACAGCTTCCATTTAGTTAGTTTTGGAGAAGTGGAGAAGATAGAAGTGGTTATATCAAATTGTATTTCCTTATCCATGTTTACTAGTATATACAAGAGAAAGAAGAAAAGGACAGAAGCCGCATTTGATAAGGTTTTATTTTCGGATCAAATGTTAATACACAAAGTTTTGGTCCTTTATCAAAGCAATAAATGAGGAAAAGTTTCTATGAAGTTACAATATTTACTTATTTGAATACATTTTTATTTCAAGATACAGGGTAAAAATTGTTAAAATGCTTTTATTTTCTCTGTTTCAAAATTTCAATTATTTACGGCTCATTGTCATTTAAGACTTATGTAGATTTTTCATGTGGACACTGGACGTTATTTTCTGCATCTTTTTATAGAATTCCAACATGAAGACATTTGTGACTGATAGAATTAATGGGGAAGATATTTTAAATTCAGACAGAACTGTACCTTCGAAGAAATTGAAAGAATTAGGAAAGAATGGAGATGCTAGTTGATTAGCTAACTTTAGATCCCTGATTTAAGTCCCCGTGTCAATTAAATTAGAGATGGAAGAGTTTTGTTTCCATTTCAAGATTACATTAAAAAGGGAATAAGTATGGTATCTTTGGTTATGGGGACTTGTTATGTTCTGCATTTGACAGGATGAACGTTTCACTGTACAGTCGAGGGGACCTTCTTTTCCGAGCTCACCCCAGATATTTACCCTTTACATGTTCATTTCCTAGGTTGCAAATTTCTTTTCTGGTGTTGACGCTTAACCACGTTACAGATATACACATGTTTATCACATCATTTGCGTATATGTTTATGTAATACATAAAAAATGTAATTTTAAGGGTGTGAATAACTTTAAGAATTGAAGTCATGTTATCCTCTCTTTCTCTTCTTTCTTCATTTTTCGGAAAAGAACAAATTTAGTTTGTATATCATTTTTTCCACTCATGCTAATAAAAAAAAGGAAACTGATAAATCCACAACAGAAAATGATATTTCCACATGAAAACTGTCGCTATAGATACGATTTTTACCGTCGCTATACATCTATAGCAACACTTTTCATGTGGAAATATAAAAAATGTTGTTGAAATATCAATTTCCTAAAAAAAAACTATAAATGAAGTGAGGTGGCCGCGACACGAGGTAATGACTCCCATTATAACTGCAAAAAATTACCTTAGCATGACTCTTTTACCATGGATTCCATCTTTTATATTACGTCATCATTGTTTTTATAGTTAAAAAGCTCATTTTTGAATAAGGTATCTCCTTTTTTGGCATTGGGTGTCTTTCAAAGTTCATTGGATGGTCACTTTAAGCAGTAGAATATGCTAGAATGATTGTTCTGAATTTTTGCACTATTTTCCTTTCACATCCAAGGTTTGCAAGTAGTGTTGAGTAGGTTGCATTATATTATTTCCTCAAAGTAATTGTTAATTAAGTAGAGAAGTTCATTACAATTGGATTCATTTTAGGGCCGTAGTAATCTGCAACCTTTTTGCCCTCCCACGTCTGACGATATCGCAACTATATGCTACACGAGTGGAACTACTGGGACACCAAAGGTAGCACACTTTTGCTTTCTGAATATCAGTTTAAATTTTGCAGCTAAATTACTATACCCAAAAGGACTGGGGGTCCTGTCAGTAATGTTATGCATAACTGAATTTCCTTTTTATTCTACGAACAGGGGGTTGTTTTGTCACACGGAAACTTTGTTGCAAGTGTTGCGGGCATGACTCAGTCATTCAAATTCTATCCCACTGACATGTAAGTTTTCCTTATATTTATCATTTTCCAGTATCTTTTACTTGCAATCTCTGCATTTGTTTTTGTTCTATATACTGAGCCATATGTTTGTGTTATAGTTATATATCTTATCTTCCCCTGGCGCACATCTATGAACGAGCCAACCAGATTCTATCCATATACTATGGCGTTGCTGTTGGTTTCTACCAGGGGGTAAGTGACATAACTGAAAACATATCATATCTTCCTTTACTCATGATATAGCTTGAAGCTACTATATTCATTTTTATTGTTTACTTGTGTCTTGGACATCAAAGACGCTAAAAACTTTAGTACCTAGATCGAATGATTGTTCAGGATTAGAGCAGTTATTAAAGTTCAGCTGTTAACACATTGTAAACCATTCACTATCTAAAGCATTATGCATGATTTTCAGTCTTTTGTATCTGCCAGTTAAATGTTGTATAAGGGTTGTGATCAAGGTAGTAGAGTTGTGAGAACGGATACATAATCCTGGTGAAAATATCGACTGGTTTGTTGAGGCCGCTAGGGTGAGAAGCCAAAGAAATTGTTGAGGCACAGAGAAAGAGAGGACAAAGGAGAATGAGTAACAGGTAGATGTGAATCCCACATGTTCTAGTATGTAGCTCATATGAGATAAAGACGCCAGCATCAGTAATTATCTCAGCTAGTTGTGAATATCCAGTTTGAAAACATTTTGGTATGGATGGTGTAGTACAAATGAACAGACCTATTGTGGTGGGTTTTTTTACGAGGAATTAGCTACTTTTCGCGTAGTTGATTGCCAGATTTGGAGGAAACACATGTGATTACTAATGCAGGAGCTACCTCAACAACGATATTTCATGAATATTTAAAGAATTCCAGCATGTACTCTCAGGGAACCACATAACTCTTTTCAAGAATGTAATACCAAGGCATAATATGCATTAGGCACCACTCTTGTTATGTTGCCTTTAGGGCTTTACTCTAGCCACTAGACCGCATACCTTAAGAATTAAGAGGGACTATGCGTAGGCTAAACTCACGCCAATTGCCATGATGCCAAGTTCATGGAGTTCATTGGGTTTTACCCTGACACAGGATATAATCACTTTAACAAGATTTATAAGTTACTCAGCAGACTTGCTGGACAAAGGTGGTAAATTGGAGGGTGGATACAGGGTATTTTTTATGTATAATTTGGAGCTCTTATGAGAATGTGGCATGCCCTCATGTCAGAGGAATTTGCTTAAATGATGTTCAACCATTGCTATAGTATTAGCCCTTGTATCTGAGTAATGCCTTCAGGAATTTATCTTTGGGTCATCATCTTCAAGGGATTTATCTTCGGGTCATCGGCTTTAAGGGATTACCCTCCATGGGGGTTGCTGGTGAGCAGTTGTGGAGCCTTTATTCTGATGTGTTGATTTGAATGAATTTGACATACATGTAGCAGAAGGATACTGGTACATACTTCAGTGACATTAAGGATTGGATTATATTAGGACTGAATCTTAGGGATTAGTTAGATGCTGAAGTTTATATTTCGTATATATGTAATAGCTGGTTATAAAAGCTTATTCATGAATGAAGCTATTGTGCTTAACAGTTGGAGGCTAGGCTGTACTCTAATTAACCTAATTTGGAGGATAGAGTTCCTCAAATTATCCCTGTTTCTGTTTTCTGCTCTTCTAATTTGTCTGCTGTTTTAATATTATAGAAGATGGTGTTACATAGATTAATTCTAACAACATAGAGCAAAGCGAAGACGGTTGAAAAGAAAGATGAAAATATGTGCACATACAGCATACAAAAAATAGAGAAAACCAATTTTTGCTTTACTTTCCACTCATGTTCATAAACTTTTTCTCTACTTACTCATCTTTTTTGTTCTTTCTCCTGTATTCTTCTGCTTGAAAAATTCTTGTTTCTGTATACTTGTTTTGCAGGTTTAGGGTTGTCATATATTTTTTTATAATTTTTTAACAACTTTAAGAATCGAATGTTCCCTCTATTCTGCAGGACAATATGAAATTGATGGATGATTTGGCTGCCCTGAGACCAACAATATTTTGCAGTGTTCCTCGTCTCTATAATAGAATATATTCTGGGTAAAAGTATTGTAAACTGATGGTTTAATGAATATTTAATTATTTCTCTGTATGATCATTCTGATCATCAGTCATTTTTTGGTTGCCACAGGATTATAAATGCTGTAAAAACATCTGGTGCTCTGAGGGAGCGATTATTTAATGCTGCCTACAACTCCAAGAAGCAAGCCATAATGAATGGTATGTCCCAACTGATTCCACTATAGCATCAGTTTCTTCTCTTTTTACAATCATCAATAATAAGAAAATTTAAGGGTATGCAAAGTCTAAAATGTTTAGATGCTAGACCCCATATATTCATAGTCCCTCATGATTAGAAGTAACTGTTTCCGTTCCTATACTGTCTTTGGTGAGTTGGATTTGTCATCAAGGGGAATCATTGTGGAGCTAAATTATGGGTCATAATTATATGCATATATATATATGGTAATTACCTGCAAGGCTGCAACTTTGCAATTTACTTATGCCTGTCAGATGTTCAACACACCATGGATTCTCTCTAAAATTCCAGATAAGCTTCTTGATCAAAATAAGCACCAAGTGGTGACACTATAATTGGATTAGTGTATATGTTTCCCCCATTCATGTATTGTTTGAGAATGAAAGAATATTGACAGCCGGGTACTATGTAGTTGCAGTAACGAATTACCGTGAATGAACTTGGTACCATATATTTTTTTTGGTGCTACTTCAGACTAGAGACAAAGAGGAGAGACAACAAAACTTGAATGTAGGCTATGTTCCGTCATATTGAACCATCTTAACTTATAGTATTTGTTAGAGTATATATCTTGTCCCCATCGAATACATTGACAAAGTATGTCTAGTATATAATGAGTTGGGGTAGCTCTTCTCATAGCCAATTAATTTTGAGTTAGAGAGCTTGATATCTTTCTATACTAGACTTTGGGCCCATTTTATAAATCTAACATTATTCACCATAACACATACGAAGTGCGGCACTCAAGAAAATTCGGACACAATCCAGTTTCCACTTTCAGAACTTTCTTAGAAAAGTAGCACTTCGATTCTCTCCTCCCACATGCAAGTAGCCATGGAATCTACAATCACTCCCATTCATACATTTTTAGTTAGTCACTACACATTTACTGAAGGGCTGCACTGTAAAAAAGAAATATATAGGTGTTAGCTTATGCGTGTTGATTTTCTTATTTCATTTTTTTCCCTCTTGCTGCACTTCAATTTAATTAGTCACTGTTACAACTCATTTTTATTCAATTCTCTTTTCATAATCTCTTGTTGCGGTAGCAATCTAGGAGATATTTGATCTCAAATTCTTTTTGAATTACACGTTTTCATTTTTCACGTGTTTTGGCCATATCTACTTTTTAATGTGAATATTTAAAACATGTGTGGTAATTCATACTAAAACTGAAAAATATTAATTTGATAAGTTATGTCAAAAATACACTGAGAAACTAAATTTGACGTCAAAATGAATTTATACCGACTAGGCATAACTTTCTTTCTCAAAGGGTTCTTTTAGAGTCTAGAGAAGTACCTATAAGTTAAAAGGTTAAAATTAGAAATTGATAAAGTAAGAGAAACTTTTGGAAACTTTTAGAAACTGTTTGGATTTGTGGAACTCTATGTTTGGAGTGTTGGTGGGGTAGGGTGGGGGTGTCCTGCCTCAATGAAGTATTGCTGCTTACTTGGGTCAGAGGTTTTGGAGGAGGAAAGATGCTTTGAAAGTGTTCGATCTATGTATTTTTGGGGTTGGATTCAGTGTAAAGCTCGCTGTTTCAGGATAGCTAAATATCTTTAGCTTTATTACGAGATATTATGTAACCATTTTTGCCACCAGCCTTGAAACATGTTCCCGAGAACAGGTCCAAAAATGGTTGCATACAAGAATGCACCTTTTAACGATCCACAAAACTAAAAAGATCCGATTCATCCCCAATAAGGACTCCTTGCACCCAAAGAAATTAAAATTTCCTAAAGAGAAACTTTTTCCTTTACTCTTTCTTTTGTACAGAGACCTTTAAAAGAAGTGCCAAGGAAAAACATATTGATACACATATCAGACAATCAAAGTACAAAAAAAGTATCGTGTGGGTGTTCATTTATGCATGTTGATTTAATATTTTTCCCATATATTCTTTTGTTTCTTATATTTTTCTTCACAAAAAATTGCTTCAGGAAGAAAATCGTCATATATGTGGGACAGACTGGTATTCAATAAAATAAAGGGGAAAATAGGTGGGCGAGTTCGTTTAATGGGTTCCGGAGCTTCACCTTTGTCACCTGCTGTCATGGACTTTTTAAGGGTGTAAGTTGATGATCTTTCTGACACATGCTATTACATGCTTGCTTGATCGTAAGGTCTATTTTTTGCAAATGTGAAACAATACATCGTTTGTGAGCACAGATGCTTTGGCTGTCAAGTTATTGAAGGCTATGGTATGACTGAAACTTCCTGTGCCATAAGCACTATGGATGATGGAGACATCCTATCTGGTCATGTTGGTTCTCCTAGTCCTGCATGTGGTAAGTTATTTTAAGTCATTACAAGGATAAAGATAGTTTAAGTATGTGGCAAAATTTATGAAGAGTTCCAAGGCTTCCCTTCATTGGACCCCTCAAAGTAAACTTTTTCCCTGAAACAAGGGTAAAATGGAATTGGTAATATAAGTTCAAAGCTAAAATGACATGGTTGAGGAGGAGGGAGTATTACTTTGCAATATAAATGATGTGGAATTAACTTTTCAAAATATATATGTAATTGATGTGGAAATTATTGGGGAAAGAGAAGGAATTGGACACATTAAAAGATTATAAAAAAAGACTTAAATATATATAACTACCCTAAACTATTAACCTTTTTCCACTTTGGTGATCAGCCTTTTAATTTTTTCAATCAGGTCATTAAACTATCAATTTTTTTTACTTTCATTTAATTGAACCTGCCACGTCATAAATTGGTGACGTTGCTCCGCTGACTAGGTTAATAAATGTCTACGTGTAATTAAAAATTAGGCTTATTACCCTGAACTATTGACATTTTCCACTTTGATGATCGATCTTTCAATTTTTTCAATCAAGTGATTAAATTATTAATTTTTTTTACTTTTGTTCAATTGAAGTTGTCACGTTATAAATTGATGACATGGTCTTAACACCTAGGATGTGACCGATGGTGTGTTAAAATAATACTCAGATTTTATAATTAGTTTAAATCATTTTATAAAAACTAAATATGCATAAATGTAATATTATATTATAATTTAACAACAAAAACTAAAAATAATTTAAAAATGAAACATCTATTTATGAGGTTCTTTTTTATTCGAAAAAAAGGAACTAAGTAATAATTATGAAAAATATTACTTATCACTATCATTAACACCTAAATTTTCAAACAAAACATAAAGGAAAAAAAATAACTATTTGTAACTCGATTATTAAATATTATCTTACTTACAACTATCCTTAACTATTTTTTTTGCACAAAATAAAAAATGGTATTAAATTATTAGAACAAAATTTACACAATCATTTTCCATATACTTGAGCTCTTAGTTAATTGAGAAAATCAATTAAAAACTAGTGATTAAGGGTAGTAATTTATATTTAAGCCTATTTTTTAATTACACAGGCATTGATTAGCCTAGTCAGCGGGGCCACGTCATTAATTTATGACGTGACATGTGGAACTGAACGAAAGTGGAAAAAAATGATAGTTTAATTACCTGATTGAAAAAATTGAAAGATTGATTACCGAAGTAGAAAAAGGCTAATATTTTAGGATAGTTATTTATATTTGAGCCTAAAAAAAATATGAATGTTATGGGATATACCCTTCTAAGAAGGATGTGGAAGCTATATAGTTGTGTGTAAAGATTACAAGTCAAATAAGAAAAGGGATGTAATGAGAAACAAAGAATTATATAAGAAGATTTGATAATACTAGAAGCAATTTAACTTGGTTAGGTAATAACTCTTACCTATGTTAACCGAGAGAATGAACTTAACAAACTTAGTTTGTTAAGGGGTCTCTCCAGCCCCAATGAATATTGACGACCATAATTGTTCACTATTGATCATGAAAAGTAATCAAATCCATAATGTGATTCAAGTCACATTACATTTATAAATTTGAACCATTTCATGTATGATATGTCATGTCATAAGTTTCTAATCATCTCATTTGAGTTACATAAGCCCTTCACATAAATCCGTGATAAATCTTTATTCATAACGAATGTCTTAAAAAAGGTACTTAGAGGCAGACACATGACTGACACATCACCTATAACATAGAACAAACTTTCCTTCTCTTGGTTATTTTTTCTCTCTCCAAGTTGTCGGTATCTTTTTTCCTCTTAGTTCTATTCTCCACCACCTGAATAGCAAATAGTGTACCAGAGAACCAGTATTACCATCACCATTACCATGTGATACATAAAATCCCAATGCCATCACCGTGATGAGAGATAGAGGGGGTCTATGAAAAAAGCTTTGTTATATATTAAAAGGCATATAATGAATAAAGGATAATATTTTACAGATGTCTAAAATGAAGATGTGTTATATTTATCTTCTTTTTTGTTGTAATATGTTTATGATATTGTCAATCAAACAGTACTGCATTTATCTACATCCATATATTGAATCCTAAAAATGTTTATTAATTCATGAATGTATTGGAGAATTAAGCCAATGAAAAGAAAATGAAGTTCCACACTTCTAATTCCTTTTTCTCCTATGCAATATTCTTTTATCCCTCTTAAAAAATAAATTGTGGAGCTATATCACTTTGTTTAATAATCAGTAATTAGATGCATGATCATTTTTCTTGATTTGTTATGGAGAATTTGTCGAGGAGATGCCAATTGTACAACATTTGGCTACTATGTTACCAGTAAACAGTAACATAGTTAGCTAATTATGTTTTGATACGAACATTCCATAACATATACATTTTCGCTTCGAATTAAAAAATGTGACTGTCCAAAACTTTTCCTGTTATTTAATTAAACTTCTATTGCACAAGCATTACAATTAGGAATATCCTCTTATATAGTCCTTAAGCCATACAACCAAGGGCGGAACTACAGAGAGAGCAGTATAGGCAGCTGGCTATGCTGCACTTTTTTTGTTTATATATATATATATATATATATATATATATATATATATATATATATTAGTTAAAAATATAATTCAGTAAATTTAAAAGGGCGCACTTCCGGAAAGATTAAACTTTTGGACTTGATGATGAACTTGAAAGTTAAATTGTAGACTTTCTTAAAAAGTTGAACACTGTAATTTGAGTTTACCTTATTTAAGTTTTATTTAATTTACAATTATTTTTTTACTAAAATCCGCCTCTGCTGTTTATAAATCTTGGTTTTGCCCTGCATACAACTAAGATCCACTATCTGGAATTATCGTTTAAAATATCTTGGATATTTACAATTATAGTATTTATATAGTAAATTTAGAACACTATTAGAAACCCTAATACATAAAAGAAGATTCTAGGGAATGCCATACATTAGCCAAGTGAGCGCATTTTGCATGTCAAGTAAGCAATGGCATGGCGTAATATCGTTGAAAATGCGCTTGTTGGGACACTGCTTAGAAAAAAACTCATTAGTTTTAACTATATCTGAACTAGTTTGAAATATATCTTTTTAGAAATTTATCCTAGCATAGCTGTTCCGAAAAAATTTATTTCGCAGTAGCTAAGCGATTTGAATAAACTTACCCCTACCATACTCCGTACAACGAAAAGGGACGTTTTCATTTTCATTCCACGTACCACATCGAACTACGATCTAGGTAACGTTGATCATATCTATGGTAGACTTTTTGTTCTGGGAAACTCTCCTAGCATTAAAATGCACAAACTGTATCCTTAAATTGTGAAATAAAGTTTGGAAATATCAAATTTCCATGAGAAATTTCTGCAAGTACGTTGAGTTGCTTTGTTTCTTTTCTCTTGGATCCAATTTGCGGTAGTGCGCTTATATTTTCTGCTCTCTATCTAAATTGATCTTATTATCCTCTTTCAGAAGTAAAGCTTATGGATGTTACTGAAATGAATTACACATCTGATGATCAGCCTTATCCTCGAGGAGAAATCTGTGTCAGGGGTCCCATTGTTTTCCAAGGCTACTTCAAAGATGAAGTTCAGACGTACGTTTCTTTCACAAGTTGTTTCTTGAAACTAAAATTGAATGATGATGTTCTACATCATGAATTTTTTGTTAACTGAACAGAAGAGAAGTAATTGATGATGAGGGTTGGCTGCATACAGGAGATATTGGACTGTGGTTACCTGGAGGCCGCCTTAAGATTATTGACAGGTAAGCCTTTTGTCATCTTGTATCATATTGTCAATGGAATTGACGTCCCAAGTGGTAATAGAGTTGATGCAGTAATCAGCAGTTTAAATTCTATTTTAAATTCAAGATCTTTGAGATATAAATTGTTGACATTTTTTTCTTTACTTTGATTAACAATTCCTAAATATGAACCTTTTTCTAAATGTTTTCATCGATGAGAAAGTGTCCAATGCACTTTGAGAAGACTCTTTGAATTATTATTCTAGCTGCTTAGGAAAGTTCAAATTTTTTGGAGACTAATATATCTGTTAGATTCTTGAGTAAGAAGTTTTGAATGGTTCTGAATAATTTTAAACTCCATACTGCAAATTGTTTTGATTTGTGACAGGAAAAAGAACATATTTAAGTTGGCACAGGGCGAATATATTGCTCCAGAGAAGGTTGAGAATGTATACGCCAAATGCAAGTTTGTTGCCCAATGTTTTATATATGGTAAGAAAATTGAGTAAACTTGTGCATATAAATTGCTAAAATGTAATATTCTTTCTGACTGTTTCAATGTTCATAGGTGATAGCTTGAACTCCAATTTAGTAGCTGTAGTCTCGGTTGACCCAGATGTGTTGAAGGATTGGGCTTCATCAACAGGCATTAAGGTACTCTATTGATTCTAATACTTGTATTTTCAGTTGAAAAATGCGCTCGCACTCGCTAATAATATCCTACGCCCTGAAGTAACTCCAGTGTTATATATACTTAAATGTTTGTCTTATAGTTCCAACTTCCTTTGTTTATGTCACTGTTCAGAAACTCAGTTTTACTTCTTCACATGTAAGCGAATAATGCTTGGTTGACACGTTTGTTGCGTCTGTGTTTTTTCTCCTATCTTCCTTCTTTACTTACCTCTTTTTTCCAGTCGTTATATTTGAGTGCACCTTAGGTTATAAGTATATTAAGTACTATATATAATTGAAATAAAGTTGTGATGGTGGTTCTATCTTATTTAGTATTTGGACGTTTAGTTAGTCTATAGAAGTATCTAAGGGTGCAAATTGTTTTTACGAGCAATAGCTTATGAGATTTCAGTGATGTCCATGGACTCTTTGTTTCATATGCCCGTTAGTTTGCATCTCCACGACGCTATGCTCTAGCTTATGCATATTTAAATTTTAATTTATCCTTAGATTGAGCCTAATTAGGATTCTGGGGACATAGTGTTTCAGTTGTCTTGTACTAGCAATATGCCCCTTTTTACTTTCCTCACTATTGGCTCCCATTGCCGAAGCCTTTGGAGGCACCCCCATTTGTGGTCTCTTTGTAGGGATTGGATAACTGCACATTGTTAAGTGCATTTTTGTGGTTCTGCTTTTTTGAGTCTTACCTCTTCTGTCAATAAAAGTTTTCTTTTCATAATATAAATAATTATTACCAATATGCCCCGTGTCGTTGTGGATCATCAATATCTTTCAACTTGTAAGAAGTTTTTATTATATCGTCTTTTAAATGATTAAAGTGAAAAATGTATTTGTTCAGTATGAAGATTTAGGACAACTGTGTAATGACCGAAGAGCAAGGGCTGCTGTTTTAGAGGACATGGACGCCATCGGAAGGGAAGCTCAGGTAATCAATATAAGAACTGAATCCTGATACTCATTCAATTTCACTCCATCCTTCATCATGTTTGATGCTCTGGTCTTGTTATGATGCAGTTGAGAGGTTTCGAATTTGCAAAGGCTGTAACTTTGGTGCTCGAACCATTTACTCTGGAGAATGGCCTTCTCACTCCAACATTTAAGGTAAACTTAATCATCTCTCTTCTTAAATTACCTGTCACAAAGATCTTGAGAGCCTTTTTTATTTATTTTAATCTTAGATTTATTACTCTCTGTTCCTTGTTAATTATCTTTTTAGAGGTAAGTGATGGATTAAAAAAAATCTCTCTCGAAAGATAATTACAGAGGAACAGAGGGAGTGATGGATTAGAAATATCTGCAAGTTCTTTTCGTTCTTGGCACTTTTCTTGAACCAATGGAAAACAAGGTTTAAAATTTGGAAATTGGGAAAAGGAAATTATTCATTGTTTCCCATTGTTCTTTTTCCCAGATCAAGAGGCCTCAAGCAAAGGCATATTTTTCCAAAGTAATATCAGACATGTATGCAGAACTTTCGGCATCAGATGCAACTCTACAGAACATATTATGATCACTAGTTTGACTGGAGAGCATATAGAAGCAAAATTTTACGCGAATCATCTCTTGCATTTTACTTGATAAACAACTAGAAACTAATTATTGTTGTAATTTAATTATTATTTTTCGGATAATGGTTCTAATCTTAAGCTCCTTGGGGAAAAAAATATTCAGCTATTTATATTATGGCGGGAACAGAACAAAAGAATATTTTTACTCGTTTTAGCCTTGTGCTCTTAATTATGCCAAATTTATTCTTGAATGCTTTTCTGTTTATGATTTTCATAGTGGGGACAAGTCATGTAAATATTTTTAGTAGGGAATGAAATGTAAAGGGTCGTGTTCTATTTGTTGAAGAGCATACATTTCATTTCAGCCTAGTTGAAGACCCTGGGGAATTGTGTTAAGAGAACAAATATACTTCTGCTTATATCCAAGATAAATACTTCCTCTGTATCGTCTCTTAATACAAGTCGTTTTAGAGTTGTGCACACGTATTATGAAAATAATTGTATAGTATTAAATATAATATTGATTGTTTATGTTGTTATTGGAAAAAGAGGTGTTATTTATTGGGTAAAATATAGTGAAAAAATTAAAATTATATTTAATATTTGGGTTAATATTGAAAATTAAGTAATTAATGTTTATTTAAAATTTTTAAATGGCTTATATTAAGAGAAAAATACTTTTAAAACGATTTATATTAAAGTACGGAGAAAATAATATAAAATAGATATAACCAAAGTTGGAAATCTGGATTTTGAAATATTAAAATAAAATAAATATAACCACAGTTGGAAATCTCTGAAATGGTGATATAACACAGTTGGAAATCTGGAATATGTTCTTGCTACCAAATGAAATGGTTTCTTAGGATTTCTGTTTTCTTAACACACGTTGAAAAGTATACTTTATACAATTATATATAATTCAGAACCATAGGGAGCGAATTAAAAATTAAACGGAATCGTCATTATAGTCTGTTTATTTTTTGTTTGCTCCTATGGCTCACTTGAGAGATGGATATTGTGAAGTCCTCAAAATAGGTATACATCATCTATTTTGAGTCGTCAAATACATGGTACAAAATTTAAATACAACTTAATAATAGAGCTGTCGTGTAAAATAAACGTAAACTGAGAATTTAATAAGAATATTATATACACATTCAAAAGAGTCCTCTTTATATTTATTTTCACACTATTTAACAGAATAGTGAGGACTACTAATACTATCATCCTGACCGTCAATCTCGCTTTTTTCGATTAGTCCCATTTCGTTCTAATTTCACAAGAGAACGGTGAAAAAAAAGGTGAAATTCAACTAGCCCGATGAAGAAATATTATGACTAAGATAATACGTAATAAATTATCATTAGCCTTCAACAATGTTAAACCGATAAAATATAACAAACATCAAGTTTAATTGCGGTGAACAAGCAATCCATTAAAAGAGTCGATGTGAGACCCCATTTTATCAATAAAGATTTAAATTTAGTGAAATAATTTTTAATATTATGGTGTGAATTTGAGATAATATTATAGTTGTGGGTAGTATTTATAAATTTTACAAAGTATGCAAGTGGTTATATTATATTCGATTGGTGGGGAATATTAGGTTTAGCGGGAATATTCGCATAACTACTCAATCATTGGTGGACCCCACAATGTAATTATTGTCGAATTGAGAAAAAGACAAAATATTTTATTGAAATAACGGCGGAAGTTTTACTGGTTGATCTTTGTTGAACTACTTCGGTAGTAAAAAAATGAATGTCGTGTGGTTGCGTAGTAAGCACTTACGGTATTGATTATTGATCTTATGTGAAGTCACTCACTTTGATTCCATTATTATTATCGATTAATAATATGAATTATTATAATGATAATGACGTTTTGTTTTATTCAGTATTATTAACGTAATAAAATGTAAACATCTTTTATATAAAATGTAATACTTTATTAAAGTTATTTTATAAATAAAATATATTATATTTTATTATGCGTAGTGTTGCGTAGTGTTTTGCGTAGTGTTTGCGTAGTAAAATGTTTTTATATAAATAGAATATATTATATTTTATTTAAAAGATTTTGCTTTAAATATGGATAATCGATTAAAAGTAAATCAATCTGGACTGGCTTAATGGAGTAGAATTCTTATACGCATTCCATTTTCCTATAAATAAAGCTCATTCCTTCATTATTTTCTTACGAATTCATTGAAACTCTGTAGAGAAATTATAGAGAAAGCTTTATAGAGAAAGTTATAGAAAGAAGAAGAGTATTCTCGCTACTTCACTACTTCTATATTCATTTTTTTACGGTAGGGGTGTTATTCTTTCTTCTTGAAGAGAACTTACATTATTCCATTCACTATTATTCTGTTTGGAATAACTTTGTAAAAAGTGGCATACCCTATACATAACTTGATACGCTTGACATACCTATACTTGGTGAAATCCTTATGTTATTCCATTGCTTATTATTACATTGGAATAACTCAGATGTCTGCGATTTACCTATACTTGGTGACATTCTTCTATTATTCATTTGGAACATCCTCATGCATGTGTTTTTACAGGACTGGTTCTGCTTTTATTATTCTACTTGGAACATCACATGCATGTGTTTTACACCGGACTGGTTCCGCTCTTTATCATTCTGTTGGAATATCTATCATGTGTTTTTTTACAGGATCCGGTTCCATCGTTATTATTACTGTTGGAACATCCCATCGGTGTGAATTTCACGACACCGGTACCGCTATTATTATTCTACATTTGGAATAACTTTTTTGTCATGCGGCACCGCATGCATGGTAATTTCTTTTGTTATTCCATTCTTTATTATACCCAATTGGTTAAAACTTTGACTTCTATACTCCATGAAATTAGTAGAATATCCTTGATATTTGCGTTTCATCCAAAGATTTTTCATGGAAATATTCTTCCGATCATTATTGAATTTTACTCTACGAAAAAAAGATGTCGTGTTGACAATTTGGGCGTTAATAATTCATGGATTAAATAATTCTTGAACTTGTTTTATTGAATTACTATGTCATTGTCATCATCCTCATGTTATATTATGTTATCTTTGGCTTACGTGCATAGATGAACTTAGTATGATTATGACCGAGGATCATTCGGTATAATCACGACTTGATATAAATGATGTGACAAAAGTCCTCGATGGCTTTGTAATGCAAAGTGATGGATAGTTTTTGGTATGATTATGACCGGGGTGATTCGGTATAGTCATGACCATTGATAATTTGATGAAAATCCTTGGACCGGTAATACGAGGGATGATTAGATGTGGTGGTTTATTATTAAGTCGAAGTCTCGTGATAAAAATTGATGAAAACCTTTTAAAACCTAAAAGATAGTAGACTTTATTCTCTACTTGACTCTTTTAATGGATTGCTTATTCCGCTGCAGTTAAACTGGTTGTCTATTGTATTTTATCAGTTTAACACTGTTGAAGGCTAATGATAATTTATTCTGCATTATCTTAGTCATAATATTTCTTACTGGGCTAGTTGAGCTCACCCTTTTCTTTCACTGTTCTCTTCAGGAAATGAGAACATAGCTGGGACGAGTCGGGGAACGAAGTAATGGTCCAGAGGATAGCATTAGTAGTCCTCACTATTCTGTGAAATAGTGTGATAATAGTTGTAATGAGGACTCCTTTTGAGTTTGTATAATATCTAGTAGACAAAATTTGTATTCAAACTCACACTTTATGTCGTATTGCATACACAGCAGTTATATTAGTAAGTTGTATTTGAATTTATGTACCATGTAAGTGGCGACCCAAGATGGGTGACGTATACCTAATTTTGGGGCGTTATAATTGGTATCGAGCTTAGGGATATGATCCTCAGCTAAGATGTGAGATAAGAACTAGGAGGAGAGAGAGGAAATTCCTTCGCGCTAGTATGACCTACCTAAGTTTATTTGGTATTTAATTGGTCATCCGAGTATAGGGATAATATTTGATATATTAATTAACCCTTGTGTTGTGGCGGTTTTGGAAATGGCAAATTAAAATATTCACAATTGGAGTGAATGTGACCGTTGTGACACCTTTAATCACTAATCGAAGTTAATGCGATTAATTTAGGAACAAATTAGAGATATCCACGTAGTAAATGAAGAACTAATTGTTGCACCCGAGCTAGTTGCAGTAGGCAGCGTGAAAGTGAGGAAGAAGAGGAAGAAGAGGAACCCGAGGAGAATTGGTTAGAAGAAATTTATGATCAAAACTTAGAATTACAAAATCGTGTTCGTGAGCTAGAAGAAACGAGTTGAAGAACGACAAGCGGTCGTGGAACAAAGGGATACAACAATTCAAAATTGGGTTACCCGATATGTGATGCTCGAAAAAAATCACGCTTTGGCGGGTGTAAGATATTAAAGTTGGAATCGAGAATTTAAAAATCAAGGATCAAATTGAAAGAAGAAACAAGCGAACGAAGGAGAATAGGCGATGCATGGGTAAAAGGCTGCCACAACGCGTTGATAGTGTAGAAAAAGACGTCCGATCCAATAAAGCCAAAATAGATGAAATGGACTTTGCTTTTGGACAAGAATTGGAGAACCCGAACATCGAATTCGGAATTAACTCATGCATAGCGGTCAACCCGAATTCGATATGGATCGAGAATAATGATTCAAATCATGGATCGTGAATGTGAAGAAGCACTTAAGGGTGGAATGTACCCTATAGTAAAGTCAAACTCGATAATTTAAGCGAGAGCGTTTGTTTAGAAAACCCGAACGAAGTTATTACGGGTAAGTTAATTATAAATTAATCTGAAGTCTATACTTTATTCAATACAAGTTCTACCCACTCTTTTATTCTACCTAGTTGTGTTCAATGTTTAAATTTGACTCAAAAAAAAAAATTAGACTTTGATTTATCTATTGAAACTTCGTTGGGAGAAACCTTCGTTACCTCCACTGCTTATTAATCTTGTTGTTTCAAATAAACACTTTCACGATCTTATATCCTTAAAAATTCTTGCCTTTGAGGTAATTTTTGAAAACGATTGATTAACTACTTATTATTCTTTTTTGTAAGGTTGTTAGCTTTCATATTCCTAACCAACTTTGTTATACTGAATTCAAAGTAACCAAACCCTAAAGTTAATCAACATGTTATATCAAGCCATAAGTAAAGAGCCCCGATCCTTTCGTTGTTGACTTCCTTGTGTGGAATGCAAAATCGGGACTTTCTCGTAGGCGACATCGTGAATGAAGATGGCAAGTTTATAGGTATCATTGTGAGGACTATCTAGGTTAAGGGATAGAAGTCACGATTGGTATCAATGTAACGTATTATCCAAGTCTTGGATAAGAGTAGCGATTTTGAATGATATTTCTATCATTAATAAATTTCTTGACGTATTCTTGAAGATTTCTAGCCTACCCTAGGCGTGAAATCGAATTTTGTATTGACCCTAATACAAAAACTCATTTCTTAAACCCTCAAATATTTCTTCAACTAAAATGAACAGTTTACGTGGTTTATGATGAAAGTCATAATAAAAGCATTGGAATAATGAAAATCATGGGTATTCGTGGTATTAGTAAGTTTTATGATGAGTTATGTTGGTTAGTATGTAAAAACATGAAAGTTTCTTAGAAATCACAAAGAGTTGAAAATCGATTTTGGTGAAAAACGTAACATGAAATTCAATTGACCATATCTCTTATTATATTTTGAATTTTTGAATGTGGTTAAGTCCTAGAGTTAGATCTATGAGTTACCTAACTAATCCAAGTGGAATTACTGGAAAAGGTATTGTAGATTTTGTGTGGACTGATTTTAGCAAAGGAGGCCAAAGCTGTAAATTTCAAAAATGCTACTGCCCAGAAACTTTAAGGGGCTGTTTCGGCCACTTAAATTATGAGAAAATTCTGGCCTTTAGGGACATGAAGGTATATGGTATAAAGTATCTCCTGTCCAAAAATGAGATCATTCGATTTAAAATGAGCAAGTTATGACTATTTCAATATTTAGGTTTTTCCGATTTAAAAATGCTATAACCGGAGTTCTATAACTCCGATGACCATGAAATTTAAACTAGAAGCTCACGTTAACATGTGTAAGGTCCTGCCAAGATTTGGGAATTTTGGAGTTAAACTTGAGGTAGCTAATTTCTTAAGGAATTAATTAGAAATTGATTTTTTGAAAAATAGTAAATGAATTTTAAAATTCCGAGAAAAATATATTTTCATTATGGGACTATATTATGCTAAATCCCAGAAAAGAAATATTTTTGGGACTGATTTGGTATTTTTCATGAAAATAGTTTAGTTACGAACATATGAGTTAAATATGTTATGTGAAGTAACAAAGTTGAAAATAGGATATTATGGCTAGAGAATCTTATATAGAGTATATGCATATTTTTTTTGAGAGATTTGATAATTGGTGATGATATCTTATGAGTATGGCATTTTTGAATGATTAAATGCATTATATGGTAAAGCGTAAACAATTGAGATAAATTGTTTATAAATTTAAGAAGTGATTAAAATATTGTTATAATATTAATGTTATTAGATTATGAGATTATTAAGTGATTGATAACATGGGATATTCTTGAATCTGGATAAATTATATTATAAATGTTTAATATTTATCCTTTATCTCATTTGATTGATTCTTTATATCATTATCCTCATGTTTATATTGTGTTGAAAGTCATCTCGTATTTGTGGTAGCATAGATGGACTTGGTATGATTATGACCACGGATTATTCGGTATAATCATAACCGTAATTGAAAACACAATTATCTTTGGTAGTAGTGCATGGATAATTTGTGGTCGTGATATTAATGAATACACAATTATCTTTGGTAGTAGTGCGTGGATAATTTAATGGTCGTGATACTAATGAATACACAATTATCTTTGGTAGTAGTGCATGGATAATTTGTGGTCGTGATACTAATGAATACACAATTATCTTTGGTAGTAGTGCATGGATAATTTGTGGTCGTGATACTAATGAATACACAATTATCTTTGGTAGTAGTGCATGGATAATTTGTGGTCGTGATAGTAATGAATATCCTTGGCACAGTAGTGCGGGGATGATTCGATGATGATATGAATTAATTATTGAAATTTGAGTCTCGTGAATGAAATATTAATTCATGGATGTGGTAAAAGTCATCTTTGGTAGTAGTGCATTGATAGACTTGGTATGATTATGACCGAAGATTATTCGGTATAATCATCACGATAGTAATTGAAAACACGAATATCCTTGGCGAAGGTGCATGGATAATTTGTGGTCGTGATACTATTAAGTCGTGTCTCAAAGATTATTGGTTTTACAGTTGTATATCTTTAGCTTTGTGGTGCAAAGATGAATTGTTAATGAATAGCTTTGGCGATTTCAAAGATGAATTTAATATTTTTAAACGATAAAGGTATTCAAGGTATCCTCATCTCTTTATCATACTGTCGTATCGCATTCCTAATTTCGAGGGCTTAAATTCCATAAGGAGGGAGATTGTGAGACCCCAGTTTTTATCAATAAAGATTTAAATTTAGTCGAAATAATTTTTAATATTATGATGTGAATTTGAGATAATATTATAGTTGTGGGTAGTATTTATAAATTTTGCAAAGTATGCAAGTGGTTATATTATATTCGATTGGTCTCTGAATATTCTTGGTTTAGCGGGGAATATTCGCATAACTACTCAATCATTGGTGGACCCTACAAATGTAATTATTGTCGAATTGAGAAAAGACAAAAATATTTTATTGAAATAACGGCGGAAGTTTTACCGGTTGATCTTTGTTGAACTACTCGGTAGTAAAAAATACGAATACGTGTGGTTGCATAAGTAGCACCCGGTATTGATTATTGATGCTTATGTGAGAAGTCACTTAGTTTGATTCCATTATTGTCGATTAATAATATGAATTATTATAGCGATAATGACGTTTTGTTTTATTCAGTATTATTAACGTAATAAAAGCGAAACATCTTTTATATAAAATGTAATACTTTATTAAAGTTATTTTATAAATAAAATATATTATATTTTATTATGCATAGTGTTGCGTAGTGTTTTGCATAGTGTTTGCATAGTAAAATGTTTTTATATAAATAGAATATATTATATTTTATTTAAAAGATTTTGCTTTAAATATGGACCGTCAGATTAAAGTAAATCAATCTGGACCAGCTTCATGGAGTAGTTACTTATGCATTCCATTTTCCTATAAATAAAGCTCATTCCTTCATTATTTTCTTTTAATTCATTGAAACTCTGAGAGAGAATTATTATAGAGAGAAGCTATAGAGAAAAGTTATAGAAAGAAGAAGAGTATTCTGCTACTTCACTACTTCTATATTCAGTTCTTTTTACTAGTGAGGGGTGTTATTCTTTCTTCTTGAAGAGAACTTCATTATTCCATTCACTATTATTCATTGGAATAACTCCGTAAAAGTGGCATACCCTATACATAACTTTGTGATCGCCATATACCCTATACTTGGTGAAATCCTTATGTTATTCCATTGCTTATTATTCTGCTGGAATAACTTTATATCTGCTGATTTACCCTATACTTGGTGACATTCTTCTATTATTACATTTGGAACATCCATGCATGTGTTTTACACCGGACTGGGTTCTTTTTTTATTATTCTGTGGAACATCCTGTGCATGTGTTTTACACCTGACTGGTTCCGCTCTTTATCATTCTGTTGAATATCCTATCTCATGTGTTTTACACCCGGATCCGTTCCATCGTTATTATTCTCGTTGGAACATCCTCGCATGCGGTGTGAATTTCACCGACTGCACAGTACGTTATTATTATTACATTGGAATAACTTTCGTCATCTGCAATCTGCATGCATGGTGATTTCTTTTGTTATTCCATTCTTTATTATACCCAAATGGTTAAAACTTTGACTTCTATACTCCATGAAATTAGTAGAATATCCTTGATATTTGCGTTTCATCCATATCTTTTTCATGGAAATATTCTTCTTTCGATCATTATTGAATTTTACTCTCTGAAACAAAGATCATGTTGACAATTTGGGCGTTAATAATTCATGGATTAAATAATTCTTGAACTTGTTTTATTGAATTACTATGTCATTGTCATCATCCTCATGTTATATTATGTTATCTTTGGCTTACGTGCATAGATGAACTTAGTATGATTATGACCAGGGATCATTCGGTATAATCATGACTTGATATAAATGATGTGACAAAAGTCCTCGATGGCACTTGTAATGCGATGATGGATAGTTTTTGGTATGATTATGACCGGGGGTGATTCGGTATATAGTCATGACCATTGATAATTTGATGAAAATCCTTGACCAGCGTGTACAGGGATGATTAGATGTGGTGGTTTATTATTAAAATTTGAGTCTCAAATGATAAAATTGATGAAAACCTTTTAAAACCTAAAAGATAGTAGACTTTATTCTCTACTTGACTCTTTTAATGGATTGCTTATTCCGCTGCGGTTAAACTGGTTGTCTATTGTATTTTATCAGTTTAACACTGTTGAAGGCTAATGATAATTTATTCTGCATTATCTTAGTCATAATATTTCTTACTGGGCTAGTTGAGCTCACCCTTTCTTTCACTGTTCTCTTCAGGAAATGAGAACATAGCTGGGACGAGTCGGGGAACGAAGTAATGGTCCAGAGGATAACATTAGTAGTCCTCACTATTCTGTGAAATAGTGTGATAATAGTTGTAATGAGGACTCCTTTTGAGTTTGTATAATATCTAGTAGACAAAATTTGTATTCAAACTCACGCTTTATGTCGTATTGCATACCTACGCTTATATTAGTAAGTTGTATTTAAATTTATGTACCATGTAAGTGGCGACCCAAGATGGGTGACGATACCTAATTTTGGGGCGTTACGGTCAGTAGAGAATAAAATCTACTATCTTTTATGATTTAAAAGGTTTTGCATCACTTTTATCATTGAGACTCGACAATAAATAATCCACATCATCCCTACACTACGGCCAAGGATATTCATTAGTATCACAACCACAAATTATCCATGCACTACGGCCAAGGATATTCGTGTATTCATCAATAGTCATGATCATGCCAACAACTGTCCATCAATGCACTACGGGCCAATGAGGACTTTTTCCACATCATTTATAACATTATGATCATGATTACACCGAATAATCTCTGGTCATAATCATACCAAGTCCATTTATGTACTACAGGCCACAGATGACTTTCAACATAATATAAACATGGGGATGATGACAATGATATAAGAATTCAATAAAACAAGGTCAAGAATTAATTTATCCAGAAACTAATAACGTCCAAATTGTCAACATGATACTTCTTTGTGAGAGTAAAACTCAAGAATGCTCGTAAGAATATTTCCATAAAAAGATCTTTGGATGAAGCGCAAATATCAAGGATATTCTACTAATTTCATGGAGTATAGAAGTCAAAACTTTAACCAACTGAGTATAATAAACAATGTGATAACAAAAAAAATCACCATGCATGCGATAGAACCGCACAGACGGGTTATTCCAATGTAATAATAAATAATCTGGAACGGTGTCATGCAAAACGCACGTAATCTAACGAATAATAAATAATGAAATCAGTCATGCGTAACGCACGCGGCATGTGATGTTCCAATGTAATAATAAATAACGGAATCAGTGTCATGCGTAACGTGCATCGGCGGGATGTTCCAACAGAATAATAAAAATGGAATAACGTAAGAATTTCACCATGTATGCGATTGCTTATGTAGACAAGTTATTCCAACATAATGATAAAGAATGGAATAATGTAAGAATTTCACCAAGTATAGGGTAGCTCACGATATCTGAGGTATATTCTCCAACGAAATAATAAAGAATGGAATAACAAAAGTTCTTTTCATGAATAAGAAATAAATAATACATCTTACCTTAGTAGGAAATTGGATACCGCAATATTATAGTAATAGAAGATTCTTTTTCTTTCTCTCTTATTCTCTCTATTCTTTCTCGCTCTATAGCTTTAGTGAATTCGTGAAAAATAATGAAGGAATGAGCTTCTATTTATAAGCTTGGTAGAGTAAGGGTAAAATAGTCTTTTCGCCATAATTTATGACATCATCACTTACATCATCGATCATATGACATCATTGCTTACATCATCGATCAAATGACATCATTGCTTACCTCATCGTTCCGATGACATCATCGCTTACATCATCAGAATTCAAATTCAAATTGTTCTCTTCCACCTCATTTTACTTTTATACCATGAATTTACTATAATAATGTTACCATTCAAATTATAAAAAAAATATACTATCATATAATCACATCATACTACTATAATATAATATTATAATAATATATTTAAATAAATTATTGATTTGATAATTTAAAATATTGTGTAATGACAATTATTGAATCAAAAATATCAACGTAATAATTATTGAATCAATAAAATATTAAACAGTAATTACTGTAACAATTATTGAGTAGTGTCTTCTTACGTAAGAATCAATAATTAAAAAAATATCGCGTAATACCGGTGTCTATCTTCTTTGTGCGATAACGCGCGTTATTCGTATTTTAACCACGAATTATTCAAACAAAGGTTAATCAGTAACACTTCGTTATTATTTTCATAAAAATATTTTTGTCGTTTTCTAACTCCGATAATAATTCCGTTGTGGGGTCCACCAATAATTGTGTCGTCGTACGAATATTCCCCGACAAAAAGAATATTCTCCGACCAAACGAATATTTTATAACAACTTCAGTACTTTGCAAAATTTATAAATATTACCCACAACTATAACATTATATCAAATTTATTTCATAATATTTAAAAATAATATTTATAGAAAAATTATCTTTATTAAAAAGTTGAGGTCTTACAACCTCCCCTTCTTATAAAATTTCGCCCTTGAAATTAGGGTACGTACCTGGTATGTCGAAAAGGTAAGGATATCTTGATTTCATTTCAGATTCTAACTCCCAGGTCATTTCCTTAACATCGTGATTTCTCCACAAAACTTTGACTTGAGGTATAACCTTGGAGCGTAGAATATGTTCCTTCTTATCCAAGATTTGAACAGGAACCTCTTCATACGTCAAATCTTTCATTATTTCATCCGGTTCTAACTCAATAATGTGGTTCGGGTCTTCCACATATTTACGTAACATGGATATGTGAAAAACGTTATGAACACGAGACATACTTGGCGGTAAAGCGAGTCTATACGCCACAGTTCCTACTCGATCGAGGATTAAAAATGGGCCAATGAATCGATGATTGAGCTTTCCTCTCTTTCCAAATCTCGTAACTCCTTTCCATGGAGCAACACGTAACAACACATGATCTCCAATATCAAATTCCACGTCCTTTCGATGAAGATCGGATAACTCTTTTGTCGATCTTTTGAGGTTTTATACGTTCTTGGATCGTTTGAATCTTTCCGTAGTCATCATACGTACAACAACTCGGGTCCCAACAACGTTGCTTCACTCACCTCATCCCAAAGATCTTGAGAACGACACTTTCTTCCATAAAACGCTTCGAATGGAGCCATGCCAATACTTGCTTGATAATCTGTTGTTGTTGTGAAAAACTTCACCAACCTGTAGAACTTGTCCCAACTTTCCTTGAAGTCAAGGACACGAGTCTTAATAGATCTTCAAGAGTTTGAATAGTCCTCTCCGATCGTCCGTCCGTCTGAGGATGATATCTTGAGCTAAATCGTAAGTCTGTGCCCATAGCTTTTTTGCAAACTAACCCAAAATCGTGAAGTGAATCTTGGGTCTCGATCGAAACTATGGATACCGCAGCATACCATGCGATCTTACAATCTCGTTTATGTACATACGAAAGCAAGACGTTCAAGTGTATAAGTTTCTCGTATCGGTAAAAATGAGCGGACTTGGTCAATCTATCAACAATGACCCAAATCGCATCAATGCCTTGAGAAACCTTAGGAAGACCGTGAACGAAATCCATGGTAATGTGCTCCCACTTCCATTCGGAATTTCAAGTGGTTGCAATGGACCTTTTGGTACTTGATGCTCCGCTTTAACTCGTTGACAAGTTAGACACCTTGAGATAAATAGTATTATCTCTCTTCTTATATTGCTCCACCAAAATGTATGATTTAATATCATGATACATTTTGGTACTCCTGAGATGGATTGCAAATGGTGTGTCAGGCGCCTCCATCATGATATTATACTTTAAATCGTAGTCGTTAGGAACACAAAGTCCGGAGTTGACTCAAGTATTCCTTCTTCATCGATTCTTGCTTCCTAAGATAGCACTTTCTTGCACTTTCTTCCTCATACGCATCGCCTCCAGTCTGCGGCTTGAGCAAAGGCTTTAACTTTATCGATTAAAGTCGGTTCTACTCAGATACTTGCTATCATCACATGCGTCCCTGGAGTCTTTAACTCTATCTCCATCCTTTGCAAGTCACACAAAATGGGCCTTTGCGTTGACAATAAGAAACGCAAATATCAAGGATATTCCACTAATTTCATGGAGTATAGAAGTCAAAGTTTTAACCAACCGGGGTATAATAAAGAATAGAATAACAAAAGAAATCACCATGCATGCGATAGACGCGACAGCGAAAGTTATTCCAATGTAATAATAAATAACGGAACCAGGTCCCGTAAAACGCATGAGCGTGATGTTCCAACGTATTAATAAAGAATCTTAACCAGTCCCGTAAAAACACATGCATGTGATGTTCCAATGTAATAATAATAAAGATTTTAACCAGTCCTGTGTAAAACACACGCATGTGATGTTCCAATGAGATAATAATAAAGACGGAACCAGTCCCACGTAAAACACACGTGCATGTGATGTTCCAATGTAATAATAATAAAGACGGAACCGAATCCTGTGTAAAACACACGAGCAGTGATGTTCCAATGAATAATAATAAAGATTTTAACTAGGTCCTGTAAAACACACGAGCATGTGATGTTCCAACAGAATAATAGAAGAATGTCACCAAGTATAGGGTAAACCACGTATATCAAAGTTATTCCAATGTAATAATAAGCAATGGAATAACAACAGTTCTCTTCATGAATAAGAAAGAGATAACACCCTTACTTTTGGTAGGAGATTGAATCTCGCAGCGAAGCAGTAAGTAACAAAATACTCTTCTTCTTTCTCTCTTATTCTCTTTATACTTTCTCTCTATAGCTTGAATGAATTAAGTGAAAATAATGAAGCACTAGGCCTCTATTTATAGAAGATTTCTAGCTTAGCACTTTTCTTATGTGTGAAAAGGCAAGTGGCTTGACGACTGATGATGTGAAAAGAAAAGTGGTTTGACGCCTGTAATGTGAAACGACAAGTGGTTCGACGCCTGTAATGTGAAATGACAAGTGGTTCGACGCCTGTAATGTGAAACGACAAGTGGTTCGACGTCTGGTAAAGGTAATTACTATTGACGAAGGTAATTACTATTCACAAGGGTAATTACTATTAACGAAGGTAATTACTATTCACAAGGGTAATTACTATTGACGAAGGTAATTACTATCGATTGAAGGTAAATACTATTGACGAAGGTAATTACTATTCACAAAGGTAATTACTATTGATGAAGAGACTCTTAGATGATGACATATGAGCCCCCATAAAATAATCAAACTTACCACAAATCATTTTATTTTAATCAACACATATTTAATCTTTCAACAATTATTAATCATTTATAACTTATCATCTCAATTATTGATTTAATCTATATAACATATTATACGAGATGATCTTGTGACAATAATTGAATCAATAATATAAGAGATATGATGCACGAATTAATTCTTCATAGCATAATTAAGCATAGCCGAAAGTGACTTCTCACGTAAACATCAATAATCAATACCGTGTGTCTTCTACGCAACCACGCCAGACATTCATTTACTTTACCAATTTGGGTAGTTCAACAACTTTAATTGTAACACCTCCGCCATTATTTTTATAAAATATTTTTGTCGTTTTCTCAATCCGATAATAATTACATTGTGGGGTCCACTAATGATTGAGTAGTTGTCACGAATATTCCTAACAAAAAGAATATTCTCGACCAAACGAATATTTTATAACAACTTGCTTACTTTGCAAAATTTATAAATATTACCCACAACTATAACATTATATCAAATTTATTCCATAATATTCAAAAATAATATTTATAGAAAAAATCATCTTTATTTATAAAAGTTGGGGTCTTACAACTTCCCTTCTTATGAAATTTAAGCCCTCGAAATTAGAGTGCGATACTGGTATGTCGAAGAGGTAAGGATACCTTGATTTCATTTCAGATTCTAACTCCCAAGTCATTTCCTCAACATCGTGGTTCCTCCACAAAACTTTGACTTGAGGTATAACCTTGGAGCGTAGAATATGTTCCTTCTTATCCAAGATTTGAACAGGAACCTCTTCATACGTCAAATCTTCCGCTATTTCGTCCGGTTCTAACTCAATAATGTGGTTCGGGTCTTTCACATATTTACGTAACATGGATATGTGAAAAACGTTATGAACACGAGACATATTTAGCGGTAAAGCGAGTCTATAGGCCACGGTTTCTACTCGATCGAGGATTAAAAATGGACCGATGAATCGAGGATTAAGTTTTCCTCTCTTTCCAAATCTTGTAACTCCTTTCCATGGAGCAACTTTTAACAACACATGATCTCCTATATCGAATTCCACGTCCTTTCGATGAAGATCAGCATAACTCTTTTGTCGATTTTGTGAGGTTTTTATACGTTGTCGGATCGTTTGAATCTTTTCCGTAGTCATACGTACCAACTCCGGTCCCAAAACGCGGGCTTCACCCACCTCATCCCAAAGATACTTGGAGAACGACACTTTCTTCCATACAACACTTGAATGGAGCCATGCCAATACTTACTTGATAATCTGTTGTTGTAGGAAAACTCCACCAATGGTAAGAACTTGTCCCAACTCCCTTGAAATCAAGGACACAGAGTCTTAATAGATCTTCAAGAGTTTGAATAGTCCTCTCCGATTGTCCGTCCATCGAGGATGATATCTTGAGCTAAATCGTAAGTCTGTGCTCCATAGCTTTTTGCAAACTAACCCAAAATCGTGAAGTGAATCTTGGGTCTCGATCGTAAACTATGGATACCGGCATACCATGCAGATCTTATAATCTCGTTTATGTATATACTGAGCAAGACGTTCAAGTGTATAAGTTTCTCGTGTCGGTAAAGAAATGAGCGGACTTGGTCAATCTATCAACAATGACCCAAATCGCATCAATGCCTTGAGAAACCTTAAGAAGGCCGTGAACGAAATCCATGGTAATGTGCTCCCACTTCCATTCCGAATTTCAAGTGGTTCTGATGGACCTTTTGGTACTTGATGCTCGCTTTAACTCGTTGACAAGTTAGACACCTTGAGATCAACAACGCTATCTCTCTCTTCATATTGCTCCACCAAAATGTATGACGAAATATCATGATACATTTTGTACTCCTGAGATGGATTGCAAATGGTGTGTTGTGCGCCTCCATCATGATATTATACTTTAAATCGTGGTCGTTAGAACACAAAGTCCGGAGTTGACTCAAGTATTCCTTCTTCATCGATTCTTGCTTCCCAAGATAGCACCTTCTTGCACTTTCTTCCTCATACGCATCGACTCCAGTGTCTGCAGCTTGGCGCGCTTTAACTTTATCGATTAAAGTCGGTTCTACTCAGTATACTTGCTATCATCACACGCGTCGTCCCCTGAGTCTTTAACTCTATCTCCATCCTTTGCAAGTCACAAAATGGGCCTTTGCGTTGACAATATCGCACTCGTACTTGCATATGATTTCTACTCAATCGTCGCCTACCACGTTCGCTTTTCCGGGATGGTATTGGATGGTATGATCATAATCTTTCAACAGATTCAGCCAACGTCGTTTGTCGCATGTTGAGTTCCTTTTGAGTGAAGAAATATTTGAGGCTTTTATGATCCGTAAAGATCTCCACTTTCTCCCCATACAAGTAATGCCTCCAAATTTTAAGTGCAAAGACAACAACTGCCAACTCTAGATCATGAGTAGGATAATTCCTCTCATATTCTTTGAGTTTTCGAGAGGTATAGGCTATGACTTTCCCATGTTGCATGAGAACACATCCTAACCCTTTGCTCAAGCATCATCAGTGGTATGCCAAATCCCTCCGAGCAGGATGGTATTGTCGAAACAGTCTTTGAAATGAGTCTCCTCTTGAGTTCTTGAAAACTCTTTTTACTTTCCTCATTCCAACCGAATTTTGTATCTTTTCGAGTCAGCTGAGTTAAGGGAGTAGCGATTCGAGAAAACCCTTCTACTGAATCTCCGATAATAACCAAATTAAGCCGAGAAAGCTACGTGCACTTGGTCACTAATTTAGGTTGCTCCCAGCTTTGAATAGCTTCAATCTTTGCTGGGTCAATAGATATTCCATGACTTGATACCACGTGCCCAAGGAATGCTACTTCCTTAAGCCAGAACTCACATTTCTTCAACTTGGCATAAAGCTTATATTCACGAAGCTTTTGAAGTATCAGCCTCAAGTGTTGCTCATGATCTTCACGGCTTTTGAATAAATAAGGATGTCATCAATAAAGACGACCACAAAGTGATCCAAATATTCCTTGAATACCCTGGTTCATCATATCCATGAAGGCGGCGGGAGCATTAGTCAATCCAAAGGACATGGACTAGGAATTCATAATGCCCGCATGCTAGTTCCGGCCGTCTTTGGAATGTCATCGGTTCTAATCTTCAATTGGTGATATCCGAATAAAAGATCAATCTTTAAAAGAATTTAGCTCCTTGTAACTGGTCAAACAGGTCATCAATACATGGCAATGGGTAAATGACATAAAGTAAAAGACACAAGGGGTTTTAAGTGGTTCAGAGACTTAAGCTCCTAATCCACTCTTCTGCTTTTAACTAGCAGGATTTCCACTAAGGAAGGGTAGCACCATGAATCACTATGATTCCTTGAGGCCGGCACCTTGGGACTTGATTCACTAAAAACTCTTCAAGGCCAGCAGCCTTGGAACTTCTCTAGTTCCCTAGTAACTCTTCATACCCATGAGCTTGGAACTTCATTTAGTCCCTCGGACAAGGACCCTCGAGCCCACAGCTTCTTGTTGTTGTAGTTGTTGATGTTGTTGGTGCTTTGAGTTGCTAAGATGTCATTAAGCTCTGAACATCTTTTGTACTTAGCAGCTTGGTGTGGTCCTCTTTGCATTACTGCTTTGGTCCGGACAACATCTTCTTTAGTGCGGTGATCTTCACTCTTTTCTGCTCATCTTCATCTGGTATCGGTTTTGCCATCACCATCTGGGTTTGCTAAGTCTCTTGCTGCTTTTAGTAGAATTTGTGCGGCATTAGCAATCCTGAACCCTTCTTGAATACTTTGCGATACATGGTTACGCACTTGTTTAGTTTCAACTTTTCGGTTCATGGTGATTAAGTAGAGTGGCTCTCTTGATCTTCTTTGTACTTAGCCACTCTTCTGAATGCTATCTTCTTGGCCTTCTCGGCTCTCAGCTTGTCTGCCATCTTTAGTGGCATTCTCATCTTTGTTGAGTGAAGCTTTGATCTGTTTGAGTCCTTCTTCAAAGTTGCTTCACTTCCACCTTGGTAGTCTCATTGTCACTGAGACTTGTTCTATTGATCTTTTGTGGAATTCGTAGAGTCAACAATAGCATTCACCAACTCAACGATTTTGCAACTTCACAATCATCAACAACTCTTGATCTTTGAAGCTCTGTTGATTTATACTAATTCCCAATCTTCCCGTTGGAAAGTAGCCGTTGAAAGTTATTCAAATTTCTTCGCAGTTCTCGAGTTATTTAGTGCAGACTGCAGATGTGACATGTCATCTTTTTCTGACTTCCTGACACTGCAGTCTACTGTTTCACCAACCCCATCAAAGATGTCACTTTCATATCTTGGGCGGTCGACTTTTTTATTTCTTACTTGATTTCTCGATCGAGGTTGTCCTTTTGCATCGATGCTCTCAATAAGCTTTATTCGAATATCAATCTTGATTGAGCGGTTGCCAATGCTTCGATCTTGATTTGTTTGAACTCTACGATTCTGATGCATACCTTCTTGGACTTGATCGTAGTGTCTTGTTTTTGATGTGTAGAATTAACACTACGATCTTGAAGAGTGTTCATTAGATCTCCAATGTGGAACACCTCTTCCTTCTCTTGTGTAGTGCTTGATACTTTCATTTTGCCTCGATTGCTCTCGAATCTTGATGGCTCGATTCCTAGCTCTGGCCTTTTCTGAATAATAAGACACTTCAAATTTGTGGCATGTCCAGCTCGCTTTCTCCTTGTGATCTCCCGTTCACTTATCATCAATGGACTGACCCAATGCTTAATCACTTTAGCCTTGTTATTGAGAGGCGATCGATATCTCGTATGAGTACTCCATCGGTTCCTTTTTTTGTTTAGCAAACACTACGATCTTGGTTGCTTCCAAGATCGTTGTCGTCTTCTACTTGAACGACTCTTCGCATGTCTTGACTTTCCTTAGTCGACTATCAAAGTCTTCTTATGATCATCTTGTGGAAGACTTCATCTCAAATGGCTTCACAACTCGATCTTGATGCTGATTGGGTTGGTGCTTAGGTCTTCTATTAGCTTGCATGCCATTCGTTGAGTGCTCTCTGGTTTCCTTTAGGTGGTACGAATCTATTCAGTGCCAACCAAAGGCTTCATTCCTTTGGATATTCTGGGAGTGCACATTAGTTGAGAATCGTATTTGCTCTATGATTCTACCTTGGCATTGTGAGCACATCTGTTGAGGTCTTAGTTACGCACTCTACGATTGACTTTGGGTACATGCGGACACTTCGACTCACGAGATCGAGATCTTGACACTCTCGATTTCTATCGTTGTGCTTGTTGTCTTCATCTGATCTTGCTCGACTACGATCTCTTCCTTTGGTATGATTAGTAGACTCTACAACTCTGAGTGTAGTCTACGATTCTTGACTTGGCTTTAACAGATACTCGGTCGGCTCGTAGACAGGTTGTCTCTACGATTCTGAACATGACTTCCTCAGTAGACTACGGCTCCGAGGAAGTGCTACTCGACACACTACAATCCTTCCTCGTCTCTCCTGGAAGTCTACGAACTCTGAGATCTACTGTCTTGCAGACAACTATTCTGCCTTGATAGCTCTCGTGTTATTCATGACTTTCCTGGCAGACTACGATTTCTGGTGCAGTGCTCGACGATCAGACAAGCCTATCTATTACATCATTAGATCAACCTAACATGCTTGATCTTTCTATATTTATAGTCCGTGTACATCATTTCTTTTTAAGGACTTTACAAAGCTGTTTTACTTATGTAGGATCAACCTAACACATTTGATCAATTCATTCTAAGTCCTTGTACATATGTTTCAATTATCTATCAAGGAACTTTACAGGTTTTCTTAATGCAAGCATACTTGCATATTCATTCATATATATATATATATATATATATCATAATCAAATCATATGTAAATAGAAATATCATTCACATGCATATTCCTGACAATCTCCCCCTATTTGATTATGACAAAAATAATAAGTGTATATGCATGTTATGAATGACTCTTATATACAGTGAGCAGCTGTATTTCTAAAATAGATAATCATGAATGTCATTTTTAATGATGTGGAATTTAATACACTGACATTTTACATCCTGGATCCAGAACATACCTAACTAGTTAGAGATGTACCTCTGTGGTTCCATGTATGCTTCCAGGATGTCTGTTGATCAGCTATTCATCTATTTGATTCCTTTGCTCCTGCTCCCTTGCTCCCCCTGGGATGTGGAGCTATTCAATTCTTCTTCTTCTGGTTCTGGCTCTGGCTCCCCCTCAGACTTTGAAGCATCATCCTTTGACTCCCCCTTAGATGATTCTGCTCCACCTGGTGTTATCTTCTCCTTTTCTTTCCGTTTGCTCTTCTTGCTCTTTCTAGGGTGCCTCTTATTCTTCCCCTTTCTATGCCTCTTTTTCTCCCCCTTTTTGTCATTAATCACTTGAGAGAGCTGTTCCATGTTGGACATAAGCTGCTCCATTAAATAGGAGGAATTGGCAACTTCAAACTTGAGTTCTTGTTGGCTCAGCTCAAGTTGCATGGAGAAGGACTGATTCATGTGGTCAATCCAATCAGAGAGGGCTTGTAGTTGTCCTTTATTTGCCTTCTGTGTATATAGAGCTTCTGCTTTTTGATCATTTATGGCCCTCAGATAGATATCATCTCTCTCTTTGATTTTTAGAGATACATCGACCCATGATAGCTTGGATTACATCTTGGGCCCAATTATTTTTTTGTTGTTGTCATCATCTTTGATTTTTTATTGATTTAAGACATCTTCTCAATCAGGTTATCAGAATTCTTTAATAATTCCTGCTCCATGGAAATTTGATCATTTGGTTGGGAATCCCCTTGTTGAGTATCAGATTGGACTCTACGATCGATTTTTCTTGGATGATTTTTGAAGGTGTTGAAATCGAAGAATTGTTGAGTTCGATTCTTTGGTTGAGGATGCGAGGAATGTTAGATAGTTGTGCTTGGGCGGATGGAGACATCGATTACGGACTTGATCATTATCGGTGGTAGAGTGAACAAACTCTATATCGATCAGTGTCTTGGCCAAATTCCTTTTTCCATCAGAGTCCACCCTACGATCATAAGGAATATAATGATTTTCAGCATGTCGGTAGATCTTGTAGTGGGGCTTGTCGTTGATCATCATGGTTGCAAACTTCTTAACCCTAGGGAAGTTTTGTGATATCAGTTCCAAATTTGGAAACTAAGAGTAGCACTAGCTGAAGTAACTTTCATCTCTCTCAGTGTGTGCCTTTAACCATGGCATCCATGGGAAGAACCACTTCATCAAAAGGTATTTGGAGTTGTACAGTATAGTTGTGCAGTCTAACTTCATATTTTTCCAGTTATGAAGTACTTCATCTATAGTCATCCTTACAACTCGAAGTTATTCATTTCCATGATTTATCCATCTTGCAAGTGGTTTTGTTGGTGGCTCATCAAAGACTTCTACTATAATTCTTCTGCTAATTCTGGCCGGAGAGGGAACATGATAGTATTCTAGTTCCTCAGATTCTTGATGTACAAAGTTGGAATCTTTCTCTATCTCTTCCCTTTTGAGCTTGAGTTTTGTTGATTCCTTTCATCAGATTTATCAATAGATTCTTCTTGCTGAACTTCATTTTCAGGATCCTCTTTAGAAATGTCTTCCTTGGAATCATCTCCTTCAAAAGTCGGGTCCTATCTTGACATTCTCTTCCCACGATCTTGATTCAACCATCACTTAGTTCAATGATTTCAGTAGATTGATCACTTCTCTTCTTTGAGGCAAAGTGAGCTATCAATCTGTGACTCCTCCTTCTTCTTGGTGGTTCAGTTATAGGTGAATCAGATACTTCTTCTTCTTCAGACTCTGAGGTCTTTGAGTCAGCATACGAACTTTCTTGATTTCTATCATTGGTGGGGGCATTTCCTTCTTCTTCAGAATCAGCATCATTTGATCCATCATCTGGGTTGGTTGGAGCATTTGCATTTGGAGATACAGTTTGGTCAACTTGTATCTTGTCTTTTTACTCAATGATGAATGCTCTAGGGGCTTGTGCATTCTTCTTCATCGGCCAGATCTTGTATTTTCTTCCTTTAATCCAGCTTCACCTTCATTCTTGGATTTGGCCTGTGGGGGCACAGCCTTTTCTTCTTCTGGTTCTACGCCCTTTTCTTCATTAGACGTACCTTCATGGTGAGTTGAAATTGGGTTTGTCTCTATCATCTTAGCTTTCTTGTTTGGATGGCCTTTGAAATGTCTGTTACTTCTTCTCTTGGTGGTCTCTGCAGGTTGAGTCCTTTTCATCCTCAACCTTGTCTTACGTGGATAGACTTCTTGGAGGGCCTCGACTTTACTTATGCTCTTGGATTTCTTCTTGGTTGGTGTTGTTGTCGTCGATTGCAGAAATCATTAGATTCGAAATTTTCTACCTCTTTTGCCTTCCTCTTCTTTGCGGAGGCTTTTATTCTCTGCTCACGGTTTGTCGACCTCTTGTTCTCCTTTGGGTTTTTCTTCCAATTTACAAAGAGTTATGGAGACATTACCTTGTGAACATTAAGGATTTCACCATCATCATCCTTAATTTTATTCTTCAACTTTTTCTTCAAGATGATACTTAAGAATCTCCCATGAAAAACCTTTGTGAGTGGTTTTTCAGTTAATCTTTTCTTTTCTTCCTTATCCAACCACTTAGACATATGATCGAGCAGGACATCTCCAAAGTTGATGTGTTCCTTTAAGACTATGGCATACATGATCTTTAGTATTGTTGGTCGATCACGATATCATATGCGATGTCTTTGCATAAGATACATTTCCCCACGATTTCAGCAAGGAACTCGAATTCTTCAGGAAACTCCTTTTTCTTCATGTCCTTTAGACTAGGGTTTTTTCTGTAATGCATAATCTTTTTAGCTTTCTCTGTGTCGATCTCTTCCAAGCTTTTCAGATTTCGGTCAGGAAGGCCTAAGCATTGATTGATGTCAAAAGAGTTTAGCTTCAGAATCTGACCCTTAACCTTGGTGGAGAGGATTCCAGAATTTATAGTTGCGTTTGAATGAAACTCCTTGACCAGATCACCATATATTCGTGTGTTTTCCTCAAGACATTCTGAGAACCCGACCTTCTTCACAAGTTCAAGAATATCCCTGAACTTCTTTTCGGATTTTTCGAACGTCTTGGTTCCTAGCTGAATGTCGGTGATTACTCGTCATTCTGCCATTTGAATGATTTGAGGAATGTGGATATTGATTCAGGGAGATTTATGGAGTATGGCTGATTGTGATTTGGACTCTGGAAATTTTGGTGGTTTGGCTTAGAAGAGAACTCTAGGGTTTGAAAATGGGAGGGAGAAAGAGGTTAAAGGGGTTCTGATAACTGTTTGCAGATTTGAATCTGTCTTTATGGCGGTTCCTTCTGACTCTGCATATGCTGTCATGTGTCACTCAATCATTGGTTGCACGATGCCCAGTAATGAGCTGTAACTCCCTAGTAACTTGTCAGTTAGCTGTCTCTTTCAGAAGAGTGGACGTTTGATTGACGTGGATTTACCTTTGACCTCTTTAGTTCGTAGAGTAACATGATAGGACAGCTATTGACTCTACATTTTCCTTGTTGTCTCAACGATCAATTCTCTGAAGATGTTTATAGTGGATGGTTTTGGCATTTCTCCTCATTTTGAACCTCATAGGCTCATCCATTTGATGTACCCCAAGCCCGGTTTATGAAGCCTTGGGCATTTTCCGTTTACAAAGATGTCTTTCCAACCACCTTGAACTTATATCCTCATAATTTGAATGGTTGAGCAATTTTCTTGTTTTCAAACTCCTCATAAGTTAGGAGTAGTCTTTTATAAGACCACGATCGTCAGAGTGCATACTGCGATTGTAGAGTTTTCACTATCGTTGAGATTGCATCACGATCGTTGAGTTCTCTTCAACCTCTACTTCTACGATCGTTGGTGACTTGGTCTTTGAGATGAACTTTATTAAGCAATACTTCAGGTCGATAAGGTAGCTCGGGAAGGGCCAACCTCTTAGAGTGAGCTAAGGGTCGGTTTGTCCTGAGGCGCTTTCGGATGAATTTGCTTTAGGAGTAATTTGTACTTGATATCTCTTTGACCTTTTACGGTGAGGAGATCCTTTATCAACTTTAGACAATTGCATTTCTTTGTGATCGTGGTGTCTTCATGCTTTTACTACGATCATATGTTTGATTGTAGGCACTCCACGATTTTTGAGTTGGGTGGTTAAAGGTTATCGATGATACGTTTTGAGATGTTCCTCTTGACTATGGATCTTCATTTGGTTCATCGACCACAAGGTTTTGGGACTCATGGCTGTACACGACTTCATAGTATATCTCTGATGGTTTAGAGCTTATGTCTTAACATAGCGATTCTTCGCTTCCCCATAGTTAATACTGTCTTCTCAGAGAGACATAAGTTTTTCTTCTTCATGTGTATCAGAAGGAAACCATGCATATCTCATTCAGGCTGAAGTCATTAAATCTTCTTGTATCTTAGAAATGGGCATTTTGAGGGTTGACCATTCTGCGATCCTTTACAACCTTTCTGACGTAGTATTCTTTTATCGATTTGTGCTTGTGGAGTTACGCTCTCCCATAATGAATTCCTCATGATTGATGCTCGATGATCCTCTCATGGTCATCTTCCTTGGGATTCTTCTCTTATGACATGCTTTGCATGATTGAGCGTATAAGATCCTTTTCTTCTTTTGTTGAATGGCTTGCTTCCATATAAAATCGGCACCATGTGAGCTTTATTCGGATTAGCTCGGCCAGTCCTTCAAGAACGAGCTTTGACATATAGGAATTTTATCGTAATCATTTACGAAACGATCTTAAGCCTTCTGTTGGTTGAATCTTTCTTGGTGAAGTCTTACCTTGACATTCCTTAGTGTGATCAGATAGACCAAGTACCTGCAGGTTATAAATTTTTATTTTTGGTACCCATGGTGAAGTGGGTCCTGCTAGGTTAGTTTTCTAAACCCATGTTCCTCATATATTTAGATAATCATCATATTGATCACCATAATAGTCATATTATTACATGTACTTCATTTAGATAATACATTTAGATATGCATGAAGGTGAGTGTGTAAGATTTGCTATTTTAATAAAACACTCTTTTTCTTTGATGGTTTCATCATTTGCCAGGTTATGTTCACAGGGTTTAAATGTTCACAGAGTGAGAATCAACTCTACGATTTTATTAGCATCTGGTTGATTCATGGAGGTGATCGGTTTCTATGAATCTTCAAGATTTTCTTGTAAATCTGATCATACTCTGTGTGTCATTAAACACTTAGACCATGGGATGTACGAAGCACATTAACCCATCGGCAAAGATTACTTCATATTCAATCGACCTGTGAGGCTCTTAAAACCATTTCAGGTCCCTTTCAAGTTATCATCTTCAACCTAAAATTTGGATGGAGAGAAAGTTTATAGACATTTGAGTTTCCATTATCAGTGTACTTTCTCTCTTCACCTTTTTAGATAGATTATGAATACTTGAGGGAGAACTGTTATAGTTCATAAGTAAGGTGCAAATATGATGCTCATATCTATATTAATGAGGAATATTACCTTTTTGCTGTTAGTTTCTTAACAGTCATTTATCTTAGATATACTAAGTTTAGGCATTGATATGCATGTTTTCTCATTTTCTTTTGACGACCCGGTTGCTCTCAGTTGATCTTGATCGAATCGATTGTGGTCTTGAAGATCTGAAGCTAAGAAAGTGTCATCATCTCTAATTCTTTGACATCCTTGATTTCACATGATTTACATCCAGCTGTAGTTTGACCAAACATATGATTGAGAAGTTCTTCTTTCTTCTCTGGATAAGTATTACTTAGCATGTATGGCCTTTTCATCTTTTTAGGCTGGTGGATGTTTGAATCTTTCTTGTTGATATCTCTTGAGCTTTCTATCCTGGTCTTCAGACAACAAGATTGACATCGAGCAGGGATTGGTCTTGTTAATATGATAATCAAGGACATGGACCAATCTGAGTAACTTCAGTGTATATGCATTTACACATACCTGATATTTCTAAAGTGTGAGCTCATCTGCATATAACAAGTGACTTCTTACTAAACTAAGTTTAGAACAATGTTTGTGCCTAGGATCGGACTTCAAGCGATTAGCTTTTGAATATAGCATGAGAACACCTTTGATACCAATTGTTAGTTCGATGAAGCCTGATATAGATCTAGAAGGGGGGTTGAATAGATCCTTTGTATTTTCAAAAATACTTTTTCGGTTTATTTTGTATTGCTAATAATTTAGCATGTGACAAACATAAGAATCTTTTCAAACACAATGGAATAAGTAAAGATCCCCTTCATTGATATATTTATAATCATACATATATTGTTGTTAAGTAGAGTTAGTTCATGATAAGCAGCGATTAAAACATACATATGCAGATTATAGCGGTTAATGTACATAATGTAAATGACATAAAGTAAAAGACATAGGGGTTTTAAGTGGTTCGGAGACTCAAGCTCTAATCCACTCTTACTGCTTTCAACTAGCGAATTTCCCACTAAGGAAGGCGACACCTAAATCACTACGATTCCTTGAGGCCGGCCACCTTGGAAGTTCGATTCACTAAGAACTCTTGAGGCCGTGACCTTAGAACTTCTCTAGTTCCCTAGGAACTCTTGAAGCCAATGAGGCTTAGTGAAAGTAGTATGCACACAACCCGATCATGTTTGATGATAAAGCATATACTTTGTAACAATCTTATTCATTTATTAATAAAAAGTATTAATTTATTAAAGGCTTTTAATTATCTACATGATCTTTGTTTTATAATATGTGATAAACCCATAGTTTTAAGCAATGCTTTTAGAATAATGATGATGATCATTCTAATGAGATCTAAATTCTTAGAAAGCTTAAAACTAAAATAGTTCCCAATCATTGGATTACTAAATTGGGGATTAGTGAATCCGGATAGATTGATACATACGTTAACTTGCTTTCGTTGGATGAGGATGATTGATCTCATGATCATTTGTGTGGAGACACTAAAGCAAGTATGTAGGTGCTTATTAGAGAATAAGTTCATTGAGCATTGGCTCGCTAAGGAATACCTAATGGAGTTTTACTTGCATCAATAGGAATTCATGTAGTGATAGTAATCTAAGTGATCCTTGGACTTGAGATCGTCATAGTATCTTGTGTATGATGAGTTATACTTTGACTTATTCCTTAAGACCCTTAGGGTATATCAAAGGGTATGCTTGGGTATAATAAGTTGTACATGGAGATAATGTATGATCGATAAAGAATCTACCACTTCATTAAAAGAAGAGAAATGTTCTATGTGATTCGATAAATGACAACCCAGTAGTCCTTGGCGGCGAAATGAAATTAGAAAGGAGTTTCTAATTTGCATTATTTGGAGTTGTGCATTTAAGGATCGAAATACATATAATTAAATAAAATAAGACTTGACATAATTCCATGTCTTATATTTAATTGGGACATTGTATGGTGGAAGGATTGAATTATGCGGTAACTATTTACTCAAAGGTTCTTTAATGATTAATGTTGAAATCTATATTATCCGGAAAGTCGTTGATCGCTGGGGAGGCTTATCCCTATTGTAGAATAAATATTATTTATTTAAATAAATTAATTGTTTAATTTATTTATTTAAATAAGATTAGAATTGTTCTAATTGATTTATTCACAACCTGGTTTAATATGGAGAACCTAAAGGGTCACACCATAAAAGGAAGAATAATTATTTAAGAAGTTAATGGCATAATCATAATAATATATTAAGTATATTTAATTTAATCTATGGTGATAGAATAAATTAAATAGCTTAATATTATTATTTAATATTTAGAAATATTAAATATAAATTAATAAGAGGAGTCTTATTAATATTATTACAATTATTATTATTTTAATTTCTAAAAGAGTTTAGAAATTAATTTAATATAAGTACTCTCATTAATTCCTAATTGGATTAGGAGGGAAAATTAGTTAAAGGAGTTTAATTAATTATCCCTAATAAGATTAGGGAGCCCATTTAATTAAAAGGGTTTAATTAAATAATACTTTATTTTTAATAGGGTTACTTGATATCTTTATAAGAGGAGTCTTATATCAGATATCATGACTACGTAATAATTCCAATTTGTTGGAGAGTACGTTCTTTTCTATAGAGATAGAAAACTAGGGTTTGAGCAAAATACCCATCTTCTTGAATTCTTATTATTCCTTGGTGGATCACCTCTAGAGGCCAAACACTTGGGTGGCTAACGTTGATCAAAGGAAGGAACCAAACCCGGTAGATTCAAGTTGAACGCGAAAAGGATTGGAGGTGAACTTCATTACGAGGAAGCTTCGGATCTTCAAGGTATGTTTCTTATTCATCTTTTTCGTTTAATTAATAATTGTGCATAAAGGGTGATCCGGGTATATGGTTTGTAAATTTTTTAAACTCTGATTTTACACGTTTTCGCATTTTTATGCAATTTGATTGCGCACATGAATATTACAAACCTAACACTTAGAACTTCATTTAGTCCCTTCGGACAAGGACCCCTCATCAGGCCCTGGCTTCTTGTTGTTGCAGTTGTTGATGTTGTTGGTGCTAAGCTGCTAAGATGTCATTAGGCTCTGAACATCTTTTGTACTTAGCAGCTTGGTGTGGTCCTCTTTGCATTCTACTTCGGGTCTGGACCACATCTTCTTTGGTGCAACTGATCTTCACTCTTTTCTGCTCATCTTCATTTGGTATCAGTTGTGCACCATCACCATCTGGGTTTGCTAAGTCTCTGTGCTTTTAGTAGACTTTTTTTAGCACTTAACAATCCCTGAACCCTTCTTGAATACTTTGCAGACATGGTTTTGCACTTGTTCAGTTTCAGCTTTCGGTTCATGGTGATTCGTAGAGTGGCTCTCTTGATCTTCTTTGTACTCAGCCACTCTTCTGAATGCTATCTTCTTGGCCTTCTCGACTCTCAGCTTGGCTGCCATCTTTAGTGGCATTCTCATCTTTGTTGAGTGAAGCTTTGATCTGTTTGAGTCCTTCTTTAAAGCTGCTTCACTTCCACCTTGATAGTCTCACTGTCACTGAGACTTGTTCTATTGATCTTTTGTGGAACTCGTAGAGTCAATAATAGCATTCACCAACTCAACGATTCTGCAACTTCACAATCATCAGCAACTCTTGATCTTTGAAACTCTGTTGATTTATACTGCTTCCCAATCTTCCCGTTGGAAAGTAGCCATTGAAAGCTATTCAAATTTCTTCGCAGATCTCGAGTTATTTGGTGCAGACTGCAGATGTGACATGTCATCTTTTTCTGACTTCCTGACACTGCAGTCTACTATTTCACCAACCCCATCAGAGATGTCACTTTCATGTCTTGGGTAGGTAGTCAACTTTTATTTCTTACTTTTGATTTCTAAATCAGAGGTTGTCCTTTTGCATCGATGCTCTCAATAAGCTTTATTCGAATATCAATCTTCAGATTTAGCCGTTGCCAATGCCTCAATCTTCAGTTGTTTGAACTCTATGATTCTGATGCATACCTTCTTGGACTTGATCGTAGTGTCTTGTTTTTGATGTGTAGAATTAACACTACGATCTTGAAAAGTGTTCGTTAGATCTCCAATGTGGAACACCTCTTCCTTTTCTTGTGCGATTCTTGATACTTACATTTTGCCTCGGTTTCTCTCGAATCTTGATGGCTCGATTCCTTGCTCTGGCCTTTTCTGAATAACAGACACTTTAGATTTGTGGCGTGTCCAGCTCGCTTTCTCCTTGTGATCTCCCGTTCATTTATCATCAATGTACTGACCCAATGCTTAATCACTTTAGCCTTATTATTCAAAGGCTGACCAGTATCTCAGTGTGTACTCCATCAGTTTCTTTTTCATTTAGCAAACACTACGATCTTGGTTGCTTCCAAGAACGTTGTCGTCTTTCTACTTGACAGCTACTGCATGTGCTGACTTTCCTTAGTCAGCTATTGAAGTCTTCTTATGATCATCTTGTGGAAGACTTCATCTCGAATGGCTTCACAACTCGATCTTGATTCTGATTGGGTTGGTGCTTAGGTTTTCTATTAGCTTGCATGCCATTCGTTGAGTGCTCTCTGGTTTCCTTTAGGTGGGACGAATCTATTCAGTGCCAACCAGAGGCTTTATTCCTTTGGATATTCTGGGAGTGCACATTAGTTGAGAATCGTATTTGCTTTACGATTCTGCCTTGGCATTGTGAGCACATCTGTTGAGGTCTTAGTTTTGCACTCTGATTGACTTTGGTTTGTGCGAGACACTTCGACTCGAGAGATCGAGATCTTGACACTACGATTTCTGTCGTTGTGCTTGTTGTCTTCATCTGATCTTGCTCGACTGTGATCTCTTCCTTTGGTATGATTAGTAGACTCTACAACTCTGAGTGTAGTCTACGATTCTTGACTTGGCTTTGGCAGATACTCGGTCGGCTCGTAGACATGCTGTCTCTACGATTCTGAACATGACTTCCTCAGTAGACTACGGCTCAGAAAGTGCTACTCGACACACCTTCTGATCCTTCCTCGTCTCTCTGGCGCGGTCTACTTACTCTCGAGATCTACTATCTTGCGAGACTACGATTACGCCTTGATAGCTCTCGAGTTATTCTTAACTTTCTGGCGGACTACGATTTACAGTGCGGTGCTTTCGGCGATCGAGATGAAGCTATCTATTACATCATTAGATCAACCTAACATGCTTGATATTTCTATATTTATAGTCCTTGTACATCATTTCTTTTTAAGGACTTTACAAAAGTCATTTTTACTTATGTAGGATCAACCTAACACATTTGATCAATTCATTCTAAGTCCTTGTAGATATGTTTCTATTATCTATCGAGGAACTTTACTGACTTTCTTAATGCAAGCATACTTGCATATTCATTCATATATATATATATATATATATATATATATATATATATATATATCAAATCAAATCATATGTAAATAGGAATATCATTCACATACTTATTCTCGATACAATCCATTAAAAGAGTCAGTAGAGAATAAAATCTACTATTTTTATGATTTAAAAGGTTTTCATCACTTTTATCATTTGAGACTCATCTTAATAAATAATCCACATCATCCCTACACTACTACCGAGGATATTCATTAGTATCACAACCACAAATTATTAAATGCACTACGGCCAAGGATATTAATGTATTCATCAATAGGTCATGATCATGCCAACAACTCGTCCATCAATGCACTACAAAAGAACGATGAGGACTTTTACCACATCATTTGTAATATTACGGTCGTGATTATACCGATTAATCCTCAGTCATAATCATACCAAGTCCATCTATGCACTACAGCCATACAGATGACTTTCAACATAATATAAACATGAGGATGATGAAATGATATAAGAATTCATAAAACAAGTTCAAGAATTAATTTATCCAGAACTAATAACGTCCAAATTGTCAACATGATACTTCTTTGTAGAGTAAAATTCAAGAATGCTCGGAAGAATATTTTCATGAAAAGATCTTTTGGATGAAACGCAAATATCGAGGATATTCCACTAATTTTATGGAGTATAAAAGTCAAAACTTTAACCAACCGAGTATAATAAAGAATGGAATAACAAAAGAAATCACCGGGCATGCGATGATCCACATGCATAAAAGTTATTCCAACATAATAATAAATAACGGAACCGGTCGGTGAAATTAGCACCTACAGGATGTTCAGCGAATAATAAATAAAACCAGTCATGCGTAAACTTGCAGATAGGATGTTCCAACGTAATAATAAAGAATGGAATAATAAAAGAATTTCACCATATATACGGTGATTGTGATGTACAAAGTTATTCCAACATAATGATAAAGAATGGAATAACAAAAGAATTTCACCAAGTATAGGGTGAAGCCAGCGTATACGAGGTTATTCCAATGAATAATAAAAAAAAAATAATGAAGTTCTCTTCATGAATACGAAAGAATAATACCCTTACCTTAGATGAAACTGGATATAGGAAAAGAGAGGTAGCGACTTCTTCTCTTCTTTCTTTCTCTCTATAATTTTCTCTATAGAGTTTCAAAGGAATTAAGTAAGAAATAATGAAGGAATGAGCTTCTATTTATAGGAGAATGGAAAGGCACTATGTAAGGATTTCTTCACGGATGCATTAGTTATTTCATTCACGGACGCTTATTTCATTCACGGATTCATTGATTCATTCATTGATTCATTAATCAAACAAAATAACAATATAATATATATATATATATATATATATATATATATTATACTAATTACCCTATATATCGTTACCTTCCCCCCACCCCATTTTCCTTTCATCCAATTCTTCCACACGTGGGCCCCACATGTGGCCCCCACATGTGGGCCCCATTTTTATTATAAAGAATAATTTTTCTACCGATTATTTTAAAAAATGGGTAAATGGGGGTCCAAATAATACGCCAATACATACTACAAATACTATAAAATCACCTCAATATTTTTAACAATATTTATCATCATTATTATAATTAACAATATTAATCGACCGAGATTCCCAAGAAAGAGGGGCTTTCCAATAAGGATTTCTCCTATTAGTAGCGCCAATGATTAGGTGACCAAACCTCTCCTCGATGTAACTTTTAGACATCGTTAATATTGTAAATAATAATATTAATAACTTTGTCGTCTCAATTATTGATTTAATAATATATAAAATATCGACAATAATTGAATCAAATAATGTGAGATCTGTGCAACAATTCTTTCGTAGTAATAATTGAACAAAAGCGAGTGACTTCTCACGTAAGCATCAATAATCAATACTGGTGTTACTACTACGCAACCACGCCAGACATCGTATTCTTTATACTTTACTACAAGGGTAGTTCAACAATTTTAACGGTAAAAAATTCGCCGTTATTTTCATAAAATATTTTTGTCTTTTTTTTCATCCGACAATAATTCCGTTGTGGGGTCCACCAATGATTGTACCGTAGTACGAATATTCCCTGTTAAAACGAATATTTCCCGATCAATCGAATATAATATAACAACTTGCGTACTTTGCAAAATTTATAAATAATACCCACAACTATAACATTATATCAAATTCATTTCATAATATTCAAAAATGATATTTATAGAAAAATCATCTTTATTCATAAAAGTTGGGGTCTTACACCAACAGTGTTAACGGTAACACTTCCGCCGTTATTTTCATAAAAATATTTTTGTCATTTTCTAACTCCGACTAATAATTCCGTTGTAGGGATTCAATTAATGATTGTCTTGATCGTCTTTAATATTCCAATGAAAAAGAATATTAAATCCCGACCAAACGAATATTTTATAATAATAAACTTGCGTCTTTTAAAATTTATAAATATTACCTACAACTATAACGTTATATCAAATTCATTTCATAATATTTAAAAATAATATTTATAAAAAAATCATCCTTATTAAAAAATTGAGATCTTCCACACATGTATATATATATAAGCCTACTACCGATACTTGTAGAGATTAGAGTATGAGACCGTTATCCACAGATGATAACAAATTGATGCATGGGACTTCACCCTTTACTTTTACTTAGGAATAGAGGAGGATAGCAAGGAAAAGGACATAGGAATGATCAAGAAGGCTCTTGAGCAAGCTAGTGGCACACGTGCGTGATGAAACTATAGTGATGCACTAATATTTTTTTATTTTTTATGAGATTATTCACGAGATAACTTAAAATAATTTTATGTTATGTTTGTTTTTTTTTTAAAATTAATTAAAGAATTGAAAAAAAATATTATTTAGATTATTATACCCTTATTAATAATAACATATTTTAAATTATAATTCATACTTGTTTATACATCAAAAAATGATGAACAATTAATTATAAACTTTTAAATACTGTTGATTATTCCATTGCTATTACGAGTTTATCATCAGGCTCCTTGATGTATGTACTGAACCCTTTAATCAACTTGTTACTTAAATTTATTATTCAATTTTGTTGGTTCTTAGTGACCACTCCTTTTATGCAGAGCTAGGGTTTATACTTTATAGTCTTGATGAAGGGAAATAAATACAAATTTAATCTTTTTTGTGGGGGTTCTAAATTCTAAAACTAGGTGAACCAATGTTTAGGTGAAGCTTGATGCCCTTGATCAAATCCGAAATATCATTCATTCCCTCAAGCTTTCAATGTTTTTTAGGCCGTACATGTAAAAATGAAAAGCCATTCAATTATAGAGAAAAACTACGAGTAAGATATAAGTTTTTGGCCAAAACGAGTAAAACATGTAACAGAAATGAGGTTAATTTTGTCTAGAAATTTAGTCCCAAATGAATGACGAGGATTATAATACCTGATTGAACACGGTATTAAATAATCTCCATATTAAGTCATTTTATAATTCTACTAGTAATCCCAAGTCCAAATTTAAAAACCAACACAACCCAGAATTTTTCTTTAACATCTATAGTACTTTCGTCGTATATTCTGAGCTAGTTTTTGGTTAACATAGCATTACTCCACAAAAACTGACATAAAAAGCTTATCTGCAGCTATGTCACAGCACATCAAACTTGCTGATATAATAATCAAACTACAAAAGCTTCTTAATTCATAAACAAATAATATTCAAAAACAGTAATTATTATGTTCCTAAACTAGTACTGAAAAGCTTTGGAATGTCGAAGCTTTTCATAGATTTCCAGTTGTACAATTGTACATATAAATTCCCCCTGCAACTTAAGTAACCCATTTTGTGTCTATATACAAATAATTGAACACGAGAACCATCATATCTAAGTTCCAGTGACTAGAGATTAAATGAGAAATTACATTTTCACAAGTGGGCGCGTATTATTCCAAAGCCACCGACGTGCAGAACCGTCCAGCAATGGAGAGACCTACAAGACGCACAGAGTAGTTAGCATAAACTCCAGAAAACATACAGTTCCGGAACGTTACATAGTGAGGGAATTTTATGATATGCTTTCCAGATGAGAAAAAATGAGGTGCCGAGATATTGATTACAACTAGGACAAAGAAACACTGAAAGGAAGTGTGCTCATTATTAGATACTGAAAGGATTTGAACATTAATGCATATGCTTAAAACCACTCCTCTCTCTTTAATATATATTAATGACTAGAAGAAAGGGTCTAGCTTTTCAGTTCGATTGACAGCTGACGAGAAAAGAAAATGGCACTCCCTCCATCCTCGAAAACATGTTCAAAAGTACACTATTATATTGTAGTAAAAAAGGATATCTAAAAGTACACAAACAATGTAAAATATGGCATAAATATTAATTTACTCGATAGTGCACATAACCCCATTCAATTACTCCACTCATAAGTTAAATATAATATTTGTGTAATGGTATAACTGCAACAAATTTTATACTCTCGTCCAATTTCCAAACCTTTTTGTGTCCCTATTGTACTTTTAGACATCCTTTTGAGGACGGAGGAACTAAATGACACAAACATATAAAGCATTTATCAGCACCTGCAAGGGTGATTTAGATGCAATGATACGTGGTTACAATTCTTTTAGAATAATATACATGGAAATTTCTCTTAAATCTTGAATAAACACCACTTCTAAACGCCAAAAGGTTTTCCATATAAATTCCACATGTGCTTGCATGTGGCCGCACAGAGAGTATCATAGTACTCGCAGAAAAAGAACTACAAAAGTGAAAAATACGGAGTAAATAGTTTCCAGATGCGTCCTTACCTTTTCCCAAACTTGTGAATGATAATCATTGAGCCAATCAATCTCAGCGACAGAGAGCAAAGATAAGTCGACCAATTTTGTCTGAGATAAAGAGATGGGCAAAAGTATTCCTGAATATTAGTATCAATCATAGGCATAGTCTAAAGAACAATTCATTTGAATGAGATGAGAGCACTGAACATAACATTGGTTAAAATCTCAGTTGAGGAACTCTACAATAACTGGTAGCCACCTGCAATTTAAATGTCCAATTATGAACTCTATAGGACATTCAGCCTTAAAAATTGGATTGCCAGCAAGAATTGGAGTTCTAAACATCAAAAATTGATTTAGTGTTGTTCTACAACCAGATAAATGCACACTGCTACTTCTAGAGCATCACACTTACTACGAACCTAGGTAGATTTCCTATAAACATCTTATATCACCTATAATTTGAACAGCGGGATTTTGTTACGCTTTTACAGGTTTATGGGTTACGAACCTCCCACATAATTAAGTAATCATACTTTTTGATGTTCGCATGATTCTTTGAAGGCTGTAAAAACAGATAGTAGAGATGTAAAAAGGTGCATCAAGTGATATCCATGAAAAACAGTACCAAATACTACTGAAATGTATTTAAGCATGAATTGTGCTAGGATTCAAAGAAATCCACAATTTGGTGTAATGCTTAAGTTGTCAAATGCACGGTCTTGAAAATTACAAGGATAAAATAACTTTCCTCCTAACATGAAATCTTTAACTGACCAACAAAATATTTGGCTGTATAAATATGAGTTTCATCCAGATACCTTGTATTTCCAACATAATTAATTCATTATAGAAAGTTTAAGCACACTTGGGTATGCGTGCATACCTGCATCGGAACAAACGTGAGCTTCTCGAATCCAATATATCCAATTCCTCCATAACGGTTAGGTGTGTCTACCTCTTTCACATAAAGGAGATTCTGCATAACAAAGATGGTGTATTTAAAATCTACGAGAGAATGCCACAGCAGTAAAGAAACGAAAATTGGACCACTCATGAAATGCAAACAAAGAAAAATAAAAGGCCAAGTTACCAAGATTTACATGAACACTGTTCTGTAAATTGCAACAATCTCACAGATACGGACATAGAGAGTACGCACATAGAACATAAAACTGTAACTAATTTGAGTGACCTAAACAACGCAACTGTAGCAATTTGAATGTCTTTAGGTTGAAAAAAAATTCTGATAGTAACTCCTTTCAAAATTAAAAAGAAACCAAAGTTAAAGCAAGTTTCTTCAACATGGCAACACCTATAGGTCTTCTATAGATAAGGAACTTGGGTACTTTCAGGCCTATGTGACTAATGCACTTCTGTGCATGCTGGTTAAAGGAAATTAGTTTAGCTTACAATAAGTTTTGTTTATCTTATCCTATATCAGGACAAGAATATATATGGATCTGGTCAAGAATTTGACATTATTCAATTTTCTTTTGAGCCAACTCTTGTACACATGGCATATACAAGGAGAAGGTAAGACTATAAAGACAAATAGTCCACTAACAACAGCTCGATGCATTCCATACAAGCAAATGTAACCTAGATAGATGTATTACCTCAATACGGATGCCGAATGCATGATCTTCATAGTAGCCAGGTTCATTGCTAACAACCATGCCACTCATCAAAGGGGTCATATTCCCAAATCGATAACTAATACTTTGAGGGCCTTCATGAACATTAAGCGCAGCTCCTACGCCATGTCCAGTCCCTAATGAGAAATTGGACAAAGAGCCGTTACCGAGTACACCGTCATTAATTATACCATATACTGATAAATACAAAAAGGAAATCAAGCCATGCATCAAGTGAAAACTGTGGGAGAAAAAGTACCATGCCGGTAGTCAAGTCCAATCTTCCAAAGGGAAGAACGGGCAAAAGCATCCAATACAAAACCAGGGGTATTTTCTGGAAATATTGCCTGATCAAGAGCTATATGACCCTGTAATTGGACATAGTCATAATTTAGTTCAAAAGGAAAAAGTCATCTTGCAAATCAAGTAAATGTAGCATCTCTATCTATTTGACGTTCAACTTATGCAAAAGTACTAAACTCCGTAACTAGTTGACACTACTCTGCTTCGAGTGTTTGTACTTTATAGTGGCATCATTACAGGATATAACTTTGCCACAGCCACAAGGGGAAGCTTCCAATATATAAGATAGTTATCCAATAATATGATGCAATAAATTCTTTACACGTATTGCTGCAATTTCTGAGATGTCCTTAGAAATTTTGTTATTCACTCCTCCCACTTTAGTTGCTCCACTTCTTTTTGTGTTTGTGGAACACTTTTAACATATGGAAAATACATATAAATATAATACTTTTAACATAGTTAATTAGAATTTATAGAATTATAAAAATACTAAAATACTCCCCTCTGTTCCACGAAAAAAATCCCATTTTGAATATCAAAAAAAGAGTCCCATTTGGAATATCAAGGATGTATTTTTGTTCCTAATTTACACCTAAAACAAGAAGTTGGTAGTTTAGAACTTTAGTAGTGGTGGGCATGCCAATTATATTACACATAGTTATCAGAACCGGATCAGAAACAGTCAAGGCATCGGGTCAATCAGAAGTTAAACCGATTAAGCCAGATTTTAATTTGATATAAATTTTAAATATTTTATATACTAAAAGAATAATAATTTACACCATAAACCCAAGATTTCTACTGGAATACTTTCAAGAACCAAAATAGAAAGTAATTATTATTACTATTATTAGTATTATATACTCATTCCTTTTCACATAAAGAGTTGCATTTGGTTTTAATTATGGTTAATTTACAAAATTCAAAAATATATAATTATAGTGTGAATTTATTTTTTGAAATAATAATTTCATACTTAATAATATTATTTAAATAGTTTACAATATTAATTATCATATTAATTAAAATTAAATAAATTAACATCATTTTAAGTTTTAGAATTTTATTAATTGACTAGCAGAAAACTAAACAAAAATCTTCTTTTGGAACGAATGAACCTTTCAAACACAAGAAGTACTGCTAGTCTGCTATTAAAAACAAAAAGTTTTATGTATAACCAACAAGTCAACAACTAGTAAAATATTCCATTAAACTAAAGATAACTTCTCCAAGTTCAAAACGTTTGGAGATAGAAATCTAAACCCAGCATATCCCTATTTTTTCTCTCACAAATCACATTTGCTCTCATCGCTTAATCTCCCTCACGGCAACTCAACCATATGATTTCCCTCATTCTTCTTCCTCCTTTCCGCATAGAGGCACCGCGACAACTCCCTGCACAGCTGTAGCACAACCACCTCCACCACGGAACCACCTGGTGGTTCAATTTACTTTTCATTTTTTCCATTTTCATTGCTAGATCCCCCGATTTTGAAGTTCTTAAAGCCTAAAATAGTTTTTATAATGTATGCATGTGCTTCTTCTTTTATTAGTTTTCTGACAAATGATTTGGGATTTGACAATTGAAGTTTTTAAAAAATTATAACTGAGATTTTGGCAAAATAGGGACGGTTCTTTGAAATCTGTCTAGTTTATCGGTTTATGAAAAAACCGCCTGGTTCAAATGTGTTATCATCTCCGGTTTACGACTGAACAAGCCTGTCCGGTCCGGTTTTGATAAGTGATAACTACGATATTACAACAAACTTGAGGACACTTTGTCATTTTATAATACCATCAACAAAAAGAGCTCTCTTTCTGTGGATCATTTTTTTAAATACTACTGAGACCCTTTTATGCGGAACAGAGGGAGTATTTTAATTAACTATATTTTTTCCTATCTTAAAACCCATACCATATATACAAAAAAGAAGTGTAGCAACTAAAGTAGGACGGAGGGAGCATTTACTTTCATCCTTATACGCCTAATCCCAATCTACTTAGCCAAAACTAAATACATATTCATTACGAATTTGCTAAATAAGACTAAGAGAAAGGCTTGACACAATATCACACATTTGGTGTCATTAAAGATATGCTAGTCTACTTGGGTGTTAACACATTCTGAAGTAACATAAAATGTTTGTTTCTGAAGGCATAAAAATATGCGAACATCAAGCATAGCTCTAAAAAAATAAGAACTAGCGATTCAACAGCTCTAAGCACCACTTCTTTGCCAATCAAATATATCTTTTTGATTAATGTAAGATCTCTTTACGTAACTTAATTTCCTATATTTGTATTAAACATACAATAAAAGGAAACTACGAACAGTACCTGTAGGACTCGAGTAAAACATTCTTTTTGTCGTGCAGAAGGTTCACCAAAATGTACTGTCCGGGTTATATCAGTTGTTCCATCAATATACTGTGCTCCACTATCTAATAGGAAAAGTTTCTCAGCATCCACGATGCCACAACTATTTGGTTCTGGTTTGTAATGTATAATGGCACCATTGGCACCAGAAGCTGTAAAATAATTGTAATAATTATTAATGAATATAAAGGAATAATAGTATGGGTGCAAGATTAATATAACTGGAGGTAGAGTATAGGTGTAAAACTATAACTATGTGGATTAATTAATATTATATGCTTAGCAAGCATTCGTTTAGATGTACAGTCTGACTAAGAGCAAGTAAGTAACTTCAGGAATGAATAGAAGTATTATATTAAAAATGGTAAAGACGTAAGTATTCATGTTATGATGAATGATCTGACTAAAAGTAGGTGAGTAACTTCAACCCTCAATAGAAGTATTATACCCAGTCTCATATTTATTGCAACACATTTTACTGTTTGTGGCATGAAATTTAAGACGTGTTAAAAGTGTATTTAAATGTTATATATTAATATATATTTATTTATTTTGGTATACTTGAATGTTATATTAGTAGCTATATTCCGGATTTTTGAAAAATATAATATTTAAGTATGTTTTTAAGACGTACTAAAATTTGTGCCACAAGTACTAAAAAGTGTGTTTCAATAAATCTGGGATGGAGGTAGTATTAAAAATGGAAAAGACGTAAGTATCCATGTTATGATGAATTCAAATTATTGCTTGGATATGAATTCTGCCTAGAAATATATATGACAAAAAATTGAAATTTTAAGCATGTACCGTAAGATATTATAGAATTAAAATACGATCGGTATATTTTTGAGTGAGAGATGAACCTAACAAGGATTAAAATACAGAGAGGTATTCTATCTATTCAATAAGTCTTAAAAATGCTTTCTAGGATTTTTTTTTATCTTTTTCAAAGGACTTCTTCGTCTCCACTTTCTTTTTTTCATGTCTCATTCTCATATGGAGACATAAATAAATACTCTTGCAGTTGTCTTTTGCTTTACACCGTTGCAATATGGGCTATATAAACTTAAATACTATTGATTATTAGTTGATCCTATAGTTTAAACTCTTCAAATTATAATTTGACAATTAAAAGTTTGTTTATAGTAGAGTTGCACAAAAAGATTGAAATCCAAACACTGTTCTAAAAATCCCAGCCTAGGTTCGCCTAGGCCCCCCTTGGTGCCCCGCCTAGGCGCTAGGCCCCCCTGGTGCCTCACTTAGGCCCAAGGCGACAAAAAATCCTTTCAGGAGCCTAGACGAAGCGTTTTTTTTATTTTAATAACTACTCAAACCAGATCTTGATATATTTATTTTTCTAATAATTTACCATATTCATAATACAGGTTGCATATCAAATCACAACAAGAAGTGAACAATATCAAGTCAAAATGGATAATTTTATTATAGTTGTAATTTTTTAAATTTGTGCCAACTTTAAATTATATAAATGATGATGCATTTGTAATATTTAGTTTAATTTAATATAATTCTTAAATTTATGTTTAGTTTCTTAAGTTTTAATATTGAATTAAATTCTTGAAATTTTAAATTTTATTATTTAATAGCAATCTGTTTATGAATAAAACTAATATGTTAAAAATATGTTTGAACTTTGAACAATTGCATGTAAACAATTGCATGTTTGTGTTTGACCTTTGACATTAGCAATATGGATATGTGTTTGAACTTTAAGCAAAGACCTTTATTATAGATTGTTTTGCTTTATATTATTGTTTTGTTTGGATAAATGTGAGATAAAATATTAAAATTGGCTTAAAATAAAAAATCTCGCCTAGGCCCCGCCTAGGCCCCCCTCGGCCGCCCGCCTCCCGCCTCCCGCCTAGCGCCTTTTAGAACATTGAACCCAAAAGACCGGATCCGACCGGCCTGAAGAAGAAAGCCTGAAATAGCCCATCCTGATCTAGGACCGGTTAGGACCAACTTAGGCTTGGGGACTTGGAACAAAGACTAGCATGAATCGAGCCCTGGGCCAGATCCGGCATGGTCTAAAGCCTGGATCGTCTTAAACAGGCTAAATCCTAAAATCTGGCCTGAAAAGCCTGAAAAATCAGGCTTCTTAGACTATTTGTATTTTTAACTTACCATTTTATGATTTTATCCCTCCACAGGTATATAAAGTGTAGTTTAGAGGGAATTTTAAAGTTCACAAAATTTCAAAACTATATTTATTTGAATTTATATTTATATTATTTTTTTGTAATACACATTCATGAATTACATATTTTTATTTCTATCGATCTATTTAATATATATTTCTAAATTTTGAAATAATAAATAGTTTACTTACTTGAACTTTACTTTGTTGTTACTTTTGTATATTTTATGTTACTTTTCTAAGCTTTCTTTGCAATACAGTTTTCACTCTTTTTTTTCTTCGTAATTCAATCAATCAAGTATTCAAAATTCAAGTTATACATTTATTTCATCATTTGTAATCCAATTGAACTTGAAATTTTCATTAGTATATGTAATGTATTTTTTAAGTTATAAATAATATCATTTGAACTTTATTTTTATGTGAATTTTATATTTTTGGAAGTAAAATAGGTATATAAATTTATTAAAAGTAATAAAAAATGGAAAGAGAGAAAAAGTCAAAAGTCCGAAGTCCAGCCTAAAAACCAGAGGCTTTTACCGGGGGCCCTTTACCGGGGGCCCTGATTCAGTCCACATTTTGGGAGGGAAAGGCCAACCTGGTTGGCTGGTTTGACCCAGAGTTACGGGATACTTTTGTTGACCTAGCGAACCACGTATTAGTACTTCTGTACCCAAGCATAGTACTCTTACGTAACTATACTCTAAATTTAGCGTATCAAAATTTTTTTAATCTATAGTTGCACAAAATATCAATATTATAACTTAATATTGGATGTTCAAACACTACATTTATACTTGCAAAACAGTCCACTTGTTAATTTAACAATAAATCTTCTATAAACCTTGGGTCTATTACATTCAAATTTTAAGAGAATACGTAACCATAAGACCTTATTTAAAGATACCCAAGCGTATCGCTTTTTAACTATGTAGCGTACCGTGTACCCCATGCGATATCATATCGTGTACCGAACGATCTACGTTCTAGATAACACTGGTTTGACCATGCCTAACCAGGACCGGTCCAGGCCTAGCAATAGCATGTTGTGCACCACTAGTTTATAGGCTTATTTGACTACTTTAACATTACACTTAAAGTAACATACTTTATTGTCCAATAAAATGAGTTATCAATATATGTAAATATATTATTATTGTGTTTTGCACATAATTCCTTATCCTACTGTACGATACATGATTAACAACTCGAAAATTTTCCACACACAATTATGATTTTAGACTATCAGGCTTTTTAGACTTTTTGTATTTTTAACTTACCATTTTATGATTTTATTCCTCGATAGGTATATAAAGTGTAGTTTAGAGGGTATTTTAAGGTCCACAAAATTTCAAAACTATACTTATTTGTATTTATATTTATATTATTTTTTGTAATACACATTCATGAATTACATATTTATTTTTATTTCTATCGATCTATGTAATATATATTTCTAAATTTTGAAATAATAAATAGTTTACTTACTTGAACTTTACTTTGTTGTTACTTTTGTATATTTTATGTTACTTTTCTAAGTTTTCTTTTGCAATACAGTTTTCACTCTTTTTTTCTTTGTAATTCAAACAATCAAGAATTCAAAAATTCAAGTTATACATTTATTTGATCATTTGTAATCCAATTGCACTTGAAATTTTCATTAGTATATGTAATGTATTTTTTAAGTTATAAATAATATCATTTGAACTTTATTTTTATGTGAATTTTATATTTTTGGAAGTAAAATAGGTATATAAATTTATTAAAAGTAATAAAAAGTGGGAAGCGAAAGAAAAAGCCAAAAGTCTGAAGTCCAGCCTAAAAACCAGAGGCTTTAACCGGGGGCCTGATTCAGTCCACATTTTAGTAGGGAAAGGCCAGCCTGGTTGGCTGGTTTGACCCAGAGTTACTAGATATTTTTGTTGACCTGGCGAACCACGTATTGGTACTTCTGTATCCAAACATGGTACTCTTACGTAACAATACTCTAAATTTAGCATATCGATTTTTTTTTATCAATATCAATATTATAACTTAATATTGGATGTTCAAACACTACATTTATACTTGCAAAACAGTCCACTAGTTAATTTAACAATAAATCTTCTATAAAACTTGGGTCTATTACATTTAGATTTTAAGAGAATACGTAACCATAAGACCTTATTTAAAGATACCCAAGTGTATCGCTTTTTAACTATATAACGTACCGTGTACTCGTGCGATATCATATCGCGTACCGAACGATCTACGTTCCAGGTAACACTGGTTTGACCATGCCTAACCAGGATCGGTCCAGGCCTAGCAATAGCATGTTGTGCACCACTAGTTTATGGGCTTATTTACTACTTTAACATTACACTTAAAGCAGTGTTCTAAAAATCCCCGCCTAGGCGCTAGGCCCCCCTTGGCGTCCCGCCTAGGCATCAGGCCCCCCTGGCGCCTCACCTAAGCCCAAGGCAGCAAAAAAATTCCTCCAGGGGCCTAGGCGGAGAGTTTTTATTTATTTTAATAACTACCCAAATCAGATCTTGATATATTTATTTTTCTAATGATTTACCATTTCATAATACAGGTTGTAATATATCAAATCACAACAAGAAGTGAACAATATCAAGTCAAAATAGATAATTTTATTATAGTTGTAATTTTTTTAACTTGTACCAACTTCAAATTATATAAATTATAATACATTTGTAATATTTAGTTTAATTCAATATAATTCTTAAATTTATGTTTAGTTTCTTAAGTTTTAATATTGAATTAAATTCTTAAAATTTTAAATTTTATTATTTAATAGCAATCTTATTTATGAATAAAACTAATACGTTAAAAATATGTTTGAACTTTGAACAATTGCATGTTTGTGTTTGACCTTTGACATTAGCAATATGGATATGTGTTTGAACTTTAAGCAAATGTCTTTATTATTTGATTGTTTTGTTTTATATTATTATTTTGTTTGGACAAGATAAAATATTAAAATTGGCTTAAAATAAAAAATATCGCCTAGGCCCCCCTCGGCCGCCCGCCTTCCGCCTAACGCCTTTTAGAACATTGACTTAAAGTAACATACTTTATTGTCCAATAAAATGAGTTATCAATATATGTAAATATATTATTATTGTGTTTTGCACATAATTGCTTATCCTACTGTAAATACACGATTAACAACTCGAAAATTTTCTACACACAATTTGATAACTATGTGCATGGTAGATTATACAAGTGGCTTTGTAGAAGAAATAATGCACTCTCTTAAGGTAAGCCTAATAATACACTCCGCTTCACTCAACACCTCGTGCATTAGAATTTTTTAGTGTGAATATCAATCCATTTGCAGCATGTCCCAACTAAAATATAAAACTTGCAAGGAACTATAAGTGATTAAAACCATTTGTTTGGGATCCAAGTATGTATTCATAACTAAAATCCAAATAAAACAAGTTTGCGTGATCTTCATAATTCTTATTATCATTAAGATGGTATATAAACTTTACTGAATATGCTTTGCAACGAGATATAAATGTACTTCATGTATCAGCATGATACTTGGACAAGAAAGCCACTAAACATTTCAAATTCACAGTTTGCATGCTATCATTGTTGTTATAGCATCGCCTAGGCACAGTGTTCTAAAAATTCCCGCCTAGGTCCGCCTAGGCGCTAGGCCCCCCTGACGCCTCACCTAGGTCCAAAGCGACAAAAAAATCCCTCCAGAAAATTAGATGGGATCTAGGCGGAGAGTTTTTTATTTATTTTAATAACTACCCAAACCAGATCTTAATATATTTATTTTTCTAATGATTTACCATATTCATAATACAAGTTGTAGCATATCAAATCACAACAAAAAGTGAACAATATCAAGTCAAAATGAATAATTTTATTATAGTTGTAATTTTTGAACTTGTACCAACTTCAAATTATATAAATGATGATACATTTGTAATATTTAGTTTAATTCAATATAATTCTTAAATTTATGTTTAGTTTCTTAAGTTTTAATATTGAATTAAATTCTTAAAATTTTAAATTTTATTATTTAATAACAATCTTCTTTATGAATAAAACTAATACGTTAAAATATGTTTGAACTTTGAACAATTGCATGTTTGTGTTTGAACTTTGACATTAGCAACATGAATATGTATTTGAACTTTAAGCAAATGTCTTTATTATCTTAATTATAGATTACTTTGCTTTATATTTTGGATAAATGTAAGATAAACTATTAAAATTGGCTTAAAATAAAAAATCTCGCCTAGGCCCCGCCCAGACCCTGCCTAGGCCCCCTCGGCCGCCCGCCTCCGCCTTTTAGAACATTGCCTAGGCGTCCAAGCGATGAAAAACTAATACGGCGATGGGCACCATGAGGTGCGCCTTGGCAGCTCGCCATTAGTGGCTCTGGCCCAACGACAATATTTTACAGCTCTGACCCATTAACCCATGACCCATGGATCGCGACTTCTTCGAAAAGAGATGGAGATGACATTTTCCTTGATGATTTTGCTTGAACGATGTTTCTAGACTAGTGTAGAGAATCTAGACATTATTTTGGCTTGTTATGTGGTGTTTTATTAGTTATTAGACTATATATTTGTGGTGGTTGGTTGCAACTTTATTTTTTATGTGGTGTTTGTTGAATTCTTCATTTCTTTTACTAATTTTTAATATCAAATGTTTTGTTTTTGAATTGTTATTGCTAAGAATTTACATAATTATGCCTTTAATGTTATTCCAAAGGATCCAGGCAGTCGGCTACCGTCATGATGCGTCGTGACGCTGTGACAACTATGCATGCTATATGTACATCTTAAACCAGTTCATTCAAAAGAGTTTACATGAAGAAAAGTCTCGCACTTCTTCAAAAGAGAATTGTTTAAGTATGAGACAAATAACGAATTGATCGTGACCATGGGTGACAAACCCCACAGTCACGAAATTTAAAGTTAAATACTTCTTCAGTTCCAATGAAATCCAACTCCAATTTCATTGAACTATTGACCATAGCAAATTAAAGTATATAGTGAAAAAATCACATGAAACAACCAATTCTATAATATTTCTTCCAGAAACTTTGGAAACTTGTAAGGGAATGACAAAAAGCATAACCCATGATATTCACATTGAATGTAATTTAAAAGGAATAAACTATAAAGATAGTAGTATGCATACCACTTATGGTATCAAAGCTTGTGCCAACAAAACCAGCTTGCTTTGAACGAAATTCAAGAAGTTTATCTGAAACTGCAACCTCTGTCAATACCACATCTTTATTAATTTCCTCTTCCAGCCAGTCCCAAAACTGTGCTAGAGCAGCTGCATCCCTGCCATAGAAAGTACTGTGATATCACACATTTTATGAAGTTCTTCAACTGTCATTATAGTAGATCAGATAAACATAATCTTAACACTGAGTTTAACCCCTAAAATCATTACTATTAGGACAACACCCTTGCATTCCACCAGCAGATAAAGAAGTAATCTAGTCATCACCAATATCGCAGATTAGTAAAACCTATTTCAATCATACTCGCAAACAGGATTTTTTACATCAAATTATTTTGGGAAAGTAATAAGATGAATTGCTTATGACATAACTACAAACATAAGCTCTTAGAAAGTTTTACACATTGTAAAATCAACTATTCCTGAACTAGATCTTTTTGCCTTTCATCATCCATGGCCCATCAAATGGACTAATGGAAGAAATTATTATTGGCAATCCCTTCTATATTCCATCTCATCTCAATCTTTTCCTCCGCAAAATCTCCTCTCAATTAAATCTCTCCCAGATTATGTCCTACAAACTTGTTCCCCTGAAGAAACAAAGATTAACAAAAGAGCCTCACATCACAATTTATCTAGAGATCTGATAATCAAGAAAATCGATCTTCCATGGGATATCATTCTTAGGGGACACTAAACCTCATGCATCATACTCACTATACTAAACCAAACCCCCACTCCCACCCAAAAAAAAAACTAAAAAATTAGCAATAACTAAATATATACAAAACTTTCCGCTGTATCTACTTTAGCCACTCTAAATATCGCTATGTTAGTATCTATTCAGACAATATATGTGTGTGCAGAGCCATGGCACAAACACTATCATAAGTGCTCAAATAAGGAAGAAAAAGGGAGGACAGTAAAGGAATGCAGTGAATTTTGGACAACTAAATAAAAATACAATCAATATTTCCCATATTCCCTTCAACAGCTAGTTCAAACACAGAGAATTAGAGCAAGCTGATCACGGCAAAAAGAAGGAATTCAGATCAGAAAGATTGAAGATAGTTATGAATAGTAAGACAATATTGCCTCTTAGGAATCACGTTTACAAGGTTGCGCCTTTTAGAATTTCAATGATTGTATATGTGCGTAAAAGATGATCATCTCAGATTAGTACCAAAATTGCAAACCACTTAATCACCATGAAAATAAGATTAGAGAGGGGCAGGTTTCAGTTACCTAAGATGAGAATTGCGCATCCCTGTCAGTTCAGCAGGATTTTTGACCGCCTTAGCAAAAGAAATAGGAGAAGGCCTATAGAATGCAGTTGGGCCTCCAGAAAAACCATTGGAGCCATGATTATTGATACTCGAAACTTTGCTTTTGCTCCCAACTCCCCCAAAATATTTATCACAGGCTGATGCATATGTGGTTACAATAGCAGCATTAACAGTTGATGTGTCCAACCAAAGATGTGCCCCTTTTGCTGCCAAACTGAAAAGAGAAAAATAGTTCACTGCAAATATGAAGCACGTATACTCACTTAATTTTTGTCCGAAAATAAGAACTGCAATAAAGATTCTCTGATTTTTAAAATTACATCCAATTTGAGTCACAAGAAAATCCTTGTCCACAGACTACACCTTATAGTCACTAACACCATTTCATGGTGATTTTCATTTTGCAGCTATAACTGTATGTATTCAGAAATTAACACTCATGCCAATTACACTGTCAGCTGTCAAAGTGGGTTTGATATAAAATTAGTTGAACTGATTTTTTTTATAGATATATGCTAATTTAGAGCCATACGCACCTTTCTATTTCAGAAAGAATTGATTCATATGGACACAACTCTATCCCTGCGCTTTTCAAGTAACTCATCACTTCTGGGGTGACTTTTGAATTATCAACAAACAATTTTGCAGCATCAATCTCCACAACTAAGTATGCGTACATAACAGGAGAATGTGGAATGTCATTCCCTCTCTGAAAAGAATTTTAAAGCATTGTCAGGACATTGGAGGACAAATACAAGAACCACAATCGAGTAATAACGATGCTCATAGTTGAAGCTTTGAACAGGTCAAACAAGGAATTAAGAATTAAGAATACTATATAATTGTCTACTTTCCATAATCCTTCGATTCAGAAATGCAAATAGAATCGAAACACGCGAAGAAGCTGGATAAAATCTTTGGAAAGTACTATAGGAGACACCGGAACTGGAGGGACTCTAAGTCAGTCTAGCAGATTATTCCACTCGGCGATTTAGGTCATTTGACTCCTCATTCTAACTGGCACCTTGTTTATTTTCCCCCACTTCCTCTTCTTTCTCCCCGCCACCCCAAGACACATAAGAGAATGAAGGAGAGGAAGGATAAGTTCCTTGAGAACATATAGATGGAATTGCCTCCTTCATTCCATGTAGATCTTCATTTGCATTCTGCTTACCATTAACAGCCAGGACATAAACCAAGAAGTTAATCTTGAACACTCTGACTAGTGACACATGAATCATGGACCAGCTCCCCTCCATTACACCTTCCACCCAATTTACTCCAATACACTTAGTAATAAAAAGAAAACATTTAGAATTAGCAACACAACAATATTCATCACAAATGATTGTTTCCCGTGTTGCCGTTGCTAAGCAATATTTTTGTCACTAAATGTGTATTGAAAAAAATTGGGTGAAAAATGTACTCGAAGGGATCCTAGCCCATTATCGTGATGAGAAATTATTATTAATCTTTAACTTATGTGCATGGTACAATTTACATAATAGTACCCCAAAACATAATAGTACCATAATATACTATCACTTTGCGATATCAAAATTAAATGTTCTTTATGTTGACTTAACTTTTTGATACATATTTTAACTAATCTTATATTTGAGTAGCTTATAAAAGATATGTCATTTTTTTTCTGGTGAGAGCTGAGGGAATCCAAAATTATTATGTTAAAGCCAAATTTTCAACTAATGATTGTTATTACTACATTGTTCTTGATTATAAATTGTATCTGAATTTCAGTACCCACACATATCACAATTTTAAAGAAAAAGAGGACAAGCATCACTTTTTGTATATAAAATTATTACAGCAGGCACTAGAAAGTTAGAAAGACTACCAAGTTCAAAAGCCATGCAACTTCATCAAGCATGGAGATAACAATCGCAGATGAACCAGCTTCAATCAGTTCTGACCTCAGGTTAGACAGCTTGGATGACACATCCATCCCAGCATATTTAAGATCATGCACTCTAATCGGTTTATTTGGTGGCTTTGGCCTTGCTTCTTTCCAAATCTTGTCCACAAGATTAAAATTGTACAAGTAGACCAACTTGTGATTATTTCTACTTATAGCCTCTTTAAGTTCCTCTACAGCATTAGAAGAGAAAAGAAACTGCTCCCTTCACAAAAACAAAAAATGTGGCATCAGACACAAGCACTATAATCCTATGCAGGGACGTCCGTTCATAAATTATATTAACATTAAAAAGAAAAGATAAATCAGGGAAAATATACCAAGGACAACAACAAAATTAAAAGAACTAACAATATGGGCAATTAATTTATAGGACTGATAAACGTGCATGGAAGAATGGTTAAAGACCTAGATATCATATCACTTTCGGATATGGGGCAAAAGCAGGAGAGATGGACCGGAGTACTAATGGTGATAAAGAAGGGATACACAAACAAAAAAGATGAGAAAAACTTTATCCTATCAGCTCGAGCATAATTCAGCGGCAACCCTAATTGGAAGATCGAAGGTTGATTAACTAGTTTCTATAGGTAAAGTACAAAAAGCAATCAGCTGTTGAGTATTACTCACAGGATCAATGCCAATTCTGCAGCCTGGAGTGAGGACATCATTAAGCCATTCACTAGTGGTTGGCACCCCCAAATTACCAGCTCGCATGAGAATCCAACTAGAATTCAACTGCTTCTCTGCCTAGTAACAACAAAGATAAAATCATTAATGATGCATTAGGTTAGACCATAAGAATCAGAATGGGAATAGCCTTGCCAACAATACTACGTGTTCACATGTCAAACCTGGAGAAAATATCTCCCATCTGTCCAAAGAGCTGCTTTTTGCATTGTGATAACTGCAGTGCCAGCACTACCAGTGAAACCTGATATATAGGTTCTTCTCATATAACATTCAGCAATAAACTCGCTCTGGATACAAAAACAAAAATGGAATCAGAAATGATAAGAGGAACCACTTGTGTACATGGAGCTTAGTCAATGCAAGTTCAATATTGAATCAAAATGAGCCTAATTATTCATTTGAAATAAAATTAATCCGAGCTCAGATAAGCCCTCAATGAAGCACCAGTATCAGTATGAACCCTTCAGTCAATTCTAGCATTTAGAAACACTAGTGAATTGGACTTCTTATTTGAATTCTACTGTCATTCCAACATTATTGGTTTTGTTCAAATGACTGAGTCACTGATATCAATTCTAAACAAGCCTTAAATTATTGAAAAGAACAGTTGAAATTCTTAAACATACAAATATAATAGTGTCATTCACCATCTAACTCAATTCCCATTAGGATAAAATCAAAATTGAATTCATATTTAAGGCAGAACAATGAGAATCCAAATTCAACAATAAAACATCAATAATATCCACTTATCACATAAAATGAATAAAATCAAGAATAAAAAAAAAGTACTAATTCTAATTCAAACAAAAAAATGGGTATTAATTCAAATAACAAGAGGTAAAAATAGAATTGAATATGAACCTGATGGGCATCTTCAGAAGGGATGATATAAGCGTCAATACCAATCCCAGGCTTTGAGAAAAGCTCGCGCAAGGCGACAAGCTTCTCGTCTGGTTCATCACTGTTATTGCGCTTCTTTCGAAACTCGGACGAGGGTTTTGCAGTGATAGAACTGGAGTTTCGGATTATAAAGCTGAGGGATTTGGTGGGAACACTTTGGGGTTGGGATCTGAAAGAACGGAAAATTGGGAGTGATAGAGAAAGGAAGCGTAAGCAGCGAGGATTTAGATGAGAAGAGGGAGAAATCATGGTGCGTTTAGAGAGAAAAACTGCAGGCGTTAGTTTTGTAGCTGCCACCGGGGATTCCATGAGATGGGCAATGAAGATAAGGCCTGGTATATTAGGAGCAAGTGGCAACACAAATATTTTAACAGAAATTTTGAAAATTAATTTAATTAAAAAGATAAAAGAAATAAAATAGGAAAGTAGTAAGGAATAAAACAAAAGTAAAATATTAAAAACACCCCTAAATATTAAAAATATATTATTTATATAAGACAAAATGACGAAAATAAAATGGATCTGATTATGGCAAAATTGTCATTATTTTATAATTTTTTTTATTATAATGGATATAGCAAATGTTAATGTTGTGTTGGCTTACGAATAGAAAATCAGAGTTAGGTGGTGTTTGATAAAATTTAGTGTTAAGACCTGAATAGTTTAGACGTCTGAATAATATAGAGTATCTGAATAGAATTGTATCTGAATGAAAAAATGTTGTTTGATGATTACTTTTTTCAAAATGTCTGAATAAAAGTATTTTACCATTTTAACTTTCTAAACAAAACTATAAAATAAAATAAAAAAACAAAACAAAACATTTTCTTCTTCATCTACCCCCATCCCCGCCCCCTCTCCCCGTGCCCTCCTCCTCCCTCCACTACTCATTGCCCCTCCTCCCTCCCTCCCTCCCTCCCTCCTTGCCTCACGGTGGTAGATCCGGTAGTGGTGTGTTAGGTTTGTAATATTCATGTATGAATCAAATTGCAAAATTAATGCTAAGTGTGTGTAAAATCGAGTTTAAAAAATTTACAAACCATATACCCGGATCATCCTTTATGCATAATTATTAATTAAACGAAAAGATAAAGAATAAATCATACCCTTGAAGATCGAGCTTCCTCAGGTACAAGTTCACCTCCAAATCCTTTCGCGTTCAATCTTGAATCCACCGGGTTTGGTTCCTTCCTTTGATCAAGGTTAGCCACCCATATGTTTGGCCTCTAGAGGTGATCCACCAAGGAAGAAGAAAATTCAAGAAGATGGGTATTTGGCTCAAACCCTAGTTTTCTATCTCTATAGAAAAGGTGTACTCTCCAACAATTGGAATTATTACGTATGTTGAAAAGTCAACAACCCATCCCACCCATAATAAGACTCCTCTTATTTATAGATGTGGGAAACCCACCTTAACAATTAAGGAATTGGGTTTTAATTAATTAATTCTTTTAATTAATTAAGCTCCCTAATCTTATTAGGGATAATTAATTAAACTCCTTTAACTAATTTTCCTTCCTAATCCAATTAGGAATAAATGAGAGTACTTATATTAAATTAATTCCTAAACTCTTTTAGAAATTAAAATAATAATAATTATAATAATATTAATAAGACTCCTCTTATTAATTTATATTTAATATTTCTAAAATATTAAATAATAAATATTAAGCTATTTAATTTATTCTATCACCATAGATTAAATTAAATATACATAACATATTATTACGATTATGCCATTAACTTCTTAAATAATTATTCTTCCTTTTATGGTGTGACCCTTTTAGGTTCTCCATATTAAACCGGTTGTGAATAAATCAATTAGAAACAATTCTAATCTTATTTAAATAAATAAATTAAACAATTAATTTATTTAAATAATATTTATTCTACAATAGGGATAAGCCTCAAAGCGATCATCAACGACTTTCCGGATAATATAGATTTCAACATTAATCATTAAAGAACCTTTGAGTAAATAGTTACTGTGCAAATTCAATCCTTCCACCATACAATGTCCCAATTAAATATAAGGCATGGAATTACATCGCAAGTCTTATTTTATTTAATTATATGTATTTCGATCCTTAAATGCACTGACTCGAATAATGCAAATTAGAAACTCCTTTCTAATTTCATTCTCGCCTTAACCAAGGACTACTTTGGGTTGTCATTTATCGAATCACATAGACATTTCTCTTTTTTATTAGAAGTGGTAGATTCTTTATTGATCATACATTATCTCCATATATACAACTTGTTATACCCAAGCATACCCTTTGATATACCCTAAGGGTCTTAAGGAATAAGTCAAAGTATAACTCATCATACACAAGATACTTATGATGATCTCAAGTCCAAGGATCACTTGTCTTACTATCACTACTGAGAATTCCTATTGACGAGCAAATAAAACTCCATTAGGTATTCCTTAGCGAGCCACGTTCGATGAACTTATTCTTTAATAAGCACCTACATACTTGCTTTAGTGTCTCCACACAAATGATCATGAGATCAATCATCCTCATCCAATAAGCAAGCACGATATGTACCGATCTATCCGGATTCACTAATCCCCAATTTAGTAATCCAATGATTGGGAACTATTTTAGTTTTAAGCTTTCTAAGAATTTAGATCTCATTAGAATGATCATCATCATTATTCTAAAAGCATTGCTTAAAATTATGGGTTTATCACATATTATAAAAGCAAAGATCATGTAGATAATTAAAAGCCTTTAATAAATTAATACTTTTTATTAATAAATGAATAAGATTATTACAAAAGTATATGCTTTATCATCAAACATGATTGGCTTGTGTAATGCATACTACTTTCAATCTCCCACTTGCACTAAAAGCCAATCGCCATTGTATCTTATACTTTCTTCTTCTACAAGTGACGATTATCCTGTTTGTTGGATAAGCTTTAGTTAATGGATATGTAATGTTGATTATGAGAGTCCACTATCTCTATAGTGATTTCCCATCTTTCATGATTCTTACAATCAAATGAAAGTGCCACAACACATGTTTAGATCCAAGATGAGACTTAGAACTATTCCTGGTTACGTAATGAACTTTTAATCCAAACAATCAACTTGCGACTTCATTTTATAGCTATATACTTTGTCTTTATCACTAAACCAAAGAACTCTTTCTTTGTTTGGAACCTTTCGATTCAACGCACCACCGCTTCAAGGTAACACTTTACCTTAAAGTGGATTTTACGTCGTCTTGATGCGTCTGAAAAACTTGAGTGCATTAAGCCCTCTGGTTTTAATTCGGACCCACCATGTATGATCACATCCTTAGTGTTGGTTAAGCACTTTAAGATGTTTTTCACTTTGTCTTTACGGTGATCTTCTCGAAATATGATGCGTCGACATCGTGTCTCGTATATTTCATTGCATCATGATTGTCACTCATGCGATCTCTCTTCTTTGGAGTCTATGGGGACTATTAAGAGATACACTCCATGGCTCATTAACATGAGACATCTCTTGGAAGATTGCCATGCTAAACGCGACTTTAGCATCAAATGAATATATCGTTCCTTGGGTTAAGTCGAGCATTCTCTTGAATCTATCTATATAGATTTATATCCCCAATTAAGATACTCTTCCCAATCATTCATGGAGGAATGTTTAGACAACTTTATCTTTCTTGATTGTAGCATTGGTATGTAATTCCTTATCCGTAGTATATCAACATATAATACTAGAAATTTCACGACACTCCCATTTGACCCTTTTGTACACACTCAGAAGTCTTACCTCCTCATCGAATGTAACTCTGGATCATCATCTTCATGATCGTACCTCATCATCATCATCCATGATGAATCCATACCTTCTAGGTATCTTGATCTTATTCCGATTTTGATTCGGTTGTGTTATTACAATAGGTCATCTACTGTGTTCCTCTTATTTGACTTATAGTGTTTTGTGGTTCTTGAACTTTTCAAGATCTATTATCCTCCCACTAGCCCTTGAATGATAAACACCTTTATCTTAGAAAGCGCGTGTTTCAAATAAAAACACCTTTTTGCTGTAGGATTATAGAACATATGCCTAAACTTACTTTAGGATGTCCCACAAATTGTACTTGTCAAATCTTGTCCCAAAGCTTATCCTTTTGAAACCTTTTCACATAAGTTGGAACCCTTATCTTAACATACTTAAGATTAGGAATCCTCCTTGTCCATAACTTTTATGGAGTCTTGAAATTTGGATTTTGAGGTTACCTTTTAAGTAGAATATCAACCATTTCTGGGACATTATCCCGGAAGGATCTTTGGAATGTCAAGTAAAATCATTATGGACCGCACTTCCATGTCCAACAAGGTGCGATTTTTCATTCGGATACATCAATCAATTATTACGTGTCAAGATGTGTCCATTATGAGAAAACCATTTGAGATGATCTAGAAACTTATTGCACAAGTATTTATTCCTTGATTTAATCAAAGAATTTTAATACTTTGCCAATTTGTTTCACTTCGAATTCTTTGAACCTTTCAAATAATTCACACTTGTATTCAACAAATACATACATTCAACTCTTTGAATGATCATCTCCTTTTCTTATACTAATTTGTTCAATATGCAAAATTATTTTCATGTAAGTCAAGTATACAAAATTTATTAAGTAATATTCCGGTTCTATACAAAACATTATTATTATAAATAGAACAACAATTGTTCTTAATTATAATACCAAAGATTTCATTGTCCAACAATAAAATGGAAATAATATTTTTAACAAGAACTGGAATACTGATAACAACTTATTGACTTAATAGATTTGCTTCGTAGCATTGCTAAACTATAAGTTTCTATGGCTAATATGGCAACCTTTGCTACATTTCCATACATAGGATTACTTATATTTGTTTAGCTTTCTACTTCTGCTTGGTCCTTCATAAATCTATATTTATGATAACCAAAGTCGGTATCCAATACCCAAGTAGAACCTTGACTTAAAGAAAAATTTATTTCAATCATGAACAAAAAGCGTATTATAATCGAAACTTCACTAAGCTTCTTTGGTTAGCCTCTGCAAAGACGCTTCTCGCAGATTTCTTTCCGTCCCATAAGCTTATTGCGGTGGAAGCAAACTCCTTTCTTATCCATATCGAGTTTTGTTCTTATTATCCTTTGTTTTTGCCTTTCTATTTACCTTCTTTGAATCGTTCTTCTTTTGGTAAGATCCTTTGGCCCCTACCAAGTAGACTTGATCTTTCTTGGTTGTAAAGTGACTCTCAACATTTTTCAACACGTTAAGCAAATCAGCGAAGCTGATATCTAGCTTGTTCATATGAAAAATTCACAACAATTGTGAAAAGAGTCCGGGATTGAGTGCAAGATCAAATCTTGGCTCAACTCTCCATCCATGACAAAACCTGTTGTCTAATTGATCAATCAAATTGATTATGTTAAGAACTTTTTATGCATCTTATAGTGCCATTGGCCATTCTAGATCGGAAGAGCTCCTTAGATATCGATATCTATCGATCCCTACTTTCCTCACCATCAACTACTTGATGTGCGAATATAGTAGGAGCATCCATAGTTTCACGCCTTGACGCTGAAGCTCGTTACTCGTGGATGTGAGCATGATGCGTTGAGCCAATTGTGCATCATCTCGCCACTTTCTAAAAGTAGCAATCTCTTCCTCGGAGGCATTATGCGCAACCATCGCGGGATATAGGCGTATTAAGGACATAAGATAGCTTTTTCACCATGAGAGAACTATTCTCAAATTCCTTAACCAATCCATTTAATCCTATTCAGTTAATTTAGCATCTAATATGCTTGTGATGATAGTAGTTTTAGACATTGTAAAATTTCGTAAATGAATTTGTAATTAACAACATTTTAACATACATTCTTTTATTAATTACCAAAATAAATTAGGTCTTGTTTTAAATTGGTATCTCCCACTATTTTCTTCAAACTATATTACCCTCACTTATATAGTTCGGCAAAATCTAATTAAAGATTTGCTAGTGAGAATAAGGATCCCATTTCAAATGTATATAGCCTTGTGGTGACACAACAAACTATATATAAATAAATAGGTAGACAACTCTTGTCAATTACATCAACTATGCAACTCCTTGTATTTTGCCTCTTAGATTATTTTGATCAAGTGGTGGCACATCCGAATCAAAATTATCCAAGTTAAGTCCGACCTAGCACTCTATATATTCAAAAAAGAAAAATATCATCCTTGTGGTGACACAACAAAACAATATTGTTCAATTTTCTTTATAAGCATCAAATGTGATAAATTAACATCTTAAATACTTAATACTTGCCTTGTGGTGACACAACAAACTCATATTAAATATTTAATACTCTATTAATTTTATCATGCTGAAAAGCGACGTTCGATATTCCAAATATCTTTGAACGCTTAGGACTTAATATAAAAATTGAGGGGTTTGTTTTAATTTGTCTCATCTTGTTTAAATATATTTATATATATATATATAAAATACGCGTCGTATTAATGAACATGCTGAAGCGTGTTTGCATAATATATAATATATATAATATAAGTACGCATATAGAATACTATATTCTACCCGATTGATTATGGACTTTTATTCTAGTTTGGTTCACTAGAGCCACCAAGTGAACCAAAAGGTCAAACTCTGAGGGTGCAAGAAATAATATTTAAATATAACTATTACATTTAAACCCTGCTCTATTACAAAGCGGGTCTTCAAGCTTATTGTCCCTTGATCTCTAATTCTTCAAAATTAATTCTAAATATTCCTATTACAAAACTATTTTAAAATAAATAGAAACCTTGATCGTGATCGAGGGGAAGTACATAGGAGGAGATAGAATTTACATTCGTAAAAAATTAGAGAGAAGGCGAAATCTGTGAGACCCCCATTTAATAAAACCCATACATTCATGCATCCAACTAAAATAAATTCAATCGCATTGGTCAATAGTCATAATCAATCCCATTTATTATCATACACATCACCATACGCATCAATAAATAACATTCATCTCATGAATAATAAACATTTAATATATATATATATATATATTGATATCATTTAATGGGCAAATTTAGTTAGTATAAAATCTATTTTTGAATAAAAATAAACTCCTTTATTTAAATCCAAGTTTAAATCAAAATAAAACTATTTTATTTTAATTTATCCAATTTTGAATAAAATAAACTATTTTATTTTAATCAAAATAAACTCCTTTATTTTAATTAATTATGGAATCCAATTCCATGTAAAAAAAAAAAATCTTTTATTTAAAGGAAACACTTGATTCTTCTTTCCTATTCACAAATAAACTCCTTTATTTTGAATAATATGAAATCTTATTCCATATTTAAATAAACTCATTTATTTAAGGAAATTAGGATTCTTCTTCCTATTCACAAATAAACTCTTTTATTTTGAATAATATGAAATCTTATTTCATATCTAAATAAACTCCTTTATTTAAGGAAACATGGATTCATTTTCCTATTCACAAATAAACTCTTTTATTTTGAATAATATGAAATCTTATTTCATATCTAAACAAACTCCTTTATTTAAGGAAAGATGGATTTATTTCCTATTCACAAATAAACTCTTTTATTTTGAATAATATGAAATCTTATTTCATATCTAAATAAACTCCTTTATTTAAGGAAAGATCAATTTCAACTCTAATTAGTTATCGTGGAATCCAATTCCAACTCTAATTAGTTAGCGTGAAATTCTAATTTTAAAATTAAATCTTTTATTTTAATATTAAAATAAACCTTTTATTTTAAGATTAAAATAAACCTTTTATTTTAATTATAAAATTATTAAAATTAAAATAAAACTTTATATTTTAATATTAAAATAAACTTTTATTTTAAAATTAAAATAAACTTTTATTTTAATTATATAATAATTAAGAATATATATATGTATATATATATTCGTAATATATATTATATATATATATAAAACCATTATATATATATATATATACATATCCGTTCCTTTTAATTTTATAAAACCGTAATGCTTGAAAAACACATGCCTCGATTTCCGTGCATGCAAACAAAAAAAAAATCATAGGGTTTTGTTTCCATGAATTAACGTGCATCATGCTCATATTTATACATATAATATATATATATAACTACATTTGACTTAAAAAAAAAAAAATTAGAAGGCGGTTTATTTCAGTTGACCACTCCAAGCTTCATCGAATTGGTAAAAATTGGCCAAATCTGTACCAAATCAAGAGTTCACATTTTTTTTTTTTTTTTTTTTAAATTTATACAATAAAAATATATGCCTAATTAAATTATTCTAAACACATATCAATATACATATCAAATCTGAACAATTAATAATTCGCATAAAGGTTTGGCTTTGATACCATTGTGTTAGGTTTGTAATATTCATGTAAGCATCAAATTGCAAAATTAATGCGGAAGTGTGTAAAATCGAGTTTAAAAAAAATTTACAAACCATATACCCGATCATCCTTTATGCATAATTATTAATTAAACGAAAAGATAAAGAATAAATCATACCCTTGAAGATCGAGCTTCCTGGTGTGCAAGTTCACCTCCAAATCCTTTCGCGTTCAATCTTGAATCCACCGGGGTTTGGTTCCTTCCTTTGATCAAGGTTAGCCACCCATATGTTTTGGCCTCTGAGGTGATCCACCAAGGAAGAAGAAAATTCAAAGATGGGTATTTGGCTCAAACCCTAGTTTTCTATCTCTATAGAAAAGGTGTACTCCAACAATTGGAATTATTACGTATGTTGAAAAGTCAACAACCCATCCCACCCATAATAAGACTCCTCTTATTTATAGATGTGGAAACCCACCTAAACAATTAAGGAATTGGGTTTTAATTAATTAATTCTTTTAATTAATTAAGCTCCCTAATCTTATTAGGGATAATTAATTAAACTCCTTTAACTAATTTTCCTTCCTAATCCAATTAGGAATAAATGAAATACTTTATATTAAATTAATTCCTAAACTCTTTTAGAAATTAAAATAATAATAATTGTAATAATATTAATAAGATTCCTCTTATTAATTTATATTTAATATTTCTAAAATATTAAATAATAAATATTAAGCTATTTAATTTATTCTATCACCATAGATTAAATTAAATATACATAACATATTATTACGATTATGCCATTAACTTCTTAAATAATTATTCTTCCTTTTATGGTGTGACCCTTTAGGTTCTCCATATTAAACCTGTTGTGAATAAATCAATTAGAAACAATTCTAATCTTATTTAAATAAATAAATTAAACAATTAATTTATTTAAATAATATTTATTCTACTGATAGGGATAAGCCTCTCCTAGCGATCAACGACTTTCCGGATAATATAGATTTCAACATTAATCATTAAAGAACCTTTGAGTAAATAGTTCTGCATAATTCAATTCTTCCACCATACAATGTCCCAATTAAATATAAGGCATTGGAATTCTTTGTCAAGTCTTATTTTATTTAATTATATGTATTTCGATCCTTAAATGCATTGAACTCCAAATAATGCAAATTAGAAACTCCTTTCTAATTTCATTCACGCGTAACCCAAGGACTACTGGGTTGTCATTTATCGAATCACATAGACATTTCTCTTCTTTTATTAAAGTGGTAGATTCTTTATTGATCATACATTATCTCCACGTACAACTTGTTATACCCAAGCATACCCTTTGATATACCCTAAGGATCTTAAGGAATAAGTCAAAGTATAACTCATCATACACAAGATACTATGATGATCTCAAGTCCAAGGATCACTTGACTACTATCACTACAGAATTCCTATTGACGATGCATAAATAAAACTCCATTAGGTATTCCTTAGCGAGCCAATGCTTCAAATGAACTTATTCTCTAATAAGCACCTACATACTTGCTTTAGTGTCTCCACACAAATGATCACGAGATCAATCATCCTCATCCAACGAAAGCAAGAACGTATGTACCGTCTATCCAGATTCACTAATCCCCAATTTAGTAATCCAATGATTGGGAACTATTTTAGTTTTAAGCTTTCTAAGAATTTAGATCTCATTAGAATGATCATCATCATTATTCTAAAAGCATTGCTTAAAACTATGGGTTTATCACATATTATAAAACAGCATCATGTAGATAATTAAAAGCCTTTAATAAATTAATACTTTTTATTAATAAATGAATAAGATTGTTACAAAGTATATGCTTTATCATCAAACATGATTGGCTTGTGTGCATACTACTTTCATGGTGGTGGTAGATCTGATAGTGGTGGTGGCCGTGGTGGCCGTGGCGACGGTGGCGACGACGGTGGCGCCAGCGGTGGCGCCGGTGGTGGTAAGATCTAATAGTGGTGGTGGTGGATAGGAAAGGAAAATGATAATATTAATGAGGGTATTTTTGTCCAAAAAATAGCAACTCTCATTCAGACATGCCTTTTAATCCTACAGACTTGATTTTGTAGCTTAACCATCCAAAGGCATTAAGAGGTAAAAAAAAAAAAAACAAACAACACACCGCCTCTGACCGAATCAGAGGCGGTCCATTCAGAGACATTAAGAGCTAAACAAACACCACCTACTACAAATATAGTTATCATGAAGTTAACATTATGGTAAGTTAATCAATTGATTAATACAGTGCTGACACACAGAGAGATAAATCAACTCTCGGTGTACCTGTCGACATTGTATTGATCAATTGACCAAAATTAATTTCATACTAATCACTTCCAATTACTACTGTCTGTCCCGCAAAAAATGACTTAGTTTTATTTTTTTCAATCAAATTTATCAATTTTAGAATTATTAATTAATTAAGTTTATTTATATCTTAAAAATTCTAAATATTGGTTGTTGTAGTAAATTAAATATAGCTTTTTATGTTTATAATTTATTTAGCTATTTCTGTAAAAGAAGATGTGATAAATTTTAATTCGAAAATTGATCAATTTAATTCCAAAATTCAAACTACGTCGGTCCTTACCAGATAAAAATAGAGTATTTGTTAAAATAAAATATAATAGCCCAATAGGAGAAATATCTCTTTTTACTTCGGTAATCACATTTTCAAAAGATTAAAAGATATATTTATATTAATTTCACTCTTACGCTCTGTTTGTGAGTTTTAAAATAGACAAAAAAGAAAAAGAATAAACGGAAAATTTAAGTTTTTTTTCTAATTCTTATGTTTCTGAGTTTTTTAATAAATGGAAAAGAAAAGAAATGGATAGAAAACTTGGCCACTTTTTCTGCCAAAGTTTTTTCGTCCAAAATTGGTCTGATTTGGACGAAAAAGAAATTGGAATAAGTAATATTTTTACAATTCTCTTATTATCCTCAACTTTTAATATAATAAATTTTAAATTACAACTCATGTCCTCAATTTTAAATTTTTTATTATTTTTTATTAAAAACTCAGAAACAACACAAAGAAAAATTTCAAATTTTCTATTATTTTTTTTTTGTTTTAATTTAAATTTTCTATTCTTTTTATTTTCTGTTCAAAACTCACAAACAAAGTGTTAGTTCCTTTCCCATGCTTGTGGGAGGTCTCTAATATTTTATTCTCAAATTTACTATATTTTACTAGTTTAAGATTATTTTTTTTTAAAATAGTATTTATTATAACAAATACAATAAAAAATATAAATTTCATAATAATCGAGAGTGAATTAAAAAGTCTACATTCTTCCCGGCACCAAAAAAATTATACGGGTCCAAAAAATTTACAAAAAAAAAGTATAATAATATAATTCAAAGTTAGAAATGAAAATTTGAAAATCATTTTACAAGTGAAATGTGTTGTATTTTAGTAGATCTCTAAGCGACGACGTAAAGACATATAATTGGTTAATTGCAAAAGTCATCGTTTGAAATGATGAAAAACCTCAATAAAGTATTTTGCTAGGTGCCATTGCCAGTGACCAAAAGCATGCTTTCTCTGTTACAACAATTCCGAATCTGAACACACAAAACTCACTTGGTACAAGTGTGGAGTACCCCCAAAAGTATCCTACCCCTCTCTAATTTTGCCTGAAAAATCTCACAAGTTCCCCAAATAAAGCTTCAATCCTGAACTTACCCATCTCTCCTTTTCTGCAAATCTCATAAATCCACCGATAAAGCTTCAATCTTGAACTCACTCCATGTGATTTTCTTCATCAATGGCAATCATAACTGAAGAACCAGACTCACTAACATCTAAAACCCCTACAAGCCCAATACCCCATAAACCCAGTTCAGCTTCCCCCTCACCCTCATCAACAACAGCAGCTCCAAACCCATTTAAATTTTGGTTTTACTTTACTCTTTTAGTCTCTATCCTAACCCTTTTCTTCATTTCTCTATCCTCTCTCAGTCCTCAAGACTCCAAGGCCTGGTTCCTCTCCCTTCCCACTAATCTGCGCCACCACTACTCCAAGGGTCGAATTATCAAGGTACAAACCACCCCAAATCACCCTTCAGTTGAAGTATTTACAATTCAAGAAGGACCCATTAGCTCAGAGAATGTACTCATTGTACATGGGTTAGGATGTAGCTCTTATAGTTTTAGCAAAATTGCTAAATCTTTAGGCCTTAAGGGCATCCATACGGTAGCTATCGATCTACCCAGTTCTGGGTTTTCAGATAAATCGAGTGTTGTGGTTGAAGAAATTGGGGGTGGGGTTTTAAGGAGGTTTTGGGAGATTTATTATGATATTAAAGAAAAGGGTTTGTTTTGGGGGTTTGATCAGTTGGTTGAACAAGGATATATTGATTTTGAGGAGGGTGAAGCTGTTCGGGTTTCGAAGAGGGAGATTGTTAAGGAAATTGAATTGGGTCCTGAAGAAATGGGGAGAGTTTTGGGGCAAGTGATTGATTCAATGGGATTGGCAAATGTGGATCTGGTTTTTCATGATTCAGCATTGGGGCTAGGTGCAAATTGGGTTTTGAAGAATTCGGGTTTGGTGAGGAGTGTAACGCTTCTTGATGCTACGCCGAGGGTGACTGCATTACCTTTGTGGGCATTGGAAGTGCCCGTGGTAAGGGAGCTTGTCTTGGGGTTTAAATTTGTATTTGCAAGAGTCATTGAGCGGTGTTGCTCAAAATCAGTTGGTGGGCTGGACATGGAGGCTCATAGGATTTTCTTGAAGAGTAGGGATGGGAGGAGATCGGTTGTTGGGATGGGAAAGAAGATGAACTATAGTTTGGATTTGGCAGAATGGAGTAGTTCAGATAATTTGAAAGGGTTGCCAATGCAAGTGATTTGGTCTAGTGGTTGGTCTGAAGAATGGAGTGAAGAGGGAAGTCGTGTGGCTGATTCACTCCCTCAAGCTACATTTGTCACACATTCTGGTGGACGTTGGCCCCAGGTAAGGCCAGCAATTTTCTATTGATTTTTCCTTTTGTCATTTTATAACATGAGCAATAAGAATTTGGTTTGTTTTTTATTATATCCAACTAAATTTTTTGTTAAGTTATTGCATCCAACTATTCAGTAAAGACTTGTTCAATGATTCATATTTGCATGTGTTTGGAGTTTGAACAAATGTATGAACTTGTTGATAAACAAAAACAAACGTTTTAACAGATAGTTATGTTCCTCTTTAGTTAATATCCCAAACACATTAAATTGGACTTCAACCTTCAATACTGAACATTGATACAAGGCAAGGAATTGTTTCAAAAATTATTCTCTAGGGACAAATTCTTGTAAAAACTGCAGTAACTGGACTATCTCTGGAGTCTGGAAGAGCGTGAAAACTGAAAAACATTATTATGTAGCTTTTTGTATAAGGTCAGCAAGCTCTACTAGTTTTAATCATCTCCCACGTATGTTTTCCAGAGGTTGGTTTTAGATTTGGCTTATTAAATGTGTCATCTCTATTTAAATAAGCAATGGAACATTTGCATTTGAAAGAACTATAGGCTGCCAGTATTATCAAGTGAACTTTAGCTTGTTTGGTTATCTCACCTAACGCAACATGAATCTTTCCTTTTTTAATAGATAAGTCTACTGCCTGGAATTCCTTGCCAGAAAAACTAGTAGGACGCTGACTAATGTAGTGAGGGTAGCAGTTCTTGTAAAATTGCAGTGTAGATTCAGGCAAACTGAGCATTTTTTGGTGATTAAAAAAACATTATGTTGTTTTTTATGCAATGGTTACAAGCTCAATACCTGTCTGGTGAATTTTCAGTTCAATTATCTCATCCCTCCCATACAAGTGTGACGTAATGTGTAAACCAATTAAAGTGGGCAATGTAAACTTTATAATTTGAAGTGGATTGGACAAAATTATCACCTACTACCTATATCTTCACTCAGCAATAGCTTATTTAGTGATATCTCACCTTGTGGAACTAGCAAGCCATTGATTATATTTGTTTGGTTAAGCATATGTATACAACAACATTACAGTTCAATTGGTCTGCTTATTGTTTTTCCCTTAGTTCCCTCACTATCTGAAATTTGTGTTCTCTAAAATGAGTCTCTCATTCTATTCCATTATTTGTTTGGTTGACATTGAACTTTATGTGTTATCTTAAATCCCCAAAAAGATTATTCCTCCATTTCGAAGTATAAGATCAATTTTAACTTTTTAAAGTCGGTGTGAGATAATTTTCAAATTCAAAATTGATGTGATTCAGTTTGATTTTAGTCAATACAATTATGAATATTGTAAACTATCTAAAAGTTACTTCTAATTGCAAAAGTTAGTTTTTTCAAAACTTTCTTGAAATACATCAATTTTAATTTTAAAATGTTTCAAATTAACTTTTAAAAGTCAAATTGATCTTATATTTTGGATCGAATGGATTAGCAAAATAAATATAGCCATTAGATGTCAAGTGTTCTTTACCTAAAGTTAAATGTACTCGTTTTCGAGCATGTGAGTCACTTGCTACTGTTTTTGGTGATTCTAACCAATACCTTGTGTGCTTCAGTAAGTGATTTGAATGGAAGTAAATTCAACCCAAGTAGCTGGGGTAGGATCTCGAAGGGTATAGGTCTCTTGCACACAAATAAGGTTTAATAACAAACTTGTTCTCTTATAAGAAAGACGGTAATTGACACAACGGAAGACGGATAGAGAATAGAAACAATCACAGGAATTGAATCTATGTACGTTGCAATCACAAGAATTCACAAAGTTTGGATAAATTGACTAAGCAGTCACAATATTTTCATAAATCTGAAAATAATAAGTTAACCCTAAAGCACATGAAAACATCCTTTAAATACTAAACAATAAGCTGAAAAACGTAATTATGCGAGGAATAATGAAATTACGAAAATATCCAAATAAACTCAAAATTGGATAAAACTTCGGAAGGCCAAAACGCCTCTTTCCAAGCCTTTTTTGGGCTTCAAACGGTGTCCGTCATGGCCGCATGCGATGAGCCTTGTAGGGCTCGTCGCAAGCTTCGATTTAATATATTATGGGGCCCGTAACTCCAAACGGATCAAAAGTTTTATGCTCAAAACAAAATGAACCCATCTTAGACTTGGATTTCCTTTTCCAAATTGGACTCTACCTTGGACCGTGTCAGTAATCATGATCGCTAATATTCCCAAGGAGAACTTTGGAATTTGTATTTATAGAAATATTAGTTTGTATATAAATATTTGTATCCAAGTGATTTTATCTTAGAATTGTATCATTATAGTTTGTTCAGAAATTCTCAGATCATATTGAAATCTAGTTCAATTTATGAATGCATGGGTGTAATGAAGTTCATATATTATTTTATGACCATATTATCCATTACTTATTGTGATGATTTTTTCATTAAATGTTATTTTTAAAAAATAATTAAATTCAAGAAAATGGCTGCAAGGAATTTAGTTTCCAGTTTTCTATCCTGCAAAGCCTGGTGTCTGGTTTGCCATTCCATAATGTTAAACTCAGCTGACAATTGGATCTTATGATAACTTCAAGACCTGGATTGCCACAACTTAAGCTTTCATCTTGCCATATTGTTTTCCTTTTTCTCTTCTGATTTCTTATTACTATTTAAATCTACCCAATCCTCTTAGCTGCCGTGTAGTTTCAAAACTGGGACCCATTAACATGGCCAGAAGTGACTAGAACCATCTGAATAAATCAAGGTTATAGGGAGCTCATGCTTGTTTTACTTGCCTTTAAAAGGATTCAGATTGGGTTATGTGAAGATGGAGGAAGCTAAGCCCCTCCCCCACCCTCCACCCTCCACCCTCCCTCCCGGGGGACGGTTTTGGCACATGTATCTAGTTTATATTGTTTGATAGTAGTGAATCCTAAAGGATGTGTTTTAGGCTTTCTACCCATTTGTATTGTGAAATTGGATAAACAAATGTAGAGCAGATAATATGCGGTATAGCTAACTAGTGTTTAATTTGCGTTTTTATTTTTCTTCAGTCTTACCACTTTTGTTTTGGTGACTCCAGGACGATACAGCTGATGAGCTAGCTGAGAGTATCTACCAGTTTGTGTCCTCATTGCCAAAGCCCACTCGACAAGTTGTTGAAGAACCTATACCAGAGCATATTCAGAAAATGTTCGATGAAGCACAAAACAGCGATGATCACCGTCACCATGCTCATGATGCCCATGATCACCATCATGGTCATGATAATACGGCTGGTTATCTGGACGCCTTTGGGCTTAATAGTGGATGGGGGAGTTGATATCTCCTTCTTACACGCGGATTCCTCCCTTTGTGTGAGTGTGTGGGTGGGCGCACGCGTGTTTGGCGTTGTATTTTTAATACTGATTATTGTAGAAGATTCCTTCAACCTGGAAGCTCAATTTCTGCAGATTGTTGAATCTTGAAGTATTAATGCTTACAGAATTTTGTGGATGAAGCTGTTACTATTTTCATATCTTGCTGAGCTACAAGTATAAGAATTTGTTCTAAAAAAAAGAGGGAATCTGCTAGTCTTGTCATATTTTTAAGTCATTCTCTCTCTCTTTTGGGATTGTCATATTTTGTAGGTTATCCTTTTCTTTTCTTCTGGGAAATGGAATTCATTTTGAGCAAGGATAAAATTTAATGTTGTAGGTAAACTAATTTTCTGTATTACTTTACTCCATTCAAAAACTATAGCCTATCCAAATATTTCTATTTATTAATTTTCATTTAATTACAATAAACGTTTAGAGCTTGAAAATATATGTTCTTAATATAATTAAATATATTTCTTAAACCAATAATACTTTTATCAATAAAATAATAATAATAATTTACTTAGAAAATGATTGTTAAAAAGGATTATTTTAACTATTTAAAACTGATTTAGATATTTAATTGTCAAAGTAATTTGAAAACAATAATTTCGTTTTATCCAAAATTGTAGATAAAAGGTGAAAAGACTAAATTGTTTTTAAATATAAGTATTTTAATAATATAGACATTGCTACTATACAAAACTAAAGTATATGACCGCTATTTGTGAACTTTAAAAACTACCGAAAGAAAAAAAGAAAAGTAGATACATATTGGAAAGAAAGTCACAATCCTATTTGTAACATTTCTTAAGAAATAATAGAATAAGATTTGGAAGAATATAACCTTTTTATTTACAAAACTTTCTTCCCCAAATTGATAGCATTAGGTAGGAAAATAAAATTGTTTAATAATAAAAAGATTGCTATTTATATCTTCCAATTAAATATTATGATTTTTATTGAGATAATATATAATAACACTATTTAAATAAGTCGTGCATGTACATGATTAATCATCTATTTATGTGTTTTTTTATTGTTGATAGAGTAATAAATATCGCTTAAAATATTAAGTATAGTTACAACAATTATAAAAGTGTCATACAAATTGTTAAAAATTATGGGAGAGTCACATCTTAAAAGCTAAGCTCTCTCAAGATTTGTAACAATTAGTATCAGAATTGTTTACTACCTTCAGGTTGAAATCGTGCGGTGAGGATGGTGACGTCGATATTGCAGGTGTTACGCCGGTAGGGGGCTGATCATGTGGTGGAATGTTATGATCCTAATTACAAGGTATGAGACTTGTGTCCCACATTGATGGTATGAGACTTTGATGTGGAGTATTTATAAACTTTGGGCTCTCTAACCTTAACAACTAATTTATAAAGTGTGACTCTCCCATTGTTTGTAACACTATATATTTATTTTGCTTTGACAATATATTAGTGGATTAATTGATGTTTTATTTTGCTTTGACAATATATCAGTGGATTAATTGATGTTTTAATCACTGTACTAGGGGTCGATTTTCATTGTGGTTACCTTATATCAGTCTCCATTGTTAACCTTATATCAGCCGTACTTATTCTCACACCGGAGCTATCCCCCGGCGGCCCAAACCGTCAAGTGTTTGGTGTTTACATGTTTCTGTGCAGGATTGGACGCGCTTTGGTGATTGGGGCGCGTGGACAGATCTTGGCGTTAACATTAATTGTTGTTATAAGGAGATTCTACAAAGGACTTTTACTCCTAATTGGATTCTGATGGACATGACAGCTATAAATACAGCAATAAGCAAGGGTTTAAGGGAGGCAGAACACAAGAGCATATGATACAAATAAACACTTTGTACTCTCCATATTATTATAGTGGATTTCTTTTCTCTCTGTACGTGATTTTTTCCTAATTGGGTTTCCACGTAAATTCTTGTGTTCATATTTTATATCTCTTTGTTTATGTTTATGTGAGTGTATTTCATGAGTTTAATTTCACAACAATACAATCAATCGTTAGCGCGATTTTGACCTGCTGTTTTGGGTGATTTTGTCAGGCGTACAAAATTTGGCGTTAACACCCATGATTTGTAACAATTGGTATCAGAATTGTTCACCACCTTCTAGTTGCAATCGTAAATGCGAGGTGGTGACGCCGATAATGCTTGTGTTCGTCCGGGCTAGATTAGATCAAATGCCTTAAGAAAGCCCGCCATGGTAGCCTTTAGACTACTGGAGTGTGGTGGAATGTTATGATCCTAATTGCAAGGTATAGGACTTGTGTCCCACATTGATGGTATGAGACTTTGATGTGGGGTATTTATAAACTTTGAACTCTCCAAACTTAACAACTAGCTTTTAAGGTATGGCTCTCCCATTGTTTGTAACACTATATATGTATATATTTTTAATATTTATTTTTCTCTGACAATATATCAGTTGATTAATTAATGTTTTGATCACTGTACTAGGGGTCGATTTTCATTGTGGTCACCTAATCTTTTTTATTACAAACACATTACTGTAAAACCCCAAATTTTACGAATAAAGATTTAATTTTCTCGAAATATTTTTTTAATATTATGATGTGGATTTGAGATAATGTTATAGTTGCGGTAGTATTTATAAATTTTGCAAAGTATGCAAGTTGTTGTATTATATTCGATTGGTGGGGAATATTCGCTTAACGAGGGAATATTAAATGCGGCGACTTACAATAATCATTAGTGGACCCCACAACGGAATTATTATTAGGAATGAAAAACGACATAAATATCTTTTTATGAAAATAACGGTGGAAGTTTTACCGTTAAAACCGCTGAGCTACCCAATTGTAAAAAGTACAAGAATATGTCTGGCGTGGTTGCATAGTAGCACACGGTATTGATTATTGATTCTTACGAGAAGTCACTCGGTTTTGTTCAATTATTACTACGATGAATTGCGCATGCGTAGTATCTCACATTATTTGATTCAATTATTGTCGATATTTTATATATTATTAAATCAATAATTGAGATGACAAGTTATTCATATTATTATTTGTAATATTGGCAATGTCTAGAAGTTCTGTCAAGGAGAGGTTTGGTCACCTAATTGCGCGCCAATAGGGAGAAATCCTTATTGGAAAGCCCCCTCTTTCCTGGGAACGACCTGGTTGTTAAATATTACGAATTATAATAATGATGATATATGTTGTTAAAAATATTGAGGGGATTTTTATGAAGTATTTGTCGTAAATGTTGTTTATTTTATGGACCTCTATTTACCCATTTTTCAAAATAATCGGTAGAAAATTATTCGATATAATAAAGGTGGGGACCCACATGTGGGGCCACTAAGAAAAAATTGAGAAATGGGGGAATCTGGAAGTCACGAAAGTTTATACATATACATATATATATATATATATATATATATATATATATAAATTTTGTTTTATTATTATTATAAATGTAATAAAATGAAAAAACTTTTTATATAAAATGTAATACTTTTTATAAAGTTTTATTTTATTTGATTATAAATAGAATATATTATATTTTATTATGCAAAATGTTTTGCATAAGTAATACTGCTGCATAGTGTTTGATATAGTGCCTTCATAGTATTTGCATAGTAAAATTTTTATATAAAAATGAATACTTTTATAAAGTTATTTGTTTTATTAGATTTTAAATAATATATATATATATTATAAATTTTGTTTTATTATATAATTATAAATAGAATATATTATATTTTATTAGCATAGTATCCTTTTCATTCTCCTATAAATAGGATGCTTAGTTAGAATTGAAAAACACACTTTAAAATTTGAGAATTATTCTTCTATAATCTTGGCGTATTTCTTTAGAGTTTAAGAAAGCTTTGAGCATAGAAAATAGTGCAAGTTTTCTTCAAGTATATCCCCGCCCCTACCCGCCGTAATACTCTTATTTTTAAGGTAAGGGGTATTATTCTTTTCGTATTCACGAAGAGAGTTATTTTCTTTTCAATACTCGTAAGGGTTGTTATTCCATTCTTTATTATTATGTTGGAATAACTTTGTCATCTTGAAGTACCGCATACATGGTGAAATTCTTCATTATTTCATTCTTTATTATTCTGCTGGAATAACTTGCGTCTGCGATGCTTCATCGCACGCTGAGTGAATTTGTTGTTATTCCATTCTTTATTATTTTGTTGGAACATCACATGCATGCGGATTCGCATGACTTCGGTTCCATTCTTTATTATTCTGTTGAAATATCCCGTCTGCATGCAGATTACGCGTGACCGTTCCATTCTTTGTTACTCATTTGGAATAACTCGCCTATGTGGATTACTGCATGCATAGTGAATGATCCTTTGTATTCATTCCTTATTAACTTGTGGAAATGATCTCAGATATCGTGGATTACCGCACGGCGCGTAAAATCCATTTGCAGGCTTTCATATATTCTATTATACTTAGTTGGTTAAAGTTTTGGATTCTATATTTATGAAATTAGTAGAATATCTCGGATATTTAATGCTTCCAATATCTTTTCATGGAAATATTCTTCTGAGCATTCTTGAATTTTTACTCCACAAAGCAGTATCATGTTGACAATTTGGACGTTATTGGTTCCTGGATAAATTAATTTATAAATCTTTAAAATTTATTCTTGAACTTATTTTATTGAATTATTATGTCATTGTCATCATCCTCATGTTTATATTATGTTGAAAGTTATCTGTGGCTTGTAGTGCATAGATGGACTTGGTATGATTATGACCAGGGATTATTCGGTATAATCATGACCGTAATGTTATAAATGATGTGGTAAAAGTCTTCATTGGCCCGTAGTGCATTGATGGACAATTGTTGGCATGATCATGACCATTGATGAAAACACGAATATCCTTGGCCCGTAGTGCATGAATAATTTGTGGTTGTGATACTAATGAATATCCTTGGCCTTAGTGCAGGGATGATGTGGATTATTTATTGAGCTGAGTCTCAGCGATAAAAGTGATGAAAAACCTTTTACATCATAGAAGATAGTAGAATTTATTCTCTACTTGACTCTTCTAATGGATTTCTTTTTCCGCTGCAGTTAAACTTGATGTTTGTTATATTGTATCAGTTTAACACTATTGAAGGCTAACGATAATTTATTATGCATTATCTTAGTCATAATATTTCTTACTGGGCTAGTTGAGCTCACCTTTTGCTTTCATTGTTCTCTTGAAATGAATGAGAGCGTGGCGAGGGACTAGTCGGGGAGCGGAGTGAGCGGTCGGATGATAGCATTAGTAGTCCTCACTATTCTATGAAATAGTGTGATAATAAATGTATTGAGGACTTATTTTGAATTTGAATACTGTCTAGAAGACAATATTTGTATTAAAACTCACAGCTCATGTGACGCCCCCAAAATTAGGTATACGTCACCCATCTTGGGTCGCCACTTACATGATACATAAATTCAAATACAACTTACTAATATAAGCGCTGTGGGTATGCAATACGACATAAACTCGTGAGTTTGAATACAAATATTGTCTACTAGATATTATACAAACTCAAAAGGAGTCCTCATTACAACTATTATCACACTATTTCATAGAATAGTGAGGACTACTAATGCTATCCTCTCGGACCATTACTCCGCTCCCCGACTTCGTCTCATATGTTCTCATTTCAAGAGAACAAAGGAAAGAAAGGGTGAGCTCAACTAGCCCAAAGAAGAAATATTATGACTAAGATAATGCGTAATAATTTATCATTAGCCTTCAACGATTAAACCGATAAAATACAATAGACAACAAGTTTAATCTGCAATGAATAAGCAATCCATTAAAAGAGTCAAGTAGAGAATAAAGTCTACTATCTTTAGGTTTTAAAGGTTTTTCATCATCAAGATAAATAGACTCACGATTTTAATAAATAATCCACATCATCGAATCACCCCTGCACTACGGCCAAGGATATTCATCAAATTATCAATGGTCATGACTATACCGAATCACCCCTGGTCATAATCATACCAAAAACTATCCATCACTGCATTACAGGCCACTGAGGACATTTATCACATCATTTATAACAAGCCATGATTATACCGAATGATCCCTGGTCATAATCATACTAAGTTCATCTATACACGTAAGCCGAAGATAACATAATATAACATGAGGATGACGACAATGACATAATAATTCAATAAAACAAGTTCAAGAATTATTTTATTCAGGAATTTTTAACGTCTAAATTGTCAAAATGATACTGTTTTGTAGAGTAAAATTCAAGAATGATCAGAAGAATATTTCCATGAAAAGATACTGGATGAAACGCAAATATCAAAGATATTCTACTAATTTCATGGAGTATAGAAGTCAAAGTTTAAACCAACTGGGTATAATAAAGAATGGAATAACAAAAGAAATCACCATGCATGCGGTGCTTGATGACAAAGTTATTCAATGAATAATAATAACGGAACCAGTCGTCAGTGAAATTCACCGCAGCGAGGATGTTCCAACAGAATAATAAAGATGGAACTGGATCCGGTAAAAAACACATGCGGATAGGATATTCCAACGAGAATGATAAAGACGGAACTAGGTCCGGTGTAAACACATGCATGTGATATTCCAATGTAATAATAAAGAATGGAATAATGTAAGAAGATCACCAAGTATAGGGATTCCACATGTCTGAGTTATTCCAACGTAATAAATAAGAATGGAATAACATAAGGATTTCACCAAGTATAGGGTATCTTGCGCAAACAAAGTTATGTATAGGGTATACCACTTTTACAAAGTTATTCCAATGAATAATAATGAATGGAATAACGAAGTTCTCTTCATGAATAAGAAAGAATAACACTACTACGGGCACAACAAATAATACCCCTTACCTTAGAAGAACCTGAATATTGGCAAGGTGAAGTAGCGAATACTTTTCTTCTTTCTCTCTATAGTTTCTCTCTGAGTTTCAAAGTGAATTAAGTGAAAAATAATGAAGCACTAGGCCTCTATTTATAGAAGATTTCTAGCTTAGCTTTTGCCATGTGAAAAGGCAAGTGGCTTGACGATTGGTGATGTGAAAAGAAAAGTGGTTTGGCGCTTTATAATGTGAAACGACAAGTGGTTCGGCGCTTTGTAATGTGAAACGACAAGTGGTTCGACGCTTTTGTAATGTGAAACGACAAGTGGTTCGACGCACCGTAATGTGAAACGACAAGTGGTTCGACGCCTGTAAAGGTAATTACTATTGACGAAGGTAATTACTATTCACAAAGGTAATTACTATTGATGAAGGTAATTACTATTCACAAAGGTAATTACTATTGACGAAGGTAATTACTTATTCACAAAGGTAATTACTATTGATGAAAGGTAATTACTATTGATGAAAGAGACTCTTAGATGATGACATATAAGGCTACATAAAATAATCAAACTTACCACAAATGTCTCATAATGCACTCTTTATATACATCAAGGATTGAATAAATATTACCACAAATCATTTTATTTTTAATCAACACATATTTAATCTTTCAACAATTATTAATCATTTATAACTTGTCGTCTCAATTATTGATTTAATACTATAACATATTATACGATGATGATCTTGTGACACATAATTGAATCAATAATATAAGAGATATGATCAAGAATTCTCGTAGCAATAATTGAGTATAGGTGAGTGACTTCTCACGTAAGCATCAATAATCAATATCGTGTGCTACTTATACTAACTACGCCGACATTCTTGTACTTTTACTCTTGGGTAGTTCAACGGTTTTAAACGGTAACACCTCTGTAGTTATTTTTATAGAAAGATAATTTTGTCGTTTTCTAACTACGACAATACTTCCGTTAATGGTCCACCAATGATTGAGCCATCGCATTTAATATTCCCCGACAAAAAGAATATTCCCCGATCCAAACGAATATTTTATAACAACTTGCATACTTTGCAAAATTTATAAATACTACCCACAACTATAATATTATCTTAAATTCACACCATAATATTAAAAATTATTTCGACAAAATTTAAATCTTTATTGATAAAATCTGGGGTCTCACAATCTCCTCCTTATGGAATTTCGCCCTCGAAATTAGGGTACGCATACGTACTGGTATGATAAAGAGGTGAGGATACCTTGAATACCTTTATCGTTGAAAACATTAAATTCATCTTTGCAATCCTACCAAAGATATTTATTCACAATTCATCTTTGCACTACTGAGCCAAAAGATATACAATATAAAACCAATAATCTTTGAGGCCAGCGACTTAATAGTATCACGACCACGAATTATTCATGCACCAACGGCCAAGGATATTCGTGTTTTCATTTACTGATCATGATTATACTGAAATAATCCTTGGTCATAATCATACCAAGTCTATCAATGCACTACTGACCAAAGATGACTTTTACCACATCCATGAATTAATATTTCATTCTTTGAGACTCAACCAATAATTAATCCATATCATCGAATCATCCACCGCTACTACGTGCCAAGGATATTCATTAAGATCACGACCACGAATTATCCATATGCACTACTACCGAAGATAATCGTGTATTCATTAGTATCAATGACCACAAATTATCCATGCACTACTGACAAAGATAATCGTGTATTCATTAGTATCCACGACCACAAATTATCCATGCACTACTGACGAAGATAATTGTGTATTCAATTACTTATGATTATACCGAACAATCCTCGATCATAATCATACCAAGTCCATCTATGCACTACATACCGGGCCACGTAGATGACTTTCAACATAATATAATCATGAGGATAATGATATAAAGAATCAATCAAATGAGATAAAGGATAAATATTAAACCTTTATAATATAATTTATCCGAGATTTCAGAATATCCCCATGTTATCAATCACTTAATAATCTCATAATCTAATATCATTAATATTATAACAATATTTTAATCACTTCTTAAATTTATAAACAATTTATCTCAATTGTTTACGCTTTACCATATAATGCATTTAATCATTCAAAAATGCCATACTCATAAGATATCATCACCAATTATCAAATCCCTCATAAAAAATATGCATATATTCTATATAGGATTCTCTAGCCATAAAATCCTATTATCAACCTTGTTACTTCACATAACATATTTAACTCATATGTTCGTAACTAAACTATTTTCATGAAAAATACCAAATCAGTCCCAAAAATATTATTTTTCTGGGTTTTAGCATAATATAGTCCCATCATGAAAATATATTTTTCTCGAAATTTTTAAAATTCATTTACTATTTTTCAAAAATCAATTTCTAATTAATTCCTTAAGAAATTAGCTACCTCAAGTTTAACTCCAAAAATTCCCAAATCTTGGCAGGACCTTACACATGTTAACGTGAGCTTCTAGTTTAAATTTCATGGTCATCGGAGTTATAGAACTCCGGTTATAGCGTTTTTTGTCGGAAAAACCTAAATATTGAAATAGTCATAACTTGCTCATTTTAAGTCAGAATGAGCTCATTTTTGGACAGGAGGTACTTTATACCATATACCTTCATGTCCCAAAAGGTCAGAATTTTTCTCATAATTTAAGTGGCCGAAACAGCCCGTCTAAAATCATGGCAGCAACTTATTCGGTTTTTGCAGCTTTGCACTCCTTTGCTAAAATCAGTCCACACAAAAATCTACAACACCTTTTCCAGTAATTCCACTTGGATTAGTTAGGTAACTCATAGATCTAACTCTAGGACTTGACCATACTCAAAAATTCAAAATATAATAGGAGATATGGTCAATTGAATTTCATGTTACGTTTTCACCAAAATCTGATTTTCAACTCTTTGTGATTTCTAAGAAACTTTCATGTTTTCACATACTAACCAACATAACTCATCTTAAAACTTACTAATACTTCATATACCCATGATTTTCATCAGTTCTATACTTTTATTATGACTTTCATCATAATCCACGTAAATGCAGATCCTTTTAGTTGAAGAAATATTTGAGGGTTTAAGAAATGGGTTTTTATCTTTGGGGTCAATACAAAATTCGATTTCACGTTCTAGGGTAGGCTAGGAAGTCTACAAGAATACGCCAAGAAATTTATTAATGATAGAAATATCATTCAAAACTGTTACTCTCGTCCAAGACTTGGATAGTACGTCACATTAATACCAATCTGTGACTTCTATCCCTTAACACAGATAACACCTCACAATGATACCTATCAACTTGCCATCTTCATCCACGGCGTCGCCTCTGAAAAATCGGCTTGGTGCATTCCACACAAGGAAGTCAACAACGAAAGGATCGGGGATCTTTATTTATGGCTTGATATAACAAATGATTAACTTTAGGGTTTGGTTACTTTGAATTTGTATAACAAAGTTGGTTAGGAATATGAAAGCTAACAACCTTACAAAAAGAATAATGAGTAGTTAATCAATCATTTTCAAAAATTACCTCAAAGGCAAGTATTTTCAAAGAGATAAGATCGTGAAAGTGTTTATTTGAAACAACAAGATTAATAAATGATTGGAGGTAACGAAGGTTTCTCCCAACGAAGTTTCAATAGATAAATCAAAGTCTAATTTTTTCCTGAGTCAAATTTAAACATTGAACACAACTAGGTAGAATAAAAGAGTGGGTAGAACTTGTATTGAATAAAGTATAGACTTAGTAATAATTTATAATTAATTTACCCGTAATAACTTCGTTTCGGGTTTTCAAATAAACGCTCTCGCTTAAATTACAAGTTTGACTTTACTATATAGGTACATTCCACCCTTAAGTGCTTCTTCACATTCTGATCCATGATTTGAATCATTATTCTCAGATCCATATCGAATTCGGGTTGACCGCATGCTGCATGGGGTAATTCAATTCGATGTTGGTTCTCCCAATTCTTGTCCAAAAGCAAAGTCCATTTCATCTATTTTGGCTTTATTGGATCGGACGTCTTTTTTTCTACACTATCAACGCGTTGTGCGACTTTTACCCATGCATTGCCTATTCTCCTTCGTTCAAATTGTTTTCTTCTTTCAATGATCTTTGATTTTAAATTCTCGATTCCAACTTTAATATCTTACACCTTGCAGCGTGATTTTGTTCGAGCATCACATATCGGGTAACCCAATTTTGAATTGTTGTATCCCTTTGTTCCACGACCGTTTTGGTTCTTCAACTTTGTTCTTCTAGCTCACGAACACGATTTTGTAATTCTAAGTTTTGATCATAAACTTCTTCTAACCAATTCTCCTCAGGTTCCTCTTCTTCCTCTTCTTCCTCACTCTCAGCTGCTACCTCTGCAACTAGCTCGGGTGCAACAATTAGTTCTTCATTCACTACGTGGATATCTCTAATTTGTTCCTCGTCTGACACTGCATTAACCTGATTAGTGATTGAAGGTGTCACAACGGTCACATTCACTCCATTGTGAATATTTTCAGCTGCCATTTCCAAACACTGCCACAACACAAGGGTTAATTAATATATCAAATATTATCCCTATACTCACGTGAGCCAATTAAATAACAAATAAACTCGGGTAGATCATACTTAGCAAAGGAATTCCCGTTTCTCCTCCTAGTTCTTATCTCAAGCATCTTAGCGGGGATCATATCCTAAGCTCGATACCAAACCGTGGCGCCCCCAAAATTAGGTATACGTCACCCATCTTGGGTCGCCACTTACATGGTACATAAATTCAAATACAACTTACTAATATAAGCGTGTGGTATAATATCTGACATAAAGCGTGAGTTTGAATACAAATATTGTCTACTAGATATTATACAAACTCGAAAAGGAGTCCTCATTACAACTATTATCACACTATTTCACGAAATAGTGAGGACTACTAATCTATCCTCCTCGGACCATTACTCTCGTTCCCAGAGCTAAATCCCAAATATGTTCTCATTTCACGAAGAGAACGGTGAAAAAGAAAGAATTGAGCTCGAACTAGCCCAAAGATAAATATTATGACTAAGATAATGCGAATAATTTATCATTAGCCTTCAACGATGTTAAAGCGATAAAATACAATAGACAACAAGTTTAACTACTGACGAATAAGCGATCCATTAAAAGAGTCAAGTAGAGAATAAAGTCTACTATCTTTTAGGTTTTAAAGGTTTTTCATCAATTATTATAATGAGACTCGAAACTTTAATAAATAATCCACATCATCGAATCACCCACTCGCACTTTCTGACGAGGATATTCATCAAATTATCAATGGTCATGACTATCTTAGAATCACCCCTGGTCATAATCATACCAAAAACTATCCATCAACGCATTACACAGCCACCGAGGACTTTTATCACATCATTTATAATAAGCCGTGATTATCTTAGAATGATCCTGGTCATAATCATACTAAGTTCATCTATACACGTAAGTAGAAGATAACATAATATAACATGAGGATGATGATGATGACATAATAATTCAATAAAATAAGTTCAAGAATTATTTTATTCGAGAATTTTTAACGTCTAAATTGTCAAAATGATCTTTTTTTGTAGAGTAAAAATTCAAGAATGATCGGAAGAATATTTCCATGAAAAGATCTTTGGATGAAACGCAAATATCGAGGATATTCTACTAATTTCATGGAGTATAGAAAGTCAAAGTTTAAACCAATTGGGTATAATAAAGAATGGAATAACAAAAGAAATCACTATGCATGCGATTGCCGCATATACGAGTTATTCAACGAATAATAATAACGGAACCGGTCGGTGAAATTCACAAAGCGGGATGTTCAACGAGAATAATAAAGATGGAACCGGATCCGGTGTAAAACACACGAGATAGGATATTCAGCAGAATGATAAAGATGAACCGGTCCGGTGTAAAACACACGATGTGATATATTCAACGAATAATAAAGAATGGAATAATGAAGAAGATCACCAAGTATAGGGGATTCACGCGTATACGTTATTCAGCGGAATAAATAAGAATGGAATAACATAAGGATTTCACCAAGTATAGGGTATCTGCATATACTCTGAGTTATGTATAGGGTATACCACTTTTACAAAGTTATTCAACGAGAATAATAATGAATGGAATAACAAGTTCTCTTCATGAATAAGAAAGAATAACACCCTTTACAGATTACAACAAATAATACCCTTACCTTAGAAGAACTGAATATTGGCAAGGTGAAGTAGCGAATACTTTTTTCTTTCTCTCTATAGTTTCTCTCTCTGAGTTTGATTGAATTAAGTGAAAATAATGAAGCACTAGGCCTCTATTTATAGAAGATTTCTAGCTTACACTTTTGCCATGTGAAAAGGCAAGTGGCTTGGCGAATCGTGATGTGATGTGAAAAGAAAAGTGGTTTGGCGCTTTGTAATGTGAAGCGACAAGTGGTTCGGCGCTTTGTAATGTGAAATGACAAGTGGTTCGATGCATAATGTGAAACGACAAGTGGTTCGGCGCTTTGTAATGTGAAACGACAAGTGGTTCGGCCTTTGGTAAAGGTAATTACTATTGTGAAGGTAATTACTATTCCTGAAAGGTAATTACTATTGACGAAGGTAATTACTATTTACAAAGGTATATCTTATTGACGAAGGTAATTACTACTTCACAAAGGTAATTACTATTGACGAAGGTAATTACTATTGATGAAGAGACTCTTAGATGATGACATATGGGCCCCATAAAAAAATAATCAAACTTACCACAAATGTCTCATATGCTTGAGACTCTTTATATACATCAAGGATTGAATAAATATTACCACAAATCATTTTATTTTTAATCAACACATATTTAATCTTTCAACAATTATTAATCATTTATATCTTGTCGTCTCAATTATTAATTTAATACTATAACATATTATCTGAGATGATCTTGTGACAATAATTGAATCAATAATATAAGAGATATGATCGTGCAAATTCTTTGTAGCAATAATTGAGCATAGGTGAGTGACTTCTCACGTAAGCATCAATAATCAATATCGTGTCTTACTTATATAACTACTGGCGTATTCTTTGCTTTTACTACTAGGGTAGTTCAACGGTTTTAACGGTAACACCTCTGCCGTTATTTTTATAGAAAGATAATTTTGTCGTTTTCTAACTACGACAAATACTTAGTTAATGGGGTCCACTGATGATTGAGTCGTCGTCATGAATATTCCCGACAAAAAAATATTTCCCGATCCAAACGAATATTTTATAACAACTTGCATACTTTGCAAAATTTATAAATACTACCCACAACTATAATATTATCTTAAATTCACACCATAATATTAAAAATTATTTCGACAAAATTTAAATCTTTATTGATAAAATCTGGGGTCTCACAATCTCCCTCCTTATGGAATTTAAGCCCTCGAAATTAGAATGCGATACACAGTATGATAAAGAGGTGAGGATACCTTGAATACCTTTATCGTTGAAAACATTAAATTCATCTTTGCATCCGCCCGAAGATATTTATTCACAATTCATCTTTGCACTACTGGCCAAAGATATACAAGCTGTAAAACCAATAATCTTTGAGACGCGACTTAATAGTATCACGACCACGAAATTATTCATGCACCAACTTTGGCCAAGGATATTCGTGTTTTCATTTACTGATCATGATTATCTTAGATAATCCTTGGTCATAATCATACCAAGTCTATCCATGCACTACTGACGAAGATGACTTTTACCACATCCATGAATTAATATTTCATTCTTTGAGACTCATTTCGATAATTAATCCATATCATCGAATCATCCACTTTTACTGCACTACGAGCCAATGATATTCATTAGTATCACGACCACGAATTATCCATGCACTACTACCGAAGATAATCGTGTATTCATTAATATCCGCGACCACAAATTATCCATGCACTACGGCCAAAGATAATCGTGTATTCATTAGTATCACGACCACAAATTATCCATGCACTACTACCGAAGATAATCGTGTATTCATTAGTATCACGACCACAAATTATCCATGCACTACTGCCGAAGATAATCGTGTATTCAATTACGGTTATGATTATCTAACAATCCTCATTCATAATCATACCAAGTCCATCTATGCACCATCTGACATATGGGTGACTTTCAACATAATATAAACATGAGGATAATGATATAAAGAATCAATCAAATGAGATAAAGGATAAATATTAAACCTTTATAATATAATTTATCCGAGATTCAAGAATATCCCCATGTTATCAATCACTTAATAATCTCATAATCTAATATCATTAATATTATAACAATATTTTAATCACTTCTTAAATTTATAAACAATTTATCTCAATTGTTTACGCTTTACCATATAATGCATTTAATCATTCAAAATGCCATACTCATAAGATATCATCACCAATTATCAAATCCTCATAAAAAATATGCATATATTACATATAGGATTCTACTAGCCATAAAATCCTATTATCAACTTTTATTACTTCACATAACATATTTTACTCATATGTTAAGTAACTAAACTATTTTCATGAAAAATACCAAATCAGTCCCAAAATATTATTTTTTCTGGGTTTTAGCATAATATAGTCCCATCATGAAAATATATTTTTCTCGAAATTTTAAAATTCATTTACTATTTTCAAAAATCAATTTCTAATTAATTCCTTAAGAAATTAGCTACCTCAAGTTTAACTCCAAAAATTCCCAAATCTTGGCAGGACCTTACACATGTTAACGTGAGATTCTAGTTTAAATTTCATGGTCATCGGAGTTATAGAACTCCGGTTATAGCGTTTTTCGTCGGAAAAACCTAAATATTGAAATAGTCATAACTTGCTCATTTTAAGTCAGAATGAGCTCATTTTTGGACAGGAGGTACTTTATACCATATACCTTCATGTCCCAAAAGGTCAGAATTTTTCTCAAAATTTAAGTGGCCGAAACAGCCCGTCTAAAATCATGGCAGCAACTTTTTCGGTTTTTGCAGCTTTGCACTCCTTTGCTAAAATCAGTCCACACAAAAATCTACAATACCTTTTCCAGTAATTCCACTTGGATTAGTTAGGTAACTCATAGATCTAACTCTAGGACTTGACCACACTCAAAAATTCAAAATATAATAGGAGATATGGTCAATTGAATTTCATATTTACGTTTTCACCAAAATCGATTTTCAACTCTTTGTGATTTCTAAGAAACTTTCATGTTTTCACATACTAACCAACATAACTCATCTTAAAACTTACTAATACTTCATATACCCATGATTTTCATCAGTTCTATACTTTTATTATGACTTTCATCATAATCCACGTAAATGAGTCCTTTTAGTTGAAGAAATATTTGAGGGTTTAAGAAATGGGTTTTTATCTTTGAAATTCGATACAAAATTCGATTTCACGTTCTAGGGTAGGCTAGGAAGTCTTCAAGAATACGCCAAGAAATTTATTAATGATAGAAATATCATTCAAAAGCGTTACTCTCGTCCAAGACTTGGATAGTACGTCACATTAATACCAACTGTGACTTCTATCCCTTAACCTGGATAACACCTCACAATGATACCTATCAACTTGCCATCTTCAGTCACGACGTCGCCTACAGAAAATCTGGCTTCGGTGCATTCCACACAAGGAAGTCAACAACGAAAGGATCGGGGATCTTTATTTATGGCTTGATATAACAGTGATTAACTTTAGGGTTTGGTTACTTTGAATTTGTATAACAGGTTGGTTAGGAATATGAAAGCTAACAACCTTACAAAAAGAATAATGAGTAGTTAATCAATCATTTTCAAAAAATTACCTCAAAGGCAAGTATTTTCAAAGAGATAAGATCGTGAAAGTGTTTATTTGAAACAACAAGATTAATAAGCGATTGGAGGTAACGAAGGTTTCTCCCAACGAAGTTTCAATAGATAAATCAAAGTCTAATTTTTTCCTGAGTCAAATTTAAACATTGAACACAACTAGGTAGAATAAAAGAGTGGGTAGAACTTGTATTGAATAAAGTATAGACTTAGTAATAATTTATAATTAATTTACAGTAATAACTTCGTTCGGGTTTCTCGTAAACGCTTCTCGCTTAAATTACTAGAGTTTGACTTTATTATAAGTACATTCCACCCTTAAGTGCTTCTTCACATTCACGATCCATGATTTGAATCATTATTCTCCGATCCATATCAAATTCGGGTTGTGCCGCTATGCAGGGTAATTAAATTCGATGTTGGTTCTCCCAATTCTTGTCCAAAAAGCAAAGTCCATTTCATCTATTTTGGCTTTATTGGATCGGACGTCTTTTCTACACTATCAACGCGTTGTGCGACTTTTACCCATACATCGCTTTATTCTCCTTCGTTCGATTGTTTCTTCTTTCAACCGATCTTTGATTTTAAATTCTCGATTCCAACTTTAATATCTTACACCACCTTGAAAGCGTGATTTTGTTCGAGCATCACATATCGGGTAACCCATTTTGAATTGTTGTATCCCTTTGTTCCACGACCGTTTGCTTGGTTCTTCAACTTTGTTCTTCTAGCTCACGAACACGATTTTGTAATTCTAAGTTTTGATCATAAACTTCTTCTAACCAATTCTCCCCGGGTTCCTCTTCTTCCTTCTTCTTCCTCTCTCTCTCTCACTTTTACTACCTCTGCAACTAGCTAAGATGCAACAATTAGTTCTTCATTCACTCGTGGATATCTCTAATTTGTTCCTCGTCGACCTTTGCATTAACCTTGATTAGTGATTGAAGGTGTCACAACGGTCACATTCACTCCATTGTGAATATTTTTAATTTGCCGTTTCCAAACAACGCCACAACACAAGGGTTAATTAATATATCAAATATTATCCTATACTCGGCACGTGAGCCAATTAAATAACAAATAAACTTCGGGTAGATCATCTTAGCGAAGGAATTCCCGTCTCTCCCCTCTAGTTCTTATCTCGCATCTTAGCGAGGATCATATCCTAGCTACGATACTGTTGTGGCGCCCCCAAAATTAGGTATCGTCACCCGTCTTGGGTAGCCACTTACATGGTACATAAATTCAAATACAACTTACTAATATAAGCGTAGGTATGCAATCGACATAAAGCGTGAGTTTGAATACAAATATTATTACTAGATATTATACAAACTCAAAAGGAGTCCTCATTACAACTATTATCACACTATTTCACGAATAGTGAGGACTACTAATCTTATCCTCTGGACCATTACTCAGTTCCCCAGGCTAAGTCCCGGTATGTTCTCATTTCACGAAGAAACGTGAAAGAAAGGTGAGCTCAACTAGCCCGATGAAATATTATGACTAAGATAATGCGAAATAATTTATCATTAGCCTTCAACGGTGTTAAAGCGATAAAATACTGATAGACAACAAGTTTAAGCTGCGGTGGAATAAGCGATCCATTAAAAGAGTCAGTAGAAATAAAATCTACTATCTTTTAGGTTTTAAAAGGTTTTCATCAATTTTATATCATTTGAGACTCGACTTTAATAAATAATCCACATCATCGAATCACCCCCACCTTTCTGACGAGGATATTCATCAAATTATCATAGTGGTGACTATCTTAAATCACCCTGGTCATAATCATACCAAAACTATCCATCATTGCATTCAGACCCCTTTGAGGACTTTTATCACATCATTTATAACAAGCCGTGATTATCTTAGAATGATCCTGGTCATAATCATACTAAGTTCATCTATACGTAAAGCCAAGAGATAACATAATATAACATGAGGATGATGACAATGACATAATAATTCAATAAAACAAGTTCAAAATTATTTTATCCGAGGAATTTTTAACGTCAAATTGTCAAAATAATCTTTGTTTTGTAGAGTAAAATTCAAGAATGATCGGAAGAATATTTCCATGAAAGATCTTTGGATGAAACATGAAATATCGAGGATATTCTACTAATTTCATGGAGTATAGAAGTCAAAGTTTAAACCAATTGGGTATAATAAAGAATGGAATAACAAAAGAAATCACCATGCATGCGGTGCCCGCGCCAGGCAGAGTTATTCAACGAGAATAATAATAACGGAACCGGTCGGTGAAATTCACAAAGCGGGATGTTCAATGAGAATAATAAAGATGGAACCGGATCGGTGTAAAACACACGAATAGGATATTCAGCGGAATGATAAAAGGCGGAACCCGGTCCGTTAGTAAAACACCTGCAGAGCGGATATTCAGCGAGAATAATAAAGAATGGAATAACGAAAGAAGATCACCAAGTATAGGGGATTCGTATACAGAATAATAATAAATAAGAATGGAATAACATAAAACATTTCACGAAGTATAGGGTTGTCTCAACGAGATAATAGAAGAATGTCATGTATAGGGTATACCACTTTTCTGAGTTATTCAACGAATAATAATGAATGGAATAACATGAGTTCTCTTCATGAATAAGAAAGAATAACACCCTTACGAATGCTGACAAATAATATTCCCTACCTTAGAAGAAGCTGAATATTGGCGAGGTGAAGTAGCGAGAATACTTTTTTTTTTTCTCTATAGTTTCTCTCTCTAGAGTTTTCGATGAATTAAGTGAAAAATAATGAAGCACTAGGCCTCTATTTATAGAAGATTTCTAAACTTACTTTTGCCGTGTGAAAAGCGAGTGGCTTGTATTTGGTGATGTGAAAAGAAAAGTGGTTTGGCCTTTGTAATGTGAAGCGACAAGTGGTTCGGCCTGTAATGTGAAATGACAAGTGGTTCGATGCATAATGTGAAGCGACAAGTGGTTCGGCCTTTTGTAATGTGAAATTACAAGTGGTTAATATTGCTGGTAAAGGTAATTACTAATTACTATTGTGAAGGTAATTACTATTCACAAAGGTAATTACTATATTGATGAAGGTAATTCTTATTTACTGAAAGTAATATACTATTGAAAGGTAATTACTATTCACAAAGGTAATTACTATTGTGAAGGTAATTACTATTGACGAAGAGACTCTTAGATGATGACATATATGGCCCCCCAAAATAATCAAACTTACCACAAATGTCTCATATGAGACTCTTTATATACATCGAGGATTGAATAAATATTACCACAAATCATTTTATTTTTAATCAACACATATTTAATCTTTCAACAATTATTAATCATTTATATACTTGTAAGTCTCAATTATTGATTTAATACTATAACATATTATCTGATGATAATCTTGTGACAATAATTGAATCGATAATATAAGAGATATGATCGTGAATTCTTGTAGCAATAATTGAGCGTAGTTGAGTGACTTCTCACGTAAGCATCGATAATCGATATCGTGTGCTCTTATATAACTACGGCGTATTCTTTGTACTTTTACTCTAAAGGGTAGTTCAACGGTTTTAACGGTAACACCTCTGCCGTTATTTTTATAGAAAGATAATTTTGTCGTTTTCTAACTACGACAATACTTACGTTATGGGGTCCACTGATGATTGAGTAGTCGTCACGAATATTCCCAAACAAAAAGAATATTCCCAGAGCCAAACGAATATTTTATAACAACTTGCATACTTTTGCAAAATTTATAAATACTACCCACAACTATAATATTATCTTAAATTCACACCATAATATTAAAAAATTATTTAAACAAAATTTAAATCTTTATTGATAAAATCTGGGGTCTCACAATCTCCCCTCCTTATGGAATTTAAGCCCTCGAAATTAGAATGCGATACTGGTATGATAAAGAGGTGAGGATACCTTGAATACCTTTATCGTTAAAAACATTAAATTCATCTTTGCAATCCGGCGAAGATATTTATTAACAATTCATCTTTGCCTTCTGGGCCAAATATATAAGCGTAAAACCAATAATCTTTGAGACTCGACTTAATAGTATCACGACCACGAATTATCCATTACACTTCTTTGGCGAGGATATTCGTGTTTTCATTCTGATCGTGATTATCTTAGAATAATCCTTGGTCGTAATCATACCAAGTCTATCGATGCCTTTACTGACGAAGATGACTTTTACCACATCCATGAATTAATATTTCATTCTTTGAGACTCGACTCGATAATTAATCCATATCATCGAATCATCCACCTTACGAGGCCCGATGATATTCATTAGTATCCGACCACGAATTATCCATACTTTTCTGCCCGAAGATAATCGTGTATTCATTAGTATCCGACCACAAATTATCCATGCACTACGGCGAAAGATATTCGTTAGTATTCGACCACAAATATCCGTACGATCGTGTAAATTATCCATTACTACGGCGAAGATAATCGTGTATTCATTAGTATCACGACCACAAATTATCCATACACTTCGGCGAAAGATAATCGTGTTTTCAATTACGGTTATGATTATCTTAAACAATCCACAGTCATAATCATACCAAGTCCATCTATGCCTTCTGAGGCCGAGATGACTTTCAACATAATATAAACATGAGGATAATGATATAAAGAATCAATCAAATGAGATAAAGGATAAATATTAAACATTTATAATATAATTTATCCGAGGATTCAAGAATATCCCCATGTTATCAATCACTTAATAATCTCATAATCTAATATCATTAATATTATAACAATATTTTAATCACTTAAAATTTATAAACAATTTATCTCGATTGTTTACGCTTTACCATATAATGCATTTAATCATTCAAAAATGCCATACTCATAAGATATCATCACCAATTATCAAATCCCTCAAAAAAATATGCATATATTACATATAGGATTCTCTGGCCAGCCATAAAATCCTATTTTCAACTTTGTTACTTCACATAACATATTTAACTCATATGTTAAGTAACTAAACTATTTTCATGAAAATACCAAATCAGTCCCAAAAATATTTCTTTTACTGGGTTTTAGCATAATATAGTCCCATAATGAAAATATATTTTTCTCGAATTTTTAAAATTCATTTACTATTTTTCAAAAATCAATTTCTAATTAATTCCTTAAGAAATTAGCTACCTCAAGTTTAACTCCAAAAATTCCCAAATCTTGGCAGGACCTTACACATGTTAACGTGAGCTTCTAGTTTAAATTTCATGGTCATCGGAGTTATAGAACTTTCGGTTATAGCGTTTTTAAATCGGAAAAACCTAAATATTGAAATAGTCATAACTTGCTCATTTTAAGTCGAGAATGAGCTCATTTTTTGGACAGGAGGTACTTTATACCATATACCTTCATGTCCCAAAAGGCCAGAATTTTCTCATAATTTAAGTGGCCGAAACAGCCCCTCTAAAATCATGGCAGCAACTTTTTTGGTTTTTGCAGCTTTGCACTCCTTTGCTAAAATCAGTCCACACAAAATCTACAACACCTTTTCCAGTAATTCCACTTGGATTAGTTAGGTAACTCATAGATCTAACTCTAGGACTTGACCACACTCAAAAATTCAAAATATAATAGGAGATATGGTCGATTGAATTTCATATTACGTTTTCACCAAAATCGATTTTCAACTCTTTGTGATTTCTAAGAAACTTTCATGTTTTCACATACTAACCAACATAACTCATCTTAAAACTTACTAATACTTCATATACCCATGATTTTCATCAGTTCTATACTTTTATTATGACTTTCATCATAATCCACGTAAGCAGATCCTTTTAGTTGAAGAAATATTTGAGGTTTAAGAAATGGGTTTTTGTCTTTGAAATCGATACAAAATTCGATTTCACGTTCTAGGGTAGGCTAGAAGTCTTCAAGAATACGCCAAGAAATTTATTAATAATAGAAATATCATTCAAAGCTATTACTCTCGTCGAAGACTTGGATAGTCGTCACATTAATACCATTGTGACTTACATCCTTAACTTTGGATAACACCTCACAATGATACCTATCAACTTGCCATCTTCATTCCGCGGCGTCGCCTCTGAGAAAATAAAGCTTGGTGCATTCCACACAAGGAAGTCAACAACGAAAGGATCGGGGATCTTTACTTATGGCTTGATATAACGATGATTAACTTTAGGGTTTGGTTACTTTGAATTTGTATAACGAGGTTGGTTAGGAATATGAAAGCTAACAACCTTACAAAAAGAATAATGAGTAGTTAATCAATCATTTTCAAAAAATTACCTCAAAGGCAAGTATTTTCAAAGAGATAAGATCGTGAAAGTGTTTATTTGAAACAACAAGATTAATAAGCGATGGAGGTAACGAAGGTTTCTCCCAACGAAGTTTCAATAGATAAATCAAAGTCTAATTTTTTTTTAGAGTCAAATTTAAACATTGAACACAACTAGGTAGAATAAAAAGAGTGGGTAGAACTTGTATTGAATAAAGTATAGACTTAAGTAATAATTTATAATTAATTTACCCGTAATAACCGTTCGGGTTTCTCGAATAAACGCTCTCGCTTAAATTCACCGGTTTGACTTTACTATAGGGTACATTCCACCCTTAAGTGCTTCTTCACATTCTGATCCATGATTTGAATCATTATTCTCAGATCCATATCGAATTCGGGTTGGCCGCTATGCAGAGGTAATTAAATTCGATGTTGGGTTCTCCCAATTCTTTGTCCAAAAAGCAAAGTCCATTTCATCTATTTTGGCTTTATTGGATCGGACGTCTTTTTCTACACTATCAGCGCGTTGTGCGACTTTTACCCATGCATCGCTTATTCTCCTTCGTTCGATTGTTTCTTCTTTCGGTGATCTTTGATTTTAAATTCTCGATTCGACTTTAATATCTTACACCACCCAGCGTGATTTTGTTCGAGCATCACATATCGGGTAACCCAATTTTGAATTGTTGTATCCCTTTGTTCCCACGACCGTTTGCTTGGTTCTTCACTTTGTTCTTCTAGCTCACGAACACGATTTTGTAATTCTAAGTTTTGATCATAAACTTCTTAACCAATTCTCCTCGGGTTCCTCTTCTTCCTCTTCTTCTTCTTCCTCACTCTCGGTTGCCCTCTGCAGCTAGCTCAAATTGCAACAATTAGTTCTTCATTCACTACGTGGATATCTCTAATTTGTTCCTCGTCGACCTTTGCATTAACTTTGATTAGTGATTGAAGGTGTCCTGAGCGGTCACATTCACTCCATTGTGAATATTTTCGTTTGCCGTTTCCAAACAACGCCACAACCTGAGGGTTAATTAATATATCAAATATTATCCCTATACTCGTGAGCCAATTAAATAACAAATAAACTTCGGTAGATCATCTAGCGAAGGAATTCCCGTCTCTCCCCTCTGGTTCTTATCTACGCATCTTAGCGAGGATCGTATCCTAAGCTACGATACCAAGCTGTGGCGCCCCCAAATTAGGTATCGTCACCCATCTTGGGTGCGCCACTTACATGGTACATAAATTCAAATACTGACTTACTAATATAAGCGTAGTGTATGCAATCGACATAAAGCGTGAGTTTGAATACAAATATTGTCTACTAGATATTATACAAACTCGAAAGGAGTCCTCATTACAACTATTATCACACTTATTTCACGAGAATAGTGAGGACTACTAATGCTTATCCTCGGACCATTACTCTGGTTCCCAGGCTAAGTCCCGTATATGTTCTCATTTCACGAAGAAACGGTGAAAGAAAGGTGAGCTCGACTAGCCCGATGAAATATTATGACTAAGATAATGCGAGAATAATTTATCATTAGCCTTGAGCGATGTTAAGCGATAAAATACAATAGACAACAAGTTTAAGCTGCGGTGAATAAGCGATCCATTAAAAAGTCAGTAGAGAATAAAATCTACTATCTTTTAGGTTTTAAAGGTTTTTCATCAATTTTATCAGGTGAGACTCGACTTTAATAAATAATCCACATCATCGAATCACCCATACCTTTTCTGTCGAGGATATTCATCAAATTATCGATGGTCGTGACTATCTTAGAATCACCCACAGTCATAATCATACCAAAAACTATCCATCAACTTGCATTACGAGACCCTTTGAGGACTTTTATCACATCATTTATAACAAGCCGTGATTATCTTAGAATGATCCACAGTCATAATCATACTAAGTTCATCTATACCGTAAAGCGAAGATAACATAATATAACATGAGGATGATGACAATGACATAATAATTCAATAAAACAAGTTCAAAATTATTTTATCCGAGGAATTAATAACGTCAAATTGTCGAAATGAATCTTTGTTTTGTAGAGTAAAATTCAAGAATGATCGGAAGAATATTTCCATGAAAAGATCTTTGGATGAAGCGTAAATATCGAGGATATTCTACTAATTTCATGGAGTATAGAAGTCAAAGTTTTAACCAATTTGGGTATAATAAAGAATGGAATAACAAAAGAAATCACCGTGCATGCGGTACTTGGCGTAGGCGAGTTATTCAGCGAGAATAATAATAACGGAACCGAATCGGTCGGTGAAATTCACACAAGCGGGATGTTCAAGAGAGAATAATAAAAGATGGAACCGAGATCCGGTGTAAAACACACGAGATAGGATATTCAACGAGAATGATAAAAAGCGGAACCGAGTCCGGTTGTGTAAAACACCTGAGACGGGGATGTTCAACGAGAATAATAAAAAAGCGGAACCGGTCAAGTAAAACCTGACCAAGATGTTCAGCATTAATAATAATAAAAGGCGGAACCGGTCGGTGTAAAACACTGAATAGCATAGGATGTTCACCAAGAATAATAAGAATGTCATCACAGGTTATGTATAGGGTATACCACTTTTATCGAGTTATTCAACGAGAATAATAATGAATGGAATAACAAGTTCTCTTCATGAATAAGAAAGAATAACACCCCTACGGATACAACAAATAATATTCCCTACCTTAGAAGAAGCTGAATATTGGCGAGGTGAAGTAGCGAATACTTTTCTTCTTTCTCTCTATAGTTTCTCTCTCTAGAGTTTGATGAATTAAGTGAAAAATAATGAAGCACTAGGCCTCTATTTATAGAAGATTTCTAAACAGCTTTTGCCGTGTGAAAAGCGAGTGGCTTGATTTGGTGATGTGAAAAGAAAAGTGGTTTGGCCTTTGTAATGTGAAGCGACAAGTGGTTCGGCCTTTTGTAATGTGAAACGACAAGTGGTTCGGCGCTTTGTAATGTGAAGCGACAAGTGGTTCGGCCTAATGTGAAGCGACAAGTGGTTTGTGAAAAGGTAATTACTATTGTGAAGGTAATTACTATTCACAAAGGTAATTACTATTGCCGAAGGTAATTACTATTGTGCGAAAAAGGTAATTACTATTAATTACTATGAAGGTAATTACTATTCATGAAGGTAGGTAATTACTATTACTATTCACAAAGGTAATTACTATTGAAGAAGGTAATTACTATTGTGAAGAGACTCTTAGATGATGACATATGGGCCCCATAAAATAATCAAACTTACCACAAATGTCTCATATGAGACTCTTTATATACATCGAGGATTGAATAAATATTACCACAAATCATTTTATTTTTAATCAACACATATTTAATCTTTCAACAATTATTAATCATTTATAACTTGTCGTCTCGATTATTGATTTAATACTATAACATATTATCTGAGATGATCTTGTGATGATAATTGAATCGATAATATAAGAGATATGATCGTGAATTCTTGTGTGCATAATTGAAGCGTAATTGAGTGACTTCTCACGTAAGCATCGATAATCGATATCGTGTCTTCTTATATACTACTACAGCGTATTCTTTGTACTTTTACTCTTAGGGTAGTTCAGCGGTTTTAACGGTAACACCTCTGTAGTTATTTTTATAGAAAGATAATTTTGTCGTTTTCTAACTACGAATGATACTTAGTTTATGGGGGGTCCACCATGATTGGTAGTCGTCGTGCGAATATTCCCAAACAAAAAATAATATTCCCAGAGCCAAGCGAATATTTTATAACAACTTGCATACTTTGCAAAATTTATAAATACTACCCATACTATAATATTATCTTAAATTCACACCATAATATTAAAAAATTATTTAAACAAAATTTAAATCTTTATTGATAAAATCACGGGGTCTCACAATCTCCCCTCCTTGGAATTTAAGCCCTCGAAATTAGAATGCGATACACAGTATGATAAAGAGGTGAGGATACCTTGAATACCTTTATCGTTAAAAACATTAAATTCATCTTTGCAATCCGGCGAAGATATTTATTAACAATTCATCTTTTGCTACTACTGGGGCCGAAGATATATAAGCTGTAAAACCAATAATCTTTGAGGCTTGACTTAATAGTATCACGACCACGAATTATCCATACATTTTTGGCGAGGATATTAGTGTTTTCATTCTGATCGTGATTATCTTAGAATAATCCTTGAGTCGTAATCATACCAAGTCTATCGATACTTTCTGACGAAGATGACTTTTACCACATCCATGAATTAATATTTCATTCTTTGAGACTCATTCGATAATTAATCCATATCATCGAATCATCCACGACATTCTTTACGAGCGAGGATATTCATTAGTATCCGACCACAAATTATCCATACACTTTCGGCGAAGATAATCGTGTATTCAAGATCCGACCACAAATTATCCATACACTACGGCGTGTATTCATTAGTATCACGACCACAAATTATCCATACACTACGGCGAAGATAATCGTGTATTCATTAGTATCCGACCACAAATTATCCATACCTACTGACGAAGATAATCGTGTATTCATTAGTATCACGACCACAAATTATCCATACACTGACGAAAAGATAATCGTGTTTTCAATTACGGTTATGATTATCTTAAACAATCCACAGGTCATAATCATACCAAGTCCATCTATACTTACAGAGCCACGAGATGACTTTCAGCGTAATATAAACGTGAGGATAATGATATAAAGAATCGATCAAATGAGATAAAGGATAAATATTAAACATTTATAATATAATTTATCCGAGGATTCAAGAATATCCCCATGTTATCAATCACTTAATAATCTCATAATCTAATATCATTAATATTATAACAATATTTTAATCACTTCTTAAATTTATAAACAATTTATCTCGATTGTTTACGCTTTTTACCATATAATGCATTTAATCATTCAAAAATGCCATACTCATAAGATATCATCACCAATTATCAAATCCTCATCAAAAATATGCATATATTCTATATAGGATTCTCTGGCCATAAAATCCTATTTTCAACTTTGTTCTTCACATAACATATTTAACTTTCATATGTTAAGTAACTAAACTATTTTCATGAAAATACCAAATCAGTCCCAAAATATTTCTTTTAAGGGTTTAGCATAATATAGTCCCATAATGAAAATATATTTTTCTCGAATTTTTAAAATTCATTTACTATTTTTCAAAAATCAATTTCTAATTAATTCCTTAAGAAATTAGCTACCTCAAGTTTAACTCAAAAATTCCCAAATCTTGGCAGGACCTTACACATGTTAACGTGAGCTTCTAGTTTAAATTTCATGGTCATGGAGTTATAGAACTTTCAGGTTATAGCGTTTTTAAATCGGAAAAACCTAAATATTGAAATAGTCATAACTTGCTCATTTAAGTCGAGAATGAGCTCATTTTTTGGACAGGAGGTACTTTATACCATATACCTTCATGTCCCAAAAGGCCAAATTTTTCTCATAATTTAAGTGGCCAAAACAGCCCGTCTAAAATCATGGCGGCGACTTTTTGGTTTTTTTGCAGCTTTGCACTCCTTTGCTAAAATCAGTCCACACAAAATCTACAACACCTTTTCGAGTAATTCCACTTGGATTAGTTAGGTAACTCATAGATCTAACTCTAGGACTTGACCACACTCAAAATTCAAAATATAATAGGAGATATGGTCGATTGAATTTCATATTCGTTTTTCACCAAAATCGATTTTCAACTCTTTGTGATTTCTAAGAAACTTTCATGTTTTCACATACTAACCAACATAACTCATCTTAAAACTTACTAATACTTCATATACCCATGATTTTCATCAGTTCTATACTTTTATTATGACTTTCATCATAATCCCGTAAAAACAGATCCTTTTAGTTGAAGAAATATTTGAGGTTTAAGAAATGGGTTTTTATCTTTGAGGTCAATACAAAAAATTCGATTTCACGTTCTAGGGTAGGCTAGGAAGTCTTCAAGAATCGCCAAGAAATTTATTAATGATAGAAATATCATTCAAAAGCTATTACTCTCGTCCAGAGACTTGGATAGTCGTCACATTAATACCAATGTGACTTACATCCCTTAACACTGGATAGCACCTCACAATGATACCTATCAACTTGCCATCTTGATCCGCGGCGTCGCCTCTGACGAAAATAAAGCGGTGCATTCCACACAGGAAGTCGACAACGAAAGGATCGGGGATCTTTACTTATGGCTTGATATAACGATGATTAACTTTAGGGTTTGGTTACTTTGAATTTGTATAACGGGTTGGTTAGGAATATGAAAGCTAACAACCTTACAAAAAGAATAATGAGTAGTTAATCAATCATTTTCAAAAAATTACCTCAAAAGGCAAGTATTTTCAAAGAGATAAGATCGTGAAAGTGTTTATTTGAAACAACAAGATTAATAAGCGATGGAGGTAGAAGGTTTCTCCCAACGAAGTTTCAATAGATAAATCAAAGTCTAATTTTTTTTTGGTCAAATTTAAACATTGAACACAACTAGGTAGAATAAAAGAGTGGGTAGAACTTGTATTGAATAAAGTATAGACTTAATAATAATTTATAATTAATTTACAAGTAATAACCGTTCGGGTTTTCTCGACAAACGCTCTCTACGCTTAAATTCTAGAGTTTGACTTTACTATAGGTACATTCCACCCTTAAGTGCTTCTTCACATTCTGATCCATGATTTGAATCATTATTCTCGATCCATGCTCGAATTCGGGTTGGCCGCTATGCAGGAGTAATTAGAATTCGATGTTGGTTCTCTCAATTCTTTGTCAAAAAGCAAAGTCCATTTCATCTATTTTGGCTTTATTGGATGGGACGTCTTTTCTACACTATCAGCGTTGTGCGACTTTTACCCGTACATCGCTTATTCTCCTTCGTTCGATTGTTTCTTCTTTCGGTGATCTTTGATTTTAAATTCTCGATTCGACTTTAATATCTTACACCACCTGCTTGCGTGATTTTGTTCGAGCATCACATATCGGGTAACCCGATTTTGAATTGTTGTATCCCTTTGTTCCACGACCGTTTGCCGTTCTTGACTGTTCTTCTAGCTCACGAACACGATTTTGTAATTCTAAGTTTTGATCATAAACTTCTTCTAACCATTCTCCTCGGGTTCCTCTTCTTCTCTTTCTTCTCCTCTCACTTTGCTACCTCTGCAACTAGCTGGGATGCAACAATTAGTTCTTCATTCACTCGTGGATATCTCTAATTTGTTCCTCGTCGACCTTTGCATTAACTGATTAGTGATTGAAGGTGTCACTGGCGGTCACATTCACTCCATTGTGAATATTTTAATTTGCCATTTCCAAACAACTTTGCCACAACCAAGGGGTTAATTAATATATCAAATATTATCCTATACTACGTGAGGCCAATTAAATAACAAATAAACTTAGGTAGATCATCTTAGCGAAGGAATTCCCGTCTCTCCCCTCCTAGTTCTTATCTAGCATCTTAGCGGGATCATATCCTAGCTCTACGATACTGTTGTGGCGCCCCAAAATTAGGTATCGTCACCCGTCTTGGGTCGCCACTTACATGGTACATAAATTCAAATCTGACTTACTAATATAAGCGTAGGTGTGCAATCGACATAAAGCGTGAGTTTGAATACAAATATTGTCTACTAGATATTATACAAACTCGAAAGGTCCTCATTACTACTATTATCACCTTATTTCACGAGAATAGTGAGGGACTACTAATCTTATCCTCGGACCATTACTCAGTTCCCAGGCTTCGTCCCGGCTATGTTCTCATTTCACGAAGAAAACGGTGAAAGAAAAGGTGAGCTCAACTAGCCCGATAAGAAATATTATGACTAAGATAATGCGAGAATAATTTATCATTAGCCTTGACGATGTTAAGCGATAAAATCTGATAGAACAACAAGTTTAAGCTGCGGTGAATAAGCGATCCATTAAAAATTCAGTAGAAAATAAAATCTACTATCTTTTAGGTTTTAAAGGTTTTCATCAATTTTTATAATTTGAGACTCGACTTTAATAAATAATCCACATCATCGAATCACCCACACTTTCTGACGAGGATATTCATCAAATTATCGATGGTGCGTGACTATCTTAAGATCACCCACAGTCATAATCATACCAAAACTATCCATCAACGCATTACGAGACCCTTTGAGGACTTTTATCACATCATTTATAACAAGCCGTGATTATCTTAGAATGATCCACAGTCATAATCATACTAAGTTCATCTATACCGTAAGCGAAGATAACATAATATAACATGAGGATGATGACAATGACATAATAATTCAATAAAACAAGTTCAAAATTATTTTATCCGAGGAATTATTAACGTCAAATTGTCGAAAATAATCTTTGTTTTGTAGAGTAAAATTCAAGAATGATCGGAAGAATATTTCCATGAAAAGATCTTTGGATGAAGCATGAAATATCGAGGATATTCTACTAATTTCATGGAGTATAGAAGTCAAAGTTTTAACCAATTTGGGTATAATAAAGAATGGAATAACAAAAGAAATCACCGTGCATGCGGTACTTGGCATAGAGCGAGTTATTCAGCGAATAATAATAACGGAACGGTCGGTGAAATTCACCTGAGCGGGATGTTCAACGAATAATAATAAAATAAATGGAACCCGGTCAGGTGTAAAACACGGATAGGATATTCAGCGAGAATGATAAAGGCGGGAACCGGTCAGGTGTAAAACACCTGAGACGGGATATTCAGCGAGAATAATAAAGAAAATGAATGGAAAAACGAGAAGAATGTTCAGCGAGTATAATAATAAAAAGCGGAACCGAGTTATTCAACGTAAAAAATAAGAATGGAATAATTCAGGATTTCACCAATAATAGAAGAATGTCACCAATGTATAGGGTATACCACTTTACGAGTTATTCAACGAATAATAATGATGGAATAACAACGAGTTCTCTTCATGAATAAGAAAGAATAACACCCTTACGAATACAACAAATAATATTCCCTACCTTAGAAGAAGCTGAATATTGGCGAGGTGAAGTAGCGAATACTTTTCTTCTTTCTCTCTATAGTTTCTCTCTCAGAGTTTTGGTGAATTAAGTGAAAAATAATGAAGCACTAGGCCTCTATTTATAGAAGATTTCTAGCTTAGCTTTTTTGCCATGTGAAAAAGCCAGTGGCTTGTACGGTTGGTGATGTGAAAAGAAAAGTGGTTTGGCCTTTGTAATGTGAAGCGACAAGTGGTTCGGCGCACTTTGTAATGTGAAACGACAAGTGGTTCGGCCTTTGTAATGTGAAGCGACAAGTGGTTCGGCCTTTGGTAATGTGAAGGTAATTACAATTGGTTCGGGTATTAGTAAAGGTAATTACTATTGAAGGTAATTACTATTGTGAAGGTAATTACTATTCACAAAGGTAATTACTATTGATGAAGGTAATTCTTATTCACAAAGGTAATTACTATTGGCGAAGGTAATTACTATTCACGAAGGTAATTACTATTCAAAAGGTAATTACTATTGGCCGAAGGTAATTACTTATTGTGAAGAGACTCTTAGATGATGACATATGGGCCCCCATAAAATAATCAAACTTACCACAAATGTCTATATGGACTCTTTATATACATCGAGGATTGAATAAATATTACCACAAATCATTTTATTTTTAATAATCGACACATATTTAATCTTTCAACAATTATTAATCATTTATAACTTAAATCTCGATTATTGATTTAATACTATAACATATTATCTGAGATGATCTTTGTGACAATAATTGAATCGATAATATAAGAGATATGATCACGTGATTCTTATAGCGATAATTGAGCGTAAATTTGAGTGACTTCTCACGTAAGCATCGATAATCGATATCGTGTGCTTCTTATACAACTACAGGCGTATTCTTGTACTTTTACTCTTAGGGTAGTTCAGCGGTTTTAACGGTAACACCTCTGTAGTTATTTTTATAGAAAGATAATTTTGTCGTTTTTTAACTACGACAATACTTAGTTAATGGGGTCCACCCAATGATTGAGTAGTCGTCTGAATATTCCAAACCAAAAAAAGAATATTCCCAGAGCCAAGCGAATATTTTATAACAACTTGCATACTTTTGCAAAATTTATAAATACTACCCACTATATAATATTATCTTAAATTCACACCATAATATTAAAAATTATTTACAAAATTTAAATCTTTATTGATAAAATATGGGGTATACCTTATCGTTGAAAACATTAAATTCATCTTTGCGATCAAAATGCCGAAGATATTTATTCCTGATTCATCTTTGCTTCTGGGCCCGAATGTACAACTTTATAAAACCGATAATCTTTGAGAGGAGCGACTTAATAGTATCGCGACCACGAATTATTCATACTGGCCAACGGCGAGGATATTAGATGTTTTCATTCTGATCGTGATTATCTGAATAATCCTTGGTCGTAATCATACCATCTATCGATACACTTTCTGACGAAGATGACTTTTACCACATCCGTGAATTAATATTTCATTCTTTGGACTTCGACTTCAATAATTAATCCATATCATCGAATCATCCACCTTGCTGGTATATTCTTTAGTATCCGACCACGAAATTATCCGTTATTGCGGCGAATAATCGTGTATTCATTAAATATCCGACCCACAAATTATCCATACTGCCGAAGATAATCGTGTATTCATTAGTATCCGACCACAATTATCCATACACTACTGACCAAAGATAATTGTGTATTCAATTCTACAGTTATGATTATAAACAATCCACAGTCATAATCATACCAAGTCCATCTATCTTATTACAGACCACGAGATGACTTTCAACATAATATAACGTGAGGATAATGATATAAAGAATCGATCAAATGAGATAAAGGATAAATATTAAGCCTTTATAATATAATTTATCCGAGGATTCAAGAATATCCCCATGTTATCAATCACTTAATAATCTCATAATCTAATATCATTAATATTATAACAATATTTTAATCACTTCTTAAATTTATAAACAATTTATCTCAATTGTTTACGCTTTACCATATAATGCATTTAATCATTCAAAATGCCATACTCATAAGATATCATCACCAATTATCAAATCCTCATAAAAATATGCATATATTACATATAGGATTCTCTGTATAAAATCTATTATCGACCTTGTTACTTCACATAACATATTTAACTCGACATATATTCGTAACTAAACTATTTTCATGAAAATACCAAATCAGTCCCAAAATATTATTTTTCTGGGTTTTAGCATAATATAGTCCCATCATGAAAATATATTTTTCTCGAAATTTTTAAAATTCATTTACTATTTTTTCAAAAATCAATTTCTAATTAATTCCTTAAGAAATTAGCTACCTCAAGTTTAACTCAAAATTCCCAAATCTTGGCAGGACCTTACACATGTTAACGTGAGCTTCTAGTTTAAATTTCATGGTCATCGGAGTTATAGAACTCGGTTATAGCATTTTAAATCGGAAAAACCTAAATATTGAAATAGTCATAACTTGCTCATTTAAGTCGTCGAGAATGAGCTCATTTTTTGGACAGGAGGTACTTTATACCATATACCTTCATGTCCCAAAAGGTCAAATTTTCTCATAATTTAAGTGGCCAAAACAGCCCATCTAAAATCATGGCAGCAACTTTTTCGGTTTTGCAGCTTTGCACTCCTTTGCTAAAATCAGTCCACACAAAATCTACAACACCTTTTCCAGTAATTCCACTTGGATTAGTTAGGTAACTCATAGATCTAACTCTAGGACTTGACCACACTCAAAATTCAAAATATAATAGGAGATATGGTCGATTGAATTTCATGTTACGTTTTCACCAAAATCGATTTTCAACTCTTTGTGATTTCTAAGAAACTTTCATGTTTTCACATACTAACCAACATAACTCATCTTAAAACTTACTAATACTTCATATACCCATGATTTTCATCAGTTCTATACTTTTATTATGACTTTCATCATAATCCCACGTCAGCAGAATCCTTTTAGTTGAAGAAATATTTGAGGGTTTAAGAAATGGGTTTTTATCTTTGGGAATTGATACAAAATTCGATTTCACGTTCTAGGGTAGGCTAGGAAGTCTTAAAGAATAAGCCAAGAAATTTATTAATGATAAAAATATCATTCAAAAGCGTTACTCTCGTCCAAGAGTTGGATAATCGTCACATTAATACCAGCTGTGACTTCTATCCCTTAACTGAGATAACACCTCGAATGATACCTATCAACTTGCCATCTTCATCCTGACGTCGCCTCTGAAAAATCTGGCCGGTGCATTCCACACAAGAAAGTCGACAACGAAAGGATCGGGGATCTTTACTTATAAGCGATATAACGTTGATTAACTTTGAGGTTTGGTTACTTTGAATTTGTATATGAGGTTGGTTAGGAATATGAAAGCTAACAACCTTACAAAAAAGAATAATGAGTAGTTAATCAATCATTTTCAAAAATTACCTCAAAGGCAAGTATTTTCAAAGAGATAAGATCGTGAAAGTGTTTATTTGAAACAACAAGATTAATAAGCGATGGAAGTAACGAAGGTTTCTCCCAACGAAGTTTCAATAGATAAATCAAAGTCTAATTTTTTTTGGTCAAATTTAAACATTGAACACAACTAGGTAGAATAAAAAGTGGGTAGAACTTGTATTGAATAAAGTATAGACTTACGTAATAATTTATAATTAATTTACCCGTAATAACCCGTTCGCGTTTCTCGATAAAGCGCTCTCGCTTAAATTAAGAGTTTGACTTTACTATAGGGTACATTCCACCCTTAAGTGCTTCTTCACATTCTTTGATCCATGATTTGAATCATTATTCTCCGATCCATATCGAATTCGGGTTGACCGCTATGCATGGGGTAATTCGAATTCGATGTTGAATTCTCAATTCTTTGTCAAAAGCAAAGTCCATTTCATCTATTTTGGCTTTATTGGATTGGGCGTCTTTTCTACTACTATCAACGTTGTGCGACTTTTTACCCATACATCGCCTATTCTCCTTCGTTCGATTGTTTCTTCTTTCAACCGATCTTTGATTTTAAATTCTCGATTCGAACTTTAATATCTTACACCACCTGAAGCGTGATTTTGTTCGAGCATCACATATCGGTAACCCAATTTTGAATTGTTGTATCCCTTTGTTCCATGGCCAGTTTTCCAGTTCTTGACTTTGTTCTTACAGCTCACGAACACGATTTTGTAATTCTAAGTTTTGATCGTAAACTTCTTACAACGATTCTCCTCGGGTTTCTTCTCTTCTTCCTCTTCTCACTCTCAATTTGCTACCTCTGCAACTAGCTTCGGGTGCAACAATTAGTTCTTCATTCACTACGTGGATATCTACAATTTGTTCCTCGTCCGACCTTTGCGTTAACTTTGATTAGTGATTGAAGGTGTCGCATACGGTCACATTCACTCCATTGTGAATATTTTCAATTTGCCATTTCCAAACAACGCCCCAACCTGAGGTTAATTAATATATCGAATATTATCCTATACTACGGCCAGCCCAATTAAATAACAAATAAACTTGGGTAGATCATACTTAGCGAAGAATTCCCGTCTCTCCCTCTAGTTTTATCTGGCATCTTAGCGGAGGATCATATCCTAAAGCTACGATACCATTGTGGCCTTGAAAAAATTAGGTATCATCACCCGTCTTGGGTCGCCACTTACATGGTACATAAATTCAAATACTGACTTACTAATATAAGCGTAGGTATGCAATCGACATAAGCGTGAGTTTGAATACAAATATTGTCTACTAGATATTATCTGAACTCAAAGGTCCTCATTACAACTATTATCACACTTATTTCACGAGAATAGTGAGGGACTACTAATCTTATCCTCGGACCCGTTACTCTGGTTCCCAGGCTAGTCCCAGCTATGTTCTCATTTCACGAAGAAACGGTGAAAGAAAAGGGTGAGCTCAACTAGCCCGGTAAGAAATATTATGACTAAGATAATGCGAGAATAATTTATCATTAGCCTTGACGGTGTTAAGCGATAAAATCTGATAAACAACAAGTTTAAGCTGCGGTGGAATAAGCGATCCATTAAAAGAGTCAGTAGAAATAAAGTCTACTATCTTTTAGGTTTTAAAAGGTTTTTCATCATTGTTATATTTGAGACTCGACTTTAATAAATAATCCATCATCGAATCACCCACTTTTCTGACGAGGATATTCATCAAATTATCGATGGTCAAATGACTATCTTAGAATCACCCTAGTCATAATCATACCAAAACTATCCATCACCGCATTACGAACCCTTTGAGACATTTATCACATCATTTATAACAAGCCGTGATTATCTTAGAATGATCCTGGTCGTAATCATACTAAGTTCATCTATACACGTAAGCGAAGATAACATAATATAACATGAGGATGATAGATGACATAATAATTCAATAAAACAAGTTCAAAAATTATTTTATTGAGAATTTTTAACGTCTAAATTATCGAAATGATCTTTGTTTTGTAAGTAAAATTCAAGAATGATCGGAAGAATATTTCCATGAAAAGAATCTTTGGATGAAGCATAAATATCGAGGATATTCTACTAATTTCATGGAGTATAAAGTCGAAGTTTAAACCATTGGGTATAATAAAGAATGGAATAACAAAAGAAATCACCGTACATGCGGTGCCCGCGCAGGCAGGTTATTCAATGAGAATAATAATAACGGAACGAGGTCGGTGAAATTCACAAGCGAGGATGTTCAGCCAGAATAATAAAGATGGAACCGGATCGGGTGTAAAACACACGGATAGGATATTCAACGAATGATGAAAAAGCGGAACCCGAGTCAGAATGTAAAACCTTGACGAGGATATTCAACGAGAATAATAAAGAATGGAATAACGAGAAAAGATCACCAAGTATAGGAGATTAAGCGATCACCAGTTATTCCAGAGAATAAATAAGAATGGAATAACATAAGGATTTCACCAGTATAGGGTATCACAGCATATCGGAGTTATGTATAGGTATACCACTTTACAGGTTAATCAATGAGAATAATAATGAATGGAATAACAAGTTCTCTTCATGAATAAGAAAGAATAACACCCTTACGAATTACAAAAATAATACCCCTTACATTAGAAGAACTAAATATTGGCGAGGTGAAGTAGCGAGAATACTTTTCTTCTTTTCTACATAGTTTCTCTCTCTGAGTTTAAATTGAATTAAGTGAAAATAATGAAGCACTAGGCCTCTATTTATAGAAGATTTCTAGCTTAGCAGCCATTAGTGTGAAAAGCGAGTGTAGCTTGGCGATTGGTGATGTGAAAAGAAAAGTGGTTTGGCGCTTTGTAATGTGAAGCGACAAGTGGTTCGGCGCTTTGTAATGTGAAATGACAAGTTATTTTTATGCATGAATGTGAAACGACATTGTGGTTCACGCTTTGTACTGTAGCTGGCGAAACCTAGTGGTTCGGCCTTTGGGTAGGTAAATTACTATTGATTAAGGTAATTACTATTCACAAAGGTAATTACTATTGATGAAGGTAATTACTATTTACGAAGGTAATTACTATTGTGAAGGGTAATTCTTATTATTCACAAAGGTAATTACTATTGTGAAGGTAATTACTATTGACGAAGAGACTCTTAGATGATGACATATGGGCCCCATAAAATAATCAAACTTTACCAAAATGTCTCATAGCGATACTCTTTATATACATCGAGGATTGAATAAATATTACCTGAAATCATTTTATTTTAATGACCACATATTTAATCTTTCAACAATTATTAATCATTTATAACTTATCGTCTCGATTATTGATTTAATCTTTATAACATATTATCTGAGATAATCTTGTGTGATAATTGAATCGATAATATAAGAGATATGATCGTGATTCTTTATGGCGATAATTGAGCATAATTAGTGACTTCTCACGTGCGTCGATAATCAATATCGTGTCTTTCTTTATATAACTTCGGCGTATTCTTTGTACTTTTCTTTCTACTAGGGTAGTTCAGCGGTTTTAACAGTAACACCTCTGCGGTTATTTTTTATAGAAAGATAATTTTGTGGTTTTCTAACTACAACAATTCTTCCAGTTGTGGGTCCACTAATGATTGAGCTGGTGTATTGAATATTCCCGTCAAAAGAATATTCTCGTCTAAAGTCAAGCGAATATTTTATAACAACTTGCATGCTTTGCAAAATTTATAAATACTACCCACAACTATAATATTATCTTAAATTCACACCAAAATATTAAAAAATTATTTCAATGAAATTTAAATCTTTATTGATAAAATCAGAGGTCTCACAATCTCTCCTCCTTATGGAATTTAAGCCTTTCGAAATTAAGTGCGATACTGGTATGATAAAGAGGTGAGGATACCTTGAATACCTTTATCGTTGAAAACATTAAATTCATCTTTTCATCCGGCCAAAGATATTTATTCACAATTAATCTTTACTTACTGGGGCCAAATATCTATTTATAAAACCCAATAATCTTGAGAATTCAGACTTAATAGTATCACGACCACGAATTATTCATGCACCAGCGGCCAGGATATTAGGTGTTTTCATTCTGATCGTGATTATCACGAATAATCCTTGTTCGTAATCATACCAAGTCTATCAATACTATACGGCCAAGATGACTTTTACCCACATCCGTGAATTAATATTTCATTCGCGAGACTCATTTCAATAATTAATCCATATCATCGAATCATCCTCGCCTTCTGGGGCAGGATATTCTTTAGTATCCGACCACGAATTATCCATTGCTACTTGACGAAGATAATCGATGTATTCATTAGTATCCACGACCACAATTATCCATGCCATACGGCAAAGATAATCGTGTATTCATTAGTATCACGACCACAAATTATCCATGCACTACTCTGACGAAGATAATTGTGTATTCAATTCTGATTATGATTATCTTAAGAACGATCCACACAAATTATCCCCTAATCATACGTGTATTCAATTCCCCATCTCTATACAACTTCTGACCAAGACCATCTACGGATGACTTTCAACATAATATAAACATGAGGATAATGATATAAAGAATCAATCGAATGAGATAAAGGATAAATATTAAACCTTTATAATATAATTTATCCGAGGATTCAAGAATATCCCATGTTATCAATCACTTAATAATCTCATAATCTAATATCATTAATATTATAACAATATTTTAATCACTTCTTAAATTTATAAACAATTTATCTCAATTGTTTACGCTTTACCATATAATGCATTTAATCATTCAAAATGCCATACTCAAGCAAGATATCATCACCAATTATCAAATCCTCATAAAAAATATGCATATATTACATATAGGATTCTCAGCCATAAAATCCTATTATCAACCTTGTTACTTCACATAACATATTTAACTCATATGTTACGTAACTAAACTATTTTCATGAAAAATACCAAATCAGTCCCAAAAATATTATTTTCCGGTTTTAGCATAATATAGTCCCATAATGAAATATATTTTTCTCGAAATTTTAAAATTCATTTACTATTTTTCAAAAATCAATTTCTAATTAATTCCTTAAGAAATTAGCTACCTCAAGTTTAACTCCAAAATTCCCAAAATCTTGGCAGGACCTTACATGTTAACGTGAGCTTCTAGTTTAAATTTCATGGTCATCGGAGTTATAGAACTCCGGTTATAGCGTTTTTAAATCGGAAAACCTAAATTTTGAGAAATAATCATAACTTGCTCATTTTAAGTCGAAATGAGCTCATTTTGGATAGGAGGTACTTTATACCATATACCTTCATGTCCCAAAAAGGTCAAATTTTTCTCATAATTTAAGTGGCCAGAAACTTGCCCGTCTAAAATCATGGCGTGACTTTTTTCGGTTTTGCAGCTTTGCACTCCTTTGCTAAAATCAGTCCACACAAAAATCTACAATACCTTTTCGATTAATTCCACTTGGATTAGTTAGGTAAATCATAGATCTAACTCTAGGACTTAACCACACTCAAAAATTCAAAATATAATAGGAGATATAGTCGATTGAATTTCATGTTACGTTTTACTTCAAAATCTGATTTTCAACTCTTTTGTGATTTCTAAGAAACTTTCATGTTTTCACATACCAACCAACATAACTCATCTTAAAACTTACTAATACTTCCTTATACCCATGATTTTCATCAGTTCATACTTTTATTATGACTTTCATCATAATCCACGTGTAAACAGATCCTTTTAGTTGAAGAAATATTTGAGGTTTAAGAAATGGGTTTTTGTCTTTGGGTCAATACAAAATTCGATTTCACGTTCTAGGGTAGGCTAGGAAGTCTTAAAGAATCGCCAAGAAATTTATTAATGATAGAAATATCATTCAAAATCGTATTCTCTCGTCGAAGACTTGGATAATACGTCACATTAATACCTAATTGTGACTTCATCCCTTAACACAGATAACACCTCACATGATACCTATCAACTTGCCATCTTGATCCGATTAAGCCTTCACACGAAAATAGTCGGCTCGATTGCATTCCACACAAGGAAATCGACAACGAAAGGATCGGGGATCTTTACTTATGGCTTGATATAACGATGATTAACTTTAGGGTTTGGTTACTTTGAATTTGTATAACGAGGTTGGTTAGGAATATGAAAGCTATGAACCTTACAAAAAGAATAATGAGTAGTTAATCAATCATTTTCAAAAATTACCTCAAAGGCAAGTATTTTCAAAGAGATAAGATGCGTGAAAGTGTTTATTTGAAACAACAAGATTAATAAAGCGATTGGAGGTAACGAAGGTTTCTCCCAGCGAAATTTCAAATAGATAAATCGAAAGTCTAATTTTTTGAGTCAAATTTAAACATTGAACACAACTAGGTAGAATAAAAGTGGGTAGAACTTGTATTGAATAAAGTATAGACCCGTAATAATTTATAATTAATTTACATTAATAGCCCCCACAAAATTAGGTATCGTCACCCCATCTTGGGTAGCCACTTACATGGTACATAAATTCAAATACAACTTACTAATATAAGCGTATGCGTATACAATACGACATAAGCGTGAGTTTGAATACAAATATTGTCTACTAGATATTATACAAACTCGAAAGGAGTCTTCATTACAACTATTATCACACTATTTCACGAGAATAGTGAGGGACTACTAATGCTATCATCTGGACCATTACTTGGTTCCCAGGCTAAGTCCCGGCTATGTTCTCATTTCACGAAGAAACGATGAAAGAAAATTGTGAGCTTCAACTAGCCCGGTAAGAAATATTATGACTAAGATAATGCGAGAATAAATTATCATTAGCCTTCAACAATGTTAAGCGATAAAATACAATAGACAACCCGGTTTAAGCTGCGGTGGAATAAGCGATCCATTGAAAAAATCAAGTAGAGAATAAAATCTACTATCTTTTAGGTTTTAAAGGTTTTCATCAATTTTTATCATTTGAGACTCGACTTTAATAAATAAACCACCACATCTAATCATCCACATACCTTACGGTCGAGGATTTTCATCAAATTATCAATGGTTATGACTATCTTAGAATCACCCACGGTCATAATCATACCAAAAACTATCCATCAACGCATTACAGACCCGCGAGGACTTTTGTCACATCATTTATATCAAGTCGTGATTATCTAGAATGATCCACGGTCATAATCATCGTACTAAGTTCATCTATGCAATGCGTAAGCGAAGATAACATAATATAACATGAGGATGATGACAATGACATAGTAATTCAATAAAACAAGTTCAAAATTATTTAATCCATGAATTATTAACGTCCAAATTGTCGACATGATCTTTGTTTAAGTAGAGTAAAATTCAAGAATGATCGGAAAGAATATTTCCATGAAAAATCTTTGGATGAAGCCTTGAATATCGAGGATATTCTACTAATTTCATGGAGTATAGAAGTCAAAGTTTTAACCAATGGGTATAATAAAGAATGGAATAACAAAAGAAATCACCGTGCATGCGGTACTTGGCATGGGCGAGTTATTCAACGAGAATAATAATAACGGAACGAATTCGGTGAAATTCACAACAAGCGGGATGTTCCAATGAATAATAAAGATGGAACCGGATCCCGGTGTAAAAAATACAGACGATAGGATATTCAACGAGAATGATAAAAAAGCGGAACCGAATCCAAATGTAAAACACCTGAGCGGATGTTCCAGCAGGAATAATAAAAAGCGGAACCGGATTAGGTGTAAAACACTGCGAGCAGGATGTTCAGCGAATAATAGAAGAATGTCACCAAGTATAGGGTAAATTGGCGTATCACGAGTTATTCAGCCAGAATAAATATGAATGGAATAACATAAGGATTTCACCAAGTATAGGGTATCACGTATACTGAGGTTATGTATAGGGTATACCACTTTTACAGAGTTATTCAATGTAATAATAATGAATGGAATAACGAAGTTCTCTTCAAGAAGAAAGAATAACACCCACTACAAGTAAAAAGCGAATATAGAAGTAATGAAGTAGCGAGAATATTTTCTTGCTTTCTATAATTTTCTCTCTATAAACTTCTCTATAATTTCTCTCTACAGAGTTTCCTTTGAATTAAGTAAGAAAATAATGAAGGAATGAGCTTATTTATAGGAAAATGAAATGCATAGTAACTAATCCATGAGCGGTCCAGATTGATTTACTTTAATCGGCGGTCCATATTTAAAGAAAATCTTTTAAATAAAATATAATATATTCTATTTATATAAAAACATTTCTTATGCAAACCTTATGCAATCTTATGCAAAATCTTATGCAACATTATGCGTAATAAAATATAATATATTACATTTATAGAATAACTTTAATAAAGTATTACATTTTATATAAAAAAGATGTTTACATTTTATTACGTTAATAATCTGAATAAAACAAAAGCGTCATTATCGCTTATAATAATTCATATTATTAATCGACAATAATGGAATCAAACCGAGTGACTTCTCACATAAGCGTCGATAATCAATCTTAGTGTGTTTCTTATACGACCACACGTATTCTTGTACTTTTACTACTGAGTAGTTCAGCGGTAACCACGGTAAAACTTCGTAGTTATTTCAATAAAATATTTTTGTCGTTTTCTCGATCAAACAATGAATTACATTATGGGGTCCACCAATGATTGAGTAGTTATACGAATATTCCTGCTAAACCGAATATTCCCAGGCCAATCGAATATAATATAACCACTTGCATACTTTGCAAAATTTATAAATACTACCCACAACTATAATATTATCTTAAATTCACACCATAATATTAAAAATTATTTCAACAAAATTTAAATCTTTATTGATAAAATCTGGGGTCTCACAATCTCCCTCCTTATAGAATTTAAGCCTCGAAATTAGGGGAATGCGATACTGATATGATAAAGATGAGGATACCTTGAATACCTTTATCGTTTAAAAATATTAAATTCATCTTTGAAATCGCCAAGCTATTCATTAACAATTCATCTTTGCCTACACGGGCTAAAGATATACAACCATAAAACCAATAATGATGAGATCGACTTAATAGTATCACGACCACGAATTATCCATTTTGTACTGGCGAAGGATATTCGTGTTTTCAATCTGATCATGATTATTATCTTAGAATAATCCTTAGTCGTAATCATACCAAGTCTATCGATGCACTTCTGACGAAGATGACTTTTACCGCATCCATGAATTAATATTTCATTCTTTGAGACTCATTCGATAATTAATCCATATCATCGAATCATCCACGCACTACGAAGATAGCCGAGCGATATTCATTAGTATCACGACCACAAATTATCCATGCACTACTGGCGAAGATAATTGTGTATTCATTAGTATCACGACCACAAATTATCCAAACACTACGGCGAAAGATAATTGTGTATTCATTAGTATCACGACCACAAATTATCCATGCACTTCTGACCCGAAGATAATCGTGTATTCATTAGTATCACGACCACAAATTATCAATGCACTTACTGACGAAGATAATCGTGTATTCACTTAGTATCCGACCACAAATTATCCAAATACACTACTGACGAAAGATAATCGTGTATTCATTAGTATCCGACCACAAATTATCCATGCACTACTGACCAAAGATAATTGTGTATTCATTAGTATCACGACCACAAATTATCCAAGCACTACTGACGAAAGATAATTGTGTATTCATTAATATCACGACCACAAATTATCCATACACTACGGCCCGAAAGATAATTGTGTATTCATTAAATATCACGACCACAAATTATCCATGCACTACGACGAAAGATAATTGTGTTTTTCAATTCTACAGTTATGATTATCTTAAAACAATCCTGTTCATAATCATACCAAGTCCATCTATCTTACTACACAGCCACGATGACTTTCAACGTAATATAAGCGTGAGGATAATGATATAAAGAATCAATCGAATGAGATAAAGGATAAATATTAAACATTTATAATATAATTTATCCGAGGATTCAAGAATATCCCCATGTTATTAATCACTTAATAATCTCATAATCTAATATCATTAATACTATAACAATATTTTAATCATTTCTTAAATTTATAAACAATTTATCTTAATTGTTTACGACTTTTACCATATAATGCGTTTAATAATTAAAAATGCCATACTCATAAGATATCATCACCAATTATCAAATCTCTCAAAAAAATATGCATATACTCATATAGGATTCTCTAGTCATAATATCCTATTTTCAACTTTGTTCTTCACATAACATATTTAACTTTCGTATGTTTGTAACTAAACTATTTTCATGAAAATACCAAATCAGTCCCAAAATATTTCTTTTCTGGGATTTAGCATAATATAGTCCCATAATGAAAATATATTTTCTCGAATTTTAAAAATTCATTTACTATTTTTCAAAATCAATTTCTAATTAATTCCTTAAGAAATTAGCTACCTCAAGTTTAACTCCAAAATTCCCAAATCTTGGCAGGATCTTACACATGTTAACTTGAGCTTCTAGTTTAAATTTCATGGTCATCGGAGTTATAGAACTCGGTTATAGCATTTTAAATCGGAAAAACCTAAATATTGAAATAGTCATAACTTGCTCATTTTAAGTCGAGAATGAGCTCATTTTTGGACAGAAGGTACTTTATACCATATACCTTCATGTCCCAAAAGGCCAAAATTTTCTCATAATTTAAGTGGCCGAAACAGCCCCTTAAAGTTTCTGGGCAATAGCATTTTCGAAATTTACAGCTTTGGCCTCCTTTGCTAAAATCAGTCCACACAAAATCTACAACACTTTTTCCAGTAATTCCACTTGGATTAGTTAGGTAACTCATAGATCTAACTCTAGGACTTGACCACATTCAAAAATTCAAAATATAATAAGAGATATGGTCAATTGAATTTCATATTACGTTTTCACCAAAATCGATTTTCAACTCTTTGTGATTTCTAAGAAACTTTCATGTTTTTTACATAATAACCAACATAACTCATCATAAAACTTACTAATACCACGAATACCCATGATTTTCATTATTCCAATGCTTTTATTATGACTTTCATCATAAACCACGTAAATGCTGTTCATTTAGTTGAAGAAATATTTGAGGTTTAAGAAATATGTTTTTATCTTTGGGGTCAATACAAAATTCGATTTCACGCTCTAGGGTAGGCTAGGAAATCTTCAAGAATACGTCAAGAAATTTATTAATGATAGAAATATCATTCAAAAGCATTACTCTTATCCAAGACTTGGATAATCGTCACATTGATACAAAGCGTGACTTCATCCCTTAACCTGAATAGCACCTCACAATGATACCTATAAACTTGCCATCTTCATTCACGATGTAAGCTTACTGAAAGTCGGCGCTTGGTGCATTCCACACAAGGAAGTCAACAACGAAAGGGTTCGGAGCTCTTTACTTATGGCTTGATATTACAATGATTAACTTTAGGGTTTGGTTACTTTGAATTAGTATAACGGTTGGTATAAATATAAAAGCTAACAACCTTACAAAAGAATAATGAGTAGTTAATCCATCATTTTGAAAATTACCTCAAAAGGCAAGTATTTTCAAAGAGATAATATCGACGAGTAGCGTGAAAGTGTTTATTTGAAACAACAAGAAAAAATAACAGTGGGAGGTAGCGAAGGTTCCTCTTAACGAAGTTTCAACCATAAGTCAAAGTTTAACTTCTTGAAACAAATTTAAGCGTTGAACACAACTAGGTGAAATAAAAGAGTGGGTAGAACGGTATCTAACACGGTATAGACTTATGAGCTTATGATTACTTACCGTGATAATCTTATTCGGGTTCCTCGTCGAGAGAAAAAAAACGCTTCTCTCTTAAACTAGGCTTTGGTTTGTGCAGGGCCTTTGGTGCCTCCATCCTAGTTGAATTTGTCTTGATGGCACAAAAATCGAGCTAAGTGACCTTCTCTTCCACATTATAACATGCTTTGAATGACGTGGCGCAGTTGATTGGATGATGTGTCCCTCTCTCCGCATTTGAAGCATCTGATAGGTGGTCCTTCTCCTTCCTTAACAACAGGTCTTTGGTCTTGGCGTCTTTCCATCATTGTTGAATCTCTTTTTCTTGAAATGTCCATTCTTATTATTTTGTACGATTACCACCGGAAGTGGTTACCTTATCGGCCTTTTGATTCCCTCCATGCTTGTTGTCACCGCCCGATGACTACTCTACCGTTTGGTATTATAATTTTCTTAAATTTACTTTCTTTTTAGTTAGGTTGACTCGTTATCGCGCTCCACTAAGCGAGCCCTATTTACAACATCTGAATAAAAACACGGTTTATGAGAAATAAGATGTTGGCGTATCTACGGCTTCAAACCTCTTAAAAATATTGGCGCCATTCTCTCTTCATTATCCACCAGTGGGATCTGAACCGTGATAACTCATGAACTTTGCCTCGTATTGCGACACGGTCATATTGTTTTGTTCCAACTTGATAAACTCCACCTCCTTCATGTGGCGAATACTTTTCGGGAAAGTATTTGTCGTTGAGCGACTCTGGAACTTCTCCCAAGATATCTTGATCTGGCGAAGTTGAGTACGTTTCTGGATTCCACCGATGTCTGCCTCTCGGTATGACATAAAAGCGTGAAGGAACCTTTTGCTCCTCGGAGCATCCCAAGACATCAAATATCTTGATAATCTGCTTTATCCATGCTTCCGCTTAGAAGTGGTTTTATTCTCCCTTAAACTCGGTGGTCCCAGCTCCTTGAATTATTTAGCGGTGACCGCCAGAGAGTTTTCCGTGTTTCCACTACGTTTTGGGCGAGAATCGCTTTTCTTTGGCTTTGATGTTGCGTGAATTCTAAAAACCTCTTAAGCGTCTGAAGTCGTTAGTCGATTGATTAGTGTTGTTGTTTACGGGAGGATTATCGCCATCCTGTTGTACATTGTCACGATTATTGATGCATGGAGAATCAGCGGTCTCACATGCTCCATTGCTATTTCTCAACATTCTCGGATGCCATTTTCAAACAACGCCACAAAATAAGTGTTAATTAACATATCACATATTATCCCTATACTCGGCCAGGCCAATCAAATACCAAATAAACTTGGGTAGGTCATACTTAGCGAAGGTATTCCCGTCTCTCCCTCCTAGTACTATTCTCACATCTTGGCGAGGATCATATCCTGGCTACGATACCAAGCGTAGCGCCCCCAAAATTAGGTATCGTCACCCATCTTGGGTCGCCACTTACATGGTACATAAATTGAAATACAACTTCTTAATATAAGCGTGCGTATGCAATCGACATAAACGTGAGTTTGAATACAAATATTGTCTACTAGATATTATACAAACTCGAAAGGAGTCTTCATTACAACTATTATCACACTTTATTTCACGAATAGTGAGGGACTACTAATGCTATCATCCGGACCATTACTTACGTTCCCAGGCTAGTCCCCCGGCTATGTTCTCATTTCACGAAGAAACGGTGAAAGAAAGGGTGAGCTCAACTAGCCCGATGAAATATTATGACTAAGATAATGCGAGAATAAATTATCATTAGCCTTCAACAGTGTTAAGCGATAAAATACAATAAACAACCGGTTTAAGCTGCGGTGAAATAAGCAATCCATTAAAAAAATCAAGTAGAGAATAAAATCTACTATCTTTTAGGTTTTAAAAGGTTTTCATCAATTTTTTATCGTGAGACTCGACAATAAATAAACCACCACATCTAATCATCCACGTACCACGGTCAAGGATTTTCATCAAATTATCAATGGTCATGACGATTATATCTGCGAATCACCCCTCGGTCATAATCATACCAAAACTATCCATCATCGCATTACGAAGCCCTGAGGACTTTTGTCACATCATTTATATCAAGTCGTGATTATCTTAGAATGATCCACAGTCATAATCATACTAAGTTCATCTATGCTTGCGTAAGCGAAGATAACATAATATAACATGAGGATGATGACAATGACATAGTAATTCAATAAAACAAGTTCAAAATTATTTAATCCATGAATTATTAACGTCCAAATTGTCGACATAATCTTTGTTTATTAGAGTAAAATTCAAGAATGATCGGAAGAATATTTCCATGAAAAGATCTTTGGATGAAACGCAAATATCGAGGATATTCTACTAATTTCATGGAGTATAGAAGTCAAAGTTTTAACCAATTTGGGTATAATAAAGAATGGAATAACAAAAGAAATCACCATGCATGCGGTACTTGCGCGTAGGCGAGTTATTCAACGAGAATAATAATAACGGAACCCGAATCGGTGAAATTCACACCGAAGCGGGATGTTCCAACCAGAATAATAAAGATGGAACCGGTCCGGTGTAAAAAACACATGAATAGGATATTCCAGCGAGAATGATAAAGGCGGAACCGGTCGATTGTAAAACACACGAGCGGGATGTTCCAACGAGAATAATAAAAAAGCGGAACCGGTCAGGTTATAAAACACACGAACGAGGATGTTCAGCCAGAATAATAGAAGAATGTCACCAAGTATAGGGTAAAGCCGCGTATCTGAGTTATTCAATGAAATAAATATGAATGGAATAACATAAGGATTTCACCAAGTATAGGGTATCTGGCGTATCTGAGGTTATGTATAGGGTATACCACTTTTCTGAAGTTATTCAATGAATAATAATGAATGGAATAACGAAGTTCTCTTCGAAGAAGAAAGAATAACACCCACTACTAGTAAAAGAAATGAATATAGAAGTAATGAAGTAGCGAGAATACTCTTCTTCTTTCTATAATTTTCTCTCTATAAACCTATCATAATTTCTCTCTACAGAGTTTCACCTAATTAAATAAGAAAATAATGAAGGAATGAGCTTATTTATAGGAAAATGAAATGCGTAGTAACTAATCCATGAGCGGTCCAGATTGATTTACTTTAATCGGCGGTCCATATTTAAAGAAAAATCTTTTAAATAAAATATAATATATTCTATTTATATAAAAACATTTTTATCTGCAAACACTATGCAATCTTACTATACTTAAAACACTATGCAACAACATGCATAATAAAATATAATATATTACATTTATAGAATAACTTTAATAAAGTATTCTTTTTTATAAAAAGATGTTTACATTTTATTACGTTAATAATACGAATAAAACAAAACGTCATTATCATTATAATAATTACATATTATTAATAAATGATAATGGAATCAAACCGGTGACTTCTCACATAAGCATCGATAATCGATATCGTGTGCTCTTATGCGACCACACGTATTCTTGTACTTTTACTACCGAGTAGTTCAACAAGCGGTAACCACGGTAAAACTTCCGTAGTTATTTGATAAAATATTTTTGTCGTTTTCTCGATCAAATGATAATTACATTATGGGGTCCACCAATGATTGGTAGTTATGCGAATATTCCTGCTAAACCGAATATTCCCGAGGCAATCGAATATAATATAACCACTTTGCATACTTTGCAAAATTTATAAATCTTACCCATGACTATAATATTATCTTAAATTCACACCATAATATTAAAAATTATTTCAACAAAATTTAAATCTTTATTGATAAAATGGGGTCTCACACGGATGTTGTAAATAGGGCTCGATTAGTGGAGTAGCGATAACGAGTCAGCCTTGACTAAAAAGAAGCGGTAGGTAAAATTATAATACCGGTGAGTAGTCGTGAAGCGGTGACAACAAGCGTGGAGGAATCAACGGGCCGGATATGGTAACCATTTAGGTGGTAATCGGGGCCAAAACAATAGAATGGACATTTCAAGAAAAGGAGATTCAACGATGATGGAAAGCGTCGGCAAACTGACTGAAGTTATTAAGGAAGAAAGACCACCTATCATATGCTTCAAATCACGGAGGAGAGGGACACATCGGTCAAAAGCTGCGCCGTATCGTCAAAAGCATGTTATAATTGTGGAAGAGAAGGTCACTTAGCTCGATTTTATCGTTCTGAAAGACAAATTCAAATAGGATGGAGGCACCAAAGGCGCAGCCCGGAAAAGTCGAAAAGTCAGCCGTGGTCTGAGGAGGCGTTTGTTGTGACCTCCCGAGAGCGAGGAACGAATGAGGTCATCACGGGTAAGCTTATCATAAACTCTAATGAAGTCTATACTTTATTTGATACTGGTTCTACCCATTCTTTTATTTCTCCTACTTTATTTCATCGATTAAATTTGACTCAGGAGAAATTAGACTTTGACTTATCTGTGGAAACTCCAGTTGGGAGAAACCTTCATTACATCCAACTTTGTTTATAAGTCTTGTTTGGTTCAAATCGGTACCCTCACATTACTTGTCGATCTTATTTCACTAAAAATACTTGCGTTTGGCGTGATTACTAGGGATTGATTGGTTAACTACTTATCATGCAAAAATTGATTGTTTTTAAGTAAGGTTGTTAGCTTTCATATTCTTAACCAACCTATTATGCAAATTCAAAGCGACCAAACCATTAAAATCAATCACGGTCATCTCAAGCCATAAAGCTATTCGTTTATTGAAAAGCGGATGTCGAGCTTTCTTAGCTCATATCATGATTTAAACAAAAATACGTCGATTTTGAGCGATATTTCTATTGTTAATAAATTTCTGACGTATTCCTCGAAGAACTTCTGGCCTACCCCAAAGCGTGAAATTGAATTTTGTATCGACCTTGAACGGGTACAAAACCTATTTCCAAAGCCCCATGTCGAATGGCTCTATTGAACTTGAGTTAAAGACCCAACTGCGAGGAATTGTTAGACATTGGTTTTATTAGATCCCAGTACTTCTCCTTGGGGTGCTCTGTTACATTAAGTGAAGAAGAAAGATGGGAGTATCGACTTTGTATTGATTATCGGGAGTTGAATCATGTCACCATCAAAAATAGGGTCCACCGACATGTTTAACATGTTTTAAACATTTATTGCAAAAAAAATACTTTTCCTCCTCGTGTACTCATATATCCTACATTCGTTGTAAAAATATCACCATTACTATATTATTAAAATATAATAATACATTTAAATGAATTATCTTATCGAAAAAGATAAAATTTTAATTTTCAACAATTGTCACATTAAAATTTTTCTCCATCTATATCCACATAAAATCAATATTTTCCTCATCATATGAATCGATAATTAATTATTCACAAATAATATTACGAAATCACAATATTGACAACGGCGGTTCTCGAGAAGAGGGGCTTTCGATAAAATTTCTCACTTCTTGACCTTGATTAGGTGACCAAACCTCTCCTTAGGCGAACTTTCTAGACATTGCCCGATAATGTTATCTAATAATATTATTCGGATAATATGAATTATTGCATCGATAATCAAAAATCTTGTGTAATGACAATTATTGAAACAACATGATAATATAAAATATCAACGCAATGACAATTATTAACTCGATAAAATCTGCGAGCGATAATTACTATAACCATTATTAAGTAGTGCCTTCTTACGTAAGAATCGATAATTGGTGCGATACAGTGTAACTTTCTTGTGTTTTAACCATAGGGTATTTTAACGGTTATTATGATGGTAACTACTACTGAATTTTTTTAAACCACTTATATTTGTCGTTTTTTCATCCAATCGATTTCAGTTATGGGGCCCACAAAATCTTTACGTGTGGTAAATGCGAATATTCCCAACAATGAAGAATATTCCACGACCAAAGCGAATATTCCCAAACAACAATGAATATTTTATAACCACTTGCTTATTTTGAAATATTTGCGTATTTTACCCATAACTATTCACATTAATCAAATCAACCCTTACTATTTCAAAATAATAAATAGAAAATTAAATTTCATTAATAATAAGTTGGGGTCTTCTGACCTCCCTCCTTATGAAATTTAAGTCCTCGAAATTGACGTGACGTGCGTGCAGGTGTTTCGAAAAGGTGAGGATACCTTGCTTTCATTTTCGTTTCCAATTCCAGGTCATTTCTCTATAGCATTATTCCTCCACAAAACTTTAACTTGTGGTATGACCTTTCTTGGCGTGGGACATGCTCCTTCCTATCCAAGATCTTGACGGTACCTCCTCATACGTTAAGTCTTGGCTATCTCGTCCTGGGTTACAACTTTCTATAACGTGGTTCGGGTCTTTCACATATTCTGAAATGCGGATATGTGAAACACATTATGAACACGAGACATACTTTGGAGGTAACGCGAGTCTATAGGCTACATTTCTACTCGGTCAAGAATTTGAAATGGACCAATAAATGCGTGGATTGAGCTTTCTCTCTTCCCAAATCTTGTAACTCCCTTCCATGGAAGCATTTCGCGACAATACATGATCCCTATACTAAATTCCACGTCCTTTCGATGAAGATCCGCATAACTCTTTTGTCGATCTTGTACTGGTTTGTATCGTTGTCGAATCATTTGGATCTTTTCGGTGATCATACGTCTTAACTTCGGGTCCCAACAATGTTGCTTCACCCACCTTCATCCCAACATATTGGAGGCGACACTTTCGTCCATATAATGCTTCAAATGGAGCCACACCTATACTTGCACGATAAGCTGTTGTTGTGGGAGAATTCCACCAATGGTAAATACTTATCCTAAGCGCCCTTGAAGTCTAGGACCTGAGTCTTAATAAATCTTGAAGAGTTTGAATAGTCCTTTCGATTGTCAAAATCCGTTTGAGGATGGTATCTTGAAAGCAGATCGTAAATCCGTGCCCATAGCTTTTTGCAAGCTAACCCAAACTCTTTTAGTGAATCTTGGGTCACGATCCGAAACTATGGATACTGGGCATGCCATGCTGACATCACAATCTCATTTACATATATACTACTAGAAGGCGTTCAATGAAATAAGTCTCCCGTGTCGGCAAGAAATGAGCGGACTTGGTTAATCTATCAACAATAACCCAAATAGCATTGATGCCTTGAGAAACCGTAGGAAGACCCGAATATGAAATCCATGGTAATGTGTTCCCACTTCCATTTCGGAATCTCAAGTGGTTCTGATGGACCCTTAGGTACTAGATGCTCGCTTTACCGTTGACAAGTTAAACACATCGAGATAAACTTTGCAATCTCTCTTTCATATTGTTCCACCAAAATGTATGTCGAAGATCACGATATATTTTGGTACTTCGAGATGGATTGCAAATGGTGTGTTGTGTGCCTCCATCATAATCTTGTACTTCAAATCAGTCGTTAGGGACACAAAGTGCGAGTGGACTCAAGTATTCCTTCTTCATCAATTCTACGCTTTGAATAGCTCCTTCTTGTACTTTCTTCTTCATAAGCATCGACTCAGAGATTGGTTGGCTTAAAGCTTAACTTTTCTATTAAAGTTGGCTCTGTCGTTATACTTGACATCATCGCACTCATTCTCGCGTATGATCTTCTACTTCAACGCGTCAATTACCACGTTATTTTTTTCGGGATGGTATTGAATAGTGTGGTGCGTAGTCTTTCAATAGCTCGAGCCAACGTCATTGCCGCGTGTTGAGTTCTTTTTTGAGTGAAGAAATATTTAAGGCTTTTATGGTGCGAATATATCTCCACTTTCTCCCCATATAGATAGTGCCTCCATATCTTTTAGGTAAAAGCATTGCCGCCAACTCTAGATCATGAGTAGGATAATTCCTCTCATACTCTTTAAGTTGTCGCGAGGCATAAGCTATGACTTTCCCGTTGCATGAGAACACACATCCTAACCCTTTGCACAAGCATCATTTGTAGATAACAAATCCATCCGAACGGATGGTATTGTTAGAACAGTCTTTGAAATAAGTCTCCTCTTAAGCTCTTGGAAACTCTTCTCGCGTTCTTCGCTCCAAGCGAATTTTGTATCCTTAGGAGTTAAGTTTGGTTAATGGAGTAGCGATTAGAAAAACCCTTCCACGAATCTCCGATAATAACCAACTAGACCCGATAGCTTCGTCTTGATCCGACTTGGTTGCTCCCAACTTTGTATTGCTTGAATCTTCGCGAGTCCACGGATACTCCATGTTTTGACACCACGTGCCCAAGAAATGCTATTTCCTCGAGCGAAACTCGCATTTCTTCAAATTGGCATATAGTTTGTTTTCACGAAGCCTTTGGAGTACCGAACTGAAATAAGGTGCTCATGATCTTCCACGACTTTTGGAATATATGAGGATGTCATCAATAAAGACAACAACAAAGCCAGATCCAAATATTCCTTGAATACTCGGTTCATCATATCCATGAAAGCCAGCGGGAGCATTAGTCAATCAAGAAGACATGACTAAGAATTCATAATGCCCGTCTTAGGAGTTCTAAAGGCGGACTTTGGAATATCCTCGGTTCTAATCTTCAACTGATGATATCGAACAAAGATCGATTTTGAAAAGAATTGTGCCCTTGCATTTGGTCGAACAAGTCATCAATCGAGGTAGAGGATACTATTCTTGATGGTGACATGGTTCGATTCCAGATAGTCAATCTGAAATCGCATACTCCCGTCTTTCTTCTTTCTGAATAAAACAGGAGCACCCCGAGGAGATGTCTTGGGGCAGAATGAAACCGATGTCCAACAATTCACGTAGTTGGACCTTTAACTCCTGAAGTTCAATAGAGCCATTCGATATGGGGTTTTAGAAATGGGCTTTGTACGGGTTCAAGATCAATAAAGAATTCAACTTCACGTTACGGGAGTAGATCGGGAAGTTCTTCAGAAATCGTCGGGAAAGTCAATAACAACGGGAATATTATTCAAATTTGGCGTGTCTTTATTCAAATCCATAACATGGGCTAAGAAAGCTTGACATCCGTTTTTCAATAAGCGAATAGCTTTACGATTAGATATGAGCGGTGATTGATTTTAATGGTTTAGTTGCTTGAATTCTTCTGAAATAGTTGCTTAGGAATATGAAAACTAACAACCTTACGAAAACAATCAATTTTGGCATGATGAGTAGTTAACGATCGATCCTAAAATCACATCAAAAGCAAGTATCTTTAAAGAGATAAGGTCAACAGGTAGGTGGTGGTGCCAACTTGAATCAAACAAGATTTATAAGCGATTGGATGTGATGAAAGTTTCTCTAACGAAGTTTCCACAGAGATAGGTCAAAGTCTAATTTCTCTGGAGTCAAGTTTAAGCGTTGAGCACATGCGGAGAGATAAATGAATGGGTAACCCGGTGTCAGTAAGGTATAAACTTGCAAGAATTTATAAATAGCTTACCCGTGATCTCCTCGTTTGGGTTCTCTCGCATTTTGACCGATCACAACAAGCGCTCTTCCGGAATCGTTGACTTTGACTTTTACGGGACGATCTTTTGAGTCACCGTCCCCATTGAACTAGGTTTATTCTTCTCTGATCTCGGCGATATGTCCTTCCTTTCCATAATTATAGCATACCTTGAGCTGTTGTGGGCGGTTTAGGCGATATGTCCTCTTTTCGCATTTATAGCATATAATGGGTGGTCGTTCTCCTCCTTAGAACCGATTCTTCTTGCAAGCCTTGTCGTCTTCATATAGTCGTTGTTAAATCTCCTCTTTTAAAAATCTCTTCATTTCGCTTCTTCATTTTCATGGCCGTGATTACCACCAGAGTGGTTACCATTTTGTCCGTCTGTTTCTTTCTCATTTGGTTATCATTATTACATTGATCTTTATCTGCAGTGCGATCCTGGTTATGGTCCTTCGGTTGAACATACTCGTTATCTCGCTTTCTAACAATTGAGCCACATTAACAACATCTGAATAGAGAAAATTTATGAGAAATGAGATATTGTCGTATGCACTGGTTTGAAACCTCTCGGAAACATCCGTCATACATTCCTCATTCTCCACCAAATGAGGTGCAAACCTAGATAACTCTGCAAACTTTTCCTCGTCTTGAGACACCGTCGTCGTGTTGTTTTGTTCTAATCTCGATGAACTCCATTTCCTTCATATAGCCGAACACTTTCGGGGAAAGTATTTGTCATTAAATAGTTCTGAAACGTCTCCCAAGACATCTTTGAGTCTTGGTGGATGGGTATGCTTCTGAGACTCCCACCACTAGTATGCCTCGCCACGGAACATAAAGGTGGCGAATGGAACCTTCTGTTCTCCGTGCATCCCAGACATCGAATATCTTGGTAATTTGCTTGACCCGTGTTTCCGCCGTGATCGGATCGCTTTCCTTAAATTACGGTGGTCCCAACTCTTTGAACTACTTGTTTGTGACAACCCGTGAATTGCTATCATTTCCTCCTATATTTTGAACACGAAGTCTCCTCGTGCGATTTTTGCATGAGCTGCCAAAAAGCTTCTAAACATCCCATCGTTCATCATCGCTCGGTGGTGTTGTTCACGGGAGGAACATTGTCGACTGTTGCGTTCTCCTCGTTGGTGAGTATAGGCGTCTCCACGGTCTCATTTCCATTGTTAATATTCTCGATCGACATTCTCAAATCTTGTCGTAAAATAAGGGTTAATTAAGGAAATCAATATATCACATAATATCCTATATCTTGACCAACTAACAAATAAGCTTAGGTAGGACACCTTTAGCGAAGGATTTACTCGTCTCTCCCTCCTGATTCTATTCCCGATCTCCGCCAGAGATCATATCCCTAAGCTACGATACCAAGCTGTGGCGCCCCAAAATAGGTATACATCACCCATTCTAAGTTGTCGATCGTGATGCGAAACAACTACAACTTTATTATTACAACGATAAAAGCGTGAGTTTGAATACAAATATTATCTTCTTAGACAATATCTATACTCAAATAAATCCTCATCACATTTATTGATACATTATTTTACAAAATGGTGAGGACTACTAAACAACTCTCTCTAGAACTTTCATTCCATACCCCAGACTGCTAAATCTTTCGTATATTCTCGCCTCACGAGAAGAAAAATGGAACAAAAAGGAAAAGGGTGAACTCAACTAGCCCGATAAAGAATATTATGACTAAGATAATATCTGATAAATTATCGTTACTCTTGACGGGAAAAATCTAATAGAATACAATAGGCGATAAATTTTAAATCAATATTAGCGGTGGAAATAATAATTCATTAGAAGAGTTAAGTAGAGAATGCAAACTACTATCTTACATGTATGAATTTAAAAGTTCATCGCTCTATCTTTTATCCTCAGAAACATCAATCAATATATATATGGAATCAAATATTCATCTTTGCCTACTGAGCCAAAGATATTCATCGATTAGTCATGTTCATCTAAACACTGTTCATCTTTTGCCTACTGGGCCAAAGATATTCTTCAAAATCATTCATCTTTGCACTACAGGGGCCAAAGATATTCCATAATATCATCATTTAAGGCGAGGATGATGAAAATATTTTTTAAAGCGAATCCAAAGGAAACAAAATGACAAGGATTAAGGATTAAGGATTAGGTACTTTGTTTTATCCATGTCCAAAATACCTCAAAAATAATTATAGTGGTGTAAAATTCAAGAATGATCAAAACATGGATACAATCAAAGCTAGTATCCAGAATAGATATTTTGGACGAAAAGAAAATTTTTCATTTTTCGATGAATAGTCTTGATGATTAAATGAATAATCTGCAGTATCGTGAATAATGTAATAATTATCGTGAATAGTAACTCAGACACCAAAAGTTTCAAATTTGATAAAAACTTCTAATCAATATTTCAACAAAATGATATTGAAGAAATAATATCATTACGAAAAAAAATATCACTTACCTCGAAAAGACAAGATCTTGGTTGAAACAGGATATAGGTTATGACTTGAACTTGCACTTATATAGCAATACTCAAAGTATACTCAAAATACTCACAAGAATAAACTCGATAATATAGAGAGAAACTTGATTTAAAGTGTGATTTTCAATTCTAACCTAAGCACCTATTTATAGAAATTGCTTAGAAACGCCAAAAAGCGAGAAAATTTAATATAATAATATTATATATATTACAAATTCTCTACGCACACTTAGCATCTGAAATCAGCAATCTTAACACATGTTAAATGAGTCCCAACAATGTAAAAAACGTTTTTGTAATTAAAAATATTTTAAACTTCCAAAAATTAATTATTTCGGAACTTGAACTTCAATAATTCATAATAAATAGCCTTTTATCGGAAAATTCAAATCTCATGAATTTTTATAGGAAATTCAATTCTCTACAACTTTACGTAAGAAAGTTTTTCCAAATTCCAAAGCAAATTGACCAGAAATTCACAAACGGTAGATTTTACAATTTATAATCAAATTTCGACCGATAAATGGGGTCCACCGAGCATGTTTAACATGTTTTAAACATTTATTGCAACAAAAATACTCTTCCTCCTCGTATATACTCATATATCCTACATTCGTTGTAAAAATATCACCATTCTTATATTATTAAAATATAATAATACATTTAAATGAATTATCTTATCGAAAAAAGATAAAATTTTAATTTTCAACAATTGTCACATTAAAATTTTTCTCCATCTATATCCACATAAAATCATTATTTTCCTCATCATATGAATCAATAATTAATTATTCACAAATAATATTACGAATCACAATATTGACAACCGTGGGTTCAGGGAAGAGGGGCTTTCCAATAAAATTTCTCCTTTCTTGCCGCAATTAGGTGACCAAACCTCTCCTTAGACGAACTTTCTAGACATTGCCAATAATGTTATCTAATAATATTATTCGGATAATATGAATTATTGCATCGATAATGAAAAATCTTGTGTAATGACAATTATTGAAACAACGAATATAAAATATCAACGCAAAGAATTATTAAATCAATAAAATCTTGAGCGATAATTCTTTATGTAACCATTATTAAGTAGTGCCTTCTTACGTAAGAATCAATAATTGGTGCAATCTGGTAATGCTCTTGTGTTTTAACCACTGGGTATTTTAACAAGTGATAATTGGTAATAACTACTCTGTTATTTTTAAAACCACTTATATTTGTCGTTTTCTTCATCCAATCGCTTTTTTTTATGGGGCTCACAAAATCTTCTTGCCGTCGTCATTTAATATTCCCCCCAATGAGAATATTCCACGACCAAACGAATATTCCCTAAACAATGATGAATATTTTATAACCACTTGCTTATTTTGAAATATTTGCGTATTTTTACCCATAACTATTCACATTAATCAAATCAACCCTTACTATTTCAAAATAATAAATAGAAAATTAAATTTCATTAATAATAAGTTGAGGTCTTACAATAACTGATGATGAAAAACCTTTAAATCATAAAAGATAGTAGATTTTATTTTCTACTTGACTCTTTTAATGGATTCTTTGGTTCATTACCGTAGTTAAACTTGATGTTCATTATATTTTATCGGGTTTAACATTTGTTGTTGTAAATTTAATGATAATTTATTCTGCGTTATCTTGGTCGTAATATTTCTTCTTGAGTAGTTGAGATTTCACCTTTTCTTTCACCGTTTCTCTTCAGGAAATGAGAATATAAATTTGAGACGAGTCGAGGGAGCGAAGTAATGGTCCGGAGGATAGCGTTAGTAGTCCCCACTATTCTCGTGAAATAGTGTGATAATTGTAATGAGGACTCCTTTTGAGTTTGTATGATCTCTAGTAGACAATATTTCTAGTAGGACAATATTTGTATTCAAACTCACAGTTTATATAAGTATTATACCTACAGCTTATATTAGTAAGTTGTATTTAAATTACATACTACGTATTTATACTACCCAAGATGGGTGATGTATACCTAATTTTGGGAGTGTCACATACACCCCTAACTATAGTCACCAATACGGCATCGTGTTGATTAAAAAAGTTAATAAAATTAAAAAAAGATTAATAACAACAAAATTACTAAATTGTCAAGGGAGATTACTTTAATTTGGTGATTTATTGTTATCCTATTCCCCATATACATATATAAAATTGATATTTTTACATTATTTTCTTAACATAAATTATGACCCGAACTCATATTCATGTATAAAGAAAAAGAAATTGATATTAGTCAACATTTCATATATATATATATATATATATATATATATATATATATATATATATAATAATAATTTAGGCAAATAGGCCATTGCATTTTATACAAGAACCTTTTTGTTGAATACGTTGATATAGAAAAAATTTAATAAAAATTGAATAAATTTAAATATAAATTTGAATGAGTTGAATTTGAATATAAATTTGAATGAAAAAAGTTATTTGATAATTAACGTATACGAAACATCTTAATAATGTAAATTTTATTATTTTACCCTTTTGAAAAATTCAAAATTATTATAAATTTATTTAATATTACTTAATATATTGGTTAATATTTTTTTAGATTTTTTTACTTTATTCAGCTGCTCATTCAGCCAAAAATATATAACTTAATCATTTAGATAAATTTTTTCCAAAATAAAAGTACTTAATAATTGACCAATTTAACCATTTAAATATATTTCGTCTTAAACAAACAGTCCCATAATTTTACTAATATCTTTGTCACCCACCGTATTCCGTGCATCTTTATCTTATTTGATGTAGACTAAAATCTATCAACTCAACCCAAAGGCCATAACAACATATGTAGTGGTAATTTATAAAATATTGAAATGATTGACTAACTCCACCTGCGCGTTTGACTCCTTTTATCTCAACTTATAAACTACACCACAAATTGAGTAATTTAATCCTGTCTTCCTCCCCTCCCCTTTTGTATAAATATAAATATACACCATTTTTTCTCATCTTCCCCATGTTCTGCTGCATTCAACTCCAATTCTTTTCTCCACCCAATTTCCCCAACAACAACAAAATAGAGTAAGACAAACAAGAAACAAACCTTTTTATATATCATCACTCACTAGCTTTATACAACACTATTCATATATTCCATTCGATTCATATATAGAAGATGAAGTTTGGTAAAGAATTAACTTCACAAATGGTGCCAGAATGGCAAGAAGCATACGTGGATTATGAATATCTAAAAACCATCTTGAAAGACATCCACCATTTTAAGCACAGAAATATACCACCACCACACGGCCTAGCTACCAATAATCAGCCCGAATTAAACCGAAGGCTTACACTCTACAGGGCATTTAGCGGTCTAATCCAAAGAACTTCCTCCATTAATTCTCCAAGAAGCTCAGCCAGCAGCCAAGATGTAGAAAGCCAACCAATTTTAGTGAACTCCGTGAAGATATCAGACGGTGAAGAAGGGTATGAGACGAGGTTTCTGATGGCGGCAGATGAAGGAGGAGAGTATGAGCTTGTCTTCTTCAGAAGGCTCGACGACGAATTCAATAAAGTTGTTAAATTCTACAAATCTAAAGTGGAAGAGGTGATGAAGGAGGCGGCTGTGTTGAATACCCAAATGGAAGCTTTGATTGCTTTTCGGAACAAAGTGGATAATCCACAAAATGACTGCTTGGATACCTCGATAGAGATGAGTCGTCTAGCTTCGGATATTGAAGCTTCGGCCGCAGCTGCTACTACTTCTGGGATCAGAGCAAGCAGTAAGTATTATTAGTGTTTTTAATTATATCTTCTTTGTTTGTTTGTTTTCTTTAAAAAAAAAACAGAAAACAGATTTTTGCTATAATAAAGAGAGAATGTTTATGGGTCTAACCAGATTTTGGAATAAAAGTTTCATTTTCTCTCTGTTAGTTCATAACTGTCGGCGCACATAGAATTATTGTTCGAGTTAATGCATTCTTGAAGATCAAGAATGATAGTTATCACGAGCCAAATTTGTAGCTTGCCATTGAATTTTGTTCTAAGATCTAATTGATGTTCAGGAAGAGTGGCTCACATGGATGTAATAGAAGAAGACAGATCCAACAATGGGACGAGAGCAGAGGAATCATCACGTGATGATGATGATGATGACAAGGAAGAAAAACCTTTAAACCAAACCAGTGTTCAAGAACTCAGAATCAGAGCAGTTAATAACACAAGGGAAACTAAAAGACCAGCTCCGCTTGAGATACTTAACCGTGTGACGATAAGCAAGCCTATTGAGACCCCTCGTTCAACCATCAAAGGCTTCCTTAATGTTCCTGTTCAGACAGAGTTGCAGTTCAATAAGGAAAACCTAGACAAAATTGAAGAACAACTTAAAAGGGCCTTCATCGAATTTTACAGTAAGCTTCGGCTTCTTAAAAGCTACAGGCAAGGAATCACATACTTGTGTTAGGACAGGACTCGATTTTTGGTTCCCTTGTTCATTTAAAATTAATTTTTTCTTTTTCTTTGTGCTGATGATTTAAACAGCTTCTTGAATCTCATGGCATTTTCAAAGATACTGAAGAAATACGATAAGGTAACAATTAAAATGAGGTGTCGCTATCTAGTATTGGTTTTTTTGTGGATATTCCTGCAGGCTTTCAATTCTTTGGCTGATTGAGGATGAAATTTTGTTTTAGGTTTCTTTTTACTAATGTTTTTTGCTCAATTGTTACAGATCACTTCAAGAAATGCTTCCAGGTCCTACTTGAAAATGATCGATAACTCATATCTAGGCAGCTCCGATGAGGTGAACCTTAAACTTATTCAAGAATATTGCTCTCATCAAACATACGGACATTATATTACATTATATATATATATATATATATATATATATATTGATCTAATTCTTCTAATTTGTGGATTACCTGCAGGTTAACAAGGTTATGGAAAGAGTTGAAGCAACATTCATTAAGCATTTTTCCAACTTAAACCGCAAGGAAGGACTGAACATGCTAAGACCAATAGTTAAGAGACAGAGACATAGAGTAACTGCTTTTGTAGGTACACTACTAGCAACTTTCCTCAGCATTCCATTTCCTATATCGAAATAATGAATATATACTAGCTTAGTTTCCTTCCAATATATTTCTTTCTTAGTGTGTGATTTCTTTATCTAAATTTCTTAAATATATACATCCCTAAAAAAAACTTTCAGGTTTCTTTGCTGGCTGCACTGTATCTCTCGTAGTCGCACTCATTTTGATAATACGTGCCCGTGATCTTTTAGAGAAAAAGGAGGAGGGGAGAGAAAAGTACATGGTAACCATGTTTCCCCTGTACAGGTATAGTCTCTTCTCCCCTACCTACCTACATTGTTAATTTATTATAGAAACCACTCAAATGATAAAAATAGAAACCAAATATCCTGACGTGGCATGTCATATTTCATTGCAGCTTGTTTGGCTTCATAGTCTTACATATGCTTATGTATGCTGGGAATATATATTTCTGGATGCGATATCGAGTCAATTATTCTTTCATATTTGGATTCAAGCCTGGAACTGCATTAGGTTACCGAGAAGTTCTCTTACTGAGTTTTGGCCTTGCGGTGTTGGCATTAGGCAGTGTGCTAGCAAACCTTGATATGGAAATGGAAACCGAAACAGAAACAGAAAGTTACGGACCATTCACTGAGCTTCTTCCTCTATTTATAGTAGTGGTAAGATCATCATCACCAAGCAATTTGAAACATCTTGTTGTTTACAACGCAAGTACACTAACAGAGCCCTTTCCTAATTTCTTTCCCCGAATGCAGCTAGTAATTGTCATAATGATCTGCCCGTTCAACATCATATACCGTTCCAGCCGCATCTTCTTCCTCACATGTCTGTTTCATTCTATCTGTGCTCCTCTTTACAAGGTAATCAAATAAAGCAAAAAAATGACGGCAAAATCAAGTGGTAAAGTAATTTTTTTACTAAAAACAGTGTTTTTAATTTCTGTAGGTTGTCCTTCCAGATTTCATTTTGGCAGATCAATTAACTAGTCAGGTTGGTAAAATAGCGTCCACTAAATCTGTAGATCATTCATCGTTCTAGTACTATTAAATTCTTTATGGAAACAGAATTAAGGTGGTTACTCCACAATCCACATTTTTCAGGTTCAAGCTTTCAGAAGCGTAGAGTTCTATATGTGTTACTATTTTTCCGGTAACTACAAACACAGAGAAAGCACTTGTGGTGATAATGATGTTTTCAAGACTTTCAGTTTCATTGTAGCCGGAATTCCATATTGGTGGCGTTTTCTTCAGGTAGTGTACTTCTCTCCTAGTGCACGTACAGTATTTGATCTCATAACTTCAACATAAGGTGAATTAACTTTAGTTTTCATATATCGTCTCTGTCAGTGTCTCAGGCGTTTCTTTGAAGAAAAAGATAATATGCAAGGACTAAATGGATTGAAATATTTAGCGACAATTGTAGCTGTTTGTACCAGGATAGCTTTCACTCGCAATAAACATAGTATTGCATGGAAGGTAGTATCCGGGATTGCCTCAACAATTGCAGCAGTTGTTAGTACATATTGGGACATTGTCTTGGATTGGGGGCTTCTCCAACGGAATTCTACCAACCCTTGGTTGAGAGACAAACTCCTTGTTCCACACACAAATGTTTACTTTGGAGCCATGGTAATTAATTAACTTGCTTTTGTGATTTTCCCTTGTTTCTCAAATTAATTTTAGCTAATTTTGTACGCAGGGGCTGAATGTCTTGTTGAGACTTGCTTGGCTTCAAACAATTTTGGATATCAAGTTCTCTTTCCTGCATAGAGAAACCATGGTTACACTTGTTGCTAGCTTAGAAATCATTCGTCGTGGCATATGGAATTTCTTCAGGTAAATTAAGTAATTAATATATGTGATGATGTTTCATTTCCTTTGTAGTAGTATTGATTTAATTTATGCCTCCCCTGCCCGCAGATTATGATTGTTTTGTACTTAAATTATTGTCTAGGTTGGAGAACGAACATTTGAACAATGTGGGCAAGTACCGTGCCTTCAAGTCAGTGCCGCTACCTTTCAACTACGAGGACGACAAGGACTGACGAGTAGAGTTTTTAGGACTGATCAGTAGAGTATTTTGCTTGCAGGCAGGCAGGCAGGCTTTCAAATTAAGAGCATTTCTATGGAAAAGGGAAACCATGTCATGGCATTATTTTATGTGTAGTTATATTTATTGTATTTATGCATGGATATATATGTCCATAACCAGACAAGTATATATATATATATATATATATATATATATATATATATATATAGACTTCATTCTTGAATTCTTTAGGCAAATCTTGTTTGACTGTCCAGATGTTTCCACAAATAACACTAGATTAGATTATTTAATTATTTAATCATTTGATATAAAGTCATTTGATAGTTTAAAACTGAACAATTATTAATCTCACATTCATCATGGATTATATAATCTCTCATAAATAATGTTAGTCTTAAGCATGACAAAAAATAACACATTAGACTATTAATCCCTTATCATGACTATTAATAGATAAAATAATTCAAAATTTTGTTAAACTAAGATAAATAATTCATCCCAAATATGTTTTTTTTGCAAACAAATATTTTGTCAAAATGCAAAATAGAGTTTCCATTTTCGTTTAAATCTAAATTTGAAAGATGACAGACAAAACCAAGCTTTTTTGTAATTTAGGAAAGATTTGAGGGGCTATTTTACCCGACTTGCATGATATGTCTCGTCCCCCTTTCCTTTTCAATTTTTCACAATAAGTATTACTTTACCATCCCTCGTAAGATAATATAAATTATTAAGAAATTAACAACATACAATCATTTTTGCTAAACATAGAAAACAATAAACTTGTGACAGTAATTTATTCAAATTTTTCTGTAAAATACATATGTAAATTAAGTAGTGAAAAATATTCAGTTATCCTTGAGTTTATATTAAATTCCTAAATAGTTGCATAGAATTCTATACTGTACCAGGCTATATCTATCTGATGTAGCTAGTAAATGAAGCATCAAACAGACTAACCCCTAAAGCTTCCCCAGAGCCTGAACACATTCCACTTCCACCAATGCTTTAATAAATTTCAGACAGCACACAATGGATTGCAGAAATTGCAAAACCTTCTCCTTGCTCTTCCCATTTACACAATGCATCAGCAAGGGCATTTTATATCCCTGTTATATAATCAGTTAAAAATCATAACCCATTAATTGTACCATCCATCGTTGTTGCGCAGATGTAACAAAATTATGATCCCAAAGATATTTCAAACTCCTTGATTAGTCTTCACAACAAATGGATGTCCCAATAAATAGTGTCACCAAACTTCCGCTGCAAGGACCAATGCTAGCAACTCTTTGGCATATGTGGATACAAATAAAGTTTGCCTAGTAAAGCATGATTAATGAATGCAATGGGACGCATATCTTGCATTAACACTCCATTTCTCGTCCCTGAGGCATCACATTAGAGGAAAGGCTTTGTCAAATCTGGCAAAGCCAAAACCAGATCCTTTGTCATCACTTGTTCAACTACTCAAATGTTTTTTGTGATCTTGGTTCCCCTTTGAGATTGGGATGGTTTTATGAATTTAGTCTTGTTCACCACATTATTCTGTGATATTATTTGACCTTGTAGTTCCACCGCTTTCCTCTCCACCTTAAATGACAAACTCAATTTCAAAAAATTCCACACAAAGGGGCCTAATGTACTCCACCATTGAGCTCGTCTGCCAAGACCATTAAGTCATTGATCGGAAGACCCACCATTTTTGGTATGCACTTGATGACAAGATCAAGTATGTCGAATAGAAGAGCTCAAATGCCCTATGATATCAAATCTCTCTATTCACCTTTCAGTTTACTCCTACTATTGGTTGACTATATGAATTCAACAAAGAAATAAGATTTTTTGAGGAAACAAACCAAATCCTCAATTAGCCTAAGCAAAATAATTATAAGAATCTAATTCTTTAAGTAAAATAGTGACTCTTGAATACTGGAACTTCAAAGAAAACCAACTCCTAAGGACTTTCGTAACTATCCTACTTACAGCGATTGCACATCCACTTACTCGCTCCACAACTCCTGAACCATCGACTCCACTACATCTAAAACACTGTACATATTGCAGGAAGCAAACCACTATAAGCAATTTACAGGAAATTATCATAACAGGAATTATAAAAACTAGAATAAGTAATTTAGTCTATGGTAATCATAATCAAAGAAGGAATTTTAGAATAGGTGCGTTTTGGTTTGGTTTTTAAGCCACTTGAAAGTTGAAACCATGACTGAACCAAAACATTCACTGTTCTCTAAATTGCTAGAACCTAATCAACTTGGAAACTGCGAGACCAATACAACTGTCTGACTTGGCCTTGTTGGTTGATTTTGGCAGGGTTGAATAAATGTCGAACAGCCCTAGTTGCAATGACATTGACTATATGGTACTTCTTCATGTTCTGTTTCAATTTATTCACAACTAATTTGAATATAACTAGGAACATGATAGAAACACGAATCCTCATTCTCATCAGAGTTAATAAAGGGTTCTGAACTCGGAAAAGGAGAAAACGTGACAATATCATAATGAATAAATCATAAAAAAAAATCTCAATTATTGGAAAAGGAATAAAGAGAAAGAAAGAAAGAATATATTTCAACTTAACCAGTTCTATAAAGTAATAGAAACTTACACAAGGAATTATAAATCCCATTTCACAACAACGGCAAAGATAACTATTCTTTCTAAGAGAATGTATCCTTTCCTCTGACTTGGTATATATAAAGCAAATTAACCACAATCACCTAAAACTGTATTCAAATGCTAATAAAAGGAAAAAGAGATAGGTTGGTTATAAATCAAGTTAAATTCAATAGCGCTTCAGCCAGTACAGAAAGTCGATCAGTTCTAAGTCAATAAGATAAGACTATAGAACATAATTTTGAACCATTCCAATGAAATCGATTCAATTATGACTTGTATTCAATCTCGTGGACTAGATTACAACAAACACCAGAATAATATTAAACCAACATGATCTTGTTTCAATCATAATATTAAGTTATTGAACATCTTATGCGAAACCCCATTTCCAAGCTAATATTGATCAAGGAATCCATAAAAGATTTGAAGTCATTCATCTCATAGATCACTATGAACGAGTTTAAGCAATATTCAGTACAATTATTAAGAATATATCAAGTATGCCATAAGATCTCTAGTTACCTCAAAAAATTTCCTCAACTTGGAAAAATCAGTATGAATTTTCAGTCAAGAAGCCTCATGTTGCTTCAAATTTCTCAAATACCCTTCTCTTCGGAATCTTTCTCCAGTTCAGAATGAGTTTTCACACGTCCTTTCTCCGATTCTTGAGCAGCCTCTTTCTCTTTCTCCAATTCTTGAATAGCCTCTGCCTCAGCCGCCTTCTCAGCACGCAAAATCGGCTCATAATAATCGGGATGAGCCTCCATACACTGCTTCAAAGCTGAAGTTACCTCAAAACACTTGTCCACAATATTTTCCTTGTTCTTTTCAGCTTCTTCAATACACTTTTCCCATTCAATAAAGCTGTCTTTGCAGCCACCCCCTTTCATAAACAGGCAAAATCCACATTCTCCCTCCTCCTCTTCTTCATCTTCACCTTCTAAATTGGTCTCCCCTTCTGGGTTTACTAAATTTTCTTCGATACCGCCATGTATCGGTGGTGGATCTGATGATTCTTGTACTAGAGTTTCGGTGGTTTCTAGGGTTTTAGGTTGGACAGTTGTTTCTGGTGGGGATTTTGGGGTTTCAGGAGAAGACATGGAAATGGCGCTTTAGTTGTCGTTAGGATTTGTTTATGTTGTCGAGGATGTGAACAATAGGTTCCCCCATGGCCGACTCTTAAACCTCTCTTCTTAACCCCTCCTCCTTTCTCTCTTTGAAAATTCTTTCATCTTTTTTGAATTTTTAATTATATTTGTATTTCCTCTATTAGAGCACATTTTAATTTAATTTAATTTTTATGTTTGCAAGTTGACTCGTGATATATTAAAAATTTTAATCAATACTCCCTCCGTCTCAAATTAACTGCTCAGTTTTGACTTTTTAAAATCAAATTGACTATTTTTAAAATTAATAATTAAGCATATATTAATATATTTCTAAAATTATAAAAATTAGGATTAATAATAAATTGTATATATTTTTTTTTGTTATAATCTCTTCACCTATATTTTAGCAAAAATAATAAAAAATTTAGTTTTAAAAATGGTCAATTTGACTTTAAAAAATCAAAACTGAGCAATTAATTTGGGACGGAGGGAGTATTAATTAACTTAAAATTTAAAAATAACAAGTAATAGTGCCTATAAATAATTAGCATAAAAAGTCGAAACAAATGGGAATAAATATATTATTTTGATCAACAAAATATTTTCAAATACAGTTAAAAAAATAGATGGTTCATCTAAACTCAAATAATTTTAAACATAATGCAAGTTAGGTTTCTGGAGTATTATTTTTCTCTTTAGAAAATTATTGTTATTTTTTCACGGTTGGTGAAATTTACAGGATAGCGGCTAAAAATTTGAAAATTATATCCAAGTCATATCATTAATACTTATCGAGAGCTCAAATGTCTAAATAAAATGCTTTACAGTATATAAGATGAAGTTACCCTTTGACCTTTGTGTAGTAGTAAGACGGACATATTTCATTTCATATCATATATTTGAGACTAATAAGGTACAATACATCACTATTATATTCGTTGGTCCGAAGCTGGAATACAAGACCTTTTTATTTTGGTGCTATTCTATCTGGAATGAGTTCTCCTCCTCCAGACTTACCACTTCAAGAGGCTTCTTTCTCCTCCTAGGCCTACCTGTAGCTGCCAGCCAAACACACTTAAAGCGTTATTTGCCCTGCCCAACTGGAAACTACTACTCCCAGTCTTTATTACTATTTTGAGTTGTCCTATGTTAAATATCCACTTTCCTTTAATAACCAAACTTTTACACATTTTTTTCCATTATGCCCGTAACATTAAATATCTCATACTTTTCTTATTTTAATTCTCTCTCCATATTTAATGACATTATTATAGACAATTTTGTCATTTTATTCATCTTCTTAATATCGTTGAAAAGTTCACTGCGACTTTTTTATCCCGAATATGAGGAGTATTATATTTATAGTAGATCAAGTCAAACTAAGGTCGCTCGTTACTATCCCTATACTTGGGCCAGAATCACCTATCACAAAAAATTTATACATGCTCTCTATATCATGTAAAGGTATAATAGTTCAAACGGTAAATGTTTATCCTGGACAAAACTAACATAACATCTCATTAAAAAATAAACATATGACTAGAATTATTTAATAATATGATTAATAGTATTAGAATTATAATCCGGTAATCCAGAATTATACAAACATACATATGGCTAACATGATCATTAAGCCATTGCAGTAAGGACACTGAATTGTTTCTGGCATAAGGTACAGCACTTAAAAAGTGAAAAGTAAAGCCTTCAAACTTGTCAAGAATCAAACTGGAAGTTTAGAAGTTAAAACCACGAACTCTAAAGATAGAAAACATAGTCGAGAGGGAGGAAAGAATATAGCAATTGAGAAAGAAGGCAAAGAAAAAGCAAGAAGAGAGGTTTTTATAGCTCCTTACGATGATGATGTGTTTCAACTGCAAATAAATATTATATTCTTTTTTGAAATTTCTGCTGCAAAGAATTCCTTACCTATTCATTGCTAAATCTGGACGTCTACTACATTGGTTCATTGGTTGATGAATCATAATAAACATCCATTTGATCAAAAATGTTTTCCTCAGAGAGCAGAAGAAGATTGGTTCATGGACCACATTTCTACAGGAGAACTGAATCTTTTAACTCTTGAACAATCTTACAAAGTTCAACATTAATTATCTCGAACAACTCAAGTCTGTCAGCCATGGTATGATGCACTTAAGCATATAACTTGATCAACTAGTTGTACCATTCTGTTTGCCGGGATTTCCCCTTTCCCCACTGCAACAGAAAAAATGTGGCAGTTTGACTCGACCACAAACCCTGCACAAATTAAATGGTCACACAAGAAATGCAACAAAATATTGACAAAATAAAATCTCTAATATAAGCTATTACTTGATGCAGGTCAAGGTTTAGAATAAAGCTAAAGAATGAGAAAGAAGGGTAAAGGACCTATCCACGTAGGAAGGTAGAAACACAGCCAAATGCACAAAGTTTTAAATCAATATAAATTAGAATCCAAAATTGAAAATTACATCAGTTTATATAGACTACAGAAAATCCTAATTCTACACCAATGAGGATCATTACCCATCCACCCACCACCCACACCAAAAAAAAACTCCCACATGCATAAACAAGTCAACATCATTATTTGTCACTTCTATTATTCAAGTGAAGGGTTGTATGCAAAAATCATAGGGTTGAGAGGAACAACGATACTTGGTGCTTGGGGTCTTGATTTCAATACATATTTGATGATGGATCTCGTCTATCAACCCAGAATATATACACACAAGCACACACTTCTAACTTTACTCATGGAATGAATTTTATGTTCATGATGGATACTGTAGTGAATATGTGAACCTACCATAATATATATAGTTATACAATATTACTCTCTCCGTTCTTAAAAGATTGTCGTTTTAGAAGAAAAAATTTGTTCCAATTTATTTGTCGTTTACAACTTTCTAGGAGAATAAATTATTTGCTTTCCTATATCACCTCTACCTTCTCTCATTGTCTCAAGAAATGCTCTCCCTTGTATTACTAGTTTTCAACTTCCCATAAAGAGGTAGTGATGGAATTTCAAATAAATTTTAACTGTTAAATGATAGTATTAAATGACTTTATTAATCCATGTGCAAAAATCTTAAACGATAATCTTTTAGGAACGGAGGTAGTATTAACAAGGTCAGGTTTTTCTTTTTCCGTAAGCTTGTAGTGCCAGTTGTTAAATGAATGACAACCCGATATTCTGTATCACGGTTCAAATTTCTAAGAGTTTAGTTGACACTTGACATTAATTATATAATAATTTGAAAGTCAACAAATTTCCATTGCAGTCTCTATATGAAACATAGAACCTGGAGTACTAATTCTAACAAGAGCTCCTACTTGCAACGGATGATCACTGGAACAGGTTTTAGTGCCTTTGGTCCATTTCTTATGCCTCTTTTATGACGAGAAACCTGTATTGTAAACAAAAGCTCACTAAATCAAATGCACAATGAACGCTTCATTCGCAAGGATGCTGGGGAGATTCATTTGGACCAAAATTTAATTAATCTAACTACGTACAACATCATAAATGGTAGAAAAATCATACCGAAAATGCTCCAATGTGAAAACCATAGAGTGGAAAAGCATAAATAACGACCATGGAATTACAGATCCTAAAAGCACCATCACAATTGAGGACATGCTTACCTATTTTAGTTGAAAAAGTAGTCATTCACAAAATCACATTCAAATACCCAACGACTACAAGTCTACAACTACTCATACAAAAAATAGCAATGAGATTATAAGAGGAACTAATATCCTAAACAATAGGAAACCCTCAATGCAGTTAATCAATGTGATACTTGCTAACCATAAAGTATTTTTTTAAAAAAACTAATTAGACACAAAACCCTAAAACAAGACCCACCTGAAAATTATCAAATCCCAGATCTCCAAACTTCACATAAACAACACCCACATAATATACAAGCAACAAAAAGAAGATATAATTATATGAGAAGGAAAAAAATTGATCTTTTGTAACGCCAGTTAGGAGAAGAGAAGGGGAGAGAAATGACCTTCTTCCTAGGGACGGCCATGAGCTCCATGAACCCGCCACCGAAAGGTAAGCATGGGATTCCGAATCCAACTCCATTGGTACTGGTATCGGAGCTTCGATCCGACTCAGGCAAAACGAATTGCTGTGATACGGCTACATTGCTGAGCACACTATCAAGCGATGATGGTTTTGCAATGGAATGAGTCCACCTTATGAGCCCTGACGAACTAGACCCCTTAATCCCCTCCTCCGCGCTTCTTAGCATCGCCAGCCTCAACGCCATTGTTGCCGCGCACCTTAAGCTGTACAGTTTCGAGTGTAAACAGAGACGGCTCACGGCACATAACAATAGTGTTTACTAACGACACCGGTGTGCAGAGAAAAATAAATGGCAGCAAGGGAAACGACGACGTTGGTGTGTTCAATAGTTAAAGAAAATGGTTAATCTCACACCGAGTTTTGGACGGAAAATAAAAGAACCAAGGAAAAATTAATTCATGAGCAAAGTATAATTTTTACATAAATTAAAATAAAATAAAGAAAATATAAATTTATGAGCCCAATAAATGTATATAAAATGATGAGTATTTTTATTTTTTTATATTAATAGATTTTATTAGATCACATAATTTTTATATACACTCACATGCATATTGGTATGGCCGACGTGGAGATTTAAAAGTTCTACTATCTTCTAAGATTTAAAAGTCCATCATTAATATTTTATTTACGAACAACAATTAATATACATCTTTAATCAAATATTTATCTTTGCACTTCTGGTCAAAGATATTCATTTAGATCACCAATGGGTTAATTACGTGTTCATCTCAACACTGTTCATATTAAAGACTACGGTAAAAAGATATTCATCGATTAATCATTTATCTTTTTTACTTCTGGTAGAAGATATTTAGTAATATTATCATTTAGGACCGAGGATGATGAAAAATATTTTAAAGAAAAGCGAATCTAGTGAAACGGAAGGACAAATAAGTAAGGATTCAGTATAACGAGTTTATCCAAGATCAATAATACTTCATAAATACCAATTTTGAAGCGAAATTCAAAAATAAAGATCAAAACATGGATACAATCAAAGATAAGAACCATAATAGACATCTTGGACAAAAAAAAGAAAATTTTATTTTTCGATTGAAGAGTATCAGATCACGTGAATAAAGGTCGTATACGTGAATAAGAACTCCGACACAAAAAGTTCTAAATTTGATAAAAATTCGGATCAATACTTCCTAAGTAATGATATTGAAGAAATAATATCATATATGAAGAAAATAACATCCCTTACCTCAAAATATCGATTTACGATCGAAATATCGGTATAAGGTCAAGGAAACTTTACACCGATGAATAGAAAACTCACAAAAGTATCTAAATACTCACAAAATACACTCAATAATCTAGAGAGAAAGAGAAAAACTTGTTTACGGTGTGATTTTAAATTCTAACTTAGCCTCTCATTTATAGGAAAATGTTAGCAGACTTGACTTGACCTCGATGGCTTTACTCGCTACTTATTCCCACCCACCACATTTGAAATAAATTCAAGACATTTCTTTACCAACCACAAGTGGGCCCACTCAATTCTAGAATTTCCCACCAAAATTATTTATAAACCTAATTTACGAATCACCACCTCTTAAAATTCATAACAAATCATACGTTCATTTTTAACGGTTCAAAATTTGTGGACATATACTCAACTTATATATGTATAACATATCCAAAAATTACAACGATCCAACTATTGGATTAAAATTATAACTCACACAATATATCTCAAAAATACCGGTTTAATTTTTAATACCTTCATTCCGACAAAAATACCGATAAAACACCTCAACATTAACTCCTTCATTTTTAACCACAATAAATATATCCAACATTTATATCCACATAAAATAAATATTTCCTTATCATATGAATCAATAATTAATTATTCACAAATAATATTACGTAATCACATTTACGATAACCGAATAGCTCCTGGGAAGAGGTGCTTTCCAATAAGAATTTCTCCTTCTTGGCGCAATTAGGTGACCAAACCTCTCCTTGACATTACTTTCTAGACATTGTCAATAATGCTTTATCTAATAATATTATTCAAATAATATAAATTATTGATCCGATAATGAAATCTTGTGCGATGACAATTATTGAAACAACAATAATATAAAATATCAACGCAAAGAATTATTGAATCTATAAAATAAAATATTGAATAAGAATTCATCGTAACAATTATTGAGTAGTGCCTTCTTACATAAGGATCAATAATTCATCAATCACGTAGATCCACGCGTATCAACGTATTTTAACCACCGGTATTCCAACAAATGTTAATTCGTAAATAACTACGCCATTATTTATAAAAACTCAAACTTATCGCTTTTCTTCATCCGATAATTATTACATTATATGGGGCCCATAAATGATCAAGGCCATTGGTTATGCGAATATTCCCCACAACAACAAAATATTCCACGACCAAACGAATATTCCCCGACAACAATGATTATTTTATAACCACTTGCATATTTTACAAAATTTGCACATTTCACCCATAACCAGAGAATTATATCAAATTAATACTTTATTATTCACAAATATAATTAGAGGAAATTCAATTTTATTTATAATAAGTTGGGGTCTTACAACCTCCCTCCTTATAAAATTTCGTCACCTCGAAATTGACATACGCACTCAAGTGTTTGAAAAGGTGAGGATACCTCGCTTTCATTTACGATTCCAACTCCCGGTCATTTCTTCAATAAGCATGGTTTCTCCATAAAACCTTAACTTGTGGTATAACCTTGGTGCGTAGGACATGCTTCTTTCCTATCCAAAATCTTAACAGGTACTTCTTCGTACGTTAAATCTTTGACTATCTCTTATGCGGTTCTAATGCAATAATATGGTTCGGTCTTTCACATATTTACGAAGCATGGATATGTGAAAAACATTATGAACACGAGACATACTTGGAGGTAATCTTGAGTCTATAGTCCACATTTCCTATTCGGTCGAGAATCTCAAATGGACCAACAAATCGTGGATCGAGCTTTTCTCTTTTCCAAATCTTGTAACTCCTTCCATGGTGCAACATGTAATAATACATGATCCCCAATATTAAATTCCACGTCTTTTCGATGAAGATCCGCATAACTCTTTTGTCGATCTTGTGCTGCTTTTGAGCACGTTGTCGAATCATTTGGATCTTTTACGTAGTCACGCGTACTAATTACGGTCCCAACAACGTTGTTTCTCCCACCTCGTCCCAAAGATAATCGAGAATCGACACTTTCGTCCATACAACGCCTCAAATGGAGCCATGTCTATACTTGCTTGATAACTGTTGTTGTAGGAGAATTCCACCAGTGGCAAGTACTTATCCCAACTTCTTTTAAAATCTAGGACACAAAGTCTTAATAGATCTTCAAGGGTTTGAATAGTCCTCTCTGATTGTCCGTCCGTTTGAGGATGGTATGCCGAATTGAATCGTAAATCCGTGCCCATAGCTTTCTGCAAGCTAACCTAAAATCGTGAAGTGAATCTTGGGTCACGATCCGAAACTATGGATACTTGCATGCCATGTAATCTCACAATCTCATTTACGTACATGTGAGCAAGACGTTCATGGGAATAAGTCTCACGTATCGGTAAGAAATGGGCAGACTTGGTTAATCTATCAACAATAACCCAAATAGCATCTATGCCTTGAGAAACTTTGGGAAAACCTGTAACGAAATCCATAGTAATGTGTTCCCACTTCCATTTCGGAATCTCAAGTGGTTGTAATGGACCCTTTGACACTTGATGCTCCGTCTTTACACGTTGACAAGTTAAACACCTCGAGATAAACTCTGCGATCTCTCTTCTTATTGTTCCACCAAAATGTATGTCGAATATCATGATACATTTTGGTACTCCCAGGATGGATTGCAAACGGGGTGTTGTGTGCCTCCATCATGATTCTATGCTTTAAGTCAGAATCGTTAGGAACACAAAGTCTGGAATTGAATCTAAGTATTCCTTCTTCATCGATTATCACTTACGAATAGCTCCTTCTTGCACTTTCTTCTTCATACGTATCGACGCTCCAGTCCGTAGCTTGAAAGCGACTTTAACTTTATCGATTAAAGTGCTCTACTCGTATATTCGCCATCATCATGTGGGTCCTCGTAGTCTTTAATTCTACCTCCATCCTTTGCAAGTCATATAGAATGGGCCTTTGCATTAACAATATCGCACTTCGTGATCAAGCGTATGATCTTCTTACTCAATGCGTCAAATATTACGCTTCTTTTCCGTGATGATATTGAATAGTGTGATCATAATCTTTCAATAGTTCAAGCCAACGTCGTTCTTAGATTTTAAGTTCTTTTGGGTGAAGAAATATTTGAGGCTTTTATGGTCCGTATAAATCTCCACTTTCTCCCCATACAAGTAGTGTCTCCAAATTTTCAACGCTTGATACATTGATCACGCTAACTCTAGATCATGAGTAGGATAATTCCTCTCATATTCTTTGAGTTGTCGTGAGGTATAGGCTATGACTTTCCCATGTTACATGAGAACGCATCCTAACCCTTTGCCTGAAGTATCGCTATATATAACAAATCTATCCGTACCAAATGGTATTGCCAGAACAGGTGCCGAAATGAGTCTCCTCTTGAGCTCTTGGAAACTCTTCTCGCATTCCTCGTTCTATACAAATTTTGTATCTTTTCGAGTCAACTGAGTTAACGGAGTAGCGATTCGAGAAAATTCTTCCACGAATCTCCGATAATAACCACTTAAGCCCGAAGCTACGCACTTCTGGCCAATCGACTTTGATTGCTCCCTAACTTTGTATTGCTTGAATCTTCGGCGTCGACGATACTCCATGTTTTGACACCACGTGCCCCAAGGAATGCTACTTTCTCAAGCCGAACTCGCATTTCTTCACTTGGCATAAAGTTTGTTTTCACGAAGCCTTTTCAAGTATCGACTTCAAATGGTGCTCATGATCTTCACGGCTTTTGGAATAGATGAGGATGTCATCAATAAAGACAACAACAAACCCGATCCAAATATTCCTTGAATACACGGTTCATCATATCCATGAAAGCGGCGGGAGCATTAATCAATCCAAAAGACATGACTAAGAATTCATAATGTCCGTCTCAGAGTTCAAGGCGGTCTTTGGAATATCCTCGCTTTTAATCTTGAAATTTATGATATCCGAATCGAAGATCGATCTTTGAAAATAATTGTGTTCTTTACAACCGGTCGAACAACGTCATCAATGCGAGGTAGCGGATACCTATTCTTGATGGTGACATGGTTTAATTCTCAGTAGTCAATACAAAGTCGCATACTCCCGCCTTTCTTCTTTATGAATAAAACAGAGCACCCCAAGGAGATGTACTTGGGACGAATGAAACCTATGTCTAACAATTCCTGTAGTTGGACTTTTAACTCCACGAAGTTCAATAGAGCCATTCGATATGGGGTTTTAGAAATGGGTTTTGTACCCAGCTCAAGGTCAATAAAGAATTCAACATCATGTTCTGGGGATAGACCGGGAAGTTCTTCAGGAAATACATCAGAAAATTCTCTAACAATAGAAATATTATTCAAATATGACTTGTCTTTGTTCAAATCCATAACATGGGCTAAAAAAGCTTGACATCCGCTTTTTCAATAAACGAATAATGTTTATGGCTTGATATGATAGTGATGATTTTAGTGGTTTAGTTGTTTAAATTGTATTATGACGTGTTGGTTAGGAATATGAAAACTAACAACCTTACGAAAACAATCAATTTTGGCATGATGAGTGGTTAACCAATCAAATCCTAAAATCACATCAAAAGCAAGTATCTTTAAAGAGATAAGATCAACAGGTAATGTAATAGTGCCAACTTGGATCATGCAAGATTTATAAACCGTGGATGTAACGAAAGTTTCACCCAACGGAGTTTCAACAGATAAGTCAAAGTCCAATTTCTCCGAGTCAAGTTTAAACGTTGAGCACAAGCGGAGAGAGATAAAAGAATGGGTAGAACCCCAGATCTAGTAAGGTATAAACTTCGCATGGCGTTCAAGATTAGTTTACATTCAAATCACCTCGTTCGGGTTCCTCGCGTTTTGGCCACCACGACAAACGCCTTCCAGAACTGGCCGATTTTGACTTATCCGGACGAAACTTGGAGTCACCATCCCGTTGAACTTGGTTTTGCTTCTGAAACAATCCCGAGCTATGTGGCCTTCTTTTCCACAAATTGAACATACCTTGATTGTTGTGGGACGGTTTGGTGATATGTCCCTCTTTCCGCATTTGTAACATCTAACCAAGCGGTTAGTTCTCCTCCCTAGAATTTGTTGTTGGTGTTCTTCTTCTTTGTTGATGTCTTCCCGTCATTGTTGAATCTCCTCTTTCTCGAAATTTCCACTGACTCACCTCTCCTATTATCACGGCCACGATGACCACCCCGAAAGTGGTTACCGCTTTGTTCGTATTTTTCCTCCTCGTTGGTTATCATCGCTCTAATGATCACATCATCACCCAGATGACCCTAGTTGTGGTCCCTCGGTTGAACATACTCATTATCTCATTCTAATAATTGAGCCTGCTTTACAACATCGAATATAAAGAAAATTTATGAGATATAAGATATTGTTAAATCTCTAAGCTTTAGACCTCTCTCGAAACATCATCGTCATTCGCTCCTCATTTTCGACCAAATGAGGTGCAAACCTCGATAACTCGCAAACTTCGCCAGTCTTTGGGACACCGTCATGTTGTTTTGTTCGATCGATAAACTCCACCTCCTTCATATGATGAATACTTTCGGAAAGTACTTGTCATTGAATAGTTTCTAAAACGTTTTCCAAGACATCTTTGAGTCACGTGGTTGGTACGCCTTCGAGACTCCCACCAAAGAGTTTGCCTTTACCATGGAACATAAAGGTGGCGAATGGAACCTTCATTTCTCCGCATCCCAAGACATCGAATATCTTGGTAATTTGCTTGACCCACGCTTCCGCCATGATCGGATCCGCTTTCCCTTAAATTCGTGGTCCTAACTCCTTAAACTGCTTGGCTGTGACAAGCCACGCATTGCTATCATTTCCACCCGTATTTTGTGCACGAGTCTCCCTCGTCTGGTTTTGCATAAACTACAAAAAGCTCCTAAACATTCCATCATTCATCGTTTGCTCGGTAGTGTTGTTTACAAGAGGAATATTGCCTTCCTGTTGCACGTTCTCTTGGTTTGTAACTAAAGATTGTTCCACAGTCTCATACACTCCATTGTTAACGTTCTCAGCGGCCATTCTTAAATACTGCCATAAAATAAGGGTTAATTAAACAAATTAACATATCACATAATATCCCTATATTATGACTGACCAACAAATAAGCTTAGATAAGACACACTAGCGAAGGATTTACTCATCTCTCCCCTCCTAGTTCTATTCCCCGATCTCCGCTAGAGACCATATCCCTAAGCTCTGATACCAACTGTGACAAATGTCCCATCAGTGGAAAGCACCTCATATTGGTACCAATCAGTTTGCACACATGAGAATCCAAGGCCCCTACGGAGAGTCTGCTTTGCCAGCATCCCCATCAACAGAAGTCACCAAATGAGGGCTCGGGGCTCTTTACTTATAGCTCTGGTATCAACTGTGACGCCCCCAAAATAGGTATACAACACCCATTCTGAGTCGCCAAATACATGGTACAGAAAGCAAACTACAACTTCAATAATACAATTGTCGTGCAAAATACGACAACACATATTGTGAGTTTAAATACAAATATTGTCTTCTGCATAATATCCACACTCAAATAAGTCCTCGTTATAATTATTCAAACACTATTTTATAGAAATAGTGAGGATCGCTAAAACATCTTTCTAGAACCATTACTCCGCACTCGACTAGTTTCTGCTATGTTCACCTCCCGAGAAAAATGGAACAAAAAGGTAAAGGGTGAGCTCAACTAGCCCAATAAAGAATATTATGACTAAGATAATATACAACAAATTATCGTTAGTCTTCAACGAGGAAAAATCGATAAAATATAATAGCCAACAAGTTTTAGATCAACAATCGCAGTGAAATAAGAATCCATTAGAAGAGTCAAGTAGAGAATGAGTTCTACTATCTTCTAAGATTTAAAAATCCATCATCAATATTTTATCCTCAGAATAACAATCATCAATATACATCTCCAATCAAATATTTATCTTTTGCACTACAAGTCAAAGATATTCATTCAGATCACCAATTAGTCATGTTTATCTCAACACTGCTTCATCTTTTGCACTACTACGCCAAAGATATTTATCAGTTAATCATTTATCTTTGCACTACATGCCGAAGATATTTAGTAATATCATCTGTGACTCCCCCAAAATTAGGTATACATCACCCATCTTGGGTCGCCACTTACATGGTACAGAATTTAAATACAACTTATTAATATAACTGTCGTGTACAATACGACATAAACTGTGAGTTTGAATACAAATAATGTCTACTATTATACAAACTCAAAAGGGGTCCTCATTACTATTATTATCACACTATTTCACATAATAGTGAGTGTGACGCCCCCAAAATAGGTATACATCACCCATTCGAGTTGTCATACATACATGGTATGTAAACAACTACAACTTTATTATTACAACAAGAAAAAGCGTGAGTTTAAATACAAATATTATCTTCTGACAATATCTATACTCAAATAAATCCTCATCACATTTATCGATACATTATTTTACAAAAATGGTGAGGACTACTAAACAACTCTCTCTAGAACCTTCATTCCATACCCCCAGACTGCACTTTCGCTATATTCTCGCCTCCCGAGAAAAAATGGAACAAAAAAGAAAAAGGGTGAGCTCAACTAGCTCAAGAAAGAATATTATGACTAAGATAATATACAACAAATTACCGTTAGTCTTCAACGGGAAAAATCTAATAGAATACAATAGATGACAAATTTTAAATCAATATTCGCATGGAAATAATAATTCATTAGAAGAGTTAAGTAGAGAATGCAAACTACTTTCTTCCATGTATGAATTTAAAAGTTCATCGCTCATCTTTTATCCCCAGTAACATCAATCAATATATATCCGAATCACATATTCATCTTTGCACTACAGCCAAAGATATTCATCACCGATTAATCATGTTCATCTAAACACTGCTCATCTTTGCATACTGTGCCAAAGATATTCTTCAGAAATTATTCATCTTTGCTACTACAAAGCCAAAGATATTCCATAATATCATCATTTAAGATCAAGATGATGAAAAATATTTTTTTAAAAACGAATCCAAAGAAACAAAATGACAAGGATTAAGGATTAAGGATTCGTGCTTTTGTTTTATTCACGTCCAAAAATACCTCAAAAATAATCGCAGTGGTGTAAAATTCAAGAATGATCAAAACATGGATACAATCAAAGCTAGTATCCGAATAGATATTTTGAGCGAAAAGAAAAATTTTTATTTTTCGAATGAATAAAGATTCAGATGAATAATGTCGATACGTGAATAAAGGTCAGATATCGTGAATAAGTAACCGACACCAAAAGTTCCAAATTTGATAAAACTTCAGATCAATATTTCAACATAATGATATCAAGAAATAATATAATTACGAAAAAAATAATATCCCTTACCTCGAAAGATTAAGATTTCTAGATGGAATACAGGATATATAGTCTTTGAAGGAACTCAAGCACTGCCTAACAATACTCAAAGTATACTCAAAATACTCACAAGAATACGCCGATAATATAGAGAGAAAAAGTTCGGTTTCAAATTGTGATTTTTCAATTCTAACCCAAGACCCTATTTATAGAAAATCTTTAGAACACCAAAGCAGTAAAATTTAATAAATTAATAATATTATTTTTCAAATTTCCTACGCCCACTAATTTGGTCCAAGACATCACCACCATGTGACAAAACATTAAAAACGTTTTTCTTAATTTAAATAATTAAAACTTCCAAAATCAATTATTTTGAACTTCCTAACTTCAATAATTCACAATAAATAGCCCTTTTATCCAAAAAATTCAATCTCGCGATTTTTTATAGGAAATTCAATTCTTTACAACTTTGCGTAAGAAAGTTTTCCAAATTCCAAATGAAATTGACCGAAATCCACAAACTGACGATTTTACAAAGCTATAATCAAATTTCAATCGATAAATGGGTTCTACCGACATAATGTTTAACATGATTTAAACATTTATTGCAACAAAATACTCTTCATCCTCAGATACTCATATATCCCACATTCGTTGTAAAAATATCACCATTATTATATTATTAAAATATAATAATATATTTAAATGAATTATTTTATCGTAAAAAGATAAAATTTTAATTTTCAACAATTGTCACATTAAAAATTTTCTCCATCTATAACCACATAAAATCAATATTTTCCTCATCATATGAATCAATAATTAATTATTCACAAATAATATTACGTAATCACAATATCGACAACCAGCAGTTCCTGAGAAAGAGGGGGCTTTCCAATAAGAATTTCTCCTTATCGCTAGCCATGAATTAGGTGACCAAACCTCTCCTGTAGGTAAATTTCTAGACATTGCCAATAATGTTATCTAATAATATTATTCAGATAATATGAATTATTGCTTCGATAATGAAAAATACCGTAAATGACAATTATCAAACAACTAAGAATATAAAATATCAACGCAAAGAATTATCAATCAATAAAATTAAATATCGAATAAGAATTATCGTAACCATTATCGAATAGTGGCTTTCACGTAAGAATCAATAATTGGTGCAATACCGCAATATGCTATCGTGTTTTAACCAATTTAGTATTTTAACAAAGATAATTGTAATAACTACGCCTGCTATTTTTAAACAACTTATATTTGTCATTTTCTTCATCCAATCGCTTTTTTCGTTATGGGGCCCACACATGGTCGCTACCGTCGCATTTAATATTCCCCGACAAAGATTTAATATTCCACGACCAAACGAATATTCCCCGACAAATAATGAATATTTTATAACCACTTGCTTATTTTGAAATATTTGCATATTTTACCCATAACTATTCACATTAATCAAATCAACCCTTACTATTTCAAAATAATAAATAGAGAAAATTAAATTTCATTAATAATAAGTTGGGGTCTTACAACCTCCCTCCTTATGAAATTTCGTCCTCGAAATCGACGTACGTACACAGTGTTTCAAAAGGTGAAGATACCTCGCTTTCATTTCCGCTTTCCAATTCCCTGTGTCATTTCCTCTATAAAGATGATTCCTCCACAAAACTTTAACTTGTGGTATGACCTTTCATACAGTAGGACATGCTCCTTCCTATCCAAGAAATTGATAGTACCTCCTCATCGTTAAATCTTCTACTATTTCGTCCTGGTCTAATTCTATAACGTGGTTGGTCTTTCACATATTTATGAAGTATGATATGTGAAACACATTATGAACACGAGACATACTGAGGTAACGCAAGTCTATAGGCTACATTTCCTACTCTAATCAAGAATTTGAAATGGACCAATAAATCGTGGATCGAGCTTTCCTCTCTTCCCAAATCTTGTAACTCCTTCCACGGAGCAACTTCGCAACAATACATGATCCCCCCTTACACTAAATTCCACGCCCTTTCGGCGAAGATCCGCGATAACTCTTTTGTCGATCTTGTGCCGCTTTGTATACGTTGTCAATCATTTGAATCTTTTCTAGTGAGTCATATCGTCTTAACTCGGGTCCCAACAATGTTGCTTCACCCACCTCATCCCAACATATCGGAGAACGACATTTTCGTCCCATATAATGCTTCAATGGAGCCACACCTATACTTGCCTGATAACTGTTGTTGTAGGAGAATTCCACCAATGGTAAATACTTATCCCAACTGCCCTTGAAGTCTAGGACACGGAGTCTTAATAAATCTTCAAGAGTTTGAATAGTCCTCTCTCGATTGTCTGTCCGCTTGGGGATGGTATGCCAACTAAATCGCAAACTGCGCCCATAGCTTTTTGCAAGCTAACCCAAAATCTTGAAGTGAATCTTGGGTCACGATCCAAAACTATGGATACAGGTGCATGCCATGCAACCTCACAATTTCATTCACGTACATACTGTAAGAAGACGCTCAAGGAATAAGTCTCCCCGACGGCAAGAAATGAGCGGACTTGGTTAATCTATCAACAATAACCCAAATAGCATTGATGCCTTGAGAAACCGTAGGAAGACCCGTAACGAAATCCATGGTAATGTGTTCCCACTTCCATTTCTAATCTCAAGTGGTTGCAACGGACCCTTAGGTACTAGATGTCTCGCGCCTTTACACGTTAGCAGTTAAACACATCGAGATAAACTTTGCAATCTCTCTTCATATTGTTCCACCAAAATGTATGTCAAGATCACGATACATTTTAGTACTTCCAAGATGGATTGCAAATGGTGTATCGTGTGCCTCCATCATAATCTTGTACTTCAAATCGAGTCGTTAGAACACAAAGTCTAGAGTGGACTCAAGTATTCCTTCTTCATCAATTCTCGCCTGCAATAGCTCCTTCTTGTACTTTCTTCTTCATACGATCATCATTTCCGGCCTCGGGTGGGTCGAGCAACCTTAACTTTTTCTATTAAAGTTGGCTCTCACGCGTATACTTGACATCATAAAGACTCGTTCCGATATGATCTTCTACTCAACGCGCCACCACCACGTTCGCTTTTCGTGGATGGTATTGAATAGTGTGGTCGTAGTCTTTCAATAGCTCGAGCCAACGTCACCGCCGCGATGTTGAGTTCTTTTTGAGTGAAGAAATATTTAAGGCTTTTATAGTCCGAATATATCTCCACTTTCTCCCCATATAGATAGTGCCTCCATATCTTTAAGCAAGGAACGATCGGCCGCTAACTCTAGATCATGAGTAGGATAATTCCTCTCATACTCTTTAAGTTGTCGCGAGGCATAAGCTATGACTTTCCCACGTTGCATGAGAACACATCCTAACCCATTGCTCAAGCATCATTGAGATAACAAATCCATCCAAAATCCAGATGGTATTTTTAGAAACGTCTTCAAATAAGTCTCCTCTTAAGCTCTTGGAAACTCTTCTCGCATTCTTCACTCCAAACGAATTTTGTATCCTTCCGAGTTAGCTGGGTTAATGGAGTAGCGATTCGAGAAAACCCTTCCACGAATCTCCGATAATAACCAGCTAAGCCCAAAAAACTACGTACTTCAGTCACCGACTTCGGTTGCTCCCAACTTTGTATTGCTTCAATCTTCGCTGGATCAACAGATACTCCGTGTTTTGACACCATCGTGCCCAAGAAATGCTACTTCCTCGCCGTAACTCGCATTTCTTCAATTTGGCATATAGTTTGTTTTCACGAAGCCTTTGAGTAGTACCGAAATTGAAATGGTGCTCATGATCTTCACGACTTTTGGAATATATGAGGATGTCATCAATAAAGACAACAACAAATCGATCCAAATATTCCTTGAATACTTTGGTTCATCATATCCATAAAAGTCGCAGGAGCATTAGTTAGTCCGAAGACATGACTAAGAATTCATAATGCCCATATCGAGTTCTCAAGATGCCTTTGAATATCCTCGCCTAATCTTCAAATTGATGATATCCGTAATCTAAGATCGATTTTTGAAAAGAATTGTGCCCTCAGAATCGGTCAAACAAGTCATCAATACGAGGTAGAGGATACCTATTCTTGATGGTGACATGGTTCAATTCTCTATAGTCAATACAAAAGTCGCATACTCCCGCTTTTTTCTTCTTTACTAAATAAAACAGAGCACCCCAAGGAGATGTACTAGGACAATATAAACCGATGTCCAACAATTCCTCGCGGTTGGACCTTTAACTCCTAAAGTTCAATAGAGCCATTCGATATGGGGTTTTAGAAATGGGCTTTGTACGTGTTCAAGATCAATAAAGAATTCAACTTCACGCTCGGGGTAGACCATCGGAAGTTCTTCTAGAAATACGTCGGAAAGTCAATAACAACAGAATATTATTCAAATTTGACGTGTCTTTATTCAAATCCATAACATGGGCTAAGAAAGCTTGACATCCGCTTTTCAATAAACGAATAGCTTTATGATTAGATATGATGATGATTGATTTTAATGGTTTAGTTGCTTGAATTAATACATAACAGTTGGTTAGAATATGAAAACTAACAACCTTACGAAAAATAATCAATTTTGGCATGATGAGTAGTTAACCAATCAATCCCTAAAATCACATCAAAAGCAAGTATCTTTAAAGAGATAAGGTCAATGTAAGGTGATGGTGCCAACTTGAATCAAACAAGATTTATAAACAAAGGATGTGATGAAAGTTTCTCCTAACGAGTTTCCACAGATAGGTCAAAGTCTAATTTCTCCTGAGTCAAGTTTAAACGTTGAGCACATGCAGAAGAGATAAATGAATGGGTAAAGACCGCAGATCAAGTAAAGTATAAACTTCGCAAGAATTTATAAATAGCTTACCCGTGATCACCTCGTTTGGGTTTCTCGATTTTTGACCAATCCAACAAACGCTTCTTCCTAATCGCTGACTTTGACTTTTCTCGGGATGTCTTTCGAGTCACCGTCCCCACTTAACTAGGTTTCGCTACTGCATAATCTCGAGAGAGATATGTCCTTCTTTTCCACAATTATAGCATACCTTGAATCATTGTGGGCGCTTTGACCGATATGTCCTCTTTTCCGATTTGTAGCATATACGACCGGTGGTCGTTTCTCCTCCCTTAGAACCCGATTCTTTCAAACAAGACTCTCGCTCTTCACATGGTCGTTGTTAAATCTCCTCTTTTTAAAATCTCCTCCCGACTCGCTTCTTCTATTTTCATGGCCATGATTACCACCAGAGTGGTTACCATTTTTGTCCGTCTGCTTTTTTCTCCACCGGTTATCATTATTCTGCTGATCGCTATCTCGGGTACGATCCTCGGTTATGGTCCTCGGTTGAATATACTCGTATCTCTCGCTCAACAATTGAGCCCTGCTAACAACATCCGAATAGAGAAAAATTTATGAGAAATGAGATATTGTCAGATGCCGGGTTTCAAACCTCTCGTAAACATCCGCGTCATACGCTCCTCATTCTCCACCAAATGAGGTGAAACTCGATAACTCGCAAACTTTGCCTCGCATCCGAGACACCGCCATGTTGTTTTGTTCCAATCGATGAACTCCACTTCCTTCATATGACGAACACTTTCAAGAAAGTATTTGTCATTAAATAGCTTCAAACGCCTCTCAAGACATCTTTGAGTCTTGCGCATACCGGATGGGTACGCTTCACAAACTCCCACCAGAGAGTCCGCCTTTCGCCACGGAACATAAAGGTGGCGAATGGAACCTTCGTTCCTCCGCATCCCAAGACATCGAATATCTTGGTAATTTGTTTGACCCATGTTTCCGCCATGATCGGATCTCGCTTTCCTTTAAATTCGTGGTCCCAACTCTTTGATCGCTTGGTTTGTGACAACCCGTGAATTGCTATCATTTCCTCCTATATTTTGAACACGAGTCTCCTCGTCGATTTTGCATGAATCGCAAAAAGCTTCTAAACATCCCTCGCTCATCATCTCGCTTTCAGGTGTTGTTCATGGGAGGAACATTGCCACTACACAGACGCTCTCCTCGTTGGTGAGTATAGTATCTCCACGGTCCTCATTTCCATTGTTAATATTCTCAATCGACATTCTCAAATCATCATCATAAAACAAGGGTTAATTAAGGAAATAAATATATCACATAATATCCCTATATACTGACCAACTAACAAATAAGCTTAGGTAGGACACACTAGCGAAGGATTTACTCGTCTCTCCCCTCCTAGTTCTATTCCCCGATCTCCGCCAAAGATCATATTGTAAGACCCCGAAATTTTTTTAAATAAAAAGGAATTTCCTTTATTTATTATTTTGAAATAGTAAGGGTGGATTTGATTAATGTGGTTAGTTATGGGTAAAATGCGCAAATATTTCAAAATAAACAAGTGGTTATAAAATATTCATTGTTGTCGGGGAATATTCGTTTGGTCGTGGAATATTCAATCGCTTGGGAATATTCGTATTTACGGCAACGACCATGTGTGGGCCCCATAACTGAAAGCGATTGGATGAAGAAAATGACAAATATAAGTTGGTTAAAAATAACGGCGTAGTTATTACCAATTATCTTGTTGGAATACCCGGTGGTTAAAACACACTAATACACGCTGTTGAAAAGAAGTACACGGTGATTACACCAATTATTGATTCTTACGTAAAGAAGGCCTTTACTCAATAATTGTTACAAAATTCTTACTGCTCAAAGATTTTATTTTATTGATTCAATAATTCATTGCGTTGATATTTTATATTATTGTTGTTCAATAATGGTCACTTGCACAAAGATCTCCATTATCGATCAATAATTCATATTATTTGAATAATATTATTAGATAAAGATTATTGACAATGTCTAGAAAGTTCATTAAGGAGAGGTTTGGTCACCTAATTGCAAGCCGCCAAGAAGGAGAAATCCTTATCTGAAAGCCCCTTTCCTCGAAGCTACTTAAATATTATAATTGTGATTTTGTAATATTATTTGTGAATAATTAATTATTGATTCATATGATAAAGAAATATTTATTTTATGTGGATATAAATGATGGATTTATTTATGTGGTTATAAATGAAGAAATTAATGTTGAGGTGTTTTATTAGTATTTTATCGGATTGGAGGTATTAAAAGATCAAATCGGTTGTTATTACGACTTTATTGTGTGAGTTATAATATTTAATCCGACCGTTGGATCGTTGTAATTTTTGGATATGTTATACATATATAAGTTGAGTATATGTCCACAAATTTTGAACCGTTAAAAATGAGCGATAATTTATTATGAATTTTAAGAGGTGACCGATTCTAAAATTAGGTTATAAATGATTTTGGTGGAAAATTCTAGAATTGGTGGGCCCCACTTTTGGTTGGTGAGAAATGTGCTCAATTGAATTTTCAAATGTGGTGGGTGGGAATAGTAGCGAGTAAAGCCATCAAAGTTGCGAGTTAAGTCTCGCTTGACGTACGTCTTAACATTTTCCTATAAATAGAGGCTAAGTTAGAATTGAAAATCACACCGTAAACATAAGCTTTCTCTCTTCTCTCTATTATTATCGAGCGTATTCTTGTGAGTATTTTGAGTATACTTTGAGTATTGTTAGGCGGTGCAAGTTCCTTCAAAGACTATATCCCGTGTTTCAAACTGAAGTACTTGCCTTTCGAGGTAAGGGATGTTATTTTCTTCTCGGATGATATTATTTCTTCAATATCATTATCTTTGAAATATTGGTTGGAACTTTTATCAAATTTGGAACTTTTTCATGCTCGGGGTTACTATTCATGAGTTACTATTCACGAGTTACTATTCATGAGTTACTATTCACGAGTTCTACTATTCACGAGTACTATTCATGAAGCGTGAAGATGTTTTTGTGGAATTTCTATCTTTTGTGTGTGAGTTCTTATTCACGATATCGGCCTTATTCACGTATCGACACTATTCATTTAAAAATGAAAATTTTTCTTTTCGTCTAAAATATCTATTCTGGATACTAGCTTTGATTGTATCCATGTTTTGATCATTCTTGAATTTTACACCCCTATGATTATTTTTGAGGTATTTTTGGATGTGGATAAAATAAATTACGAATCCTTAATCCTTAATCCTTGTCATTTTGTTTCACTGGATTCGTTTCTTTAAAAATATTTTTCATCATCTTCAGTCTTAAATGATGATGTTACTAAATATCTTTGGCCTGTAGTGCAAAGAAGGTTGATTTTCTTATGAATATCTTTGGCCCGTAGTCTGAAGATGAACAGTGTTGAGATGAACATGATCGATCGATGAATATCTTTGGCCTTTAGTGCAAAGATGAGCAGTGTTGAGAGATGAACATAATGGTCGATGAATATCTTTGGCTCAGTGCAAGATGAATATTTGATTTGAGATGAATATTGATTGATGTTACGTGGATAAAATATTGATGATGGATCGTTAAATTCATAGATTATAGTAGATTTCATTCTCACGTAACTCTTATGAATTATTATTTCATTGCAAATATTGATCTGAAACTTGTTGTATTGTATTATTAGATTTTTCCTGTTGAAGACTAACGATAATTTGTTCTATATTATCTTAGTCATAACATTCTTCTTTAAATTTAGTTGAGCTCACCCTTTTCCTTTTTGTTCCATTTTTCTTCTCGAGGCGAGATTATATAGCAGAACTAGTGGGGTGTGGAGTGATGGTTCTAGATAATCGTTTTTAGTAGTCCTCACTATTCGTAAAATCTTGTATCAATAATGAGGATTTATTTGAGTGTGGATATTGTCTGAAGACAATATTTGTATTTAAACTCACAGTTTATGTGTTGTCGTATTTTGCACGACAAATGTATTAATAAAGTTGTAGTTGTTTCTTTACCATGTTTTTGGCGACTCAGAATGGGTTGGATGGAATGGACCTATTTTGGGGTTGTCACACATATCCCTAAGCTCTGATACCAACTGTGACGCCCCCAAAATAGGTATACATCACCCATTCCGAGTTGTCAATACATGGTATGTAAATAACTACAACTTTATTATTACAACAAGAAAATTTGTGAGTTTAAATACAAATATTATCTTCTGCATAATATCTATATCTCAAATAAATCCTCATCACATTTATCGATACATTATTTTACAAAAATGGTGAGGACTACTAAACAACTCTCTGTAACCTTCATTCCATACCCGACTTGCACTCGCTTATATTCTCGCCTCCCGAGAAAAATGGAACAAAAGGAAAAGGGTGAGCTCAACTAGCTCAAGAAAGAATATTACGACTAAGATAATATACAACAAATTACCGTTAGTCTTCAACAGGAAAAATCTAATGTAATACAATAGACAACAAATTTTAAATCAATATTCGCAATGGAAATAATAATTCATTGTAAGAGTTAAGTAGAGAATGCAAACTACTTTCTTCCACGTATGAATTTAAAAGTTCATCGCTCATCTTTTATCCCCGTAACATCAATCAATATATATCCGAATCACATATTCATCTTTGCACTACAAAAAGCCAAAGATATTCATCACTGGTCATGTTCATCTAAACACTGCTCATCTTCAGACTACAGCCAAAAATATTCTTCAGAAATCATTCATCTTTGCACTACAGCCCAAAGATATTCCATAATATCATCATTTAAGATCAAGATGATGAAAATATTTTTAAAGAAACGAATCCAAAGTGAAACAAAATGACAAGGATTAAGGATTAAGGATTCGCATTTTGTTTTATTCACGTCCAAAATACCTCAAAAATAATCGCAGTGGTGTAAAATTCAAGAATGATCAAAACATGGATACAATCAAAGCTAGTATCTAGAATAGATATTTTGAACGAAAAAGAAAAATTTTCATTTTTCATGAATAAAGGCCAGATTCGTGAATAAAGGTCAGATACGTGAATAAAGGCCAGATACGTGAATAGTAACTCCACACCAAAAGTTCCAAATTTGATAAAACTTCAGATCAATATTTCAACATAATGATATTGAAGAAATAATATCATTACGAAAAAAAAAATAATATCCCTTACCTCGAAAGATTAAGACTTCTAAATTTGGAATACGAGGTATAAGGTCAAGGGAACTTGCACCGCCTAGCAATACTCAAAGTATACTCAAAATACTCACAAGAATACGCTCGATAATATAGAGAGAAAACTTCAGCTTCGGTGTGATTTTCAATTCTAACCCAAGACCCTATTTATAGGAAAATGCTTTATCACACCAAAAGCGAGAAAATTTAATAAATTAATAATATTATTTTCTCAAATTTCCTACGCCCACTAATTTGGTCCAAGACATCAGCCACCATGTGACAAAACATTAAAAACATTTTTCTTAATTTAAATAATTAAAACTTCCAAAATCAATTATTTTGAGCTACTTTTAACTTCAATAATTCACAATAAATAGCCCTTTTATCCGAAAATTCGAATCTCATGAGTTTTTATAGGAAATTCAATTCTTTACAACTTTGCGTAAGAAAGTTTTTCCAAATTCCAAACAGAAATTGACCAAATCCATAAACGGACGATTTTACAAAGCTATAATCAAATTTCAAATCGATAAATGGGGTCCACAGACATGTTTAACATGTTTTAAACATTTATTGCAACAAAAATACTCTTCCTCCTCGTATACTCATATATCCCACATTCGTTGTAAAAATATCACCATTATTATATTATTAAAATATAATAATATATTTAAATGAATTATTTTATCGTAAAAAGATAAAATTTCAATTTTCAACAATTGTCACATTAAAATTTTCTCCATCTATAACCACATAAAATCAATATTTTCTCATCATATGAATCAATAATTAATTATTCACAAATAATATTACGTAATCACAATATCGACAACCGTGCGCCTCTGTGAAAGAGGGCTTTCCAATAAGAATTTCTCCTTATTGGTGCCGCAATTAGGTGACCAAACCTCTCCTTGGATGTAACTTTCTAGACATTGCCAATAATGTTATCTAATAATATTATTCGGATAATATGAATTATTGCTTCGATAATGAAAAATACCGCAGTGTAATAAATTATCAAACAACAAAGAATATAAAATATCAACGCAAAGAATTATCAATCAATAAAATAAAATAATCGAATAAAGAATTATCGTAACCATTATTGAATAGTGCCTTCTTACGTAAGAATCAATAATTGGTGCAATACCGTAATGTCTTCTTGTTTTTAACCAATTTAAGTATTTTAACAAAGATAATCTGTAGAATAACTACGCCAAGCTATTTTAAACAACTTATATTTGTCGCTTTTCTTTATCCAATCGCTTTCACATATGGGCCCACACATACGGTCATGTACGTAAATGCATTTAATATTCTCCGACAAGCGATTTAATATTCCACGACCAAACGAATATTCTCCGATAACAATGAATATTTTATAACCACTTGCTTATTTTGAAATATTTACGTATTTTACCCTAACTATCCACATTAATCAAATCAACCCTTACTATTTCAAAATAATAAATAGAGAAAATTAAATTTCATTAATAATAAGTTGGGGTCTTACGGTGAGGACTACTAATGCTATCCTCTCGGACCATTACTCTGCTCCCCACTGCCTCAAATTATATTCTCATTTCCTGAAGAGAATAAAAAAGAAAGGGTGAGCTCAACTAGCCCAAAGAAGAAATATTATAACTAAGATAAAGCGTAATAAATTATCAATAGTCTTCAACAATGTTAAACCGATAAAATACAATGACAACTAGTTTAATCTGCAGCAGAATACGTAATCCATTAAAAGAGTCAAGTAGAAAATAAAGTCTACTATCTTTTAGGTTTTAAAAGGTTTTCATCAATTTTTATCACTAAGACTCAGCTTTAATGAATAAACCACAATATCTAATCATCCCTCGTATCTACTACCAAGAATTTTCATCAAATTATCAATGGTCACGACTATACCGAATCACCCCTCAGTCATAATCATACCAAAAACTATCCATCATCGCATTACAAAGCCAATCGAGGACTTTTGTCACATCATTTATATCAAGCCATGATTATACCGAATGAACCCTGGTCATAATCATACTAAGTTCATCTATGCACGTAAGCCAAAGATAACTTTCAACATAATATAAACATGAGGATGATGACAATGATATAATAATTCAATAAAACAAGTTCAAGAATTATTTTATCCAGGAATTATTAACGTCCAAATTGTCAACAAGATACTGTTTTGTAGAGTAAAATTCAAGAATGATCAGAAGAATATTTCCATGAAAAGATACTGGATGAAATGCAAATATCAAGAATATTCTACCAATTTCATGGAGTATAGAAGTCAAAGTTTTAACCAACTGGGTATAATAAAGAATGGAATAACAAAGGAAATCACCACGCATGCGATTGCTTGGCGTATGCAAAGTTATTCTAACAGAATAATAATAATCTAACCAGTCGTGAAATTCACAATCCGACAAGATGTTCCAATGTAATAATAAAGATGGAACCAGCATCCTGTAAAACACACGAGATAGGATATTCCAACGTATCGATAAAGATTTTAACCAGTCCGTCCTGTAAAACACATGCATGTGATGTTCCAATGTAATAATAATAAAGATTTTAACCAGTCCTGTAAAACACATGCATGTGATGTTCCAATGAATAATAGAAGAATGTCACCAAGTATAGGGTAAACCACGATATACAGATTATGTATAGGGTATGCCACAGATATCAAAGTTATTCCAATGTAATAATAAAGAATGGAATAACAGAGGATTTCACCAAGTATAGGGTATGTCACAGATACAAAGTTTATTCCAATGTAATAATAAAGAATGGAATAATGTAAGTTCTCTTCATGAATAAGAAAGAATAAAGACTTTACTTATTACAACAAATAATACCCTCACCGTAAAAAGACACCGGATATCAAAGTAGTGAAGTACATGTAATACTCTTCTTCTTTCTCTCTATAGATTTTCTCTCATAGCCTTCTCTCTATAATTTCTCTCTAGTAGTTTCAAAGAATTCGTAAGAAAATAATGAAGGAATGAGCTTCTATTTATAGGAAAATAATAATGCATAGTAATTAATCCATGAATCTATCCGTATTGATTTACTTTTAATCTGACTCATTCATATTTAAAGCAAAAATCTTTTAAATAAAATATCATATATTCTATTTATATAAAAATATTTTACTATGCAAACACTACGCAACACTACGCAAAACACTATGCAACACTATGCATAATAAAATATAATATATTCTATTTATAAAATAACTTTAATAAAGTATTCGCTTTTATATAAAAAGATGTTTCGCTTTTATTACGTTAATAATACTAATAAAACAAAACGCCATTATCGCTATAATAATTCATATTATTAATCGACAATAATGGAATCAAACCGAGTGACTTCTCACATAAAGCATCAATAATCAAAACCGTGTATCTTACTATGCAACCACACGTATTCTCGCATTTTAACTACCGAGTAGTTCAACAAAGATCAACCAGTAAAACTTCCGCCGTTATTTCAATAAAATATTTTTGTCGCTTTCTCAATCCGGCAATAATTCTACGCTAGGGTCCACCAATGATTGAGCTTGTATTTAATATTCCCCGTTAAACCTAATATTCCCCACCAATCGAATATAATATAACCACTTGCATACTTTGCAAAATTTATAAATACTATCCACAACTATAATATTATCTCAAATTCACACCATAATATTAAAAATTATTTCGACAAAATTTAAATCTTTATTGATAAAATCTGGGGTATCACATCATCATTTAGGACTGATGATGATGAAAAATATTTTAAAGAAAACGAATCTAGTGAAACGGAAGGACAAATAGTAGGGATTCGTATAACAGTTTATCCAAGATCAATAATACTTCATAAACACCAATTTTGAAGCAGAATTCAAAAATAAAGATCAAAACATGGATACAATCAAAGATAGTAACCATAATAGACATCTTGGACAAAAAGAAGAAAATTTCATTTTTCGGTGAATAGTGCTGTGACAACCCCAAAATAGGTTCATTCCATCCAACCCATTCTGAGTCACCAAATATATGGTACGAAAAACAACTACAACTTTATTACAACAATTGTCGTGCAAAATATAACAACACATATCTTTGTGAGTTTGGATACAAATATATACCAATCAGTAAGACGTCACAATGACACCTTACATAAAGGTATAGTCAAAACCTGCTTTAGAAATTAGAATCTTTGGGAAGTGCTCAAGAAACCTTCATACATGGGAGGCCATGCTTTTAGGTTATGGTAGATATCATACGGCCACGTAATTATCCTCGGTCAATTCTAATAAACCCCAAAGAAAAATGAGAAGATTACTATCATATTCTTCCCAATGGTGAGTCTTCTCTCGACATATCATTATCTCCACTGCTCTCTAATCGGGTATTATACTCCAAACAAACACCAAGATTATATAGTAGTGCTTGTAAATATACTCAAAGCAAGTGGATGAGCACAACCATGTCTTAAGATAACACGAGGTTGTATGTCATTAGACATCTTGTATGATAGTGACAAAACACCCTTCCAAGTTAAATTCACCTCACCTCAACATCTATATAGACCACCACTCTATTCCTCGCTATCCCCCTCGACCCAAATACACCTTTATTACCGAAAGGAATTGTGAAACAAAAGGGTGAGCACAACTAGCTCAAGAAAGAATATTATGACTAAAGATAAATAAATTATCAATAGTCTTCATCAAGAATAAATCGAGATTTAGAACATATGGTAGATGATAAAACTTTTCAACCATAGTTAACGTGGAATGAAAGAATCCATTAGAAGAGTCAAATAGACTATAAAGTCTATCGTCTTCTCATGTTAAAAATCCACCAACAATGTTTTATCCTCGTAACATCAATCAACAATTCCTCGCCCACAATCACGTGTATAACTCATAATCGTAATTGTAGTTCTAAATTCTTTCCTCATCCAAGACAAAGATAATTTTCATCACTTGTCTTTACCTCAAAACATCAAAGATCATGGTTATACCAAATCACAGCCCTGCTCATAATCATACTAATAAATTCATCTTTGCACTACGGCCAAAAGATATTCATCAACAGCTTCATCTTTACACTACAAAGCAAAGATATTCAACAACGGTCATCTTTGCATTCTGAGCCAAAGATATTCATCAATAATTCATCTTTTTACACTACAAAGTAAAGATATTCAACAACAGGTCATCTTTGCATTACGAGCAAAAGATATTCATCAATAATTCATCTTTGCACTACCAATTAAAGATATTCAACAACAGTCATCTTCTTTGCATTACGAGCAAAAGATATTCATCAATAATTCATCTTTGACCATCAAGGTAAAGATATTCAACAACAGTCATCTTTGCATTACGAGCAAAAGATATTCATCAATAATTCATCTTTGCACTACCATCTTGGCAAAGATATTCATCGATTAGTCATGTTCATTTAAACACTGCTCATCTTTTGCACTACAGCCCAAAGATATTCTTCAAAATCATTCATCTTTGCATTGATTTTATCCACGTCCCAAAAATACCTCAAAAATAATCATAGTGGTGTAAAATTCAAGAATGATCAAAACATGGATACAATCAAAGCTAGTATCCAAAATAGATATTTTAGACGAAAAGAAAAATTTTCATTTTTCTATGAATAAAGGCCGTATTCGTGAATAAGTCAGATATCGTGAATAAAGGCCAGAGTATCGTGAATAAGAATCTCACACCAAAAAGATAGAAATTCCACAAAAAACATCTTCACGCTTCATGAATAGTACTTTCGTGAATAGTAACTCGTGAATAGTAACTCATGAATAAGAACTCGTGAATAGTAACTCATGAATAGTAATCCCGACATGAAAAAGTTCCAAATTTGATAAAAAGTTCCAACCAATATTTCAAAGATAATGATATTGAAGAAATAATATCATCCGAGAAGAAAATAACATCCCTTACCTCGAAAGACAAGATTTAGTTGAAACACTCTGGATATAGTCTTTCAAGGAACTTGCACCGCCTAACAATACTCAAAGTATACTCAAAATACTCACAAGAATACGCTCGATAATATAGAGAGAAAGAGAGAAAACTTGTTTCGGTGTGATTTTCAATTCTAACTTAGCCCCTCTGTTTATTTATAGAAAATGTTAAGACGCCAAGCGACTTAACTCGCAACCCCGATGGCTTTACCTGCTACTATTCCACCCACCAAAAATCAGCCATCTTCCCCAACAACCAAGAGTGGGGCCCACTCAATTCTAGAATTTTCCACCAAAACCTAATTTCCTAATCGGCCACCTCTTAAAATTCATAACAAATCATACGTTCATTTTTAACGGTTCAAAATTTGTGGACATATACTCAACTTATATATGTATAACATATCCAAAATTACAACGATCCAACAATCGGATTAAATATTATAACTCACACAATAAAGTCGTAATAACACCGATTTGATCTTTTAATACCTCCAATCCGGCAAAATACAAATAAAACATCTCAAAGATTAATTCCTTCATTAATAACCACATAAATAAATCCATCATTTATATTCATATAAAATAAATATTTCCTTATCATATGAATCAATAATTAATTATTCACAAATAATATTATAGAATCACATTTATGACAAACCAGTCGCTCCTGTGAAAGCAGGGCTTTCAATAAGAATTTCTCCTTCTTGGCAGCCGCAATTAGGTGACCAAACCTCTCCTTATGTAACTTTCTAGACATTGCCAATAGTCTTTATCTAATAATATTATTCAATAATATGAATTATTGATCCGATAATGGGAAATATTGTGCAAAGGACAATTATCGAACAATAATAATATAAAATTTCAACGTAGCAATTATTGAATCAATAAATAAAAATATTGAATGATAATTATCGTAATAATTATTGAGTAGTGCCTTCTTATGTAAGGATCAATAATTCAAAAATACTGTAAAAACCGCAGGTATCTTCTTTAATGCAAACACGCATATTACGTATTTTAACCATCGAATATTCCAATGTTGTTAATTCAGAACGATTACGCTGCAAGTATTTATAAAAACTTAATTTTGTCGCTTTTCTTCATCCGACGCTTATTCTCAAGTATGGGGCCCATAAATGATCGCTACTACGCGCATTTAATATTCTCCTAAGCGGAAAGAATATTCCACGAATATTCCCAAACAACAATGAATACTTTATACCCCCTCTTGCGTATTTTGAAAAAAAATTTCATATATCACCCTTTAACTTTAACTTTTATCAATTTAACCATTTACCTAATAGAAAAATTGAATACTTTATTTCATAAAATTCGGGTCTTACAATCCCCCTCCTTATGAAATTTCGTCCTCGAAATTTTTTGTACTGTATTTCAAAGAGTTGAGAATACCTTGCTTTCATTTCAGATTCCATCTTCCTGGCCATCATGATTTCTCCATTGCTTCATCTTCTTTATTTCGGATGTCATTCTAGAATACAAATCAAAACACGGGTTAATTGAACAAATTAACATATCACATAATATCCCGATATTATGATCGACCAACAATTAAGCTTAGGTAGACACACTAGCGAAAGATTTACTCATCTCTCCCTCCTAGTTTATTCCCCCCGATCTCCGCCAGAGATCATATCCCTAAGCTCGATACTAAATGTAACTCGACACCAACTTGTCAAGACCTCACATTGATACTTATCGGTTTGCACCGCAGAATCCAAGGCCCCCCTACGGAGAGTCCGCTTTCGTCATCCCCCATCAATGAGAAGTCACCAATGAGAGGCTCGGGGCTCTTTACTTATAGCTTCGATGTAAGACCAAAATTTTTTTAAATAAAAAGAATTTCCTTTATTTATTATTTTGAAATAGTAAGGGTTGATTTGATTAATGTGGATAGTTAAGGGTTAAATACACAAATATTTCAAAATAAGCAAAGGGTTATAAAATATTCATTTTGTTTGGGAATATTCGTTTGGTCGTGGAATATTCGTCATCGTCGGGAATATTCGTATTTATGCAACGCAAAAATGACATGTGTGGGCCCCATAACTAAAAGCGATTGGATGAAGAAAACGACAAATATAAGTTGGTTAAAAATAACTACGTAGTTGTTACTGATTAAGATCGTTGGAATACCCGGTGGTTAAAATACAAGATGTACGCGTGGTCAGACAAAGAAAGACACCAGATATTACAAGATTTGTTGAATTATTGATCCTTACGTAAAGGCACTACTCAATAATTTTTACGAGTTATCGCTCAATATTTTATTTTATTGATTCAATAATTCTGCGTTGATATTTTATATTATCATTGTTCAATAATTGTCACCGCATTATTATCTCCATTATCGATCAATAATTCATATTATTTAAATAATATTATTAGATAGCATTATTGGCAATGTCTAGAAAGTTCACAAGGAGAGGTTTGGTCACCTAATTGCGGCCAAGAAGGAGAAATCCTTATCTGAAAGCCCTGCTTTCCAGGAACTACTGGTTGTCATAATTGTGATTCTCGTAATATTATTTGTGAATAATTAATTATTGATTCATATGATAAAGAAATATTTATTTTATGTGGATATAAATGATGGATTTATTTATGTGGTTATAAATGAAGAAATTATTGTTGAGGTGTTTTATCAATTTTTTACCGATTGGAGGTATTAAAAATTAAATCGGGGTTTTGAGATATATTGCGGGGATTATAATTTTTAATCCGACCGCTGGATTGTGGTAATTTTTGGGTATGTTATACATACATAAGTTGAGTATATGTCCACAAATTTTGAACCGTTAAAATGCACGAATGATTTGTTATGAATTTTAAGAGGTGTCCGATTCTAAATTAGGGTTATAATTGATTTTGGTGGAAAATTCTAGAATTGAGTGGGCCCCACTTGTGGTTGGTGAAGAAATGTGCTGAATTTTATTTCAAATGTGGTGGGTGGCAATAGTAGCGAGGTAAAGCCATCAGTGCAGCAGTCAAGTCCGCTTTTACGGGCTAACATTTTCCTATAAATAGAGGGCTAAGTTAGAATTGAAAATCACACCGTAAACAAAGTTTTCTCTTTTCTCTCTATATTATTGAGCGTATTTTGTGAGTATTTAGATACTTTGAGAGTTGTTTGTCAAAGATAAGTTTCATTCAAAGATCACTTCCGACCTTTCCTTCCAAGTCTTGATTCTTTGAGGTAAGGGATATTATTTTTTTTTCGTAATGATATTATTTCTTCAATATCATTATCTTTGAAATGTCGATCTGAAGTTTTATCAAATTTGGAACTTTTTCATGTCGGGGTTACTATTCATGAGTTACTATTCACGAGTTACTATTCATGAGTTACTATTCACGAAGTTACTATTCACGAGTACTATTCATGAAGCGTGAAAATGTTTTTTTTTGTGGAATTTCTATCTTTTGGTGTCTGAGTTACTATTCACGATACTAAGACTATTCACGATATCTGACTTATTCACGATACTATGAGACTATTCATCGAAAAATAAAATTTCTTCTTTTCGTCTAAAATATCTATTTTGGATACTAGCTTTGATTGTATCCATGTTTTGATCATTCTTGAATTTTACACCACTACGATTATTTTTGAGGTATTGTTGGATATGGATAAAACAAAAGTACTTAATCCTTAATCCTTAATTCTTGTCATTTTGTTTCAATTTGGATTCGCTTTTTAAAATATTTTCATCATCCTCTACCTTAAATGATGATATTATTGAATATCTTTGGCACAGTAGCATGCAAAGATGAATGATTTCAAGAATATCTTTGGCACAGTAGTGCAAAGATGAGCAGTGTTTAAATGAACATGACCGATCGATGAATATCTTTGGCCTTTAGTGCAAAGATGAACAGTGTTGAGATGAATACGACCGATTGATGAATATCTTTGGCACCAGAGTGCAAAGATGAATATTTGATTTGAGATGAATATTGATTGATGTTACAGGATAAAATATTGATGATGGACTCGTTAAATTCATAGATTATAGTAGATTTCATTCTCTCACGTAACTCTTCTATGAATTATTATTTCCATTGCGAATATTGATCCAAACTTGTTGTCTATCAGATTCTATCGATTTTTCCTGTTTGAGACTAACGATAATTTGTCAGATATTATCTTAGTCATAATATTCTTTATTGAGCTAGTTGAGCTCACCCTTTTCCTTTTGTTCCATTCTTCTCGGAGGCGAGAATGTAGCGAAGTACTAGTCGGGGTATGGAATGAAGGTTCTTAGAGAGTTGTTTAGTAGTCCTCACCATTTTGTAAAATAATGTATCAATAAATGTGATGAGGATTTATTTGAGTATAGATATTGTCTGAAGATAATATTTGTATTTAAACTCACAAGATATATTGTCGTATTTCACACGACATTTGTATTATTGAAGTTGTAGTTCTTCTTTCATACCATGTATTTGGCGACTCGGAATGGGTGTTGTGTATACCTATTTTGGGGCGCTCACATCCGATACCAACTCAGAACTCGTGTGTCCCAACCGTGGACAAACCTCTCACGATGGTACTTATCGGGCCACATCACAGAATCTGCCGCCCCTACGGAGAGTCCGGCTTCTTGCATTCCCCATCAACAGAAGTCACCAAATGAGAGGCTCGGGGCTCTTTACTTATAGCTCTGATACCAACTGTGACTCTGGACACCAACTTGTGTCAGCACCTCACATTGACACCTATCATAAAGGTATAGTCAAAAACTGTTTTAGAAATTAGAATCTTTGGGAAGTGCTCAAGGAAACCTTCATACATGGGAGGCCATGCTTTTAGGTTATGGTAGATATCATATGGCCACGTAATTATCCTCGTCACCTAATAAACCCCAAAGAAAAATGAGAAGATTACTATCATATTCTTCCCAATGGTGAGTCTTCTCTTGACATATCATTATCTCCACTGCCTCTAATTGGGTATTATACTCCAAACAAACACCAAGATTATATAGGTAGTGCTTGTAAATATACTCAAAGAAGTGGATGAAAGACAACCATGTCTTAAGATAACACGAGGTTGTATGTCATTGTGACATCTTGTATGATAGTGACAAAACACCCTTCCAAGTTAAATTCACCTCACCTCAACATCTATAGACCACCACTCTATTCCTCGCTATCCCCGCCGACCCAAATACACCTTTTATTACACGAAAGGAATTGTGAAACAAAAGGGTGAGCACAACTAGCTCAAGAAGAATATTATGACTAAAGATAAATAAATTATCAATAGTCTTCATCAAGAATAAATCGTAGATTTAGAACATATGGTAGATGATAAAACTTTTCAACCATAGTTGCGTGAATGAGCGATCCATTAGAAGAGTCAAATAGACTATAAAGTCTATTGTCTTCTCCATGTTAAAAATCCACCAACAATGTTTTATCCTCTCGTAACATCAATCAACAATTCCTCGCCCACAATCACGTGTATAACTCATAATCGTAATTGTAGTTCTAAATTCCTTTCTCATCCAAGACAAAGATAATTTTCATCACTTGTCTTTACACAAAACATCAAAGATCATGGTTATACCAAATCACGCCCTCTGCTCATAATCATACTAATAAATTCATCTTTGCACCACGGGCCAAAGATATTCATCAACAGCCATCTTTACACTACAAAGCAAAAGATATTCAACAACGGGTCATCTTTGCATTCTGAAGCCAAAGATATTCATCAATAATTCATCTTTGCACTACAGGCTAAAGATATTCAACAACAGGTCATCTTTGCATTACGAGCAAAAGATATTCATCAATAATTCATCTTTGCACTACAGGCAAAGATATTCAACAACAGTCATCTTTGCATTACGAAAGCAAAAGATATTCATCAATAATTCATCTTTTGCACTCATCACAAAGATATTCAACAATGTGTCATCTTTGCATTCTGAGCAAAAGATATTCATCAATAATTCATCTTTGACTCTTCAAGCTAAAGATATTCATCACCGGTCATGTTCATTTAAACACCTGTTCATCTTTGCACTACATGCCAAAGATATTCTTCAAAAATCATTCATCTTTGCATTGGTTTTATCCACGTCCAAAAATACCTCAAAAATAATCATAGTGGTGTAAAATTCAAGAATGATCAAAACATGGATACAATCAAAGCTAGTATCCAAAATAGATATTTTAGATTTAAAAGAAAAATTTTCATTTTTTAATTGAATAGTGCCGATTCGTGAATAATAGTCAGATATCGTGAATAAAGTCTTACTCGTGAATAAGTAATCTCACACCAAAAAGATAGAAATTCCACAAAAAACATCTTCACGCTTCATTTAATAGTACTCGTGAATAAGTAACTCGTGAATAGTAACTCATGAATAATAGTAAATCGTGAATAAGAACTCATGAATAGTAATCCCGACATGAAAAAGTTCCAAATTTGATAAAAAGTTCCAACCAATATTTCAAAGATAATGATATTGAAGAAATAATATCATCGAGAAGAAAATAACATCCCTTACCTCGAAAGACAAGATTTAGTTGAAACACGGATATAGTCTTTCAAGGAACTTGCACCCGCCTAACAATACTCAAAGTATACTCAAAATACTCACAAGAATACGCTCGATAATATAGAGAGAAAAGAGAAAAACTTGTTTACGGTGTGATTTTCAATTCTAACTTAGCCCTCTATTTATAGGAAAATGTTAAGAGACGTCAAGCGGACTTAACTTCTGCAACTCATGGCTTTACCTCGCTACTATTCCACCCACCAAAAATCAGCCATCTTCCCCAACAACCAAGAGTGGGGCCCACTCAATTCTAGAATTTTCCACCAAAACCTAATTTAGAATCGCCACTACCTCTTAAAATTCATAACAAATCATATGTTCATTTTAACGGTTCAAAATTTGTGGACATATACTCAACTTATATATGTATAACATATCCAAAAATTACAACGATCCAACAATCGGATTAAATATTATAACTCACACAATAAAGTCAGTAATAACACCGATTTGATCTTTTAATACCTCCAATCCGACAAAATACAAATAAAACATCTCAAAGATTAATTCCTTCATTAATAACCACATAAATAAATCCATCATTTATATTCATATAAAATAAATATTTCCTTATCATATGAATCAATAATTAATTATTCACAAATAATATTATAGAATCACATTTATAATGACCAGTCGCTCTCTGTGAAAGAGGGGGCTTTCCAATAAGAATTTCTCCTTCTTCGGCCAAGCAATTAGGTGACCAAACCTCTCCTTGATGTAACTTTCTAGACATTGCCAATAGTGCTATCTAATAATATTATTCAATAATATGAATTATTGATCCGATAATGGAAATCACTCGCAAAGGACAATTATTGAACAATAATAATATAAAATTTCAACGTAGCAATTATTGAATCAATAAATAAAAATATTGAATAAGAATTACTCGTAATAATTATTGAGTAAGGCCTTCTTATATAAGGATCAATAATTCAAAAATACGTAAAAAAGCGCGTAATCTTTGTTGCAAACACGCATATTACGTATTTTAACCATCGAATTATTCCAACAAAGTGTTAATTCAGAACGATTACGCCAATTATTTATAAAAACTTAATTTTGTCGCTTTCTTCATCCACGCTTATTCTACATTATGGGGCCCATAAATGATCATTGCCTGTCGTATTTAATATTCTCCGATGTAAAAGAATATTCCACGAATATTCCCCGACAACAATGAATACTTTATACCCCTCAGTATTTTGAAAAAAAATTTCATATATCACCCTTAACTTTAACTTTTATCAATTTAACCATTTATTGAATAGAAAAATTGAATACTTTATTTCATAAAATTCGGGTCTTACAAGTGTCAGATATCGTGAATAAAGGTCGTATACATGAATAGTAACTCCGACACAAAAAGTTCCAAATTTGATAAAATTTGGATCAATACTTCCAAGATAATGATATTGAAGAAATAATATCATATATGAAGAAAATAACACCCCTTACCTCAAAATATCAAGATTTCCGATTGGAATATCGAGATAAAATTTGAAGGAAACTTGCACTGATGAATAGAAACTCACAAAGTATCTAAATACTCACAAAGTACGCTCAATAATCGAGAGAGAGAAAGAGATAAAACTTGTTTCTGGTGTGATTTTCAATTTAAACTTAGCCCTCTATTTATAGAAAAATGTTAGCAGACTTGACCAAGCAACTCACGATGGCTTTACCTGCTACTATTCCCACCCACCACATTTGAAATAAATTCAGCACATATCTTTACCAACCACAAGTGGGACCCACTCAATTCTAGAATTTTCTACCAAAATCATTTATAAACCTAATTTACTCAATCACCACCTCTTAAAATTCATAACAAATCATACGCTTCATTTTAACGGTTCAAAATTTGTGGACATATACTCAACTTATATATGTATAACATATCCAAAAATTACAACGATCTAACTATTGGATTAAAATTATAACTCACACAATATATCTCAAAAATACTGGTTTAATTTTTAATACCTTCATTCCGACAAAAATACTGATAAAACACCTCAACATTAACTCCTTCATTTTTAACCACAATAAATATATCCAACATTTATATCCACATAAAATAAATATTTCCTTATCATATGAATCAATAATTAATTATTCACAAATAATATTACGTAATCACATTTATGATGACCAGTAGTTCCTCAGGAAAGAGGTGCTTTCCATAAGAATTTCTCCTTCTTGGCCAAGCAATTAGGTGACCAAACCTCTCCTTGACATTACTTTTTAGACATTTCCAATAATGCTATCTAATAATATTATTCAAATAATATAAATTATTGATCCGATAATGAGAAATATCAGTGCGTTGACAATTATCAAACAACAATAATATAAAATATCAACGCAAAGAATTATTAAATCTATAAAATAAAATATTGAATAAGAATTCATCTTTGTAATAATTATCGAGTAAAGCCTTCTTACATAAGGATCAATAATTCATCAATACTTGCATCCCACATATTATTACTCGTATTTTAACCAATAGGTATTCCAACAAGTGTTAATTGATGAATAACTACTGTAGTTATTTATAAAAACTCAAACTTATCGCTTTCTTTCATCCGATAATTATTCTACATTATGGGGCCCACAAATGACTCCGTGGTTGCATGAAATATTCCCCGACAACAAGAATATTCCACCACCAAACGAATATTCCCTAACAACAATGATTATTTTTTATAACCACTTGATATTTTACAAAATTTGCACATTTCACCCATAACCGTAGAGAATTATATCAAATTAATACTTTATTATTCACAAATATAATTAGAGGAAATTGATTTTATTTATAATAAGTTGGGGTCTTACAGAATGATTTTGTTTTTTACAATATTAACTTTTATATTAAGTAATATTAAATAAATTTACAATAATTTTGAATTTTTTAGAGGGTAAAATAATAAAATATGTTATTCGGATGTTTGAGACATATCAATTATCAAATAATTTTTTTATTCAAATTCAAATTTCATTTAAATTCAAAATTATTTAATTTTATCAAACACCTCGTTAATTATTATCACTATATTTATTATTGTGTCCGTAAAATGTATGATGGGTCATCAACTAATTACACTATTGTTTTATTTTTAAAAATATTATTTTATCATCACATCAATACTCAAACTTAAATAACAATAAAAATAAAAATAATAATTAAATGTATGATTTTTCTATATATTAAATTTATAAATAAAACAAACTATTTTATTTTATATTAATATTTTTTTTTGTATTCAAAATATATAAAAAAATTATAATTTACTTATCGCTTATTATATTTTTAGATATTTTTAAATTTAAAATGGACTAGGCCCCTCTCACAAATAAGGTTGCAATAAAAAAATAGATAAAATCGAATAACCGAATCAAATCAATTTTTTTAAATGAATTATTTTGGCTATTTAGTTATTTTTGTCAATTTGGTTGTATCTATTTTTATATTCAATTTTTAGGTTTGAATATAAATTTTAAAATTATGATAATTGAATATTCGAATAATTGAAATTATAAATTAAAAAATATTTTTTTAATTTTAAGTCAAACTCACACACACGACCAAGGAGTTTAGAGAGAGAAGGGAAAAAAAGAATTTAAAATTTTTGAGAGAAAAAAGTGAAAGAAATGAAATTTACTATCCCCTTCTATTTGTGAGTTTTGAATTTTTTTTAACTTAAAATAATATATTAATATTTTATTTTTTTTGAGATTATATTTTAAAAATTATTAAAAAAATAATTTTAATATGTTAGTATGTAATTTAAGTGTTTAAGATTTTTTTTTATAATTTTTTTTTTCATAGAAAAAATATTTTAAAAAATCTCCTTCCTTGTGCGTTCTTTTCTCTCCTCTATTCACAAACAAGAATTTTAGTTCTCCTTCCTAAATTTCCAACGCTCTCCTTACCTTTGTACAGTGTGAGACATTCCAGTCGGCAGTCGCTCGACCTCCTCGACTATCATTCTGCCCCAGTTCTTTAATCCCCAAATTACTCTCACTGTTTCCGCTCTCTGCCCTAATTCCTTTGCGACTCCGCCGTACCGCCTCTCATCTTTTTCAATCTCCTCCGCTCTATGCCCTAATTCCTCTCACGGTTTATACCTTTCATCTCTTTCAATCTCTCCGAGCTTCATCTCCTCCGAGGCTCTGTTTACACAAGCAGGTGCGTATCAGATGAACAAACTGGTAAATCTAATTATGGCAATGTATTGATTCCCATAAATCTAAAGAACAAACTGGTTTATTCTTCACTTGTTTATATATCTTTGGAAGTGGCCTTTCTTTTACTCTAAAATTTTAGTCTATGTTTCTTGTTTTTAATTATGGGTTATGTAAACTTTGTAAGCTTAATATTATGGTTGTGGATTGTATTCTGGACTTCTGATGATTGCTCATTTACTTGAAAACTTTCTGGAAAATTTGAATTGATTTTTTTTGGTTAATGAAAATGACTCAATTTCGGTTATATACCGAAATATACTTTCGGTTATTCGGTTTGTATGTATTTCGTTTTTTTTGTTCGGATAGCAGGATTAGTGTCAGTTCTGTTTTAGGTTATATCCGAATTCGGATATAACGGAATGCTCAGCCCTTAGTCACAAGAGTAAACCCACCATACAGTAAGTCCAAAGATTAAAACTTGTTGGTGAGTGAGGCTGAGTGGACCAGCCGACCATTTTCTTAGACTCATCAAAATAAAGGTACAAAACTAGCTATTCTATTATTCAATTTGTCTTTGAATAAAAATCACTATCATAATGCAGGATTAAGGTTCATATTTTAGGTGATTTGGTTTAACTTGCATATTGAATTTCAGTGAACGAATTGATCGCATCTCTATCTTCTTTGGTCATGAAGAAACTGATAGCCATTTCCAATTCCATTTCCATCTTTGTATTGTAAAAATTCAGGGAGAGGAAGAGAGATGTCATTCATGAAAGGGGATTTACTGACAAAAACGAGGAAGCTTGCCAAGGGTTTGGCTAAAGCCAAGCCTGTCTGGCTATCACTGGAATTAATTAACCTTTCAATTGAGTGATGTTTACACAGTGATCAAAGTTTTTAGTTTTAATGTTGAATGTTTGAGATTAATCCAAAATGGAAGGGCCAAATTAGGCACAAACTCAAACATAATTATCACATGTTCATAAAGGCTATCATTATAGTAAATCACTTTCATAAGTTTCTGTTGGAATCTCTCTAGATGGATGTAGGCAGTAATGATAAGAGAATGTAACTACCAATTTCGTTGGTTATATTGGCGGTATTCAATTATGAATCAAATGATTGATTTTATATTATGCTACAATTTTTCTCTTCAAGTTTGATGTGGAATTGTGTTCCTCTGTGAAGGTACATGGGGAGAATTTAAAACCATTGTTTGTTCCTGAAATTGGTAGCACATTTTAGTTAGATTATTACTATAATATTATGAATTCTGTTATTCAGGGCTCCCCAGCGACATTCCCTCGCGCTGATAGCAAAATTAAGCCGATTATTCTTCCTGAGGATGTTTATATAAAAAAGTTCTTCAAGAAGTATCCAGATTCTAAACATGAAGATGCTATCAAGTACTTTTGCTTTCTCTCTATATATATTTTGTCTTTTGGACAATTATGTATATTTTGTTTTCTTGTTTACTAGGCCGACCTTTGTCATGGTTATTCTTGAATTTGAAAGCAAAGTTCTGTTCATGCTATCATTATGTAGAAACTAAATTCCTGCTTTGTGTTTGTAAATTGTTCGTTATACTGGGGAAGAAGAGTATTGAAATTTAATCTTTTAACAACACCTTATGATTAAGGATGATATGTTGGTCAGATGTTGATATAAATACAGCATCACAAGGTATCTAACATTAGAGGTTGCTTATTTCCAGCTGTCTTTGCGTTTTGCTCTTCAATGATTCTTTTTAATACATAAATGCTCTTGTATCACGATGTTTATGTGTTTGAGATCTCTATAACATATGTAACCTTAGCTTTTACATGCATAAATAAGCTATTGTCACAATTACGCGTGTAACATATGTAACCTTAGCTTTTACATGCATTATGCATAAATAAGCTATTGTCACAATTACGTGTGCTTTATGAACCAGCTCATAGATAATTGTTTTAATGATTAGCGGCCAGTTTTAACTAAGCAATTTTTTGCTATTGTACCATTTAGGGCACTATTGCGCTTGCTCAATTGCTCTTAGATATTGCAGCATATTATTATTATTTTTATTTACTTAGCTCATTTTTGGAAACATCACTACTCGCTAATGAACGTTGTATGGAGATCTAGGAAACTGTTTGATCTGACTCTTGAGTCGGCTGATTTCAGCTGAACTGATCATATCTGTAGCTTTTTCTATAAAACTAGTTTTAAAAGTGAATGTTAATATAAAGTTATAGGTGCAGTAAGACTTAAAAGGCAAGAGATATTATAGAGAGTTCGAGATCTCACATATAAGTATGTGAAAGCAAAAGTTAGAAAGAAATCACTACAATGCCAATGAATATAAAGAAAAGGAAGTTAATTGATGATGGGGTGGAAAATATCAATGAAGATTAGGATTTTCATATATTTTATTATTTATGAAGTTTTAGTTTATTTGATGTATTTTTATTTCTTATTTAGGGAAATCTAGTATATTTGGATTTAGTATTATTATTTTTAGGGTTAAGTTCAGATGACCACCTGGGGTTTGAGCGGTTTCCCACTTAACCACCTGTAGTCAGTAAAGCTACATTTAAACACCCGACCTTTTGAGTTAAAGTGAAAACGTCACCTTTTCCATCCAAGTTAACTGTGCGTGTATGTCAGATGCCAAAAGCGCGTGAGAAGGGTTGTAACGATCCAAAAAAAGGTAGTAAATGTCTAAAATACCCTTTTCTTCCTCGTTATCTTCCTCGTTATCTTCGGTCTCCTCTCTTCTTCATCATTGAAACCCAAATTGCTTCATCCCATCATCATCCCTTCTTTTTCTTCTCAATCTATCTCCAAATCGTAGTAGGATTCCCAATTTTCTAGGGTTCTTCTCCATTTCAAATCCACCCAAAGAAGCTGTGCATGAATTTTCTAGGGTTAGTAATGGATGAAGATTGAACAAAACCCATTTGGTGATCAGTTTGGGTCCGTCGAGTCCGAGTTTCGTATCGGCCGGATTTCTACACTTAAGCTTAAGCTTCATTGGGTCGGCCTCATTTGGGATCGAGATAGAGAGAATGGGATAAATGATTTCTACACTAACGGGGTAAATGATTTCTACACTAATGTTGATACTAATCTTGAAAACCCTTTTCCCCAAAATTATTATTTTGATGAGTTTCCCAAATTCCCATTTGATCGATGGAAGAAATGCCTCAACACTTCTTTGAAGGCGAGACCCATATGATTTCAAAGAAGAGTTGATGAGCCAACGAACCTTTTCCAAGCTTTATCAAACCGGATAAAGCCTCCTTTAGTTCAAGAATACCAATCAAGGTTGTTCGTGTGATCTCAACTAGTTGATTCTCAAGAATTGCCTTTCTTTTCGTAAAAATGCAGACTTGTAAGATGATGGTTCAATAGATGATGTATCTCCCAAGGCTTTCTTTTTCTTCCGGACTAATCACCTCTCTCTCACTACTTCAACTTTTGTGCTTAGCTGTAAGAACATCAATATTCTCAAAAAATATTGACCTTTGATCTTCTCGCTTCACTTTGAAAGGGTATTTCATCCGTTGCTTCACTTTGAAAGGGTATTTCATATTCTCCAAAATTATTGACCTTTGATCTTCTGCTTCACTTCTCCAAAGTCCTTGAAATACCCATTTTCAATATGGGTATTTCATTTTTTTCCTCTTATGGTTGTATTTTTGTTAAAAATTAAGTGATGTTGGTCATGAAGATTAATGTCTCTTTTAATCAATTGATGCCTCCTTTAATCAAGCTTGACAACCTCACGCTTATTCATCAGGTCTTGATATAGATTTTAACCTACAATCGCAATGTGAATTGAAGGAAAGAATTGAGCGAGTGAAGGAAAAGAGCTGCAAGGATGGAGTCTTTACAACAGAGAGTGAATTAAGTAATGAGATGATGGACATTTGTAAGGATTTTGTTAGCATTCATGGAGTAATGCTTCGTTCCAGTAATGTTTTATGCTTCAAAATCCTTTCTCATATAGGGTGGAAATTGAATGATAAGCTTCTGAAGGGCAGAGGAATCAGAGTAAAGGAATGAATGGCTGGTGGTGGTTTGGGTAATGGAAGAGGGGTTGAGACGTTGAGTAGCTACTGTTCGTAGGTGAATGCAATGTCTCATTGATGAACAGATGCAATGATGAAGTGGGTCCAAAATGGTCTAATTGATGTGCGTTCAAGAGTTTCTATATATACATGCTCTGTTTTTTTGGTAGGATCATTCGTCGTTGCATTTCCTCATGCTCTACATAAGCTTCAGGTAGTCAAATTCCAAAATTTAATTTATGAATTATAGAATTAAGAAAGAGTTCTCAATACAAAAGTTTTGATAGATACAATGCAATTGTAAATCAGTATATGGTAAATACATTGCAGTTTTGCTAAGGTTGCAGATGGAGTCGGTGGTAATGTGATCAAGTGAAGTTAATTTTTTTTTTATGAGATTCAATATTGAAATACTATCTGTGTGATTCTATGGAGATGCTCTTATTTTTTAAGTGTCAATTGCTTGAGTTCTGTGGATGGTGCGTTGAATAGGAATACTGAGCATGGATTCGTTTCTGATTTTATCCTCCCCCTCATCTTGCAAATTTCTTCTCTTTGAATTATCAAATAAAACTTTCTTTACCAATTATTTCTCCCTTTATGTTCTTCCCTGACATCTTCTCTCATCTGCCGTTTATATATAAGAAGGGTAATTAAGTCTTTATCTAATTTAAGTAACAGAGTTATGACAGAAAGTATTTTTTCACTTTAACTCAAAAAGTCGGGTGTTTAAATGTAGCTTTACTGACTACAGGTGGTTAAGTGGGAAACCGCCCAAACCCCAGGTGGTCATATGAACTTAACCCTTATTTTTATTTAGTAGTTACCTTTTTCAAATAAATCTAGTTAGAATAGTTTCTAATTAGTCGTGGAAAGTTAATTACCAAGTTTTATTATTCTTTCCAAAGTAAATTAGGAGAGTTACTTATTATTCTTTTCATAGTAGATGTAGGAAAGTATCTAGGCCTATAAATATAGGTTGTCTTGAGATTTGTAATCAATTCTTATTCATTCAATTTTCATAATAACTCACATTGTTTCTCTTGGAGAATTCTCTTTCTTCCTTATTTATTAATGTTTATTCTTAAGTCGGCATTAGAACATTAACTAATCCCCATGTTTGTGTTAGTACGTTAAACTAACCAAGTTCCCACTGCGTCAATTGGTATCCAAAGTCTGGATTATATCCTTGGAAGGCATGACCGAGAGAGTTGATGGAACACATCCCCATGACAATCATGGAGCTTTTGTATAATCAACGTCAACAGTCAACACTACCGTCGCTTGTTTCAGAGGGAACCACCAGTCACAATATCCACATATTTGGGTCTTGAATTAATTTAGTAAATTAACAATTTCAGCCCCTTGCTTTGTTAGAAATTATAATTTGGCACTTAAAAAAATTTTGTTTGGTTGAATTGTGAGCTATTGATGTGGATAAGTAGCCATGATGATATGTTTTATTTTGTTGATACTCGTAAATATGACGAAAATGGTTTTATGCTACTATTTGATGTTGAAAAATATTTTTATTATTTTGAAATCCTTGAAAAAGATTAAGTTGAGATGGTATCTTATTTACTTGTTGGAACTGCTACAAGATGGTGGAAAAGTATTCAGTATGAAAGAATGTGTCAACAACGAAGTAAATTTCTCGATGGTCAAGGTTGTTGATTCAGAGATTTTATCCAAAGAGTTATTGGTACATTAATTATATGTTGGATAAATATGTTGCATATGTTTTGAGTCACTATGAGGAGTTTTATGTTCAACCATATGATGGTTATATATGTTTATATATGTTATATAGCTGACATGATGCACCAAAACCTTCAACCATCTTACAAGCTTTTAAGTCGAAAAAGTTCAACGAGGTCCCACAAATAATTGAGCCAAAGACTAAGCCAACAATTCTTGAACACTCACATGGGGAATCTTAAAGCATATGTCACATTTGATGATCAAGTAGGTGTTGAGAAGTCATATTCTAAGTTGGATATGCATGGTACTACTCTAGAGGTTATAATTGATGAAAAAACAATTTTAAAAGTTGATGAGAGTTTTGTTCTGGAGCAAAGTCAACGTGAAATTGAAACTAGTACTGGCGTCTAAGGATGGAGATACTACAAAAAACAAAATTGGTCATGAGATTGTTCCGGTGTTTGAGGACATTGAAATCATTGATTTTGTTATTCCTCAAAATTTATGTGTCTTGCAGGTAAATCGGAAGATATTGGTATTTTCTCACTTATTTTCAGGATTATTGTCCTTTGAGAAGAAAAGACATGCAGTTTTGATCCCGATTGATTCGTTCTTTGTGCTTGATACTTGCTTGATACAAAATTCAAGGACGAATTCTTTGCATGAAGGGGAGAATGATGGGGTGGAACTTGGTTAGTTTAACTTGCTAACACAAAGGTGGGGATTAGATAACTTTTAATGCCGACGTAAGAATAAACCTTAATAAATAAGGAAGAAAGAGAATTCTCCAAGAGAAACAATGTGTATTATTATGAAAATTGAATAAATAAGAATTGATTACAAGTCTCAAGACAACCTATATTTATAGGCCTGAATACTTTCCTACATCTACTATGAAAAGAATAATAAGTAACTCTCCTAATCTACTTTGGAAAGGACAATAGAACTTAGTAATTAACTTTTCACGACTAATTGGAAATTATTCTAACTAGATTTATTTTAAAAAGGAGACCACTAAATAAAAATAATAATACTAAATCTAAATCTACTAGATTTCCTAATAAAAATACATCAAATAAACTAAAAATCCATAAATAATAAAATATATAGAAATCCTAATCTTCATTTATATTTTCCACTCCATCAATTGATCTTGGTGGATCTGATGTTAGTTTTATTTCGTAACTTGTTGTCATTGATATTATGAACTATCAAGTAACTCTGCCATTAAGAGCAGTCTTATTCACTTCGAGTTCTGGATCTTATTGAACTTATTTTTCTTGTTCATCAACTCTCTCTCTCTCTCTCTCTCTTATATAATTAAAGCTATGTTCCAATTTTCAGATTGAAACTTTAGGCTAGCAATTAAGTTTATGTATATTTAATTGTTCAACAGGATTTGTGATTTTGATCCCGCACCTGCTCGTGTATTTGGTTGGCAGGTGCTTGAACTAAATGGGCAGGGTGTGAGTGAGGAGGAAGCTATGGCTGTTGCTGAAGTAAGCAAATTTACATTTCCAAGTTCTGAACTAAGTTGAACAATGTTATATCTATTCTTTGTCCATGTGGTGATTTTTTTGTCATCTAACAACTACATTTTCCCTATAGATGGAATATCGAACGGAGCGAAAATCCAAAAAGAAGGCATATGCTCGATTGAAGCAAATTTCACGTCTGCAAGGGAAAGGGGCCTCCTCCAAACCCATACCCTAGTGCTATCAAGGAGATACAAGCTGAAGATAGGAAATTTGTCCGTGAACGATTCTTTGATCCTGAAGTACACAAAATTCTAGAGAAGTTGAAACAGGAGAGTGCTAGTGAGAAGCAAGAAAGGATGAGTAGGGGTGGCTGGTAAAGTGGAATGCCACTTCAAAGCCTGTTTCTCTCATCCTAGGTTTATTTGCAACAATCTGAAGTTGATTGGGAATGTTTTTTTTTTTTATTTGGATCAAGTAGTGTTATAAAATATTTTTGACTTGGATTTGTTTGGGGGTTATTGTACTAAAGTATGAGTTAGGCTAGATTTAAAATAAAGATTTCGCAGTGTTTACTTTCAAGTAAATTGTTATGCCATTTTTTACTTAGATATGCTTTGGTCCATGTTGACTCTTGCTGTCAACTTTTTGAAGCAGCAATCTCGCAGACAGATAAGTCTGTAAGCCATTTGCATTTTGAATTGTCTAACCCAATTTTTATTTATTTTTTGAATTTTTGTTGACTATTAATAGTGCCAGCAAAAAAAGGTACGGAAGCAAATGCCTCTCACAAATTTGCTTTTGTCAAAATAACTTATTAAGAATGACTTATAAGTTATTTTATTTTAAGTTACAAATTGTTATTTATTATTTTTTGACTTATAAGTCCAAAAATGAATCATTCCCGAACATTCAAACAATAAAAAACTACTTATAATATATAATCTTTTATTTAAATTTAAAATGCGGAAAGACCGGTAACAATTTTTGGAGATTATTTTTTTTTATAAATAAAACTATTAGTAATATTTTTTATAAAAAATATTAAACAAATTTATCGGATCAAAATTTAAAGTAATTTAAGACTTTTAGATTGATTGTAAAAAATTATATTTTGTCAAAGTGAGAAAAGCAAATGTTTTCTAAATTTGAATTTTGAAATTTTAAAATAAAATGACTTGGGAAGAGTAATCAGAAGCTAATCAAACTATGTCGTTTCACGGGCGCATCCGGATCACTCTATATTTGGTCTGGTAGAAAAAGAGTGGGTATTTTCCTTATAGAATTAATTATTCTGTGCAATGGCTGTGGACGCCATGTCATCTGTGTGTTATTTGGGGATTCTGGAGTTCCTGAATCTTCGTTCAATCACTGAGATTCTGGAGAGCTGGGATGGCTTCTGCTTCCCCACTGAATCACTTGTCGAATGTAATGGCGATCATCGGTCATTCAGTTCGGAGTTCGTGTCTCTCAAGTTCACACTCTTCGCAAGCACGGACTTCAATCTCTACTCCAACAACATTTTCTTTGCTCCATTCAGGTATCATCAACAATAACAAAAAAAAATATTCTCCATTTTGATTGAGTAATCATATTGATTACTCTGTCGTACAGGTTGTTAGATTATGTTTCCTGCAACTGCAGTTATACAATTTTCGTTTGTTATTCTTTGGTTGTAACAGAAATTTTGAAAACTCAGTTTGGTAGTTGCAGAGGTTAATTCTACAAAATTATATTATACTCGCCGCGTCCCAAATGAGTGTCTGGTTTTCCATTTTTCTACACCTGGGGGCTGGGAGTCCACTTTCTAAAAAGATAGTAAGTATCAGATACCTTGTTCCAATTTATCTTGCCAAACCTACGATTTTAGTTAGACAACAAATTGTTAATTAAATTGAGTTAGGAGGTAGAATTGGAAATTGACAATCATTTTTAAAATGCTGTCATTTCTTTTTATGATGGATTTTTTTTTGAGACGAGGTAGTAAATATCTGTCTGTATAACACAATGGCTTAATAGAATTTTGAAGTATGTAGTTTTCACTGGGGATAAGGACAATTTTTGAAGAAAAACTTAGGAAGAAGCAGAAAATACTATCTGTGAAAAGGAATATTGGTGTTGTGATTCTAAACCTTGTCAAACAATGAAGCAAAGCTGTTCAGTAGTACATTTTACATTTGCAATTGCTATATTGTTTCACTATAGCTTTCAATTCATTTTTCCTTGTCTTCCTTCAATTTTTTATCTTCTTTCCATTTGCTGGTGATACTGATATTTTAGTATCATTATGTATTTTTCTTCCTACAGAAAACATTTGAAAAATGGATCATCAAAGTTGTGGGGGCATTTTTACTCTTACAGAAAAGTTGCAGATGTAGGAATGGATAAGGACCTTGTCTGTATACGCCACTGTTTAGCATAACTTTTGTTCCCTGGCATTTGAAGCCACATCAAATTTAATAATTTCAATCATTTTTTTCTTCTCTCGAATAAAAACATAGAGCATCATGTACTTCCCTTTTAAGCTGTAGTATATTCAGTATTCATAAAAATAGGATTAGTATATTACCTAATAAATTCTTTATTAGTAGATTATTTTCTCAATTTCCTTTACACATGCTTGTTGATAGAGGGAATGACGGTGGGGGGTTAACTTCTAGCTGTTATCTTTGTATTCCGTAATATATAGTATTATTTAATAAATATATATATATATAATAAAACAGAAATATAATATGTCAAATATAACAAATAAATCCGAGTCCTTTGAATTTACAAAGTCTCCTTAAAGAAAATTTATTCCCTCACTGGTGCTAAATGATTAAATGAATAATTGCTTCCCAAGATAAAACGGATTTTCAGTTCTTAATTAGAAGCACTTCAAAAATAAGAACACTACGAACACAACTTTATGTTATGTAATCGAATCAGATGAATAATAATGCATGTATGCAAAAAGCATAAAAGTATGCAAAAACCAGAAAATGAAACTATGCAGAAGCATGGATACTGCAATGGGATATAGCAGAATGGAATAGAGAAAAAAGGAAGCTTTACTGCAACGGGAAGGAACAGATCAGAATGGGAAACGGGAAATGTTACTGACAACGGGAAGGAGACTGAAAATTTTTGTAAGCAAACGGGACGGTAAGGAAAAATTTTGCAGAACGGAGAAAATTTTTTTATGATTGTTTTAGGCGCCCACATCGACTATTTATAGAAAATTTCCACAGTTGGTATTTTTCCGTTGGCGCGATTTATTCCCGTTAGAGCAGTTTCTTTCCGTTGGCGCGATTGGATTATTTCCGTTGGCATCAAAACTACGTAGTATCATGTAAAGACAAAACTACGTAGTATCATGATAATTATTTAACAAAATTTGATAAAACATTAAATAAATTTTGTCCAAAAATATATATCATGACCATACGATCCACGACCCACCACCCTTTCTGTTACCGCCCACTCGACGGCAAAGACGCTGCGTGTGAGTTTCAACCCATGCCTTGGCTAGGTCCTCTCCTTCCATTAAAAGTGGGGTGCCCCTTGGGGCCCTTCCCATTGAGCAAACATCCCACATATATGTTCTTCAATTTTCCCTCTAATGCCCTATGTGGGACTTTTGCAATTTACAACTTCAAGTAGGTGACTTTGGAGTCAATTTTCTCATTCAATTCTTAATGAATTTGAACACATAAATATACCAAGTTATACTCCTCATGAAGGAGAACACATTGGTGCAAAGACCCGACATTTTCGGAATGTGGGTCCCTCATTTAATTGAGCCTCAAAATGCTCCAATATTTAATGTTTTCAAATCTCATTTCCAACAATCTCCCACATGAATGTAAAATTTATTTTACACATTGAAAATAAAATAAAAAATGTTATGAATATGCAGACTCTAGTTCAGTACATTTAGAAAATATATTTCATCAGGTTAAGTAGCCTAGTGGCTTTGAACTTACCATAGTAAAATCTATCTGATTTACTTGGCTAATCAAGAGACTCTTGATGTCTTTGAATCGTCGCCTTTTCGTAATCCAAGACAATAGAAATCACAAAATATTTCTTCAAACATAGTCAAGTTCTCACGTTTGGTTCATTTCGGCCTCAAACACCTCTTGGTTTCGTGAGTATATTAGAGAATTCAGCCTTCAAATTCTCATAGAAGTGGCCCCTTTCTTACTCATATAGGTGATTTCTATAAAGAGTATCCAACAATACTCCACTTGAACATATTTCAAGATATAGAAATCATTAAAAGCATAACTTATCCTGATTCTCACTACAGATGTGCAATCGTCTCATCATAGGAATGGTTAGAGTATATATATCTCCTCAAAGCTTTACTAAGTACTACATAGTTAGGTTTGTCCATCAAACCTAGATCTTGGGATCTCCAAATAACTAGGTTTGGTTTCCACTATGATTTACTCTTTTAACAATAGGCTTTAAACCCATTCCTTCGATGAACTTTCCACTTGCTTCTCTTGTTAAACATTTCGTAAATGGATCCGCAATATTATCTTTTGACTTTACATAATCAATCGAGATAATTCCATTTGAGAGCAATTGTCTAAACAGATATGTCTTCGTCAGATACGGCGCGACTTACATCTATATAAATGATTTTGTGCTCTTCCAATCATTGATTGGCTATCACAAAGTATATACATATAGTCGGCACAGTTTTGACCAATTTGGAATATCCTCTAAGAAATTACGGCCACTCGCTTCTTCTCCAAATTATTTAAAGCAATGAATTTTGATTCCATTGTTGACCTTGCAATACATGTTTGTTTTGAGGATTTCCAAGATACCGCTGCACTACCAAGTGTAAATACATATCCACTTGTGGATTTTGAATCTTTAGTATCAGATATCCAATTAGCATCAGTATATCCTTCCAATACTGCTGGATATCTTGTATAGTGCAGTCCATAGTTTTGAGTATGTTTTAAATATCCCAAAACTCTCAAAATAGCTTTCCAAAGGATCTTTATCTCGATTACTCAGATACCTACTTAGCTTACTTATCGAATAAGCTATATCCTGGTCTAAGATGCTTCATTACATACATTAAATCCGCCTATTATACGAGAATATTCTAGTCGAGATATGCTATTACCTCCATTTTCGCTAAATGAAGATTTATATCAACCGAGGTCTTATTTAGAATTATATTATACTTTTTAAAATTTTCAAGTATTTTCTCAATATAATGAGATTGAGATAATATAATTCCATCAGATGTTCTAGAAATCTTGATTCCTAATATTATATCAGCAACCCCCAAATCTTTCATATCAAATCTATTTGCCAACATCCGTTTGGTAGAGTTGATAACTTCATTGTTGCTACCCATAATTAACATATCATCCACATAAAGACAAACAATGACATATTCTTTTTGAGTGCTTTTGACATAAACACATTTGTCACACTCATTGATTTTAAAACCATTTGATAACATAACATTATCAAATTTCTCATGCCATTGTTTTGGTGCTTGTTTTAATCCATACAAGGATTTAACAAGTTTGCACACCTTCCTCTCTTGTCCAGGAGCAATGAAACCTTCAGGTTGTTCCATATATATTTCTTCATCTAATTCACCATTTAAGAATGCAGTCTTTACATCCATTTGATGTATTTCAAGTCTATTTAAAGATGCTATTGCTATTAGCATTCGAATAGATGTAATTCTTGTAACAGGTGAATAAGTGTCGAAATAATCCAATCCTTCCTTTTGTCTATAGCCTTTAACAACAAGCCTTGCTTTGTATTTATCAATTGAACCATCTGCTTTCATCTTCTTTTTGAAGATCCATTTATACCCTAAGGGTTTGGAACCAGGTGGAAGGTCCACCAATTCCCATGTATGATTTTGCATAATGGATTCAATTTCACTATTTATTGCTTCTTTCCAATGAGAAGCATCCGAGTGGATATTACCTTCAGACGTTTGAGGATCGCTTTTCTAACAAATATGTTAGAAAATTCGGACCAAAAGACGTTGAAGTCCTCGCCTTTTGCTACGCCTAAGTTCATCCAATACGCACTTTTCATCATATTTTCGTGATTATTACTAGTAGCATCCAAAGGTTTTTGTTTGAATTTAAATCTTTATTTCCATTATATGGAAAAATATTCTCAAAGAATGATGCATCTCTTGATTCAATAAATGTATTAACATGAATATCATTAATTTCATTTATGAACAAGAAAGCGATAAGCACTCACCGTTATTCAGATAACCAATGAAAACACAATCAATTATTTTTGGTCCTATCTTAACCTTTTTAGGTTTAGAACCATCACTTTTGCTAGACACCCCACACTCTTAAGTATTTATAGCTAGGTCTACGACCTTTCCATAATTCATAAGGTGTTTTGTGAGTTTTTCTTACGAGGCACTTTATTAAGAATATAATCGCGTAAAGCAAAGCTTCCCCCACAAATTTCGGGGTGCTCCGTAACTGCTTAACATAGCATTCAACATTTCTTTCAATGTTCTGGTTCTTGCGCTCAAAGAATACTGCTCGATTGAGGTGAATAAGGAGTCGTAGTTTGGTGAATAATACCACGAGTAGAGCAAATCTCTTCAAATGGTGATTCATATTCACCACCTCTATCGCTTCTTATCGCTTTAATTTTTTGTTAAGTTGATTTTCAACTTCTTTTTATGAAGTTGAAACATTTCTATCATTTCATATTTGCTTCTTAGCAAATATACATAACAATATCTTCAGGCAATCATCAATAAAGGTTATGAAATATTTTTTCCCACCTCTTGTTTGCACAAATTTTAAGTCACATATATCAGTGTGAATTAAATCTAGAGGTTCAGTTTTCTTTTCAACAGAATGAAAGGGTAATCTTGTCATTTTTGATTCCACACAAATTTCACATTTATGTTTTTTATTAATATCAAATTTAGGCAAGAATTCTAAATTAATTAATCTACGCAATGTATCATAATTAACATGTCCTAATCTAGCATGCCAAATATTTGAAGATTCCAACAAGTAAGCAGAATAATTTACTTTATTAATATCAATAGACTTCTGATACAACAAATATTACATTCATTTTAAAGAGCCCATCATTCATGTAGCCCTTTCCTACAAACATATATCATTCTTGGTAAGAACAAATTTATCGTATTACAAACACCAACTTGAAGCCATTCTTGCTAAGCAAAGTGACCCGTATACTAGATTTTTTGCGGATATCCGCATACGAAGCACTTCATTCAGAGTCGGGTTCTTTGCCGATGTCATTTTCAAGATAATCTTTCCACGCCCTTCAACCTTTAAACTCGAGGAGTTTCCCATGAAGAGTCGATCATCTTCTCTCTTTGGTTTGTAAGTAGAGAACATCCATTTGTTGGAACAAATGTGGCGAGTAGCCCCAATGTCCACGTATCATTTCTTTATGATTTCCTACCAAATTACACTCGATACAACCCAGAAAAGATTAATGTCTCAAACATTTTCGTAAAGCTTTTCCATTCTCACACATTAGCTTGAGGCTTTTGTTCTCTCTTGAACTTCTTTCGCTTTCGACATTCATTTGATTTATGTCCTGAATGCCACAATTGAAGCACTTGCCTTTGAATTTCATCTTGGCTTTGAAATTGAATTTCCTTCAAGCTTCCTTTTTTGTTATTGTTGTTTGGCCTTTGTTCTACCACATTTGCCTTTGCTTCATATAAATTTTTCCCACTCTTCTTTGTTTTCGATACTCGATTGTCCTCTTCAATCCGGAAGTCGCATAATCGCCTTCTTCAAGATTCATTTCTTTCGCTTTATGCTTAAGATAATTCTTAAAGTCTTTCCACGACGGTGGAAGTTTTTCAATCATCGCAAAGAATTTGAAATGAATCACTTAGTGACATTCCTTCAAAGATGGATATCATGTAGAATCACTTGTAATTCTTGAACTTAGGTGATGATCGCTTTAGAATCATCCATCTTATAATCAAGAAATCGATCGACTATGAATTTCTTCATGCCAAAGATCTTCGCTTTTATATTTCTTGTCTAAAGATTCCCAAAGTTCTTTGCGGTTTGAATCGCATAATACACATTGTACAGTGTATTGTCCATTCCATTTATGACATAATTTCTGCAAAGAAAATCAGCATGTTTCCATGCATCAATCGCAATTACTTTTTCCTTGTCGCTTTCCCTTCAATAAGAGTAGGACAATCTTCTTGTAGAAACCTCGACAAATTCAATGTCAGGAGATAGAAGAACATCTTTTGTTGCCAACGCTTGAAATCAGTTCCATTGAACCTTTCAGGCTTTTCTCCATGAGACAAACTCACGATAGGAATGGTGCTAGTAGATGCCATTTCTGTTATACACAGAACACAATTATCAATAAACAGAAACCAATTTCTGTTATACAAGATGTAACAAATTGAGTTACAAATTTGTTTTGCAGAATATTAATTCTATATTATAACACAAGTATATTATATGCAACCAAAATAAACTGTTATATTAATTTGCAAATAACAGAATATTATCTTTATTAACATACAAACTAAATAAATTGTTACATTAAACAATAATGTAATATAAATCAGCTAATATGTATATATATATAATATTAATTAACTAACATGTAATATAATTAATATTTCATAATTTATCTAATAACAGAAAATTAATATGCACTAAATTTCCGTAAAATTAGAATTAACATGCAAAGACAAGATGTTAATAATTTTACGTAAAATTATATATATACAAAAAATTGTTTTTCCTGTTCATATAAAATAATACCGTAATTACGTAAAATATAAATTTGCTTTAAGATTGTATTCCATAATATATAGTATTATTTAATAAATATATATATATATATATAAAACAAAATTATAATATGTCAAATATAACAAATAAATCCGAGTCCTTTGAATTCACAAAGTCTCCTTAAAGCAAATTTATTCCCTTACTGGTGCTAAAAGATTAAATGAATAATTGCTTCCCAAGATAAAACGGATTTCCAGTTCTTAATTAGAAGCACTTCAAAATTAAGAACACTACGAACACAACTTTATGTTATGTACTGAACTGTATGAATAATAATGCATGTATGCAGAAAGCATAAAAGTATGCAAAAACCAGAAAATGAAACTATGCAGAAGCATGGATACTGCAATGGGATATAGCAGAATGGAACAGAGAAAAAAGGAAGCTTTACTGCAACGGGAAGGAACAGATCATAACGAGAAACGGGAAATGTTACTGACAACGGGAAGGAGACTGAAAATTTTTTTCTGTAAGCAAACGGGATGGTAAGGAAAAATTTTGCAGAACGGAGGAAAATTTTTTATGATTGTTTTAGGCGCCCACATCGACTATTTATAGAAAATTTCCACAGTTGGTATTTTCCGTTATGCGCGGTTTATTCCCTGCTAGAGCGCTTTCTTTCCGTCATGCCATTGGTTGATTATTTCATTGGCATCAAAACTACGTAGTATCATGTAAAGACAAAACTACGTAGTATCATGATAATTATTTAACAAAATTTGATAAAACATTAAATAAATTGTCCAAAAAATATATATATCATGACCCGCCCACAATCCACGATCCACGACCCAGAGCCCGGCCCGACCGACCGGACGGCGGCGGCGCACGCGTGGGTTTCAACCATGCCTTGGCTAGGTCCTCTCCCTTCCACAAAAGTGGGGTGTCCCTTGGGGCCCTTCCCATTGAGCAAACATCCCACATATATGTTCTTCAATTTTCCCTCTAATGCCCTATGTGAGACTTTTGCAATTTACAACTTCAAGTAGGTGACTTTGGAGTCAATTTTCTCATTCAATTTTTAATGAATTTGAACACATAAATATACCAAGTTATACTCCTCATGAAGGAGAACACATTGGTGCAAAGACCCGACATTTTCGGAATGTGGGTCCCTCATTTAATTGAGCCTCAAAATGCTCCAATATTTAATGTTTTCAAATCTCATTTCCAACAATCTTTAATTGTATGAACATTTTACTGCGAATTTTTTTAGTTATCATTGGCAATTTAGGCCTTTTCTTTAAGTTCTTAGCAAAAAAAATAATGTTTTCAATGTAAATATTGAAACAGATTCAGGAGGATGAGATTCAGCGAGTACTACGTAAGGCCTTGGAAAATATATCCTTGGAAAAACAATATCAGGAGAGGTGCGTATCAATGGTGGCTCATGCTTTACATTCCTACAAAGATAGTACATCAGGGGGAACACACAAGTCATACGCGAAAAGAATCTCTCTCTCTTCCAATATCAATTAACAGTGTCTTCAACACTTATGACCACTCTTTCTTGCCATTTTCCTCGTATGTGTCCCTAGATATTTTTGTACTGGACTTTTGTTTGCATATCGCGTTCTATTTTTCGAATTATGGAAAGACCTTAATTTCTATGAACTGTTGGCCCAAGGTATTTTTTTTGGATAAAATCTTTTATTGAAATGTTTTGATTAAATTTCAAAAATTAGTTATGGTTGCTATCTTTTCTATCAAAGTTGGTAGGAATAGACGACTTATACGGGTTTCGTTTCAAAACTTGTTGGAAGCAACTACTTATAAGGGTATGCTTAATTAAACAAATATAAAGAGGAAATACCAAATTGTTCTGGTGATGTTCTTTTGCTTAGTAAATAATACTGGTGAACTGTTTAGGAATCTTAATGAGTGTTGTTCTTTTTGCTATCAACTAGTATGCAAAAGTTAGTTACTGATTTTTCTTTCTTATTATGTTCTTAGAGATACTCCACTGGTATTTTAGGGAAGACTGGAAGAACTGAATACAAGTTTGGGACTTTGGGTGGAGAGTATCAAGATGTTAATGAATCACATGATAAAGTTGGCATGGATCTCGATAATAAAAACAAACTCCCCAACAGAACAGGCGACATGGAAATTGACGGATTGTATCCCCATGGAAGGTTGTTGGAGAACAATAAATTAATGAAGAACGTTGGAAAGGTTGTTCATGATCTTAGAATTTTTGGATTCAGTTCTATGGCTGAAGATGCTTATGCTTCTGCTGTATTTATGCTTTTAAAGGTAAATATTTGTCTCGTTACTGCATTAGTTATGTCACATATCTAATTCTAATGTATTCTAATTATTTTTCCCCATGATTTCTGTTATATCATATTTTATCAATTTGGATGTAGGCTAAAGTTAATGATCTGGCAGACGACGATTATAGGGAGGCCATCAAATGGTGGATACAGGTTGCTGTTCTGCGCCAATCTTTCACTTTGATATTTGAATACCCTCTAGTTACCAGCATGATCACAGTTTTATTGATACAACAATTTAACTCAATTTTAATAATGTACATGGCGTGATCATACACATCTGTTCCTTGGCTCGGTACAGAAACTTGGTGATGATGTTTGGAAATATTTTAACATTTTTTTGATGATTTAGAGTAATAATGCTTGAATATTTTCAGTAGCATCGTTTGTCAAATGCGTCGGTTTTTATTCAATGCTATCAGTTTGGCACACCATATATATCAGAGATTCAGGTGAATATGTAGAATGGTCGCATTATAAATTCCATGTGTTGGCATTTCTAGTCCATGTCTTTTTTTTTTTCTTAATAATTGGGAGGCAGGCCGCCTTGCACATCCCATTTGTATCTATAATTTTTTAGTAAAGGAACTTCATTAAGGAATGAAATGAGAGACTTTGATCACTCAGCTTTCAGCTTGACTGGAGTCTACTGCCACTCTTTAAAAGAGCGGTAATATTCAAATCCAATTTGAGATGTGTGTATGTTTTGGCTATGCCAACCAAAAAAGAGTAAGAAGATTGTTGTTCCTACACAAAACAATCTGGCAGTGAAAGTTATCTTTAACATATATGTTAGATTGCATCGCGTGTGCTCTTTTCCCAAGTGTTGTCAAGTAATTAATGATAAAGAAAACGATATCATACTATGGAGGATAGCTTCTAACAAAGGAGATATATTGCAGGCTGCACCTCTCCAGTTCTTATGTGCACTTCTTGCTTTTCTTGGTGAGACTGTTAGCTATGGCAGCCCTTCTTCCAGTCTCAGATCTGTGATCACCTTTGGCATCACGCTCGTCTTCTTGCTATCCTGGAACTGACACTCCCTCTGAAGGACTCGTGAAATGGCAGTTGCGATTGCAATATTTTGCTTATGAAACTTTGCAAGATTTAAGAATGGCCAAGCTTTTTGAGATTATTGTGGATTATCCTGACAGGCAAGTCTTATGTATTAGCATTTCTTAAAGTGTTTCCAGACTCCAGTATCACTCTAGTATCTTTAATTTTGATTTTGTAAAAGTTAAATCCTGCACTTGTCATTCTTTCTACTGTTGTTTCAGTCAAATATTAGGGTTTAAGCACTCTATCGGTTGAGGAGTTTTAGTATATTTTTTTTTGCAGGGGGGCGGGGAGTGGTGGGTGGGACGGAGTGGATCCATGGAAGGTTATTGGTGGTGGTGTTTCTAAATATGTGGAAATTGAAGCTAACTTTTCTTACTCATACCTTTCATGCTTTCCCTTAAACCACTTAATACATTTCCTGATTGTTTCAAAACCAAGCTCTACTTTTTATCTATCATCCCTTGCTCCGGGTGAACCAAGTCCATTTTCTTAGGATTCACTTCAGTACTGTTGTTCATCTATCAAGAAAACTTTCTATTTTTATTTTTATTTTTTGGTGTGTGCCGGCCATGGTGATAAACATTTTCATCTTCAGTTGGACCTCTAAGAATCTTGCAGCTGCTATTGGGGTACCTGTGGATGTACTCAATAGAAGAATTAGCTTTTGGATAAGCAAGGTTAGTGTACTATTATAACATTCTACGTAATTTAAAATATATATATATATATATATATATATAAAAACATTATGCAATTTACTTGTGTACTTCATTTTTATTTTGTTTTAATCTTTAGCTTTCCCTCGGTGATTAAGAATTGGTTACTGAATTAATGTTCTGCATCAAACTGAACACTCTAGCATTTTATGTTGACCATTTGGTGTTTGAAAGCATTGTTGTTACTCTGGCTATCAGCCAGATCTAGATTTCCAGTGCCTACTTCAATCTCTGGAATAAAAATTTTTAACACCTACATTCAAGCAATAACTTTTATCTTGGTTTGGGTTGTTTCCATGTACCGATGATTTTGTGACATTATGAGAAAACAAACACATCATTCTCTCAAATGAATTTAATGCAGCGTTTTGTCTTTTAAATATTGAATCCCTTCTACATCTGTATCCAACTCCTAAGGCCGGACTCATTTTTTTCTGGCCAATCAGGGAATAATTGCAGAGTACTGGGGAGCTGACTCTAATGACCATATATTCACCCTGGTGGATGGCATGGTTGACAGTGGTATGACTGGTGTTAGTAGTGGAAGTTGTGACTTGTGAGGAGCTGGCTGGTGATGAGGAGGGAAGCAGATCTGTGGCCTCTGTAGAGGATGATTTACGTAAAGAAATGACCATTTATGAGGTATATTCCCTGAATGCTCGTTACTTGTTAATATGCTTAGTAATGGATGATAAAGGTCTTGTAACATTGCTCGACTTTGGTAGAACATGCGTTCCTTCAATAATGGACAAAGTTCAATCAGAAGCTTTTCAAAATATCCTTTTGCTGGGCTATCACACGGTATAATAGTTGGATTACCATTATAATAAATTCTCTTTCCATCACTTGATGTCCATATTTCAATGTATTTCAAAGGATCTCCAGTCCTGCAGCCTGTCAGATGTTATTTGTCCTGGTGGGGAACTATGCTCAAGATGATTTCCGAGATAAAATAAGATTATGAGAACATTTTGTGTACTTTTGATGACTACTAAAACTTTGTTTAAACAAAATTCCTAAATCAGCATGATGACTTGGTGTCAATTGTACAATAACAAAGATTTTATTTCAAAATCAAGTTGACCCTGCTCCAATCTCACAGATATCTCATAGCACTTGCACATAAAAAAGATATGTTTCACGTTCTTATTCACATATTACATATTCCACTGGATATTGCAAATGATCTGTGTTAGTTAAAAAGGGAGTCAGGTTGGTTATTATCTGACTGGGATAGGAACTGCCTTCGGGGTCTCTATTTTACAAAAACATATCAAATCTGTTATGAAATCATTGCATCTGGGAGAACTGCAGAATACATTTAATACGAATTAAATTTTGAAGTTGATATCATGAACTTGTAATTTTATGAATAACCGATTGGACTATCTAAGTAAAAGCTTTTCTTCTTTATGATTCTGAATGGACTTCAGTTCTGGGCTCTAGAAATTTACTACAGGGTTGCTGACTAATTTGAGAAGCATGATGTTGGATCGAATTCACAATACTGTCAAGGTAATCTCCTTTAGGACCTTTACAAACAACTTTGTAAAACCATGATTTAGGTATGAACAACAATAGTACATTAGTAATAAATAAACTAGTCAACATATTATTGCTGCAGATGTTGTGTAGATGATCCTGCTTATGACAAATCACTCCCAACAGTTGCAAAGCTTCCTATCTGGTCTTATTGCACAAGAAAAGTTAGAAATTAGAGATGGAATGTACTTTCGAAGAAGTGATAGATGATGGAATTGTGCACGTCGAAAATAGCGAATGTTCATTCATCCTGGTAAGATTACTCATTTACTTGAGCTCTTAAGAAATTCATATTCATAAAGGTTTGTAGTTTTGTTCTTACTGGGGGTGGGGGGGGGGGGGGTGGGGGTGGGGGATGACGCATGGTAAGATCTGAAACTTTCTCCAAAAGTTGGAGGAAATTCAGCACATAGTGTACTATATGCTTGGAATTGGGTTTGCATATTTAGAAATGTGAACCCAAGCTGTACTGGTCCCAATCATGATCATCCCTTGCCTAGACTGATCCAATTTTTTGATTTTTATTTTTTCCTTTAATCACGGCCTCCTATTAGATGACTATCTGCACATAATTTATTGTACAGGATTGCATGAATTGTTACTTTGACTATAACAAAATATAAAACTTTCATTAAAATATAAAGACATTAAACTTTAAATTTTTAGATAAAAATGACCATCTATGGATGCATAGTTGCAGCTCAGCTGCTCAGGTACCTCTTTAAGTTGATTTCTTTAACGTATATGCATAGTTGTCCATCTATATGTATGATTCGGTCCATTCCTAATATATACACGTGATTTTTATACAGTCAAATGTGCACAATTTTATGTTTTTTTTTTTTGAAAAGACAACAAAATCTCAGCTTGAACTTGAAAAAAGGAATTTATCCATATTTCTTTGGGTTGAGTCCAGTTGTAACCTAGCTTTGTTTTCTCCTCCCGGTGCTAGCTGATGTAAAATCACGTATATATATATATATATATATATATATATATATATATATATCATACTATATTTGAGAGTGGTTCATGTATCTTTATTCTTACCGGGTATGCGTACCCGGTCTCCCTTTCCCCTTCATTCATTTAATTTTTTGATATATTAATTTATTATGTCATAAAACTTGAATTTTAGGTAAAATGATTATTACCCTTATTAATTAAATAAAATTTCTGTGTATATCTGTCTATCCCTCCGTGTACAGTTTACTCTTAAAATATTGTTAGAATATATATTATGAGAAAATAAAATTTAGTGCTACCCAGTTAATAGCTTAATACATCGTATACCTAAATGTTACAAGTTATAAAAGTATGAGAATTGTATAATGTTACACGAGTTTTGTGCCACGTATCACATTTTTATAATAATAAATTGTGTTTTCACTAATTTTAATAATACGCAGGTGATTTTATATGCATTATACTAGTTGGTTATTTTGTTCTATTAAAAATATTTCTGTTCTCCCTTCAAATATGTATAACTGTAGTTTTATGAAAAAAAACCAAAGCTCTTTATCAAATTTGAACCGATTACTTAAGCCTCATCATGGCGTTGTTCTACGGTTGAGTTTTTAAAATAAATCAAACATTAATATGCGGTAGTCAATAGCAATAATACACGCTCAAAGTGTAGTATTTATGCACTTTACCGTCGAGAAAAAGAAGCGAATGTTTATGTCAATTAATTAATTATTAGTTATGTAGATAAATATTTATAGTAATTTATTTTTAAGAAAGATATGTAATACTAAGTAAAATTTTTTTTATAATTTTTTATTAATTTTATATTTTAATAAATTAAATTTAAATTTATAGCAATACACATTAGAATTCAAAAGAAACGGAATAAAGCTCATAGGGTTAAGGTCAATTATGAATGAAGTGGATAATTAAATGTGAGATGTATACCAGAACAGGACAAAATATGAAAGAGAATTAAAAGAATTGGGAGGTGAGAGGGGGTCAATAAAGACAAAGCCACCTACTACTTACGCATGGAATGGGCTAACCTAAAAAGAAAGTTGTAGGGCCCAATCAACGGTCCAGATTCAAAGAATATACTATCCTATAATCTCGTATTTTTTTTGTTGTTTAGCCGAAATTCAGAGGAGTGAAGTAAGATGTTGTACCATTCAACCACGCCACGTGTGGAAAAGTACACGTGTGGAAAAGTAGCTGATCCTAATCCTTAGGCTATGGTATCAACATATACACGTGCTAGCTGCTACCAAACAAATTATTTAAATATTAATTAATAGTAATCACAAGGGCAATTCATTAAAATAATAGTGAGATGGGTGGATAAGAACCGCTGGTAACTCAGCCTAAATTTGCTCAATGCTTATCTTTCTTTTAACTTCCTTTTTACTGACACGTGTCAACTTGTAAGAGGGACAGCTACTGTAAACAACTTCTATGCTGAAATTCCATTCTTTCTAAAAAGAAAGGAAAGAAAAGAAAAGGCAGGAATGATTTAATTGTTGGATTTCTTTTTTTTAGGGAAAATCTGATAGGCCAAAAAACAACTGTAATAGCTTCTTTGGTAATGATTTTTTGTGGTTTATAATTTGTATTAATCACATTTAAATATATTTTTCATAATTCACTTTTAATATAAAACTTTGAGTGGGGCTCAAATTTCTATTATTTAGAAAACCTATTACAAAATTGTTATGACTTGACTATTTATTTTATCTTATGCAAAATGTCATGTTAGAAAAGAAACAGTGAATAGCATTGCTAGACAGTAGAAAACAAAGGATTGTAGGGGTAATTGTAAAGTAAATACTTAAAAATGAGAGTAATGTTACTGACATATTATTTTATAAATATTTTACAAACTGTTGATGTGACATACTCTATTTCAGTATATTGATCAATAAATTATTTTAATGTAGTCTTCGGCCACACATAATATGTTGAAGTAGAATATGTCACATCATCAGTTTATAAAATGTTTGTAGAATAATTTGTATCTCTGGTATTATTGAAAAAGAGTCCTTCTATGGGGATATTTTTTTAGTGACATTTCTAGTGACATTTTTAAAATAAAAAAAAATGGTTTTGTTTTTGTAGTACCTCCCAAAAAATATATAGTATTTATTTTAACTTGAATTTTTATAAAAAACAGTGTTTTAGGTGTAATTTGGATACATACAAGAAACAGGGTTTGTACAGCCTGTACAATCTTGTTTCTTGCATGTATTCAAATTACACCTAAAACACTGTTTTTTATAAAAAAAAATTAAGTTGAAATAAATATTATACATTTTTTTTGGAGGTATTACAAAAAAAAAAAAAAAATAAATTAAAAAAAAATGTCACTAGAAATGTCACTAAAAAAATATCCCCCAGACTTAATGAAAAATTAAATACAAAATATCAGTAAGGCCTAAGATTTTAGACTAGACGTGTACATGCATGTGATTGACTGATTGGTTGAGCTTTGAGTCCTTTGAAATAAAAAGGTTTGTTAAAGCAACACAAGAAGAGAAGATAAATGAAAGAATATTCCTCATCCACCCATAAGGCATATAAGATGATGTCTATCATTTGGAAATTGGAAGTTATTAATGTGCATATTAAAATACTTTCCTCCTATATCCTAATCCAGAAACTATGGATATTAAATCTCTCTCTCTCTCTCTCACACACACACATATAATATAATACTACTAGGTAAGGCAAGAAGTCAATAAACTAACCAATCAAATCCATATCACCATTTCTGATGATGTAATCCTGCAAAATGACAAAATTCTCTCCCAAATAAATTGCCAACCCCTCTCCTTGCAAACATTTCAAACACTCTCCCTTCTCTCCTCTCCTTTTATCTCTTCTTCTTGATATGTTATAACCGGTAGTGGTAGTAGTGCTCTTACTTTTCAACTCGTGAAGATTAGATAACCAAAAATGACAATTATAGGAAAACCCGACTCATATCTTCCTCCTGGTTTTAGATTCCATCCAACTGATGAGGAATTAATCATCTTTTATCTTCAAAACCAAGCTACGTCCCGGCCATGCCCTGTCTCAATTATCCCAGAAGTCGATATCTATAAATTTGATCCCTGGGAATTACCTGGTTAGTGTTGCTACTATTATTATTTCATGTATTTTTCTTTGTTCAATTATCAACTATGTTATATTGATTGTGTGTAACTTATGGAATGTGTAGAAAAGGCGGAATTTGGAGAAAATGAATGGTACTTCTTTAGCCCCCGTGACAGAAAGTATCCGAACGGGGCACGACCCAACCGTGCAGCCGTATCAGGATACTGGAAGGCCACAGGCACAGACAAGACCATCTATAGTGGGGGTAAATATGTTGGTGTGAAAAAAGCTCTTGTATTTTACCAGGGTAAGCCACCAAAGGGTATTAAAACTGATTGGATTATGCATGAATATAGATTGAGCGAATCAAGATCAACCCCCAAAAAGCACCATGGCTCTATGAGGGTAAGCAAACTTAGTTTATTATTTCCATCTCCTTTTTATATTTGGTTTTGGTTAATTGACCAGTTTTTTTTTGTTGCAGTTGGATGATTGGGTCCTGTGTAGGATATATAAGAAGAAGAACCCTACGAGATCATCGGAGGAGCCGAAAAGTGACAATTTTCGGACCAAAACATTGAGTGCGGGAGATGAGGGTGGTAGTAATGATGATGTACAGATAATGGAATTTCCAAGGACTAGTTCAATTTCACATCTATGGGAATTGGAATATTTAGGTTCAATTTCACAGCTTCTTAATGAGAACTCGTACAGCTATGATAACCAAAACACAGTGAGTAGTAATGCTGGTGGATTAATGGCGCCTGGCCGGAACATTCACTTGGGGGACCCTCGTGCACCACCAGATTCTTCGATGAAGTTCCAAGTGAACAATCAAACTAGCATCTTAAACCAGACAGTTTTTGTTAATTCAATGTTTGAATTTTAGACTTATAAATTGAAAGAAAAATCACACACTACTACTGGATTGGGTTTGTTCATAAAAGGGATACAAAAAGTAGGCCCCACCTGTTAAAAAAATTGCTTGCTGAATGAAACAAATAGTATGTTACATACTTTCCAAAATTGTGTCAGCTTTGCTTCTGCACTTGCCCTCTGCTCTACTTTCTCCGTTTTTAAAAGATTATCGTTTTAAAAAAAAAAATTATTTTAATTTATTTGTTATTTATAATTTTTTAGGAGAATAAATTATTTACTTTTTTATATCACTTTTATTTTCTCTCATTGGTAGTGATGTAATTTTAATTATTAAATGATAATATTAAACAAATTTTTTTAATTCATTTTCTTTTAAGAAGAGCCAGACATGTACTGCTGCTAGTATATTAGTTAGCATTGAGTAGTAAGTGATGATTGATGGTCAAATAATTAGACAAGCACAGCACATAAGAGACGAATCAGATGGATGCCCACGTCAAGTGGACCAATTGAGAGCCTAGGATTTGTTCAAAGGCGGTTGGGTGGTGCTGACATATAACATATAGATATGTATGTACTTATATAGTATTTCCTTTCTTTTTCTTTTTTGGGTTACAATGTATGTATGTATATTTGTAGTAATTGATATTGATATGAACTCTTCAATTGCTCCCAAGTTTATTGGCAAGTTTATATGGATAAGTCTAAATTATCAATCAATAATAGTCCTCTATTATTTTAGTATTCAACTAGTCAAAATAGTTTATCGTTGTCATTGTAAATTGGCACGCTTCTGACAGATAACCACATTAATATTACTAGTACATTACAAACGGGGTGGAGTGTAATTGTGTAATACACATTCCACACTATTAATTCCTTAACCGTTTAGGAGTTGTTTGTTTTCGGGCTGAATGTTTGAATGGTTGACTGATTTAACTATTTAGTGTATTTATTTTTTGAAAAAATCGTTTAAATAATTGAATTGGTTAGTTATTCAAAAGTTTTGGACTGAATGATTTAGTCTCATTTTTTTTGGCTGAATGATTTTTTTCTTTTACAATATTAACTATTATATTAAGTAATATTAACTATTATATTAAGTAATATTAAATAAATTTATTACAATTTTTTGAATTTTTTTAGAGGGGTAAAATAATAAAAATCTCTTATTGAGATATTTTAGACATGTCAATTATCAAATAATTTTTTTCATTTAAATTTAAATTCATTCAATTTTAATCAAACAGACAAACACCCATTAGTTTGGTTCCGAGTGAACAAATCTTACTACTTCCCGCTTGGTGTTTCAAAAAAACGGTCAACTAATTTCATTTACTTTAAGAATTCAAGTTTGTTTAACTCCAATACCAACATGTTTAATTTTGTACCAGAAAATATTTAATATTATTATGTCACACAAATGTGTTCCATCTTTTCTTCTCCCATCTATGACTTCTCCCTTCTAAATTGTTTTGGTAATGTGTTATAAATGACGAAGTTATATTTTCGTTAATCAAAATTTGTAATATTTTTCATGTTATATTATTTCTGTGTTGCATCAAACTTGTTTAACTCATCATGTCCCTCGTCTCGACCCATCGTTTTACAAAGGGTAGTAATCTTTCCAAAAGATTTTATACGTCTTTGAAAGAAGAAAAACTAAGTTAAACAAAACTTACGATAATCTGTGTGTACTAAACTTATGGAGTATTATTCTTTTCTTGTTCAAACTTATGTCATCAAATTAATTATTTATTAAGGGTGTCAGTGAGTCAAATCTTGATATGCTTCAACATAATTTATTGAATCAAAACTCCAACTCATTTATTCCTTGATCTGTATTGATTGATCTGTATTGAATCAATACTAGGTGATAGCCCATGCAATGCACGGGCTAGTTTAAATAATGGATTAATTAATTTAAATTTGAATATATCTAACAAAAAATACACTAACCAATCGAATCAAGTATCAATGCTAAATGAATAATTTTGAAAAAAATTAATTTTTCACACAAATTATGAATTTTCAAAATAGTAATAGAAAGTCCATCCGATGAAAGGTTTGTACATGTAATCGAAAGTAAGGACCTCCATCATTGTTCAAGTTTTTATAAATTGTTCCACCCATCAATGTAAAAGTAAAAATATTATTATAAATGTTTGTGCGAAATACATTAGCCAGCTGACCCTCTCCGTCTAGCAACTGCAATAACTCAGTTGGTGTCTCATGCAAGGCTGGTAGTTGAACACTGAACTTAGCCCTTAGAGCAGCACAAAGAAAAACCCAACGATCTATTTTGTTGTTAGGTGATAGTGTGTTCATGCTCCCACATATATAACAGTATGGCAGTGGCAACAAACTCATTCTATGTAGCCTAAACTATATTTAGTATCCTCCTGCTTGTAGCTGCAACAAACAAAAAGTTATTTAGTGATATGTTGTTATTAAGTACTCAAATTATTTGGGAGGAGTACAATTATGCCTTACCAAAATTTGATTTTTGAAAATTTATGCTATTACACGTCCTCCTACTCTCTGTGCACATACACCAAAGCTCACAATTGTTAACATTACCTTCATTAATTCATGTTATGTGCAACATATCAAGACAGATGTGATGCTGTCAAGACAGAAACATTTTCTTATATATGTCAAACCATTTGTTTTCTTAAGTAGTATAAACAATAACAAAAATACATGGTTTAATATAGATCAATCTCCACTTAGTTAACAAAATTCAATCACATGTCATACCTAACCGTAGAACTTATATCAAATCGATTTACAACACATAAATATATGTACATTACCTGCTGTTACCAAGGATTTTGACCTTCAAAAGTGTTCTTCTTCGGGAAGGCATGGTTGAACAAACTAAAATAAGTAAATGTTATTTTAGTAGGTAGGAAAGAGATTTTATTGATAGAAGGAAAAAAACAACTCCTCTATTAATAGAAGAAGTCCACTGAAAAGAATTAGTGTGTGTTCACTTTCCTTTAGAAAATAAATACACAACTAATGCTTACTATTCATCTATACATGGTCAATTTTATATTAAAACATGTATTTCAAAATCTCTAAAGTCCCAGCACATACTACTAAATGATAAGTAATTACTAATAACATGCAGGTCTGGTATATGATAATATTGACCACTACCTCATCCACTATGAAAAGTTAGCAGGACCTCAAGAATTAGCCTCATTAGTTTGTTATATACCTACAACCCTTATGTAAGGCTGTCTAATTGCAACGGCTCCTTTGTGGCTGCAAATAGATCCAAAAATAGAAACAAAAATGAGATTCAAACAACTCAAGGGCAACTGCCAATGAAAAATATAAAAATTAAACATCTAATTGATAGCAAAAACAATTTATAATGAAGACGAATTGGCAGATTGAAAGATACTATAAATGTCCATTATTTCTATTCTTCTTCTTCTTCTTTTGTATTTTTAATTCCAAACTCTGAAAACAGAGCGTAATAGTCATGGCACAAACTCATAGCCTTCTTGTTCCGCTTCTTGAAAAGTTGTCATAAATAAATTCAAGCAAGCACAATATCAAAGTTCAGAAGTTTGATCGAAAAATAATAATTTCAAATAAAAAATAACAATAGAATCAGTTTTGAACCAAGGATTTTAAAGAAAAATAAAAATGTATTAGAATAATTATCGATAATTGTTTAAAGAGGAGATTTTTTTAAAAAAAATGGAACTAAAATTGTTGATTGTGATGACAACATATATTTTTTTTTTGGCATTTCACCAAACATGTAATGTGCACTATTCTAAACAGCCAATTCAAGATCAAATTGGACTAACAAAAAAATATAGGATTTGGAGAGGGTAAAAGGATTACTACCATGGAATGTATGCAAAGAAATTACAGGCAATAATCATCATACAACAAAAATTGCCTTGAATAAAGGGAAACACATATATACATTTAATCAAGCGTCTTGTCACATACACAAAAAAATTATGTTCATACAGAGGATATAAATACATGGAAAATGAGAGAATAAAGAAGACCCACACTAATCAAATCATACATTTGATATACCATCACTTATGTATGTGCATCTGTAATTGAAAAACACAATAAGGCTTTACATTACCTGAAAACCCAATAATTGTTTATGCAGTATGACAGTTCTTATTCCCTTTACAATAAAGATGTAAAAATATTTTACTGTAATTAAATATTTGTGAATCTATATATTAAGTAAATTCAATACATATATTAGGTATTAGTGAGCAATACTATTTTACTGTAATAGTATATTAGGTATTTATTCATGAACATATTTGTCATCCAAAGGTATTAATTAATATCTTTGGATATTAATTTTCTGCACATTTGCAACCTACTTTTTAGGAACTTAATGTTAGGTTTGTAATATTCATGTGCGCAATCAAATTGCAAAATAATGCGGAAGCGTGTAAAAATCAGAGTTTAAAAATTTTACAAACCATATACTCGGATCACCCTTTATGCACAATTATTAATTAAACGAAAAGATAAAGAATAAATCATACCCTTGAAGATTGAGCTTCCTCGTGTACAAGTTCACCTCCTAATCCTTTCGCGTTCAATCTTGAATCCACTGGTTTGGTTCCTTCCTTTGATCAACGTTACCACCCAAATGTTTGGCCTCAGAGGTGATCCACCAAGGAAAACTAAAGAATTCAAGAAGATGGTGTTTTGGCTCAAACCCTAGTTTTCTATCTCTATAGAAAGGTAGCTACTCCAACAAATTGGAATTATGTCGTTGTAAAATTCAACAACCCCACCACCCATAATAAGACTCCTCTTATTTATCGATGTGGGCAACCCTCCTTAACAATTAAGAAATTGGGTTTTATTTAATTAATTAAATTCTTTTAATTAATTAGGCTCCCTAATCTTATTAGGGATAATTAATTAAACTCTTTCAATTAATTTAACCTCCTAATCTTATTAGGAATAAATGAGAGTACTTATATTAAATTAATTCCTAAACTCTTTTAGAAATTAAAATAATAATAATTGTAATAATATTAATAAGACTCTCTTATTAATTTATATTTAATATTTCTAAAATATTAAATAATAAATATTAAGCTATTTAATTTATTCTATCACCATAGATTAAATTAAATATACTTAACATATTATTACGATTATGCCATTAACTTCTTAAATAATTATTCTTCCTTTTATGGTGTGACCCTTTAGGTTCTCCATATTAAACCGGTTGTGAATAAATCAATTAGAATAATTCTAATCTTATTTAAATAAATAAATTAAATAATTAATTTATTTAAATAAATAATATTTATTCTACAATAGGGATAAGCCTCCTCAATGATCAACGACTTTCCGGATAATATAGATTTTAACATTAATCATTAAAGAACCTTTGAGTAAATAGTTACCGTGACAATTCAATCCTTCCACCATACAATGTCCCAATTAAATATAAGACATGGAATTCTTGTCAAGTCTTATTTTATTTAATTATATGTATTTATTTCTTAAATGCACAACACTAAATAATGCAAATTAGAAACTCCTTTCTAATTTCATTCGCCTTAACCAAGGACTCTTTGGGTTGTCATTTATCGAATCACATAGGACATTTCTCTTCTTTTATTAGAAGTGGCAGATTCTTTATTGATCATATATTATCTCCATGTATAACTTATTATACCCAAGCATACCCTTTGATATACCCTAAGGGTCTTAAGGAATAAGTCAAAGTATAACTCATCATACACAAGATACTATGATGATCTCAAGTCCAAGGATTACTTGACTACTATCACTACAGAATTCCTATTGACAGCAAATAAAACTCCATTAGGTATTCCTTAATGGCGAGCCACGCTCAAAGGTGAACTTATTCTCTAATAAGCACTCTACATACTTGCTTTAGTGTCTCCACACAAAATGATCATGAGATCAATCATCCTCATCCAATGAAAGCAAGAACGTATATGTACCAATCTATCCGGATTCACTAATCCCCAATTTAGTAATCCAATGATTGGGAACTATTTTAGTTTTAAGCTTTCTAAGAATTTAGATCTCATTAGAATGATCATCATCATTATTCTAAAAGCATTGCTTAAAACTATGGGTTTATCACATATTATAAAACAACATCATGTAGATAATTTAAAAGCCTTTAATAAATTAATACTTTTTATTAATAAATGAATAAGATTGTTACAAAGTATATGCTTTATCATCAAACATGATTGGCTTGTGTGCATACTACTTTCACTTAAAAGCATCACTGACATAAGAAAATATTTTGCTTAATTAAGAAAGAGATGTTTCATATTCAGTATTTTTGTAAAGATGATATGAGAATGAAGAAGACCCACACTAATTTATTTGTAAAACTCATAAGAGGAAGGAATTACCAAAGTTTTTGATAGAATTGTGGTCTGTACAACATTCAGAAAGGCATCCCTTTGGGTTGTGATGTTAGCAAGAGCAGACCGCTCCAATTAGAGCTTCTTCACTGCCATAGAATTAGGATTTGGATTGACGGTGAGAAGAGAGGAAGTGTCAAGTAATTGAATTAAGTGTCGAAGGGGCAATTGAACCATTTTGACAGAGGTTATAGAGAAATTAGAAGCGAAAGAGGAAGATGAGGGAAGTGGAAGAGAGACGATCGTTTATGGGTGAGGGATCGCTCTCTTCTTCGACTGATAATCCCATTCGACAATTCTACCAAAGTTTTTGATAGAAGTGTGGTCTGAATGTAAAAACTTTCCTCTGTACTCGAATGACATCTTTAAACTAATAAACACAATTAATCTTGCAACCTGATTTAATTTTCTCCAAGGCTTCAGTCATAGCCTTTTTGTTCCTCTTCATGAAAAGCTATCATTAATAAATTCAAGCAAGTACAATATCAAAGTCCAGAAGATTGATTGAAAAATAATAATTTTAAATAAAAATAGAATCAATATAATTTTTCATTTTTGAAACTGCTCCCAACAATTTATTGAATTGAATTATAGGTGGCAGAGGTTTTCTTTGAGCCATCTCATCGAATAGATTGTGAGCATCATTGAGGTTAGTAATGCTATCAAATCTAGGTCGCTTTCTCGAAATTTCTTGAAACAAAGGCGTGGGTATATGAGAATGAAAGGGAAGTAGATTGAATGCATTATTCTAATAAAAATCGAGGCAAGAGTAATGGGTTTGTAGAGAAAAAAAAGTACCTTGAGATTCACCTTCTTCTGCAGATGAAACAAACATTTCTCTTCATCTTCAAAAACACAAATTGCAATGAATAAAGGGAAACACATAAATACATTTAATCAAAAGTCTTAACACATACATGAAAAATTATGCACATACAGAGAGGTATATAGATACATGGGAAATGAGAGAATGAAGAAGACCCACACTAATTTATTTGTAAAACTCATAAGAGGAGGAGGAATTACCAAAGTTTTTGATAGAATTGTAGTCCAGTACAACATTGAGAGGCATCCCTTTGGTTTGTGATGTTAGCAAGAGCAGACAGCCGTCGCATGATTAGAGCTTCTTCACCGCCATAGAATTAGGATTTGGATTGACGGTGAGAAGAGAGGAAGTGGCAAGTAATTGAATTAAGTGTCGAAGGGCAATTGAACCATTTTGACAGAGGTTATAGGAAATTAGAAGCAAAAGAGGAAAATGAGGAAGTGGAAGAGAGCGATCGTTTATGGGTGAGGGATTGCTCTCTTCTTCGACTGATAATCCCATCCGAAGAATTAGGGGGTGGCCTTGCTGAGTGTCTCAGTATTAGGCTCTAAAATATTAAAGAAGATGATGAAGGCGACTGAAGAGTGAGAAGGGAAGAAGAGTCATGATGAAGGCGACTGAAGAGTGAGAAGGGAAGAAGAGTCGATTGAATTTAAGTGATACTGAACTGAAGAGGAAGCGGTAGATTGTACCAAATCGAGGGAAGGGATCGGAAAAGCCAGAAGAAGAGGAGAAGAAAAGGAGATCTGAATTAACGGAAGAGAAAGATGAATGGACTGAAGTAAAAATTAACCGAGTTAACTCTTAATTAATCAAGAGTTGACTCAGCGAATTTTCCAATTAATTGGGGTTTTTCAATCAATTGGAGAAAAAAGATAGCCTTTGCTGTATTTATATATAAGATATTAATTTCAAATGGGCAGACCAAATTATAGATTAGATTTGATTTAACTCACCAGTGCACAGAATGTTTCTTTGATTTAACTCGCAGAATGTTTCTTTGTAGTCAATTAAGCAAGATTTCTTTTCTTTTCCTTTCATTATTATAATTCATGGAACTGGATGATTTTAAACTATTTATGTGAAACAACTTGCATTATTTTAAAAAGTATCATCGCCTTACATTGTTTCTAGTTTTGTTTCGGTTTTCTTTTCTTTTCTTTTGGGTACAATCAACTATCATACCAATACAACTATTATTTAAGTATATATTTTTAATTTATACATATTTTTAAAACAGCCAACCGGCAATATAATTGTACAAATGATTTTCTTAGAGATTGTGAAATCATTTGTTTAAGTTAGGTTGGAGATTGTGAAAAAATTTAGTGAGTGAGAAAGTTCAAGTATTTTAGAGATATTTAGTAGTAAAACTCTTTCATAATTTAATATAATTTTATAAATAATAATATAATTGGACAAATGATTTTTTTTTAAATGGGTGGATTTGAATTATGATCTATATTGTTGGATGATGAGACAGATTCTTTACATGATGATTATTACATTTAATTTGATGGAGCATAGCATATTGAATCAGTATATGATTTGCATGATTTGCTCTAAAAAGATTGCTAGGTTAGTCACAACAAGATTGCTAGAATAATAATTGATTTTTTATTTTTACATGATGTTTTTTTATATATATTATTATAATTATTTAACGAGGAATCAACTGGTAAAAGACTATTGGTGACACAGTAAAGAAGCATGCGTAATTTTAAAAGTATATCTCAACCACCACTCTCTCTCTCTCTCTCTCTCTCTCTCTCTATATATATATATATATATATATATATATATATATATATATATATAAGAATCTCATTTCAACATTTCACATTTCACATTTCTGCAGCTGTTCCTATTTCAACAGATAAATACAACATGGGAATGCTAATGGTTGTAGCATTCATGATTTTGTCATGGATCTTCATCTATAGATGGAGCCAGAGATCAAAGAAAGGCCCCAAAACCTGGCCACTCGTCGGGGCAGCAATTGAACAACTGATGAATTATGACAGAATGCATGACTGGCTGGTCAAATATCTGTCTGACTCGAGAACCGTCGTGGTGCCAATGCCATTCACTACATATACCTACATTGCTGATCCTGCTAATGTAGAATATGTGCTCAGAACCAACTTTGCTAATTACCCAAAGGTGAAAGTATTATCTCATTGTGTTTAATTACTATACTTTATCCTTTTTCCTTTGAGCAAATAATATAAAAAGAAATGATTTTTGTTGTCTTTGAAGGGCGAAGTATATCATTCATATATGGAAGTACTGCTTGGAGATGGTATATTCAATGCAGATGGTGAGCTTTGGAGAAAACAGAGAAAGACTGCAAGCTTTGAGTTTGCTTCTAAGAACTTGAGAGATTTCAGCACTATAGTTTTCAGAGAGTATAGCCTTAAACTCTCTGATATTTTGAGTCAAGCATCTTTCCAGAATCAACAAGTAGATTTGCAGGTAACTAATCATGGCTTCTTTGCAAACACTTGTTCTACGTAGTATGGCTGAAAGGTTGTTGACATTTTGTGTTTTGTAGGAATTCTTGATGAGGATGACTTTGGACTCCATATGTAAGGTGGGATTTGGAGTTGAAATCGGAATATTAGCCCCCCATCTACCAGAGAATTGCTTTGCTCAGGCATTTGACACTGCAAACACAATTGTCACTCTACGATTCATAGATCCTCTGTGGAAAATAAAGAAGTTTCTTAATTTGGGTTCAGAAGCTGTACTAGACCAGAGCATCAAAACTATCGATGATTTTACTTACTCAGTCATCCGCAGAAGGAAGTCAGAAATAGAAGAAACTGAAGGGACTCACAAAAATGACAAGGTATTATGACCGAGTTTCTGATCAGAGTGTCACTAATTAATAAACTTCTTTACTTTTTCCCATCAGTATACTCATTTTCTTAATGAAATTATCAGATTAAGCATGATCTATTGTCGAGATTCATTGAACTGGGAAAAGACCCTGAAAATAATGTAACTGAGAAAAGCCTCAGAGATGTTGTCCTAAACTTTGTGATCGCTGGACGAGACACCACGGCCACAACTCTCACTTGGGCCATATACATGATAATGACACATGACCATGTAGCAGAGAAGCTATACTCAGAGCTCAAAGCTTTTGAAGAAAATCGTGCAAAAGAAGAGAATGTCTGTTTACAATCTTATGAGACAAATGACCCTGCATCTCTCAATCAAAGAGTGAAGCAATATGCAGGTCTCATGAATTATGATTCTTTGGGAAAATTATACTACTTACATTCAGTTATCACCGAAACGCTTCGATTGTACCCCGCAGTCCCTCAGGTAAGAATGCAAAATGAAAGTGTGAGCGTGGTGCAGTTCCTCTTCCTGTTTTTTCTTTAATTTTTATTTGAAAATCATCACAAACGTAGACTGGGTGAAACAAAACTTTGAATTTCAGGATCCAAAAGGTATCGCGGAGGATGACATTTTACCTGATGGAACCAAAGTAAAAGCAGGAGGAATGGTGACTTACGTGCCATACTCGATGGGTAGAATGGAGTATAACTGGGGTCCTGATGCAGCTTCATTCAAGCCTGAGAGATGGCTCAAAGATGGTTTCTTTCAAAATGCATCTCCATTCAAGTTCACTGCATTCCAGGTATTTGTATGAAGCAATCAGAACCTGCACGGTTAAAATTTATGAGTACAAATATATATAATATCAGTAATATTTACCTCTCAGGCATCATATTTTTATTCTTGATATGCAGGCTGGTCCTAGGATTTGCCTTGGAAAGGACTCTGCGTATCTCCAAATGAAGATGACACTGGCTATTTTGTGTAGATTTTTTAAATTTGATTTGGTGCCTGGGCATCCAGTTAAGTACAGGATGATGACAATTCTATCAATGGCGCACGGGTTAAAAGTTGCAGCTTCCGTACGCCCTTAAGATTCCTCCTCAGGAGGCCATAAATGCAATGCTTTAATTGTTATATGTGGTGCAGTATGCAGAAATTGTAATGATGATGATGTCTACTAGTAATTAGTTGTGCTTGATGTCGATTGAACATACATACAGATAAATAGATAATCCATGCCATCACTAATTAATATTATGATATGATACTGCTACTATTTTCTTTCTTTTTTCTCCAGCAGCAGCAGCATTTAACTAAATTAACCGACTCTAAACTAACTTAATGGTTCCGTGAAGCTCATGTTGCTGACATGCTTATCAAACCTAATCCTACCACACTATCTATAAAGTCAATTTGCTATGGCAGCTTAAGTTTATGTATGCAACAGCAACACCAAAAGAACATAAATCTAGTATAAAGCATAATAAGCCCATATAGTGCGGAACAAGTGGGAAATGTAAAAACAGGCCCGGCCCATGACAAGTCCATTCAGGTGCACAGAATAATAAGCCCATAAAGACTACAGACGCTCCCTCTACCTTTGGTTGTAGAGGCCTAGTGGGCCACCTTTGTTACCATTTTAGCTCTTTGCCTTCACCTGCAAATTCTCCCGCCGATAATCACTTCAGGTTATAAATCTTCTTATCATATTTATACCGTCTTATACATATAACCACGCAGATCACAAAACTGAATATCTGGTATCAAGTGATAAGATTCTTGTTTACTTTTTTATTTAGTCTACCTGATAATTTCAAAGTTGAGCTACTAAATTTCAGATATTACGGGTAATTAAGTTTTATGAACTGGTCTCGTCTCCTTTGTACTTTTCAGTTTCATTATTTAATTAAAAGCATGTGTAGTATTAACTGAGAAATTTTAGTGCTTTGATTTTGTTCTTAAATCCAAACCGGAGTTGGTATATACTCCGTTTCATGTTTACATTTTGTACTTCTGTACCAATTCATATGTATGTGTGGTAATATGTTTATATAGAATCATAGAAAGATAATATGTTTATATAGAATCATAGAAAGATATGCTAAGTAGTTATGTAGTCACCTTATATGCTGGATCTTGTTTACTAAAATGAACAATTAGATTTGTGCACGAGTATGTATGTATGTATGTATGTCACTAAGCATCGTTTGTGTTTCTTGACCTATCTGCATATACCTTGAAGACTTGCACTGACATATACTATAGGTATTATGTCATTTGTTACAATCTTTGTGGTTGCTTTCATTGATTTCTTACTCATTCACATGTTTTAGATGGATCGAACCATTATCTGGATTGGTGAAGTAAAATCTTTTCAGAACTTACAATCAGTTTCGATTGTGTATGTACTTTTCCTGCTTCTTGCAAGCTAAAAATCGTAGTGAGTTTGCTTTGAGAAGTAAGAGAAGTGATGTGATTAATTAACTTGATGGTGTACTCGTCAAAGAGAAAAATGATACTGTCTTCTTGTAAAATATTTCATATTCAAAATAAGTTACAAATTACTGAATTAGGTTAATACTGGGAATTACAAAATGAGGAAGATTTTGGCAGTCCATCTGAAGTGAGGCACATTTGAAGAACCTGAACTTCCTCTATCTTGTGTATTTGAGTTCTTTGTAGTCTTTCTCTATCTTGTGTGTATTTCAGTTGTTTGTAGTCTCTTCCTGTAATGTTTTCATTGTTCCTCAGTTAGTTGCTGTCTATTAGATTTTTTTGATAAATTGGTCAAACCAGAGGATTATAACTTGATCACTATTTGATGCCTTCTTATTGAATCGTGCTGTGTGTCTTTCAGTTGATGTGTGTAATTCTAAATTTTGGCATATCCTTAAAGATTTTTTTTTTTTCAGATTTAAGGCCTTGTATCATTTGAAGACAACTGGAAATAAAATTGTATAACATTTGGTGAGTCAGTGAAACCTGGTATTCAGCTATACCAATGCTTCGGTATTGGTAGAAGTTATAAGTTCTGCTCTATCCAGGCTGGATCGTTAGTAATTGATTTTATACTTTTTAACCTCTTGGGGAAGGACTAATAAAAGGTGTTATATTTTTATCATATATATGTGTGTGTGTGTGTGTGCATATATACACACAGACTTGTATATGTCAGAAAACACAGAATTTAGAAATCACCAATGAGATTTATGTAATGTCCTCCATGTATAATGATTGTGATCATATGAATTTATATTTTTCTCCCTTTCTTCTAAGAATTATAGAACTGAACGGTAACCGCATCAACACACAACATAATGCCTTGACCTTTTCTTATTGGGAACGTTTCTGTTATTATTGCAGTATTGTGGAATAGGAACAGCATGTCAGATGCAAACAGTGTGGTTGCCAAGGAGCTAGATCTTGTTGATAATGCTTCAAAAGTTCAAGTAGAAGATAACCCTTCTGTGGAGGCTCCTAAGCATTCCGACTTTAGTAAAGAAAATCCTAGGCCCTCCCCCCAGCAGGAGGTATAGTATCCCACAGGTTTTGCATTAAGTAGTTTTTATATCATAAAGATTGTGGAGTTGCTGGCAGATATACCTTTGGAAACAATTTTGAGCTTCTTTAGAATTTGTGGAATGTATTTATTATTAAAAAAAAAAAGTTTTGCCATGCTGTTCAATATGTGGGACACATCAAATGATTTTAAAGGTGGTTATGAAAAAAAAAGGGTGCATAATGACACCAAAAACTTCAAGTTCATATAGTCAACTTACCACATCCAATTGTGTTCATCATATAGTATTAATTTTTTTGGATACCTGTTATTTAATGATAAACATTTGTTCAGGAAGCAGCAATCAAGAAAAAGTATGGAGGCTTATTACCAAAGAAAAATCCATTAATATCTAAGGTAGTTTAATTCTTGCTTTTGTATTTAATCAATAATGTTAGTCCACTTCAACTACTTACAAATGCAATTTGCCCACAACTTATTTCAGGACCATGAACGTGCTTTCTTTGACTCTGCTGATTGGGCTTTAGGAAAGGTACGTAATAGAATTTCAGTTCAAACCCCGATTTGCATGTCGCTGATATTCCTAGCACTTTCAAACATTTCTTATAGTGAGTATCAAGTTCGATGCATAATAATATAGCCTTTCTCTTTGCCCATCCAACAGCAAGGAACACATAAGAGCAAAGGACCTTTAGAGGCTCTTCGCCCAAAATTGCAGGTACCTGGTGTTTACTTGTAGAATTGTATGTGTATACAATTCATGCACAACCTCATTTTCAATTTACAAGCCACTGTCAACTGTATATGTTTGCCCGACTATTGTGTTTGCGAAACTATGAAGATGTAGGATTGATGCATGAAGACCTTAAAATAGTATAAAGATGTCCTAATATCAAGGAGAGATGGACTAGGGGTTTAGAATTAGGTTTTTTATGCTTTGGATTGGTTTCAGGATGCAAGACTAGTTCATGGAAGTAAAACAACAAAATGCTGAAATTTACTATTAATAAACTCTATCCCAGTTGGCTGATTAAAGAAAAACTCTATCCTAATTGCCCATACAATGCTTGCTTATATAGAAGAAAGTAACCCTTTACTGCTAAATTAGAAATGATTTCCTAATCTTATAACTTAAATGAACTCCTAACTAATAGACTTACCTTTCAAATAGAAAGAGGTCTAAATATACTAATAACCAAACAACTAATAATCTAGAAATCAGGGGAGGGGAAAAGAAATTCAAAAGTACTAAAGTACCTGTGTGTAATAACCAAACTGCCGTCAACTCTAAAAACATTATAAACCATACCCAACATAATAGTCTAAATAAATATAAAATGAAAGACTAGCATCCTAAGTACTCTCTACCTTGAAAGTAAGCCTAATATCAGCATCTTTTTGATTTAGGCCTTAATGTTGACGTGGCGGTGGGGCTGATATGTGTTTAGTTGGTTGTGAAGCTTAGGAGTTCCAGTCTTTGCGAGCAGCGTCAGTTGCTGCAGTTAACATACCAACTGGTTGTATTCACCTAGAAGAATGAAATTTGCATTTTCATGCGTCTTATTTTTACCACAAATATGCACCTGTAGATGCTCTCCAATAATTATTATTTTGGTTGAAAGATGTCTCAGGCATCAAAGTTTAAGCTAAAACACACTGTTTTTTCTTAATGTTTCCTAGAAATATAGAAAGTAAATGAGGGATGGTGGACATATGACGTACCAAATTTTTCCTGAGCAAAATATTGCTATAACAATATTGTTACTCAGAAGAAACCTTTATATATTAGTACATTATTTTGAAATGTACAATGTTTTTCAACATTCTCATTTTTGTTCTTTATTATGTATGTCAGCCCACACCTCACCAGCAATCTCGTTCAAGGCGCTCAGCTTATGCTCCTGCTGGTGAAGGTGAAGATGAGTGTATGTGTGCACACCACTCTAGTGCCAATTTTTGAAAGAAAGTTGTTTCTTCATCCTCTTTCTTTTTTCCCCCCTAAATTTGCTTCCAAATAAAATTACAGTAGACGGTGACAACCCTTGCGGCATCTCGTCTGAGGATCAAAGTTGCATATTAGATGGCAGCACTAATGACGGTAGTCATTCCGAGGACAGGAACGGCCACAACTAACTGCCCTGAGACCACCAAGGCAACTAATGGTGCTGCTGGCCATTTTGAAACCAAAATATGAGAGTATAACCAACCTCTCTTACGCAAATTAGGCTTTTGTAAGAAATTTTACTGCCGTTGAGTTTTAAATTTGTAACATTGAACACAATGTGTAACCCAACAAAGTTCAACTAAAAATGCTTGGTTTAGTTGGTTGCGTACTTTATTAAATGGTTGCCCCCCTTGTTATTTAAGATGGCTTCTTGTCATTTTTTTTTATATATCATAATGAAAGTAGATGAATTTGAACTCTTGATTACTCCTGTTTAATACCCTTGAATGATCATGATGCCCAACATCTCTCTTTTCGACATCTGTATCATAATGACATTTTAATTTAGCATGTCCACAAAAGAAGAATATGAGATTTTTTTTATTTTGAAAAAAATTGTTTTATCCTATACCTATATATATATATTAATTTTATAAGAAATATAATGAACAAAATGAAAAGGAAATAGAGACTTAATAAATAAACTATTAAAAATTAATTAGACTAAATAAATTTTATTTCAATATAACACAAAATCTTATTTTCTCCGTTCCTAAAAGATTGTCGTTTAAGATTTTGGCACATGGATTAAAAAAGTGTTATTTATTAAGTAAAATTTGTTTGAAATTTCATCACTACCCATTTATGGGAAATTAAAAACTATTAATACAATGGAGAGAATTTATTGAGACAATGAGAGAAGGTAGGGGTAATATAGAAAAATAAATAATTTATTCAACTTTTTAAAATAAATTTTTTCTTCTAAAACGACAATCTTTTAAGAACGGAAGGAGTACTTTGCACCAGCCACGCCTTCCAAGTAGGGAAAAGAAAAAAGTTGACATAAAAACTCTTATCAAATTGCTTTGATCTAGTCTTTACACTACTATACAACCATTAAAAAGTAATTACAAGATTAATACATTCATAAAATAATTATAAAAAGAGTACAACACAATAACTAAATATATTAAACCCTATACCTCTCAATCTATGATCTATGATCTATCCATTCTCTCCTCCCCTTTATCCTCCTCTGTCGCCTCCTCTCTCCTCCCCTTCATCCTCAATCGGTCCAGTGGGTCCAACCGACATCATGCTCAACCGGCCTTCGCTCATGTCCATCAAGGAAATTATCAACGACATTAGATATTGGGGGGACATTCTCAGATAGGCCACTGTTCTTTGGAGGTTCATTGGAAGAGGGGTAGTTCTTGGTGAGTCTTGAAGAAGGGCAAGGAGGGAGTGATGGGGTTTTTGAGGAAGTAATGAAGGGGTTGTATTATGGGACTAAAGAGTGTGGGGGTGTGATGCTGAAATGGTTAAGAGAAAAATAGTTGGGGTTGATAACTTTAGGTTCTTTGATGGGTATTGTGGGTGGGAAAAAGATCAACTCGGATGAGATTAGAGCAGGGTATTGGAGTGTTGTTGTTTGTAATCCAGGTGTAATACTCTCTATATCCTCTCGACGACTGAATTTTTTAACTAAAATGGTTATTTTAATGAAAGTTTAGCTATCAATTGTACTTTTTTATTGATATAACCTAACCGAGATTGTGTTATAATATTGAATAATATTTTATATTTTTGTTCTTCTTACATTAAGTAAAAGGAAAAATACACAACTACTCTCTAAATTTATCATGGTTTAACAACATAAAGAAAACAAATATATGTAATACTTGTAATTGTTCTAAATTTTTTTAATGGCTATTTGGTTACTCGCAAAAATTAAAATATTTACTTTGGTATAAAAATTTGGCTATCAATTGAACATTTTTATTGATGTAAGCTAATCGAGATTGTGTTACACAATATTGAATAATATTTTGTATTTTTTTTCTTCTTGCATTAAGTAAGAGGAAAAATACACAATTACTCTCTAATTCTATCATGGTTTAACAAGATAAAGAAAACAAATACATGTAACACTTGTAATTGTTCTAAATTTTTTTGATGGCTATTTGGTTACCCAAAAAAATTAAAATGATTACCTTCGTATAAAAGTTTGGCTACCGACTGAACATTTTTATTGATGTAAGGTAATCGAGATTGTGTTACACAATATTGAATAATATTTTGTATTTTCTTCTTCTTACATTAAGTAAGAGGAAAACCACGCGACTGCAACAAGAAAAAGAAAACAAATAGTACATGTAACACTTGGTAACTGTTCTGAATTTTTTTTATGACTATTTGGTTACCTACATAAACTAAAATGGTTACCTTTATATGAATGTTTAGTTATCAACTGCACCATATACAGAATACACGACTACTTGAGTTTGGCATACAATTCAAAATATCACAGCGGAGAGAAACAACCGGGAACAGTTACGTAATTATAAAACTGATTTACCAAATCAGCAACCCATTAAAATACCTAACTAAATTAATGGAATACCAAATGCACTAATTTTATAAATAAAATATTAAAAATATATTTATTCTGTAAATATTTTCTGGATATACTTTTGTTGTAATTTTTTCTAAAAATATACTAAAATATGTAATTAATCCTATAAATTATCCATAATGGATAAATTGCCTTCACCCCCACGGGCCGCGCCATAAGACAAAGTCCACAGTCTACAAACCACACGAGGGGAGGCCCACACATATCTGGAAATTACAGCCCGAAAACAGAACATCCTGGGATGCTACTGAAAAATAGGCTAAGCTTGAATGCAGAGACAGCTCAGAAGCCTTCAAATAAGTGGCCATGATTCTTATCTACCCTTCCTTCTCCCACATTTTCAACAAAGCTTCTTCTACAGCTCAAACCACAACCGTGAAAAATGTTAATAAAAGGGTATTGGATTCAGATTCATTAGCCTTTGAGTTTGAAGAATCAAAGCAGAATGATAAAAGGGTTGCTATAGAATTGCTGTCACCGCCATGCAGCAGCAGATTATGCTCATGTGGAAGAAGAGGATTTATAGGAGCAACTTTATTACCCTCAATAGTATATCCTTCATATGCTTCGGATTTACACCCTCCTACTGATCCCGTGGTACCTCCTCCCTTTCTTTTTTCCAAAATATTATTTCTTATTATGATTTCATTTAAATTTTAATACAGGATGTGTGTGTGTGTGTATATATATATATATATATATATATATATATATATATATATATATATATATATATATATATATATGGGGATTATATGTGGAGCATTGAACAAATGCAATAATGGCAAATTTTGAAGTTTGAACAGTTAGGTAATTACAATCTCTATGTTTTTTTTCTGTATTGAGTTTGTTTCCTATATGAGCAGGCAGCAGCAGAACTGATATTTGTTGGGTTATCAAATGCATAATTTGCAATTCAAAGTTGATTTTTATTTTATTTTTGGGGGTGAAAAAACTAGACTTGATAGTAGTTCTATTCGGTGCATTTAAGTTGCAATAATCAGAATCATTATTTTTAAATATAATTATTGCTTTAAGTTAAAAAAAACAATAAAAAATTTGATGAGAAACTCAATGATTTCCTCTTTATGAAGGGCATGCTGAACAGGATTCACCCTCCAAGACCAGATTGGTACGAGGAGTTCTATGCACTAGCTATGAATTCAAGTATGGAATCTTATGAGGCAGAGGTCAACAGACATTTATAAGGCGGTATTAAGATTAAGAATGTCCACCTCTAAACTGTGATTTACTAATTGTCTAAATTTGGTAAGATTGCAGGTTACAAGACACAGATTTTTGCTAATTTGAGAGGAAAGGATAACAAAATTTTGGAGCTCGGGATTGGGACTGGTCCTAATATTAAATACTATGCTGGTAATAATGATGTTGATGCAGTTGGAGTTGATCCAAATCAGAAGATGGAGAAGTATGTGCAAGCAGCTGCAGTGTCTAATGGCATTCCTCCAGAAAAATTTAAATTTATTCAAGCGGTACGCCTCTTTCATATATTACTCCACTTGTTGATCTTAATTCTATTCAATTACAGTATTTTCTTTCTGAAAGTTGTGAAGTCAAAAAATGACTTTCCAGTACAAACAAGATTTCAGGCTACTGATGTGTCAGCAAATAATAGCCAAAGCTTGTGTGTAGCTCACCTTTTTAGAAAAAAGACAATGGATTTGTGCTTGCTTGTTTGAAGCTGCATGATCCACCCTTCCTATAAATATGTAATGGATCTTGGCATCTTTAGCAATATTAACAGAAAATCATCAGACAAAGTCTCCTTACTTTTTTAACTCAGTATATTAAAATATATTAGTTCATTCTTCATATCATACTTTCTTCTAAATATTGTTGATTGCTGGCTGCATGTACCTCTTTAGTAGATTGGTGTTTTGATGGGCTTCATCTTTGTGAATTTGTGAAAGATTTGAAGTCTCAGTGAGGTTGATATTAGGGTTGAGGAATTGCATTATCTTTTTCATCAATCTCCTGATCACATAGATCCTCTGAAATCTTCCTCATAACTTCAATCTTGTATATTTTGTACTCTCTATTCTCGTCATGTCACCTTCAAGTTTGAGGTTTCCAATTTTTTCATAATAGTGCATTTTTGGCTTAACTTGGTGCAAATGTTGGACTCATGACTTGCTCATAGTGTTTCAACCGAAGTCCGACACTATTGTCAATATGGCATAAATTTGTTAACGTAAGTTTCTATGCTTATGATGATCAACCTCAACTCTTGTTCTTATATGTTATCCGTCTAAAAAGCTGACTTCTTCATGGAAATTTTTATTTTGATATCGTTAAATTTATAAAATGGGCTCAAAGTCTAGTATATAAAAATATCAAACTCTCTAACTCAAAATCAATTGGCTATAAAAAACGTTGGCCCAAGTCATTAATATTAGACATATATTCTCTAGGTATTCAATGTGGGACAAGATATATACTTTAACACTTTTCTTCATGTGTAATCCGGTGTATTGAGGGTTGCATGTGGACCGGATGAATATGAAGATCCATACAAGATAAGCAAGTCCAGAAGAAGCTAGTAAACTACAGGCAACTATTGGCCCAATTGATTAGTGTTACTAGTTCAATAGATAAGTGGTACTAGTTAAGAAATGGGTAAACTTTGACCATTAAGAAATGGATTGCAAGTGAGTAAGAATGAAGGCTAAGAAGAGTGTTTAACTAGACCCAAGGATCAGTGTTCTAAAAATCCCCACCTAGGCGCTAGGCCCCCTGGCGCCTCACCTAGGTGGCAAAAAAATCCCTCTAGAAAATTAGGCGGGGTCTAGGTGGAGAGATTTTTTTATTTTAATAACTACCCAAATCAGATCTTGATATATTTATTTTTCTAATGATTTATCATATTCATAATACAGGTTGTAGCATATCAAATCACAACAAGAAGTAAACAATATCAAGTCAAAATGGATATTTTTATTATAGTTGTAATTTTTTGAACTTGTACCAACTTCAAATTTATATAAATGATGATACATTTGTAATATTTAGTTTAATTCAATATAATTCTTAAATTTATGTTTTGTTTCTTAAGTTTTAATATTGAATTAAATTTTTGAAATTTGAAATTTTATTATTTAATAACAATCTTGTTTATGAATAAAACTAATACGTTAAAAATATATTTGAACTTTGAACAATTGCATGTTTGTGTTTGAAATTTGACATTAGCAATATGGATATGTGTTTGAACTTTAAGCAAATGCCTTTATTATCTTTATTATAGATTGTTTTGCTTTATATTATTGTTTTTTTTGGATAAATGTAAGATAAAATATTAAAATTGGCTTAAAATAAAAAATCTTTCCCAGGCCCCTAGGCCCCCCGCCCACCTCCCGCCTAACGCCTTTTAGAACATTGCCAAAGATAGCCTACTCTGATACCATGTTAGATTTATAAAATGGGTCCAAAGTCTAGTATATAAAAATATCTAACTCTCTAACTCAAAACCAATTGGCTATGAGAAGAGTTAGCCAAGTCATTATATACTAGACAAAACAAATTTTCTCTAGGTATTCAATGTGGGTTAGATATATACTCTAATATATATATTTTCACTATTCAGACAATCCACTTTAACATAGAAACTAAATCCCAGGGCACTAGGATGCAACATATCCGCTGTTATAGATTCAATTTGTAGTTGTGAGATCTAGTTTATGTGATATTGCTTGATTCCTTATAACATTTTTAAATAGTAGAATTTGTCCTCTAAAAAGTAATTAAAAGTTAATTCCTAGGGATGAGTAATACTTGAGATGCTTCACTTCCAAAACTAAAAAAATTAAGAGTTGCATAAGGTGTTCTCTTCAGCTTCTTTACAAAACTTTTACTAACAAGATTAGTAGAAAGCAGCAGATGACTAAAAGGCAATAGTATGAGTTTGAACCATGTGAATCAAGGAGTTGAGTGTATGTTAGAGTGTCTAAGTGAATGGAAAACCAATGAAGATCCAGTCACTTTTGTTCAATTTCAGCAATATGTTCATGAGTAGGAATCTAGTTATAAGAATCTAGGTTTAGAATTTTTTTATAGAACTGTGACATGCAACAATTATAATCATAGTTGTCATGGTGACGATTAGGTCCTGGCGCTAGAGAAGGCAAGGTAACGCCTTGGACGCCGAGTCGCCAAGGCTTACGCCCTTGGTAGCTAGCCATCATAACCCATGGACTAGCTATATGATGTAATTTTATTACTTATTAGACTTGTAATGTGTGATGAATGTTGACTTAGTTGTTTCTTTATTTTCTATCTAGTGTTTGTGACTTTTTGTTGACTTGTTTTACTAGTTTTTAATGTCAAGTGTTTTATTTTTGAATTTTGATTGTGAAGTATTCATATAATTGTGTTTTTAATTTATTCCGTAGTGTTAGTTATTATGTTTTGAGTTTTGATGTACATAAAACTTTATTGTCTAATATACTTTTGAAGTAAAATAAATAATATATAAATTGTACATTGTTAACTATTTGTCGTCATACGAATGCTATGACGGGTGTCTTATCGCCTAGGCGTCAAGGCGGTTAACTACCGTGAAAACTATGACTGTAATTGAGTTGTGAAGATAGGTTTCAATTTTATTTTTAATTAGTGAGCTCTATATATCTTTGTTTACCAACAAAAATTTAGATGCAAATTAGAAAATTGATGCAGGTTGTTTTACTCAGGTTGGAGAGGCTTTGCCACTAAGTGATGTGTCTGTTGACGCAGTTGTTGGGACCCTTGTGCTATGTTCTGTAAAAGATGTTGATGCGACACTGCAAGGTATACAAGTTTATTCTTAAGATGGGAACATATATATGTCCAACTTAGTATAAGATGCTCATATTTTCTGAAGGCAAAAATAAAATGAAACAAGTTCAGTTGATAATATCATTAGTTATTTAGATATTTCAAAATTTATGCAAATGTATTTTTCAATGCTTAGCTCTTTAAGAGGTAATTAATACTGAATTACCAGAACGGCATAACCATATCAAAAACTGGCTCAATGAACTGATAGTAACCCACTTAATATTTATCAGTAGTGATAGAACTATTAAGATGTCAATCCAACATTCAACATACAAAATAGTCGAACAATCTTCTGCTGCTGATGCATAAAATTTTATCGTTATGTTCAGAGGTGAGGAGGGTGCTTAAACCAGGCGGGCTTTACCTATTTGTGGAACATGTTGCAGCAAAAGGTAGGATAGAACTTTCTCGCCTTAGTTTTTAAACAACAAAATGGTTGTTTTGATTTGACCTTACCTCTTGCTGCGCTAGCACATTGTTGAATTAAAGGGTGTCCTTTTTTTTTGTTGTTTTTGCTGGGCAGATGGAACGTTTCTAAAATTTGTACAAGGTGTTTTCGATCCTTTGCAGCAAACAGTTGCTGATGGCTGTCACCTCACTAGAAACACAGGGACGAGTATATCTGCAGCTGGGTTCTCTAGTGTCGACATTAACATGGCTTTCTTATCTACTCTCTCTATAATAAGCCCTCATGTGTATGGAATAGCTCGCAAGTAGCAGCAGCACAAGTGATGAGTTTTTATGCTTCATTCTGCAAGGTTTACATTCAGAGTGGAAGTTTCTTCCCAATGAGAGCAAATTTTGAGGCATTTGTCCATTAATTAGCTCATGAGAAAATGATTTATGGCTATGGGTATGGTTATATAACAAGATTCATTGTTTGGTACACACTTGTGTGGATCAAGTTTGGGGCTTGTTTGGATTTATGTAACTTAAAGATCAGATTTGTTGTACCGAACATTCATATTTATATAATTTCATATTGCGAATCGTGATTCTCCATTTTGCAATAATCTCAATAATAATAATAAATAAAAAAATGAGTATGAAACAATTTATAACACTGCATGTAAGGAGAATGTTGGGTCTGACATATATATATATATATATATATATATATATATTATTATTAGGTGACATTGTGTTAAATAGCTGGAATCCTATAATTAAAATATATACATCACTATTAGGATTTGTAACAAATTTGTATCGAATTATAATTTGAAATGTGTGTCAATGCGTAGAATTAAATAAAATTATAAGAAATTCATATTCATTATATATTTTTAAAAAGTTATTACTTATACTTTAAAAGTTAATGTAAATATTTGTAATATAAATCATTGAAAAATAATATATCTTACTTCATATGTCAATTTTTTTTATTACGAGTTACGTGAATTTATATAATATAATGAGCTAATTTTATAATCTTACTAAATTTAGATATAATTCGATAGAAAACTCTCTCATACTCTATATCATTATTATGGGTTTTATAGGTTTGAGAAGAAAAGAAAGGAAGAAAAATTAAAATTAGAAGAGAAAGAAGAAAAAGAGAGTAAAATTTAAGGCGAGTAAGAAAAGAAAAGAAAAGAAAGGATGAAGGGCATGAAAGCAAAATGCACTTAAATAAGCGCGCCCTCTTCGTCATATTAGGGTTTCATCACGCCCACTGACATTTTCCTCCAGTCGATTACTTCTTCCCTCAACTTATAATCGTAAGCTCACCCACTCTCCACCGTTCCTCCATCTCTCCTTGTATATTTATTTATGTATATTTATATTTGTCTGTCGTGTATTATAACATATCTTTTGGCTTTTGAAATGATTTGACGACTCCTAGGGTTTTCGTTCCATCACTTATTCAGTGATACGCTGTAAGTTTGCATTTAGATTTGCTGTAACGGGAGATATAGTGGATAATATGTTGTTATTAGTACATCTTTGAGCTTATTTTGTATCTGCCCTGATTATTTTACATAAAATTGCTACGGTATTATTTTGATCATGTATTAATAGTTGAAAGACTGCTACTTTAATTTCTTATTTATTGTAGTTGAACTTAATAATGGTGCTTTAGCATAAGTGTTACTTGAACTCACTGGCGTTGCTTTAATTGGTGTAGTTTCCATTGTATTTGATAATGCTTTATTAGCTTTCCATTTGTAGCATTTTTTTTTCAAATTTTATTTATATTCCCTTCACATGTAAAATAAATATAAAAAGTACCCTTTTGGCCAAAGTTCTGAAATTTATTGTTTGATGCATTTTTAATTATATGAATGCACCTTTTTTATGCATTGATCACGTAAAAACATAAAATTTGAGGCTCAATAGCTAAACTTGTTGCAATTGAATCATAAGCCAAGACTAATTTGTTTTCATCCTAACACATGAAAAAAAAATCAACTCTAGTTTTTCTTTAATTTTGATCGACCATATTCAGCTCATTATCTGGTCTATTTTGTTTGCGCTATTGAATTTTATGTTTTAATCGTATTTGTTTTCTTTTGATGCCAGCGTCTCATTTGTGGATTCTTGAAATATTCTACAGCTGAGGGACTAAGTGAATTAGTAAAGGATAGTGTTCTACGCTGTACTAGTAACATGTGGCACAGGCAGTCGTTATGTGTCTTCTCAAAATTTGAACTTGAGAAAGTTGATTGACTTCAGGTTGACATTCATTAAGATCTGCGGAGATAGTGGAAGCAAGCAATATTGGTTCTGGTGAGTTGTATAAAAATCTGCAAAAACGGGGTCCCTTTGTTGTGTGGCTGCTAGGCCACATGGATCCAATGCAGCTAGTGGGGAGTGGTCCATGGGTCCACAAGAGCCCTACTGGCGAACCAATACAAGCTTCTCTCCTCCCCCATCGAGATGGGATTTCCGGTTCCAACCTGAAGGGCCATCATTTGGTTCTAACGAGGGAAGTCAGTTGAATGGTTCTTCGACATCATCAAACAGCAGAGAAAGTCGAAGTTGGTTAAGAGGGAACCATCTTGCCAATCACCATTATACTGCATCTGATGGTGCTGGCCCATATTTTAGTAGTCCATCTGACATCTCTCCAATCCAGCAGTGGACTCCCCCAATTATACAGGAAATTAGTGTAGATGATTATGGAACTTCATCAAGGAGAGGTAATCTCATTAATTGTCTTTCTCAAAACTTTTGCATTTTGTAATAATTAGAAACTTTTTCTGACTGTTACTTCTTCTTTTTATTATACTTTTCCCTTTTTGAGGTTTTTGATGCATGAGTTAATGTGTTAAAGCCTTCAGTTTTGTTATCCTGGGTAAGTTTTGATAGGTTGAAATAAACTGTTGACACTTTGGTCATATGTTTCTAGGTGTGTGTGTCTATTAATTATATGTAATTGATAAAATGCACCTCATATTTGACTAATTATGTTAAGATCAACCCTAACGAGCTTAACAAATTTGAACTAGTGGTGCTTATTCAACTATCAGTGGCTGAAGTTGGTGAAAATATAGTGGCTATGGCGGTGGTTTTTAGTGCAGAACCAGTAATAACTCAATAAAAAATCAGTTGAGAAATTAAGTAATAGGAAGTAATTAGAGAAAATAGATGGAAATTGATAGGTATTGGGGGAAGAAGATGGATAAATAGATATATATAGAGAGAGACATAAAGAGGGATAAAGAGAATGGTCAAGACAATTCTGTGCCGTTCATATTCAATATGTTATATACTTCATCTCATACATGCCTTGATTGCCTTCTATTTTAAGAGTTCTTATTCTAAGCTATTTTTGCAAATTTGCAACATGTGCTAGCTATTTCTAGAATATTCTACTTATACGTCCTAACTTCCACTTATTTACAGTTTGGCCTATAGCCTTGCAAAAATTACGCTCATGTGCAAATGTTAAATTTGTTCTATTTTACTATATCCTTGTCCTTTGAAGTGACAACAAAACTTAGGATCGTTAAAGACGGTAGGTTATATCAACGATGGGGTGGGTATGGTTGGGGATTCTCCTCAACTTGCACTTGAAACATTTCTCTCTAGTACATTGAAAATATATACATACAAGATCGGGGTAATCTTGGAATCCTATACATACAATAGATAATCAGGTAATCCTCAAATTCTATCACTGTAGAAAAAATTGGGTCCCCACTAAGGTCGGGCAAAATTGTCGGGCCTAGTTATATTGGTGATGCCATAAGATACGGGTGTTGGTGGAGGGAGATGGATAGATAACACTTGAATAGATAACACTTACTTTTTCTTCAGCATTGTTCTTTTCCAGATTTGCTAGTTGTTGATGTCGTTGCAACAAAAATTAGGGTAAAAAATGGTTCCACTTATACTCATTAATTTTTTATTTATCAAGCAAAAATGTCAAGTTCAAGATACTGGTTTGCGGGTACATGAACTTCAGATTTGGGGATATTGCGTGGTTTTTAACATTGCCAAAGGCTTTCGCTTATCCAAACAAAAAGCTAAATCTTCTTAAAGGCTCACTATTGCAGCTGTATCCAAAGAAATAAAAAAGGAAGTTACTTTTACTTTTAAGGTGTTAAATTGTTAATCAAGTTGTTTTTACTTTCTTGATCTACTGATGCAAGCTATTTTATTCTTAAATTTAGGACTAATAACCCTAAGTATGCATTAAAAGAATGGAATGAGTTGTAAACAGTAATTAAGCTTACAATAGCAGTAAATTAGTATATATTTGTATAAGAATATGATACATACATTTTTTTATATGAATTTATTTATCTAGGTAATTTAGTTACATGCTAAACAAAGAGATTCATCTATCATGTTATAAAGGTAATATTTATTTATTTATTTACTTATTTACGTGTATTTTTTTTGATAAGTAACATGTATTACTGTAATAGTCAAACTACAAATGCTCATTTAGTTTATAGGACTTGAGGGGTAAAATCTCTCTGATTTACGCTAAATGTTACTACCTATTTGCTAAGCCCATAAATGCTTGATCGAGAAAAGCAAGCAAATAAGCAGCAAGATACAGAATATGAAGGGGCTAGAGGTAGAGCCAATGACCAATTGAAAAGTTAGAGACTACAGTATAAAGCCCTCAATCATGCTTTTGTCAGTGAAATAAATTGTATATACTCTCGCTGTAAATTTTGTGCTCCACGAAAAAAATAGGGTCATCCTTGGTTTTAGGAAGGAAAAACAAAAAGTGCCCCTATGACTCTTGTTCTAGTGAAAGCGATGAAAGTCTAGCTGTGCTCCAGTTGAACGTGTAAAAGTTCTACGGTGAAGAGCCCAGTTAAGGGCTCTGAGAACATTTGGGACATCAAAGTCGGTGCAATGGTATCGTCCTTAGTTGCTGAGTCAAATAAATGTTTCAATTCGACGGATCCATTGTAATTGGCGGGTAAAACCATAGTTGTTAAGGCGTCGCTTAGGCGTCCGGTCGGTCCGAGGAAGGCAAGGCGGCAAGGCGGCAAGGCGGCAGGGCGAGTTGGTGGAGGTTTCCAAGTCGGACGCATAGGAAATCAAGTCGTCACCATGGACGCTTCGTCGACGACTTAAATGGGCTGAGTGAGCGACTTTGATTATATAATGTATATTATTATATAATATGTTTACAGTTTACCCACAACTATGATTATATAATATGTTACAGACTTAAGATAATGGGTTGGATAGTTAGTTATTTAATTCATAACATCTATCCCACCACGGTGATGAGTGGAAGGATAAAAATAATGGTATTTATTTATCTACATGTGCATATCTAAACTTGCTTTGGTACTATCCCTATTAGTTACATTTCATGACATGCAGTTAATATTAAATAGTATAATATTTATTTGTTACTTATACTATAATATATTATATTTATTATTCATAAAAATTAAATATTATTTAAGGTAATCAATAATAATTTAACTTTTAATTGTGATATTTCTATTAACGTATTATATTTTATTATTCATAAAAAATAAATATTATTTTAAGATTAACAATAAAAAAATAAATATTATTGTTAATAAATATGTTTTGAGTTTTAATGTATATAAAATTTCATTGTTAAATGTACTTTTAAAGAAAAATAAATAATGTATAAATTGTATCATGTGAACGACTTATCGCCATACGAACTCCATGGTGGGCGCCTTATCGCCTAGGGTCCTGGCGGTCAGCTACCGTCGTGCCTCGCCAAGGCGCCGTGACAACTATGGGTAAAACGAGGCCTCGACGGAGATGATGGATGGGAACTCTTACCTAAGCAGGATTTTCAATCATCTATCCTTTTTCGTGGATGTTTTGAACTAGTGTTGAGCGTGTGAAGTACCCTATTATAAATTCGTTGAGCAGCGACTGAACTTTCCAAGTGCATTTAGCAGGAATCAAACTTACGAATTTGCCCCTTGTATAGGTTCTTTAACCATTCAGACATGGATGCAAAGAGACTCCACGAGTGAACTAGGTTTTGGTATTCCTTCTTGAGCTTCTATTTCTTTCGTTGAAGAAGATTCGAGAAAAGATGGAATAAGAAGACTGTTTTCAGAGCGAACAAGATACGGTTTGAGAAGGGGGAGTTAGCAAAGTTAGACAAGATTGAAATGGGCATATGATGAACATGTATTGATGTACCAAATGGGCTAATGCTCCCTGGTTTATGCGTATTCCACCAGTGGCTTGATTATTGGTATATCGAAGTGGAAAGACATTGCAACATCAATTATACACTAGCAGAAAGAAGATCCGGTGACTGTTCCATTGCATGGAAGGTGCTGGTCTGATTTTGAAATTTCAGATCTAGGGTTTGTCAAGAGGCGTAACGTTGTAAGGGAACTTTCTAATTTTTAGGCTTGAAAAATGTGTTTCTAGGACAGGATATCTAATTTGGTTAAGTTTTAGCCCGGCAACATTGTTGCAGGTGAGGATGTTTGCAATATGGGCATTGCATTGCAATATTGAGCATTTACGGAAAGTGTGTGAGATTTCAGGGAATACAATCTTTCACACGCAAGATTTGGGATTCGACTTTATCCTAATAATTTGCATTGCTTACTGATAACATATCGTTGGTTATCAATGAAGTCCTAGTACTATTGTTCATTAGGCTCATTTGACCATAGATTGGAGGGATTTTGATCTTTTTTGTCAATTTGTATATTTACTACTAAAATTAGGGTTTTAATGTCTAGTTTTTTCTCCATATTTTATTTTTAAAAAAGCCAAAAATAATTTGGGTTTAGGGTTCTAGGTTCACAAATAGTAGAGAATGGTAAAAATTTAAGGCTCGATTAAGCATTAAATAGGAGTTACCTTGCTGCTGAACACCATACCTAAGCAGAATTTGGCTCTTTGACAGTAATAGGGCTGCTGTGCGTAAGAGGTTGATTCGGCTGTGTACATTAAGGTCTTAGATTTTATTAAGAACTTAAGATAGAGTTTCATCACTTTCATGTTTGGTTGCAGGGTAAAAGTACAGAAAACCAAGAAAGGAGGAGGAGAAGAAGAAGTACAAGAAATGCCATGAATCATAATGAGGGTTTAGAATTGCGTCATATAATCCGTATAGAAGCTTGTGAAGATCTCTGACCTTCCTTGATATATATAAAAAATCATTATAGTGCTCCATATAGACCTTTTGAGCAATTTTAGACCTTGTAAGATTTGGAATCCGTATTAATAACTAACTTCAACATTAAAAAATATAGGAATTTGGTACATCCTTGTATGCACCCTCGGATATTAACTTGACCCAGCAACCTTTCTACCAGGGCTTTCATCAATTCAATTTGAGTAATGGCTTTTTGAACTCGATTCATCAAGTATTTTAATACATTATTGTATGCACCTTTGCATTATTAATTGGTATAATTGTTTTTTGTAAGCCTGGGAAGTTTCAATAAATTTGATTTGCTGATGATGGCAAAGTGCTCAATATAATTGGGCTGGACTTTGAACTTGTAGCTATCGGTTTCCTCTAGGTTCTTTGTAAGATGTTAAACTATTGTGGTTTAGAAGTGATTCCAGAATTCTTGCACGTGCTATTAGAAATATAAAAAAAATCCATATTTCATACTATTAGAAATACAAAAGTTCTCCCTTTTCAACTACAATTTTAAACTTTAAACCATGTATCTTAACTAACATTGGCCATCAATTCAGAGTAAGAAGCACCCCAAAGTCTTGTTTGTGAAGGCTAACACTAATTTCCCATTTTAAGTCTTGACAATCCAGTTTATTTTGTAGATGGTGTGTGGTTAGGGGCGTGCATTCGATTTTTATCGGCCCGAACCGGACCGGTACCGAAACCGGCCAAATTTTGATACTGATACCGGTATACCGAACCGGCTTATCAGTTCAGTACCGGTTTTTACCGAAAATTAATATAATTATTATTATTAATATTATTATTATAATCATTATTTTATTTTTATTATTATTAATTATTTATTAATAAATAAAAAAATAGAAAGTTGGTATATACCGGTCCGGTTCGGTAAAACCGAACCATAAAAATGTCGTACCGAAACTGGTATATATCGGGTTTTTTGTACCGAACCGTACCGGTTCTTTTTGTACCAAACCGGCCGGTTTGGTCCGGAAAAACGAAAAAACTGAACATTTTGGACAGTCCTATGTGTGGTGTGTTTCATGGTTGAAGTTTTAGCTTGTTTCCTTTTCAAGAAGAAGGATTTGAGAAACTAAATAGTACTTGGAATTCTTCATGTAATGCAATTGTTTGTATGTGCAATGTTTAAATTGTGTTATTGGTACACTCTTTAAGGGACGTATGTTCGGCAAATATCAAGGAAAGGCATTCAAAGATGACTGATTATTTCTAAAAAAAATTATCGAAAATGGAAAAAGGAATGGTAAGACTGATAGTTCTAAAAAACACAGTTCTAAAAAACACGTAGAAGTGTTATTACCACATTTTAGTTATGTATATGGTGTAGATTTGTCTTGTTTAATGGTTCAAGTTATCTATTACTGCTTAAATTTCAACTCTTTTCTGGCTTAAGAAGTATTGAAAGTGCTTTTAATTGCTCCAAATAGTTTTACTGAGATGTTTTTTTTCTTCTGTTGTATTCTGCAGTTTCAGGCCAGTTGTCCTTTTCGCCTGCTATGGAGGTAATGTGTCCTACTATTCGCATTATATTTCTTGACTTGTTGATGGGCATCTTATGGGATACAACTTTCTCTCCTTGATGGTTCTTTTTATAGGGTATATCAGCAGTTCGGGACAGTGTTGGGTCTACTTCATCCCGATCAGACAGTAGCGATTATGAGTCTATTGTCAAGTTACATTCTTCTCATCGTAACTTCTCAAGTCGACGCTACTTTATGCCCAAACCAATTCACCCTCTTTCAGTTCCATCTGAATCGCCTACAAGAGAAACTGTTGATACCACAGCCACTGGGTTTTCTGAATTCGATGCCACTATTTATCATAGAGATAGGCATCGGTTTAGCAGCGGTAGTGGTGATGCTGATTTCACGGACGTTTCTGAGCCTAGTGAATCTGATTTTTTAAGTCGATCATGTAACATATCAGATGGCATTAAATGTGGTTTGTGTGAGAGGTATCTTTCCCAGAGATCGCCTTGGAGTTCTCGACGCATTGTGAGAAGTGGAGACATGCCTGTTACGGGAGTTCTTTCATGCCGTCATGTTTACCATGCAGAATGCTTGGAGCAAACGACACCAAAAGCATGCAAGAGTGACCCTCCTTGTCCTTTATGCGTTAGATCAGATGAGGAAAATATTGCTGAGCAGCGGGTTTGTTCCAAGTTGAGGAATGGTATTCCAAGGCTAAGACCTTTTCGTGAAGATGGGCCATCTAAGCCATGGGGCTGTCCACAAGCGGGCAACTGCGTTGAAGGGACTCTGCATGCACCTCCACGCAACACTATGTTGTTACTTAATCGAAGTCGCATTAAAAAAAACCTTTCCGTGAAGGGTAATTTAGGCAAGGAATTTCCCGGTAAGTTGAGGAAAAGTGGCACATATGCTTCACAACTATTTATTGGATCAGTTGATCAGGAGGCAGTTGGTTCTGTGGAGACTACGGGAAGTTCTAGTATGAAGTGATGATGAAATTTGTGTACATAGCCGCAGACAGATATTGTGGAAGGGATTAGTGATATTTACCTTTGCAAGTGTCTGCTTGATTCCAAGTCTTAACTGGTTGATTCTGTTGTAATCTTAATTTAGTCGATTGTGGGTCTGACTGACAAATGGCATATTTTGTACCTCCTGATCGGTTTATTGTTTTTGTAATATCTAATGTGATGCCTTCCTACATCCACAAAAAGAGTAACCTAGTTTTTTTTATCCTATCAATTTATGAAATTTTAAATTTTAAATTATAAATTAATTATTTGATTTTGATTAATGCAATAGTTCTTATTGTAAATTACTTGAAACATATTACCGAGTCAAAATTGTAAAAAAAAATTCCCTGGAATGAAGAATAGTAACATTTAAATCTAACTCGTTAGGCTGGAAATAAAGGGTTCATATTTAAGGGTGTAAATGAATTTATTGAGTTATTTAGATTTGGTTCACAAAATTTATTAACTATAAAATAAAGTTTGATTGAGGTTCGTTTAGGTACAGAATCAAGCACGATATCGAATCGAGTTCGAGCAATTTGAACTTTTTGAACGAATATGATCCGAATATCAATAAAAATTTGTAATTTGAGAATGTTCGAGTAATTTATCGAACTTTAAAATTTACTTATATTTGAATCATTTATATTTCGAAATTGAAGATTTAATCGAACTTTTAATGAAATGAAGTCTGAATCGAACTCGAACTATTTGTTCATTTTACAGCTTTATTCATATCAGTGCATATATTGGCCTTACAGGAACAGTGATAGCTGTGAAACAAAATTTAGTGAAAGCCCATGGGCTATTTCCCTAGCCATTCAAAAATTTGAATAAAACCTAAAGGGAATCTAACTTCTATCTATCCTTTAAGGGCTCTTGAGGCCGGCCGTAGTGGGGAGGGGGACCATACTACTCTTCTTACCCATATTCATGTGATATGTCGCATAAGATTTGGACAACCACACATTTGTGGTACATAACACAAATTCGATCTTTTCATGTGATGTCCCCTCAAGTATTATACTCCCCGTTCCTAAAAGATTATCGTTTTAGAAGAAAAAATTTATTTCAATTTATTTGTCGTTTATAACTTTCTAGGAGAATAAATTATTTACTTTCTTATATCACCCATACCTTCTCTTATTGTCCCAAGAAATTATCCCCCTTGTTTTAATAGTTTTCAACTCCCATAAAGGGGTAGGGATGTAATTTTAAACAAATTTTAATTGTTAAATAATAGTATTAAATGACTTTCTTAATCTATGTGCAAAAACTTTAAACGACAATCTTTTAAGAACGGAAATAGTAGTAGGGTTCTATTTAGTTTTAGATTGTGACAATTAACGGTTTATTCACTTCAATTCCTAAGTCCTAGGCCTACCCATGTTCTTACGTATTTATTTTTTGGTTAGCACAACCCATGTTCTTCTTTTGTCATTTTCCAACCAATTTGACCCAAATGAAGATAACCATATCCTAGAAGATATATTTGGGATGGAGACACCTCCATAATTTCCCATTTCAAGACTTGCATTATCTTTTCACAAAAAGTTTTACAACCAGATTTTTTTTTCATTGCAAGGACTTCTTAGATCATCTTTTCCAAAAAGAGTTGTGTTTTTTTATAATATGTTTTTTGTTATTACTATTTTTTTTTATCTTCATTCAATCTTATTCTTATCTATCCATCTATCTATCTATCTACATCCGGTTAGCATTAGGTGAAATTAAGCGGTAAGTTCAACTTCACGTCCAATATAAATGATTTGATCTTGATGACACATGCGAAAGGATGATCTCTCTCCGCCGTCACAGATCAACATCAGATTGATATTGAAGTGATATTACCATGAACTTCACTTCATGCTAACCACTCCCCTACCTATATATCCAGCAAGGTGGTACTGGTATCTCCTTGTAAAATTGTAAGGGTCCAAGTCTCCATTATAATATTATTATGTAGTTCACATTATAATGAGAAACAGTCTTAATTAGTATGGATGTATCTTTTATTTTTGTGGAGGCATTGGGGTTACTAGTTACTAGAATGGAATGTTACACCGGTCTCACAAAATGAGTAATGTTAAAGATGTCAAAAACAAATGTCAACCTAACATTGATATGTAGAGAGCTAGATTGCATAGGATTCACCAAAATATTTAGAAACCGATATAAGAAGGAGACGCGGACTTGAGAGACATGAAAACTTAAATTTGAGACCCTTCCACCAAAACGATCCAATTGTATGGTTCCCACAATATCTGTGACTTATCAATGATGAGTAGGCTTAATAATGGATGCTCTTCATCATCCCAGTACTAAAACTAAATTTCTGTAAATTTATTATTAAGAAGATTCCTTGTCGTGAAGGGGCCATTCTTGTTCATCTTCGAATTCAATGCTAAGTATTGGGTTGGAGTGATCAAGCTAGCTAGTAACATGGGCATTGAGCAAACTACACTTTTTCTAAGGAAATTTCAGTGGTGGCCTGGTGTACTTAATTTGTGGCTCCTCTCAGATGAAGTAGGCATGCATGTGAGTTGTGACAGTGGAACAACCAATTAAAATTGGAACCCTAAGGAAGTCCCAAACATGTTGGGCCTTAATTCCATGTGACATTGTTCCCAGCAGACCTAAAGAAAAGTAGGCATAATTAAGCCATTAGGTAGGTTGTCAAAGCTAATGAAGTGGAATAGCTATGCTTTTTATATCGTGCAATATGCCCTCATGACCTAGTCACTATGACATCTCTGTTTATCGATCCAAGTCCATCTCATATATACAGAGTCCTACTTTAATTCAAAATGAGCTTTTGCTTGACTTGTGTTTCTTTATATGCTATTTCAAGTATAAATTATTCTCCATGTCCCACTGCAAACACATCACAATGAACATTCTTCTCTTTTAACTATTTAGTTTTGGATTGAATTAATTATACAGGGTGGAGCATAATGAATGAATGAATGAATGTACATTGGTAGAAAAGATGGGAGTGTCTCCTTCTGTCTTTCTTTCTTTACTGCTAGGTGCTAGCCTCTCTCTTTCTCAAACGCAGCATACACGTGGTGCCAGTGGAAAGTTCCACCTCAAAAATTTGATAGTAAAATAAATAAATTTTCTTAATTTTCATTTTGAAGCTAGCTAGCTAGCTAGCTCCTTTATAAATCAATCTCTCTCCATGTATGAATGTATGTATGTACTATTCTTGGCCCTGGTACCCCATGTGCTTACTTGACCATATCTTTCTCTTACAGTTAGTCTGCCTCTCTAAAGTGGTGTGTCACTTTACTAGAATAGCTGGGTCATGTTTTTGATTTTTTCTGATAGTAATCATAAATATTTTCCCCCCTTCTCTTTTCTCCTTACCAGGAATCTCTCCGTTTCAAATAAAATAGAGAGTCTATATTTTTTTATATATTTCTCATCATCATCTCTCCTATCATCATGATGTCACATTTCAACACATTTTAAATCTGAACCATAAAATGGAGACTCTCCGATTCATTTGAACACCTATGGCAAGATTAGTGCTTAATTTGCAAGATGGAAACAAGTATATTGTAGAACACTCGACTTGCAATTTTTTCTGGCAAGCATGATTTGATGATAAGCTAGCTATATATATATATAGTACTACTCCCCACTCCAGTAGTTTAATTATTAAATAGACTGATAGACATACAAAATTAACACACATTAGGAAGTTGATATTTGTCGGAAGAAAAGTTGTTCTCTTCTTTTTAAGCTTTTCTACATGTGGAATACGCTTTAGCATGAAATCAAATGGAGTTTATCTCAACATCACGCTATCTTGTGAGGATGAAATGAAAAAATATAAACTACATATATTATTTATGTTTCCTCCTGTTAATTTATTATATTGAAATTCATATAAATACGATCGATCGACTTGAAGCATTTGCAAGCAATATGTTTCGAATTTCACATCGAAATGCACGCGTGTTCTACTAAATACCTACAAAAATGAAAGAAATAAAAGAGGAAAATAACCTGATAACTTATCTTTTAAAATATATATATATATATTACAATTCCTTTATATGAAACTTGTTTGATTTGTATAAATAAATGTTCTATTTTTTAAAAGATAAGTTATCAGGTACGCCTTCTTATTCATAACATATATAATCAAATAAATACAAAAATGACTCATCCAAGTCGCAATCCTTGTAATCGAATAAATCTACACTTTTGCAAAAGACAATTTTTTCTAAGAGTTAAAAAGCAAGGATTAATTAAATTAATTAACATAATAATTACTTTATACAATAAGCTAGCTTTACCTCCACAATTAAAAAGTAAAAATATTATAGTCGACATAATATAATGATGGGATGAGTCGGATGACTCGTAAAATTGAACTTTAAACATCTGTCGGCACCCTAACCTCGAGAAAATTAGTCATGATCCAAATCAATTTTGATCCTAATTGGACAATTATTTTGATAACAACTTTAATTATTCTTTGCTATCGAATTAAATAATTAACTTGACCCTAGCCTTTTTGTCTCTTACAAACCTCCATAACTTAGTGTAGTAATAAAGGATTAAGATATCTCTATTACACTTATTTTTTAATTTTTACCGATACATATTTAGTTCAAACATGATATTTATTGAAAAAATAAAATTCGCCCCAAACAACTAGCGACCAAAAAAAATTATCGTAAATAATTGTGTCGTTGAAAGTGTTACTAAATTTCATATTTGTATCACTAAAACTGTATATTGGGAGAAATTTAAGAATATGTGTAATGGAATAAATCCTAATCCACTAATAAATTACAGAATTCGCAGTAACTCAATAACACCTAAATAATAAATAGTCAACAATCTTACTTTGTAGGTTGTATAATATATATATATATATATATATATATATATATATTTTTTTTTATATTATACGAGCACAAAACATAAGACAAATGCCTTTCTTTTTTGTCTAGATTATTACACTTATTCTACAATTATTTGATCAGGATGTTTGAGTTTTTTTTTTAACAAATAGTCCGATATTTAAATGAGTTTATATGACTAAAACAAACGTTGGATTGAACTATTTAGTCCAGTCCAAAGCAATAATTCAGAGGAAAACAAACAATCTCATTTAATCTAATTCAGAGAAATAATCCAGCCCAGAGAGATAGTTCAAGAGACTAATAATCCATGAAAACAAACATGTTTTCAATATGCATTTAGCGATACAAATATCAAATTTAACGAGACAATATATTGAATTGCAATGAATTTTGTATTTTGCTATTTAATGTAATATTTGTGTTATTAAAAAAATTTAGAAAATAAATGTAATAGAGTTGGGTTTTTATTTAATCAGACTATAGTATAATCAGATCGGGACACCTTTAAAAAGGTAGCCAGGAATTAATATATTCCAGTAGGTGGTTGGGCATATGCTTTTTGAATGGCATTGTTTGAATTTTATATTCCTAAGCGCAATTCAAAAGCGATATATAGCAAAAACATATCCAACGGTTGGTTGGTTGGTTGGTTAATGTGGTAGTTAGATTATATACACATGCAAGACAGTTGCTAGGAAATCTATTTACTCGATCAAAAGTTATCAACTTCTCATCTCTCTTTTCTACTTTTCTTTTTCTATTAATTAAATAAATAGGTTAACATTAATAACACTTCATTTTTTATTTTATTGCAAAAGGCTAAATATTATATATTATTGAAAAACATATCCCAAAATCTACAAGAATTAGATAGTGAAATATAAGATTACAAATATGTGGTGCATACAAATTAAGGAAATAGATCATTTTTTATATATTCATCTATCACTCTACTGACTGCTGCTATTGCTTTCTATAACTGATGCTAAATGTATCTCTTTATGCATCTGGCTTCTATATATTTGTTCTTTTCGTTTACTGTACTTGACACTAAATGATCTTTTATTTTATGTTGTGTTCATGCAACAGCCTGAGATTTCCATATATACTACGTACTTGAAAGTGTGATGCTTAGTAATAGGCAATAGCCGGCAGCCGGCAGCCGGCAGCCGCCCGCGGCCCGTCCCTCTAAAGAAATTGAGAATGATCTCATTAATTTTGTTTATTCGTTTCTATATATGCATGCAGTTGCAGTTGCAGTTGCAGTTGGTTGGTGGACATGCAATATGTATTCACTAGCAAATTAAACTCCTTAATTGTTGGATTCTTTCAATTTGCTCCCCTCTGTATTCCTTCTTAAATTTAACATGAGACTTATTAGATCAGCTTAATCATTTTATTTTAAAAGTAAGATGGATAATTATACTTTGATTTCCATTTAAATTTGAATTTCTTACTATATATATACAATTGTTACTGTGGTACATAGTAAAAGAAATTAAGATAGGTTATGATTTACCATTTGACTTGTTGTGGCCTGGCAGGGAATTTAGAGAAAAGTGAAATCTTATTAGCAGCGACGGACAGGGAGTGAACAGAGAAAAGGAAACCAAAATCTACAACAGAATCAAACACCTGATATTGTTGGTCGTTTTGTAAAAAGATTAACGGTTCAGATCAAATCTCAAACTTCCAGACGCAATCCATAATAAAGCTGCTCCGCAGGGAATGGCTGAAAAAGTTTGTCAGTCTTATTTTGAACAATTCAGTTGGTTTTTGGCCGTTAAATAGATAGATAGAGGGGTATAAGGTACTACTATATTTTTTTTTTAAAGGATGAGCTTAAGCTATAGTATAAAATAATAAATATATTATTTAATAGAGTTTATTAATAATATAACAAAATAAAAATAATCATTCCTTTACGCAATCTTACGGGTTCCTAGGATAAATTTATAAAAAATATAATTTATTTATTCTTTTGAAAATAGAGAGAGTATTAATTTACTTTATAGTTTTACATACTTATCCTCCCTCCTCCTATACCTAGTTTAATATTGTACTCTCTTTTTTATATGCAAGGTTAGGTCACAAGTTTGAATTTATTTCTCAATAACAAAAAGTTAAAATTAAAACTACAAAAATGAACAAGCGATTGATTGCGTTCGATTAAAAGTTCGATTCAGAGTTAATTTAAAATATAAATGAAAGTCAAATATGGTAATTTAATTTTAAAGTTCGATAAATTACTCGAACCTCTTCAAATTATAATTTTTTATTGATGTTCGGATTATATTCGTTCGAAAATTTTAAACTGTTTGGACTCGATTCGGGATCATACTCGACTCGATAGCTAAATGAGCCTCAATCAAATCTTATTTTATACTCAATAAATTTTGTGAATCAAATCTAAACAACTCAAAATTTAACTCGACTCGATTCATTTGAACCCTTAGTCGTTAAGACTATATTTTTTCCAAAAAAAATCGACCCTCTCACCCGAAATTATTACCATTAGATCAATTGTGTGTCCACCAAAAGGAATAAAATCTTTGTGGACCACTTGAAAATCACACATGAAGTAGCAAGAAAGTTTACGGTAAATTTTTCTTCCGAGTTGAGATTTCTTTCTAGGGAAGGAATCAATGCAAGAAGGGCGAGAACAAAATTTCTGAAACCAGAAGGAAAGGAGAAAAGACAAAATTTCTGCATCAGCCAAAACCGACTGCATGTGCATCTTCCCATAAAAATTATTAAAAACTAAAAAGATTAATGCAACCATGTGCAAGTGTAATTACTAATATTCCCGTTTTAAAATTAGAGATATAATTTAATTTTTAAAAGTAAACAACGATATATTATGAAATTTTAAATTTATATAATTTTAATTGATTTAATTATTATAATTGTATAGTGTATAAAAAAAATTATTAATCACAAAATTTAATTTATTTTAAATTTTTATAAATAATAAAAAATTTAAAATTTAATATTTAGTCGTTTGATTTTTAAAATGTATATTTAATTTTGAAACGGAGATACTGTTATGTGAGCGGCCATAAAATGATTAATCGTTTTGAAAGGGGCAAAGTTGAGAAGAAACAAACAAAACAAAAGGCACCTCCTTTCCTTCCTAGGTGAGCAACTTTATTTTAAGTTATCTAGTCAAGGAAAAGGAAAGGAGTTTCTATATTTAGGTTTTATAAGTACCAAGTATTTGCCCCAAAAAAATTGCAATTTTTATCAGATTACTAACTTATAAATATTATCACTGGAGTTTATTTATATATAAAAAAAAGTGAGCATAAGCAAGTACCTATGCTGTTCTCCGACTCCATCCACCCCTGATTGACAATTAAAAATAATACTTCCTCCGTTCCATAGTTATGTAAAAATTTGGATTGTGAACTTTATTGTGTCATTTGGCGTTGATTTGTACACATGACACGTTGACATGTCAATTTAACACATTTGAGATAAAAAAAATTTATTCTCTCAAAATTTGAACCTAAAATCCCATACTCCCAAAACTAACAAAACATTTGATTACCAACTAGGTTAATAATATTATTGTTATTTCTTAGAAAATTATTAGTAACAGTAATAATATTAATACAACTTATTAGTTATTAGTAATAAGATGTTAGTAATTGACTTATTAGTTTTTAGTAAATATCTTTAACAAGATTTTGCTTTTTAGTTAAATATAAAATATATTATCTTAATCATATTACTTTTAGATATTAGGATATATTAATGTTATTAAGAATTAAATATGAAACTTAAATGTTACAATACCTCTTACTTCCAACACTGACATAATTTCATGTCCGGCCTCAAACTCCAACTGCGTGAATTAACTATCCTTCTATCAATCAAAACGTTCCTATAATTGTAAATAATTTCAGTGCGTTGTCAAAGTGTTTCAAAAGAAATAAAAATATATTTCCATTTTCCAATTTCAAGTGATTAAATATAAGGGTAAATCTATGTATACATCAAATTTATTCATTTTTTTTCGAATGTACTATAAAAACAGAAAAAAATTGGGGTGAGGAGTGGGCCTTCATGCCACTTATTATTATTAATTTTTTTACAAGAACAGAATAAATCTGATGTTATGAGTGAATAATAAATAGCGAAAATCTCGGACCTCTAATCCCGCAAATCCAAATCTTTTAAACACTAAAAATATACTACTACTACTCTACTACAGTAGAAGATTTGTGTGGTCATCTCATAAAATCCAACATAATTAATAAAACTAGAACATGTGACGACGTGGGACATAATATTATTATAACATATTTTTAAAGACTAGTATGACAAATATAAATTTTTAATATATACTCCTGCGTTACATAATACACCACTTATAGTAGTAGTTTAATTAATGAATTAAAATAGTAGCGGTAGGAGGAAGAAGTCACGTAGAGGTACTTGAATTAAGATAGTCGTCACCCATGTGCTCTGTTTGTGTCGAAGGTGACTTATTTTATTTAAATAAAAAATTCCTGCAAAAGAAATACTCTCCTACTCCACTAGTAGTAAAAGGAGAAATTGACTACTTACATAGTTTGTTGGTTGTCCGTTAATGTCTCTCACCAGAAAAGATTTGGTATTCACTCCTACCAAGTCCTCTTTAACGGCTCATCAAATCCAAAATGTGCCACCATTGGAATGTGTGTCTCTCTCTCTATCCATATGAGACTGAAATTTAATATGCCTAACAATATCTATCACCTACGACCAGAGCAAAATATATTTAATGGCCCAATAATATTATAATTATAATTATAATTTAATTTTGAAATACTAATACACTTTTAGAATATATTATTATTTGTTTAAAACATATTCTTTCATTTTTTTTATGTTGGCATCGTAAGTAATCATAGTTGGTTAAGAAATTTTAGCCAAACTGAGAAAAACCTTGTGTAATTTGATTGCAAGTAGTTAGTTCCAAAAGACGAATGGAAGCCCGCCAGTATTAGTAATAAAATACTACGTACTACTAATAAAATTTTGAAAAAAAGGGGCAACCAACCGCAGCAAATGGTCGTTGCTTGCATGTGCGTATGAATGTTTTCTAAACATCAGCCCAAAATCACTTGGCCCCACCTTAGATAGACTAGGAGATTTCTCACCACACTTCTTCAACTCCCAAATTTGTCCTTTTCCCCAACTATTTCTCACCTTCAAAATCAGTTTTAAATTTAAATCCAAGTGTTTTTTTGGTCCCAACAGCCCTTTTAAAGTGTCACTCAGTTGTGGGTGGGTGTAGCAAAAAGCTCCTATTCTATTCTATCCCCCCTCCCTCCATTTTTCCTATTTATATCCCCCCACTCTTCCCACATTTTCACCATCACCTTCCTTACCTTACTTTTCTCTCTCCTGCTCTGCCTTTCAAGTTCCAAATCAACATGTAAGCATCTTGTCTCTTAGCCCTTTCCCCATTTCCCATTACTACTTTGTTAGTCTCTTATTATGATGATAGAATGAGTTCATTGTTAAATTAATCCTAGTTTATGTGCAGGAAAATGACTACTTGTGGGATTTTATTGGTGGGTTTTCTTGCAATGGCCTCATCTGTTAACGGGTATAGTGCTGGTGGTTGGACCAATGCTCATGCCACCTTCTATGGTGGGGGTGATGCCTCTGGGACAATGGGTATGCCATTTTTATAATAAATTAAAACACACTCAAATAATATGAACTAAAAAACGCACTTTATTAATATATCTATGCCAATTAATTTTGTTTTTGTGTACAGGCGGGGCTTGCGGATATGGAAATTTATACAGCCAGGGATATGGTACAAACACGGCAGCTCTGAGTACAGCTCTGTTCAACAATGGATTGAGCTGTGGGTCTTGCTATGAAATTAAGTGTGTGAATGACGGAAGATGGTGCCTGCCCGGCTCCATTTTGGTCACGGCCACTAATTTCTGCCCACCAAACAATGCCCTCCCGAACAACGCAGGCGGCTGGTGTAACCCTCCTCAACAACATTTTGACCTCTCTCAGCCCGTCTTCCAAAAGATTGCCCAATACAAAGCTGGCATCGTCCCTGTATCTTACAGAAGGTACTTCCTAGTCTATAAATTTCCGAGTTTCCGTTTTACCCTCTTTGGTTTTTATGCTATTGATACTCAAAAATGGCTGCAACTAACTTCAAAAGTTGATTTTTTATCCCATTCGAAAGATATTTTGTTTTAGATACATTCTGGTATTTGTACCATTGTTTTCAACTTTAATTTATTTTAATTTTTTGATTAAATCTTGGTTGGTTGGGTTTTTGTAGGGTGCCATGCAGCAGGAGGGGAGGCATAAGGTTCCAAATTAATGGGCACTCCTACTTCAATTTGGTGCTAATCACAAATGTTGGTGGTGCTGGTGATGTGCATTCTGTGTCCATCAAAGGGTCAAGAACTGGGTGGCAACCAATGTCGAGGAACTGGGGCCAGAACTGGCAGAGCAACAGTTATCTGAATGGTCAAACTCTGTCTTTCAAGGTCACCACCAGCGATGGCTACACCGTGGTCTCCAACAATGTTGCTCCTGCTGGCTGGTCCTTTGGTCAGACCTACAACGGAGCTCAATTCATCAATTAGTTATATTTCGACCATAAATTCTCCATTTAGTGCAGCCAACAGTTTGCTGGCAAGACCATGTTTTTACTTTCTATTAATATTGTCACTAGTATTAGTTTTGTGACTATTAATAGTTTTAGGTACTACTCTGGTATATATGGTTGTAGTAGTGGTAGTAACTGGTGTGATTACGGAGTACGGTTGGTCCACTAGCTAGCTAGGGTCCGTAGTATGGGAGGGCTTATTTTGGATGGTCCCTTAGTCATTTTTAACTTGATTTTAGGGTACCCTATAATATGAAATGGGACCCTGGCCTATTTATTTAACTTCTGTTGTAAGGCGGAAGATGGCAGAGGTGGTCTTTTACCACCCGCCTGTAGCAAGTGTTTCCTTTTGGCTTCTATTCTCACCTTATAAGGTGGTGTGATTGTATGAGAATTAAGTTGTATGTAGTTTTTCATGCAAGAGGGAGTTATCATTATCTGGATGAATATGGACCATTTCCTTCATTTACTTTATTATAGTTAGTGCCCATAATTTTAATTCAGCTTTAATTTGGTGATATGTTTTAGAAGGTACGAACTTGTGTTTATGGGCAACACCAACATAGATTTGAATCCCACCAAAGTCCGGTACATGTAAACCCAAGCCCATAAATTGTTTCTGATTTCTTAATAATATCATCATTATGTTTTCATTTTCTTTAAAGTAGTAATAAATAGTAGTACTATCTGTTAAATACTACTATCCAAGGTGCATGTTGATTTATTCTGCTGCTACTCTACCAAGATTTTTATTTTTCTACTTGTGCTACCTGTTGGTCCATTAAGTTATAATTAGAGTGTCCAGGCATGAACCGTTGTACATGTCGCTCACAATTGGTTAGAGCATAGTTCTTCGTAAAGGTGCAAACATAGCCAGGCAAATGATGAAAGTACATAATAATAATATAATAATAATAATAATAATAATAATAATAATAATAATATTTGTATTATGTAGTAGTATTATTTAGGAAATTTATATTTTCATAATTAAAAACATTAATTTTATAATGCCTTTTTTACATGTGAGAAAGAATGTCTGGAATTAACATTTTCATTCATAAAAATATCAATTTTCTATTAATGAATTAATGAGAGAGTAGAGGGCTGCAAATATATCCATTAACCAGGGGCAGAGATTCTTTCTGGCTTGTATATATAGGTGTATGTACATTAGAGAGATTGGGGGAGGTGCGGTACAGAATTAATTAAATTTTTTTTAATTATAATTATTAAAATAATAAATAAAAAATAATAGATAATGTTGGTATGTAATCCTTTTTTTTTATTAGTAAAAAATTATTGGCCCTCCTCATAGATCACATTATGTTAAGTCACGGTTGGATCCCATCACTTGGGTTATTTTTATTATTTGAGAACTTAAGTCGTTATATTGGCCCATTATACAAATTATCACTTAACCTAACTTCGACCAAAGAATCATTATAAATGATAGTTTTATTATTGTGTTCGCCACTTTCATTCTTTGTTATGGCATTAATGAGGATGGACTCGGATGATTGCGCGGTATGTGCCAAAACCGTAATGAGAGGAAGGAAGATAGATGCTTACTTTCTACCGGGTGTGACCGGGAAGTGAGGAAAAAAGGTGTCGGAAGGGTGGTGGGTGTACTAAGAAGCCGGATAATGGGGTATCGTATGAAATTTAAAGATCACATAAAAGGTAAATGAATACATATATTTCATCAAGAATTCTAATTTTGTATCTCTCGACACTGATAATATTTTCTCCATTTGTTGACCTTGTGATCGCTTCAGATTGACTTTCACGGAAGCTATCCTCGACTTCGGTAGTCGCCGCTTTTTAGTGTTGACTTGTTGAATCGCTAGGATATAGACGCAGCGTCTTGGTGATTGGGACGTGGAGAAAGATCTTGGCGTTAACATTGGCGCCAGAAGAGAGGGGTGAGTTTCTAGTGTCTTGAATATTTTCAATCACAATCGTGTTTGTTTACTACGTCAATATTCATGGTGAAGAGTAGAACACCTACACTGAAGGCGGCGTAGGGTCGCCAGTGAATCGACACCCCGAGTGTCTCATAAGGATCGTTTGGGAATGGCGTGATAAGTGTTAAATGCAAGACGACGTTCAAAACGATCCCTCAAGATTTTCAAAAAGAAGATGGGTAAGGCTAAACGTGGGTTAGTCTACCCTACTTGATAAAGCGTCGCCGCGACTTCCGAAACGAGTAGAAGGAACTTCGCTTAGAACTCGATATCGAGAAGACCAAGATGAAAAGGCTTTCACGACTAGCAAGATGGTGATGAAGCGGATAGAGCTATGGAAGTACTTGTGAAGCAACGACGAGGATATAGCCGAAAGCGATGGCGGGATAATGAGAGTTGAGAGATGAAGAACTCAATTATAATCGGTCAAGAAGAAGCGAAGGACAAAAGTGGAAAAGAACCTGCTCATTCGGGACGAGAGTCTCGAGGCCAAATTGAGAAAGAAGAAGATCCGCCCTACTCCTCAAAGATCGAGGAGGTACATCACCCTGTCAATTCTAAGGAGGTCGGAGGGAACGAAGAGGTCGATCCAGGATCGTACTCAAAACCACAAAGAGAGCCCTTGTTGTTGCACATTCTCGCCTTTCGGTGCCTGAAACACAAAAAGACGAAGCATATCTAGAGATTGTACTCCCAGAGAGTCTACCGAGGGTACACCGCCTGTAGACACACTCAAATCGAAGAAGCCCTTCTAGAGTTGAAGGTTCTATCAGAAGAAAAACCTGGCCTACCTCATGGGAGAAAGGAGTCATCGGAAAAGGAAGCATCATCTCAACCGGAAGGTGTAGATTATTTGGTTAAAGAGTTAAAAGAACTTGGGAAGCGACTTAGGAAAGTCGAAAGACGAAGGACACTTGGGAAGAAGGAATCCTTTTTCCGCGGAGATTCTTAGAAAAAGTCAACCCCACCAAGAAGTTACCCCATATCGAGAGTTATGATGGATCGGGGATCCTATGACCACGATCAAGCGCTCAATCGAATCGATGGATTATTATGACTTTAAGCGATCTTCGCTAAGTGTCATACTTTTGTCACAACACTTAGAAAGGATGCCCGATGGTGGATGGGGACTTTGCCTCGATTCAATTTCATCTTGGCGTATATGCGATAAATTTCATGCTCGCTTTGGGAGCAACGGAAGAAGGGAAAACCAATCGGGTTCATTGCTCAGTTCGACGGTTTTGAATGAGTCTTTGGGCGATATGTGAAGAGATTCCGTGAAGCGATGGGCGGTGTGACGACTTGAATGATCTACAAGTCGTTGGATTGCTTTTAATGGGTTAGATCTGGTCAAATCGTAGAAGTTAGTGAAGAAGTTGATGTTTCATCACCCAAAGAGTCTTCTTTGAGGCCTTTGACAAAGTCAAGGTTATATCGTGGTGGAGGAAGCTATGGATGACTTTAAACGCCCCGCTTGCATCAACCAAGGAGACAGACGGACGATGTAACCGATAAGGATCGGAGAAAGAATGAGGGTAATAAAGACCGCTACGAGGCGGGTCGAAAAAGTTTAATAATTGGAGATGAGGGTAGGGGGCGTTCATTCGCTCCAAATTTCAACGAGTGAATAGAACGTACACAACACTTAATACGATGTAATTGTTTATCTTAGATCAAATTAAGAATCAACCTATTTTCGAACCACCTCGAGATAACATTAAGCCCGAAAAGGGAATTCTCGTAAATTGTTGTGATTATCATCGAAGCTTGAATCACGATACAAACGACTGTGCTAGTTTGAAGGACTTTATTGAAAGGAAGGTACAAGGCGGTGCTTTAATTCAGTATGTGGCTGCCAGAACCAATCAACAATGGACGGAGGGCTCATTCCGTGTAGCTCAACCAGGTTCGTGAAGTGTTATCCGCTCCCGAACAGCCTGCAAGGCACGTGATAGATGTCATCACTGGGGGTATTTCTGGCAAACTCGTTGGAAAAAAGCGCCGAAGCTACTTGGATTCGGTTATGACAGTGGCGGGTACCCTCCCGAAGACTGACAGACCTTATCCGAGTTCGATAATCTCTTTTACTGATGAAGACTACCCTTCGAAAATTATCGAACCGCACGAGAGATCATTGGTGTTGACTGCACAAGTGGGTTCGGTAGATATGAAACGGATGATGGTGGATAATGGATCTTCCGTAGATATTCGTATGCCCACGCTTATCGGAGAATGCACCTAGATGGGCGAAAAGATGGAGTTGGGACAGAAGCTCCTTTATATGGCTTTAGTAATGACCCCTTGTTAAGGGTGGTGGAACTATTGAATCGCCAATCATCTTCTGACGACCCCAACGGTAGAAATTATTTGCAAATTTTATGTTGTAAATGTAGATTCTGCTTATAATGCTATTTTGGGAAGACACACTTTAATTGCTTTCAAGTCGTGACCTCTATTCCTCATTTCAAAATCAAATTTCCTCTGGCTCATGGGCTCGGCCGAGGTGAAGTGGGGATTTGGATCCGGCGGAAGATGTTATAGAAATCTTGTGATCACTTGGGGTGGGAATATCGAAGCAGAAGCAGACTATGGCGATAGAGGTCAAACCTTTCACAGAGAGTTTCGAACCATTGGTCATACCAGCTGAAGAAACGGAGGAGATAGAGATCATCCCGGGCAAAGCAAACAAAACGGTGAAAATAGGTTCGGGTCTGCCGGAACCTCTCCGGACGAACCTCATGGAGCTCTTGCAAAGCTATGTTGATATTTTTGCACGGGAGCCTCGGGATATCGCCGGAGTAGTAGCGGGGATATCGGCGAGCATCTACCGGAGGTGAACCCGTCGAAGAAGCCATCCCAAGCGAGAAGAGGAGGATTTTCGCACTTTGACGCGTCGGTGAATAATTGATGAAGAGATTGCAAAACCGCTGGCGGCAGACTTCATCTTCGAGATTGACTACCCGCAGTGGATGGCGAATGTGGTGCTGGTACAGAAGAAAAATGGTAAATGGCGAGTCTGCATCGACTACACTGATTTAAATAAGGCTTGTCCGAAAGATTTCTACCCTCTACCCCACATTGACCAACTAATCGATGCTACTTCGGGGTATGCTTTATTAAGTTTCATGGATGCATTCTCTGGATATCATAAAATTTCCATGTGCAAAGAAGATATACCGAAGACGGCGTTCATTACGCATCGTTCGGTATATGCTTATAAGAAAATGACCTTCTACCTCATCAATGCCGAGCCACATATCGAGGATGATGAACCATGTTTTCGGATATCACCAAGGCGGGAATGTGGAGGTGTACGTAGAACGACATGATTGTCAAAAGTATGTTAAGACATAAACATCTGGATGATTTAGAAGAATGCTTTTCAGACAATTCATCGACCTGATTTGAGATTGAATCCCACTAAGTGCACCTTCTGGCCTGAAATTTGGCAAATTTCGGGATATCTTGTCGATCGAGAGAGAATCGAAGCCAATCTCGAGAAGATTGACGATCCCGAACATGAAGACTCCTCGGTCATTTAAAGATGTTCAACGTCTGACCGGAAGGATTGCAGCTTTGAGGAGGTTCATGTCCAAGTCGGCGGAAAGATGTCTACCGTTTTTTGATACATTGAAAGGGCCGAAGAATGCAAAGACATTTCAATGGACTTCGGAATGTGAGGACTCCTTTCGGAGTATCAAGTCCTACTTGTCTTCGGCGCCTTTGTTGGTGAAACCCGTTCCTGCTGAACCTTTATATTTGTACTTAGCAGCTAGTTCATTGGCAGTAAGAGCAGTTTTGGTGCGTGAAGTTGGGGGTAGCAAAGACACCGGTTTATTATGTAAGCCATGTCCTTGAGATCTTTGAAACAAGGTACCGAACATTGAAAAGTTTGCTTTTGCTTTAATAACTGCTAGTCGAAAGCTTAGGCAATACTTCCGGGTAGATTGGTAATAGTGTATCTGAATCGACCTTTAAAGAAGATTATGGGCAAACCCGAGGTGTCGGGGAGATTAAATTGCATGGACTATGGAGTTGTCACAATTTTTCATTGAATATCATCCCGAACCGCCATCAAAGGGCAAGCCTCGGCTGATTTTGTTGTTGAATGCTCGTTCGTCGGTGATGAAGTTGTGGTAGAAGTGTCAAGGATCTGACAGAAGCGATTCACGATTCTTTAGCGAAGCGAGTTCTTGACGTTTGTATGCAGATGGGTCTTCTACCACGACGTCGATGGAAGCAGTATTATTCGACGAGTCCGAGGATTCAAGGTACAACAGCCATCGATTTCAGTTAAAGCGACAAACAACGGTTTGAAAATGAAGCGGTACTTGCGAGGTTACGGTTGGCAAAAGTCTTGAAGTGCAAAGAATAATCATCTTTAGTGATTCTCGCTTAATCGTTAAGCAACTTTACGGGGAATATGAAGCTCGAGGCCCAAAATGATCAAATATCTAATGAAATTGAAGGAGCAACTTGATATTTCCAATCCTATGAGTTTCAAGGATCGAGCGTAATAACAATTCAATTGTCGATGCATTCTCCAAATTAGCCACTACGGATGTTAACGTCTTTGATGGGTCATTTATTTACAAACTTTGTAACATCCTGGTGTCTATTATGAATCGAGAATGTGCATTAATAAACAATCTTTGGTTGACTCCATATATAGAGTATCTGGCGAGATGGCGTCTTACCTTCGGATCGGATGCTCGCCAAGAAAATTAAGTATAAAAGTGCCAATTTTATTCGATTGATGGAGATCCGTTCGACGAGACTTCTCATCTCCATTATTAAAATGTTTGACTCCATCCGAAGCTAAATATGCTCTTGGGAAGTACATGAAGGTATCTCATGGCGACCATATGGCGGCTAAGTCATTAGCCTATAAAGTACTTCGCCAGGAACTCATCGCCTACTATCTTCAAAAGCAGCAATCACATGCGTCGAAGAAGTCACGAGAAATGTCACCAATAGTCCGATCCACATCGTACCACCGTAAGAGTTATACTCGATCCTATCTCCTATACCCTTTCATTGTCATGCAGGGGTTGATATCTTTGGGTCCACTACCAAAAGCTAAAGGTCGTCGTCGTCACCAATATATATGCTTTATTGATTATATGACTAAGTGGGTGGAGGCAAAACCACTTCGGTCAATAACGGAACAGGAGTGCCTAAAGTTTATAAAGGAGTCTGTGGTGTTTCGCTTCGGGATCCCTAAGGTGTTGGTATCGGACAACGGACGCCAGTTTGTGGGATCAAAATTTGAGGCATTCTTGAAAGAACTGGGGATTCAGCACAGAAAGACTTCAGTGGCTCATCCACAGTCAAATGGACAAGTTGAAGTGACTAACAGAACGCTGCTGAACGGGATCAAGCGCAGATTGAATGAAGCCAAGGGTAGATGGCCAGAGGAGCTACTTAGCGTGTTGTGGGCTTATCGAACTACTCCGAGGACTACAACAGGGGATTCACCTTTTAGACTGACCTATGGTACTGATGCCTTAGTCCCAGTTGAAATTGGATCTCCCAGTCTTCGGGTCAACCAATTCAGAGAAATCTACAATGAGGAAGGGCTTAAGGCCAACCTTGATTTACTTGAAGAAGTAAGAAAATGCACCTTAATCAGGTTGGAAGCTTATCGGTGAAAGTACAAAGCATTATAATAAGGGGTAAAATGTCGAAGGTTCAAGTGGGAGATTTTGTCCTCGGAGAAGTTGAAGCATCTACACCTCGTAATATGGGAAAGGCGATGCCAAATCGGGAAGGACCGTATGAAATAACCGAAGTTTCAAACCGGAACTTATCGATTGAAAGCATTAGATGGGTCAAGAATTAAGAATACTTAGCACCGGCAAAGGCTAGAAAGTACTTTCATGAGAAATGATGTACGTCATTGAAGTCTCAGTAAAATTTATGTCATCATCAATAAAAGTTCCCTTTTTCTCGAACAACTTTTGTCTTCATTCTTTGATCGGATCATCGAAGTTAGGAGGTTCGGGGACTACTCATTTGGCCATTCGATGGCGACCTTTTCGGCGTGGGTCCTTATGAGTTTGTCGAGGCCCTTCGTGGTAGGCAAACGTCATTGGTGTTAGGAGGTTCGGTGGACTCATTGGCCATTCGATGGCGACCTTTTTCGGCAGGTGGTCCTTATGAGTTTGTCGGGCCCTTCGTGGTAGGCAAACGTCATTGGTGTTAGGAGGTTCTCATTGGACTTCACGGGTCATTCGATGGCGACCTTTTCGGCGTGGTCACTTAGACCTTGTCGGGCCCTTTGTGGTAGGCAAGTGTCATCTTTAAGACGTTGTCGAGGCCCTTCGTGGTAAGCAATTATCGACACTTAGACTTTGTCGTGCCCTTTGTGGTAGTGAAATGTCATCTTTTGGTTTTGTTAGGCCTTTAGGGGTAAAACAAATTCTGACGAAGCAGAGATATGTCTCACACTTGATAACTAATAAGTATCCCTTTACTTTATTACCTAAAATTTTTCTAAGTGTTGAGTTCGTGAAGCTTCATTCTTACACTTCATCTGTTATATGGCATGTTTAGTTGTTACCTAACAGTTCAGGTTCAGCCCATGAAGGGGTTGGTGCATTTTTTCACTTAAGGAAATATTGGAGTATTGGTAGATAATAAATATACCGAAGTCGTAAGGAATGAAGCCATTTTCATTAAATATTTAATTTAATTACACTATTGATAATTTTTACACAGATGTTGTAAATTAAAGACGGAAAAGACATAAATGCGAAAAACATCGACTTCAGCTCCATCTTCGTCAAGAATCGAGTAAGGATGGGTCCAGTTGATTCGCAGACAAACCTCCTCTCACGCCACGATTTAAGAAAGCTCATAACTCTCGGAGTATATCTTCATTAATTCTCCATTGATCTCGTCAGAAGTTCCGTCTTTCTTCGCGATATTTGTTTGCGAAGGTGGTCGTTAATGGGGCCCAAGGTCCCAAGAGCCTTGAGTTCTCGGATTTCTCTTGAGTTTGAGCCGCTTTATTCATGTGACGAGTTTCACGCCTCCAAATTATGGATAGTCTTGGTCAAGATCTTCGCATCGACTTTTAGCTCCTCGATCTTTTCCATCCTTATCTCGCTCCTCCGAACCAAGTCAACGTTTATTTTCACGATCTCCTCGTCTTTGTGCTTTGGTTGACTTGATTCTTCCTCGAGGCCTTCACATCTCCTTTGGCTTGGGCTAACTCTTTTTGAAGACCTTCATTTGTATGAAGAAGACACTCACGTTGAGTTTTCTCCTTCGCCAAGGCAGACTTCAACATGGCATTCTCCTTCCTCAAGATCTCTTCTTCTGCTTCAGCTTCGAGAGACCTTGGACGAAGACGTCCGAACACATTGTTGAGAAATTTGATCAGTTTTCAGATATATAAATATGCAGATAAATTCAGAAATAAAAAAGATACTCGTTTACCTTCGCTGAGAAGATCTCCATTCGAACTGTTCCCGAACCGATGATCGTCGGTTTCACGAACAAAGGTGTTGAACAGTTGGAATGGAAAATGAGCATTGAGTCGGGGCCACATTGTTGGAGAGGCCATGGCTTCCCGATCAATCTCGGTGGTTGGTTCTCTTGGCGGAGAAGGTGGAGGTTCTTGAAGGGGTGAGGGTCTACGTGTATGGTTTCGGAGAGAGGAGATCGAGGCGGTGTGTGTTCGAGGAGTTGGCGAGGAACATGAGATGAACCAGGTGAATGTCGATGGCCGCTTTTTTTTTCGGGAAGGAGTGCGGATTGACCGGTTGGTTCATTGTCGGGGTTTACGTGGATGTGATCGAGGAATGACAACCAAGAGGTAGGGACTCAAGCTCTTGGCGGTCGAGAGAGTTATTTTGTTTCTTATTTTCTTTACACGAAGGACCTTGGCCCGATCGTGCGAAGGAATATCGAGAAGGCTTCTTCTCACCGGATAGGTTCGGAGGTTGGAGGATTGAGAGTAGTTGAGGAGGTTGTTTGGGGGTTGCTTGAGGTGTTTCGGGATCATTGTCGTGGTTTGTTTCGGTTGGGTGGTTTTGGTTCGTTTGGCGGATCTCTTTCTTGGCGAGGTCGAAGGTTTTCTTGGAATAATGGGTTCGTCGGTTTGAGGTTCGTCGGTTTGAAGGAAGAAGTTGGAGGGTTCGGCAGTAGGAGGGTTAACACAGGAAGATTCTTGGTAGGATGCTTTCACTTGATCCGCATTCTCCCTCGCCAAAAAATCTTCCAGTCTCTCACCTCCGGGGAGTCGGTTTGATCGGAGATCTGCAAAAACCACACATCGAATATGTATCACTTATATAGCTCGAAATTATGTTCTGTAATTAATCAAAACTTACATTTGTGGTTGTATAACCAGAGCTTGTTTGGTCGATAGAGTGTGAAACTCCATTCTTTTGGAGGAATTTTCCTCAAGAAATCGCCATCTCCTCACCCGCTCTTCTTGGGATATGTCTCCAAGTCGTGCAGAGACTTAGTCGAGGTGGTCCACCGTCTGGAGAGAAGAGATCTCGTGTCCCGTAATGAAAAACCACTTCTCATGCCAACCTTTGTTCTTTGGAAGGAGTGTTCATCAAAGGTCTCCTCTCTCGAACACGGTGTTGGGTCGAGGAGATTGCTTGCTCAAGACTTTGAAGCCCCGCTCTAGACCTACCAAATGGAGAAGAGGGTGAAGAAGATGTCAACAGAGGGTGTAATCCCAAGTTCATGGCGTAAGGCAATAAATGCCAAGATGTGGATGTAGGAGTTGGGCCTTGGTTGGGCGAAGCCCACTCCTATAAACCCTAAAAGGGTAATGATGAAGATACATGGAGAGGGAGGCGAACTCCCTTTTCTAGAAGAGTGATGACATGGCGACCCAACCGTCCGATCCCATTTGGTACATACGCTTCTTCGGGAGCGGGGCCTTATTACAGTACATGTCGAGAATCGATAACGACTCCCGAGCATGCATATTTTCGATTCGATTCTCAAGAACGGATGTTGGCGTTAGGAAATTGTTCCCGCCTTTGAAGAAATCGAAGTAGAGGAAGTCGGAAAGGTTTCCCCATGGTGGATGATTGAGGGTTAGAACTTGAACCCTCTTGGTTAGGGTTTGGGTTGGGAGAAACGCGATCTTAATGGGAGTTACACGAAGAGGAGAGTTCGCTAGAGGTTTGGTCACCATTGTTTCGATTTTGTGAAGCGAGAGAAAGAAATTTGCGAGAGAAGAAAAAGCTCTAAGGTTCAAATTTTGAATTAGCGAGTAAAATCGCTTAATTGGTAAAGTTTACCTTTTATCTTGACATTACCGCAGTAATTAAGGGCGGCACATTTAATTCAACGCAAATGATGATGAATGGGAAGGGTTTCATCTGCTTTTAGACCTAAATATCTTCACTTTTTTGTGGGCTTGCGTCTATTGGGTTTCTCACTTTTGTACTGATGACAATTTGGGCTTTGGCAAGTTTCACTTTGGATCTCTTATGACTTATCATAGATGGTTACGCCACGGCTTATCTTTTGTTTATAGTCTTTTTGTTGGGTCATGATTTTTCTCCCATTGGGCGGGTATATTGGGCTTACTCTTTTAATTAATCTATCGGGCCTTTATTATTGAACCATGAAAGTCTTTGAGCCCAGGTTGTCTATTATTTCCATTTTGACTTATAAGATCGGCCTACCCGAAGGGTCGATCCTTTGACATTTTAATATCTATTATTTTGACTTACTAATGATGAAAAAGCATGACGGTTGACTAGAGAACCTGCCATGCATTAATGTGGATGGGATTATAACCCCGGCTTAGTGAAATAAATGATAAAAAAGCGATGGATAAACTATATGCGGTTGATGGGATCCCATTAGATCAAGGGGGTGTGTCAGGCAATAGTGGGTGGCACTGTAATCCAGGAGGATAGGATATAGTTTAGCAAGGAAGTCATCACGGAGAGGTATGTTCTCATACATTTATTCGTTCATAATCATATATACACTCAAGAATTATTATTATCTCTCTCAGTACAATAGATATTACGGCTTCCATTTTGTTAACCTTGTGAACACGTTCTTGACTCTCACGCTTTGTTATCCCATTTGGAACCACCGCCGTCAAGCTTGTGGTATTTATCGTGTTTCTTGTCAGACAGATCGTATGCGTCTTACGTGATTGGGACGCGACGAGAGGATCTTAAGCGTTAACATTGGCGCTAGAAGGAGGGCTTTTTTTTTCAATCACAATTGTTTAACTTACTTCGGAAGATGATGAGGAGTAGAGATGGTACACGTAAGGGCGGCGATGGTCATTAGTTCATCAACGCCTCGTATTTCAATAAAGGATCGTCTGGTCCTTCTAAAAGTGCTCACGAAAGCCGGCCTCTAAACACAACTCAGAGAACTTCGTCCAAGATCCATGGTGGAGCCAGACGGAAGTTGGTTTTCAACGCCGATAAGGGCGTGATCCCGATCGGGGGACGGATAGAAGCTCTCACCACCAGGACTCATCGTTTGAAGTGGTCAAGAAGACAGAGCTGCGCCAAGTTGGCGAGGATGGCAGACGAAGCAGATAAGGCTTTGGAGGTTCTGTTAAAACAAAGGGAAGATAATGTCGAACAGATGCTTCGGGTGGCTGAGTTAAGGGACGAAGCATCTAGCCATGTTCATTCCGAAAGACGGAGTAGGCATAAGGAGATACCCCATCGTAAGGGTAAGGAGCCGAAACATTCTATGCATGTGTCCGTGGATCGTTCTCACAAGTGAGAGAGATCGAAGAAGCGAGAACACCTCGGCCTCGAAGAAGGCAATCGATAGTCGTTGGATCAATTCATCGCGATGATGAAAGACGAAGAAGCAAGTCGAGAAAATCGTGCTGTAAACCCGAAGGGAGAGTACCGACAAACCGTTTTCTCATCGTGAGGATGAGATTATACACCCTAAGAGATCGAGAAGTCCCACAAGGCGGCAAAGGATCGGCGGGGAGAGGTCGATCCATTCCAAGGCCTAACGTCGCTCGAGAAGGAGATCTCATCCTGACCCGGAAGGTGTTGATTTTCCGGTAAAGGAGTTGAAAGAACTCCGAAAATAAGTTAGTGAGGTCCAACAGTGAAGGACACTCACGGAAAGAAGGCGCGTCCCTTTTTCCTCCGATATTCTCAAGGAGAAGGCAGATATTACCAAAAAGTTGCCTCGTATGGAAAGCTATGATGGGTCCGGAGATCCTTATGACCATAGTCAGGCGTTTGACCGGCTAATGGATTACTATGACTTCACTGATGCTGCCAAGTGTCACACTTTTGTCACGACGTTGAGAAAAGACGCAAGACAGTGGATGGGGACTTTACCATCGGATTCGATTTCCTCGTGGACCGAGCTTTGTGATAAGTTTCATGCACGTTTTGGAAGCAACCGAAGAAGGGGAAAGCCTACAGGCTCTTTAGGACAGATCCGGCAGTTCACCAATGAATCTTTAGGCCAATATGTAAAGAGGGTTAGGGAAGCGGTCGGTCAGGTATCCGATCTTAATGATCTCCAAGCTATTGGTTTGTTCCAGAACGGGCTAGATCTGGTTAAATCGGAGAAATTGGTAAAGAAGTTGATGTTTCACCATCCCAAAAGCCTAGCAGAAGCCTTTGACAAGGCAGAGGGCTATATTGTTGTAGAAGAGGCTATGAATAGTCTGAAAAATCCTTCTTTGAGCCATTTAAAGGAGGTAGAGGTTCCCAAGACTGATGTTGATCAGAGAAGAGTGGGGGGGTACAACCAAGGAACAGAAGGTAGTTCGAAGAAGTACAATAACTCGTGGCGACAAAGCAAAGAATCGACACGTGTTTTTACCCGGGAAGGTCAATAAGGTCTACACCCAATGAATACGGAAGGTCGATAATTTTGGATCGGATCGAAACCACCTTTCTTTGAGCCACCTCGTGATAATTACAGATCGGGACATGGCAACCCTCGTAAATATTGTGGTTATCATCAATTCACTTTGGTCACGACACTAATGAGTGTTGTAATTTAAAGGATTTTGTGGAGAGCAAGATTAAAAGCGGCTTCTTGATTCAAGATGTGGTCGAGAAGGACCGCCAGGTCGTGATTATCAATCGTCTCTGCTTCAAACGGTTCAAGCACCACCCATTCAAAATGCTCCAAAGATTACCACCACCAAGCAAGTCGTTGATGTAATAACCGTGGATCTGCTGGAAAGTTAGTAGGGAAGAAGAGAAGGGCTTATCTTGATTCGGTCCATGTCGTGATGATGCTACCTTGAAGATTGATGCGACCTTTTCGAGAACCGTCATATCATTTACGGATCACGGATTATCCTTCTGAGCCCATCGAACCGCATGAAGGGGCATTGGTGATCACAACGCAAAGAGTTTCGGTGGATGTGAAACGCATGATGATAGATAACGGATCTTGATGGACATTCTTTATGCCCATGCTTATCGGAGGATGCATCTCGATGGGCACAAAATGGAGGTCGGACGAGGCTCCTCTATACGGTTTCAAGAACGACCCGTCCAAAGTCAGCGAGCACTATCAACTCCGGTTATCTTCAAAGACGGCCCTCAACGGTAGAGATAACGTGTAAATTTTATGTTGTGCATGTGGATTCTACCTCAACGCCATTCGGAAGACTACGTTGATGACTCTTCAAGTTGTGACCTCCATCCCACATTTTAAAATCAAATTCCCCACTTGCGCATGGAGTAGGAGAGGTGGTGGGTGACTTAGACCGGCAGGCGATGTTATCGGAATCTTTGTTATTTCATCCGGAATGGGGTCAAGAAAGCGAAAAAAGACGATGGCAATTGAGATCGAACCCTTCACCGAGAGCACTCGAGAACCATTGGTGATCCCCGCTGGAGGGACGGAGGAGATTGAGTTGGTCATCTGGAAGCCGACAAGACGGTGAGGATTGGTTCAGTCTGCCGTAACCTCTTCTGGATGAACCTTATGGAACTCTTACGATGTTATCTTTGATATTTTTGCATAGGGAGCCACAAGACATGCCCGGAGTTAGCCGAAAGGTTGCTGAGCATAAACTGGAGATAGATCCATCGAAGAAGCGAGTTAAATCGTCAGAAGAGGCGGATATTTGCTCCAGAGCGACAGAAGATCATAGATGAGGAGGTTGCGAAATTACTAGGCTGGCGACTTCATCTACTTAGATTGATTACCCGAATGGATAAAGAAATGTGGTGTCAGTGCGTGAAGCGAGAATGGAAAGTGGCGGGTTTGCATCGACTACACCGATCTCAACAAGGCTTGTCCGAAGGACTTTATCCTCTACCCCATATCGATCACTCATCGATGCCACTTCTTGGGTATGCATTACTAAGTTTTATGGATGCTTTTTCAAAGTTATCATCAAATATCCATGTGCGAGAGAGAAGACATTCCAAAGACAAGCGTTCATTACACAATTCGCTTGTATGCCTACAAAAAAATGACTTTTGGCCTCATAAATGCTGGAGCTACCTACCAAAGGATGATGAACTTCATCTTCGATAGGCAGCTGGGGAGGAACATGGAAGTTTATGTAGATGACATGATCGTAAAGAGTATGCAGATTCATAAGCATTTGGATGACCTGGAGGAATGCTTTCAGACTGTTCGTTATCGTCAATTGAGACTCAATCCGGCCAAATGTACTTTCGGCCTCGGTGCTGGAAAGTTTCTAGGTTACCTGGTCAGTCAGAGGGGCATCGAGGCCAATCCGGAGAAGATCCAGGCCATTCTTGACATGAAGACTCCTCAGTCATTCAAGGACGTCCAGCGTCTGACTGGTAGGATTGCTGCTTTGAGGAGGTTTGTCGCCAAATCTGCGGAGAGATGCCTTCCTTTCTTTGACACAATGAAAGGACCGAAGAATGCGAAGACGTTCCAGTGGACTTCGGAGTGTGAAGACGTCTTCCAAGGCATAAAGACATATCTGTCTTCTGCTCCTTTATTGGTAAAGCACCTTGTGAGAGACCTTATATTTATACCTTGCAAAGAAGTTCATTGGCGGGTTGGAGCGGTGTTGGTTCGGGAGATCGGTGGGAAGCGAAGATCCGGCCTATTATATCGCCCGTCCTACAAGATGTCGATACGGTATCCAAATATTGAGAAATTTGCCTTTGCTTTAATTATTGTCAGTAGAAAGCTTCGGCAATATTTTCAAGGTCGACTCGGGTCGCCTACACGGATCACCCATTAAAGAAGGTGATGGGCAAGCCGAGGTCTCGAGCGGATCAGCGGCGTGGACTATGGAGTTATCCCAATTTTTTATCGAGTATCATCCCCGAATCGCCATTAAAGGCCGTGCCCCGCCGACTTTATGGTAGAATGCTCATTCACCGGGCGCGGATCACGAGTCGTTAGGAAGTCGAATCTTCGATCGACGGCAAAGGCCGTTCTTCAAATAGGTCGAAAAGGCGTGGACGCCAGATGTATGCGAGATGGATCCTCCACGATGATCATTAGTGGGCGCAGAATTATCTTAATAAGTCCGGAAGGGTTCAAGGTCCAGCAGGCCATCAGATTCTCGTTTAAAGCGACGAACAATGAAGCTGAATACGAAGCGGTGTTAGCAGGTGTCCGATTGGCGAAGAGTCTCGAAGTCCAACAGTTGATTATCTATAGTGATTCTCAGTTGGTCGTTAAACAGTTGTCGGGAGATTATGAAGCTCGTGGGACCCGAATGATCAAATATCTGGCGGAATTAAGAGACCAACTTCAATATTTCGCTTCGTATGAGTTTCAGAGTATAGAGCGTAATGACAATTCTATTGCCGATGCATTGTCAAAGCTGGCCACTACAGATGCAGATGTTTTTCATGGATCGGTATATTTGGAAGTTTTGCAGCAGCCAAGTGTTCAGCACGAAGCAGTGATGTGTATCGAGCGATCTAGCTGTTGGATGACCCCCTACATCGAGTATTTGGCAGATGGCGTCCTTCCTTCGGATCAGATGCTGGCAAAGAAGATTAAGTACAAGAGTGCCAATTTTAGTCTTATTGATGGGGATCTCTATCGATTGGCATTTTCTTCACCTTTGTTGAAATGTTTGGTTCCGTCCGAAGCCGAGTATGCTCTTCGGGAGGTTCATAAAGGTATTCTTGGTGATCATATGGTCGCCAAGTCTTTGGCTCATAAAGTACTTGACAAGGATACTTATTGGCCTACAATTTTCAAAGAAGCTACTGAGTCGTCAAGAAATGTGAAAATATCATTTCAATAGTTCGATCCATCGACCAACGGAAGAGCTATACTCGATTTTATCTCCTATACCCTTCATTATCAGGGGTGGATATATTGGGACCAGCTACCTAAAGCTAAAGGTCGTTAAGCTTCATTATATTCTTATTGATTATATGACTACGTGGGTGAGGCAAAACCACTTGATCGATAACGAACAGAGTGCCTAAAGTTTATAAAGGAGTCTGGTGTTTCGCCGGGATCCCTAAGGTGTTGATATCGGACAACGGACGCCATTAAATGGGTTCAAAATTTGAAGAATTTTTGAATGATCCGGGATTGAACACAAGAAGACTTCGTGGCTCATCCACAATCGAATGGGCAAGTCGAGGTGACCAACAGACGCCGTTGAATCTAATCAGCGTAGATTGGATGAAGCTAAGGGAGATGGACGGAAGAATTCTTTGGCGTCTTTGTGGGCATACCGAACTACACCAAGGACTACTACGGGATTCGCCCTTCCGATTGGCCTATGGTATGCGATGCCTTAGTCGGTCGAAATCGGATCTCCAAGTCTTGGGTAAGTCAATTCAAAAGAAATCTACAACGACGAAGGACCGAAGTTAACTTGGACCTGCTAGACGAAGTCGAGAGGAAGTTTTGCTCAAATTGGGTCAACTTATCAACGAAGGGTGGCCAAACATTACAACAAAGGGTCAAACTTCGTAGATTCAAGTAGGAGACTTAGATCTTAGAAAGCCAAAACTTCTACGCCTCAAAACACAGGAAAGCTAATCTTACCGAATTGGGAAGGGCCATATGAAGTGATCAAGTACCAAAGCCGTGTACTTATCGGTTAAAGGCACTCGATGGTTCCGAGATCAAGAATACTTGGCATCTTTGGCGAACTTGGAAATATTTTCAATAAAGATTAAGTCAGTTTACCGGGAGTCTGTACACGATTATTCGTTACTAATAAAAGGTTACTTTTTCATAATATATCCTGGTCCTATTTGTCCTAAGGTCACTATGGTGTAAGGAGGTATGGTAGGACTCGCTGGCCATTCGATGGTAGCCCAAGGTCCTTTTGATCCTATATTGATCTTATCCGGGTGGTAAGTCAATGGTCACTATTGATCCTGGTCCTATTTGTCCTAAGGTCACTATGGTGTAAGGAGGTATGGTAGGACTCATCGGCCATTCGATGGTAGCCCATGGTCCTTTTGATCCTATATTGATCTTATCGTGGTGGTAAATCAATGGTCACTATTGATCCCGGTCCTATTTGTCTAAGGTCACTATGGTGTAAGGAGGTATGGTAGGACTCATTTGGCCATTCGATGGTAGCCTAAGGTCCTTATGATCCTATATTGATCTTATCAGGGTGGTAAGTCAATGGTCACTATTGATCCTTATATCTTGGTCCTTATATACTTGTTATACCCCGAGTGGTAAGCAAGATTCTGATGGTGTAAGGAGGATCAGCCAAATTTACCTCACACATGACTGATCTCACTCTTCGGTACCGATGAGTATACATTACTTTATTTTGTTTAAGTGTTGAGTTCAGTTCATTCAGTTCAGTTAAGTTGAATCCTGTCCGTAAAATTCAATTCACTTCATTTCATAAGTTAACTGTTATATGCCATATCTAATTCACTAGTTGGGTTCAGCTTATTGATACTAAATTATTGACAAGAAATTGATCAAAACAGAAGTCATAATCAAGACAGTTAAAGATTTATCAATAATATAAAACGCTCATTCATTCAAGTCAATCATAAATTAATTACATGAACATAAAAAGCTTAAAGTAGTTAAATTATTACATAGAACAAAAACAGAACAACATTCAAGCACCGCCTTCATCATCCGGAGTTGAGCAATGCCGGTCCAACCGAAGCGTGGAGATAGCTTCTCTTTTCCTCGTTCTCGGCAATCTTCATACCCCTCCGAATATACCTTCATGATTTCAGCATTAAGTTCGTCCGAGTCCCTGTAGTCCGCCTGAATCTGCTTCCGGAGCTCTTCAGTCAGAAGAGGACCTCGTCCCTCAACATCCTTTATTTTGTGGCAGAGCTTGTGACGTTTGGCCTTATGCCTTCGTGCTTGCCTTGAGCCTTCGTCTCGACCTCACTAGTTGTATGACCAAACTTCGGTTGGTCAAGAAAACTCCTCATTTTTGCCTTCAGAGTAAGTTTTCTTCAACCAAACCAAATTGTTCGTGTCGGGCGAGTTTGTTGGGTCGGCTTCAGACGCAGCCCAACCCATCCTCATGGCCTTTAATTAAATCATCGACGTCTTCAAATCCATCCTAGCCCGATCTAATTACGCTTGAAGACCGCTTGATGGTATGAAAAGCATCTTCACGAATCGACTCTCTCTCTGGGTCCAAGGTCGATTTCAACATATTTATCTCTTGTCTCATGAAATCTTCCTCGGCCTCTCCATTTATGTGTCTCTGGACGCAATGTCCGTCACAAAAACGACGATAACTACATATTTTCGAAATATTTAAGTCAAATGTCCAAATATTCAAAAGAAAGCGAGATATAGAGGAAGAAGAGATTGTTATTTACCTTAGCGAAATAGCTCATCCCCTAATCGAGAAGATTTCATCAGTATGATCACCGAACCGGTTGGTCGCCGATTGTTCCGACGAAAGTCTCAAGAGGTCAAGGGAAGTTGGCATTGAACACAGGCCACGGTGGTCGGAGATCCCACAACCTCGGCATGGTAACTTTCGACACGAGGGACCGGTCGTTCGAGGAAAGTCTCGGCCTTCAGAGAGAGAGAGTGGGCTATTCGGGAGGGTGGGGTCTGGCATGCAGCTTTCAATTATGGGAGATTTATTTGGGGTGGGTCTTTTGGGTGTTGAAGCGGGCGAACTTCTGGACGGCTATCGAGTCGTTTTCTCTTCCTAGATAGAGTCGGAATCCTTCGTCCCGGGTCACACCGTCCTCTTGATCAGATTTCTGCGGGGCACGAAGGGTGGGATGATCAAGACCGAGGCACCCCGAGTTCTTCGACGTTAGAGGGGTTATTTTGTTTTAATTTTTTGGTCCGGTATATTTCTTGATCGAGGCGTCAAGTAAACCTTTGATCGAGGAATGGTTCTGGGGTTGGTTCTATTTACGGTGTGGATTCGGGAGGGAGATGAAGGGTTGACACAGGGTTTTCTGGTAGCTCTCCTCTTACAGCCGAGGGTGAAGGGTCTCTTCCGGTATGAGAACCTCTTGACCTCTGCTTCTTCTTTGAAATTCATCCGTATGAATTTACGGGGTTGAATTCGACTTCGGGAGTAGCTTCAGTTGGTATAGTCTCAGTCGCTTCCGAAGACTTCCCGGACAAAAAATCTTCGAACTCCTTTATTTCTAAGGAGCTCGGTCTGATCAAAGATACTGCATAAATCAAACAATTCTATGTTAAAATTACATATCATACAATATTTTCAAAAATACATATATATGTGAAATGAGCTGTTACTTACACTTATGGTCATATAACCATATACGCTTGAGAGAGTCCGTATTTCCACTCTTCCTTAGGGAAGTTGTCGAATAGTTCCATCATTTCCACTTCCCGTTCTTCAGAAATGTCTCCGAAGTCAGCAGATATCTTTTCGTCAGTTGCCCAGTTCGGTAAAGAAGAAATCTCGGGGCCTTTGACGAAGAACCATTTCTCGTGCCATCCCCTATTGCTCGAAGGGGTGTTCACCAAATGACGCGTCTATCAAATTTTTCTCCGACTTGAAGAATGCTTCTTAAGGGCCTTGAACCCTTCTCCTGGATTGTCTTATTTTATAGACAATGAAGAAGAAGTCCGTGGAGGGCTCGACGCCCAACTCATGGCGGGCGTAAGGCCACGAAAGCCGAATGTGAATGTAGGAGTTTGGCACCAATGTGAAAACCCCACACCCGAAACCCCAAGAGAGTCACTATAAAGATGTGTGGGGAAAACGAACCCCTTCTCCAAGAGGTCACCAGGACTACCAGTCCAACCTTCAAAGTAGTTGGTACATCTTTTTTTCACCGCATCGGGGTACCCTGATCGCGTGGGTATCCGGAATGTGGAATCGAGATCGAACTCTCTTTAGTTCAACCTCAGTTATGATGGAAGGAGTGTTGGCATGAGAAAAGCGGTCCGCATACTCACAGTATTCGTGAGGGGTTTTGGAGTTTTCGACTTAGGATTCACACTTGTAGTTCCTTCATGAGGGTTGGGGTTTGGTGGAACCACTGTGATTGGTGTTACTAGTATTGGGGAACTTTGTTCAGAGTTGTGAGAAGCCATTTGTGACGATTTGCGAGAGAGGGGATCGTAAAGTTTAGAAAGCGATCAATTTCAAATGAATGTATAAAAAAGCCAAATTTGGTAAAGTTATCCTTTTATCTTGACGCTTACCACGGTGTTCAAGGTCAACTACATTAAATGTTAGTGATAATTTGGAATTTGAATGGGAAGCGTCCGGTCTCGGGTCCAGATATTTAATAGATAGGGCCTTTTAAATTTGGGCCTTTGATCTCCTTTCATCTCATTTCGTGAGCAATAACCGGGTACATTTCAATTACTTCTTATTATTGATTTTCAATAAAATATCATGGACTATTTTTAGTTTTCTATTAAACATTACATTCAACAAAAAAAACTAGGGGCAATGTTGGGTCATGATATTTTCTCCTATCGGTAGGGTATATTGGGCTTACTCTTTTAATTAATCTATTGGGCCTTTATTATTGAACCATGAAAGTCTTTGAGCCCGTTGTCCTATTATTTCCATTTTAACTTATAGGATCGAATTACCAAAGGGTCGATCCTTTGGACATTTTAATATCTATTATTTTGACTTACAGAATGATGAAAAAGCATGACGGTTGACTAGAGAACCTCGCCATGCATTAATGTGGATGGGATTATAACCTACGTACGTAGTAATAAAGGATGAAAAAAGCAAAGGGGATAAACTATATGCGGTTGGTGTATCCCATCGATCGAGGGGTGTGTCGAAATGATAGTGGGTGTACTCGTAATCCGAGAGGATAGGATATAGCCAGCAAGGAAGTCATCACGAGAGGTATGTTCTCATACATTTATTCGTTCATAATCAGATATACACTCAAGAATTATTATTATCTCTCTCAGTACAATAGATATTACGGCTTCCATTTTGTTAACCTTGTGAACACGTTCTCGACTCTCACGCGAAAGCTATCCTCGATTTTAACCACCGTCAAGCTTGTGGTATTTATCGTGTTTACTGTGCAGGATCAGGGCGTCTTACGTGATTGGGACGCGGCAGAGGATCTTGGCGTTAACATCTTTCATTAAACACCCTGTTTAATATAAGACTAGGGGGTAATGTTGGGCCATAATCCTTTTCTTTATTGGGCCAAAATTATTGGGCTCCTCCCTTAGATCATGTTATGTTAAGTCATGGTTGGATCCGGTCACTTGGGTCATTTTTATTATTTGGGCTTAGTCATTATATTGGCCCATTATACAAATTATCACTTAACCCAACTTTGACCAAAGAATCATTATGCCAAATGACGTTTGACTATCAGGTTCCGCCACTTTCATTGCATGGCATTAATGAGGATGGGACTCGGATGATGGCGTGGCAAACAAGAATATGAGAGGGGGTGAAGGTAGATCGCTATTTCTTTCTACCGAAGTGACCGGAAGTGAGGGAAAAAAAAGTGTCGGAAGGTGGTAGGTGTACGATGAACCTGGATAGTGGAGTATCGTGGGGCAAGATCACATAAGAGGGTAAATAACACATATATTTCATTGAAGAATTCTAATTACGTATCTCTCGAGACACTAGATAATATTTTCTCTCCATTGTTGACCTTGTGATCACTGATCGACTTCACGCCGGAGAATTATCCTCGACTGTCGGTCGTCACAAGTTTTTAGTGTTGACTTGTTGAATCATGCGGGATATAGGACGCGTCTCTTGGTGATTGGAACGTGGAGAAAGATCTTGGCGTTAACAGATAAGTTTAAATAAAAATTATAAAAAAATATATTTTTCTTTAAAAAAAAACATTGTAAACTATTTATCGAACGCACGCCCCCTGGATCCACATTAGGGGGGCTGGGCTCAAAAACCGGGGAGCCCGTGGTTCATAGTCATAGTGCTTACAAAAGACGAGTCAAAGCCTCGGAATCTTCCCGGTCAGATCAGGAGGTATGGTCTAAGATAGTCTGGTAAATATCATTGAGCCCCGTGACTGTCCATTCGCGACTTAACAACTAGCCTTGCTAATACCTTTGTTTCTTTCTCTCTCTTTTTATTTTTTATGTTTTTTTGGTACACTTAATTTTTCACCCCTAACTAAAGGTTAAATTAACCGACATATTTGATTAAGACTCATTTAACTATTGAGTCGAGTACGATTTTAAATCAAGGTCGAGCACGATCTCAAATCGAGGTCGAACAATTTGAATTTTTCAAACGAATATAATTTAAGTATCAATAAAAAATTATAATTTAAAATGGTTCGAATAATTTATCAAATTTTAAAATTTATTAATATTTATATTATTTATATTTTGAATCAAACTCAAATCAAACTTTTAATCAAACGAATGGTTGATTTTACAGCTTTATCCGTAATCCCAAACAAATGTAATAACCCTAAACAAATGTAAATACATGATCTCAAATCATATGGTTACTGTCAAATTCAACTAATGGTTGGTGCCTTGGTGGTTTTAATATATAAAATAATATTATAATTAATTTTTTTAAATATTATTAATGTGAGCTTTTAATAGTATGATTATAAATTATTGAAAAAATATTATTAGTTAAGAGTTTTATAATTTTTTTTGAATCACCTTATTTTTAAATTTAAAAATATATGAAATTGATTTCCAAATGTAAACCATAATCTTACAATTTAAAACGGGAAAAAGTGTGGAAATAAATTATCTCTTGAAAACATACAACTAACTTTATAAGTGTTATATCATTTTAATAAATTTCATTATTAAGAATTTGATACTTCTCCATAATTGTTTTAACATTTCAACGTTACTCCTCAAGAAATCTAAATCCTGTGAAAATTTATATTTAAATCTTTTTTTATATATAAATAATTATTATAGATTTTAGTATACATTTTTTTAAAAATTATACTCCATTTGTTTTAGAAAAAGAATCTTATTAGAATATAATTTTATTCGTGTATACTCGAAAAATAAAAAATTATTTTTTAATAGTGTGATAAAATAATAAAATTATAATTACAAACGTGAGGATATTATTTTAACTACAAATAAAACTCTTTCCTTCTAGAGTATATTTGGGATTGATTAAAAAATGTGATTACTGATTCTAATTACTCTTTTAATTATAATCAATTTTAAAAAAAATAATTTAAGTTTGATAAATTTAAAACACTTAAATTAGTAATAAGTGAAAAATAGTTGTTGTAATTTTTTTGTTAATCACTTATTTCAAGTGTAAAATACTAAAATGAATGTTTTGAAAAATAAATACAGATAACAGCTAGAATTATTAAAATAAATTGAGATATACTTGATTAAACTTAATTATTAGATTTAACAAATAATCAGAAACTCCTAATTAGAACTTATGATTATAAGCACTTTTAAAATTAATTTACTAAAAACTTTTCCTTGTTAAATTTTAGAACATCATTACATCCATCTCTCTAATGTGTTTTGCCCAACTGGGCGGTAACCTTGAGCTCCTTCAATTCAACTGTTGTAGTATTTTAAGATCTCTTGGGGCCGGGCCGGGCCGGGCCGGGCCGGGCTCATAAATTATGAATTTAATAAGTATGTACAGATAGCATAACTAACTAATATCCCTCTGAGAACTAATTTATCATATTGCTGCAATGTACTCCTACTGAAGCCCATTCGCGTTATGTTGGGCCTGTAAATTTTGCAAATACATAAACACACTTTTTAAATACCCATATATGTACTGAAATGTAAAACTATATATTGGGACTAATTATTACTCCCTCCGTCCCAGGATAAAGTCCTTATTACTATTTTGGGTTATCCCATATTAAATATCATCTTTCTTTTAATAACCAAATTTTTACACATTTTTTCATATTATGCCCGTAGCATTAAATATTTCATACTTTTCTTATTCTAATTCTCTCTCCATATTTAATGACATTATTATGGACAATTTTGTCATTTTATTCATCTTCTTAATATGCGTAAAAAATTCACCAGAACTTTTATCCTGAGACGGAGAGAGTATTATTATTTGGAGCAGATAAGATCTTTTTTTCTTCTCACAAACATAAATAATTGTTGAATTAAAACCTCCTTACCAGTTTACCAACAAACCCCAAAAGGATCAAAACTTCAACTTCTAGTTTGTGTACTATATGACTCCACCAACATTAGTTTATTAAGCTAGAATGTGGAGCAGCTTTCAAAAACATATGATGATCCAGCTCTTTCATTTCATGTTCATCAAATGAACAATGGACCTGCAAACCAGAAAAACAAATTGTTTGTTAGAATATTAGTAATAAAAGTTTTATCAACCACAAATGCCTTCATCCATATTAGCAAAATTGGTATATAGAAAGAAAAGGGAAAATGAGTGGTAAACGTTAACAGCTCCTGAGCAAATCAAGAGTGCATGAATAGAAACTTGCCTGTGGAAACAAGTGCTCCTCAAACATAGCAGACCCACAAGTTCCTGAAGAAGCAGAAACCCAACTATGATGAAGGGGATCATACCCAGATTGAGGATCCTCGTATTTTCTATCAAGGAGAAAATCCAAAACATTTTCTTGCATCTTCATCTGTTCTGTTGGTTGGATATACCCATCATTTAGCAAATCAAAATTGTATGATGGGAAAGATTGTTGCTCATGTACTTGTAGATTGAATTGGGCATTCAGTTGTAGACTAGAAGCTCCATTTCTGTTCAATCCAGTCAGAAAGTCGTCTTGTTGCACCATTTCACTAGCATTAAGAAGACCAGAATAGCTCTCGAGGGAGGTACCAGCAGAGCAATCTGAGTCCCTGTAAAGAACAAAGGAATGGGAATACATCAGAAGAAATGGACTCATTGTTCATCTCATTTGTGAAAAAGAAACTGATCGGGTAGAAAAACATTGCTATTGCTCCTTGAAAAAGTTAGCACCCCTTCATCTATTGGTTACTTAAAATATGTATCATGATCTTCTAGTACTATCGGTTTTTTTTCATAGCAATCACGGGTATCCGAACCTCTTTAGAGCATTCAACTAATCTTCTACTGCTATCTAGTAAAATAAGAGCCTTCATCTGGAAAGGATGAGTTGAATACCACTCCAAACTGAAACATTATTAAGCAATAAAAGCTTGAAACTTTAGAAAGTACCCTATTACCTTAAAGGAACCAAATTTGAGTAGTTGGGTAAAAGCATATGTTGACTATAATCATTAGGCACCCATGGCAAAGGTTGGAGCTGTTTTTCAATACCGAAAGTAAAGGGCGGATGAAAACCATCTTGGAACTGCAATAAAAACCTTTAGTTTAAACAAGTTGTTTCATGAGTATTGCCCCGGACACTAACAAAATTACTCCACCCTTGGTTAGGTGAATAGAATTACCTCCCATCTGTTGTTTTCTAAGAGTTACCTGCCAAAAGAAGATACTACATAACAAATCTCATTTTACTTAGGGAAATAAAAAGGCCCTTTACGTATCATTCCCCCATATTGGAGAACCTAAATGAGTCCTATATTTTGCTAACTGCTTTTCATAGTTGGTGCCCCCATGTTGGAGAGGTCTAGTGATGAGTGATTTTTATACCTACGAATCGGATCTCATTAGACTTGGATTATTATTAATCTCTGTTGTTTTGTGTGCATTTCATACATTTTATGTTATTTTGTAGGTTATAACACGACATTGGCATGAAGAAGCAATGAAAAGCAATCCGGACATCTTTTTGAGTACAATATGCAAGCAAGTGCAAGAAGCGAAGGTTGAAAGGCTTTCAATGCCAAGTTGGATGCATGTTGTTGGCTTGGAACTTAGATTTTATTGTAGATCTACTTCTTAGCTTTTCGGAACATCGTGAATCGTCCCAATCGGAGTTCAAATGCGAGAGTTGTGACCTTTTTATCAACAAAGATCAAGCTCAGAGTTGTCATACTTGTCATTTACATAACAGACACTTTAAACCCAATTTCGACCTTGATCCAACCAATATCTCTCAATTCTCAAATAATGAAAGTTTTAGATCTCGTCGAGATCTTTGATTTGATAGATGGCAGGCCCCGTAACTCTTCCCGAATCAAAAGTTATGGTCGTTTTACCAAAGGACGTCACCTCAGAAAACTGTATGGCGCGGCAATGCCATTTCCTAGTACTATTCTTTCATGGCAACGCCATCCATGTAGGGAATTAGCGTGGCAATGTGCTGTGAGTGGCGCTGCAGCGCCTCGAGTCGCGGCCAGATCACGATTTGATGCGTTTTTTGAATTTTTTTACTCCAAATTGGATTGGATTTCCTCCTAAGCTAGGGATTTGACTTGTAATTTATAAATACATGATGTGAGACATAGAATAAGGGGATCTTGATACTTTTTGCTAACCCTAGAATTGAAGAAGGATTGGAGGCTTAAAGTAAAGAGATTTGTTACGAAGGAAGGTCAATTTACAAGGCTAAGGAGGAGTTTAAGAATTGCTTCAAAAGAGTTTTTTCTTACTTTCCTTTATCTTCTACTAATTCTTGGATGATGGTTTACTTGTGGATTGTGGTTTTTAATTCAGTTATGAACTAAATCATATTTAAGATTGCAATGGTACTTGATGAGTAGCTATAATTAACTTACTTCTTGTTGATTATTATTGATTATTTGGGATTGTCTATTATATCTTGCGTTCAATTGATTAATAGTTTGATCAACAATTAGCGTGGTAATCTATACAAAATTGGAAGACAGATTATAGGTTTAGACCCGCATATAATATCATAAGATTATGATTTCTACATGAGATGGAATTTGTAATTTGTGTATAGAATAGAATATACCTATATGCCTTACGTGATGGAATAGAGAATTTGTGCGTGAAATTCTTGTTAATTCCAATTCACATAGGAATATAGTAGGTTGATTAATTAGAATGATTTTTCTAATTCTAATTTATTGGATTTAGGAAGAGTTGTTTATAAATCATCGGAAGGTGATTATAAATCCTAACGAGTTCTTGGTTAACAATCCTTATTAACTGATATAATTCAATAGGAAGTATTGACATTCATCAAGAGAAATTGTAATCTTAAGCCTTTTTATCTGAATTCAGTTCTTGGTAGTTAGTGATTAGTTAGTTTAGTACTTTATTTTCAAAATTTAACAACTTTTATCAAATTGTTTAAATAAAATTAAATTGATTATGAGTTAGTAATTGGTAATTATTATTAAATAATTCTCTGTGAGTTCGACACTCTCTTATCATTATATTACTTGTGGATTGTGTATACTTGCGTATTTTGCTAGTATAGATTTAGGCAAACATCTAGTAGTGAAAAGTGGACAAATTTTGACACTTTTTGAGTTTGATTAGGAGGAAATACACAATTTAGAAATTTTAATTCCTGTATTGAATGGATTATCTAAGAAGTAACCTTTGTGGTTATTGTGCATGTGAAAAAGTACTGACTGCCAATGGAAGTGTTGATGTATACATCAGTTCCTAAATTTTGTCTTGTGAGATGCTCAATCTAATCTACTCCATTTCGCACACCAAGCTTGTTAGTCTAGGATGTTGTTTTGTTTTTTTACAAATAACGAAAAATTGGATTAAGTTTTTGAATTTATGTTTATTTCTCAGGCAAGGGGAATACTAACAGAATAAGAGAAGGTTTCGTATAAAATAAATCTATTTACACCTTTTTCTTTGGGTATAAATATAGAAGATTTTTAAGGTCATTACAACTGACCTTACAAAGGAACTTCCGTACAAATTTCATAATTAAAAAATGATTGGTGAAACACTTAAATTTCTTTCAATATCCATTTCTTTGCTTACCCTACCAGTTTCTCTTTCCTAATTTTTTTCACCTAACCCAAAGGAGTAAGGTTCTCCCACTCCAACCTGCATTAAATTAGTCCTGATTCCTAACTATGGACATAAATAGGAGCATCAAGGCAAGACACAACACCTGGTAACTATATAAAATACACCACAAATTAGATTGGAGTGATTTCAATATAGGCAATCAGCAAGTGTTATCGGTGGAATGGAGTGATGAGCAAAGCCAGCTAAGTGAGATGCATTTTGGAGACCTAAACCCCCAAAAGGATCACCAACAGAGATGTACACTAGACTACTAGAGATTAACAGCTTTACATAATATTCTAGTTTTTTGCTCCCATTTAGTTATATTTTACAAATGAAACATATGCTGAAAACACAGAATGTGCTGCCATCTATACATATAAAGATTAAGATCTATACAACCACGACCTACATAGTAGGACAGGCTATTCAACAATTGTTTTTCTTTTCTTTTCTTTTTTTTCCTGTTAACTGGCTATTCGACAATTGTGTGATTGTAAGCCATCATTGCTGGCCATAGTTTCTTCACTTTAGAAAAGAATAACAATCTGATGCACAATACCTAAACTTTGTCGATGATAATCTACAACAAAAGCTACATACCTTGCGTGTTTGAAGTTGATTAAGTGATGTACGAAGAGAAATTTCCATTTGCCCCAGATGTTCTATGCTTTCAATCTTATCCAGGGTAGTCCAATTACTGCAGAATCCATACATATGAAAATTAGTGTATTTGATTATAATTATAAACATAAATTGTACTACATAGGTCTGAAGAAGTAATCCATGCCTTAAAAAATACTGGACCTACATATTTACAGGAAGAGATAGTTATCAAAGTACAACAATGATACAATGCACACAGAAACTTTTCTTTCTTTCTTTCTTTTGGGGATCGCAGCATCTGGGGGCAGAGAGACATTGATACTAAAAAACGGCAACAAAATCTAAAAAGTGGTACTAGTGTTATATAAAACAAAGATCCAAGACCATAACAAATAACTGCAAATGGTCACCTCAGTTTTTTCTGAACTTCAAAAAGTTGTGTTTGCAATGACTCTGCCTGGGACCTCAAATCCTGCCCATGGCAAAGAAATAAATTTCAAATATAACAATAACTCACGTATCTAAATACTTCAAAGTATAATTGAAATGATTTGTTGGCTTACATACCTCAACTGATATGTAACTGTAGAAAGACAAAAAGAAATAAAAGAGTTATTTCCAATGAGATTAAGCACTCAATTAAGAATTGTAATACTCAGCAAATACTTATTAACTGAACAATTTTCAATTACCTTGGACCCAGAAAATCTCGAATTTTCACATCATGATCTGACTTCCTAAAGGTTTTCTTCAATGCCTAGATTCTCAAGCAGAATAAAGCAACACTTACTCAAAAAGCATCAATAAAAATGTATAATTATTAGACAAAAAACTAAGACAAATCAATTGAAATATAGTTTGTAGAAGATGGGCTTACTTCAAGGCTTTCCAGTTTCCTGTTGAAGTTCAATTGAAATATAAAGAAACAGTTAATTCCAATTTCATATAGACACTGGAAGAATATATGCAAAATTTTGAATAGAACCATGAAAGTTACCTTTTTGACCTTTCTTGTGGAGTATGGCGGGAATACCTCTCAATAATCTTTTCAATGCTACTGAGGAAGGGAAGAAATAAATGCCTTAATGATTAAAGTGGCAAGAGCAGAGCATGCAGTGGTAAGTATGGGAAAACCAGAAAACATGGAAGATGACCTGTATGTTCCATTTCAATTTTACATTTTGGAAAACATAAATAGAAGAAGGAAACACACATTAGAGCTTTATAAAATGTATTTGGGCACCTGAGATCCCATCGGCCAAGTCAATTAATTCTAAACACTACTTCACAAGCAGCAATGCAGCATGATAGGTAACCTACATGGAATCACTACTGACCTACCTAGTCCAAACAAGATCACAAAGAAAGCCTCCAAGATAAACATTGGTTTCTGTGCACATAAAAAGTAGGCACATATGCTCAACGTTTATGCTTCTTTGGCTATTGCAATGAGCTAATCTAACATTTAGATTGGAAAAGGCTGACATATTATTATTCTAGTGTAGCCTGTATCTTGAAGAACAGACATTGTTTCCACTTTTTCTCTCTGCTCCCCCCTACAAAAGGCCAAAGTGCCAGGTGTTTTTCAAGTTCACAAGCCTATTTCCGAACAGCTCATTGAAAAATAAAAAGAGCCTCTCGAGCTGATCATGTCAACAAATGGCTCATTAAGATAGATATACACATATATTTTTGTGTGCGTGTTAGATAACCTAATTGGCTAGTTTGTACAAGTCGAACCAAAATTATAATAGCTTTATTTCTATATTAACCCAAAACAAGCTAAACCAACAAACCAAAATGAGTAGAATCATGAGTAAAAAACTGAGCTTGAGCCAATTCTCAAACAAATGTCTGCATCTCATTCCAAAAACCTTAAATCACCTTAATAAACGCCTACGAATTTCAAATGGAAGTCAGCTCAGCTGTACTTGTAGTTCATTAATCATACAATATTGGTCAAATATGATAATTGGTCTTTAAGAAGTCTGTAGTAAGTCTTAAGTATTCTCATAATTAAAGTGTCAATGCATACAAATTTAGCCCTAGTAGAATCAGGATTTCCGAACAAATGTATTCATATATCTATATAAACTTTTTGTTCAACGAAGAACTGGAACACTAGAACTTGATGTTGTATTGTTTAATAGTGTCTATCCCTAGTAAGGAGGAAGCACAAAATTTTACATGAACCTTCTTATAGCAACCATTGGGTTACTGTTGACAACCTTGCAAGTTGTAATAGATCCAAATTCTGAGAAGAACTGTGCCTTCAAAGCTTAATCAATCCTAGAACATTCAGGTGGCCTCCAATTCAAAACATAAAACCTCAATATTTTCTGCCCAAAAAATCTATCACACTATTTTCATGAATTACCTTCAACTTAACTACTTCTAAATCAAAGTAACTGCATAAGCTTTCTTTAAGCCCAAAGACTGAAAACTGTCAGAAACTGCCACAAGACTAATTGTGGGCATATTTTTCATGTTCCCGCAATTGTTCTACTTCAAAAATAACACGCATAAACATGGTAGCTAGTTCTCAAAGTACCACACAAAATGCTAGTTTCAAGCATCCATTTATTACATATGGTAAGTGCAAAGATCAAACTGATTTCTACCCTTGACAAGTATAATACAAGTATAAAATGGAGGAAAAATAAACTTAAAAAAAATACCTGTGCTGTCCTTTATATAATGACTGCTTCCCACTTGGTGAAAACATGAGAAGAACAATATCAATGTCACATAGTATCGATAACTCATTAGCCTTTTTGATTAACCCATTCTTCCGTTTCGAATAGGCTGATTGGCGGCCAGAACTATTCTCCAACTTTCGAATCTTTAGCTTGACCCGCCCCATTCTGCACTTGCATGGGCAGATTCTTAGTATCTAAAATCCTTTTAATTCTTCTTTCCATAACCTCAAAGCAAACAAGCCATAGTTCTGAGTATTTTGCCATTAACTCATTTCATTAAAGCATTGATAGAATCAACACGACCCAAACAAATAATTTTGTTTTGGAACCGTATAATTTACCATCATTCCAATTAGGAGACAGATAAACTAATTTGGGAAGAAAAAAAATGCAGCTTTGTGTAAAAGAATAAAGTAAGAATTACCCAGATGAGGATATCGTAAGATGGGCTCAGGGGAGCGTGGAATCCAACCTTCTGAAATGCGGGGGCAGATAATTAGGTTTGCCATTGCTAGACAATTTTAAAGCACCAGAACTCCAGAGAAAGAGAGGTGCATACATATCGGTTTAAGACCGTGGGAGAGCCAAACTCGGGCACCTTGTGAGAACGGAAGAAGCGGGAGGGAGAGTGCTACAAAATTACCAAAAGGAGGTTTCTATAATGTTCGGGAACTACTTATTTTAAAATTGAAATAGTTGTACCAACTAAGCCGATTTTAAAAAATTTACATAAAGGCTTAATAGTTGGACGCTGTTTAACTGACCTTGGAAATCGAGATTTGTTGAGTTCAGGGACTTGATTAAGCGGATGAAAGATGTTAGACACCACCGACTTCCGTGAAAATACGGTTACCGCACCTTTTCAATTACCTTAATTATCTGCATATGTGTGTTTATTGGGTCTATGTCAATTATCTGAAAGTAGTGCTATATCTCATTTGCACCTATATAAAAAGAGTTTAACTTGTATATAAAAGTTCAATTTTAGGCAAGATATAGCAGTGAAGTTTTGAAAAACAGGTTTTCGAACCATTATGCTCAAAAGTAATTAAGGCATTTGATACTTCTATTTTATTCTATATTCGACTGGATTGATTTTATTTTTGAGATGCGAAGCATCTTCGAGAAAATAAGACACATAGCAGTGCCGAACTTCTTATGGGCATGAGAGCCATCCAAGGATATCCAGATACCGTAGATAATTTACAAGTTGACTGCAATTGAGAAATGTTCATCGTGGGAACCGAATCTATATTCACATGTTGAATCTTCGATCTCATGGCTCCTAGGCTCACATGATAGATAAAAATATATACAAAAGTTAGAAAGAAAACAAGATTTAAATAAATCTAAGTCATTATAGTTTCAACGGTTTCAGTTTAATCATTTTTGAACTGTTAAAGTTAGAGATAGCTAGATTTAGGTAAATCTAGTCCACAAGTTAGAAGATTAAATATCTACATAGCGAACGCAATCAAAGCAGATATATATAAAAACATTAAATATATATAGTTATATATATATATATATATATATATATATATATATACGATCAACTGCCACAAATTTGACATGCAGGCAGGACTTTGAAATGTAATTATATATATATATATATAAGCAGTAAAAGAACACGAAATAAACTTTAGGATAAAAATATAAATATATTTATATATATAAGTATATATATGTATATATATAAAAGCGGTAAATGGGCATGAAGTGAACTCCAGACCAGATAAAAATGTGTATATATATATATATATATATATATATATATATATATAAAAAGCCACGGATATTCAATCAAGGCTTAACTGATCGAGTTCGAGTCTATATATATAATTATATATATATATAAAAGAAAGAAAAAATCACGGATCGACGATCCGGGTGTAACTACTTGATAAGATTCTCGTTATTCGTGTGTGTATATATATATATATATATTAAAGAAGTAGAAAACTTAAAAATTTGAAAAATGTTACAATGCGCTGCCAAGAAAACTTTAGATAGCTTTTGGGGTTTGAAAACTCTGTTTTCACCAGTTAATTTTCAGTATGTCGTAGAACACGAGTTTACAAGTGTTTATTCACAAAGTTTTAGAGCAGTACTTTAGAAGAGGTTAAGGGCTGAAATGGACAGAGTTTTCTCTTTTTTCTTCTTTTTTTCTTACATTTTATGGCTGATGGGGGATCTATTTATAGACCCGAAGATGGTCATGAGTCAACTCACGATACCGTGGGTCTACTCACACGCCGGTTACCCTAGGCCTCACTGGTCTCGTTGTCTCGAAGTACGTGCACTCGGACAACGCGTTATCTAATCGAACATTCATAACTTTCAATTTGGGAGTCCGATGGAAGCGTGTCATACCATTTCAGAAAAGCTCTTTCTGAGAGCTATGCAATGACATAGGCTTGCCCTTTTCCGAATCCGGAAAGATGGGTCCATAACTGAAATGACATCTTTGGGTCTCCGTAGGCAGCCCGTTGAGCTATTTTGCGTAGTTTGCGTTCAGAAGTTAAGCTATGGTTCTTGCAAAACTTCTTTCGAAGCAGTTTGAGTTGAAATAAGTTGAAATGATGTTGATTTGGCAAAATAACCATTTTGACCCCCCGGGGTTGTCTCCGTCTTTGATGCAACATTAAGCAGCGATCTTTTCTCGTGGTTATCTCTCGAGATCGACTGTTTATTGACTCGACAGTTCAGGGGTTGTCTCTGAGGTTGGTTTGACCTCCCGGGGTTGACTCCGGGCTTTGAACTGGATCTCCCGGGGTTATATCCGGTGTTGAAAACGATGCTGTGGTCCTCTAAGGTTATCTCTAGAGTGTGAAAAAGAAGCTTTTGTCCTCATGCATAGTTGGTAACAAGAAAATGAAATTTCGAGTGTCTACACTTGATATTTAATCATAAAGGCTTTTGTAAATCTCCTAATTTTTTTAATTAATATTTTTTTAATAATATTTATAATTTATTTTTAACTTCATCATTAGTTAAACACCTATGTAATTTATTTTAATTTAACTTTTAACTAATAAATTGAATAGTACTAAGTCATGAAGTAACTTAAAATGACTTTAAGATCATATCCTTTTGTGATTTTTAATTATAGATTATTAATACAGTTAAGCAAGTAATTGATACCATAGATAAAAAAGGATGTGTTATGTGTATTATCTCCGTTCTAAAATTAGGAGTATGTTTTGATTCTTTTAAAATTAATTCGTGAATTTTAAAAATCTAAAATGATACTTATAATTTGATTTAAGTTGTAAAAACGATAATTTTATAGTTAATTTATAATTATTATATTTATTTTAATTAAAATTAAATAATTTCATATTAATTTTAATTTTAAAATTTTGCAAATAGATCTTAAAAAATAAAATTATATTCCTAATTTATTTTGGAATAGAGGTGTAACACTACATACGAAAAGTTTCAAAAAGATAGAACAAAATTATTTTTATTTTTTCTCGAAAAAGAAAAAAAAGCCCGGGGTTAAAGGAAATAAAAAACGAACGTATGTATGTATGGATCAGTTACAACTGTTTTACAAAGACAGAGAGAGATGCTTCGCAGTCGCGCTCCAAAATTTTAGTTGAGAGAAATGATTGGACTACGAAGCCTAACCCTCCCTCACTCCTCCCCAAAACCCTCCAAACACCTTAAACCCTTTTCTCAAACCCTCAGCTGCCAACAACCGATTCAACTCCCCACCACAACCACCGATTCGGGGCTCCGTTTCCGCGATAAGCTCCTCTACCTCCAAACCCTAAAAGTCAATCCAGCAAAAGCCCTCCAGAAAAACCCTAATTTTCGCTCTACCCCACTCGAATCCCTCAAATCCGTCGAAAATTGCCTCTCCTCACTGGGAATCGAACGCTCCGCCTTTGGTCGAATCTTCGATATGTACCCTCAGCTCCTCACTTGTGAACCCTACACAGACCTTTACCCCGTATTCGATTTCTTGTTGAATGACGTAAAAATCCCTTTTCCCGATATCCGTAAATCCATAATTAGGTGCCCTAGACTGTTAATTTGCAGCGTAGAGCAACAATTGAGGCCCACGTTGTGTTTTCTGAAGGAACTAGGGTTTGTGGGAACGAATGCCATCACGTGCCAAACCACATTGTTGTTGGTTTCAAGTGTGGAAGGCACTTTAATGCCTAAATTGGATTATTTGATGAGTTTAGGGTTTGAGCATGAAGAAGTAGTGCACATGGTGTTGAGGTCCCCGGGACTGTTGACATTTAGTATAGCTAATAATTTTAAGCCCAAAGTTGATTACTTTTTGGAGGAGATGAATGGGAATTTGGTCGAATTAAAGAGGTTTCCGCAGTATTTTTCGTTTAGCTTGGAGGGTAAGATAAAACGGCGGCATCAGCTTTTGGCTGAGCATGGGCTTTTACTGCCATTGCCCGAGATGTTGAAGGTCAGCGATGGGGAGTTCAATGCGCGGTTGATTGAAATGAGACTGAGGTTAATTGTTGACAGATAATTTTAGTAAGTTGTTCAATCCTAAATCTTGTTGTATATTTTTACTTCATAGTGGAAGTGAGAACCTTTAGGCAAATTGTTGATTGATCTCATGTATGTGGCCTTTGGTAATGGATGATAGAAATGGTGCAATGGAGGCCTATAGGCCAAGCTACAATTAATTAAAAGACGTTGCATAGGAGTCATTACAATCATTCTCCAACAAACTAAGAAGATCATGTGATTATTCTAGGCTCTTGGCTTGTGGTGTCCATCAATGTGAATATTCCTATTGACATTATATAATATTGCACATATTCAGGTTCGAAGATATGATCTTTAATGTTGAATTTATATATGTATAATGCACTGCATCTACCACTTCCTAGGCTCAACTTTTGCCGCAGAAACCAAATTCTTTCTTTTTGAAGATTTCAAAGGTCATTGTCCAACAGTATAGTAAAGGAATGTGATATTTTCACAAGGAAGCCTCATATTCATACTAAGATGTTTCCACGTTCATGTTTCATAAGACTTTGCAAAAATATCAAATTTCCTAGTGAAAATAAAAATTGTTGATGATATCAAATTTCCTAGTGGAAATAACAATTGCCTTCCACATCCCATGTGCTTTACTTTGGATTTTGGTCCTGAATTTCTGTTGGCAGATCCTACTATCGTGTTTCATATATCCAAGCAGAAAAGTTGGATTACCCCTGTGAACATAATTTACTTGGTAATGCTGTAGTTGCTTTATTAGTTACTAAAATAAGATGCTAAAATAAGAATTGGTCTTGTTGAGTGGTCACTTAGTTGGAAGAAAATTGGCCAGGCGTGGAGGAATACAATGAGTATATATCTTTAATGCTCTGCCCCAAGTGCTAATACATGACCCTCCTAGTTAGTATCTTTATGTTGAAAGTTTAGTAGTTCTTACTCCTTAATAATTCCCTCTGGTGTTGAGTAAGCAAAAATACCTTTCAGATTGAAGTAAATGGCCTGTACGATCAGTTGCCGCTAATAATAAGTAGTTACTTTTTTACATATTTTTAGATTTGTTTCGTAGTCTAAGAATGCTTGAAGTATATTTATTGAAAATTTATGCATATATTTATTGCTTCTTTTAATTGTGGTGTCTATGTTGATGCATATAACAGGCAGTTATTGCTATCTGGAGTGTTGCCTGCTAAGAATTTTGTTAATTGGTATTCATGAAACTTTAGTTATTCTGTATCTTTAACGCATACACAGGTGACAGGACTAAATCTTGTATTCCTTTTATAATTTTATTTTTTTCACTTGAAGGAATGGAAGAAATAATGCAGAAATTATGTTGAGCGTCTAAAATATATAAAATTTGTGCTTATTTCGGTTGCAGAAGCATTATGGACCACTTGATCTGAGTTATACCAGAACTACAGCAGTGAAGGAACATTTCACTTTTAATACAATAAAGAAGGACTGTAATCTTATACGTATCCCACTTATCACTCTTGAGATTAGGATAGTCTCCTTTACTAGACAACCCCTTGAGATCCTAATAATAATCAACAATGGTCTCTAATACTGCATTATCAGCAACCAACTATATAGAATTTGAATTTTATTGTATACTTAAATGAATAGATTCTTCATCAATTATATGTGAATTAGGTTTATTGGCAGCATTGTTCTGTGAAGCACACCAACCGTGGGTTAGTATATTTTAGAAATTAGTTTTAGCAATAGTTTCTGAACCATGGACCAAGCTACATATGCATTGGGGCAATCATCATATTAACTTTCACCAGACGGCCTGAGAATTGTGCTTTGTGTACATATGCTCTTGAGGTAACGTGTGAAGCCATGTAGTATTATTGTAGTAATAGTATTGAGCAGTTCTTCTGTTTGTGCATCTTGTGAAGGCCTGGTTGGCATTTGGTGACATTTATAACAAATCAAAATGCAATTTAGGTACTCGTGTTCCTCTGATTGAAGTAGATTTATATATGAATATGGGGATTGGGGACTGATTCGTAGATGCGCTGGTTGGATAACCCTCGGCCAACATTACTTGTGTATCAGTCTCCTATATATATATATATATATATATATATATATATAGAGAGAGAGAGAGAGAGAGAGAGAGAAGAGAGAGGAACACATCCAATAATATCGGATCTTCCTGCAGTGAATTAAAGGCAGACAGGCGAAAGCCACACAGTAGGAAAACGTCAAATAACTTTCCATGTATTGCATAAGGTGTACGTGTGGTTGAAGGTTTTAAGTATAGTAAGTTTGAGTATCCAATGGCAAACAAAGGACAAAGCCTGTGACAGTTTTGTTTTAGGAATCTGACAAACACTGATGCATTGCATTTCTTACTTGAACAATCTGACATGTGATGGATTAATTGTTGCTTCTTATTCTTGGAAATAGACAATTTGTTTTCCTTCTATTATTAATGAATGAATATGATGGGAGACTTAAAATTTCAAATTTATTTACATTTTCCTGAGGCATTAACTTCCTTCCCTCCCTCCACAAACTTCCCCTCTGCCTTCCCCCCCACCCCTTGTATTTCTTCTGTCTTTAGTTATTTACAGCATTTAACTTTGTATTAGAGGATGTATAAAGTTTCCATTTGTTGTTGAGCAAGGACAAGCCCAGTTAGGAGCATCTATTAGCTATTACTCCGTTAATAACTTTTTATTAGTACGAGAAGCATGAAACTTGTTGATAGTTGCATTATTTTGACATTAATGCTAACCAAAATGTTCTAAAAAGTCTTGTAATTAAGAAGCTAACCCTTTTTTATTAGGCACATACGAAGGCTCGAAGGTAGGTGCTAACATGTGTAATAGTAAACATCTTGGCTATGTTGTAATAAAATATAAAGTGGCATCAATCAAGCTCTTAGGAAATATAGTGTATATTTTTCACAGGCTTGTAGAGATACACTGGTACCATGAGCCGTTGGCCCTGCTTTTGTTTGTTTTGGACAGACGAGCACAGCACAGCACGTGGGGCTCTACGCACGTGGACAGACAGGGGGTAAGTCACTTATTCTCATAAACTACACGAACACGCACACATTTACTCGTTCATGTACACACTCTGAATTACAAAGGGGTGACTTTCTGGTAATAACCGGGTGCCGACAAATTATGTAGAGCTGTGCCTCTACCCCGAATCAATAAATGAAAATCTCAAACCAAATCAAATATTGTCCTCCCTTTATCTTTATACCGGTATGATACGATAATAATGAGTGTAATGCTTTCAAATTTAAGCATCATGATCACATTGATTGCTCAACATTTATGTCTGTCTATAACATAAGACATTAAGACCTACTACGTTGTGTATTATAATTATACTTCATCCGTTCCTTACTACGGAGGATAAAAATTTTGGTTGATTTTTTTCTCGCATATTAAGAAAAATGATAAAATAATAAAATTGTTCATATTTAAATTCTTATTTAATTGTATAGTTTTTTACAGATTACTACTCTATAAATATGTATAGATAATAGAAATATAACAATTAGTACTAATAAGGGTATTATATGCAAATTATTGTAAAAATAGATCATTTAAGTTAAGTAAACATTTAACTTGTGACTACCTGCAATAGTAATAAAGACTTTTATCCTGGGACGGAGGGAATATAAGTCAGTTTAGAGTTGTACACAAGTATCAAGGAAATGATTGTATAACATTAAATATAATATCAGTTGTCTATATTGTCTTTGTATTGAAAAAAGTGTTATTTATTGGACAAAAAATAGGGAGAAAATTAAAATTATATTTATTATTTGAAATAATATTATTGAAAATTAACTAATTAATACTTACTTAAAATTCTTAAATGACTTATATTAATAAATAAAAATAATTTTTTAAAACGATTTATATATATTAAGTAACATAGTGAGTAATTAATAACAGTTTAACACATCCTGCCATCCAGATTCATAGGGACAGGGTATCGTGTAAATGTAATATACAGTGTGGTAACTTCTTATGCCTTTACATTACTGTACAAAACAGCTTAGAATCCCAACACTGTCCCTAACTGGCTGGCTTTTCATTTAACAGTGTTTCAGTCTCTCACTTTCTGAATACTGTTTCTCCTTATTACCCTGTACCTGTAGTCCTACAATGATGACATACAGTGAGAGAGATAATATATACACCTGCATGACATATAGTAGCTCCTCTTACTATATTAAAAAAAAAAACAACCCCTACTCTCTGATTCAACTTACTAGTCCTTTTTCAAGAAGCAGTACTGTACTAGTATAAGTTGATATCATAACATCTTGCAAACTATGAAAAAGTAAACCATTATTATTATTATTTTAGTTCTATTTGTGGTATTAATTTTGGAATGAGGTCATCCTTGTTTTAAGCAAGCATCTATAAGCTGATCTGATTTCTCATAATGGATATGTCTGTATGATGAGTAGTGAGTAGTAAGAATGGTGACTACCGACTGTTAAGGCATTGTATGCCAGTCCCTAACTCCCATCCTTTTATTATCTTAATGTGGTATCTAAGGATCTAGTTACCATAAAATTAATTTTATGGTAAATTAGTCATATGACTAATATAATACTGACATACAAAAGGAGAGATCACTTTTTATTGATACTGTATTAATTAATTAAACAAAATTAATTTGATGCTAACCACTCCCGATATCTAGTATTTGTTACCTACACCATGGATGGATGGGTCTTCAGCAAAGTTTATAGACTTTCTTTGTGACTTATGGTACGGTACTCTCTCTCTCTCCTCTCCCTCTCCCTCTCCCTCTCCCTCATGTACTACCATGACCAGATTGTGATTTTTTCTTCTTTTCTTTGATGTTTAAAACCACCGTCTTTGTACACTTGAAGACTTCATTCTCTAAGAAATTAATGTCATTTTTTTGTGCTGGCATAAATAAATAATTGATGCGGCATGTATTTTTGAACAATCTTTTGTGCATAGCATTTGAGTGATGGACATGCATACATACATGTATGATGCAAAGAAAGACGCATAAAAATAGGATCCGGTTAGCATGATGTTATTTTTTTGGTAAGTTGGTCAATTGACCAATAGAATCTTGACACATACAACCTCGCCTTCGCATGCGTGTCGAGATTTTATTGGTCAATCACCAACTTACACCAAAAAAAATTTCATACTAACCACTTACATTGGTATAATACTTTAGACATACGTTGGGTAGGTCTTGAAAGTATTCGGGTACAGTTCATCAATAGACCGGTGGGTGGATAATATCTTTATTTGGGGCCTATGAAGTATTGGCCGAGGAAGCGATGTCATCCATTGGATAAGTATGGTTCCACTTGGGCTTTGGCTGGTGATGATTATGGGGATAGAACTTTAACTGTCATCTCTGCCTTATATTTAATGAGGATTGGACAGGTATAGTCATTAAAGGTCAGGGCACAGGGAAGTCGATTCATACAGACAAACCGGACTTTGGAGTATACAAAAGCAAGGATCACACGCAATCTAAAGGTAACGAACAAATCACTGAACTAAACTATTATTCTTTCTCAAGCACTAGACATATTATTTTCCTCCATTGTTAACCTTGTGATCGCCGATACTTACTCTCACGCCGGAGCTATCCCCCGACGGTCAAGCCGTCAAGCTTTTGGTGTTGACTTGTTGAACTGTGCAGGATATCGGACACGTCTTAGTGATTGGAACGTGAGAAAAGATCTTGGCGTTAACATTGGCGCTAGAAGGAGGGCTGAGTTCTAGTGTCTTGAATATTTTCAATCACAAGTTGTAGGGGTGATAACCGAGCCAAGTAGTTCGGTATTCGACTCGAGATCGGCTCGAAAATATGATCCAAAACTCGAATTCGAAGTTGATCCGAGTCGAATCTGATCCATACTGCTTTTACGCTTAATGATACACGAGTCGAACTCGAAGCGAGACCGTTGTTTCGCTTCATATTAAGGTTCGAGTATTTCATTTTTTCTTAAACCATACTCGATACCTGCTCGATGGATCATATTCGAATATTGGTCTGTTCCATACTAGTAAGCTAAATATGTGATATTTGTATCAATCTTTATAATTTATAAAGTGTAGTATGAAATTGTGTAAACTTGTACTTGAATAAATCAATGAATTAAATGTCAATTTATATTACATTCTTTATAATTTCAATACATAAATAAAAGTAAAAAAGTTATATATATAAATATTAGTTAAGTAACCAATTTAGTATGTAGTGATTCAATTTTAAGTGAAATGGTTCATATTCGAAACTCGATTTGAAGGCTCATGAGTAACTCGCTTTATAAACGAGTCAAGTACTTACGAGCCGAGTAGGTCCGAATAATGATCCGAGTCGAATTTGGCGCAAAATATAAATTTCTTATCGAATCCGAGTAGAATTCGAGCTCAATTTTTTCGAACCGGGCCGAATCTGAGCATGAAAGTGTTCGCTGAGATTCGACTCGTTTTCACCCCTAACAAGTTGTAGCTGCTCTACGTCGGAATCCATGGTGAAGAGTAGAACAACTACTTCTATAGGATAACTGATGGCTATGACTTCGTCTACACAATGAGTATCCGTCAAGGATTGATTGGGTCCTTCAAAGAGTGCTCATGCTGGTACTGCTTCCAAGCAGGTTTCTGAGGGTTCGATCTCGTTCGAGAGCCCAAGGTGATACTAGAAGAAGATTGATTTTTGCTGCCAAGAGAAGACCTGACCATGGTCGTAAAAGGGTAGAAGGCATACTGCTTAGAATCCTATACCGAAGTGGTCAGACTAACAAACCGATCAAGTTGGAAAAAAGTTTACACTTTAAAGACATGTCTCGAGGCCATCCTCAGGATCGAAGCAGACCCAACAACCATTTTCCTGATTGACCGAAGAGGGTACTCCGCCCTATTGGTTTTCGGGATTATGGTCGAAGTAGAGTAGATGAAGACCCAACATCCATTTTCCTGATTGACCGAAGAGGGTATTCCGCCCTATTGGTTTTCAGGATTATGGTCGAAGCAGAGTAGATGAAGACCCAACAACCATTTTCCTGATTGACCGAAGAGGGTACTCAGCCCTATTGATTTTCGGGATTATGGTCGAAGCAGAGTAGATGAAGACCCAACAACCATTTTCCTGATTGACCGAGGAGGGTATTCCGCCCTATTGGTTTTCGGGATCATGGTCGAAGTAGATCCAGAAGCCGCACTCCTGAGAATTCATTGAGGGTACAACGCCATGTGGAGACTCGTATTCGGAAATGCTCATCTAAAGCTGTAGGTTCGAATGGAAAACACCAGACTGTTCAGAAGAAACTTTGATGAGGTTTAAAGTCCAAATCGGTAGAAAGGTGTTTGCCAATCTTTGGTACGTGAAAAGTGCCGAATAATGCTAAGACGTTCCAGTGGACTTCGGTGCCTTTGTTGGTGAAGCTTCTGCCTCTTGCGTGTTATCAGATTTATATCTGACATCTAGTTTGTTGGCAGTGGGAGCAGTTTTGGTGCGTGAAGATGGGGTGCAGACCTTGATTTATTATGTAAGCCATGTCCTTCGGGATGATGAAATAAGCTGAAGATAATTAGCGAGAAGCTGAAGAGTCCGACATAAAGCCGTCAGATTTCTTGGCAGAAGCGGGATATTCTTCTTCTGGATAATCGGTAACCGCTATCGTGTTCAGATTCAGAGTAGTCGATCACAATGATGACTCCATTACTAATGCCTTGTCAAAATTAGCTATTTCCGAAGTGAACACCTTTGCTGGATTGATGGCGATCTTCCTTCGGGGTTTGACTCCATCCTAAGCTGATTATGCTCTTTGGGAGATTCACAAAGACATCTGTGGACGACACCATATGGCTGCAAGTCATTAGCTTACAAAGCAATTGAAATGCGTGAGAAGTGTTAAGTGTCGACTTAACGAATCGATCCACATCGATACCGTAAGAGCTATATTCGAATCTATCTCCTATACCTTTTGTTGTCTGGGGGGTAGATATACTGGGTCCATTGCCTAAGAGTATGCTAGACGCCAGTTTGTGGGATCGAGGTTTGAAGCATTCTTGAAGGATCTGGGGATTTAGCACACAAACATCATCGGTGTTAGGAGGTTCAGGTGGACTCGCTGGCCATTTGATGGTAGCCTTATCGGTAGGAGGTCCTTTAGACTTTGTCAGGCCCTTCGTGGTAGGCAAATGTCATCCTATGAATTTGTCAGGCCCTTCGCGTGGTAAATGAAACGTCATCGGGTGTTAGGAGGTTCGTGTGGACACGACGACCATTCGATGGTAGCCTTTTATCGTGAGTGGTCCTTTAGACTTTGTCGAGCCCTTCGTGGTAAGCAAACGTCACCTGGTGTTAGGAGGTTCGGTGGACTCACCGGCCATTCGATGGTAGCCTTATCGGCAAGTGGTCCTTTAGAATTTGTCAGGCCCTTCGTGGTAGGCAAATGTCATCCTATGAGTTTGTCAGGCCCTTCGTGGTAGGCAAACGCTACGCCGGTGTTAGGAGGTTTGGGTGGACACGCCGCCATTCGATGGTAGCCTTATCGGCAGTGGTCCTTTAGACTTTGTCGAGCCCTTCGTGGTATCTGAAATGTCATCCTATGAAGTTTTCGTGCCCTTCGGTGGTAAACGCGTCATCGGTGTTAGGAGGTTCGGTGGACTCGGCCAACCTATTCGATGGTAGCCTTATCGAGCAGTGGTCCTTTAGACTTTATCCAGCCCTTCGTGGTAGGCAAATGTCATCATTTGAGTTTGTCAGGCCCTTCGTGGTAGGCAAACGTCATCGGTGTTAGGAGGTTTGGGTGGACTCGTTGGCTATTCGATGGTAGTCTTTTCGGCAGGTGGTTCTTTAGACTTTGTCAAGCCCTTCGTGGTAGGCAAATGTCATCTTTTAGACTTTGTCCCACTTCTTCATGCAGAGGCAAATGTCATCCTGGGTTTATTAGGCCCTTCGTGGTAAACAAAAATTCCTATGAAGCGAATCTACCTCACACTTCTAAGAATAAATTAGTATTCCTTTACTTTATTACCTAAATTTGTCTAAGTGTTGAGTTCGGATTGCTTCGTAACTTAACTTGGTCTTATCTGTTATATGACTTGCTTAACTGTTCACTAACAGTTTAAGTTAAGTTTAAGAAAGAGCTTGTATATTTTTCAAGTTGATTGAACTTGTTAATCATTTCATTGATATCTAACTATTTACAAAGGAGATATGAGTCTTTACAGGGAGTCCAAAGCTACGAATGGAACAGTATCTTTAAGCTTCCTTATCATCTTCGCTGTCTGGAAAGTCGAGGAGAGCCGGATTTACTTCGGCCACTACAAGTTTGGCTTTGTATTTACTTCGGCAGACCTTGTACCCTCCAGAGTACATGTGGGCAATTTCATCGTTCAGCTCGGCATATTTTCTATACTTTACTTCAATCTCCTTGCGAAGCTGATCAGTTAGTGGTGGGCCCAAGTCCCTGAAAGCCCGGAGTTCTCGAAGTTCCTCTTCAAACTTGTGACGATATGCCAGATGCCTTGCTTCTTTAGCTTGGATATCGTTATTTTGCTTCCCCTGGCTTGAGTTGGATTGGGCCAGATCTTCAATCTTCTTCGTCAAAATTTCATTTTTCTGAAGCAGTTCGACATTAATATCGGTGATAACTTGATGAGTGGCCCTGAACGTCTTCAAATCTTCTTTGGTTTGAGCAAGATCTTTCCGAAGACACTCATTGTTGAGGATAACATTTTCAAGATTACTTCTCTCTTTCGCCAAGGCAGACTTAAGTGTGGCATTCTCTCTTCGAGCGGCTTCCTCTTTGGCTTCGACTTCTTTGTATTTGGGATGGAGGCGCCCGAAGACAGTGTTTACCTGCGGATGATCAATGTTAATGAATTAGTTCAAATTGATGGACCGAGATGTAATTGGATAAATCAAAAAGCAGCTTACTTTAGCTTGGTACTTCATTCCTTCGTCGATCAGGTCCATTATGGAACTGTTCCCGAACCATCGGTGTCACGGACGAAGGAGTTGTATAATTGAAATGGGAAATTTCTCATTAAATTCTGGCCAGAGAGTGGGGGGTCCCATGGCTTTGGGCCTAGATTCCGAAGAGTTTGGTTTTTCTTTTACAATCATGTTTGGGTGTTCGCTTTCTTTGCTCTTCAAATCTTCGTCAGAAACAATATTTTCAACCGGTATGGGTTCTCTAGATTGGGCTTCCGGATCTTATTCATATTGATGTTTGAGATTTGTCTGTTGGGCCTCGGTAAGCTATATTTTGGGCCTTTGTTGATCTTATTATAATTCCTTTTATCCTGGACCCGTGCCATTTATAGTCTTTCATTAAACATCCTGTTTAATAAAAGACTGGGGGGCAATGTTGGACCATAATACTTTAGACATGTTGGGTAGGTCTTGAAAGTATTGGGCTGGTTCATTGGGCCGACCTGGTGGGTGGATAATATCTTTATTTGGGGCCTATGGAGTATTGGGCTGGAGCAGTGGGCCGATCCATTGGATAAGTATGGTTCCACTTGGGCTTTGACTGGTGATGATTATGGGGATAGAACTTTGACTGTCATCTCTGCCTTATATTTAATGAGGATTGGACAGGGCTTAGTCGGCTAAAGGCTGTGGGCCCGGGAAGTCAGTTGCATACAGGACAAACCGGACTTTGGAGTATACAAAAGCAAGGATCACACGCAATCTAAAG